>OX336392.1:398081554-399524888 GCA_946902985.2 Meconema thalassinum
CATGTGCCAAATAATCTTTGTCAAACCTTTGTTCTTCGCAAAGAACACATTTATTTGAGGATGTACATCCTATTGCTTTGTGGTCAATCAAAGTTTACTTCTATCAGTGCCTTTGCACTTGCTAGTTGGGACCGATAACCTAGATATTATGCCCCTTAAAACATCAACAATTATCATAATCATCATAACTTGCTAGAGATATGTCTATAGTACAGACATTTATAACAGCGACATAACATGATATTCTGTATAATCCTGCAATTGACCCATACTATGGTGATATGATCAACTCCTTAGTACCTGGAGAGAGCTCTGGAATAGTTCTCAGGATAGTTTCCATAACCTCTTCGGAAGTAGTAAGAGCATCAAGGTCGCTGATTTCAACAGTTGCCTTAGCTTCAAGCCTATGGACTGTAGCATTTGACCCCAGAACATTTCGTATAGAAACAGCAAAAGCTGCTATGTCCCTGGAATTTGTTCCCATGTCTACATGAATGCGTCGAACGTTTGACTTACTGCGAGATAGATCCTCTCTGAGATGGAAGGATTTTGGTTGGCAATTAGTTACCAAGTCATTTCTACTATAGAAACTACTTCAAGGTCATCATTAGAAATCAGTCGGTTAGTGACGTTAAATGTTGCAATAACTGTGAAGTCTCTGAAAGTAGGCCTATTCAACATATGGATGCACGCAGCTGTCAGGACCACAATATAAGCGCAAGTATGATCTTGTATAATGAGCTAGGTGGAGAACTACAGCTTTTGATACAGAACAAAGTATTTCTCAGACTATATTGGGAACGGACTGTACTCACCGAATTGACAGTGAATCATATTAGGCCTGACACAGTGATCATCAACGAAGATTGAAGGAAGTCACGCTGATTCATGTTCCCATTCCGAATACAAACAACCTGCAGTTTAAACATTTCTGATTAGGTGTCCAAATATTTGAAAGGAAGCAAGCAAGGAAGGAAGCAAGCAAGGAAGGAAGAAAGCTAGGAAGGAAGGAAACTAGTAGTTTTGCAGGACCGTTAATCTCGCGATCATGAGACACGGACCTCCATTTTAACGTGAAATTCCAGCCAATGGACGTGGCATTGACCGAGAATCGAACCAGGTCCATCTTGGTGAGAGAAAGTAGCTTCACCACTGCACCACCACGCCTCTCGAATATGCAGAGCAGGTGCAGCCTATCAGGAGGCAATCGCAGGTTAAGAGAGTTCGACTTGTACCAATGGACATCTCAGGCACTAGTGTGGTTCCCCAACATCTTCTGTAGGGGCTTAAGGAGGGAAATCCAGGAATTCATTGGCAGTGGTTTAAATTAAGGTGATAATTATTCATTGCTTGAATGTAATCAGTATAATTGCTCTTTATTTTACCAGGGAATGATCTGAGAGTAACAATAATAATAATAATAATAATAATTAAGAAATATATATATATAAGAGGTTTTTGGGAAAAAAGAAGAAAGGATCAGAAAAAAAAACCATGAAAGTTGATTGTGTTTTATCGCTCTTCTTAAGGGGAATTGACGAAAATAATAATACAAATAAAATTATACGGAATATAAAAAGTAGATATTTGTACTTTTCAAAGCTATTTCTGATTGGAGTTTTGTTTTTGCTATTGATTCTTTTAGAGGCTTTGCGACATCGTGGTCATGTTGTCCCATGTACTTGGGTTTGTGTAGAATTTGTTGGATACCCAGTGTTACTGTGATGTCTGGCCTGTACTAGTGTGTGTATTTTCTAAGTTGAGGTACTGCCCCCGTAATTTGAATTATATTGAGACCACGATGGCTGTATTGGCAAATATGAGTAAAGTTATGAATGTCATAGTTGTGACGTGGATATTCATGACGTAGGCACGGATGACGCTGACTTGAGGCAAGCAGGCTGGTTGAGCTGAGATTCTTGGTGACGTCATGATTTTGTTCGAGAAAGATCTTAGATTTACGACGCAGTCGCAGGAAACAAGGTATTGTGCTAAGGAAGAAGCTACGCTATTGGAGGAGAGACTCGAACCAATGAACGATAGTTTGGAAGGAAGACGGAGATTACTGAAACTACGATATTTGATTACTTTTTGCATAAAGATTTGTGGAAATCTATTTTCAGTTATGGCATTGATTTGGAATTTTGAAGAAATTAATTTTGAGTTTTTGAAATTTGAAAATCCGGCAAGGATAGCCAAAGTTAAAACTTCCAGCAATGACGCAGCAACAGGCTATGGAAGGGATGGATACGCCCCTTAAGAAGTTGATAAAAGGTCGTGCACAGGAAAGAGGAGCTCTCAGATCTCATATGTCAGATCGCATATATATTTCTGGTGATATATAGTTATTTTCAAGTGATTCAGTGCAGCAAGTTGTCTTTAGCGTGGTTAAAGCCCGGCGCATCGAACGAACGCGGAGCAGTTCCATTTTACGCTGCTCGAAACTAGGTGAAGTTGAAACGCTCACATTAACGTTTCCACCAGTCAAGATATCAAGCGCTAACTTCAGCCTTTATTATAGTTCTATTGGGCAGTACAACATTGAGGTGTGTACAAGATTTGAACAATTTCACAGTTATACTTCGAAAGATATTGGAACTTTAAGGCTGCCAACAAAAGTGATTTTCTCGCCACATGAGAAACACTTTTAAAATTCCACATTATACACTACGGCTGACACGTGGAGTGCAACAGTGATATTGGAGAATACGTTTGGTATTACAACGATACATTCGACTATGGAACATTATAATCTTGCAGTGCTTTCAATGATTATAACAGTAGTTGAGATGGAAGGCTAAGGCTTTAATGCAATTGGGACATATATCGTTGGAGTAAAGTAACAGCATGGAACTTCGTTAATCGTCTTTCTACAAAAGCGAGCATGTAGTGAACATCCAACTACACTCATGCATCGTGAATCCATCGCTGAATTAGACCAGATAACAGTGGAAATATTTTCATACTCCACAACTATGAATATTTCTGCGGAAATAACTACAATAAACTTCATGGCGAATTCCTGCAAGAACTTCAGGGAACTTTCAAGAGAGGCCAGGGTTGTCCCGGCGCACAAAGAAGAGTTTTGCCAGAAGGATGTTTTTCGTATCCACGGAGCAGTGCAATTTCGGAGGAGGAAGCAGTTCGATTCTCCGAGGACGCTGATTCCAGGTTCGAGGACGGAGCACATCTTTACGCTGGTTAAATGGAACCAACAGCAGTTTTCTTTGAAAACTTTCCTCTGGAACTTCAATCAACAGATAAGGTAGTCGTGAACGTTTCTTGTATTATTTGAGTCTTGTAGCGATATCTGAGCAACCATTTTCCCATATTTTCTGTCCTATCTTTTGCCCCATTTTCTTGATTGATATTTTTGTACTCAGTACACTTCGATGATTTATGCCTTTTTCTTCGATTTTTGAGACATTTCTATGTCATTGGCATACTAAATAATTTTGGATCAGTTGAGACTGATGATTTAGATTCTTTCAGTAATTTGCATATTTTTGTAGTCACGATTTGACTGTAAAGTTAACGATTTGCTATGGCAGATTTGAATTCAGACAGCGTGTCATTTTAGTAAAGTAATTCTATTCAGTTAATTACTTTGACCAATTTTCTGTCATCCTCAAGAAAGAAGAATAATTAAATGATTTTAGAGCGTTAAAATCTATTACGATATCGACGATCTTTTAAATACTAGTCGTCTTATGAACATGATTGCAACATAGACATTTATCATTGCATTATAGACAATTTTATGAAATATGAACTTTTATTTCGATTTATTGAATACACTATAGTAATGAATATTTGATAGGAGTTTTTCTCAATTCTAGATTGGAACAATAATATTTGCATTCCACAATCTATTGTATTCTATTCGACTATTTTGCAGTTTAGATGAACTTTGTTTGAAGATAGTATTTTTATACTGCTAGTAAAGATGGCGGCAAGTGTGACGGTTGAGTGAAGTTGCTCTTGCTACACCCTGCTTAAATAGAAAGTTAAGTTGCAGAAAGTGCTGATTCGTGTGAACTAAGTCATATTATTAGGCATCCTCTTCACTAAAAAGTAAACGCGATGTCTCTAAAGGAAGTAGCTAGGAAGATATCGGCTTTCGAAGATTCCTTGAAAGAATATCAAGCTCGCCTAGATTCAGCTGTCAGTGCCGCCAACCCACCAAACGTGCTCCAAGCTCTTGGCGATGAGTTCCAGGCGTTCAAGAAACAGGCCAGTGATGACATCTCCAGACTTAAAGGGGAGTTGAAGGAACTGGAAAACCGGCTTCACAAACAAGACGAGGTATTGGATGAGGCCGAACAGTACAGTCGCCGAAACTGCCTCTTGTTGCATGGGGTCCCTGAGCAGCCGTCTGAGGACGTCTACAAAATAGCACTCGAGACACTAAAAAATAAACTTTCAGTGGATATCTCACTGCTTGATGTGGATCGCTGCCACAGGCTGGGCCGCCGATATCGAACGTCTGCTGAGGTGGTCTCGCAAGGAAATCGACCGATTATCATCAAGTTTCTTCGGTATCATGATCGAGATCGTGTGTGGCGTGCGAAGCGAGCTTTTAAGGGCAGTGGGCTCATGCTAACTGAGTCACTCACAAGTGTGAGAAAAACTATCTTAAATCAGGCGCGGGATATATGGGGATTGCAGAAATGCTGGACTCAAGATGGACGTATTTGTGTTTTGAGGGAGGATGGAAGCAAAATGCAAATATGCACGATGATGCAGTTAAACAACATGGCAGGGAGTAGGATGAACAAAAGAACCTAGGAAAGAAATTATGTGTATAGTAATTAGCTTATATTTGTGTGTGTGTATGTGTGTGCTTGTGAAAGTCAGTGGATCTGCTCACCAGGTTGCTCAGGTAAGCTCATTTTACTTCTTACTTAAATTTATTTCCCACTGCATACTTTCAGATGTTTGTTGACCAGGACAACGGCAATACCATTGACCTGCATTCCTCTCCCCTAACTTCGCCCACCCCTTCTCTCCCGTCCCTACCAGCTTCAACGGGACTTGTGTTGCAAGAGCAGCTTAAGAGCCACCCGCGGTCGTTACAGTGTTGTCACCTAAATGGTCAGTCATTAATAGCGCATCTGGAGGAGGTAGAGGCTATTTTTGAAGTAAACAATGTACATATTATTGGAATCAGTGAAAGTTGGATGCGTAAAGACATGCCGTCATCTGCAGCTAACCTTGATGGATACTCTATGTTACGCCATGACCGTATTGACAAAATAGGTGGCGGGCTTCTACTTTATTACAGAAACGACCTAAAATGTAAGATAATTTCCACTTCTGACCCAACACTTATACTGCGACCAGAATTTATGTTTGTAGAATTAGACTGCCATAAAAAGATATTAATAGGGATTGTATACAAGCCACCTAAAATAAGACAGACTGCTGATTTTGAAGATACATTAGCAGGTCTTGCCTCGGCATACGACGACATTATAATCATGGGTGATTTTAACACTGACCTTTTAAAGCAGACTGGTGAAGTTAACAGCCTACTGAATTTATTTCTCGCCACAAACATGACGGTTTTACCCCTGAACGCTACTAATCATGTTCATTACACTGACCATACGAGCCATACCTTAATTGATCTTCTTGTGACAAATCAACCTCAGAAAGTAATTAAACACGGACAGATCCCTGCTCCTGGCATCTCTTCACATGATCTATTGTACGTATGTTATTCTATTCGAATACCTAAGTATAAACCACGCTACATTACAATACGAGACTTACGACATATTGACCAGAATAAACTACGCTATGATGCATATAACTTGCCTTGGGATAATATACGTAATTCTCAGAACATAAACTCTAAAGTAAATACATTCAATTTAATGGTACTAGAAATATTTGACAAACATGCACCAAAGAAACGGGTAAGAATTACCCGCTCTTCATCTGCGTGGCTAACGGCCGAGGTAAGATCTGCTATGGCCAGTCGTGACAAACTATACAGACAATACAGACTGACACATGATGCAGTTGATTTTGAGAGATATAGAATTCTGAGAAACAGAACCAAGCAGCTAATTAGAAATTCTAAATATAAATACTTTCAGGAACTGATGAAAACCAACAGCCCTAGACAAAAATGGAGTAAATTACGTGCGGTAGGGATAGGTAAGACAGTTGAACAACATGTACCAAGCATATCGCTAGAGGCTCTAAATGATCACTTCGCACGGCCAAAAGTAGCCTCTACCTCCTTCCCTAAAAGTTCACTACCGGTACCCTTGTTACAACAGCAGTCTGTTTTTGAGCAATTCTCTTTTAGAAATGTCAGCTCGAATGAAGTTAAAGGTGTGATATACTCTATTTCATCCAATGCCACAGGTAATGATGACATTCCTATATCACTGATTAAGGATGTCTTGGGAGCTGTTCTGCCAATATTAACTCATATATTTAACTACTGCCTGACAAACGGAGTGTTCCCAGATGTTTGGAAAGATGCACTAATTAGACCTATCCCGAAGAGCTCCAAGTTTGATTCTCCTTCAGATTATCGTCCAGTATCCATCCTACCACCATTATCCAAGGTACTTGAACGTCTAGTTCATACACAAGTTACTGAATACCTTACAAAGCATTCCCTACTCAACCCCTTCCAATCCGGCTTCAGAAAGGGGCATAGCACTGCGACAGCCTTACTACGAGTGACAGATGATATCAGATGTGCAATGGACCAACGGGACGTGACTGTACTGACATTATTAGATCTCAGTAGTGCCTTTGACACCGTCAACCCTCAGTTGCTACTGCAGAAATTTCGAGAACTAAATTTTAATAGTGTGTCACTCCAGTTCTTTTCCTCTTATCTCGAAAATCGCCGGCAACGTGTGATAGTGGGAAATGCGAGTTCGGGATGGCAAAGTAAGACCCTCGGTGTCCCTCAGGGTTCGGTTCTTGGGCCACTGTTATTTATCATCCAAATAAATGACATATCAAAAGCCCTTAATTTCTGCAAATTGCAAGTGTATGCAGATGATGTACAGATCTACTATCATTCAAAACCGAGTGATATCAATAATGCAATTATTAAAATAAATTCTGACCTACAACAGCTTAGTGACTATGCTTATAAAAACAGTTTATTAATAAACCCAAATAAAACTCAAGTGATTATTATCGGTACCAGTAAAAACTTATATTATCTCAAGCAACGTGACATCTCGCCAATAATTTTAAACAATAAAATCATACCCTACTCTACTTCAGTGACAAACTTAGGAATTATTATGACTGAGACCTTAAATTGGACTAAACAGGTGATAAGCACATGTAATAAAGTACATAAATGCTTATATCCTCTGAAACGGTTCGGTAATGTATTCTCTGTTCGACTTAAAGTGCAACTAATTCGCTCTCTGATACTACCTATATTTGACTACTGTGACACTGTGTTGACTGAAATAACCTGCGACAGTAACAAGAAACTGGACCGGTGCCTCAACAACTGTGTAAGATATATCTTTGGCCTGCGATATGATGTTCATATATCACCCTATTATAAGGAGCTGTCGTGGCTTCGAGTGCACCAGCGTCGTGAACTCCACATGTTATCACTACTGCACAAAATACTTTCCACTAATACCCCTAACTATCTTGTTTTACCGTTTTCTTACCTCTCGTCCTATCATGACCACAATACGAGATCTGGCTCCTCTCTTGCCATACCTATAAACCGTACTGCTGTTTACAACCGCTCGTTCATAATCTCTGCGTCCAGGTCATGGAATTTGCTACCTGCGAACATTAGAGACAATCCCTCTCATCGCAAGTTTAAAGTGGCTTGCTGCGAGTATTTGCTGGGTGGAGCCCGCTGACTTCCTGGATAAATGTTGAATGAACGAATGAATGAATGAGATGAATGATCGGATTACTGTAGTTACGTCATTTAAGGGTACCGTACTTTACTTTGTGTATTTTTGAAATCAATGTTTCTACCATTATTCATATTATCACTATTCTTATTGCTATTAATATTATTTGTGCTATTTGTATTTGTAATTATAAGTCATGTAGATGTTTACTCTTCTAGTGGTTAAGTGTAAGAGAGGGCCTTGAGCCCTAACTTCGCCACCAATAAAGGCATTATCTATCTATCTATCTATCTTTGAAGATATTAATCTCAATTTTGATAGACCAGGCAGGAGTGTCTAATCGTATTTGCTATTAAATTTATTTGTGATTGGCAAATTTTTACTTCATATCGATTCATGAATGAAACCCACGAAGGTTAAATAATAACAGTCATTATTACAATTGATGAATATAAGAATTTTTAAAGAGGAACAATGGATGTATAATCGTTAGTTCAGTGGACGTGTAAAAGTCGCTGTTGAGTAATGCCCTTGAATAATGAAGGAGGTTCCCACAATAATTAATGAAGTTGATGAATTTATAAGTGGAGGATTTTTGTGTGTAGTTTGGAAGATTTTTATGCCATATATATGAAGATATATGATGAATTTTGGGCCAATTGTTGTGCAATTGTGTGCGTTATAAGCGAAGTATTTTCCCGCTGATTGTTCTTGTTCTTTGAAAGATTATTCATATGAAGATACTGTTAAAATTAACAAGAGTGTTAAATAATTTGAGATAAAGATTTTGAATGGAGGTTACCGTCACAAATATTAATAATTATTATTAAACCTTATTAAACCTGAATTTGACAGTTAAATATAACTAACCTTCATTGGTCGATTATATCACCACGATTTAAGTAATTATCAACCGGATAAACGTGTGGTTTAATGTATTTCTTGTATAAATAATATAAACAATATAATATTGTAAAATAATTTTGTAAATATCTTTGTTAAATAATTTGAAATGAAGGTGATGAATAGAAGCGTGTATAAAATTTTCAATTGTCATTTGACATTGTTATAAACAATTTATTATTGTTATAAATAATTAATGAACTTTTGTTATTAACATTTAGAGTTTTGTTTTTATACTCTAAACAACGCTAATTAAGCAAGTGGTTTGAACAATTAATCATGATTTGGGATTGTTGGAGTAATCCACTGGTGTTTGAATGAAGCATGTAAGACATTTGCGTGATAATATTTCAGTTGAGATGTGAACATTTACGTGTTTGAAAAAGGAGAGCCAAGCTCTGAGGTAACACGCTTATGCTAGGGTTGAACGAACGGGAGTCCGCTTTGACGATACAGGTGCATTGCAGCTGGCCCGGACAACTGTGTTACAGAGGCCAAGGACGTTCCATAATAGCCTTGTGGCTATAAATAAAATGTGAAGTATATAAACACGCAAAACAATTGATATATGTGTCTCATCCCAAATCCCGTTTCCAGTCCATGTGCATTATTATTTTACGTTGCTATGAGCTTGAGAAAGCTGAAACATTATATGTAGAGAATACAGGTCCTACAGGAGGACATGGTTATGTGGTCGATGGCTTCTGATTGCCACGTTGATTTTGTTGTTTAATTTTGTTAAAATCATTCTTTATGTGAAATAAATTATTGTGCAGTTTAAAGTTTCTCGTCTTCGTTCTGGTTCATTTTAAATATCATGGTGGAGGTTATTGTGTGGGCATACTTTAAGTGATCCAGTTGACAACCCAGTCCCCGAGATAAATTTAAGAGGTAAGTAAAGGTAAATATGAACCCCCGTATATTTTGGTGTGCTCCACAATAATTTTCTTGTTAACTATTGTGCTCTAATCTCGATAGTATCTGTCAGTGCCATTTTCATTGATGTAGCTGTGCCGGTGCGTTTGATTATTGGCAATCCGATTGAGGGGGCGGATATCTGACAGCCTACTATCAGGATATCGGGTACAGTAGGATTTGGGAACGAAGCGGCCGTGGCTTATGTTGGGTACCATCCCAGACTTTGCCTGGAGTAGAAGTGGGAAACCACGGAAAAACACTTCCAGTATGGCTGAGGTAGGAGCAGAATCCGCCTCTTCTCAGTTTTGCCTCGTGTACCCGGTTCCATCCCCCAGACTAGAATTACATTTCTTGGCAGAGTCGGGAATCGAACCCGGGTTTCCGCGATGACAGCCAACTACGAAACGAGGAGGTACTTCTGATTTGAACATTTCAAAAGGCCTTAATTTGGGTACCAATCCGGCATTTGCCTTGAGTAGAAGTGGGAAACCACTTCCAGATGGCTGAGGTGGAAATTGAACCTATCTCTTCTCGATTCTTCCTCATGAGACTGAGTGTGCCCCGTTTCTGTTTTCAGATTAGAATTGGGCTTCTTAGCAGAGCCCGGAACCGAACTCGGACGTCACGAAAGACAGCTAAGAATGCTAGCCACTCCACCACAAGGTCTGTCCTGTACTGCATTGCAGTGCCCATTGGCAGCAATAAATAAATTACGTGTAATTCTGAGGAGCGTTATGTTTTCTTTCTCGCTTCATTGTCCTAAAATTGTAGAACAAGTTTCAATGAAACTAGTCTCGATATTTTACCTTCAGTGTGACAGGCATTGACTCAAGTGAGTTGTCCTTGCAATGACATCTACAAGTTGCTACTTATTTTAAGATATCTTTCCTCTCACTTATCCATTACTGCTCTATAATATAGTTCACGATTTAATTAAACGGGTTATAATGAATACTTGAATTCTTACCTACTTCTGTCATTGTTTACAGTCCAGTGTCCATTCTGTGTGATCGGCTACTGTTCACATATGGAAACCATTGCCATTACCATTATTTTTATTTATTTAAGCGAAAATTCTCCTACAGGAGAGCGATTAAACTTGATAACATGATGTCATTTGAAGGCGTGTCTCCTATGCTCCTCCCAAGATCTCTTCATTCTCCCGGAATGCTCCCTCTTCCTCTCATCCGTCCAACTTTTCCCAGGTTGTCGTAATGATCTTGGTTCAAACTTAACATTCGCGATTTTCGTCTGGCACTCAGTTCGGTCTTCGAAATGTTCTATGGTGATTACTTGTTAGTCTCTCTGTACCTCTTTAAGCCATTCTGTGCCGCATTTACTCTGTGTTATGTTACCAAGTAGTTCCTTTGGCTATCTGGAGGTGGCCATCCTGTTGATGAGAGTGTTAAATTTGGCTCTGCGTTTTCTAATTTCGTCTGTTATGGTATTGGTCATTTGATAGCGTTCTGTACTAGGTCTGTTCTTCCAAATGCCGTTTCTGTTGATTGCTCCGTAGATCTTCCGGAGAATTGTTCGTTCCTGCTTTTCCAGTTCACTAATCTTGGAATGACCATCGATTACTATTGTTTCAGTGGCGTATGTTGCTTCTGGTAGAGGGTCATGGTGGCGCAGCGGTGAAGCTGTTGGCCTCTCACCACGGCAGACCGGGTTCGATTCCTGGTCAATGCATGTGTGATTTTTAAAGTGAAATGCCATGCCCTGTGGTTCGGATTCCACGTAAAAAGGAGGTCCCGTGGCTTATGATCTCGCGATTAACGGTCACGTAAAACTATTATCTTTATTTTCCTTGCTTCTGGAAGAATAACTGTTTTATAATGTCGTAATTTGGCTTTCGTCGAAATGCATTTCATGTTGTAATGGGTCCACGTTAGCTTGTAGGCCTTCTGGAGCATAGTGATTCTGTCTTCATTGGCGATTCGATTAAGTCCTGAGGGCTGTATAATTTCGCCAAGGTATTTAAAAGTTATTATAATAATTATTATTGATGTGTAACATCTTTCCTCTCGGTTGCTGGATATTTTTTGTGGGAGTGATTTTAGAAAAGTGACGGAAACGTGTTGCAAGAAACAATAAGCGCGCGCGGTGGCGGAGATTGGTACCACGACGTACTGTCGGCCAACATAGTGTTGCCTCTCGGTCGCTGGTTGTTTTTTGTGGGAGTGATTTTGGAAAAGGGACGGAAATGTGTAACAGGAAACCGGGGAAGCGCGCGGGGTGGTGGGGAGATGGCTGTCAGATGGTGCCAACTGATTTTGCGTGAGGAGACGCCCTCTCTTTTCCTATAGCCCCTTAATTTAACCAAAGAACCAAAAACTAATAGATCATCGGCTTTTTAATATCTCGCGAACCAATAATGCTAGGGACTTGTATGAGGTGTCCTAGGAGTCGGGGTGACGCCCCCCGTTTTTCTATCCCCCTCTTAATTTAACCAAAGGACCCAAAACAAAAGGGGCATCGGCATTTAAATATTTCGCGAAACAATAAGGCTAGGGACTTGTATGAGGTGTTGTAGGACTCGAGGTGACGCCCCTTTTTTTCATCATTTTGTGATTTGTGGAGATGGGCAAATCCAGAGCAGAATATATGCGAAATTATCGACAAAAGAAACGTGAGAAAAATTAAAAACTGGAGGAGTACAGCCGAAAGAGATTAACTTCACATATATTTCATCTCAATTTCATAGTGGGATAACATGTCAGAAGTTACACTTCATATGCGACTACTGTAAGGCTCGTCATTTTAGGTAGATTTCATTAGAAAGCAAACTATTGCAATAGGTACTGTACCCGTTCGTCCTGGGGATGCGATGACCCATCTGCTATAACATCGCATTCCTGGAGTTCCAGGACAGAGCGGAGTTAAATGAACCTCTAGTCAAATAAGGAATGTGTCGGAAATTCAGCTGAGTTATCGAAAAAGCAGTGGGTATCACGAGACAAAGTATCTCTAGGGTCGTTACGGGCTTAAGTTTAATAAAAATAATGCAAATATAAATGGGCGCCATCAACTGAACTCCTAGCAAACCACTTCCTTTCCGGATAAGCCTTACTCAAGACAAGGAAAGAAAAAGGAACATCACACCATCATCAGATCACAACTAAGATAAAAACAAATTTATTTTACTTTGATAGTCATACAGACATTTTAAATAAAACTCCTACCTAAGAGTATGGTCGAATGCGAACGTTAAATTGTCATTGTCCAAAAATCGAACCATCTCTTTTCTAATCCAAAAATATTTTTATCCACATAACAAGAAAAATCTCTAAAGTTCTCTTGGGTTCTCAGGATCACTGTAGCACTATGTCTTTCGTCACTGACATTTGTGAAACCTGAGACCTAATTTCTCTTTAATTTAACATCATCAATGTGGATTTAAAAAAGTTATTAATCTGTCTAAACATACACATATTATAATCACATATATTAAATATCAAGTAATTTATGGTTTGCATGGCATAATTTAAATGTTGAACATGTTAGTCAAATGCTCCTAAACATCGAATAATTAATTTACACTATTTACATTGTCATTCATAATTATTTATCTGTGAATTACAGAAAATTCATGGCTCATTGGTCATCGTTATCGTCATCATCAAAATTAAACATTCCTCACATTAATTCTCACTTCAAAATTCTACATATTCCTGTCAGAATCGTTAATTCATCACCATTACATCATTTAAATTCTCAACTCAAGTTGCAATTCCTTCAAATTATCTCTCAATTAAATTGATTTAATTCCATATAAATTCATTAATCATCAGCTTCTTTAAATAATTATCACTTTCTAATTCAGTTATTCATGATCATTACAATCGTCTATTAATTTATTTCAATCAGTTTAATTTATCCAATCTTTAATTCATCCATCTATTTAATTCATTGATTTATTTCAAAATGTAATTTATCAAATTATTTAAATTTCAATCATCTGGTTATTTAGATTTTTATTATTTCATCTAGTCATTCTGATTTTTATTTCATTAGGTCAGATCATTAATATGCTTAAATCTCTGATTATTATTTCATTAATTATTATTTTCAGAAAATCTTGTATTATCAACTTTATTTATTTGTTTAATTTCCTAACAAATTGTTTAATATGGTTTATAGAACGTTGTCTTACAGTTTTATTACTTCCAAGTTATATCTCGTATTTAATTTATCATGCCAAAAAATATTATTGCCTCCACGACATCACGTTGGATCTAACTATCCACAACGACATTACATTTCCTCAATACTTCAAATATCACATTTGAATACAATAATTATTCCACAAAAACTCCATAAATATTCAGCACATACAGCATGAATCTCAACAATTACGCTAGACTGGGTACGACGACCTCATGTCTGCTTCAAAATACATTATCAACGTTGCAACTATCACATGGCAACTTCCACAAAATGCCTATCACAAACTCCACTTAACCATGTTGCATGATCTACAAAAAATATATAACTGGCTTCAAATTATCAACGCACACAATCTCCAATAACTGTAATTAATCTGATCACATCTAGACAACTTCTTAAACAATTGGAAAAATATATTACCTCAGTAATTTAAGATCTGCTTTCAAATAGCATAAATTCTCTTACAATTTTTATAATTCACATCACAGAAAAACACCAATGTGCTATAATCTCTCATATCAAAATCTGCAATACTGATCTGCCTTGAAATAAATCTGACCATTAATGATTCATCTTACAAGATTCAATTACTTTAAATCCTTCTCAAAGGTATCAAACACAATTATAAAACTCATCAAAAGCATCAGCTGTAACAGCTGTTAAACTGAAATTACTCTCAAAAGAGTATAGCAACAAAATATTGGATTGGCAAACTAGAATTACTAAATGCAATCCTGCTGACATTTATCGTTATTGTATTTAACAAAATTTCGACTGATATGTCACTAGTAGTTCCTTGTTTGATTCACTTACAATCTCGTGTACACTCGGATGATAAAAATGAGTCCCTCAATGGCGAGTAAGATGTGTAACCACCGTACAGTCGTATAAATATGAAAGACCTCGCCCCGTCGACTTGGATGATATTGCCCTGAACGATGGGTAAGATGAGTACCACCATACAATCGTATAAATACGAAAGACCCCATCTCGTAGACTATATGAGTGAATGTACCAGATAGGAATCAACAAGTTTCTAGTTGTCATATAAAAGCGATGTTCATTCACTAAAGTGAATAACTTCTTAATATCTCCAAACAATCCAATGGAAAAAATCCCTACTGATGAATAATACACACTCGCTAGTATGCAATGAACTGACGAAGTAATTTTAGATAATCAATTGCAGATCACGAGCTCGAAATACTCGTTACACAAAAAAAAAATTTATGAAAAATATCCTAGCTGGAAAAATGTCTAAAAGACCAAACATCTGCTTAATAAAGCCAACCAATGGTGAGAATTTTGTATAATGATGCCTGCCATATCATATGGTCACTCCATATTCTAGCAAATTCGAAGTATATAAAGTCAAACCATGTCTTAATAATCGTATCACTCCTATTAGAAAAATATACATGTGTGCCCAGTATTCATGAAAATAATCGTATCAGGTAGTTATGACTCTTACAGTACCTTTCATAATCAGCTGTTATTAAATTTCCAAGATCGTCGATTTTCCCTACATAATGAATTTCTCGAAAGATCGGCGTGAATATCATTCCATCCATGAAATGACGATTGCATTCAAAATCCCAAGTGAATCAGCTGGTGGACCTCCTCTCGTCAGGAATCGAATCCATCGCTCTGCGGTGCCATCTTGTCTCTATCTGCGTCTACTCTGACATGTTGAACTTCGGATTACCCATAGCGGGTATTGTCCAACTCCTCTCGAAAATGTTCATGGAAACAGCGGACCCCCTACTCCTCTTCTAAGTTACGCCACTGTTCCATTAAATGTTCAGTTTGAGTATTGAAAGTTCAATCTCAAATAACTGCTAAGTCTCACTTTCGTAAAATAAAATTTTACATGAGAGTGTCCAAGTTTATTAAACACCCTGTAGTTGTCTGTATTTGGTAATTCATGAAACTGCATAAGAAATAAATTTCATTAATGCACGATCTAATGTTCATCAGTGCCTATGCTAACAACATTCCGTTTGCTTGAAATTGTTAAAGTAACTTTGAATGCGTTATAGAAAAGCATAGTCATAAAGTTATTCATAAAAGAACTGTGTTCAAACTGCGTTGAAATGTAGCTTGTAATAAAGTCTCCAACTACTTGCAGTGCTGTTCTAACATATCCCGGCCGTCTGTGATTGCTTCCTCGGCAAGTCCGCCTGGATCAATGACCTGCTTGGCGTTCGCTGCTCGGCGATGCTGAAACTGTCGCCTACACTCTGCCGTGACAGTTTCGGTATGCTACGCGACCTTCACCGTGCGTCTCACTTGCGCTACAGAGCTCGACCCTACTTGCTCGACTGACAGAGCTCCACTGAATGTGCTGGCACTGTCTTCTCTCCTATCTGCCTGGCGCAGACACGTGGTGTTGTCCCCCACCACAGTGCTCTCGCGTCACGATTATAGTCTCGAACCCACATCATCTCGGCTATTCCGTTATAAAATAACTTAAGGGTTATCTAACTTCCTTACAATTATTTCCACATATAATGCATGTTATATATCCTCTTCTAAGATGTTTAATTACCATATTCCATATATATATCAATAAAGCTTCACATCTCTATCCATAATTCCATCTTCTTACAGATGTCAGTGCCTCCTTGATCCTAGACCTCCTACGTCATCTTGACATTCTTCTTGACTCGATCGGTGCGCTATCTTTTCCTAACTCTTCCCAAAACCTCAACTACGGCTTAATGTCTGCTGGCGTAGCCGATAGCCTAAACTAGGTATCGGGTACATCTCTCCCGTACATCTCCTTTTTTTATCAGGATTGAGAAAAAAAATACACTCTCAGGCATTCTATATATAATACATGTGCACGATAGCTCTATAATTCCCTTACTCAGCATGATGGTACTTTCTGACTCTCAATAATGATGATTGACTTCCAATGATTAGCATCTTGATTCCATGTTATTCTGACGTTTGTTTCTTCCTTCGCCACTCGTGCTTGCTCGATTGACATCTCTCACTGTCTCTTCGGGTGGTGCACTAGGCTGTCTATCTTCTTGCCTCGACCTCACATGTCCACAATTACTTCGTCTGTCGTTAGGATCGTTTCTTCGCCCATCCTGCCTGTCGTTCCCATTATACTGTTGACCTTGGCTCCAGTTATTTCTGCCCGCATATCTATTGTTATATCGATTCCTGTCTTGATATCTGGAATTCTGGTTATAATTCCTATATCGGCTATCTCTTGTTTCTTGATCGTATGGCCTCTCATATGGTCCTCTATATCGATCATTTCCTCGAGCGTTACGGATGTTTCCTCGATTCCCTTTGTTCTGTCGGTTTTCCCAGGAATCTCTTCTGTCCGTTTGAGCTGCATTGTCTACGACTACCGCATTCACTTCTTGCGTGTTTCTATTGTCGTTTCTGGTATTTCTAGGCGTAACTTGAGCGCTTGTATAGTCCAATCGCCGTAAAATATCGTCATAATGCTCAAGTGTATTGCCTCCCGACGCTATTAGTGATCGCTGTACCTCAATCGGTAACTGTCTCGCTATAGCTTGCAAAAGCTCTTCTTCTGGCAATGGAGGAATCAGAAATTGTAATTTAGCCAGCTGTGACGTGAAATAATTGGCTTAATGCGTCGGATGTGACGTAGAATAGCGCTTTGAGTACATTTCCGCTCTTACGTTAAGTTGATCCTCAGCACTCCAAAATCTCCTCAAGAAAGCTATGGCAAATTGCTCCATGTTCGCAAAATTGCTTCTGAACGCTCTAAACCAAGTAAGCGCAGACCCATCTAAGGCGCGTTCGACTATCCTTAGCTCTCTTTCTTTGGCTACCCTATGTTCCGCCATGTAGTCTCGAATATCTCGCAGAAATTCGACTGGTGTGACTCCTGTATTTCCCGAAAACTTTCTCGGCTTGTCATCCAGATTCCTAATAATGGTGACTGGACCTGAGTATCGTTCGCTTGGACCCAACGTACTCCTATTCGAACTTGGATTATCCTGAGGGATTGAACTGGCCCTTTCGAATGTCACATTCGGTTGCATTTGACGGTCTTCTCCCATGCTAGCCTCTTGATTACTCATACTGCGGTCTATCGCTGTCTGATTTATCAATGTTTCCCCTGATGTTATATTCTGACTGGTGAAACTGTTAAACATGGATTCTAGTTTAGTTATCCTGTCTTCTGCTAATTTCTCCACGGTCTTGACCTGAGTTTTCAATTCATCTAGCGACGTAACATTCTGCGTTTTGTTACTCTCGTCTGAATCGTTTCTTAACTTGTCAATTTTGCCTTCGCACGTGTTCTTTACTGACGCGACTTGTTCCTTTAACAGATCAACATCTGTCCTAAATAGAGTTGAATCTATCTTCATCGCTTCCTTGTTCTCCGTAAACCTCGCTTCTAAGTTTGCCATACCTGCGATTAATTTTTCATCTAACCCTTCACGTTTCTCTTTTGCTTCGGAATCGACCTCACTATACCGTTCTTCCACAATTGCACCGACTCTATTTTTAAATAAAGCTAAGTTTTCATTAACCTTTTGCTCTATATCGTCGTATATCTTCCTAATATCTTTCTGCAATTGATTTTCTAATGATTTTAAATTTGAATTAACCTCTCCTAAGACTTCCTCTTTAATGGTCCCAATTACTGTCTTTAAATCTTTAATCTCATTACCTAGATTCATTTCTAGACCTTTAATCTTAGTCTCGAAAGATACTTCGGTAGACCACTCTTGAATTTTGCCTACATCTGCCACTAAACCATCGATGTCGAATCTCAACTTCGATACATCTGATTTAATGTCTTTCTGTATGGACATAACGTCTGTTCTTAAAGTAAAAATATTTTCTTCTCCTCTACTTTCTAATTCAATAATATTTTTTCTTAATATTTGAACATTTTCCTCTCCTTTCATATTTACTGCAACTATGTCTAATTGTAAAGTCTTCAGCATTTCATTATTCTTTAAAGTTAAGCTATTCTCTAATCTAGTTAACTTGTTTTCTAATTCAGTGTTAGTTTCTTCACTACGAGCTTGTAATTTCTCTTCCAATAATTTAAAGTTATCCTTCAAGTTAGCTTCACTAGCTTTTAAATGACTTTCAGTACTAGTCTGTAATCTAGTTTCTAATAACATCAACTCATCTTTGCTATTTGACTGTAACCTAGTCTCTAATGACTTTAAATTATCCTCAGTACTAGCCTGTAATGATTGCACATTTTCTTTGCATCTAGCTTCTAATCTAGCTTCTGAATTATTAATTTGTTCTTTAACTTCCGTTTCCATCTTAGAAATAGTTTCTGCAATACCAGACATACCCGTCTGTAACTCTCCTAACACCTTAGCTAAATCTTCCGGCAACATAATTATATTTTCAATATACGTTTTATACAGAGACGTTAGACAACAACACATCACAATGTCTCAATTCCTGCATTCACTTGGGTATAGGAAAAATGTCTTATAACTAACATGATATAACTAATACGATTAACATGAACACTGGAATGGGCACACAAGTACATTGTCTGACTAAGTTTAATAAATTTTGTAACACAATTAAATGAACTTGAGATCTATCTCTCAGTAATCTAAATCTGATGTGATTCCATAGAATAAACACAATCGAAGCCCCACAAGTTGGATAAAGCCAATTCTCCCTCTCTCTCTGTACCCGTTCGTCCTGGGGATGCGATGACCCATCTGCTATAACATCGCATTCCTGGAGTTCCAGGACAGAGCGGAGTTAAATGAACCTCTAGTCAAATAAGGAATGTGTCGGAAATTCAGCTGAGTTATCGAAAAAGTAGTGGGTATCACGAGACAAAGTATCTCTAGGGTCGTTACGGGCTTAAGTTTAATAAAAATAATGCAAATATAAATGGGCGCCATCAACTGAACTCCTAGCAAACCACTTCCTTTCCGGATAAGCCTTACTCAAGACAAGGAAAGAAAAAGGAACATCACACCATCATCAGATCACAACTAAGATAAAAACAAATTTATTTTACTTTGATAGTCAGACAGACATTTTAAATAAAACTCCTACCTAAGAGTATGGTCGAATGCCAACGTTAAATTGTCATTGTCCTAAAATCGAACCATCTCTTTTCTAATCCAAAAATATTTTTATCCACATAACAAGAAAAATCTCTAAAGTTCTCTTGGGTTCTCAGGATCACTGTAGCACTATGTCTTTCGTCACTGACATTTGTGAAACCTGAGACCTAATTTCTCTTTAATTTAAAATCATCAATGTGGATTTAAAAAAGTTATTAATCTGTCTAAACATACACATATTATAATCACATATATTAAATATCAAGTAATTTATGGTTTTCATGGCATAATTTAAATGTTGAACATGTTAGTCAAATGCTCCTAAACATCGAATAATTAATTTACACTATTTACATTGTCATTCATAATTATTTATCTGTGAATTACAGAAAATTCATGGCTCATTGGTCATCGTTATCGTCATCATCAAAATTAAACATTCCTCACATTAATTCTCACTTCAAAATTCTACATATTCCTGTCAGAATCGTTAATTCATCACCATTACATCATTTAAATTCTCAACTCAAGTTGCAATTCCTTCAAATTATCTCTCAATTAAATTGATTTAATTCCATATAAATTCATTAATCATCAGCTTCTTTAAATAATTATCACTTTCTAATTCAGTTATTCATCATCATTACAATCGTCTATTAATTTATTTCAATCAGTTTAATTTATCCAATCTTTAATTCATCCATCTATTTAATTCATTGATTTATTTCAAAATGTAATTTATCAAATTATTTAAATTTCAATCATCTGGTTATTTAGATTTTTATTATTTCATCTAGTCATTCTGATTTTTATTTCATTAGGTCAGATCATTAATATGCTTAAATCTCTGATTATTATTTCATTAATTATTATTTTCAGAAAATCTTGTATTATCAACTTTATTTATTTGTTTAATTTCCTAACAAATTGTTTAATATGGTTTATAGAACGTTGTCTTACAGTTTTATTACTTCCAAGTTATATCTCGTATTTAATTTATCATGCCAAAAAATATTATTGCCTCCACGACATCACGTTGGATCTAACTATCCACAACGACATTACATTTCCTCAATACTTCAAATATCACATTTGAATACAATAATTATTCCACAAAAACTCCATAAATATTCAGCACATACAGCATGAATCTCAACAATTACGCTAGACTGGGTACGACGACCTCATGTCTGCTTCAAAATACATTATCAACGTTGCAACTATCACATGGCAACTTCCACAAAATGCCTATCACAAACTCCACTTAACCATGTTGCATGATCTACAAAAAATATATAACTGGCTTCAAATTATCAACGCACACAATCTCCAATAACTGTAATTAATCTGATCACATCTAGACAACTTCTTAAACAATTGGAAAAATATATTACCTCAGTAATTTAAGATCTGCTTTCAAATAGCATAAATTCTCTTACAATTTTTATAATTCACATCACAGAAAAACACCAATGTGCTATAATCTCTCATATCAAAATCTGCAATACTGATCTGCCTTGAAATAAATCTGACCATTAATGATTCATCTTACAAGATTCAATTACTTTAAATCCTTCTCAAAGGTATCAAACACAATTATAAAACTCATCAAAAGCATCAGCTGTAACAGCTGTTAAACTGAAATTACTCTCAAAAGAGTATAGCAACAAAATATTGGATTGGCAAACTAGAATTACTAAATGCAATCCTGCTGACATTTATCGTTATTGTATTTAACAAAATTTCGACTCATATGTGACTAGTAGTTCCTTGTTTGATTCACTTACAATCTCGTGTACACTCGGATGATAAAAATGAGTCCCTCAATGGCGAGTAAGATGTGTAACCACCGTACAGTCGTATAAATACGAAAGACCTCGCCCCGTCGACTTGGATGATATTGCCCTGAACGATGGGTAAGATGAGTACCACCATACAATCGTATAAATACGAAAGACCCCATCTCGTAGACTATATGAGTGAATGTACCAGATAGGAATCAACAAGTTTCTAGTTGTCATATAAAAGCGATGTTCATTCACTAAAGTGAATAACTTCTTAATATCTCCAAACAATCCAATTGGAAAAAATCCCTACTGATGAATAATACACACTCGCTAGTATGCAATGAACTGACGAAGTAATTTTAGATAATCAATTGCAGATCACGAGCTCGAAATACTCGTTACACAAAAAAAACTATTTATGAAAAATATCCTAGCTGGAAAAATGTCTAAAAGACCAAACATCTGCTTAATAAAGCCAACCAATGGTGAGAATTTCGTATAATGATGCCTGCCATATCATATGGTCACTCCATATTCTAGCAAATTCGAAGTATATAAAGTCAAACCATGTCTTAATAATCGTATCACTCCTATTAGAAAAATATACATGTGTGCCCAGTATTCATGAAAATAATCGTATCAGGTAGTTATGACTCTTACAGTACCTTTCATAATCAGCTGTTATTAAATTTCCAAGATCGTCGATTTTCCCTACATAATGAATTTCTCGAAAGATCGGCGTGAATATCATTCCATCCATGAAATGACGATTGCATTCAAAATCCCAAGTGAATCAGCTGGTGGACCTCCTCTCGTCAGGAATCGAATCCATCGCTCTGCGGTGCCATCTTGTCTCTATCTGCGTCTACTCTGACATGTTGAACTTCGGATTACCCATAGCGGGTATTGTCCAACTCCTCTCGAAAATGTTCATGGAAACAGCGGACCCCCTACTCCTCTTCTAAGTTACGCCACTGTTCCATTAAATGTTCAGTTTGAGTATTGAAAGTTCAATCTCAAATAACTGCTAAGTCTCACTTTCGTAAAATAAAATTTTACATGAGAGTGTCCAAGTTTATTAAACACCCTGTAGTTGTCTGTATTTGGTAATTCATGAAACTGCATAAGAAATAAATTTCATTAATGCACGATCTAATGTTCATCAGTGCCTATGCTAACAACATTCCGTTTGCTTGAAATTGTTAAAGTAACTTTGAATGCGTTATAGAAAAGCATAGTCATAAAGTTATTCATAAAAGAACTGTGTTCAAACTGCGTTGAAATGTAGCTTGTAATAAAGTCTCCAACTACTTGCAGTGCTGTTCTAACATATCCCGGCCGTCTGTGATTGCTTCCTCGGCAAGTCCGCCTGGATCAATGACCTGCTTGGCGTTCGCTGCTCGGCGATGCTGAAACTGTCGCCTACACTCTGCCGTGACAGTTTCGGTATGCTACGCGACCTTCACCGTGCGTCTCGCTTGCGCTACAGAGCTCGACCCTACTTGCTCGACTGACAGAGCTCCACTGAATGTGCTGGCACTGTCTTCTCTCCTATCTGCCTGGCGCAGACACGTGGTGTTGTCCCCCACCACAGTGCTCTCGCGTCACGATTATAGTCTCGAACCCACATCATCTCGGCTATTCCGTTATAAAATAACTTAAGGGTTATCTAACTTCCTTACAATTATTTCCACATATAATGCATGTTATATATCCTCTTCTAAGATGTTTAATTACCATATTCCATATATATATCAATAAAGCTTCACATCTCTATCCATAATTCCATCTTCTTACAGATGTCAGTGCCTCCTTGATCCTAGACCTCCTACGTCATCTTGACATTCTTCTTGACTCGATCGGTGCGCTATCTTTTCCTAACTCTTCCCAAAACCTCAACTACGGCTTAATGTCTGCTGGCGTAGCCGATAGCCTAAACTAGGTATCGGGTACATCTCTCCCGTACATCTCCTTTTTTATCAGGATTGAGAAAAAAAATACACTCTCAGGCATTCTATATATAATACATGTGCACGATAGCTCTATAATTCCCTTACTCAGCATGATGGTACTTTCTGACTCTCAATAATGATGATTGACTTCCAATGATTAGCATCTTGATTCCATGTTATTCTGACGTTTGTTTCTTCCTTCGCCACTCGTGCTTGCTCGATTGACATCTCTCACTGTCTCTTCGGGTGGTGCACTAGGCTGTCTATCTTCTTGCCTCGACCTCACATGTCCACAATTACTTCGTCTGTCGTTAGGATCGTTTCTTCGCCCATCCTGCCTGTCGTTCCCATTATACTGTTGACCTTGGCTCCAGTTATTTCTGCCCCGATATCTATTGTTATATCGATTCCTGTCTTGATATCTGGAATTCTGGTTATAATTCCTATATCGGCTATCTCTTGTTTCTTGATCGTATGGCCTCTCATATGGTCCTCTATATCGATCATTTCCTCGAGCGTTACGGATGTTTCCTCGATTCCCTTTGTTCTGTCGGTTTTCCCAGGAATCTCTTCTGTCCGTTTGAGCTGCATTGTCTACGACTACCGCATTCACTTCTTGCGTGTTTCTATTGTCGTTTCTGGTATTTCTAGGCGTAACTTGAGCGCTTGTATAGTCCAATCGCCGTAAAATATCGTCATAATGCTCAAGTGTATTGGCTCCCGACGCTATTAGTGATCGCTGTACCTCAATCGGTAACTGTCTCGCTATAGCTTGCAAAAGCTCTTCTTCTGTCAATGGAGGAATCAGAAATTGTAATTTAGCCAGCTGTGACGTGAAATAATTGGCTTAATGCGTCGGATGTGACGTAGAATAGCGCTTTGAGTACATTTCCGCTCTTACTTTAAGTTGATCCTCAGCACTCCAAAATCTCCTCAAGAAAGCTATGGCAAATTGCTCCATGTTCGCAAAATTGCTTCTGAACGCTCTAAACCAAGTAAGCGCAGACCCATCTAAGGCGCGTTCGACTATCCTTAGCTCTCTTTCTTTGGCTACCCTATGTTCCGCCATGTAGTCTCGAATATCTCGCAGAAATTCGACTGGTGTGACTCCTGTATTTCCCGAAAACTTTCTCGGCTTGTCATCCAGATTCCTAATAATGGTGACTGGACCTGAGTATCGTTCGCTTGGACCCAACGTACTCCTATTCGAACTTGTATTATCCTGAGGGGTTGAACTGGCCCTTTCGAATGTCACATTCGGTTGCATTTGACGGTCTTCTCCCATGCTAGCCTCTTGATTACTCATACTGCGGTCTATCGCTGTCTGATTTATCAATGTTTCCCCTGATGTTATATTCTGACTGGTGAAACTGTTAAACATGGATTCTAGTTTAGTTATCCTGTCTTCTGCTAATTTCTCCACGGTCTTGACCTGAGTTTTCAATTCATCTAGCGACGTAACATTCTGCGTTTTGTTACTCTCGTCTGAATCGTTTCTTAACTTGTCAATTTTGCCTTCGCACGTGTTCTTTACTGACGCGACTTGTTCCTTTAACAGATCAACATCTGTCCTAAATAGAGTTGAATCTATCTTCATCGCTTCCTTGTTCTCCGTAAACCTCGCTTCTAAGTTTGCCATACCTGCGATTAATTTTTCATCTAACCCTTCACGTTTCTCTTTTGCTTCGGAATCGACCTCACTATACCGTTCTTCCACAATTGCACCGACTCTATTTTTAAATAAAGCTAAGTTTTCATTAACCTTTTGCTCTATATCGTCGTATATCTTCCTAATATCTTTCTGCAATTGATTTTCTAATGATTTTAAATTTGAATTAACCTCTCCTAAGACTTCCTCTTTAATGGTCCCAATTACTGTCTTTAAATCTTTAATCTCATTACCTAGATTCATTTCTAGACCTTTAATCTTAGTCTCGAAAGATACTTCGGTAGACCACTCTTGAATTTTGCCTACATCTGCCACTAAACCATCGATGTCGAATCTCAACTTCGATACATCTGATTTAATGTCTTTCTGTATGGACATAACGTCTGTTCTTAAAGTAAAAATATTTTCTTCTCCTCTACTTTCTAATTCAATAATATTTTTTCTTAATATTTGAACATTTTCCTCTCCTTTCATATTTACTGCAACTATGTCTAATTGTAAAGTCTTCAGCATTTCATTATTCTTTAAAGTTAAGCTATTCTCTAATCTAGTTAACTTGTTTTCTAATTCAGTGTTAGTTTCTTCACTACGAGCTTGTAATTTCTCTTCCAATAATTTAAAGTTATCCTTCAAGTTAGCTTCACTAGCTTTTAAATGACTTTCAGTACTAGTCTGTAATCTAGTTTCTAATAACATCAACTCATCTTTGCTATTTGACTGTAACCTAGTCTCTAATGACTTTAAATTATCCTCAGTACTAGCCTGTAATGATTGCACATTTTCTTTGCATCTAGCTTCTAATCTAGCTTCTGAATTATTAATTTGTTCTTTAACTTCCGTTTCCATCTTAGAAATAGTTTCTGCAATACCAGACATACCCGTCTGTAACTCTCCTAACACCTTAGCTAAATCTTCCGGCAACATAATTATATTTTCAATATACGTTTTATACAGAGACGTTAGACAACAACACATCACAATGTCTCAATTCCTGCATTCACTTGGGTATAGGAAAAATGTCTTATAACTAACATGATATAACTAATACGATTAACATGAACACTGGAATGGGCACACAAGTACATTGTCTGACTAAGTTTAATAAATTTTGTAACACAATTAAATGAACTTGAGATCTATCTCTCAGTAATCTAAATCTGATGTGATTCCATAGAATAAACACAATCGAAGCCCCACAAGTTGGATAAAGCCAATTCTCCCTCTCTCTCTGTACCCGTTCGTCCTGGGGATGCGATGACCCATCTGCTATAACATCGCATTCCTGGAGTTCCAGGACAGAGCGGAGTTAAATGAACCTCTAGTCAAATAAGGAATGTGTCGGAAATTCAGCTGAGTTATCGAAAAAGCAGTGGGTATCACGAGACAAAGTATCTCTAGGGTCGTTACGGGCTTAAGTTTAATAAAAATAATGCAAATATAAATGGGCGCCATCAACTGAACTCCTAGCAAACCACTTCCTTTCCGGATAAGCCTTACTCAAGACAAGGAAAGAAAAAGGAACATCACACCATCATCAGATCACAACTAAGATAAAAACAAATTTATTTTACTTTGATAGTCAGACAGACATTTTAAATAAAACTCCTACCTAAGAGTATGGTCGAATGCCAACGTTAAATTGTCATTGTCCTAAAATCGAACCATCTCTTTTCTAATCCAAAAATATTTTTATCCACATAACAAGAAAAATCTCTAAAGTTCTCTTGGGTTCTCAGGATCACTGTAGCACTATGTCTTTCGTCACTGACATTTGTGAAACCTGAGACCTAATTTCTCTTTAATTTAAAATCATCAATGTGGATTTAAAAAAGTTATTAATCTGTCTAAACATACACATATTATAATCACATATATTAAATATCAAGTAATTTATGGTTTTCATGGCATAATTTAAATGTTGAACATGTTAGTCAAATGCTCCTAAACATCGAATAATTAATTTACACTATTTACATTGTCATTCATAATTATTTATCTGTGAATTACAGAAAATTCATGGCTCATTGGTCATCGTTATCGTCATCATCAAAATTAAACATTCCTCACATTAATTCTCACTTCAAAATTCTACATATTCCTGTCAGAATCGTTAATTCATCACCATTACATCATTTAAATTCTCAACTCAAGTTGCAATTCCTTCAAATTATCTCTCAATTAAATTGATTTAATTCCATATAAATTCATTAATCATCAGCTTCTTTAAATAATTATCACTTTCTAATTCAGTTATTCATCATCATTACAATCGTCTATTAATTTATTTCAATCAGTTTAATTTATCCAATCTTTAATTCATCCATCTATTTAATTCATTGATTTATTTCAAAATGTAATTTATCAAATTATTTAAATTTCAATCATCTGGTTATTTAGATTTTTATTATTTCATCTAGTCATTCTGATTTTTATTTCATTAGGTCAGATCATTAATATGCTTAAATCTCTGATTATTATTTCATTAATTATTATTTTCAGAAAATCTTGTATTATCAACTTTATTTATTTGTTTAATTTCCTAACAAATTGTTTAATATGGTTTATAGAACGTTGTCTTACAGTTTTATTACTTCCAAGTTATATCTCGTATTTAATTTATCATGCCAAAAAATATTATTGCCTCCACGACATCACGTTGGATCTAACTATCCACAACGACATTACATTTCCTCAATACTTCAAATATCACATTTGAATACAATAATTATTCCACAAAAACTCCATAAATATTCAGCACATACAGCATGAATCTCAACAATTACGCTAGACTGGGTACGACGACCTCATGTCTGCTTCAAAATACATTATCAACGTTGCAACTATCACATGGCAACTTCCACAAAATGCCTATCACAAACTCCACTTAACCATGTTGCATGATCTACAAAAAATATATAACTGGCTTCAAATTATCAACGCACACAATCTCCAATAACTGTAATTAATCTGATCACATCTAGACAACTTCTTAAACAATTGGAAAAATATATTACCTCAGTAATTTAAGATCTGCTTTCAAATAGCATAAATTCTCTTACAATTTTTATAATTCACATCACAGAAAAACACCAATGTGCTATAATCTCTCATATCAAAATCTGCAATACTGATCTGCCTTGAAATAAATCTGACCATTAATGATTCATCTTACAAGATTCAATTACTTTAAATCCTTCTCAAAGGTATCAAACACAATTATAAAACTCATCAAAAGCATCAGCTGTAACAGCTGTTAAACTGAAATTACTCTCAAAAGAGTATAGCAACAAAATATTGGATTGGCAAACTAGAATTACTAAATGCAATCCTGCTGACATTTATCGTTATTGTATTTAACAAAATTTCGACTCATATGTGACTAGTAGTTCCTTGTTTGATTCACTTACAATCTCGTGTACACTCGGATGATAAAAATGAGTCCCTCAATGGCGAGTAAGATGTGTAACCACCGTACAGTCGTATAAATACGAAAGACCTCGCCCCGTCGACTTGGATGATATTGCCCTGAACGATGGGTAAGATGAGTACCACCATACAATCGTATAAATACGAAAGACCCCATCTCGTAGACTATATGAGTGAATGTACCAGATAGGAATCAACAAGTTTCTAGTTGTCATATAAAAGCGATGTTCATTCACTAAAGTGAATAACTTCTTAATATCTCCAAACAATCCAATTGGAAAAAATCCCTACTGATGAATAATACACACTCGCTAGTATGCAATGAACTGACGAAGTAATTTTAGATAATCAATTGCAGATCACGAGCTCGAAATACTCGTTACACAAAAAAAACTATTTATGAAAAATATCCTAGCTGGAAAAATGTCTAAAAGACCAAACATCTGCTTAATAAAGCCAACCAATTGTGAGAATTTCGTATAATGATGCCTGCCATATCATATGGTCACTCCATATTCTAGCAAATTCGAAGTATATAAAGTCAAACCATGTCTTAATAATCGTATCACTCCTATTAGAAAAATATATATGTGTGCCCAGTATTCATGAAAATAATCGTATCAGGTAGTTATGACTCTTACAGTACCTTTCATAATCAGCTGTTATTAAATTTCCAAGATCGTCGATTTTCCCTACATAATGAATTTCTCGAAAGATCGGCGTGAATATCATTCCATCCATGAAATGACGATTGCATTCAAAATCCCAAGTGAATCAGCTGGTGGACCTCCTCTCGTCAGGAATCGAATCCATCGCTCTGCGGTGCCATCTTGTCTCTATCTGCGTCTACTCTGACATGTTGAACTTCGGATTACCCATAGCGGGTATTGTCCAACTCCTCTCGAAAATGTTCATGGAAACAGCGGACCCCCTACTCCTCTTCTAAGTTACGCCACTGTTCCATTAAATGTTCAGTTTGAGTATTGAAAGTTCAATCTCAAATAACTGCTAAGTCTCACTTTCGTAAAATAAAATTTTACATGAGAGTGTCCAAGTTTATTAAACACCCTGTAGTTGTCTGTATTTGGTAATTCATGAAACTGCATAAGAAATAAATTTCATTAATGCACGATCTAATGTTCATCAGTGCCTATGCTAACAACATTCCGTTTGCTTGAAATTGTTAAAGTAACTTTGAATGCGTTATAGAAAAGCATAGTCATAAAGTTATTCATAAAAGAACTGTGTTCAAACTGCGTTGAAATGTAGCTTGTAATAAAGTCTCCAACTACTTGCAGTGCTGTTCTAACATATCCCGGCCGTCTGTGATTGCTTCCTCGGCAAGTCCGCCTGGATCAATGACCTGCTTGGCGTTCGCTGCTCGGCGATGCTGAAACTGTCGCCTACACTCTGCCGTGACAGTTTCGGTATGCTACGCGACCTTCACCGTGCGTCTCGCTTGCGCTACAGAGCTCGACCCTACTTGCTCGACTGACAGAGCTCCACTGAATGTGCTGGCACTGTCTTCTCTCTTATCTGCCTGGCGCAGACACGTGGTGTTGTCCCCCACCACAGTGCTCTCGCGTCACGATTATAGTCTCGAACCCACATCATCTCGGCTATTCCGTTATAAAATAACTTAAGGGTTATCTAACTTCCTTACAATTATTTCCACATATAATGCATGTTATATATCCTCTTCTAAGATGTTTAATTACCATATTCCATATATATCTCAATAAAGCTTCACATCTCTATCCATAATTCCATCTTCTTACAGATGTCAGTGCCTCCTTGATCCTAGACCTCCTACGTCATCTTGACATTCTTCTTGACTCGATCGGTGCGCTATCTTTTCCTAACTCTTCCCAAAACCTCAACTACGGCTTAATGTCTGCTGGCGTAGCCGATAGCCTAAACTAGGTATCGGGTACAGTACCATGTTTCGACTTCCGGAAAATTTCGACATATCTTCGGGTTTCACATCCCCCAGACCCCAAATCCACCGTCAGTTCAAAAGTTTATACATAATTTATGTATATATATGTATATCAGTTTCTTGTGGACACGATAACTGCCGTAATTTTGCACCATTCACGTTGAATTTTTTACCGAATATGTATACCTATAAAATGTCGGTCGAGTTCGTTACTGGGCTAAATCGGTCGAAGGGGGTGAAAATGGGGGGCTTTTTTTTTTCGAAAAAGTGAAATATTGCTATGATACACTAATATGTGAAATATCGAATCCGTTCAAAGTTCATACTATGTGTCGGATAAAGCCCATAAATGTATGTTTGAAGAGTTTTTTTATAGAACCAACCATTGACCAAAGGGGTGGAAAAAGTGGGTATTTTGGGAAACATTAATCATATCTCTCTTAATAGGCACCATATCAAAACCGTACAAAATGGACAATATTCCCCTAATAATTACCTAAAACTTTTGTCTGAAATAATTTTTGATATGACCCACCATTACGCCAAGGGATGAGAAATATTATTTCGGAATGATAAGAAAATGCCAAGAACTATCAGAGGTTGCCATGGCAACACTATTAAATTGATGAGGGATGAGCCACCAGACGTTGCCATGACAACGCACTTGCACGATATCAGATTCAGATTTCCATCCAAGTGTGAAGCGGCTACGGTGACGTAACTGGTAGCATGCTGAATTTCTATGCCCAAGGTCGCGGGTTCAAAGCCGGCCGAAGTCGTCGGATTTTCTAAGAGTGCTAAAAATCCCTCCGTATGTTTTCCTTTGGAGGGGAAGTTCCAACGTTCGTTGCGAGTTGCTGGTTGCGGTGGCATCTAGTAGCCAAGTTCACAGCTAGGTGTCGTTGACAGTAGTATCCGGTAGCAACATTAGGAACTACTGCTTGAAATTGACCGTCTGCAGTCCTTACCTGAATTACAGACTAATACGGCCATCACAATTCACACCGTTTATCAGACAGATTCTACACTCACCCAAAGTACACGGGTCTACATGACCGCATTGTCGCAGCCCCTAAACTGAGGAACCAACCAAAATCTCTGCGGGAGATAAAATTTTGCGTGAAGACGTAACAGACCGTTAGATAGTTACACATCAGTGTCGAAACCTTGCATATGGACTGTGTGCCCACAAGTATAAAAATGGACCCCAAATGACAAGAAGGTTACCGTCCCCATAAGACAATAAAATGTTTAATATATGCATAATATGACGAAAAACAAAGTTAATTAAGCTCCAATTATAAAAAACTTTCTCGCAATCAATGAGGTCTGATCCTCCTACGAAAACCTGCATATTTTGCCTATTATAGCCTATCCCCTAGTTTGCCCGGTGAAATCTACCTCCACCTTCCGGCGTGCCGAGAGGATTTTTTTATTATTATTTATTTAGGATCGTTTCAACCTCCTATGGGTTACGATTACACAACTTCCTTGACTGTTGATGTTCTATCTTCTTACGCCAATACTTCTTCACTCTCTTTCTCGTTCCTCATCCGAGAACACCCTTCTTGTTCTCCTGGGTTTCTCTACAAACAGATCTGTCACCTCCGCAATTTTCCTTCTGAATACTGTTCTGTTTGCAATGTCTCCTCCTCAATGCCACATTTTTTAAAGATCCTGATGAACTTCTTTCAGTCACAGTACTTGAGTCTTTCTCCATTCCTGGAAGATGATGAACTTATTTGCTGGGCGTTCTGGTCCCATTCTTCTCAGGCGTCAATAGAAAGTCATCGCCTTTTTCTCTCCGAGGTTGAAATGTTCTCAAATTTTTATACAGCTCTCAATTTGATCCCAAACGGAAGGTAAACTTATTTGTTGTTGCTTTCTTGCGTCCCAGAATTTTCCTAAGAAATTTACGCTCTTTCTTTTCTATTTCAGTGATCCCCTTTCTGGCAATTGTCTCCGCTTCATAGAGGCATTCAGGTTTCACCACTGTATTATAGTGTCTGAGCTTGGCTTGATAGGAGAGGGATTTGGACTTATAAGTTTCCTGGCACAGACTGAATTTAATCTCCATCTCCTGTGCTCTTTCTTCGATGGCTGGTTAGTCGTTGTTGTTAGGAGTCAGAATCTCCCCTAGATATTTGAATTTGTGGACTCTCTTTATGTCACCATACTTGGTCTTCATTGCCCATGTTGGTTCTTTGGGATCTATGTTCATATACTAAGTTGATGTTTGTTGTCTTCCCTTTTCTGCTGTTTCTTGCCAAACCTCTATTTGTTAAGTGGCAGTCTCTCGATTTTCAGGAAAGAACACTATGTCATCTGCAAATGCAAGACATTTAAATTTAAGTCCAGCCTTCTTGTGTCCCATCTTGATCCCATTCGGAATATTTCGCTGACTCATTTCTTTTGGTCATTCCCTTATTACCTTCTCTAAGGCGCAGTTGAAAAGGACTGGGGATAGGCCATCTCCTTGCTTCACTCCTGTCTTGATTTCAAACGGTTCCGATAACTCTCCAAGGAATTCAAGATGTGACCGGGGGTTTGTTAATGTTTGTTGTACTATATTAGTTGTCTTGTCATCAATTCCAAATTATTTCATAACTTTTATTAATGTATATCTGTTGACGGAGTCATATGCTCATTTGAAATTGGGGCGTGGTGGCACAGCGGTCAAGCTGTTGGCCTCTCACCACGGCGGACCGGGTTCGATTCCCGGTCAATGCATGTGAGATATTCAAAGTGATATGCCGTGTCCTGTGGTTCTGATTCCAAGTAAAAAGGAGGTCCTGTATCTTTTGATCTCGAGAATAACGTTCACGTAAAACTAAAATCTTCCTTCCTTTTTGAAATCTAAATTGTCATGAGGTGAACTCCAAACACATATAGTCCTACTCTTCTCTAAAGTCTTAACTCGTCAGGACTCGACAGTTTGATGCTGGCTGAGGCTGGGCTGATAGGCTCGCTCGCTAGCTCGTAAACTCGTTCCGAAGCTAGTAATTTGCTATTCCACTGAATGGAAATTGTTGGCAGAAATAAAAACGTAAATACACTAATAGTGGGCGATGTATTAAAGACAGAGATAAGATGTCGGGGACTTTTCTTTTAGAACATTTCATGCTGAATAATTACACTCTTAGTATATAGATATTTTGAACGGTTTACCCAGCGTATGCTTAAAAGGCGCACGGACACTATGAGTCGATTCACTGAAATCGTAACTGCTCGGCTTCCTTTGATCATGAATGAATGTTTTTCTCAGAAACCTTCCTCAAGAAATCCTTTACAGAATGGTGAAAACCGCATCAAATCTATTCAGTGGTTCTCGAGATTACCCGTTACATACAAAAATCGGGGACGTTGTTTTGCACTATGTAGAGATAATGTGTTGATAGATCTGATATGGAGAGATATCTGAATTGTGTAACGTCTACAAACTGCTCTGACAATCAGCCTAAATTAAGGTGGCAGAGGTATAGTACACATAGGTACAGCAATCATAGCAAAACCTATAAGAATTTCAGGTATTGTATAACTTAGTCTTGAATTGTTATTTTTAATACATCGTTATTTTGGAGCTGAAGAGAACAGCTGCTAATGACTGCAGCGACAATCACTGATGATACTGACGATGACGATGATAATGATGACCATTTATTTCAAGAAGTGTGTCTCGATTAACTTAACATATTTTCTCATAACTGAATTCAAATACATGTAGTCATGGTGGTTATTAAACTTGAAAAGTCCTTGTAATGGCATGCGGACTTTATCGCCCTCTAACTGGCAGATGAATGGCGTGTCGGTGGCCATAAAGTAGAGTGCAACACAGAGAAAGATAAGTGTGACGTCTGGCGCTCTTCCAATACAACTGAATACAAGGCTATTTCACAGCTTTGAACTGGGCCTAATTTTAAAACAGCCCCTCTTGAACCACTTCTCTCCGGCAAGGCTACACATTACACAACCGCTCGAGAGTTTCAAGAGCACGGTTTGCAGCTATCTGTCCGGGAACCACTCTCACAAGCTCAGCTATGTCTGTCTGCTTGTTAGGTACGATCATCAGCACAGAACTCGGTAGGATGCTCAGGAAGCATCGCCGTAGGTTATATAGCCAGAAACCCTCGAAACCCCAAGGCAGTGCTGGAACATTGAAGATCCACATAGAGGTGTAATTTCGGCATCCCGGCGTCTCTAATAGGCATAGTAGTTAAAAAGGTCGTAAAACCAATAACGTAATACACCGAGGGCCTCCTCTATAGAACGGAACCTTGCAGGCACCATGTGACGGCCAGGCCACTGCGGCTAGCAGCGTGTCGAGCAAGGCACTGGCGCTAGTAGCAGCGTAGCACCCAACTAGTTCAGCACATTTAACGTATTTAATAATCATCATTACTTACATGAATTCCAGAGTAGTTGCTGGAAATGCTGTACTGAATTTTCTAAACAAGCATTGCTCCAACGTAGGAAGATTTGGTACACTCGCTGTAATTCACCCTATTTCGTATCTGTGGATTTATTTCGTTCTCGAGAGCCTCCAGGGTACGCGGATTGTTTCTCTATACCTTTTGTTTGAGATTCCCCTACTACAAGTAAAAATCGCACGGCGCTGGAACGTACGAACGCCTTTACTCGAAGACTTCTTTTTGAGGAGATAAGTTTCCATTAGGAAAATTCGATATTTTGTTCTATACCTAACCATGTTCACGAGATACGAGATAGGCTACAGTGCTTCACCATACGTCTTAACTCTCCGAACTAAAGTATCTTGCCAGCTGTGAATATAATCAAACCATGACCAAATACGGTGATTCCCGACCGGCTGTTGTGTAACGGTAGATGCTAGTCAACTGGCTGTGACTTAACGCTCTGTACCCGTCACACGGCCCAAGCAAGGCTCCGTTCTAAAGGAAAGGCTCTCATTATATAATGTTAGGCTATTGGTTTTACGACCCTTTTAACTACTGTGGCTTTTAGTGACGCCGGGATGCCGAAACTTCACCTGTATGGGGATCTTCAACGTTCCAGAAAATCTACTGATACGGTTCCCTCGTATTTAAACACCCTGATATGCCAAATCGCTGCGCCAGGATTCGATCCGACAACCTTGGGCATGGCAGGTGAGAACGTTACTTATTTTCCACGCAGCCAATTGGCAGTGCTATAATGAGGCGTACTAGGGTGTTGCCATATCTGTAACTTTATTGGGGCAGGGGGGAAGGTTCTCGGAAGTACCATATTCTAGGAAAGGTTTCCGAAATTATCACAATGGCCAGTTCAAACACAATTTCATAATAAGTCTCGTAATAATAATTATTATTATAATCATAATATTTTACTACCCAAACTATCTCTGATACACATATGTTCTCCACCCAAAACATTCTACATTGCGCTCGGATGGTTAAATCGCGAGAAAAGTCTATTTAAATGTTTCAACTTCGCTTGGCTGCCATGTTCGTTTTTTAGTTAACAGTTTTTTTTAAATCACATAGATGAACTTCTAGTAGTGCCCTTTATCACTGTACAAGATTTCAAGGTGATATCCGTAATAGTTTCGGAGATATAGAATGCCGGTGAAATATTTCGCACAGTCGCCATGTAGGATTGGTGTGACGTAACAAAATTTGAAGGGCACGGTCGGAATGAGCCAAAATGGTACTATGACCTCACCGAGTTTCATTAAAATCGCTCCAGCCACTTAGATTTTATTAGGGGGACACACACACTTACACACACACACACACGGACAAAAGGTGACCTCATAAGCCTATATTTTCCTAAATGAAAATGAAAAACGGTCATGGTTAACACTTAGTTCCCAGTGCAGAGTTGATCTAATACGTCTTTGTAATCATGTGTGTCATTAATATTCAACTTTCAGGGTAGGTCCAGTTTTCGAATCACATGTACAGTACTTTGGTTGATTGGTTGGTTGGTTCCTAAGTTTAGGGGCTGCGAAAACGCGGTCATGTGGCCCCGTGTACTTTGGGTGTGTGTAGAATCTGTCTGATAACCGGTGTTAAATGTGATAACTGTATTAGTGTGCGTTATCTGTTTTTCAATTCAAGTAAGGACTGCAGACTTTAGTATTTTTCAAATAGTTCCTACTTTTGCCGCCTAACGCCACCGTCAACGACTATTAGTTCAGAACTTACCTACCAGACGCCACCGCAGTCGGCTCTTGGCAACGAACGTAGGAACCTAAGAGCGTTGTTTACATGTTTAACCTATACAAATTAGCTTCACACAGGTGTAATTAGTGGAAGGTTCTTTAACATGCCAAAAATCTATGACATGGGACCGCCGGCTTTACTTCCCCTCCGAAGGAAGGCATACTGGGGGATTTTTAACGCTCTTTAAAAATCCGACGACTTTGGCCGGATTTGAAAACGTGATCTGTACAGTAGTTTAATGGGCGTGTAAATAATGTTTCCTACAGGGAAAATAATGCCCCAATCCGTGAAGAATGACAATTGAGGGACTTGGGAAAATGTGGATCCATGAAAGACAGATAGGAAAGTGAAAGTGGAAGCCGTGTGCCGCAAAGTCTATGGAACAGGGCTAGGGAAAGTGTAACGCACACTCTGCCTTTCTTAGGGCCTCAGAAAGTAGACAGGATGATGTAGCGGCTAGCAGGCTTCGCTGTCACTCCAGAGGTCCGTGTTCGATCCCGGCTCTGCCAAGAAAAAAATTATTTTGGTCTGAGAGCTGGAGCGAGGTACACTCAGTCTCGTGGAGAAAATCTGAGAACAGGTGGGTTCAAAATTCCTACCTCAGTCATCTTGGAAATGGATTCCCATTTCTACTCCAGGCAAATGCCGGGATGGTTCCTAACTTAAGGCCAATCCTTTCTCGACTTCCAAATGAGCACACTAACACAGCCATCATAATATGGCAGGTTATCAGACAGATTCCACACACACCCAAGCACATGGGGCCACAATACAAGCCCCTAAATAAATCAACAACAACAACAGCAGATGTTATAGTTATTTATTGTTGCTTTAAGGGGTGGAACAACGAGGTCATCTGCCCCATGGCAGGAGATGACATGAAGAAATAGGGCATCAGAAAAGATGAGAGAAGAGGAAATTAAGTCTGGTAAATGAAAGACACCCTAGGCTTTGGATGTCCTAATAACGTCGCGGTTGGAGGAGAACAAGAGTCGTCCAAGGAAATGCGACAGGAAGGATGAAGAAGAGGAGCTCTGCACAAGTAAGTGGAAGCAATGCTTGACTCAGCTGGGTTCCCGTGGTTGTTAATTCCTATCCCACTACTTGTCGTGAGGCCTTGGGGTTTATGACCACGAGTTCTCAAAGCTTAGAATATAGCCTACTCTTTTCTTCACACAAGGGGCGTGATGGTGCATGGGTCAAGCAGCTTGCCTCTCACCAAGGTTGACCGGGTATCAATCCCTGTAACTGAAATTTTCAAAGTGATGTATCACGTCCTGTGGTTCGGATTCCACGTAAAAATGGCGGTCTCGTGACTCTTGATCGCGAGATTCACGGTCACGTAAAACTAAAAGCTTCTTTCCTACCTTCGTTCTATTCTTCACATGAATACTGAAAAGTGGTGGAGCAGAATATGTTATTGTGGTCCATTCAATGCAAAATGAGGGGAAAGCATTTTTTCCAATTTAGGGCTGAATTGAAATGTTGGTGAAATTGGAAGGGGTAGAAGGGGTTGAAAGCTGTCAGTTTCGGTCCACCGTGTTAACTATGGAATGTGTATCCAGGCTTGATTATTTAAGGTCAGGTAGTCGAACAAGCTCACAGGCAGCTCTGTGTAAATCCGGTTGTGTGGGTTGCTGACAACACAGGAGTTACTTCATTACTTACCCAATGTGAGTTTGATACCATTCTACAAATCACTCGCTCGACTATGTTTCTTGGGACATGATTAATATTATTACTTTAAGAGGTGGAATAATGAGGTCATCTACCCCTTGTAACGCTGTAAAATAAAAACAGATTCGTTAGAATTTATGTTGTAGATTCATTTGAGGGACTTTTTTATAATGTAATTATTTTTTAATTGTATATTTTTCTCCTTTTTCACCTTTGTTATACTGTACATTCTCTCGTTTTCCCTTTTTGATTTTCTACTTTTACTTTTGATATTGAAGTCATTAGGACATCACAAATACCCAGTCCACCACGAGTCAGGGGAATTAACCACTTGGGATTAAAATCATCACGGCCCGGTCGGGAATCGAACCAAGGACCCTTCAGGCCAAAGTTTAGCACGCTAACGAATTAGCCACGGAGCCAGGCACGTGGACATCGTGGTCATTTACCCGCGTGTACTTGGGAGTGTGTAGAATTTGTCTGATGACTTGTTTCATTCTAGAACCCCTGGTGGTGTGTGTATTTGTAATTCAGGTGAGAATCTGGAAGAAGGCAGCCGTGGCCTTGAGTTGGAAATCATCTTGGCATTTGCCTCTTGTAGAAGTGGGAAACCACAGAAAACCAATTCCAGGATGACTGATATGCGAATCGAACCCACCTTTTCTCAGTTTTGTCTCACAAAGACTTCAAACCAGAATTAAATTTCTTGGCAGACCGGTGGTAATCGAGCCCAGGACCTCTGGCCCCGAGACCACAAAAGACAGCAGGAACAATAAGTGGTAGAAAAACATAGCCTACATACTCTTCTCTGAAACTTACAGAACTGTGATAATTTGAGGATAACCGACAGCGGTAGCTACGCTCAAAGTACAGCGTTAGGTCATTGGGCCAAGCTCTCTGCTGACTTGGTGGACGTGTGGGTTCAAACCCCACCGTAGGCCGTCCATGGTTTCATATTTTCAACACCAGGAAAATGCTGTGACGGTATCCTCTGACAGGTCATGGCCTCTTCCTTCCACATCCTTGCCTAGTTTCATTCATCTTCATCAATTCCGTCTCTCATTCTGGCGAGGAGGTCACCTACGGGGTCGACTAGAAAGATCTGTATTCGGTCTCTCAGGAGGCCACACGACAAAGAATATATTTGAAGACAAAGACATATTTTTATAATTACAAGAGCAACGCTAAATTCAAATCATTGACCATGACCACGTCTATTTAGTACATGAAAAGTTTGCTTCAATGTACTATAGGAACGTTAGGCCAAGGATTTGAATTATTTACTCCGTGCTCGATAAATCGTGCACCACGACCACGTGGGCAGCTACAGCAATTCCGGAGATCATATTTTTGAATCCCGACGCTAACAATGGCTATCCTGAGTTGTGTTTTTCCCCGGGGTTCTCCAAAATCCCTCCAGACAAATGACGGGAGAGTGCTTTATTTCAAGTCCCGTAGCACCTACCTCATCCCTGTCCCTAGCACAGCTACTCACTCTTCTACAGTCATCACTAGGGATCGGATATTCAGAATTTTGAAATTATCATATTAGGTTTTCAGAAACATAAAATAGGTTCTTTTTAGGTTTTTAATAGGTAGAATAGCTTTTTAAATAGGTTTTTATGTTTAAAGTGAAGCAAAAGGTGACATAAATTCCGCAAAGCTTAAGGCTCGGTCAAACAGGAGCGCGGACTGTCCGCGCGAACGGAACGACCGCAGCCCTCCGCGGACTAGGGTAGTCAAATAGAATGCGGACAAGTCAAGGCGAACCAGTGTGAAAGCACTCGCGATTAAGTGTGCATTACATTGTTTTATGCTCGTGGTATTTTAATTAACATTTTAATTCAGCATGTCCAGCAGTTCCTCCGACGAAGAAGAATTGCTGCTTCTGTTGGCATTGAGACGAAAGAGAGTAGGCCTATGGGTTCACGAAATTAAAGAGAAAAGAGAGGATTATGGGGAGTTTCACAGATTGTGTCGGGAACTGTTCTCGTTTGAAGACAGGTTCTTCATGTATTTTCGAATGTCTCGAGAACAATTTGAGACATTACATATGCTCCTAGAACCAACCATTTCCAAGCAAACCACTAACTGGAGGAAACCCATTTGTGCAAAGGAAAGGCTAGCCATTTGTTTAAAAAAAATGAAAAATAAAGCTTAATAATTATTTTTCGCACATATTTATGTCTTAAGAAAAAATTATACTTATTATTTTTCGGTTTCTTCTGCCATTTTTTCTGTTTTGTCCTCTACAGGCCGCCGCGAACTTTGTAAGAAAACACAACTGCTTCGCCCACCGCCGCGGACAAGACTGAGCCGCGTCGGCAGGCCGCGTTCGGTTTGGCCAGGGTGATGCAATATTTCACAATACAGAGTTCGCGGCGGTAGACCGCTCCGCGTGCGCGGACAGACCGCGCTCCTGTGTGACCGAGCCTTTAACATTATTACTCAGCAATTTTTCTAGGTTCGTGCCATGTCTTGTGCGGGATTTCGCCTGGAACACCAAGGAAGTTTCATCAGTGGGCTCTTGGTGTCCGTGTCTGGACCCCCATAGGAGTAGCAAACTGCGCGCTACCTCCCTTCTTATGAAGCGCACCTGCGATTCTTTACTGCGAGAGATAAATGCACAAGCAGACTTTCACCTCCCTATACAGGTTACCAAAAATATGGTATATTGGCTTTCACGGCCAGTGAATTGAAACTCAGCAATTTTTCTAGGTTTATGCCGTGTCATGTGTGGGGTTTCACCTAGGACACCAAGAGCCCGCTGATGAGCCTATCTTGGTGTCCTAGGTTAAACCCCGCACAAGACACGGCATGAACCTAGAAAAATTGCTGAGTTTTAATTCCTTGGCCGTGAAAGCTAGTATACCATCTTTTAACATTAATGCCTAATTGTTAGTAGAAATTCTGATTGCAACGAGAGTGTAAATACTTTACACAATGATACGACTTTTATCAGATTATCACTAAGAACTTCACAAGCCCTAAGCAATATTTGCTCTCCTTCAATATGTTCATTATTCAAATTCAATAAAACCAAGGATGTCACAGGGGATTTTCACACTCTAGCCCGTTTAAATTAACTTTGTTTATTTAGAATATAAGGAACTTGGAAATAATACAAGATCTATCCCCATTTTTCTGAAAGAAAAAAAAAACAATAAGATATAAGCTGAAAAGTGCAAGTATTTGAAATTTCTGGCAGGTAGGATTTCTCTCAATCAACTAGAGCTAGCAATAAACACTGTCTTCAGGTTTACTTTTGGACAAACAATTCAAATAAACTAAAATAAATTGAACAAAACTACAATTAGGTATTTTTAGGTACTAAAATATCATTTAGTTTTTTTAGGTATTAGAGAATTCATGAATATGGCTCTGTTCAGTGTGATTCAGAAAAGTATTTAAGGATTTCTGTATTTAGAAGGAAGTGAAAAACTGTAAAATCCTAAGAATCCGGTCGCTAGTCATCACATAAACACAGATTTTCAGATTTTCAACACACACCCAACTACACGGGGCTAATGACCAAGTTGTCCCAAGCCCCTAAAATGAATTAACAACAACTTGTATTCTGTACTGTATAGCTAGGTAGAGTATCACACTTCACGTGCCTTAGACTTCTCTGAGACAGTCGAATGTCATAACCTTCTACAGTCAGCTGTTCTATCCAACAAGACAGCGAAAAAGCTTTTTATAGCGAGATTTCAGAGCCGCCTGCCAGTCTTTTGACTTTCCTGTTACGTGCGGTGAATCGATCAAAAACAGCATGTTCGACCTTGACAAGCCAGTCTGCTAATCGTCGCTTCATGGACACACGACGTCTCCAAGACCTTGTTTCCAAATCTGTAGTGCGGGAGTGTGTCGCCCTCAGGGTCAAAAGTCTACTTAAATAATCCTAAGTTTTCCAAATATAATTCTCAAGAACATATTCGACACTCACAGGTTCTCTCTAATAACCTGTGTTATTGTGATATTTGTTCTAGTGTGTATTCATTTAACAGGACCAAGATTGGGAAGTAGTCTACATTCAAGAACACAGTTGAATCGCTATGTAGTTGGCACTATCACTTCATTTTTCTTTTGCTATTTTGATTATTATTATTATTTATTTAAGCGAAAATTCCCCTACAGGAGTGCGATTAAACTTGATATCATTATGCCATTTGGAGGTGTGTCCCCTCCGCTCCTTCCAAACTCTCTTCATTCGCGTGGAATGCTCCCTCTTCCTCTCATCCGTCCACTTTTTCCCAGGTTGTCGTAATGATCTTGGTTCAAACTTAACATTCGCGATTTTCGTCTGGCACTCAGTTCGGTCTTAGAAATGTTCTATAATGATTACTTGTTAGTCTCTCTGTACCACTTTAAGCCATTCTGTGCCGCATTTGCTCTGTGTTATGATACCAAGTAGTTTCTTGGGCAATCTGGAGGTGGCCATCCTGTGGATGTAAGTGTAAAATTTGGCTCTGCGTTTTCTAATTTCTTCTGTTATCGTAATGGTCTTTTGATAGAGTTCAGTACTAGGTCTCTTCATCCAAATGCCGTTTCTGTTGATTGCTCCGTAGATCTTCCGGAGAATTTTTCGTTCCTGCTTTTCCAGTTCCCTAATCTTGGAATGACCATCGATTATTATTGTTTCATCTGCATATGTTGCTTCTGGAAGAATAACTGGTTTATAATGTCGCAATTTGGCGTTCGTCGAAATGCATTTCATGTTCTAATGGGCCCACGTTAGCCTGTAGGCCTTCTGGAGCTTAGTGATTCTGTCTTCATTGGCGATTCGATTAAGTCCTGAGGGCTGTATAATTTCGCCAAGGTATTATTATTATTATTATTACTCATTATTATTTATTTGATCACCATGCCAATTGGTATAATGCCTCATTCTATCAGCAATTGTTTCAAGATGGAGTGGAGTCCTTTATGTTCGTAGGTTATGGAAGGAACGAACTATGTAGCAGGTTTCTAAAATGACTGCTTTCTGCATATTGATTTGCAAATTCTGGTGGATCCCTAGTTTATTGAGGTTGGCCTTCAGCGACTTCGGTATTATCCCAATGGAAGAGATTATGATAGGCAATACAGTGACAAATTCCTGTCGCCACATTTGTAGGATCTCTTCAGCCAGAGGCATGTACTTCGTCACTTTCTCAGCATAAATTAGTTGTATATAATGCGAGTTAGGAACTGCGATGTCTATTAGAAGAGTTACTGTATCTTCTGCACATCATCAATAACAAGAATGTCTGGCCTGTTTATTTACTGATATAGGTCGATGTGTTATCACTGACCTGCCCCAGAGTAGCTTGTGTGTAACGTTCTCCAGAGCAGCATCAGGAATATATTGATAGTTAGGAAGAACATTTTTATGCAAGCCATGCTTCTTTGCCAGGTGCAGATGAATTATCTCGGCTACTTCGTCATGAGGCATGACTTCTGCACTTGCGCTAGTGACTTCTTATAAATTTCCTTATCCAGGGCATCCGCCCATATTTCCGCTCCATACATCAGAACTGAATGGATGGCTGTCATCAGTAATCTCTTCTTATTAGATTTTGGCCCACCAACATTGGCCATGAGCTGACTGAGGGACGTTACTCCTCTAGCCGCCTTATCTGAAGTCCGTCTAATTTGTTCTCCAAAATTCATTTTTTGTCGATCATAATGCCCAGATATTTTGCTGCTAGCCGCGTCTCTACTTGAATGTCTCCAATCTGTATTGGTAGAATTGTCTGAATTCTCTTCTTTGTTAGAGTTACAAATTTCTGTCTTAGTAAGTGCTAAAAACAGACCATGTTCTTTCATCCATCTATTGATTGTGCGCATTACCATATTGAGTCGCAGCTGTGCCTGCTTGACATTTCTTCCTGCTACAAGAGCAGCAACATCCTCTGCATAACCTACTAGGATAGTTTCATCAGGGACTTCAGATCTCAGCAAGCTGGTCCTAAAATCCAACACTATGCTGCTCCAGCCGAAACCCGTAACATGCGTTGTCCTTCTGTCGTGTAATAAAGCAACGAACGATCTTTCAAGTAGGAATTTATCATCCGTAAGACAACAGTAGTTTGGAACATGAAATGTATTCTCCAACGCATTCAGCATGTCACTCCACTTGACAGAGTTGAATGCATTTCTTACGTCAAGAGTAACAAAGAAAACCACACGACGAGAGTGGTGATTGTAATTCTCCGCCCTCTGCGCAGCTGCAACAATTTCTTGTATCGCATCCAGGGTCGATCTCCCTATTCGAAAATTATATTGTCATGGTGAGAAGTCGTTCACTGCCATGATCGCTTGGCGGAACCTGACCCTAAAGACCGATACATGAACGTGCATAAGAAATTCCAAGGTGATCAGTAGCCTATGCTATTCCAAGAACACAAGAAATGTTTTCACTCGTCAACGTCTTCTTTTATGAAAACCACGTATCAAAACGAATGCTTGTAACAAAACTAACTATACATTTTCTGGTACAACTCTTCCTCAGTGACGTATCCACTCAATAACAATCAAACAACCACTACTACAGTCACCTCGGCAGGGAGTGCGCCATCTCTCCAGCTGCACCAACTCTTCCGACTTTACCCTAAGTGAAAGCATTGCCTTGCTCCTGGGGTTCAGTAGTCGCCAACCCATACCCCACTAGTTGTGAACCCCTGTGAGGACATTCAGGGGACACTAACCTACCCGGGCGCTTGAAAACTCTCGTCCCAGACTCGATGAATTATACAGTGAGGGCCCTGCCTAAAGAATGGAGCTTTGCAGAGGCCGTGCCGCGGACAGGTCACAATGATTCACCGCCAGATTTATAGCATGTACCGATTACAACATCAAGTCGGGAAGCCCTGGATGCTGTCATCGCTTTTATTACATACGTAGCTTAGTTGTGATAATAATGAATACGTCTTAATTAGTAAGACTTGCTGTGAAATACTGTAGCATACCTCATATCCCATGAACATGGTTAGGCATAGAACAAAGAAATCGAATTTTCTTAGTGTAAACTTATCTTCTCAAGACGAAGTTTGCAGTAAATTTGTTGGAATATTTTCAGTGCCGTGCGATTTTTACCCGAGGAGAAGTCTCAATCAAATGGTACACAGAAGCAATCCCCGTACTCTGGAGGCTCTCGAGAATGAAATAACTGCACTGATACGAAAGATCAGTGAGGATCAATTACAGGGAGTGCACCAAAACTTCCTACGTCGGTGCAAAGTGTGTTTAGAAATGAAGGGCAGCATTTCCAGCAACTACTCTGAAATTCACGTAAGTAATGATGATTATCAAATACGTTAAACTGTGTAAATCTGTTAAACTAGTCGGGCGCTTCGCTGCTACTAGTTCCTTGCTCGACACGCTGCAATACACAGTGCCCCGGCTGCCACATGGCCTCTGCGAGTCTCCTTTTTGTATGGAGGGCCCTCATTGCAGAAGTAATGAAAGCAATAGTCACAACAGCTATATTAACTTCCACCCCGTTGCTGGAATGGAGTAGCTTACCTTCCACATTTGCTGACGCATGATATAACCTCTCTGGGCCTGAGGGAAACGAGTCTGCAAGGATCAAACGGAGCTTCGCGCTCCGAGTGAAATGTGCACGTGTGTGTGTCTGTCGTACATTATACCGGACTGCTGAGTCTACCTAGCTGACTAAAAATACCCAGTGAGAGAATCCCACCGAAAAACCTCTTTAGTGGTTGTAGGGAGATCGGAAATAAATTGTTCTAGAAGTTAGCTATTGTTGTTTTAAGGTGCAAAACAGCAAGGTCATCTGGAGCATATTCACCAAGGAACCTCCTGACGATATGGCAAGTGCTTAATAGAACACGTACGGTATATCTGCGAGACTCTTGTGAAGGGATTTGGATATAATAGTACAGGACAGCTGCACAGAAAAAAAACCTTTTGTTCCAAAAACTGTGCTATGGTTGGCTTTTTTAAATCGTTAGAAAAGCACAAAAAAAAGCTTAACTCTGAATATTAGAATAATTTGCACGATCATTTTATCGGAAAACTCAAAAAAACATTGAAAAGCGTTTTTCTCTGAATCGACGTATTTTAAAGAAATGTTTTTAAACAAAAAATGTAGAGAACATTGTCACCTACAATTTGTCTCATTGAGGTCATGTCATACGTTTTGAAATTCAGAAGCTAGGTGGCGCCAAAGTTTCCAAAAAAGTGTTTTTTCACTCTTTGTCCTCTTTCTTCGAGGGTTGAGGGCATATCTTTTCCTCCTGTCCATTATTTATTTTCTTCTTTGGTTTATTCATTTCTTCTTTTAGTATGTAGGTTAGTTAAGTCCGTAGTTAGTTCTAGTTGTAGGTTTCATGGCATTATAATTCATTATCACGATCACCCAAACCATTAGAGGGCCATAACCTCGATGTTAGGGCCCTTAAACAACAGGTATCAACATCATCATCATCGTTTATCGTAACTAGTAGAAAATACTGGTGGTGGTGACTGTTGTTTGAAGGAATGAAACATCGAGGTCATCTGCACCTAAAGATCAGGATGTAAATGAGAGTGATTACTACCACTACCAACTTAACAATTAACACATTAGCGTAGCCAAGATCGACCAATGGGCGGGGTTATAGTAACTGGGAGATAACCGTAATTCGGAGAATTGCAGGACATAGCAATATGAAGTAACTCGACTATCTCACACTCAAGACGTTAACAACGATCTCCAAATTAGTGTTAATGTACCGTACCCACAGAATTTACTAGGTCTTAATTATTATTATGATTATTGGTATTACTTTTAATTAATTAAAACTACGTAGATTAATTTATATACACAACTGCCCTCAGGCTAAGAAAAGAAAGAAAGACAGACAGCTAATTGCCCCGCTAGGATGGATTTGAAATTATCTGGGGCTAGGCTCAGTTTGAAATAAAAGCTATATTTAACGGGAAAGAAATCTAGATTGGTAACACTGGGAGTTATGCGTTGTTATGAAGACGTGTGTAGCCTCAATGGGGAGCCTCACCGAAAGGCAACAACAGTACACCACCAAGCAGCCGGCGCAGGAGACCAGTGAGGTGCAATCTGCCCAAACCATTCCAATTCCACCTCCCATGCCTAAATATCCTTCATCCAAGCAGACCCAAACAACTCACTCTCTATCCATAGCTCCAGTACAAACGATCTCCGTCACCCCAGTTAAAATCACTATTGACAAACCTAAACTCACTCCCCATACTGAAACCGCCTCTCTCACTAGCCACCCCATCTCTCACGCCACTGACCCTGAGCCAGATAGCCCTATCATATCCGCAAATCCTACAGAACACCAGCCTTCCACATCAGAACAAGCGTCGCGCAAACTCAAATCCCGCAAGAACCCTAACACAGCAACTAGGGCGCTGCAACGCCGCCCACCGATCACACAACATTCCTCACTCATATTCCAGTGCTACAAATGTCTGCGCTTGAACCACGACGCCGTGAATTGCAGGCATGCTACCCGCTGTAATAGGTGTGGCGGTAATCATCGTCACACAGATTGCAAGGTGCATAAGGACAGCCCCACGTGTGTAAACTGTGGGGGCAATCACGCGGCAAGTTATGGAGGCTGTCAATATATAAAAGACGCCATCAAGCAAAGACAGAGAGCACTAACCAGGCATCGAACCAGTCCCAATATACCGTCGCTACTCTCACTAAAAACAGTCCCCCCTCCAGTTCAACCTGCCACTACACTCTCACAACATACTAATTCAGCCCTTACACAGCTACTACAGCTCCTCTCCCAACTCTCAGCCATCTCACTTACATAGACACTCAGCCCAAACCGAACACAGGACTCTGGGATCGCTAGGCGCCTGCCTGGGGACTGGGCCCGAACCCGGTCGCCTGGGATGGAGCTTGGCGGACCGGAAAACACAATACAAACCGGACATTTACATATCACAGTTAACAATAACCTAAAACATATTCCCACAACCCAAAATCACTCTCAAAACAATATCACAGGTTACAAGTACACTCAAAGGCTATCTGACAGTTTCCGCAGTCGAACACAGGACCAGTCAGGTCGTGGCGGGCCTGCCTGGGGATTAGGCGAAAGCCTATCCATCGGGGTGGCGCGCCGCGGGCTGGCGGGTCATTCTTTAGTTCATACACACCCTAATTTATTTTTTCCGAAACCCAAAATTAATTTATTAACTTCGATTATGCTTAAATTTTAACTTTTAACACGTTTCAGAAACACAAAAATTTACATATTCACTTAAAAACAGCTCAGAGACTGCGGAACTCGGATAGTCAATCACAGGCCTGGATTACAACGTCCGACTAACTTTTTCAACCAAATACCAATATATCCGAACAAAACCTACTCTACATTATAGCTACACTTCCAAAATACCCTTTTCGAACAAAAATTTTAAAAAATTACCATCAGGAACACGAAAAACGGACCAAAAGCAATTCACCAATCACAGCACAGTATAGACGCCCGCTCAGCTGGCATATTCGAATACAACCAATCACAGCCCAGTAAACTCACAGCCCTTACAAATCATTCATAAAATCATTAATTCATCATTATTCCCAATTAGCGAGGCTTATATATTACTATTATTTTATTTTTTAAACAAATTAACCTACTACAGGTCTTTTCAACAATTTCATACTATCAAACGCCAACCCACTAGAGGTCTGTCTTCCTTCCTTAAGCTAAAACGTAACATTTCAAATCATTTGATTATTATTATTATTACTAAGCTGAATCTATTGCAACGCCGGCCATGGCGCACGTTTTACATATAAAGCCAGAACACCAGGCTAGTAACTTAACAGAGCTGACTGCTATGACAACTGTTTATTCCCCGAAAACTAAAATTAAATTAAATTAACAAATCTTTTATTTTATTCCACCTTATACCAAACAATTTCTTTTTAAACCATCCCAATCTTATACACGCGCCGCCGAAGCGATTGTCGGCCGCTTCGCGGCCGACACATCGCTTGCGGCTGTTAAACTATATCTTTAATAATAAACAGTTCTTCAACACATAAATTAAATTCAAAATTACGTCCCTAAAATAATATACACCAGGCAGAGTAGCGCATAGACGCAACGGTACCTGGTCCCCTAGCGCCGCTGGCCTGCTCGCTTCGCTCGCAGCCAGCGGCTTCAAAACCGATTAGCAGCAGCGGTGGTGACGCAGACACAAATCACAACCATGCCAATTTCCCACAAAGCACGAGTTATAAAATCGTCAGGAAGTGTCATTATTTGATTTAAGAAATATTTATTTAGCTTATTAATTATACCACCAGTTCCTGATCTTTTATGTGGTAAAAATTCCATAAAGGGGAGGGGGGGGGGTTCTAATCCCCAGTAACACCCCCCTGACTACGCCACTGAATTATCACATTAAAGAGGAATTGAGAAAAGAAGAAAGGAATCAGGGAAACGAGTGAGACAGAAATTAAATGCTCTCAACCTTTGAAGTAAGAGTTATTGTTGTTGTTTTATTTAAGGGGCTTGAACATAGTGGATATTTAGCCTGGTCTATTTGGTTGTGTGCGGATAACCTCCATTATTGAGATGGCAGTGTTAGTATGGGTATTTGTAATTCAGTTTAGGGTTGGAAAGTATGCGGCCGTGGCCTTAAGTCAGGAACCATCCCGGCATTTGTCTGGAGTATACGTGAAAACCCACGGAAAAACGACTTCTAATATGGCTGAGGTTAGAATCGAACCCACCTCTTCTCAGTTTTGCATCACGAGGCTGAGCGTACGACATCCCAGCTCTCTGTCTAGCATTAAGTTTCCTGGCAGGGCCGTACCTCCAGGGCGACAATCAAGAATGTTAGCTGCTCCACCACGAGGTGATCAATTACATTCAAAAGTTGATGACATTTCTATTACCTATCTTTATTTCCCTACTCTTCTTCTTCTACTATGTAGGTTAGGTTAGTATTAAGATTGTAAGTTTTAGCTCTAGTTTTCACTGCATCACCATAATTAATTGTCACTCAACCCATCATTTAGAGCCGCAAACTTATTGTAGGCCCCTTGAAACAACAATGATTTATAATCATTTTTCTCATTACCTGATGATTACATCAATTTAACGCCTCTTCCTAAGGAGACTATTCGCTCATTTGTAATTCTTCAAGTGTGTCTTCGCCTTGATGTGTCTACCTTGTCCTGTAAGGGTTCTTCCTTTACTGCTTCTCTGACCTTCTCATTCCTCATCTTATCCATGCGTGTCATTCTGATTCGGTTTCTTAGAAATAACATTGGCGTGTTAGTGTTCTGCTCACACCTGTGTTATTCACCGTCCATGTCTCCTTTACTAATCTCACAGGTCTGTCAGTGCCTCCACTCAAACCCTTGCTCCTGATCAACCAAATCTGCAGAAGTTCAATTTTCTTATTTGTATTATCGTTTTATTGGGTTTACGGGACGTGAAAGAATATTTAATTACCCTGAGTTTTCAATAGCAAAACATGTGAGCTTACAATAAGTTATTCGAGCCAGAAGACAAGAGAGAGAGAGGCTGATATTCAGAAAGGTGTAAGGCAAGGATGTAACTTATCACTAGGGCTCGGATTTGTAGGTGCTAAAAATCGGGAAAATATTTATTTTTTATGCATTCAAAATACCTGAAATATGTGACAAAAAAGTAAAAATATTTAATTATAATTTAGTTTATTAATATGAATATAAACAATATGCAGTACTCACGAATGCAATTTATGCTATGTCTCACTGACTGCTGAAGCATTACAATACACAACGAGATACATCTTCAGGTTGTCCATCACAATTGACCGACGATTATCGCGAAACACGTACCGGTATTCTAAAGGCGCGAAACTGCGGCAATATGTTTCTTGCTCTTGAGGTGTTGTGTAACTTGAGATCGCTGTTCAGCCTTGATTGCTTTCCCACATGGTTGGCAGAACAGAACGCCCCCATCAGAAGTAAAATTATCTTTAAATTCTGCAACAGACAAAACCTGTACTTGGTTTTACTTTAGGCATCGTAGAACTGCCTTACATTCTACAGTGCCAGAAATGAACTGCATGTGAGTGACACTGGTTCCAGGTAGCTGGGGAGGGGGAGGTCTAGCACGTGGTGCAATATGGCTATGGACAAGGAAATTCCCGGTTTCCACAGTGAGTGGCACGGGGCGACAAGTTAAGAATAACACAGATGCAAGCTGACATACGCTCTGCATGATTAGATAACTCACAGTATCTTCCCCGTTGAAGTAACACAGGACAAAAAAGCAATAACTGAAAGATCTAGCATACAGATTTTAAAAAGTGTAAATATTATGTCTTTTTATGTGCTAATAAGTGAAAAGCAGGAATTTTTGTATTTATAGAAAAAATGCTTAAAATATGTATTTACATAAAAAATATGTATTTACCTAAAAATCCGAGCCCTACTTATCATCCATGCTTTTCAATGTATACATGGAACATGCAATGAAGGTAATTAGATTCACCAGAGGATTCGAATAAGTTTCTAAATGGTTTGGACTCCGAGAAAAGAATTCATGATGAAAATCAATAAATGAAAAACAAAAGTAAGCTAATGGAATGCAGACGAAATAAATCAGGAACACCTTTTGACGTCAAATTGATAGGTGAAAAGTAGGTGACTTTTGCTACTGTGCCCTTTTAGCAAGAAATATGCAAATCACAGTATGCCAGCATTGCTCAATTGGGGATTTTTCGGGGCTGCGGTAAGTTCTCCCACCCTGTGACTTACATATTTTGGATTAAATAGAGGATACACTTGAAAAAATAACAACAAAATCAACTCCTATTTTAACACATTTAATTAATCAAATTATGGCGCTACAAACAATAAAATAAATAAACTACTGACCAATATCATTCTACTTGTTCAAAGTGAACAAGGAATAGCATAAGAATAAAACAAATATTCTCTTTAAACACATGGTTTTCTTTAAAACCAACAATTCATGATTATTTTCACTTCCATAAAGTACCTATCTTAAAGTTCCATATAACTACGAGCTTCTTTGGCTCGATACTTTCCCATAATAATGGTGTCATACTTTTGTACACCTCAAGAACTATTTTTATCTTTTCTTATCATCAAAACAATATATAATTACATTTAAAATTACATGTTAATTATTCACTTCAATATTTGGGCATTCCACATATTCTCAGTATTTACTATCTCTCTCAAGTTTTGCAAATTCACTACGGTGATCGGGAAACTATTTGTGTACTCCAGAGTTATAAAGATTACTTGACAAAGTCAAAAACTATGATTACTCCCGAAATCTAGTTATCTTCATAAAACTCGTGGATTCCTATTTTCCATACAACATTACAATAGGGATTTTTATTTAATTCATTTGTCTTATAAGACCATTATCACATAAGAAAACTACGATCTGAACTGGCAAGCGATAATATCAATCTACAAGGACCTCGGTTCAACGCCCGGGTCATTAACAACTTTAAACACTCACGGTGTATTTAACACTTCTTACAAGACGGTTTTTACCCACCCTCGCTCTATGAGGGTCAGGCCATTATACTCGAGCGTGATTTATGACAGGGAGAGCGGCTCCCTGCCTAGCCTACGGTTGGAGCTCCCTTCAATGCTTTTAAAACAAACCTTCACATTATTTTCAGTTCTTTGGGGAGACATGGCATTCTACTCATCGTTTTACTTTCAACAATATTATTGGCTCATAAACCACTCTCGTAACCCTGGCATTTATTAATTATGAAGGGTCCTCGTTGATTGTGAAGAGTAATACACATTCTACGACGAATAATAAGGGGCTTTAACAACAAGAGGATTCTATGTTCGAATCTCTTAACATGCCTCGGGAACCATTTCCACATTTGAGGACTTATACAAGACGCGATTTAAAGTCGGCCGTGGCCTACATGACATACGCTCAATAATACCATACATTATCTCCCTTTTAAATAATAACACACACATGGCCTCGTGATCTACGTCACAATTAGAGGATTTACAACATATCTCAATTCAATACAATCAACTACCCCTCATAAGTAATTTACCAAGTACCTTTAAATTCTACGCATTCCTAGCGTGACTTTTTATTTAATTGCGTTCCATTGCGCTACACATTACTTTACGGCCTAATGTCTTCCAAAGAACTGATAAATTTCATAGTAACAATTGATACATATCTCAATTCTTATATTAATCTTTTCCGTTGACAATAAATCGCTCCATTTTTTAGAACATGCATTCACATCATGTCTTATACATTTGTTAAGGCTTCAACGCTCTATATTTTTATATCATTCAATTTAATCTTTATTTAGATTTCTTTACCTTGTTATTCACATCATGTCTTCATTCCTTACAAAAGCTCAAAAGCTATTTCTTTCATATAATTCAAATTTACCTTTATGTAAATATCTTTGTTATAATTATTATTATTATGCTTGCTTTTATAACATTCGTCAAATACACTGACATTTTATTCCATGCATTTCCTCTACAGGATTTATTATTTCACATAATTATTTATTATTTCTTAAAACTTTATTTTTGTTCAGATCGCGTTCTTATTTAGTAATTATTTATTTAAAAACATCCCTTTTATTCAAAACTCCAGTGGAATTGTACACAAAAAATTTCCCCGACACCAAAAACATAATGAAAATCTTTACTCACATGTCTAAGGTCGTTTTCTGACCTTTATTCTCGTTCGACGTGACATTTTGGCCCACTTTCTTGACTTACTCCATATTGTACAAACTCATCTCATGCACAAACATTTCCTGACACATATTCAATACATTTAACACTGACAACATTTTCAATACACTGGTGTATCCGTTTCGAACACACAATAAAACACTAAAAAATATATTACTTTTAACACACACTCTTGATATATTTACACTTCACAACTTTTGATCACTAGGCCGTCCTTTTAGCCTATCACACGCGACCTCTTAATCTCCCGTCTCCAAGGGTGAAATTTATTCAATGTCGGCTTCCTATCCTGCAGAATACGAAAGTCTCGAATCATCTACTACTTCCCTGGAATAACAATTCTTCGAATCCTGTTCCTGATGATCGGCTATTTCTCTAGCTTGAACGGCTCCCCTTTTAGATCTGAATTATCAATCCTAGCGAAAGTCTGTTCTGATCGAGGTTCCCTCGATAACCTATCGGTGACCTATGGATTTTCTAGCCACTAATACTTCTCGAGTCTTAGTGCTTTAGAATAGTTCGTCTGCTTTCTTGAGACAATGTCTATAGTTTCCGTTCTTCTTTGTTTATTTGGTTCTCGCACTTCCAATTTTCTGAAATACGTTGCGAACCTTACTCTGTTTTTCCCTGTTCGGGTTCTTTAAAATTGATAAACTGTTTATCTCGTTGTTCCGGTACTTCCGTACGTTATGATACTTTTGGTCGTTTACTGAAAGACCTATCGCCTGAATCCTAAGTTCGCAGCCTGCTTTGACTGTATTTTTGGAACTTTTACGGTAAACTTTGCCCTGTCGGACCTAAATCCTGTAACTAGGATTTTCCTAATTTTTCAACACGGCGATACTTTAATACTTCTTCTTTGCAACTCCTTATGGAGGCACGCAAGTTACTGATACTTCGACGCCCATGGCTGTCGGATATTAATTCTGCGGTGTAATACAGCGTTTCTCCCCTCAAGGAGTACTGGTTAACTGCCTTCGATGTCTGATACAGCGTTACGTTCCCCTCACGGGCTCTTGAATACTGCATATACGATGCGATGCAGCACTTCCGCTCACGGAATGCTTGTAGACTGCATATACGATGTGGTGCAGCACTTCCGCTCACGGAATGCTTGTAGACTGCATGATTGGCTTGGTGAGGCCAGGAGTTTTATACCTTTTAGTCAAAAAAAGATAAAATCCTAGTCCTTTTCGTGACCAACTTTTGAACTAATTGTCGCACAAGTATAAAAATTATATCTCCAGATAGCTCGTCTTCCAAACGTAAAGTAATCTTCCTGTGCATGGAAATCGATCGTGCATTTCCGAGATATTAATTAATTCTTCGTCCTCAACTGTGTGGGTGGTGCTGTTCATTTTTAATTCTCCCACTCCTTGGGTCCCGGTTGATTCCCAATGACGTATACTTGCGTTTGCAGTTTTTTCCTGGACTATTATTAAAGGGTTTTTCTTTACACAAAAATCTTTAATCCAAAATGATTCACCGTACTGTATCTGTTTACTTATTTTTATACTCGTAAAAGGGTTAAATTTAATTATTCTTGTTCTGACTCAGCAGCGAGGTTGCCGTTTTCCTGCAACGTAAGAGCAATTTCCGAGTCAAGCTTCTTCGTCTTACAGTCCAAACTTTCCACTCGTTCTAAATATATCCATGACTGGCTCCTTATAAATGTCAAGAGGCATGAGCTCATCTTATGAACACCTGGCCCTAGCGTTTGCACAATGTTAGGCTAGAATCCTGGCTTGAAATCTCTCTCCGTTCCCTTAGAGACTGTGTGATTCTTTCATTCCTTTCTCAAAATACATGGATTCGACTCCCTTTGAAGCCTATGGTACATGGGTTCACTACTTAGGAAGAAGAATAACCAGTGATGGACGAAGCAAAGAGGACATAAAAAGTAGATTAGCTCAGGCAAGGTAAGCAATTCTACAAAAAAGAAATCTGTCGACATCTAATGTACAGAGAGTTTAGTTTGTATGTAACGGAGACCCTCGCTTGCCCGCTCGCCCGTGGTGTGAGCCTGTCTCCCGCCACGCACTTTGCCGTTATGCGGCGCCTGCACGGCACTGAGTCATTGAGTATAGGAATTTGTACTTACCTAGTTCACAGCTGGTGCTGAAAATGTTCGCCATTCACTGCTACACATCGCTGACACCTTTTTATGAAACTGGCATTTACTCTCTGAAGTTCCTCAGCACCGATTGGCTGTATTTCAGCTGTAATATAGTCTTTAAGCTCATTTATAGTGTGAGGGTTTCTCGCATACACTCTATTTTTAAGCGTCCCCCACAAATAAAAGTCACATGGTGATAAGTCTGGGCTTCACGGGAGCCACACGTTCCGACTTATAATCCTCGTACCGAAAATGCGACACAATTCTGTCATGGATGCTTCGGCAGTGTGAGCAGTGGCAGAATCTTGTTGAAAGTAATTTGACAATCGCTCTCCGTAAGTCAGTTCGTCAAAAAAATGGTCAAGGATCACATTGAAGTACAAATTAAAGTTCAAATTCCTATACTCAATGACTCAGTGCAGCACAGGCGCCGCATAACAGCAAAGTGCCTGGCGGGAGACAGGCGCGCAACGCGGGCGAGCGGGCAAGCGAGGGTCTCCGTTATATACAAACTAAACTCTCTGTATAATTAGATATTACAAAGTCATTTTAGATATCCTTTGTCTGGAAAGTGTCGCTTGAAACTTGAACTGTTTGCGCAGCAGAAAAGAGAAGAATAGGGGCGTTTGAAATGTGGTGTTACAGGAGAATGATGAAGATCAGATGGGTAGAAACAGTAACAAATGAAGAGGTATTAAACTGCGTGGGAGAGGAGAGATGTTTCTGGCGATTGCTAATGAAGAGAAGAGAAAGGTTGGTAGGACACATTCCAAGACACCCGGGAATAGCGAACTTAGTTATTGAAGGAAAAGTCGATGACAAGATTTTTAAGGGTAGACCAAGGTTAGAATATGTTAAACAGATTGTCTCGGATGAAGGGGGGTGGTATGTATGTGAAGATGAAACAATTAGCTCAGTACAGGGAGGCATGGAGAGCTGCTTCAAACCATTCAAAAATCGAAAGACTCAAACAAATCACAAGTACCTGCAAACTCATTATTATTATTGATGTTAAGTAACGGTAACTGAAACCGTAACTTCGTTGTTACGCCTGTTTTCCTTTTCGTGTGGCCTCCTGACAGGCCGAGTGCAGGTTTTTCTAGCCAACGCCTGTGGGCGACCTGCGCGTCGGAATGAGAGATGAGATGAATGTTTGAAAATGGAAAAGGATATGGAAGGAAGCGGCCGTGGCTTGACAGAAGGTAGCGTCCCAGCATTTGCTTGGTGTTGATAATGGGGAAACAACGGAAAACCATTTCAAGAATGGCCGACGGTGGGGCTCGAATCCACGCATCTTCCGAGTCAGCAGAGAGCTTGGCCCCATGACCGAACGCTGCGCTTTAGCAAGCATAGCCACCGCTGTCGGTACTATTCTGTAACGGGACTTGGTTATCATTCTTGTTAAGTAGTGGTAACTGTAACGGTAAATTCGTTATTATTCTTTATATTCGACGATGTCGAAATGAACATATACGTCAGAAAACTGTATCATAATGAGGCTCATTATAACACTATTTTTCATTATGAAACAGTTTCTCCCACCAATCAGAGCTCAAGAAACGATTGTGTGACCAATTAGGTAAAGATACCTTCGCACATGCGCTCAAAATCCAACATATTTCTGTGTTGGCAAGCAAAGTGAATGGTCTCTGCATTTGAAGTGCCTTGACTCACGCATGCGCTCTGTTCAGTCAGCAAAGCCAGCGCGCCCTGTTCACTAACTGAATTAACTGAATCCCACAGATATTTATGAATATTTATGTTAAAACATATAATAAAGTTATAATTATCGTCGAACATAAACAGTCATATGCAACTCGCCTATAATGGTAATTAAGACACTCGTATGGAAATTATAAAACTCGCTTACGCTCGTTTTATAAACAAACTCGTGTCTTAATTATTGCCATTATAGGCTCGTTGCATAATGTACTATTTTCATTATGAGACAGTTACTCATTCATTGACCAATTAGGTAAGAATACCTTCGCGCATGCGCTCAAAATCCAACATGTCGGACAGGAATTACACGATTTGAAAGGTCAAATTGGATATTGGATCAACCATTGTAGTTACAATCCCAAATACAAAGATTAAATCACCACGAACCTTTACGGTAACAAGAAAATACTTTGACATATGCAAGAAATTTATGAATCTCCGTCCAGAAGTTAGCAACACAGCATCCTTCTATATAAATTACCGACATGGAAAGTGCACCGTCCATATGTTCACGTAAATAAACTGACGAATATGAGACAAGAAATAGCACTGTACCTTAATATCCCCAACTCCAATGTCTACACAGCGCATTGCTTTCAAACGACTTCGGTGACAATAGCCTATTAGTGAATGCTAGAGCTGGACTGACCTAGTCATCATGCAGGCTGTAAACAATAGCATTGCCAAGCAAAGTAAATGGTCTCTGCATTCGAAGTGCTTTGACCCACGCATGCGCTCGGTTCAGTCAGCCAAGCCAGCGCGCCCTGTTCACTAACTGAAGTAACAGATATTTATGAATATTTATGTTAAAACAAATTATAAAACTCGCTACGCTCGTTTTAAAACATACTCGTGTCTTAATTATTGCCATTATAGGCGAGTTGCATAATGTACTATATTAAGTAACAGTTACATTGAAACGAGTAAACCAGCTCCTCCCAGGCCTTGAAGTGGGAACCAAGATAAACATATTAGCTTATGCTGATGACATAACACTCATGGCAGAAAGCGAATACGATCTAAAAATACTCACAGAAACCCTTATTGAAGAAACCAAGGAGGTAGGTCTAATGATAAATGAACAAAAAACAAAATATCTAGTTGTAGGAAGGAATGCAGCACAAGTACAAAACCCCTTAACAGTTGCTTCATACGCTTTTCACAGATGTACTGAGTTCAGATATCTGGGGATTATCATAGACCAGAATAATATGGAAGAAACAGAAATAAAATCAAGAATTCTCAGTGGCAACAAAAGCTACTGGTCTCTGCAAAATCTCTTAAAGAGTAAAATTATATCTAGAAAAACTAAAGTGAGAATTTATAAAAGCATTATACTTCCTGTTGTCACGTATGGCTCAGAAACCTGGGTATTGTCCAAGCAAACTGAAAGGAAATTAGTAACTTTTGAAAATAGAATACTACGACGCATTTTCGGACCGATAGTAGAAAATGGCCAGTGGAGAATTAGAACAAATAAGGAATTGCGGGATCTCTACAAAGAACCGGATATCGTCGCCCGTGCCAAAAGTCAAAGACTACGCTGGGCTGGTCATGTACATAGAAGAAGTAGAGAATTGAATTTAAGGGCAGTTTTGGAAGGTGTACCCAGAGGAAGGCGACCATTGGGACGACCGAGACTTCGCTGGTGGGACCAAGTTCAAAAAGATATGAGAAAAATCGGAGTCACGGAGGACATAATGGATGATCGAGAAAGATGGCGCCGTGCTGTTGGCGAGGCCAAAAACCTGCTTAGCTTTGAGTGGCCATCTAGGTAAGGTAAGGTACTTCGTTATTATTATTCTTGTTAGGTAACGGTACCTGTATTGGTAATTTCGTTATTTTTCTTGTTAAGTAACGGTAACTATAACGTAAGAACCCTGAGTAAAGTCAAGGAACGCTCGTCCTCTGAATGGACCTGTGGATGCACTAAACATGGACATGTCTTCCTCGGAGCGGCGGACAGAAGTCCCATGACTGATTATCTGGTCCACCTCATTACTTGAAGATCACGAGTTCTGTATGGAATCTCTCAACCGTAGTGCATCTTCTGCTCGGTCATCTTCCTTTCAGGACACCAGCAATTAGTGAGGGAGGCGTTAAGAATTAACTCTACAGCCTCCTTCCATTCCAGTCCACACGATAAAAGAAAAACATCCAGTGAATTATATTCTACCCGCGCCATTATTCTCTAAATTACATCCTCCAGACCATTAATAACAGCGTGTATTCACCTAACAAGACAGGACCTTGTGACAGAATTAAATGCTATATAATTACGAGATATGACAATCCAGTTCATAGCTGTCATTGCTGGTGTCCAGGGTCGTTGTGGCACCTCGGGTACTGTGATAAATATGCCATTACTCACAGGTAAAGCATATTAAATACTGATTGCATTTCTAACGGGATGACACTTGGTTTATTTGATCATTATTAGACAGCGGACGTTAAGCCACAAAAAAAAAATTGTAAATGGTGTCCCAATATAAGATACCTAACTCCTGTATTTAGGCTGCCCTAATATATCCAAGTGTTATATATAACTCTAAAAATAATGCTATGGGTGCCCTAAAATAGGATCTTCAACTGCTGTATTTACGCTCTAAGGGTAATGTTATGGGTGCTAGGATCCTTAATTGCTGTATTTAGCTCTAAGGGTAATGTTATGGGTGCCCTAAACTACAATCCCCAACTGCTGCATTTATGCTCTAAGGGTAATGTTATGGGTGCCCTAAAATAGGATTGCTGTATTTAAGCTCTAAATGTAATGTTATGGGTGCCGAAAACTACAATCCCCAACTGCTGTATTTATGCTCTAAGGTTAATGTTATGGGTGCCCTAAAATAGGATCCTAATTTGCTGTATTTATGCTCTAAGGTAGTGTTATGGCTGCATTTAGGTACTAAAGGTAATGTTATGGGTGCCCTAAACTACGTTGCCTAACTGCTGTATTTATGCTCTAAGGTTAATGTTATGGGTGCCCTAAAATAGGATCCTAATTTGCTGTATTTACGCTCTAAGGTTAATGTTATGGGTACCCTAAATAGGATCTTCAACTGCTGTATTTTGGCACTAGAGGTGATGTTATGGTTGTCCTAATAGTACATTATGCAACGAACCTATAATGGCTATAATTAAGACACGAGTATGTTTATAAAACGAGCTTTAGCGAGTTTTATAATTTGCATACGAGTGTCTTAATTACCATTATAGGCGAGTTGCATACGACTTTTTATGTTCGACGATAATTATAACTTTATTATATGTTTTAACATAAATATTCATAAATATCTGTTCAGTAACTAGAATTTTGTGATCGGGTGGTGCGCTAGGTAGCATATCTCCGTGTTCCAAGCTCTCTGGCCGACCGACGCATGCGCTCTGTGTGCTTCAATGCCATATGTGCAGATCGTAAACCATTCAGTAAAACTGTCACCGTAGTCGTTTGAAATCAACGCGCTGTGTAGAAATTGGATTTGGGTATATTAAGGTACAATACTATTTCTTGTCTCATATTCACCAGTTTATTTACGCGAACATATGGACGGTGCACTTTCGGTAATTTATATAGACATGTTGGATTTTGAGCGCATGCGCGAAGGTATCCTTATCTAATTGGTCAAACAACTGTTTCTTGAGCTGTGATTGGGGGGAGAAACTGTTTCATAATGAAAAATAGTTTTATAATGAGCCTCATTATGATACAGTTTTCAGACACATAATAGTCAGGGTCGAACATAAATTACAATACCTAACTGCTGTATTTATGCTCTAAGGGTAATGTTATGGGTGTCCTAAAATAGGATCCTCAATTGCTGTATTTAAGCTCTAAAGGTAAGGTTATGGGTGCCCTAAAATAGGATCCTGAATTGCTGTATTTAAGCTCTAAAGGTAATGTTATGGGTGCCCTAAAATGGGATCCTTAATTGCTGTATTTAGGCACTAAAGGTAATGTTATTGGTGCCCTAAACTACGATCCCTAACTGCTGTATTTATGCTATAAGGTTAATGTTATTGGTACCCTAAAATAGGATCTTCAACTGCTGTATTTTGGCACTAGAGGTAATGTTATGGGTGCCCTACACTACAATACCTAACTGCTGTATTTATGCTCTAAGGGTAATGTTATGGGTGCCCTAAAATAGGATCTTCAACTGCTGTATTTAGGCACTAAAGTTAATGTTATGGGTGCCCTAAACTACGATCCCTAGCTGCTGTATTTATGCTCTAAGGGTAATGTTATGGGTGCCCTAAAATAGGATCCTTAGTTACCGTATTTAAGCTCTAAAGTTGATGTTATGGGTGCCCTAAAATAGAATCCCTAACTGCTGTACTTAGGCCCTAAAATTATGTAATGAGTGCTCTAAAATAAGATCCTCAACTCCTGCTTTTGGGAACTAAAGGTAATGTTATGGGTGCCCTAAACTACGATCCTAAAATAGGATCCCTAACTGCTGTATTTAGGCTCTAAAAATAAAGAATATGCAGATATAAGAATACGCTAAAAAAAGGTGACGTAAGTAACATTATCTTGTGCAATATCGATATTAAAAGAAATTAAATATATTTTACAATTTGTGCAGATATCCCACAATTAAATATAAGGTTAATCATTAGTTCTGCAAAAGTATAACATATTGGGCACGTTCGTGTTGACCGACTTAAAAGTTTTATATGATAGATATACTGACACGTTAATGATTCCCTACCGGCACCCTGCCGTTCATATACTTATTATTATTATTATTAATATTGTACACAATGACCGCGCGAGCAGTTGTAGAAGTCCAGAGACCATACGTTCGAATCCCGGCGCTTACCGAGACTATTCTGAGTGTGGATTTCTCCGAGTTTACCCCCACTCCCTCCAGAAAAATGCCGGGATACCTTATTTCAAGTCCCGGTGCACCTACCCCCGTCCCTTCCCTTAATACAGCTCCACACATTAATACAGTCATCACACAAATACAGATTATCAAACAAATTGAACACACACTTAACTGCACGGGGCTGACGACCAAGATGTCCCAATACCCTTGAATGAATTAACTACGACAAAGAACAATATAATATTAGTAAGATTTAAAATTATTATTATTATTGTAAGCAAATTCTCCCAATAAATGGAAGACTTTAAGCAAGTAACTAAATCAACTTTTTTGTTCTTGTTGTTCCAATAGGCTTTCATTCTTTCCGAGAAGGCTTGTTTAGGATCTTCCGACCACTTTGCTCTGTGCTGTTTTCGATTTGGTTGCTCTGATGTAACTTCCCATTTGTTTACTTTGTGTCTGAAGGTGTCCCTTTCTGAAATGTCTGTTGAACCTTTGTTTTCACTTTTGAGGTACTTTCGAAGTTCTTTCGAAATTGAGTTCTTGAGTGAGGTAACATACTCGATTATTATTATTATTATTATTATTATTATTATTATTATTATTATTATTATTATTATTATTATTATTATTATTATTATTATTATTATTATTATTATTATTATTATTATTATTATTATTATTATTATTAGTTACAGGCCTAATGCTAGCACGGCTTAGGGGGTGAGATTTGTCCTAGGTTGGCTATACTGTCCTCCCAAGTAATGTGGGCTCGGAATCCGCCACTTATTGGCGTGGAATTTGAACTTGGCAATCCCATAATGTGGTTGTTGCAATACTACAAGCAACCAAACAGTCAGAAAAACACTATGAACCACTGGCCTTTGCTGTGAGGGGTTTAATATTGTAATGTTTCCCCCTAGTGACTTGGACTATTATACCAGTTGATAAATATTGTGTTGTGCTAACGATTTGAAATATCAGAGGCTTACCCTGTGAAATACAGGACTTATTAAAAGTTTATGCTTAAATAACCTTTTAATTAATGCTTTTATTCCAGAAATTAACAAAGAACTATTAAATTGTATAACGGGCAATGTGGATTTATAGAACGCGAAAAACAATGACAATGGTTATCTGTGCGCATGCTGGCGTGCAGTTTTAATAATTAGTAAAGCATTAATGATTCTATTGTGATAAGATCACCGTTTATTAACTAGTTAAATAGTGATGATGTGACATGCAATATTTATTACCAGTGGTTCAATGGAACCGTGCAGTAATTGGAGAGCTGATATTGTTACCCAAGCTAGGTAGGATAATGCTAATCAGCCGGGAACATATGGTTTCCCAGGTCTGGAAGCACCGAAAGGCATGAAAAGCGTATTATTATGTCCTGACGTCGGTTCAAGGTGATACCGTATCGGATAATCAGCCCCACTTCAACCTGATCATCAAGAACCAAGTTTTCTCACTATAAAAAGCCACTGGCTCAGATCATAAGAGCCCGGTCAGTCACTGTATTGGCGGAAGCCACACAATGACAGGGCTCGATTGCCTGCTGATCGAGAGATCAGGCAAGTTGAGTCGTCGGACGTTTGTAGTTACCTCCGTAGTGTAGTGGTCAGCGTGCTTAGCTGCCACCCCGGAGGTCCGAAGCTCGATTCCCGGCTCTGCCACGAAATTTGAAAAGTGGTATGAGGACTGGAACGGGGTCTACTCAGCCCCGGGTGGTCCAAATAAGTAGAGGGGGTTCGATTCCCAACTCAGCCACCCACGAAGAGGTTATCTGTGGTTTCCCACTTCGTCTCCAGTCCCGGCAGCCTCCTTCTCTCTTCCTTGCCTATCCCTCCCAATCTTTCCACCCCTCATAAGGCTCCTGTTCGCTTCGCAGGTGAGGCCGCCTTGACGAGGTGCTGGTCCCACCTCCCCAGTTGTATCCCCCGACCTAATGTTTCAAGCTCCAGGACATTGCCCTGGAGGCGGTAAAGGTGGGATCCCTTGCTGCGTCCGAGAGAAAAGCCAACCCTGGAGGGTAAATTGACTAAACAAAGATGAGTCGTCGGACGTTCAGTGACCAAAGGGCGAAAGAGCGGAGGAGATACTTAAGAATCACTGTCGGAGCAGTTCTGTCTATTTGAGTTTAGGATTGAACATCATTCAATTCAATCCTTGTATCCATGGTGGTAGTTCCTTTCATCCCCCTACTGAATAAATTGGGCGTTGAACTCTCCAACTCACACAGGAGGGAGTATTTCAGGAATCCTGGAATCACGTCCCACTCCCGTTCATGTCCTTTTAAACTACAGCAGGAGCTGTACTTTAATCCTGATCATAAGCCATCGGTAAGTACACGAAAATTACCCTTGTACAAAATCATGCATAACCTCTGATCGGTCTATGGCTTAAGTCCGCGTCAAACAACGGTATACTGTAGTAAAATACACGTTGTTTTTGAGAACCTAAGATTAAAATTATTCCGCACTTGGCAACACCACCAGAAAATGCCGCTGGTATCAGCAAGCAGTTGGTTACTACCAGAGTGATTACTTGTGTTATGAAACGAGTAACGGATGGCGAGTAGCAGTTACTCTGCGGTCTAGCATAATGAGGTTCTGGCCATGTAATTGATCTGTAGTTCAAACCCCGGCACAGGCCGCAGGCTAATGGCTAGGTAACTAGCTTCCCGTCCTTGTGGCTTCATATTGATTATCTTGTCGTATATGGAATCCCTGATCAACAGGGGGAGTTTACCTCAATAATGTGCCTTACCGCCCCATTCATGTTATCTTAATGACCACTCCACTTGAGTGAAACTAATCTTGGATTCCTTCTCGAGTGTCATAGGTTCAATGATATTTCACAAGTGACTGCAAACACTTAAGGGGGGAGATCCAGCTTAGGAGAGGAATTGGCAACTCAAACTAACACTTGGGGCGCTGCGGTCGGTCTGGATAAGTAGGGTAAAAATACTCAGTAACACGCGTTTGATATGGAACACTTTTTATTTTTCGGTTATAATCAATAAATGTGGTCCCTAAAATAATGACAGTGTTATTTTCAATTGTATATATGTATAAATGTGCGATACACGTGATCTAATTTGTGTGTTCTACTGGAGTTAATGTGTCAATTGCATATTATCAAGCATCGGTTGTCTGCTGGTATTTGTTTTTGTGCAGTTCTAGTCAACGCTCTTACGTTTAAAAGCTATATTTGAGTTTGCTCACTGTACCATAGACTCTAGAAATTATTTGCAGCTTGGTAGGGCGAAGGGATGAGTTTAACACGTATTAAAACTCGGGGTAGACACAGGCGCGGATCTAGAGTTTGGTTTTTTTTTGGGGGGGGGGGGGGGGGTCAGAGAATCGATCTAGAGTTTGGCGGGGGGGTCAGAGAATCGAAATTGTTAGGAAAAATGGTATCACTAAAAACGCAATTACAAAATAACCAAACGTACAAAACCAGACCAATTTTTTTGCACGCTTCATGGATAGAAATTTGATGCGTTTAGCGCACCAAAAATATTCGTTCAAATTGCAACGGCGTGTTTTGCGACTTTTACATCGAGCTTCGAGAAAAGGATCAAGATACGTAACAGTTTCGGCAAGTCGAGTTGGTACCGACAAAGGGAGAAAGCCACAGCTTAAATTGCCAACCAAGCTTGCAGTTTGGACGTCGGCAAAAATTTTTGGTGCGAAAAAAGCCCCTGTTTCCTATCCGTGCATTACTGCACATTCATCGTGACATCACTATAAACATCGATTAGGTAATCACAAGGTTTGCTAAACAAAATAGACGAGTTGATTTTGTTGTATAACTAATAGTTTTTATACAAGAAGTTAGAAGTTGTAAATATGTACAGTTGTAACAGAACATAATAATTCCAATAAAGATAATTCAGTATTGAATAAAATGTAAAAAAACTGTTTTTCAGTTAAAATTCGTTAAGTTTTATTTGTCTGGTAATTGTGTTTTCGTTTTTTGAGTTTGCCAAAAAATTTGGTCTCCGTTGGGGGGGGGGGGGTCATGACCCCCGTGACCCCCCCTTGAATCCGCGCCTGGATAGACAGGAATTGCTTGATTTCGATGGTAGGTTTTAACCCTGCGAAGTCAAATTAGGCCTATATGACTCGTAGTGGAATGGCTCGGATATCGCAGAGCGAGGTGATTGCGGTTGGTAGGGTTATTGGAAATGAACTAGGGAGCGGGGAAAGATACCTGACTGATGAAGCTTGGCTGTCCTAGGCTGGTGTAGGCTTGGCTGTCTTGGTACGGCTTGGCTCGGCGAGACTGTGCTTGGCTGTCTAGATGCGGCTTGGCGTAATAAGCGAACAACCCGTCCTGTCGTCAGTGAGTGTAGTGGTGAGTGGTCCAACCCGCTCTTGTTGCCTGTATTTATTTGGGATCGTCACCTTTCGGCCTTTGCTATTTGCATCTTTTGGAAAGTGATGAAAACGTATATCCGCAGCCCTCTTATACATCGACTTACAGCCGTAAACTGAGCAATATACTTTGATTTTACTCATTTTGCACTCTTATCAACGAGGAAAACTTATTACTTATGTATAAACACGAAGAATTTACCACGATCTGCTTACCAATACAAGACACCATATACAAACAGTCACCACGTGAGAAATATACCCTACTTGGTAGGTTTCTCATTTTTACCGCTAGATGTCATATCAGATAACTGGAGTTGCCTATAACATGTCAATATCCATTCGATTGTGGAACATGCTACAAATATTGTTGACAAATGATACTATTATCACAGTAATGGCATGTTTGTGGCAACCAAAAGCAACTTTAAAATGTCAAAATTCTTATCATAAGAGGTTTTTAGAAAACTTTCAAAATTTGCCAATTTTCATACCATGCATCATCGTTTCCCTTATATATCGCAAGTTTATAAGACATTTCCTAATTTTCTTTTTTTAATGAGTGTATTACATCTGCACCTACAAAATGTACCACATTCTAATCATTATGATTTATATTTGTTTTTATATAATATGGTACAGTTATTCTTAAAAAGAACTATTTTCAGTTCCTCTAAATAAAAATGCAATAAGAGTACTTAACGTACAGTTTATAATAGTGCTTGAGATACATTTTGTAGGCGAAAAGGTAATACATACCACAAAAAAGTAGGAAATTTCTTATAAACTTGGAATATATAAGGGAAATGATGCACGGAAAAAAGTTGGGAAATTTTGAAAGAAATCTAAAAAACTCTTATGATAAGAATTTTGACATTCTAAAAGTTGCTTTTCGTTGCCAAAGGCATGCTATTACTGTGAAAGGAGTATGAATAATTATCAACATTTTTTTAACAAGCTCAAGAATCGAAGGAATATTGTCATTTTATTCCTCGGTTAAGCTGGATCCCTCCTCCCCCTTTAAGGGGGCACATACATGCTTAACGAGCCACACCAAAGACGATTTTAATATTGTGATTGTGGCTGTTGTAAATCTTGTACAACAATTTCAGGTAGGTATCCACATCAGATCTTTCAGCACATTAATAATAGGAAAACACTATTTCGTATTAAAACTCAGCAATTTTTCTAGGCTTGTGCTGTGTCTTGTGAGGGGTTTCGCCTAGGACACCAAGCTGGCTCATCAGCGGGCTCCTGGTGTCCCCGCACGGACCCCCACAGCAATAGCGATCTGCGCGCTACCTCCCCCCTTCCAAAGCGCATCTGCGTCTCTTCACTGCGAGAACCAAAAGCTCAAGCAGCCATAACTTCCCTATGAAGGCTTCCAAAAGATGGTATATTGGCTTACACGACCAGTGAATTAAAACTCAGCAATTTCTTTAGGTTTGTGCCGTGTCTTGTGTGGTGTCCTAGGTGAAACCCCACACAAAACACGACACAAACCTAGAAAAATTTCTGAGGTTTAATTCACTGGCCGTGAAAACCAATATACCAACTCTTTTGTTTGTTCTACTGAAGTTATACGAAGCTTTTTACACATATCACAACAGAGTACTTGTAGTTCATTTCCGCGCATTAGTTTACAATCTACTGTAGTTTTAGGGCTTACTGTTTGAGTGTATCCCAGCAACAGTGGCTACACCTTCATAGATTTGTTCGGGAAGGAAGACTGGTTTGTTGATGGGATCGTCATTTCTAAGTTTTGAACCATTAAAATAAATAGTTCTTTTTGTCTTGGGTGCTTAATGCCTTAAAATGTATCAGTAATAATTACTTCATTTTCTAAATTTTCTGATGATTTTATTTGGTTTTTGTGCTTGGAAGACAGAGACTGTCTGTGGGTGTCACTGTAGGTGTGGTAGTGTTTTCTAGAGCCATTTGCCTTATTGATAGGATGCGATGATGCTCTCTTGACGGGCGAAATATGTCATCTCTTAAATTTTCCTTCTTCAATAGTCCATTACAATGTATATACCGGGTGATTCAGCAGGCCTTTCCAATATCGTTTGCTGCAACCCATCTAACGCTTGTTCGCAGGAGATCGATATTTCTCTGCTTGCATCCTGCAAACGATACTGAACCCTATTACATTTCCCACGATATGACTACAGACTAACATCCTAATCATGTAGCCCCGTGTACTTGCGTGCGTAGAGAATTTGTGTTATATTCTGTCTTATTGTGATGACTGTTCTAGTGTGTGTATTTGTGAATGGAGATACGGTTGGGAATGAAGGGCCCATGGCCTTAAGTCAGGAATTATCTCGGTCTTTGCCTGGAGTAGAAATGACAAACCACGGAAAATCACTTCCAAGATGGCTGAAAATTATGGAAGGGAGGGTCGACAACAAGAACTGTAGGGGTAGGTTGAGATTAGAATTTGTAAAGCAGATTGCGTCGAATGTACGGTGTAGTAGCTATGCAGATGAAACGATTAGTTCAGGACAAGGAGCTATGGTGGACTGTATCAAGTCAGTTTAATGAAACTTCATAGAGACGAAATTAAGGTCCAGTTTGTTTCACTATAAAGGTCGTGTGGTCTCCTGAGAGGCCGAGTGCAGGTCTTTCTATTCGACGCCCGTGGGCGACCTGCGCGTCGGGATGAGAGATGGAATGGATGAGGATGAATGAAACAGGGCAAGGATGTGGAAGGAATCGGCCGTGGCCTATCAGAAGGTACCGTCCCAGCATTTGCCTGGTGTTGAAAATGGGAAACCACGGAAAACCATTTCAAGGACGGCCGACGGTGGGGCTCGAACCCACGCGTCTACCGAGTCAGCAGAGAGCTTGGCCCCATGACCTAATGCTGCGCTTTAGCCAGCTGAGCCAATGCTGTAAAGGTAATACATACCATATATCTACAATATGTAGCCTACTTGTAATACTAATTGCTTAGCCCTTGAGAGCATACGCCAGCCCTCTGAGGCCCAGGGGGTGATTTATTAATAACTAGCTGAAGTACCCGTTCTTCAAACGGCTTTTAGTACTTGCTGGCCTAAATCATTAATAGTCTATATATAATCACACATTCCTAATGTAGTTATGTTATTTCCATGTTACCAACTACATTTTTTTTTGTCGTGTGGCCTCCTCAGAGGCCGAGTGCAGGTCTTTCTATTCGACGCCCGTGGGCGACCTGCACGTCGGGATGAGAGATGGAATGGATGAAGGTGAATGAAACTGGGTAAGGATGTGGAAGGAATCGGCCGTGGCCTATCAGAAGGTACCGTCCCAGCATTTGCCTGGTGTTGAAAATGGGAAACCACGGAATACCATTTCAAGGACGGCCGACGGTGGGGCTCGAACCCACGCGTCTACCGAGTCAGCAGAGAGCTTGGTCCCATGACCTAACGCTGCGCTTTAGCCAGCTGAGCCACTACTGTCTGTACCAACTACATGTGTAGACTACATGCATTTTCACTCACCAAATTATTAATCAGAGGTAGGAAAGTGAAAATCCTTAGCCTGCTTTCAGTCGACCGACCGGGTCAGGGAATGGAATGAATGAAATCCCCATCTAACAGCGAGGATATGACCTGTGCCGGCTGCCGAAGCCTGTCGCACTCCCCTGGGGCAATGATTAAATGAATGACGCTTGAAGTGAAATGATAGTGGAGATTGTTGCTGGAATGAAATTGTGAGAGGGAAAACCGGAGTACCCGGAGAAAAGCCTGTCTGCCTCCGCTTTGTAGGTGAGGGAGTGCGTTTATATATTGGAAATACATATCAACTTCTATGTAGTAAAAGTTAAATAATCTGTCTTAAATATTGAACACCTATCGTTTAACGTCTTCATACTATATTTAAACATATAAACATTATGCTAAAAATACATCAAACTTGATAGCAATTACTCATGATAAAGAGTAACAGTAACGGAACAAACTTCAATCATCCCAAGTAATAATAACAAAAACAAATTATTCACAGAAATATTTTCGAAGTTTATGCAGTGACTTGTGCGAGATAACGCCTAGTAACTCCGAGATGGTTCATCAGCAGGCCTTGTGGTCTATTTGCGGACTACCAAAGGAGTAGCAAACTGTGCGATAACTCAATTCTTATTTAGAACGCCTCAGCCACTTTACTGCGAGTGCTAAAGGTTAAAACAGACTTTCAACTCCCTATAAAGCCTTCCAAAATGATTGTATATTCAATTTCAGGGCCAAGGAATTAAAACTCAGCAACTTTTCTAGGTTCACGCCGTCCTTCGTGCGGGTTTTTTAATTGGCCGCGAAAGGCAAAATACCAACTTTATTGAAATAAATTTGCCCAGTTCTGCACTAAGATTAATATGAACACTAAATAAACTAATGTGACAGTAGATAGTCTTCGACACATTCGTCTGTGAATTTGGGTTTCTGATCATGGTAAAAACGAACAAATAGCAGATAAATATTGGACAACTGAAATATTCATTTAAGGAAAAACAAATCGATTAATAGCATGAAAGCATACCGTGCAAAGTAGAAAGCCCTATAACATGGTGAAACAGCGTAAAGATCCAAATACTCACATACAATAACCGGCACAAAGAGTATAAAATTAGACTCAAAATCACGTCTGGTTTCGGACCCAACAAACTACCTCTACAAATAAAACAGTTCATGTAGAGACCAACATAGACTAACATCGCTCGGCGATGACCGTGTTTTATAAGAGATATTTACGTTTTACTCGCTAACCGTTGGAGATACACGAAAATTGATAAGGACCTTTCGGATAGAGAATTAAATTCTAAAGGTCGTAGGGCCATCAAATTTTGCTATTTCTTAGCGTTCTCTTTTTATTTGAAATGGGAGTATGAAAATAGTCGTCATTTTTAAATAGTGCAAAACATCGAAATCAAAAGTAGCCTATATGTAAGCCTGGTAAATCAGCTACGTCCATGCAAAATTTCATTTAAATCGAACCAGTGGTTCTTGTGTTATTGAGTAACACACAGACAGAAAAGTAGTGTGGTAAGGGGGGAGCTGTCTCACTTAGGAAGTTGTGAGCCCCTGCGACCTTGGAATGGAAGGAGCCATGCTAGGAGGGCGTGCTTGGATTCGTTTTTTTCGTCTCGTTGTGCTCTTTACGGGAATGTAGGTGTCGAAAAGGTGAACTTAGGGTTTTGGGTCAAAACATGCGTTTTTCACATTTTTGCCGATTTTTGGAAAACGGGTCATGCTAGGAGGGCGTGCTTGGATTCGTTTATTTCGTCTCGTTGTGCTCTTTACGGGAATGTAGGTGTCGAAAAGGTGAAGTTAGGGTTTTGGGTCAAAACATGCGTTTTTCACATTTTTGCCGATTTTTGGAAAACGGGTTATGCTAGGAGGGCGTGCTTGGATTCGTTTTTTTCGTCTCGTTGTGCTCTTTACGGGAATGTAGGTGTCGAAAAGGTGAAGTTCGGGTTTTGGGTCAAAACATGCGTTTTTCACATTTTTGCCGATTTTTGGAAAATGGGTTATGCTAGGAGGGCGTGCTTGGATTCGTTTTTTTCGTCTCGTTGTGCTCTTTACGGGAATGTAGGTGTCGAAAAGGTGAAGTTAGGGTTTTGGGTCAAAACATGCGTTTTTCACATTTTTGCCGATTTTTGGAAAACGGGTTATGCTAGGAGGGCGTGCTTGGATTCGTTTTTTTCGTCTCGTTGTGCTCTTTACGGGAATGTAGGTGTCGAAAAGGTGAAGTTAGGGTTTTGGGTCAAAACATGCGTTTTTCACATTTTTGCCGATTTTTGGAAAACGGGTTATGCTAGGAGGGCGTGCTTGGATTCGTTTTTTTCGTCTCGTTGTGCTCTTTACGGGAATGTAGGTGTCGGAAAGGTGAAGTTAGGGTTTTGAGTCAAAACATGCGTTTTTCACATTTTTGCCGATTTTTGGAAAACGGGTTATGCTAGGAGGGCGTGCTTGGATTCGTTTTTTTCGTCTCGTTGTGCTCTTTACGGGAATGTAGGTGTCGAAAAGGTGAAGTTAGGGTTTTGGGTCAAAACATGCGTTTTTCACATTTTTGCCGATTTTTGGAAAACGGGTTATGCTAGGAGGGCGTGCTTGGATTCGTTTTTTTCGTCTCGTTGTGCTCTTTACGGGAATGTAGGTGTCGGAAAGGTGAAGTTAGGGTTTTGAGTCAAAACATGCGTTTTTCACATTTTTGTCGATTTTTGGAAAACCGAAAACGTGAGAATGACGCGTGTGATAGTATTTATTTCGTCTCTTTATTCTCTTTACGTGGATATAGACATGAAAAAGGTAAAAAGCTGGAAACATGGTTTTCTTATGGAAAAGGTGTTTTTTTTGTTCATTTTCGCGTTATTTGGAAAACGAATGAGGCGATTTTTATGATGGGCATGTCGATGTATTTGTGTCGTTGTTCAGTTTACGGGAATGTAGGTATGGAAAACCTGAAATCATGGTTTCCGTCATTTTTTTTTTCGAGATCGTTGAGGAAAACGGGGAAAAAGTAAGAAACCAGATTTGAAGTCACGTTAGGTTATGCGCTTTGATATTAATAAAACACTTATGCATTATTATTATTATTATTTGTCTTGACTGGTCAGGGCTCACACGCAGAGAGAGAACTTGCTTAATGCAATGAGAATTGAAAGCATTGAGACTGACCCACGGCGATCCAGACAGACACAGGTCTTATCATCGTACGTGCCTCGCAGCAGAGAGAGATAAGAGGCTGGTGTCATTATACAGTGTGCGGATTTATAATGTGTATGTCATAGCCTAGGTTCATTATGGACTCATCATGCAACGCAAAGTTTGAAACAATGAGTGAGTGTATAACATCATGATAACAGATTGGCATGGGCTCGAACAAAGCGGTTATTGGACATGTAATAAACAAAAGGGTGGGAATAATGAAAGGTCATATGATACATTTTTTTTATTTTTTTTTTTCAAAATAATTAAATAGGGTTTTATTACAAAAAATTATGTTTATTGACCCATGAATTATACGTGGAAGGAAAACCTAACCACTTTACAAAATATTTTGCACCTTTGACTTTAATTACTCGTTCAATGAGATAATCGTTGGGATATAATGTTTTTTGCACTTCTTCATAATAGAATCGTCCCTGAATGGGTTGACCGCTCTGATCTTCTAAGAGATACGTCACTGGTTGACCTAGCTTGACTTGGCGAATTTTAAAAATTTCTGTCGACCATTGTGGAGTATACGATTTTGAAAACACACTTCAATGTTTACTAATGCGAACAAAATCTCCAATTTTAAGGCGATGTCGCCTTGGATCTACCCTTTTTATAGGGTTAAACAGTCTATTGAGTCTGGGTAGGTTCTTGGTGACGAGGCGAGGTTTCATGCCGATGGTGGAATGAATGGTGTTGTTGTAGCGAGACACAAGTTGAGGTAACCAGTCTATCCATCGATAGGAACCATGTATTGTAAACTCTTTCCACATATAACTTTTTAATGTTCGATTGAACCGCTCGACCACACTGGCTTTGAGATTGCTATAGGTGGCATAATGGTGAATATCCTTAGATTTGAGAAAACTGGAGAAATCCTTGTTGAAAAATTCTTTCCCCTGGTCGGTTTGTAACAAGTGAGGTTGACGTTTTGATTGTTCAATAATATGTTGAAAGGCCTTTGTGACTAAGATACCAGTTTTATTTTTTACTGGTTGAACAAAAGCCATTTTGGAATAGACATCAATGACAGTCAACATATAGCGTACACCGTCGTTAACGTTAGAATAAGGTATCATTTCAACCAGGTCTGCCTGCCAAAGGTCATCGATTCCTTTGGAAATGACACGACGACGTTCATAAATGCGTCGGGCTGGTTTATGCAATTCATGAGCAATGCCCACTTTGATGGGGGATGGCTTATAAGATAATTTTAGCATTTCGGAGTTGTTGTTCAACGTCGGCGATTTCCGCCTCATGTCCAGTGTGACCAGCTTGTTTTGATGCATGAAGCAAGTATAAGCGCTCTACTAACTGATTGGGATTATTCCAAAAGGTTATATCTAGGTAGGGTTTTAATTTCTTAAACCTTACACCAGAGGCAGAGTGATGTTTTTGCTTACCAAAGATGTTTGCAATGATGGTTTTATATTTTTGGGATATATTGGCATTGACCTGCTGAGAGGATTTATAGTTTCTTTTGTGAGCGTTGGTGTCTAATAAAATGGATTTATATTTAGCAAGGTCCTCGGACGTAAAATCTTGTGTCGAGGGGGTGCGAGAAAATAGCAGCTTTAACAGACCTGGTGTTAATTTATAGTTGATATTTTTAATGACAGCTTTCGTACGAGCAAATTTAATGGATGAATCCCCAATTTTAAAACTATCATTCTCATAGCGAACACCATACGTGGTATCTGTCTTTCCAATAAATAGAAGGGTCAAATACGGTTCCAGGGTTGCCCCATAATGTTTGATTAAAATGTTTTTGAGTTGAGCTTTATTTTGAGGGGTTGCCAAGACTTGTGAAAACGGAGACGATGTGGAGGAAGACGGTGTTGCCGCTATGACGGAAGATTTTTGTTTTGTTTTTAGAAACTGTTGAAGGGGTGACGATTTCTTTTTTCTTTCAGGACTAAATACGCTTTCGCTGTCACTTTCACTTTGTTCATGCTCTTCTTCTTCTTCTTTCTTTTCATGTTCTTGATGTTCTTGTTCACTAACATTAGAGGAGGAGGAAGAGGAGGATTTTACCTGTCGTGTGGATTCTGTTTGAGTAAATTTTGAACTTGTTATGGGTTTGGTTTGAGAGGTAGCAGCAGCAGCAGTAGCAGCAGAAGCATTAGGTTTAAATCTCATGGGATCAACCGATGATGGAGCATGTTTTATCATGGGTAAAGGATTGACGTTTTTTAAACGTTGCAATTCACGAAATTTATGTCGAATCGTATTTCGTGCCTCAATAATACGCTGCATGATTTGAACATGTTTCTTGTACCCTATGGCGTTCGCCATGGTAAAGGTAAAGACACACTAACAGGAAATGTCCAACCCTAGGTCTTTTTAAACAGAAATAAAATGATCAAAACCCAAGCGATAACGTCCCTCACATCGTTTACTCTGTTTATTTATGACCAAACAGGCATGGGGATGATGGTTCCAACACGAAGCACACAATTGCGTGAAAGCTGTAAAGGACATATCTGGATTCACATGATCTTGAAAAATATGATAGAGATTTCTAGAGTCTTGGCGGAAGAGAACGATGAGATTGGCATTGTCACGAATCAACTGTTTGGGGATTTTGGGATAGGTCTGAGCTAGATAAAAACAATCCACTTGTTTATGGCGTCCCATACTAAAATACTCTTGAATAATGGCCTGTCGTTGAGTGGCAATATCATCAAAAATTATAATGGAATCTGGTTGAATGCGGTCTGGTTGAATGACATCTTGAGGTGAGGTGAATGTAAAATAGCCCATGGCTTCTTTATTTAACGAAGACATAATTTGTTCCAGATACACGTACAGAGGCTGGTACAAGGATTTGGCAAAAATATAAATATTTTGAAATCGTAGGCCATGAGGTGCGGTAATAATGTTCAGCAAAACATTGGTCTTTCCACAACCCGAAGGCCCTACCATAATACATCGAACGGTAGATGGGAATAGGGTGCCATGACGTTTAGGTTCGCACACGGACAGTGATAGCTCTGAAACCAAATCAGAGACGGGCAAAGCATGGGGTTGTTTCATTAATTCCATTGTGTCGATGACTGAGTTTTTTTCATGTGTGTATAAGGTTTATATATATAGGCAAACGGTGAGTAAGATAGGTTAGTTAACGTCTATCACCATGGACGTGTTTGGGAGAGCTCGTGTAACCATGGCCACGGCCGCCTCTTTGTCAAAACAGTCACGAGAGGTGGCAACAAAAAGCTATGTCGATCGCAAAGTGCAAAGTGTCTATCACATGGCCCCGAGACTAACCGCTGAGGGCTATTCAGCCAATCATCATCGTATTATTGATGTGCAAGAGCCTCGAGACGAAAATGATGTCTGCACGAAACGTTATGTGACCTATCAAATGAAAAGGCTTTATAAATTTGTCCCATCTGTATTTTTAGTGTACCTGTCAAATCAAAAACTGGACAATGACGAAAACCATTCCCCACCACCACTACCACTGGTGAATGATGATCTTACCTATATGCTTGCTTCCGGTTTAAGTCGTTATCGACTGCATTATGATGGTGTCATTCATATTAAATATGTCATGCCTGATGAGAAACATTTAAAAATACAACTAAACGGTGATAGAGTGTTGGCCCACAACCATCAAAGAGTAAATGTGGGAGATGAATTATCCTTTCATCTTATGCTTACGTTTGAGGAAAAGGAAGCTGGGAAAACGGTGAATGATTTCCCGCTTTATATAGAATTGGAATATAGTGCTATGAAATAAGGTTCTCTACGTTAGTTGTTATCGAATGTTTGCTGTGAAAGGTTCACCAAGTAGCAGCATGGTGAAAAAAAGATATGCTATGAACATGAAAAAATCAAATCTCAAAAAGAGAAAAAAGCCAGGTCGGGAACCAAGTCGATCTGCCTCACACCCAGTGTTAAAACGTAAAAAAACTAAAAAAAATCTAAAAAGAGTGGCTATCGAAAAAGCTTTACAAGCGGTGCGATTGTCTACAGCTCCGAAATCGCAGCATTATGTATCGATAAAAAGAAAAGAAAGAAAGCAAAAACGTGGGCGAGTCATTCCTGTTGCTAAGCGTGGGGGTTTTTTGCCGGCTTTATTTGCAGGGTTGGCAGCTTTGGGGTCCCTTTTGGGTGGTGCCAGCGCTGTAGCGAAAACCATAAAAGCCGTCGAGCAAGGCAAGCAACAACTCAAAGAAAGCGAGCGACACAATAAAACGTTAGAAGCCATTGCGATGGGAGCTAGAAATGGCAACCCTTTAAAGCCAGTCTTTTATCCACAAGGTAATGGCCTACCGTCTAAGGAAAAAAAAAATGTCCATCTTCATCGATAAGCGCTTAAGCCAACTGCCTCGTCATGCCATGACCCATGAAGAAGTGGAAAGCTATGCCAAACAACTAAAGATTTCTCATTTTCGAGGTGTATTTATGCGAAATGAATTACCTAAAGCACCGTGGAAAGAAGAACGAGCCATGATGAATTTAGATGATGATGCAGGCCCAGGAACCCATTTTGTAGCCTATGTGAAACAAGGTTCCACAGTATGGTACTTTGACAGTTATGGAAATTTACCACCCCCGATCGAGTTGATACGTTATTTGGGAAACCGGGTAAAGATATTCTATAATGTGAATCGTCAACAAACCTTTGACAGTCAAGAGTGTGGCCGTTTGAGTTTACATTTTTTATATAAGAGGTCGCGTTAAGCCATCAGTTTCATCATTATGAATGTCAACGCCAAGACCTTTACCGTGCACAGTCGCGGGCCTGAAGTGTCCCTGGATTTTTTCCCTCCCATTGAATTGCATCCCGAACAATCCTATGTGCTAGGATTAATTTCTTTGGAAAGTTACAACAGAATTTACAATATTCAAGTGGATATTAATGACAAATTTTATTATGATGATTATATGTTGACACTACCCCCTGGAGGTTATACTATAGACGATGTGCATGAGGCCATTAGCGTGTCGATGATAAAACAATTTGGTGTCAAACCATTTGCGGATGGGACACACAAATTTGAACTTACAGCCAATACAATAACTCATCGCTGTCGTATTTTCTCTACGTTTAACATTGACTTTGAAACACGAGTTCATTCTATTGGTCCTTTATTAGGATTTAAACCAAGAGTGTTGGCAGCTCAGCAACCCCATGAATCAGATTATCCAGTGAAATTCATCGAGGACCATCACATTTCTGTAACTTGCAATATTATTAGAGACGTATTTACGAATCAAGAACAAAGCCATTCCCTGTATGATTTTATTGTCACCTCTCCTTGCGGCTATATTATTCGTGAAAACCCTTCAGTGGTTCTCTATCATCCTGTGTGTGTCAGTGATATTAGTAATATTACCTTACGCTTAGTGAATAGAAACCAACAACTGATTGCTTTGGACGCCAACACCCCTGTGACCTACAAGTTGGTTTTAAAGACGCTATGAAATTTATCTATAAAGCAACAACAACGTCTACGAGCTCGGTTAGTTGCCCGCCGTGTATGAAACGGTTGACACGGGTAAACCGACAACGCTTACAACGCCTTGGTTATACGCTACACCCCAATCATGAACAAAGAGCTGTTGCAAGTGTTAAATCCCATACAAGTGGAAGATGGCGTCGTGCGCATTGATATGCATTCCTATCAACCTCAAGCAACAGGTCTGAATAACAATGACGAAATTCAATTCATAATTAACAATCAAGATATTTTTACTCTACCTCATGAAAGTGTCCTTCAAATTGAGGGTAAATTAATGAAAGCAGATGGCAGTACGCCCACAACGTCTGCGTTGGCGAATCATGGTTTGGCTTTTCTGTTTTCTGAAGTACGTTATGTGATAAATGATATTGTCATAGATATGACTCGAAATGTGGGCATGACTAGTCTTATGAAATTATATCCATCCTATAGCGAGGAGGAAAGTAAAACGCTTTCTATGGCAGGATGGTGTCCCAACAGTAGCAATAACTGGCTAGTTCATACCGATGGCACTTTTACAGGCTTCCTACCCTTAAAATTACTCCTTGGCTTTGCCGAAGATCACAAGCGTATTATTTTAAACGCAAGACAAAGTTTGTATCTGGTGAGAGACCGCAGTGATTATAATGCACTGAAAGGAGCCTCTGACCAAGTGATAGACTCAAAAATTCAACTGCTTCGATTACTATGGAAAGTGCCCCATGTGACGCTATCGGATCGTAAAAAGCTAAGCATGTTAAATTTGGTGCAAAAAGATAAAGCCTTGCCTATCGCCTTTCGAAGTTGGTGTCTGCATGAATACCCCTTGCTACCTACCACTGACACTCATAGTTGGAGTGTCAAATCGGCTCGCTCTACCGAGAGACCCCTCTATGTTATTATTGGTTTTCAAACCAATAGAAAATACCAACAAAGCAAAGATGTCACCTTGTTTGATCACATTCACTTGAGAAATATACGACTATTTTTAAATAATGTTTGCTTTCCCTATGAGGGGTTGGAACTCAATTTTTCAAAAAATAACTTTGGTCCCCTTTATGACATGTTCGCTAAATTTCAATCGTCTTATTATGAAAAACAGGATTGTCCTATGTTGTCGCCACAAGGGTTTAAAGCAAAAGCACCACTGATTGTTTTCGACTGTTCGTATCTAGAAGAATCTATGAAAATCACCACCATTGATTTAAGGGTAGATTTTGAAACACAAGAAAATGTCCCAGACCATACCAGTGCCTACTGTTTGATTATTCATGCTAGACAAGTGAAATATCATCCTTTGTCCAATTATGTCACCAGCATGTAAGCCATCTGTGGTCGAATGAAAACAAAAAAAGATCATCATTCATAGGATTGATGATAAGCGTCTGCATGCACAGTATCTGTTGCGCTCTGGCACTGTGCGCACATACGACAACAACAAACATCATGTGTCCCTCAATAAGCAACAGCAACAACAACAACAACAACAACAACGTGACAGACAAACCATGGAATTTAAAATGTGAATTTAATCGTTTGAAAACTTTTGAAGCATGGACAGTTCCCTTTATGGATTGTGGAGAATTGGCTGCGAGCGGATTTTATTACTTAAAACGTGGGGATGTGGTCAAGTGTATTTTTTGCAACATTGAAATTGGAAACTGGGAAATAGGGGATCGAGCCTTTAGCGATCATCAGCGATGGAGTCCATCCTGCCCTTACCTCAATCGCTATGATGTGGGCAATATTCCATGGAGTTTGAATTATCCGGTTATTGTACCAGACCCTACAAAACTAGGAGATACCTGTGGACCGTATGTGCAAACTATTCATTTGAATGCTGTTCCAAATTAAGCCAACACACTTGTTTGTAATAAAAGTGTAAGTTTTTTTTTTGTTATGAATAAAACCTCAACAAATATTTCGCTGTTGTTCAATTCATTTTTTCCTTTTTTTCCCCTAAAGTCCTTTGATTTTGCCATGTTAAACCATGGCATGGGTTAGTTGTTGATTAGACGTCAATGAGGTAACAAGTAAAAATAAAAAAGCATGATGCGTACACTCATCGTGGATTGTCAGGGGTTTAAAATTGCAGACAACAAATTTATATTTAAGGAAGTTGCTTTTATCGATTGTAGTACGTTTTGGGTGTCTAACCCTATTCATTTGGTGTTTAAACCTCCCTATGCTTTCGAGTTGCTTAGTGAAAAAGATAAAAAACAGAGCCAATGGATTGAAAATCATTTGCAGTTAGCATGGAACAAGGGTGATATTTCTTACAAGTATCTTGACATTGTCATGAAAGCCCATTTGTCCTCGGCCAATGTCTTATTTGTTAAAGGGAGTGAAAAACGCCAGTGGCTTCAACCATTTCTACCCTCTCACTGTCAATGTATTGACCTTTTAGATCTGGGTTGTCCATCCCTGCAAACGCTCATGGACACTTGTCCTTGCGACAATATTCAGAATAAAGCCTTAGCGCATGCATGGCAATTGTTTCATTGGCTCACCACGAGTGCATGTTGGGAGTTGTTCAATAAAATGAAAACTGAAAGTGTATCGTCCAATGATAGCAGTGAGACGTGTACACGTGAGGTGATAACATCAACGTTATAGACATGGACGCCACTACAATCGACAAGGCTATTGGAAAGTTCTTTGTGTGCAAGAAAAAACTGATTAGCTTTACACAACATGAATTATTAGCACTACCTAAATCATTTCTTTTTTATGTTGCTGCCAACGCTGTCAAAGAAATTTGGGAAAAGGCGCCTGCCGAGTGGACTAACGACTCTGTATTGAGTGAACTACAACCATGCAGTCATTTTTCCCATCACAAGCAATTAACCATGGCAAAAATACCTTCCATTCGACAGTGTGCCACATGCCAATTAATGAAATTATATCATGGTCATAAAACTCAGTGTAAAGACATTGTTTCATCATTCCATGGCTGTCATGCGGAAAACAACCACCACCTACCATGCTCGTCAGGAGCTGCCGACAAACAACAACAGCAAGAACAAGAACAAGAACAAGAAGAAGAAGAACAACAAAAAAAGTGTTTTTCACCGATTGAAACCTCTATGTCCCAGGTGTACTGGCCGTGGAATTATTGATAACATTATTAAAAACTTACCATTCGAAGCTCACTTACCTGCTTACAGCTTTTGCGGCCCTGGTACTCGTCTTCAAGATCGTTTGAGGAGAGGGAATATGGGAATCAATGCTTTGGATCATGCATGCCTTAATCACGATAAAGCCTATGAAAACAGTGATCCCACACTAAGACGCATTGCCGACAAAGTCTTGTTAAGCATTGCCAAGCAACGATTAACAGCTTCAGATGCCAGTCTAGCAGAACGAATGGCAGCATTTATAGTGATTGGTGCTATAAAGAGCAAATTACTTTTATCTAGATATGGACTTTAACGTAATGAATTTATTTTAAAAAATGTATAGTATCACTGTTATCATGACAAAAAAATAAATAAAAAGACAAGAGTCCATGTTGTGTTTTTTTCCATTATTATTATTCACTCATAGTTTCATTATTATAATTATAAATGACAAACAATAAAAAAGGGACAGCAGTGCATCGTTAAAAATTATTACTAATTGTAGTAAATCTATTTTTTCAATCACAAACAATAAAAAAGGACAAAAGTCCATTATTTTAACTAATAGTTTCATTATTATTATTATAAAAAATTATATATACATGGTAATTGTACTAAACCTATTTTTTTAAATCACAAACAATCAAAAGAAAGGACAAAAGTCCATCATTATTCATCAGCTTCAAATAGCAGTCTAGCAGAACGAATGTCAGCATGAAATCTTTATCTACTCTAGAACCAGTTTTTTTTGTTAAACGCTTATTATTGAATAAAATAACATGTTACTAGAATTTGATTATTATAAATTATAATAAAAATTGCATAAAAATTGCTATAAATGCTATTTTAAATCACAAACAATAAAAAAGGACAAAAGTCCATTATTTTAACTAATAGTTTCATCATTATTATTATAAAAAATTATATATACATGGTAATTGTACTAAACCTATAAACAAACAAAAAAATCTACCATTAAGCATAAGTTTTGAAAATTTATTTTTATTATTATTTATCATGGTAAACGTTGAGCAACAATTAATAAACGTCAAACTGTTGAACCCAAAAAATAATTTTATTTTATTATAGTCATTAAAGAGTAGGGCATGAATAAACAAAAAAGTTACGGCTAGCGTACAATGATTATTCGTTTTCAATTTTTACAAAACGAACCATGCATCGATTATTTTTTTCACCCTCATAAATTAAATAGACAGGGTGAATACTGGAATTGACATCTTCCATAACATTATCAGGTAGGTTATTAAATCGTGTGGGAAGAAATGTCTCAAAGTCTTGACAAATGCAAAGAGCTCGTTCACCAAATTTGGTTTTCAGTTTTTGAATTTTATGTATGCGAAAGGGTGTTTGCGTAGGCAATTCACTCATTTTCTTGCGTGCAAAGCCACAATCTTGACCAATGGCGTTCAAGGCGTCCATGGTTGTCTATAACCAAAGAAAAGAGTGTTACTTTCTAACACTCTTGTTCTTATATTACAATAGCAATAACTTTGTACATTAAAGTATATTGTTTTTTTTTAAATCCTGAGTGTTTATGACCTGAAGTTGTAGATAGATAGTATTGGATAAAAATATAATAATAATGTTTGTATCATTTTTTCAGTCAAAACATACATTTGGAAATTATTTAATAGGAAATGTTTTATCAAAATTAAGTGTGAATCTCTCTTGGAGGTAAATGCATGTCTCTGTTGTGAATGGGAATTAGCCTATCATTCCCTAGTCGAATGACTTGTATTCGTTTGCTCTGTTGTTGTGCAAATTCACACAACATTCTGTTAAATAAATAGTATCAACAAATACTAAGAGCAAACATGGAATGCTTTTGGTAACCTATAAAAAGGCAAAGTTAACACGCTATGCATTTAATAACCATGTCTACATCCAACAAAACAAAATTCAAAACTACAAATTTAAACCAGTGTGTATGTGTTTATCAACGTGAATACACGATAAACTAAAACAAACAAACAAAATAGCCAAATGTATTCTAAACGTCAAGTATGCACCTGAAAGCCGAATGTAAACAAAAAAAAGCGATAATCATGACATCATGTGGTTAGTTTCTAACAAATCTCATTCTATGAGGCGAATATTGATTGATAGGTAAGCCAAGACAAAGTTGGCGAAATGCTTGTTGTCGATACGAAGTGATTGATTCCTCAGCAGGAAATTTATAAAAATGAAAACAAAACATTTGAAAAGTTATTGGAAAATAAACATTAAACAGGGGTTTTGTACATATTGTACACCAGAAATCTGGAAAATGATCCTCGTCAGCTAATTTAACAATCACTTGATTCATGGTTAAACCGTACCATGCTTTATGAATCACTTGCGTGGATACATTATTTTCAAAGTCAAAATTTAGCATACAGGATTTACAAAAGTGATGCCCTGGATCATAAACTATGTCATCATCCATAATGATGTCATAAAACATGGTATCAATGCGTACTTTCGTGTTTCTATATTCTGAAGGATAGGCCACACGTTGAGGATTATGAGACATCATCGTGGCATATTCATTGAACGTGGTGTGTTTTGTGACGATAAAACGATCTTCATCATGGCTCATGATTGAATCTGAAAAGTAGTCGTTGCCGTTTACTAAGTGAATAAATAAAAATACTATGTACTATATACACTGTCTGTCCCCTAAGTCAATGGCAAAAATAAAATAAAAAATAAGCAAAACACAAATAAATAACCATCTGTCTGTTGACTTCTTTAGGTTAGGTTAGGAAAAAAACATGTAACAGGTTAAAGAAACAATTTCTGTTCAGATATTTCAAATATATCACCACTCATAACTCTAGCCATAAAGTGAGAGTTTTGTCCTCCGTAAAAGCAGCAGATTATTATTATTTTGTTCTTGCATGAGACCTACTAAGCCACACCCTAGTGTGGCCTATTAAGCCGCATGCCTACTGAGGGTGAATGGTCACCTTGCTGAAACATGAGGCCTACTAAGCGACAACAATAGTGAGGGTGGCTACTTGTTTGTTTTTTTCCTAACCTAACCTAAAGAAGTCAACATGTTTTTAATCTAGCCTGTGCACAGTGAACCATGGAAACGTTGATGCATGGCTCTCTTTATGCGTTGACAGGCAAATAGCACAAGACATACAGTTTATGTACAACTATTTACAGGCATTCACACATCCATGCATACACCCATGCACGCAGGTTAAAAAACAAAAATTATATGATACACTACAATTTTTTATTTTTATTCCGAGGCTCAAGATGGCATCTCGCATTTGATAGCAACCAAACCAAACACTTGCCGTGTTGTACAACAACAATAGCTACAACCACTACTGGTTGTAACCAAATGGGACGCTTGTCATCATATCCTGACACCACTGTCTCTTGTCGTCCAACAAAGCGAGTGTTTGTTTTCGCTGCTTCATTAAAAATAAATCATGATTTTTTGAGAGAATCCTAAACTGACTATGTGCCATGGCTGTGTGGGTCTGAAGGACATGTAAATAATCATCCACACAGAGTCGTTTAACCACATGCTGGCTAATCCCTTTGGCTCGCATAGATTCGCATCGATCCACCTGTCGAAAACTATACATTTTCGGAGCGAGACCTACAAACTCAGTCATCATGGTGTCTGAACACTCATCTTTCATTAAACCAATTTCTTTTTTGTTCAGACGGGGGATATCGAACACGTTCTTCTCACTAAACGAGAACGTGTCAAACCATTTTGGGTTTTGTTTCATAACGACATACGGATCACAGTCACGGATATGGTAAATAAAACTATCCGTGTCTGTATATAACAAGGAAATGGTACCAAATCGCTGTATTGCAAAACCATAATGGAATTTATACATGTGCAATTTTGAAAAATCTAATATGACTTGCCCTAAATAGATAGGCTTATTCATGACCACTTTAGTTTTGGCAAGTTCAATAGTCAGTAGATCATGATCAATAATGTTTAAAGATTTGAAATTTGGTTTTGCAATATATTTTTGAGCCCCCCATCTGCCATGCCATGTATTGACCAACTTAATGTCCCTATACTGCCGTACATTTTCCAAACTCTTGCCATAGATACAATTATTCATCAGTTTAAAAAAATTGATTTGAAATGGCTGAGTGGCACTTTGTCTGTGACTGGTATTTAAATCCATGTATGGTTTCAACCACGGTTTCTGACAAAAAGAAATACCTCTATGGATTTTTTTCAGGGTTAAGCCCTGAGCTAAACATTCTACCAGCATGTCAATATGCAACACATAGTGATTTTTATCATACAAGGTACCCATCAATTTCTTATGATTGCCCTTACTCTCGGGCGGCACCATTTTCTCTATGCAAAAGGGGAAATCACCATGACGCTGTCTGAGATGGGGGGGATAAGCTAAGTCGACATCAAGAACATACCCTACGTCCTGTTGCTTGCTAGCGCTATGCACATTAAAATCTTTAATTTCATCCTCAGACAGCCAGACAAAGTTTCTGTACGGCAGTGGTCGACTCATAGCGTGACCGTATAAATTGTTTACGTCGAAATACATTAGATAGGATTCTGGTTCTTCGGGACAATAATCAGGCATGTAATGATTATTTGCCTTGGCATGTCGCTGATTGAGCGATACGAATCCCCCACGAATCCCTTTTTCCATCATGAGTACCATATCGGGATCCGTCAGTAAATCAAGCTCAATGTGGGTAAATTTGAGGGCGGCGTCCCAACTTAACCCTGGACTGGTATAGTAGTGAGCGGGGTCAAGGCCATAAATCCTGTGACATAGCTGACGAAACGTTTCAAAAACGTCGGTCAACAACAACACGTCTAATTTTAAGTAGTGCATAGCATACTGGCCCATGGTTTCTATGCCAAACACTCGCCAAACATGCTGTGCGTGGGCATAGTCTTCTTCACTGATGGTGCTTTGAGTCAATTGAGAAAAGAATTTTTCTCTTGGCGGCAAAGTCGTTTCTTCAAGCACCTCGTAACTTTCCACATAATCGTATGGAAAATGGCCTTTACGAACACACAATTTAAATTGATTTGTATCCGTAAAGTGGGAATGGGTATGTTTCAACTCATCTTCGCTTAAGCCTTTCACAAGACTATCCAGCGAACTAGACATAAACTTGAATGAGTCGAGAAAGCGAATGCTCATGCTTCCTTTTCTCCATGAAAGTGAGGTAAAGCTCTCATGGTTCTTAGCCAAAATGCTGAATTTGCTCTTATCTACATGAGCAAATTGTTTTACAATGAAGTGAAGGTCATACCGGGAGAAATTGTGTAAGAAGACAGGGAGGAAGCGAGGTGTAGAGTACTTCAAATTGCATTCGTTATGGGCAGCACCTCTAAAATGCCCTGACCTGTGGCAGTGGTCTCTTACTTTTTTTTCTCCGCCTAAGATTGGCTTTTCACATATGTGGCAGGTGGTGGCTTGATCATATTCTCTTTGCTGTACGTCATTCATCTGAATTGGTACAGGGTTGTTCAAAATAGTTTCTACTTTGCCTGCTAAAGCCGCCATTTGATCAACAAACCACCGCGCACAATCCTGACCTTTATGACTTACATACTCACATTGTGAATTATCATAGTGACAGACAACATAATAGGCTACAGCAAAAGGCTCATGTTTCTGCACTGGATAGGTTGAGCTTGTATGGGGGCTTGGTTCACATCCCTGAATGGGAACAGTAAGGGCCTCAAAATCAGCGTAAACAGTAAATGGTACCATCTCTTGTTTATTAGTGGCCTTAAATTTTAAGACTGCGTCATTCCCTTCGGGCAAGACTAGCTTTACTGTCGTCTGCCCTTCACAGTCTTCCGTATGTCGTTTCAAAAGTTCATTAGTTTGAAAATACTGAAGGCAGCGCTCACAAATGTGTTTTGCACACTTATGGTTAGACACTTGGCTGCTCACCAATTTACTTAAATTCTTTATCCAACAGTAATGGCTTTTATCCCCATCAGACAGGAAAAGCAGGTGAATGTGATGTTGCTTTACCTGTTTGGTGGCATACAAGGGGCCCACAATATTGGATCCTTCGATGCCATACACCATGAAAGAGAAATTTGGATTATCTTTCTCAAATAAATGAATTTTATCTAGAGGCATGGGAAATGAAACACGCTCGAGATTGAGAGTTTGTTTCATGCGGTTAAACAATTCTTTGTACTTCCCTGGTCTATCACAATTACTGCCCTGACAGGGTTGCAGGCAGCTCACTATACTCCACAAAAAGCAGTAATCGTCTTTGTTGCGTATGTTGATCACTGCCTTTCTGGAAGCGATAAAGCTCGGTGTGGCAATATAGCTACTTCCTGCATTCAATGGATTGTATTTACAAATATTGATTTGCAAATAGGCAATGCTATTGAGGGCCAAGCCACTGGGACCCTCTTGCAACTTATCAAATTTAGTGATAAGCGCTTGAATAGCTTTCTCCTGATACCACGTTTCCAAATTATCGGCTATCAGTACTTTCTCCATTTTTGTACAAAGGTTGAAGGTGTGTTTCTCTTCAACATTATTTTTTATCAATGTAAATTCACATAGTAGTTCGAAGTTTATTTTTAAAGCCTGATGCAATCTTAAGCCTTGTTCACATTCACTCAAAAAAATGGGAAAACATAATTCCACAAAATCTTTAGGCGACAGACAGTGATTCGCATTGTAAATTCGGCCTGAGCATACTCGCGTTTTGAAACATTTGGCCAAAGGCTGCCACACTAACACTTCACTCTCTGATATAGACATGATTATAAAATGGACTAATAAACGTGCAACCCTTACCTTAAAATAGGTTAATCCAAAATCTCCAATTCCAAACGACCACACTTATCGATTTTTACTGACTGGCACACACAATCTCGTTCACAGGTAGACAATGGTTGTAGTAATTTGGGCCCCCAGCAGGAAATGATCACCAACAAAGTTGTTATAGTTTTAATATCAACGACAAGGTTTATCTTGTTTTTTTTGTTTCCAATGATTTATCTGAAAAACAAACCAATACAATCCGTTATTAGTCATGGTTATATACATTAAACATGTGCATTCATTCATTCATTCATTCATTCATTCATTCATTCATAAGACTTGCTAAAAACAAAAGGTTTCAAGTGTGCACACATAAATAAGACACTCACTCGAAAATAACAAAGTCATTTACAAAGACTCACCTCTTTTTTTTAATATCGAAAGCGTCAAGGTAGTTAAAACCTATTCACTCCATATATATCTTCATTCTAAAACAATAATAAATACACGCCATAAGTATATAAATTTCCGTGAAATAAATGACATGCATTTAACAACAACAACAACAATAAAAGTAATGGAACAACATGTACTCACCATATAATGAATTATAATACTTTCAGCAAATGTGCTCTTTGCCGCCACTGTCACTGTCACTGTCACTGTCTCTCTCTCTCTGTCTGCTTTCCCAGACTTAATGATGTTGTTTTTAAAAATCTGCAACAAACGAAATCCCCCAAAAATACCATCAGTCACTAACTTACTTTTCATGCATACACAAAATAACAATAAAACCAATCATGCTATAATTAACAATAATGAACCTACCTTAGTACAAGTATGGCCGCGGTTCACGTAATATTTTACAAAGAGCATAAGGCACTTGCATCCGTCACCTTCAAAGATGAACACGAGAATGATGAGTCTCTCTTACCCTCAGAACATATATGTCTCCTCAACAAGATGCAAAGTTAACACTTTACTTTTTTTTTTTTTTGTTCCTATGAGTAGGATGTCATGGAGCGCACAAGTCAGACCGATTCTCACAAGCTTTTGCAATCTCTGCATGAGTATGCGTGAGAATGCAATGATCAGCTTTTCGACAGAGCTGTTTGTCCTTCATCGAGATATCGGGTAACACGTCTGGGTCAGATAACAGCCACCTGCATGTGAACAACAGGCTGTTATCTCTCTCTGCTGCGAGGCACGTACGATGATAAGACCTGTGTCTGTCTGGATCGCCGTGGGTCAGTCTCAATGCTTTCAATTCTCATTGCATTAAGCAAGTTCTCTCTCTGCGTGTGAGCCCTGACCAGTCAAGACAAATAATAATAATAATAATGCATAAGTGTTTTATTAATATCAAAGCGCATAACCTAACGTGACTTCAAATCTGGTTTCTTACTTTTTCCCCGTTTTCCTCAACGATCTCGAAAAAAAAAATGACGGAAACCATGATTTCAGGTTTTCCATACCTACATTCCCGTAAACTGAACAACGACACAAATACATCGACATGCCCATCATAAAAATCGCCTCATTCGTTTTCCAAATAACGCGAAAATGAACAAAAAAAACACCTTTTCCATAAGAAAACCATGTTTCCAGCTTTTTACCTTTTTCATGTCTATATCCACGTAAAGAGAATAAAGAGACGAAATAAATACTATCACACGCGTCATTCTCACGTTTTCGGTTTTCCAAAAATCGACAAAAATGTGAAAAACGCATGTTTTGACTCAAAACCCTAACTTCACCTTTCCGACACCTACATTCCCGTAAAGAGCACAACGAGACGAAAAAAACGAATCCAAGCACGCCCTCCTAGCATAACCCGTTTTCCAAAAATCGGCAAAAATGTGAAAAACGCATGTTTTGACCCAAAACCCTAACTTCACCTTTTCGACACCTACATTCCCGTAAAGAGCACAACGAGACGAAAAAAACGAATCCAAGCACGCCCTCCTAGCATAACCCGTTTTCCAAAAATCGGCAAAAATGTGAAAAACGCATGTTTTGACCCAAAACCCTAACTTCACCTTTTCGACACCTACATTCCCGTAAAGAGCACAACGAGACGAAAAAAACGAATCCAAGCACGCCCTCCTAGCATAACCCGTTTTCCAAAAATCGGCAAAAATGTGAAAAACGCATGTTTTGACCCAAAACCCTAAGTTCACCTTTTCGACACCTACATCCCCGTAAAGAGCACAACGAGACGAAAAAAACGAATCCAAGCACGCCCTCCTAGCATGGCTCCTTCCATTCCAAGGTCGCAGGGGCTCACAACTTCCTAAGTGAGACAGCTCCCCCCTTACCACACTACTCAGAAAGACACACACCATCTCATTTTTATATATTAGTATGATTTATGGTAAAAGTGTTCGGACTTCTCGTGTGAAATTCCCAATATTGTTCTCGCAGTTAACGAGAAAAGTTGCAATAGAACCAATCGACCATTACAGTATTGCTTATAGTCGAGTAACAATGTAGCTTTATTTGGATGTTGACTGAAAACTTGGCAAAACCATAGTTTGTTAATTTAGTGATGACTTCATGTGAGAACGTGATGCTTTATTGTTGTGTGATGGTGTTTTAAAATTACACTTTCGTGTATATTTTCACATTTGATCCAATTACTTCCTTATTTCTATGTTCTTAAATTTCCATTTTAGAACTTAAATGAACGTAGTGAAATATCACATTTCATTCGTAATATTAATATTGACCTCACACTATTATTAGCCTACTTTTCACGTTTTGCAAAAATGAGGAAAAAGTAGACTTATGAGATCCGGCAAATGTGTGTCTGTCTGTCCTTCTGTCTGTCTGGCTGGCTGTGTGTGTGCCCCCCCCCCCCCCCTCCCCTATCAACTCCTAAACGGCTGCACCAATCGAAACAAAAATTGGTAGGAGTAAAGATATATACCTGAATATATCACGGCCATATTTGAAATAGATGTCAGTGCTACCAAATGCTGAAAAATCGCAATTGAAATTTGAGCTCCATGTTGGATATCTTGGAAGGTATGAATGGGAGCTATTTCAAAATTGGCACAAGTATAGATATTAATATTTCAGTTTAATTTCCAGGAGTCCATACATGGCAGTGTTGCCAAAATGATTATAAGGCTGCTGATAGGTCAAAATTTTAAATGCATATAACTTCTACACTATCAATTGGATTTCAACCAAATTTCGCATGTGCTATGTGTACATAAACTGATATGACTGAGCGTATTCTTAAGATCCACCATGGCTGCAAACTGTTAATAAATGCTCTCAATATTTTTATCCAAATACTCATATATCAGAAAGTATGCAAGCCGACAGCTTTAAACTATGCACACGTATAGTACCTGACATTATATATTAATTTGGAGTAACTTATATACGTCAGTGCTACCAACATGATTCTAAGCCTGCTGAGAGGTCGAACTTTAAATACATGTAACTTCTATACTATCATTTGGATTTCAACCAAATTCCGTGTGTGCTATGTGTACCATAACAGATATGACTATGTCGATTCTTAAAGAGTAACCAGGGCTGCCAACTGTTATAAATGCTGTCTCTATTTTTGTTACCCTAATATCAATATATCAGAAAGTATGCAAGCCAATAGCTCTAAACTTTGCATACGTATAGTACCTGGCATTCTAGATTAGTTTGGAGTAACTAATATAGGCCTACGCCAGTGCTGCCAACATGATTCTAAGCCTGCTGATAGGTCCAATTTTAAAATGCATGTAACTTCTATACTAAGTACCGGTAATGGATTTCATTCAAAATTGACACAACAATTGATCATATTATTTCAGATTATTTCTGACCAATAGATGTATGTCATTGTTGCCAACGTGATTATACGCGCGCTGTTAGATCCAATGTTTAACTGCATGTAACGCCCATGTTATCCATTGGAGTTCACCAAATTTTGTATTCTGTACCTTAAGAGATGGAACTAAGAATATATTCAGTCACCAGGGCTGCCAACTGTAGTTCTCTATTAGGCCACATTATGCCAGGTATACAGTATTTCGAACTAATTAGAAATTTCGATATTACCAACTTAATTTCGTCATTATTCTAGATAGATACATATAGATTAATCATTGGCACGAATCTTAAATTTTAAGAAAAGTAGGCTCTTTAGCTCGTCACGGAACTTCTTGTTTCCTCTATAGTCGACACCGGGGCCTCACAGGCCCGGTTGAGCTTATGTAAATCTGTACAAAAAAGGTTTATGCACTCAAGGGTTAACTACGTTGCCTACTTGTGTAAAGAATATCGTGCAAACCTCGACAACATGTGCAAGTGTTGGTAACCCTGCTTCCGCTGTGTAGCGGAATACATAGCGGCACAAAATTATTGCATGACTGTTTCTAAATTAAAAATGGGTCTTCGTTGAGAACGCTTACCAATAATTAAGACACTACAGTCAATGTAACCCAGAGGTTGCAAGGCATTATCAATAAAGAATCGTGGCCCCTATAATCCCTAAACTATAAGCTGGGGGGAGGGGCAGTTACTTAGGATGCAAAATATCCAGTGATGGACGAAGCAAAGAGGATGTAAAAAGTAGATTTGCACAGGCAAGGAAAGCATTTCTACGGAGAAGGTATATGTTGACATCAAATATAGATTTAGTTATGAGAAATTCATTTTTGAGTGCCTTAGTCTTGAGCATGGCGCTCTGTTGAAGTGAAAATTGGACTGTTGGAGCAAATTGAAGCGTTTGAAATGTGGTGTTACAGGGGAATGATGAAGATCAGATAAGTAGCAATTATTGAAGAGGTATTAAGAGGATTGGGAGAGGAAAGACTTTTCTAGTGACTGATAATGAAGAGAAGATGATGATGATAATTGTTGTTTTAAGGGGCCTAACATCTAGGTTATCGGCCCTGAAGAGAAGAGATAGGTTGGTACACAATAATAAGACACCCAGAAATAGCAAACTTAATAACGGAAGGAAGGATAGATGATAAGAACTGTAGGGGTAGACCAAGGTTAGAATATGTTAAACAGATTGCCTCGGATGTAGTGTGTGGAAGATATGTAGATATGACACGATTATCTCAGGACTGGGAAGCATGGAGAGCTGCATCAAAACCAGTCAAAATACTGAAGACACAAAAAACAATTGTTTCATTATGTCTTAAATTCCATCCACGGTGGAGAAAGGATAACTGTCAGATAACTATTACATACATGAAGCGTAATGACAAGATCAGAGTCAGAATTAACTTTATGTGATGTTGATGACTGTGGTAATCTGTATAATCTCTAAAATTATCCTCCATTACTCTTTTGCAAACTGATACATACCTTTAAGGCGCATGTCGTCATAGGTTTACCAGTGAGTTCACTGTTATAAGTAGGCAAATAGTGGCATATGAGTAATATCAACTTACACATCATTTGTGAATCATTATGTAATTTACTGGCGCTATCATACGGAGAAATCTCCGTTGCCTCACACGAGAATTACATTTCATCAAAGCAAAACGTGTTTTATTTTATTTTTACGTCAATGAAACAAGTCTCCTTTATTACAACTGGCCTCAATTTAGGAATAGCCGCAGATAGCTGTGCAAAGGCGTTAATCATTTCTACTCAAGGTCGTGGGATCGTTTAGAGTCACAGTTTTACTTTCAAGAGACCAAAACCAGCAGGTTCACTGACACGTTAGAGCATTCCAACGGCCTTGCATGTCACAAACAGCAGTATTTAAAATAAAGGAAGTGTTAGACACTAAACAATGATGACAAAATACTACTGCTGCTACTACTACTACTACTACTACTAATAATAATAATAATAATAACAATAATAATTGTTTCTACGGTCATATACGACGGATGATCGACTCCCGATGGACGAAGCGTATCTTCAGTATATTCGACTCAAAACCAGAAACGACAATGCAATGTTATGTTAACGTCCAGAAAGATCTGAAAGAAATGGGGATACGAACAGAAGATGCACAAGACCGAAACCTTTATAGAGCAGCCTTCAAGACGTTTGGGACTTTCCGGGACGAAATACGGACAACTGGTGTGAAATGGACAGAAGAACGTCGTGCTGAACACAGTGAGCTCATGAAGACAATGTGGATCAAGCGAAAAATGAACAAATGCCAGAATGTAAAATGAGGCTTATCGTGGTCCCTAGTTGTCCGATTAGCGAAATTGAATGAATTGAATGAATGAATGAATGAATGAATAATAATAAGAAGAAGAAGAATGGGATACAAATTGTCTCTATATGCCCCATCACCCTGTTATCAAGGAAGCCGGTTTAATGACGAAGCTACGTGTTGAATTTGATGGTTCTTGCAAGTCAAGCAACAGAAGGACGTTAAATGACATAATGGTGAGCAGATTTATGAACGTATTTATCATTTTAATTTTTGGTGAAAATGCCAACTCAAGATAGCCGCAGTAAACGCCATGATTTGAAACTTCGATCGTCGGATTGCCATATCCCTCTGACTGTCGTAGTGCGTGACTCAATGTACAGGTACATAGCTTCGCTTTGGGGCTACTTTAATTCAGACACGCAGATGCTGCTGAAAATGGTTCTTCTACAGCTAATGAAGGTGATGATAACTTTTGTTATAAGGGAGTGGAAAGCAAGGTCATCTGCCTATCTTAACACAGTTAAATATAAAACAATTAATTAGTAAATAATATGAGCCAAAAATTAACAATGCAAAAATTACAAATAAAATGTAAGAAATACAATCACTATATTTTCAACTGAAAAAGGGACATGTCACTTAACTAGTGCCCGGATGTTGATGACATGTCATCTTTTTACTGAGCTGTCTAAAACAATGCTGAAGTACATACAACCTCCGGACAGGCCACCCCGTCTTCAAATATGTCATTTTTATTTTGCATCTTTTTGCAACTTTTGCTACTTTACCATTTTAGGAGCATTTTTTAAAGTTTGGTAGATTTTTTGGTCATATTTTAGAGAAATCGGCCTTTTAAGTTAATTTTTTTCCAATTTTGTCAAGTTACAGCTTTATATGAGGGAGTTACGACTCTCAGAGTTAAAAAGAAGCTAGAAGTTATGAACCTTTTGTTAAGTGCTAGAAATCTATTTTGATTGACTTTTCAGTCTGAGCTTCAGATGTAATTTTTGAAATATTGGTGAGTTTATTATTATAAGATCATTTTCTCCATTTTATAGTGCATTTTTCGAATACTTGAAATATTGGTGAGTATATTATTATAAGATCATTTTCTCCATTTTATAGTGCATTTTTCGATTCTATAGGTCATTTATTACAGACATTTTTGAAAATTGTATGTGCATTTTTAAACTTTATTACGGCATCAACATCTGGGCCCTACACATAACACATGAAAATTAGAATTAGAATTATAATTCGAATTAGAATAATTGGCTTAACTATCTTTCTACTATAAAGTGGATGACGCGATCAACAGCCACTACGTCATCGGCTGATAGCCTATAAGATTGAGCGTATTTTGCAGACCAATGCTCTTGCTAAATCAGCGAGATCCACACACTCTGATAAAATGTGGACCTCTTAGTTATTATTAACATGTTTCACAGAACGTGGTCAAATATTCATGTTAGTAAAACTCGATGATATTGTTTTTGCGATTCCAAGCAGTAAATTTTTTCACTATCGGAGCTTTAAATGCTAGTGTTTACATCTAATATTTATAATGTATACTCGAAAGCTATCTGAAAGCTTCGTGCTCTGGCCAAGCGGGTATGGTACGTAATGCCTTGATTGCGTGCGAGCGGGAAATGACGCAAAGAAGTTACGCAAATGGTGTAAATGACGATCGTGGAACAAGGGGCCAAATAGCATGCGAAAAGTATGACACATGTCTTGTGCTATAAAATGGATAAGGGAGAAAACTACATGTACTACCGGGATAAAATCATGTATTTAATACACTGCGCCTAGGTATAATCGATTTCTGCAATTTCTGTGGATGACGGCTCTCCAAGTCAACTTCTTACTGGTCTGCTCGGGGCTGCTATGATCCGATATGCACCCTGTATGATTAATTGAATGATTGATTGCATAAATAATTGTACTCAGGGAGAAGATGCTGAATATCTTGACGGATTATGGCATCAAGGGAATGCTGCTACAGGCAATGAAAAGTATTTATGTTGATAATCAGGCTGCAGTGAGAGTTGATGGTAGGATGAGTTCTTGGTTCAAAGATGTTACAAGAGTGAGACAAGGCTGTAAGTCACTACTGTTAGGTAGATTTCATTAGAAAGATAACTATTGCAATGGGTACCATGTTTCGACTTCCGGAAAATTTCGACATATCTTCGCGTTTCACATCCCCCAGACCCCAAAACCACCGTCAGTTCAAAAGTTTATACACACTTTATGTATATATATATATCAGTTCCTTGTGGACACGATAACTGCCGTAAATTTGCACCAATCAGTTTGAACTTTTTACATAATAAGTATCCCATTAAAATCCCGGTCGAGTTCGTTAATGGGCAAAATCGGTTGAAGGGGGTGAAAATGGGGGGCTCTTTTCGGAAAAGCAAAATTTCGCCATAACTCTCTTAATACGTGAAATATCGAATCCATTCAAAGTTCATAATATGTATCGGATAAGTGCCAAAAATGTATGTCAAATACGTTTTTTGATAGCACCAACCATTTACCAAAGGGGTGGAAAAAAGTGGGTTTTTCGGGAAACATTAATCATATCTCTCTTAATAGGCACAATATCAAAACCGTACAAAATGGAAAATATTCCTCTAATAATTACCTAAAACTTTTGTCTGAAACAATTTTTGATATGACCCACCATTACGCCAAGGGATGAGAAAAATTATTTCGGAATTAAAGAAATTGCCAAGTGCCATCAGAGGTTACCATGACAACGCATTTAAATTGATGAGGGATGAGCAATCAGAGGTTGCCAAGACTACGCCATTGACGAGATCACATTATTAGCCTATTTTCAATTTTGAAAAAATAGGCTTATGAGATCACCTTTTGTCCGTGTGTGTGTGCGTGTGTGTGTGTGTGTGTGTCCCCCCCTAATAAAATCTAAACGGCAGGAGCGATTTCAATGAAACTCGGAAAGTTCATAGCACTATTCCCGGCGACCTCGATCGTGCCCTTCAAATTTTGTTACGACTCACCAATCCAACATGGCGGCTGTGCGAAATATTTCACCAGCATTCAATATCTCCGAAACTATTACCGATATTACCCTGACATTTTCTATGGTGATAGGGGGAACTACTATAAGTTCACTTATGTGACCTTTGAAAACCTGGTAACTAAAAAACCAACATGGAGGCCAAGCGAATTTGCGACATTTAAATAGACGTTTCTCGTGATTTGACCAACCAAACACAATGAAACTTGGTACAGTATATGTTTATATACATTGTAATGCACCGACGTCTAACTTCATTCAATTGTTTACATAATCACAAGATGGCGGATGTGCGAAATATTTCACCGGCATTCTATATCTCTGAAACTATTAGCGGTATCTCCCTAAAGTTTTGTATGGAGATAAAGGGCACTACTGGAAGTCCATCTATAAGACTTTCAAAAACCGGTTGACTACAAAACAAACATGGCGGCCAAGCGAATTTGAAAATTTTAAATAGACCTTTCTCGCGATTTAATGTTCCAAGCGCACTGAAACCAGGTACAGGAAATATTTATACACATTGTAATCCTCTGGTATCTAATTTAGTTCAATTGTTTACATAACCTTAAGATGGCGGCAGTGCGAATTTTAAAATTAAGTTTTTATTTCTTGTGATGTAGTCATGCGATCGATGTGAAAGTTTGAATAATGAACCTTCGCAATAATTTTCCTTTAATGGTACATGACTCTATGGCCTATACCTTTAACAATCCAACATGGCGACCATCCGAAATATTTAGACGATACTGAATATCTACGAATCTATTTTAGCAATCAAACTGCATTTTTTAATGTTCATAGGGGCTATGAACTTAAGTTCACCTATAGGACTTTAAATAACCTGGTGATCACAAATCCAACATGGCGGTGACGCGAATTATAAATATTCACATGGACGTTTCTCGCAATTTAACCATCCGAGTGCAGTGAAACTTGGTACAGTAAATCCTTATACGAATGTTAATCCACTGGCATTAATTTATTTCAATTGTTTCCATAACCTCAAGATGGCAGCTGTGAAAATTTTTAAAATCTCTTTGTTTTTTCTTGTGTCCTAATTATGCGATTGAAATTTGAATACTATACGTTCACAATAATCTGCATGTAACAGTACATAACTCTAGGACCTACATATATAAAATCCAACATGGCGACCATTCGAAATATTTAGTCGGTTCTTATCTACGAATCTATTACAGTAATCAAACAGAAATTGTGTATGTTGATAGTGGCAATTAACATAAGTAGGATATATGAAAATAGGCTGTATAGTTCTTCACGGAACTACTTGTTTTTAGCCTACTTTTCACATTTTGCAAAAATTAGGAAAAAGTAGACTTATGAGATCGGGCAAATGTGTGTCTGTCTGTCTGTCTGTCTGTCTGTCCTTCTGTCTGTCTGTCTGGCTGTGTGTGTGTCCCCCCCTATCAACTCCTAAACGGATGCAGCAATCGAAACAAAATTTGGTAGGAGTAAAGATCTATACCTGAATATCTCACGGCCATATTTGAAAATGATGTCAGTGCTACCAACTGCTAACAAATCGCAATTGAAATTTGAGCTCCATGTTGGATATCTTGGAAAGTATGAATGGGAGCTATTTCAAAATTGGCACACGTACAGATCATAATATTTCAGTTTAATTTCCAGGAGGCCAAACATGGCAGTGTTGCCAAAATGATTATAAGCCTCCTGATAGGTCCAATTTTTAAATGCATATAACTTCTACACTATCAACCGGAATTCAACCAAATTTCGTATGTTGTATGTGTACATAACCAGATATGACTGAGCGTATTCTTAAGACCTACCAGGGCTGCCAACTGTTAATAAATGCTCCTAATTTATTTTATCCAAATACCAATATATCAGAAAGTATGCAAGCCGACAGCTTTAAACTATGCACACGTATAGTACCTGACATTCTATATTAATTTGTAGTAACTTATATACGTCAGTGCTACCAACATGATTCTAAGCCTGCTGACAGGTCCAACTTTAAATACATGTAACTTCCATACTATCATTTGGATTTCAACCAAATTTCGTATGTGCTATGTGTACCATAACAGATATGACTATGCGTATTCTAAGGAGCAACCAGGGCTGCCAACTGTTAATATGTGCTGTCCCTATTTTTGTTACCCTAATATTAATATATCAGAAAGTATGCAAGCCAATAGCTCTAAACTTTGCACACGTATAGTACCTGGCATTCTAGACGAATTTGGAGTAACTAATATACGTCAGTGCTGCCAACATGATTCTAAGCCTGCTGATAGGTCCAATTTTAAAATGCATGTAACTTCTATACTAACTAATGGATTTCATTCAAAATTGGCACAACAATAGATCATATTATTTCAGATTATTTCTGACCAATACACGCATGTCATTGTTGCCAACATGATTTTACGGGCGCTGTTAGATCCAATATTTAACTGCATGTAACGTCCATGCTATCCAGTGGACTTCAACCAAATTTTGCATTTAGTACCGTAAGAGACAGAACTAAGAATGTATTCAGTCATCAGGGCTGCCAACTGTAGTGCTCTATTAGGATACATTATGCCAGGTATACAGTATTTCGAACTAATTGGAAATTTCGATATTAGTAACTTAATTTCGTCATTATTCTAGATAGGTTCATATTCAGTAGAATAATCATTGGCATGAAAAGTAGGCTGTATAGTTCTTCACGGAACTTCTTGTTTAGCCTACTTTTCACACTTTGCAAAAATGAGAAAAAACTTGACTTCGAGATCGATCCGGGAAAATGTGTCTGTCTGTCCTTCTGTCTCTCTGGCTGGCTGTGTGTGTGTGTGTGTGTGTGTGTGTCCCCTATCAACTCCTAAACGGCTGCAGCAATCGAAACCAAATTTAGTATGAGTAAAGATGTATACCGGAATATCTCAGGCCCATATTTGAAAAATATGTCAGTGCTACCAACTGCTAAAATACGCACTAGAAATTTGAGCTCCATGTTGGATATCGTGGAAGGTATACATGGAAGCTATTCCAAAATGGCACACATGTAGATAATACTCTTTCAGTTTAATTTCCAGGAGGCCATACATGACAGTGTTGCCAAAATAATTTTAAGCCTTCTGATTGGTCCAATTTTTAAATGCATATAACTTCTACACTATCAATTGGATTTCAACCAAATTGTGTATGTAATATGTGTACATAAACGGATATGACTGAGTGTATTCTGAAGAGCCACTAGGGCTGCCAACTGTTAATAATTGCTCTCTCTATTTTTTATCCAAATACCAATATATCAGAAAGTATGCAAGCCGACAGCTTTAAACCATGCACATGTATATTACCTGACATTTTACATTAATTTGGAGTAACATATATACGTCATTTCTACCAACATGATTCTAAGCCTGCTGATAGGACCAATTTTTAAATACATGTAACATCTATACTGTCAGTTGGATTTCAACTAAATTTCGTATGTGCTATGTGTAACATAACATATATGACTATAAGTATTCTTAAGAGCAATCAGGTCTGCCAACTGTTAATAAATGGTAGTTGCTTTTCTCGGTCACATTGTATCACAAGACTGAGTCAATGTTCATAAACACACGCAGCTTAGTAAATATCAATGGCTTCAATACGGTGCTAATAATGTTCGTCTCACTTCACATAAATTTGCTGCTCGCCTCGCCAGTATACGAAATGTTATGGACTGAACGATCTAGTATCAGACGCAGATTCTCTTATGAATTCACTCGTATAAAACACTGTTACAAACGTCAAAAACCAATTCCCGACTACACAATCCTCCTTATTTACCTTAATACAGCCGAAATGAAACCATTTCTCTCTTAGTGCAATTTTGCATACGTCCCCCTTAAATTGCATTTTGTGACAATTTTGAATCTAAATTACATTTTGTAAGTATTTTCCATCTAAATTGCATTTTGTAAATATTGTCAATTCAAATAAAATACAGTAAGTATGTAGTTAGTTTTAGTTGTAAGTAGGTAGTTAGTTTGTCTATTAGATATATGTCATTGTTCTATTAGACTGTGGTGTGTGAGTGTGTCTGGTAGCAGTTGCATTGTTTATTAGTTATAGTTCATTGTTTCAGTAGACTGTGATGTGTGAGGGTGCATGTGAGTGTGCCTGTTGACAGACTGTTTTAGTGGTAGTATTTGTTGTTGGTGGAACTTAAGTTTTTTGTTAGTAGAGTTTTGGTATTTAATTGTTAGTACGGTAGAAGGTTAGTATTTTTGTTAGTAGAATTGCTCTACTTATTCTGAAAGGGAGTAGCAGCCTTTCAGAATAAATCAATTCTTTACTAGTCTTATAGACGGTTAAGATATTGATAATATAAGCCAATAATGGCTACATTGCGTCCTGCTGCACGGCTGAAAGCAACGGGAAACTACAGCCGTATGCTATTCCCGAGGATATGCACCTCTCTATGCATAATTACATGTGATGATGGCCTCCTCCCTTGTAAAATTTCAATCCGGAGGTAAACTAGTCCCCCGTTCGGATCTCCGGGTGGGGACTACTCGAGAGGGGGTTAACATCACAGAAGTGACAAAGAGGAAATCTGACATTCTACGGATCGGAGCGTGGAATGTTAGAAGTCTGCTAGGAAGTGGAAGGATAGAAAACTTAGAAAGGGAAATGGATAGGTTGAGGTTGGATTTGGTTGGGATTAGTGAAATGCGCTGGCAGGAAGAACAGGACTTTTGGTCAGGAGACTATAGGGTCATTAGCACTAAATCAAACAATGACCAAGCAGGGGTTGGCCTCATATTGAGTAGGAAACTTGGACAGCGGGTGGAATATTATGAGCAATATAGTGAACGGATTATTGTAGCAAAAATCAATACAAAACCTACCTGCACTACAGTGGTACAAGTCTATATGCCTACCAGTCAAGCTGATGATGAGGATGCTGAAAAGGTCTACGAAGAAATAGACGAAATTCTGAGGTATATCAAGGGTGATGAAAATGTTATAGTAATGGGAGATTGGAATGCTGTGGTAGGAAAAGGGAGAGAAGGGAAGATAGTAGGAGATTTCGGATTAGGTGAAAGGAATGATCGAGGAAGCAGGCTGGTAGAATTCTGCACCGAGCATGAATTGGTCATAGCTAACACCTTATTCAATAACCATAATAGAAGAATATACACATGGATGAGACCAGGAGATACAGGGCGTTACCAAATCGACTTCATTATGGTCAAGCAGAGGTTTCGAAACCAGATTTTGGATTGTAAAACATATCCTGGTGCTGACATAAACTCTGATCACAATCTGGTTGTAATGAAATGCAGATTAAAGTTGAAGAAACTGAAGAAAAGTCAAAAGCCAAAAAGGTGGGCAATAGACAGACTGAAAGAGAAGGATGTAAACGAAAGATTCAAGAAGAGTATAAAGGAAGGACTAATGAAAAGCCCTAAACAAACTTCAATTGCAGACGAATGGGCACTTTTGAAGAATGAAATAACAAAATCCGCAGAAGAAAACATTGGTAGGAAAGAAAGAATAGGTAGAAAACCGTGGATCACTCAGGATATACTAGAATTGATGGATAAAAGGCGGAAACACAAGAATCTAAGAGATGAAAAGGGGAAAGCAGAATACAGACGTCTGAGAAATGAGGTTAACAAGAAGTGCAAGGAAGCGAAAGAAGAATGGTTGAAAGAGAAATGTGCAGGTATAGAAAATTGTCTGAAATTAGGAAAAGTAGACACAGCTTATCGAAGGATTAAGAATACTTTTGGGGAAAAGAAGACTAAGTGCTGTAATATTAAGGACACAAATGGAAAGCCTCTAACAGATAGGGAAGAAAAGGTTGACAGATGGAAAGCTTACATAGAGAGTTTGTATAAGGGAAAGGAGATTGAGAATCATGTAATGGAAAGGGAGGAGGAAATTGATGAGGATGCGAAAGGAGATTTAATATTGAGATCAGAATTTGATAGAGCTTTGGAAGACTTAAGCAGGAACAAAGCACCAGGCATAGATGATATACCGATTGAGTTGCTACGCTGCATAGGAGATGAAGGTCTGATCAGGTTATTTCACTTGGTGTGTAGGATTTATGAGACAGGTGAGGTACCCCCTGATTTCAAGAAGAATGTAATCAACCCTATACCAAAGAAAGTGGGAGCTGACAGATGTGAAGATTACCGTACAATCAGCTTGATTACTCATGCTTCAAAGATCCTGTCTAGAATAATTTACAAGAGGATTGAAAGCCAGATAGAAACGGAGTTGGGTGAAGACCAGTTTGGTTTCAGGAGAAATGTAGGAACAAGGGAAGCTGTACTAAGTCTTAGGCTGATTTTAGAAGGTAGAATAAGGAAAGATAAGAGAACGTTCATGGCTTTTGTAGACTTAGAAAAGGCTTTTGATAACGCTGATTGGACTAAATTGTTTGACATTTTGAAATCAATTGGAATAAAGTACAGGGATAGGAGGGTGATATACAATCTGTACAGAAACCAGACAGCAGTCATTCGAGTTGAAGGACATGAGAGAGAAGCTGGTATTCAGAAAGGTGTAAGGCAAGGCTGCAACTTATCACCCATACTTTTCAATCTTTACATTGAACAAGCAATGAAGGAAATTAGAGAAAAATTTAAAGTGGGAGTGAAGATTCAAGGAGAAATAATTTCAACTCTGAGATTTGCTGATGACATCGTCATCTTGGCCGACAAGCCTGAGGATTTGAATGAGTTTTTGAATGGTATGGACTCCGTCTTACGGAAAGAATTCATGATGAAAATAAATAAATGTAAAACAAAAATACTGGAATGCAGCCGAAATAAATCAGAAACCTCTATGGAGATCAAATTGGCAGGTGAAAAGCTGAAGGAAGTAGGAGACTTCTGTTACTTAGGAAGCAGAATAACCAGTGATGGACGAAGCAAAGAGGATATTAAAAGTAGGTTGGCTCAGGCAAAGAAAGCATTTCTACAAAAAAGGAATCTGCTGACATCGAATATAGATTTAGGTGTTAGGAAGTCATTTTTGAAAGCCTTTGTCTGGAGCGTGGCGCTCTATGGAAGTGAAACTTGAACTATTGGTGCAGCAGAAAAGAGGAGAATTTAAGCATTTGAAATGTGGTGTTACAGGAGAATGATGAAGATCAGATGGGTAGATAGGGTTACAAACAAAGAGGTATTAAGACGAGTGGGAGAGGAGAGATGTTTCTGGCGACTGCTAATGAAGAGAAGAGATAGGTTGGTAGGACACATACTAAGACACCCAGGAATAGCAAGCTTAGTTATGGAAGGAAGGGTCGAGGACAAAAACTGTAGGGGTAGACCAAGGTTAGAATATGTTAAACAGATTGCCTCCGATGTAGGGTGTCGGAGCTATGTAGAGATGAAACGATTAGCTCAGGACAGGGAGGCATGGAGAGCTGCATCAAACCAGTCAAAAACTGAAGACTCAAACAACAACAACATTTTATACCCAAATATCAGTATATCAGAAAGTATGCAAGCCAACAGCTCTATACTTTGCACACGTATAGCACCTGACATTCTAGATTAATTTGGAGTAATTAATATAAGTCAATGCTGCCAGCATGATTCTATGCCTGATGATAGCTCCAATTTTAAAATACATGTAACTTCTATACCAACAAATGGATTTCATCCAAAATTGGCACAAAAAGAGATCATAATATTTCAGATTATTTCGCATGCCATTGTTGCCAACATGCTTTTACGTGTACTAATAGATCCAATGTCTAACTCCATGTAACGTCCTTTGGACTTCAACCACATTTTTTATTCTGTACCTTAAGAGATGGAATTAAGAATATATTCAGTCACCAGGGCTGCCAACTGTAATGCTCTATTAGGCTACATTATGCCTAGTATACAGTATTTCGAACTAATTAAGACATTTCGATATTACCAATTTAATTTCGTCATTATTCTAGATAGGTTCATATACTGTAGATTGGCAAGAATCTTAATTTTAAGAAAAGTAGGCTCTTTAGTTCGTCACGGAACTTCTTGTTCCATCTGACTATGTGGGAAACGGCTAACTGGTAGCATACTGAACTTCTATGCCCAAGGTCGCTGGTTCAAAGCCGCCCAAAGTCGCTGGAATTTCTAAGAGCGCTAAAAATCCCTCAGCATGCTTTCCTTCAGAGGGGAAGTTACAACGTTAGTTGCAAGTTGCTGGTTGCGGTGGCATCTAGCAGCCAAGTTCACAGCTAGGTGTCGTTGACGGTAGTATTTGGTACAAAATTAGGTACTACTACTTAAAATTGACCGTCTTCAGACCTTACCTGAATTACAGACTAATACAGTCATCACAATTAACACCGTTTATCCGACAGATTCTACACACACCCAATGTACACGGGCTTACATGACCACGTTGTCGCAGCCCCTAAACTGAGGAACCAACCAACATCTCTGCGGGAGATAAAATTTTGCGTGAAGACGTAACAGACTGTTAGATAGTTACACATCAGTTCCAAACCTTGCATAAGGACAGTGTGATCACAAGTATAAAAATGGACCCCAAATGACAAGAAGGTTACCATCTCCATAAGACAATAAAATGTTAAAAATATGCATAGAAAGACGAAAAAGAAGTTAATTAACCTCCAATTGTAAAATACTTTCTCGCAATAAATGAGGTCTGATCCTCCTACGAAAACCTGCATACTTTGCCTATTATAGCCTTTCCCCTAGTTTGCCCGGTGAAATCTACCTCCGCCTTCCGGCGTGCCAAGAGGATTTTTTTAATTTTATAAATGGATAATTGGATGGGTGGGATTCAAGTAGGTGGAAACCAGGTAAGCATTGTTGTTTTTAATTCTTTCAGGGGCTTTGTGACATCGTGGTCATGCAGCTCTGTGTACTTGGGTGTATGTGAAGAATTTGTCTGATAACCTTTGTTACTGCTATGTCTGTACTATCCCAGGTAAGCAGTCTGGCCTTTGCTGATGACATGGTTGTAATGACGGACTCCATCGAAACCGTGTAAGTCAACATGTTAGAACTTGAAATGAAATGTAGGGAGTATAGTAAGAAGATCAGCATTTCAAAGTCGAAAGTTATGTCGGTAGGGAAGAAACGCAACAAAATAAAATGCCATATAGGAGGAACGAAATTGAAGCAGGTTGAACATTTTAAGTACTTAGGCTGTATATTCACTCAGGAGGGTAGTATGGGGAAAGAAATAGAGTCAAGGTGATGAAGCCGATGCAGTGAGTTCTCAGTTGAGATCTACAGTATTCTGCAAGAAAGAAGTTAGTGCAGCAACGAAACTCTCTCTAGACTGACCTTGATGTATGGAAGTGAGAGCTGGGTAGATTCAGGGTATCTGATACATAAGCTAGAGGTAACTGATATGAGGGTAGCACAAATAATTGCTGGGACAAATAGATGGGAGCAATGCCAGGAAGGTACTCGTAATGAAGAGATAAAGGCTAAGTTAGAAATGAACACGCTAAATGAAGCTGTTGGTATGAGCCGACTTGGATGATGGGGTCATGTGAAGAAAAGGTGTAAAGTTTTTTTTTCCGGCATAAGTCAACACTAATTGAGGGTATTTCCATGATTGGCTTCTCTCACTTCTCTACTATTCTCATATAATCCAAGCGAAAGCAAATAGGGAAATATCAAGAAACGTGAAAGACGCAGATCTTAGCAAAAACTAAAATTATTTAAAGAATCCAGTTCAACATTGTATTCTAAAACCTATCCGCACATTTACTCTGAACATTATTCGCAGCTTATCCGCTATCCACACAGCCATGCAAACTATATCCACATGGCGAAACACTTTGCGGATATCCACATCCGCACCTATCAGTTAAACCCTCCACTTCATCTTCCCAGTTTCGAGCTGACTGCGGATGCATTTGTCGCACTCTATACACGTCTTCTTACATCGGTAATTGTCATTTAAAGCGAGTCTTCAAGCTAGTACGCTGGAAAACCAGTTGATCAATTCACTTCCAATTAGCTGATTTTACTGTTGATAATTTCTATCATTGAAGCAGGCGTGATGTCAGCCTCTTTGTAAATCTTGCCAACATGACGAGACATAATACACCAAAGGCTTGTAACTTCATACTGGATTGACCAACGAGGGATCACATATAATTTAGGTTTTATTTACTAGGCTTACCACTAACATAAATTTCGTTTTCAAATAAGTTACTCATTCCTAAAAGATGGTAATGAAGAGATAAATACAACTGTAACTTGGAAATGAGCACGTTAGATAAAGGTGTTCGTATGTGCCGACTCAGATTGAGGGGTCATGTGAAGATAATGGGGGAGGAGAGAGTACCTAAGAGTTAATGAGTTCTGCCATGGAGGGTAAGAGAAGAAGAGGTAGACCAAGTAGGCGATGGTTGGATTCATAGATGAACAATTTTGATGTGAGATGTATAGAAACAGAGGAGGCCACAGTACTAACTGTGACTGGAGGTGACTTGTTGGAAAAAAAAAATCCTTGCAGACTTGACTGAATGCCTGAAAGGCGACTAAAATGAAAATGAATGATATTCATAGGACTAAAAAGCCCCATTCTTTGTATCTGATTCATTCTCTCACAATAAATTAATTTTTCTACCCTTCTCTGACATGTTTATACCATTGAGCAGGCGATCTCAACATGGTGCTCGCCAGCACAAGCTCCGCTAAGGTTCTTTCTTCAATTCCACAAACCGGAATAACAGTGTTTCATTGTACATTTTGACAGTCATTGAAAGCTAGTGTCTTATATTGTCAAGATGGTGACGGCGTGTTAGATACAAGGTGACAGCCTCAAGACTACTCCTCCCTAACACATTTTCGTGTTTTTGAACAATTGGCTACTTATTTTTATTTTTATCGTATGGCTTTTAGTGCCGGGAGTGTTCGAGGACATTTTCGGCTCGCCTGAGTCTGTAGCTGCTTCCAGCGGACACCCTAAAGGGTGAGCTACAAGTTCCGTTCAATTTCAAGTAGCTCCAAATTTCGCCACCAGATATCAATGATACCTAGTGGTGAACGTTGGAACTTTGATGGAGCGTTCTGACGAAATCTAACCTAACAAATTTTGCTTTACACTGAGTTATTGATTTTGTTGTTTAAATATTATGCTCAACCACCATCTTGAATAAATGGCGAAGCTGTTCATTTGCTTTAGCCATACAAAACCAATACACTGTTCTCTATTAACACTAATTTCAGTTATTGTAACACTCAAAATATATCTATACATATGTTTACATTCGAATTGAGCCACATTGGACTGCGAGTTAACAATCATCATCCTCAGTATTTTGCTCTTGTTTGTCAGCTATATATTGGGCCCATCACTCAGTTCCTTCTTCCGATCTTCCGACAGATGTCCTCTCCGTCTTTTGGGTTCAACCCCTATTTTCAAAACGGGTAGTTTTTGACCAATTGTCTAAATTTATTCCAGTTTATAATTTCGTCCTTCGGCTTTGGTGGCCTAGTCGGTGGCATGCTGAACTGCTGTGCCCAATATCGTGGGTTCAAACCCGGCCGAAGTCGTCAGATTTTTAAGAGCGTTAAAACCCCTCAGTATGCCTTTCTTTGGAGGAGAAGTAAAGCCGGTGGTCCCATGTCATAGATTTATAATATAATAAAAAACTGCCATTAAATTGGTAGTGTGTAGCCAATATGTATAGGTTATTTAGTTAGAAACGCTCTATCAACTTCCTAGGTTTGCCGCTGGGAATCAGTGACAGTGGCGTCTGGTAGCCAAAGTTGGAACTACTTGAAATTTAACTTGTTGGGGAGCTAATGGGCGTTCAAATGAAATACCCTGCCATGGCCATTGCCTTCAATTAAAATATAATAATAATAATAATAATAATAATAATAATAATTATTATTATTATTATTATTATTATTATTATTATTATTATTATTATAAAATAAATAAATTATACGGGCCTTACAGTAGTCGCATATGATGTGTAACATGTGACATGCTATCCTACTATGTGTGTCCCGAGAGCGCAAATCCCTTGTTAACAGTGAACTCCGTTGGTCATTGAAATAACTACTCGTAAAACTCCAGTGCCAAATCCTGACCGTAATAAATCATAATTGTTGATTGCTAAGACGATTGATAACATATTATGCATTTTGAAATGGAAAATTAAAAGTGTATATTGTAATATTATAGTGCAGAAGTGGCTTTAACACTTACCCTGCTGATGCCTTAAATGTTGCTCCTCACCCCTGTGCTGGCTGATTTCCAGAATTTATGGCAATGTTCAGAATGGCACAAGCTGAATGTGGTTTGAGTTACAAATAAATTGAAAAGTCCGTTCGATTTCCGAACCCTTACACTACAAATTTAATACAAATCCGACACGATTGAAAAAAAAACTTCTAATGTAAAAAAAAAAAAAATGCCGTAAACAGCTGTTGCGCGCGCTCTCGTCCTGGAACGAGCTGGCGCGCTAGCAGAAGTAGAAGGGAGAACTGTCTCTTCGGTTGCGTCAGATTCAGAATCTGTAATGCGAATTATAACCCCAAATATATATATAGGCTACTAGTCATAGAATAAACTCAACGTTTTTGTGAGAGAAAAATCTGTCCACAAAGAATAAAAACAAAGGAAAGGACAACAGATTTGACCTACTTGAACTTGCATCGCTTGCCTTCGCAAAGATCGATATTCTTCCGCTGAACAGTGACGTGGTGCTATCTAGCGATAGTATGTGCAACTTCATGCTTACTGGCACCCTCATGCGAGTGCTAGAGCTGTAATATTACGTTCGTCTCCAACACAAAGCGCGAGAAATCGATCAACGAAATAAACTTATTACGCTCGGAGCAGATTTAAAAAGTTACCTTCGTTCGTAATATTACGGCGCCCGCGCTCTATGTGTTAAAAAGCTGAGCCGTCTCGGTTGCGGACAAGATGGCAGCTGATCTCTCGTTGTGATCTGTGATCACTAATTTGAGTATGTTATATGCAATGTAGCCGACAGATATAAAAATAGTAGGAACTCTGTATGAAATGAATTTTGTTTGAAATATACTCCAGTGAAGAAATCGTTTAGTCAAAGTCATTATTGGCTAAGACGTTGTACCTTAATCGATTGTTAGCATTCATTTTGGGAGGACAGGTCTGTGGTTACAGCGTTGGTCTCTCAACCGGCCGGCTGGGGTTCTAATCCTAACAGAGTTGTATTTTTTGCTTGATTTTTTTTATATTTATGGTTTTTTAAGTACTGAGGCGTTATACAATTGAGCGATATTTTGTGCCTTTTGCAATGGAAAATATATATTAATTAAAACAAAGTTCTCCAATGGGTCTGCAGTAGTGACATCTACCTTCTAGTTGAACTACGGTATGCGGGAGCACGGCTGACTGGATGCGAACTGCGCTCTATACCGGCCAGTTAGTGAACCCATGCCAGCGATGTTATTGAAAAGGGCCTCTTTTTGCCGATAGATCAAACTGCCAAGTAGGCCTATAGGCGCGTTTAAAAATTAGGTGTGCAGAAGGTATATTAAATGTGTTTTTCCCAGTGATACGTTTAGACCAACGAAGTTTCAATTATTGTTAGCAGTCGGTGTTAATATACTGAATTCCTACGTTGTTTGGAGTGTTTGTTGATGCGATGTAGATTCCACATAGCCACAAGGCCGACAGTACATCGAGTGCTTACATTAAATAAGAATACAGCAAAAGTATGGCGATTTAATAAATCATAATTATTTTCAGCAAATATGATATAATGAATATTTTCGCACCAAACAACGACAACTTGAAGATGATTTATTGTAGGAATATCTTAAATGGGGTCTCCAAACATTGAACTAAACTGTATGCTATAAACCTAAGGCAGTTATCCCACACATAGAGCTATTGTAAAAGTAACTTCGTTACCAATATCCAGAGTAACGCTAACGGTAATTTAGTAACTTATACCACCTCGCTGCGTAATGGCTAGCTTTCTTGGCTATCACCGCGGAGGCCCAGGCACGATTCCCATCTCTGCCAAGAAAGGAAATTCTGGTCTGAGAGCTGGAACAGGGTACACTCAGCCTCGTGAGGAAAAACTGAGGAGAGGCGGAATGGTTTCCAACCTTAGCCATTTTGGAAGTGGTATTCTACTTCTACTCAAGGGATGGTACCGAATTTTAGGCCACGACCGCTTCCTACCCAATTCGTACCTCAATTACAAATACACACACTAGAACACAGATCACAGTGACCCCCCAGGGGCACACAACTTGTGGGACGTGAGTTGGTGACCACGGGGCCCCAGCTGAGTCCGGCATTGTTCCACTTACTTGTGCCAGGCTCCTCTCCGTCTTCTTTCCTGTCGACTTCTCTTGGTCAACTCTTGTTCTCTTACGACCCTGACGGTATTAGGGTATCCGAGGCCTAGAGAGTCTCTTACTTTCCCGCCTTATTTGGCCCTTGTCTCATCTTTCCTGATACCCTCCTTCTGCGAGGGGTCAGCCTTCTTTTTCTTTTCATGTTGTCTCCTGCCTTCTGCTCAAGGACCTCAAGGAGGCAGGGTGTATGTAGCCCCACCACTTCTGGTGCATCCTGGATATTGCTACACCCTCAGGGGCTCAAGGCTGATGACTCCGGGAGTTGGCGATCACGGTGGATTCTTGAGCTGGGTCCGGTACCCCCCCCCCCCCTCCCTTTTTCCACTGACATTGGGGTGGGCCCACTCCTCTTTCTCTTTCATATCTGCCCTTCATGGCTCTCCTTCCTTCCAAGTCCCTCAATCCTCATTCTTCGAGGGTTGAGGGCATTTCTTTTCTTCCTGTCCTTTATTTGCCTTAACCTTTATTTGTTTACCATTTCTTCTTCTAGTAATTAAGTTTTTAGTTAGTATTAGTTATAGTTTTTATTCTCATCTCATCTTTCACTATCACCCACACCATTAGGGGCCAATAACCTAGATGTTAGGCCCCTTAAAACAACAATTATCATCATCATCATCAAATCACAGTGACACAGGTTATGTTCTCTCACTCCCCTTATTAACGAGCAGTTCACTTTTGAAACCCAGCTGGGCGGATATGTTTTCATTCCATTACTAAAGGACCTACAGCGGTGGCTACGCTCACTAAAGCGCAGCGTTACGCCACAAGGCCAAGCTCTCTGCTAACTCGGTAGAAGCGTGGCTACGAGCCCCACCATTGGCCGTCCTTGAATGGCTTTCCGTGGTATCCCATTTTCAACACCAGGGGCCTGTTCCACGAATAAACTTTGCAACTTTTCACTTTTCACTTTGCACTTTTCAATTCTTGCAAAGTGCAAAGTCTTTCTGTTCCACCATGATCTATGTATTACTTTTCAATTTCTTTGCAAAGTGAAAAGTCTTTGCATAGGAATGATCAGATCATGTTTATTCCATGAACAAACTGTATATTTATTCCATGATTTAATGCTTTATTTTTCATGGTGAAACATGTCCCACTAATGACCACACAGTGATCTTAATTAATAAAAGTATTGATCAGGTGGAACTTTTAACCTGTCTATACTAAAGTGAGATTATGAAAATTCATCTTGTCTTTGTACGTTTTCTTGTTGAATTCTTCATCACTATCCTCACTTGATTATAACAAAAGCTCCTGCGTAACATATTTTTAACACTAAACCAAATTCTGCGCCGATAAACTAGTGTAGAGACTTGTTCATTAACAGCTGAAAAGGGAATCGTCTCTTTGCAAAGATTTCTGAAAACTTTTCAATCATTCCTTTGCACTTTGCATTTCTGCACCAATGGAGGAACATAACAGTCTTCTAAAGTGAAAAGATTCCTAACTTTTCACTTTTCACTTTTCACTTTACAAGACAAATCTGAAAAGTGATGGTGGAACAAAATCTGAACTGAAAAGTGCAAAGTGAAAAGTTGCAAAGTTCATTCGTGGAACAGGCCCCAAGCAAGTGCTGGGACGGTACCTTCTGACATACCACGGCCGCTCCCTTCCACATACTTGCCTAGTTTCATTCATCGTCATCCATTCATCTCTCAACGATTGATGCATGCTGCTGCTCGCTTTATATCGTCATGTGACGTGCACGCGTGCCCTCTAGCGACGGGCCGTGACCTTCCACGCTCTGGTCGGAACCACACCTCATTACACACGCCACGATTAGCCGATGTCGTCACCGGTTTGCTCATTCCAGCCTCCGGCTCGATACTTTTGAACGCACCTTATATTTGGAATTTCGCTGTTCACCTCGGCTTTTCTGAATTGAGTCTGGGACCTGCCGTCCGTGCGTCTTGTAAGCTTACGCTGGGTAAAGCGTTAAAGATACCGAGCGAAACCAGGGCGGGTTGCTAGTCTATAATGAAAAAGTACTGTAACTTAGCAAATCCAGGAACAAAGTCACTGTGCGCCGGCCAGATGAATACGATATTCGCTACTGCGCACCGATGGAGGAACGAGACGGCTCATATTGAGGTTTGATGTTTCTATAGATGAATGACAAAGTGGAGTGCAGTGGAGACAGACGGAGCGACGAGGGTCGACTAGAAAACTGCTCTGACTCTTGAATATTGTATATAATGAACTACTGTAACAAATTGTAGCTCATGGAATTCTTTGAGCTTGCCAGCAATTCCAGACAGACTTCATTATAGTAAAATGTTTCAAATAGTTTCCGCTTGTGCGGTTAAATTTAGCTAACTCCATGTCCCAGCCATATTTCTTGTCCCATGGCTGGACAACTAATGGGCGAGATGGAGGTAGAGGAGCTGTGTTCTAGATGTGCCTTCGGGCCAAGAAACCCGGCCAAAAACATAGCCCACATGAAACAACTCAGTTTTAAAATATCGTCTCATAAATTTCTCCTTCATGGGTGGTCGGTGTTGTTAAGTGATTCACTGGCCTTCGCCAAGCAAAGGGTCACAGGTTCACGTCTGCAGTCTACTATTTTCTTATCCTCTACGGGCACACAACTAGTGGCACATGGGTTGATGACCACGGGAACTCAGCTGAGGCCAGTATTATATCCAGTTATTTATAGCGGACTCCACTGTATCATCATACCTGTCGACCTCCCTTGGTCAATTCTTGTTCATTTTGACCCCGACTGTAACAGGTTTGAGGTTGATTCATATAAGGGGCTTGGGACATCTTGGTCATCAACTCCATGTAGTTGGGTGCGTGTTGAACTTGTCTAATAACTAGAGACGGGAATTTGCCTATTTGCCTATTTTATTCCTGAGTTTAGAAACGTAGGCTTTCGAGATATAAATCCGTTTTAGGTTCTTTTAGGCTAGATTTCGTTGGTTTTATTGTGCCTATAATTGCCTATTTCAAGGGTTTGTGCCTATTTGGAGTATAATTGCCTATTTGATGCCTTTTGACTGTATTTTAAAGTGCATTGTATTGCAGCTGGTGTGCTCGACAGAATTATATTCTCATTTCTCAATATGTGTTTACCCCACGAACAAGAATGGGAATTCTCGGAATTCACCAGAAATAGCGCCTGGGATCTCGATATTAAGCCTCCAAACTTAACAACCCTTCGTTTTGTATTTCGCTTTTCTTATTATTGAAAATTTACCCGTTAGTATGTGTGTGAATTATATCATAAAATTTATGCTGATTGAATTACAAAAGAACTAACTTAGTGCCATGTTTTCGCGTTTTATCAATCTCGATATTAAGCTTCCAAAGTAAAAAACTCTTCGTTTCAGGTATCGTCCCCTTCAAAATCCGCGTTAGGTTGGCGCTGCAACCTAACTGTGAATTAATATGCAGTATATCCTGTACGCGCCTGAGTGTTGAATGGGCAGGCAGTTAAAAAGCAGGCAGGAGGAATGCGATCCAGCTGGCAGTTAAAATGCCGCGGCGATCACAGTGGGTTGGTGCTGTAACCTATCTTGTGTTGAATGGGCAGGCAGTTTAAAGCAGCTTGGAGGGATGCGATCTAACTGGCAGCGGGTGTAGCATGGCCTCTTACCGAGATCGATGGAAACTTGGTGGTCCCGTCTTGAACTACTGTTGCCATGCAGCCAGGAGGGATGCAATCCAGCTGGCAGTGAAAATGCCGCGGCGATCACAGTGCGTTGGTGCTGTAACCTATCTTGTGTTGAATGGACAGGCAGTTTAAGCCAGCCAGGAGGGATGCAATCCAGCTGGGAAAGAAAATGCAGCCGCGATCAGTGCGTTGGTGCTGTAACCTATCTTGTGTTGAATGGACAGGCAGTTTAAAGCAGCCAGGAGAGATGCGATCCAGCTGGGAGTGAAAATGCAGCCGCGATCAGTGCGTTGGTGCTGTAAACTATCTTGTGTTGAATGGGCAGGTAGTTTAAAGCAGCCAGGAGGGATGCGATCCAGCTGGGAGTAAAAATTCAGCCGCGATCAGTGCGTTGGTGCTGTAACCTATCTTGTGTTGAATGGACAGGCAGTTTAAAGCAGCCAGGAGAGATGCGATCCAGCTGGAAGTGAAAATGCAGCCGCGATCAGTGCGTTGGTGCTGTAACCTATCTTGTGTTGAATGGACAGGTAGTTTAAAGCAGACAGGAGGGATGCGATCCAGCTGGGAGTGAAAATGCAGCGGCGATCTGTGCGTTGGTGCTGTAACCTATCTTGTGTTGAATGGACAGGCAGTTTAAAGCAGCCAGGAGGGATGCGATCCAGCTGGTAGTGAAAATGCAGCGGCGATCAGTGCGTTGGTGCTGTAACCTATCTTGTGTTGAATGGACAGACAGTGCTGTAACCTATCTTGTTCTGAATGGACAGGCAGTTTACAGCAGCTTGGAGGGATGCGATCTAGCTGGCAGTGGGTGTAGCATGGCCTCTTACCAAGATAGATGTAAACTTGGTGGTCCCGTCTCGAGCTACTGTTGCTATGGAGATGGCTGGCCTTGCTATTACTTCATCAGTTTATTTTCTGCTTTTATTAGCCTTTGCTTGAGTGCGAAAAGGCCGAAATCTGAAGAATGAGAGAGACTATCGAAAATGCATGTAGCCAGCGGTTCCTTCTGGATCCTAAACTATGTGTATGCAAAATTTGGTTGGGATTGGTGGAACGGTGTAGATTTGTATACGGAACAGACCCACCCACCCACATACTTACATACATACATACAGACTTTCACTTTTATATATAAGATAAGTATGTTATTAAATTATAAGTTGATTATTGTTAATTCTTTTTATGGTAAATAAATATGTTATTAAATTTAAAAAAAATCATGCCTATTTTGTTGCCTATTTTACACGTTAGTGCCTATTTACATGCATATTTTGGCTATTTTAAGAGCCTATATGCCTGCCTATATTAACTGTTTTTATTGCCTATAATTCTCGTCTCTACTAATAACTGTATTTGTGTTCGACCATTACGAAATATAAATATTATATGCCAGAAAACTGCATTTTAAAGAGGCTCTTTATAGTTTAAGTTTCATTATGAAACAGGTTCTCCACCAATCAGAGCTCAAGATTTCATTACGATACAGCTGTTTGACCAATTAGGTAGGGATAGCATCGCACCTGAGCTGACTTCCACGGCCTCCTATTTTAAATTTCACTGCGTGCCTAGTGTCATAGTGGGGTATTCGACGTGGCCGTGGTCGAATACAATATATTCTCTGCGCCCCATGCGTCCGTTCAGTAAACGAAACTGACAGATTCCCGACTGATATTTCTGAATATTTATGTTCAAACATAAAATAAAGTTATAATTATCGTCGAACATAAACAGTCGTATGCAACTCGCCTATAATGGTAATTAAGACACCCGTAGCTTACGGAAATTATAAAGCTCGCCTTTCTCGTTTTATGGACATACTCGTGTCTTAGTTATTGCCATTATAGGCTCGTTGCATAATGTACTATTATGTTCGACGGTGTCGAAATGTAAACATTATGTGTTAGAAAACTGTATCATAATGAGGCCCATTATAACACTATTTTTCATTATGAAACAGTTTCTCCCACCGATCAGAGCTCAAGAAACAGTTGTGTGACCAATTAGGTAAGGATGCCTTCGCGCATGCGCTCAAAATCAAACATATTTCAGTGTTGGCAAGCAAAGTGAATGGTCTCTGCTTTCGGAGTGCCTTGACCACGCATGCACTCTGTTCAGTCAGTAAAACTAGCGCGCTCTGTTCACTAAGTGAATTAACTGAATCCCACAGATATTTATGAATATTTATGTTAAAAATATAATAAAGTTATAATTATCGTCGAACATAAACAGTCGTATGCAACTTGCCTATAATGGTAATTAAGACACTCGTATGTAAATTATAAAACTCGCTTACGCTCGTTTTATAAACATACTCGTGTCTTAATTATTGCCATTATAGGCTCGTTGCATAATGTACTATTATGTGATGACTGGAGAAGTAAGTGTAACTGTATTAGGGACAGGGATGAGGTAGATGTAAGCTTCCGTGGCTTAGGCGGCAGCAAGCCGGCCTCTCACCGATGGGTCCGTGTTCAAATCCCGGTCACTCCATGTGAGATCTGTGCTGAACAAAATGGAGGCAGACAGGTTTTTCTCCGGGTACTCCGGTTCTCCCTGTCAACATTTCATTCCAGCATCACTCTCCACTATCATTTCATTCCATCTGTCATTCATTTATTCATTGCCCCAGTGAAGTGCGTCAGGTCTCGGCAGCCGGCACAGTTCATATCCTCGCCGCTAGATGGGGGCTTCATTCATTCCATTCCTGACCCGGTCGGTCGACTGGGAGCAGGCTGTGGATTTTCATTTTCATGAGGTAGATGTCTCGGGACTTGAAGTAAGGTAGTAACGTAGCACTTGCCTGGAGGGAGTGTGGAGAAGACCAGGGAAACTCCACTTTCAGGATGGCCCCTGTCATTGCGGGGATTCAAACCTGTATCTTCACACTCTCTGCAGTTGCCCTCGTAGCCGTGGCGCACGATTAAACGAGCAAGGCCACGCCGCTGGTTGACTGTATTAGAGTATATGAGGTCTGGGTAGTCTTTCATTTCCTTGCCAAAATTCTTGTTTGGTATCTCCTGCCTGCTGTAAGAAGCCCTAATGGGGGCAGGGTGTGTGTACCCCATCACACATGGTGCACCCTGGGTAATTACACACTCAAAAGGGCAGACGGCTACTGCCTCGGGATTTGGCATCCGGAGGTATTCCTAAGCTGTTTTGGAGGGCAGTGACTGTTAGTGGGTGATATTATTGGTTTGGTAGTGCTTTTCAGAGCTATTTTGTTTTGTTCTTATATTTGGATCTGATGATGCTCGCTTGACGAGCGAAACATGTCATCCCTTCGTTTTCTCCCTTCTGTAGTATTGTACCCAATTGTCATCATGTGGAACATGTGTTCGTATCCCAGCTAACTCATGGTCTTTCGAGGTATGGGACGTTCCTGCCCTCCATACGACCACATGCTCAGGATTTGAGTCTACCAGGTAACTACTCTACACGAAAGAAACAACATATTCCTAAATAAAACATTTACTGATATAAAATCATGGCTATACAACAAAATACAAACAAAGGATAATTTACATTTAATTCCCACAATTAAAATCAGGGTTATTTTGTGAGTCTCTTCTTAATTAGTGCTACACTGCACTCAAATCTATTTCTAGCATCCTATCATTGATACTTCCAGACCTCTACGAGTCTCCATAGTGTTCATTATGTGACACAATTTTACAAAACTGGAGTATCACAACATAAAAGTCACATATCACATTAATTGACATTAGTTCTGTAATAATAAAATATTAATCCGTTACTTACGGGCATTTACTTTCATTAACATGAATTCATTATTTTATGCCTTAATTAACAAATGTTGTTGTGTCGTGTGAATCATCTTCCTCCTTCCCATCAATATGAAACGCTTCAAAAGTGGGACGTTTTCCCTTCCAAAAATACACATGGATAGAAATGTTTATAGTTTCACCATACAACGATTTTCTGGGTCTGGTCGAAATTATTATCGTAACAAACGTGTCATGTTCTTAGAAATCACATACCCGTCTGCATAAATTAGTGTGAACTGGGCAAAAATGCACTTTAAAAATATGCCTAACAATTTATTTGGTTCAGTGTTCCTCCTCAGAGAATAACTGGGCCAAATATTATCCGATTTCAATGATCCGACAATGTATGTGTGTTGAAACACATCATTTAATTCAATTGGCATCATCATAACAATCATATCTTAATTACATATCGAAATATCAAGATTCTTCAGTGTCCCACTATAACTCTAATTTAAAGGGATCCGCCCGACCGACCTCCCCTCTCTCTAGCAGGCAATAAAATTAGTTCCAGCTGGCCGCGCAAGATGGCCGCTGTCTCAGTGGACTACATCCACACCCCTCTCATCTGCTAGCAAGGTCATCCTTGTATACAATTGCAGTACAGTGGAGTGACCCAGAGTATTGTCTCAAGTAATTGAGTCATTCTAATTATTTAACACCTATATTTATAGTGTAATGGGCTCAACTCGGCTCCTTAATTAACATTCATGGCTGGGGATGGATTCTGTAATAGCCTTGCCGTTCTATGGTGAATACTAGTGGCTTTGGACGCGCATCATGATGAGAATACAAGATTGCTCACCAGCAGCTGTCTCAATAATATAAGGAAATCTGCGTTTCCTAAACGACGAACTTTGATTCTTACCTCTCAGGGCAGATCAACCAATACATGTGCTCACGGGGTCTCGAAGAACATCCCTCGTGGCAATTATTCCTGCAAGCGAAGGATACAGACAGGCTCTGTCCAATTCGCTGGGAATAATATAAGTACGCTCCACGGCGGTACTAACTCGTAGATTAGCCAACTTTTCACCTAACGTGCAAGCTATGCTAGCTTGGTCCCCGCAACTTTATTTACGTAAATCACTGAATTCTACGTTACATTGCTCGCTCAATGCGGCTCAAACAATACTTCTCATAGATGACTCAATCATTAAGGCACCCGCGTCCTCTCTGCAATTACACTTAAGCCAAAGCTTTAAATAGCTCCTAAAAACAACATATAAATTTACTGGCTTACATTAATTTAATGGTTCTCAAAAAAAATCCTAAGAATTGACCATATTAAATATTCATTCCACACTTCATTGACACTGAAAAACTCTCGTATCTTGCTATATTTCACGTTACTTTCCTACTGTTTACCAAAATACAGTATCTTTATATTAGACATGACACACTTTGAACGTTATTTAGGCCAGAAGTGCCTATTACTTTACTTTACTGTTACCGACCCCAGTTTATTATTATTATTATTATCATTTAACGTTACCGTTACATTCATCACAATTTTTGCCTGAATGGCCATAAACAAATCACCTTACAAGCCATATTCTACCTAATACGATTGGTGAAAGCTCGTACAATAAGTGAATGTTACATTTTATTCTTAAAGTGATGTTTCGTTGTATGGTGAACTATTTAGTTAGAATAACATTGTAAATTTGTACTCACTTTTCATTCTCGCTGGATTATTCCAGCATGCCAGCTCCGGGCCTGCCATGACGCTTGATTTAAGCCATCATGTTATATCTCACACGACACTTGATTTCACATATTTCCCACATGATAATCATACTCTTATCAGTGGCTTTTCTCACTTTAACACGACACATTTTAATTCACAATACACATAAACACTTTTGAAATCACTATAACAAAATTTATATACACGTTTTCACTATTTCACAGGTTGATCCTTAATCGGACTCCTCCTACCGCATGACCCCAGAGATGCGATGACTATGACAACCGCTGGTCTCCGTGAAAGTCTATCTGCGTGTACGTGCGTTCGATTCCCGTTCCCTTCAATACTGTTTATTTCACCGTCATGATTATTTGTGATGCCTCTCGGGCTCCCATAACTGCAATGATCCTGACGATACTGCGTCATTTATAAGTATGACAATACCTCCTGGTATTCAGTGTCCAAAACCATCCTAAATTATTGCAACGCTGTAGCAAATTACACTTGCGTATAATAATGGATAAATATCTTCTGTAGATTAAATCTTATGCGATTCATGATTTATATTTAGAAGCTATATGATGTGCTTCCATTGTTCTTCATATACACTCGAGCGTCGATACTCTAACATTTCGCGCACTATTGGCAGCGTATTAGTTACGTGTAGATTAACGATGAACTGCAGAACAACTTGAAGACAACTGAAGAATAACTCAAGACGAACTGGCTTGGTCTGTGCTGCTTCCCCTATATAAAGGTTTCTCGTAAAATGTAGTCCACAGGACACACGAGAGCGACTCCTTTCTTGAAATAATGTATTTCCATTCAAAATGACGTATACACCTTATTTATCTAGATGTGTAGGTCCCATAATCACTTGCGTGCAAGCGATCGCTTCGGCCAATTAATTACAATTAATTGCCTTATTCCATCGCGTCATGACGCCACCATGGTGATTCCCCTCTGGCTGGTCACCAAATTACTCCTCTCGAGCGTAAGTTCGGTGTTAATATGCTTATTCAGAGATATAGGCTTTAATTTAAGTGTAAGACCTCTCCTGAATTATCTCTCCCAGAATATATTCACCTGGGTGTACATTTCATTCCATTTCGATGCTCCAATTGGCTGCAATCAATTAATTTCCGTGGGCAATCATCCCCACTACAGTCTCAAGCGTTGTCCATAGGGGACTCCCAGGGTCATTAATTTCGAGCTGTCTCCTCGGTCCAGACGGAAAAAGTCCCTCCGGTGCCATGAATCTCCTCCCATTCGCTGGCTGCAATTAGTAAAATGTCAAGCTGGCCTGCTTTCACGTTTCTATCCTTTGAAAACGTACATATGACTGCAATTTCTGACAATTGTTCCCTTAAACAGCTATGATATTCACAATCTGGCCGTGAAATCATGCTATATTATTATATGTCATTATACATCTCATTGTTCTTCGGGTTCCCTGTAGCTGTTCCCCCTCCGAGATCAATGGTTCGACTCTAGGCAGAATCATGTGCCTGGTCTTCTCTGATAAGACCCGAGTTCGATGCCAGTCTGCCGTTACCGATTGGGCACATTTTTCCCTCGCTAAGCTCTGTCTGTCTTCATACTGCTGAAGTTCCAGACTTTTGGCACCGTCATCATTTTTATAGATGTCGGGTGACCTTCTATTCCTAATCGCTTCATCCCAATGAACTCGCGATTGTCTCGGATCATCTCCGCGCTCTTCCATGTATCTTAAAGATGCGTGATAGCGTTCTTCCGCTTCTTCATCGAACCCGCGACTCTGTTCTTGGGATCTCCATCCTTGGTTGTTCCCATTTCGGCTGTAACTCCTTCAGTTATCTGCCTGCTGGTCTCTTGTGCCGCGCTGATTCCAGGCATTCCTTCCTCGGTTTCCACGGTTCGATCCTCCTCGATATGCTGGCCTCCAATTCTGGTTTTCCCGTCCTTCACGTTGCCAGTCTAATTTCTCCGTTTCGGTGCTCGTAGACTTACTTTTTGTCTGCACCTTAGTCGATTCAGTCGGTGTAGTCGTCATGTTGACTTGTTCCATGTTCCGACTTTGCCTTGTGTGCTGCGCTGTGGTGAGATCGAGTTGTCTCAGCACCTCCTCCATATCGATCGCAGTCTTGACGTTTGCTGAGATTAATAGACGTTGTACTTCATACGGTAGCTGCTTGGCTATCGCTATACACAAATCTGACTCTCTAATTCCTTCATCAGGTTCGCGGAAACGGCACAATTGAGCCACGAAAAACTCTGCATACTTCGTCGGATTATTAGTACTATAACGCCTGGAATACAAGTCCAATCTGAGGTTCTGTTGTATACTTGCGTTCCAGTACCTGCTTAAAAATGCCTGGCGAAATTCGTCAACGGTGTCGAACGTGTACCGAAAACTCCTAAACCATAAGGCACACTCGCCTTCAGTCAGTTTTTCAATCGCTCTCAACCATCTCTCTGGCGGTACCTTCGCGTCATTCAAGTACTCGGAAACCTCTTTAAGCCAGTACTTGAGTGTCATGTTAGAATTACTCCCAGAATATGTCTTCGGTTTCTCGTCACTAGCCCTTACAACAGTGACTATTTGATTTTGAACAGCATTTTCATGCGGTGTTGACATAGCAATTGGCATACCAGGTGTGGTATACGGGCTGTCACTTGGCATGGCTGCATTCTTTGGAGTGGGCTGTATCTCTATATCTGCCCATTTATTTCTCCTATTCTCATCTATACTTCCTTCGCTAGACCTAGGATTTCGCAACATGGATTCCTCCTGTGTGATCATTCTAGTTTCTATTTGGCTGTGCCTATTTTCTGCCCTTTCCAAACGAGCTAATACCTCTCGTTCTATTTTCTCTAGTCGATCCCGGTTTTTCTCTGCCATAGAAAATACCTTTTCCTTGTCATCTTTAAGGTTTTCTTTCAGGTGGGTAATTTCCCCCGCTAGACTTTCTCTTACCTCGGCAAGAGTTTTATCGCCGGCTTCAGTCTTCAAGCCTTCTCGAAGTTCTAATTCTTCTCGTAAGCCTGTAACTTCTTTTTGTATGTGACCCTGCATATGAGAGATTTCAGTCCTTATTTTCGTGATTTCTCCCTGGTCCTCATCCTGCCTTTTATGAATAACTGCTAGGTCGCTCTGAGTTTGTTCTAACTCTTTTTGCACCTTCCCGACCTGCCTTTCCATATTTGACATTATTTCCTTATTCTCTTGGTCAGAAGTTTTTATTTCATGGATTTCCTTGCATTGGTCAAGGATATTCTGATCCTGCTTCCTTAAGGCTTCGTCTACCGCCTTTGCGTAGCCTGCCATCCGCGTATTCCATTTTACGTCGCTGTCTTCGAGCCTTTGATCCACGGTCTGAGTGAACGTATTAAATTGCTCCTGTTGACGTTTAGTATTCGCTTCATTCTGACTTTGAATGTCTTTAAGCTCCATGGACATACTGCTTAAGCTATCATTAATCTCACGCTGTGACTCTCTGCACGCTTGCAGATTATTCAATAGTTTTAGCTCTATAGACTCAAAGCGTTTATCGTTATCAGCTTGCATCTCTGAGACCACGCTAACAATATTCTTAGTTACTTCTTGCTTAATGGACTCTTTAACGTCCTCCATTTTTTTATTGACCTCTAACTGATTAGCTTCTAATCTAGTGTTCATTTCGGCTTGATTATTCTCTAACTGAATATTTACTGTAGCCAACATCTGGTTTACCTCAGTTTGACTAGCCTCTAATCTAATGTTTATTTCAGTTTGATTGGCATCCAATCTACCCGCTATTTCATCTTTAAATGCTTTAGCCTCTTCCTTACTCTTAGCATTAGTATCATCAAAATGTTCTCTTAACTCAGCGATACACCTGAGTACCTCCTCAGTTCAAGCCATCCTGTATTTCTTAATTTGAGATTCAGGTAGGCCGCAGCTGAACATGCTGGCGCGTTCTAATGGAAAGAAAAGGATTCCGATGTCGCGACCACAACAACAACATATTACAAAGTGCCGAAACCACCTATGGAATGGGTATAGACCCTCGTACCCGTCTGACAACAGTGTCTGACGTCTGAGTATCATCTAGAAAGACTCACAATCGCTCAAACAGAGTGTGAGGAAAAATACTATTATTATGGTTTTCCCCATGAAAACCATGCTATTATTATGGGGTTTTCTGAATCCCATAAGCCTTCCACGTCTCTGGGCGCCATGATAATGAAAAGGGTTAGGTACGCTTAAGAGCATGGTGGTGGTTATCCGTGGCCAGTTTGCGCAATGCCAAGATCACTCACATTGCACTGATGCAGGCGGTTCCATAATGAAGTAATACCGTCCCACGTTGCTTGGGCCATGATAAACAAAAGGGTATTCATGCTTTGGGGTGACAAGTTACATTTACATTTAAGCATGTCTTATGGAGGATTATCAACATTTATTTTGACGTGAAGGCTTATTAACGAATGGGACGCAGCCTTTTCCTAATATATCCTAATTTCTCTGCTGTACTTGCTTCTAGCATTAATATCTTGGCCGACTTTTAGTAGTACCTGTGACTCAATCCTAGTACAGTGACATCTCCCCCATGTACCCAATTGTCATCATGTGGAACATGTATTCGTATCCCAGCTAACTCACGGTCTTTCGAAGTATGGGACGTTCCTGCCCTCCATACGACCACATGCTCAGGATTTGAGTCTACCAGGTAACTACTCTACAGGAAAGAAACAACATTTTCCTAAATAAAACATTTACTGATATAAAATCATGGCTATACAACAAAATACAAACAAAGGATAATTTACATTTAATTCCCACAATTAAAATCAGGGTTATTTTGTGAGTCTCTTCTTAATTAGTGCTACACTGCACTCAAATCTATTTCTAGCATCCTATCATTGATACTTTCAGACCTCTACGAGTCTCCATAGTGTTCTTTATGTGACACAATTTTACAAAACTGGAGTATCACAACATAAAAGTCACATATCACATTAATTGACGTTAGTTCTGTAATAATAAAATATTAATCCGTTTCTTACGGGCATTTACTTTCATTAACATAAATTCATTATTTTATGCCTTAATTAACAAATGTTGTTGTGTCTTGTGAATCATCTTCCTCCTTCCCATCAATATGAAACGCTTAAAAAGTGGTACGTTTTCCCTTCCAAAAATACACATGGATAGAAATGTTTATAGTTTCACCATACAACGATTTTCTGGGTCTGGTCGAAATTATTATCGTAACAAACGTGTCATGTTCTTAGAAATCACATACCCGTCTGCATAAATTAGTGTGAACTGGGCAAAAATGCACTTTAAAAATATGCCTAACAATTTATTTGGTTCAGTGTTCCTCCTCAGAGAATAACTGGGTCAAATATTATCTGATTTCAATGATCCGACAATGTATGTGTGTTGAAACACATCATTTAATTCAATTGGCATCATCATAACAATCATATCTTAATTACATATCGAAATATCGAGATTCTTCAGTGTCCCACTATGACTTTAATTTAAAGCGATCCGGCCGACCGACCTCCCCTCTCTCTAGAAGGCAATAAAATTAGTTCCAGCTGGCCGCGCAAGATGGCCGCTGTCTCAGTGGACTACTTCCACACCCAGACCCAGAGTATTGTCTCAAGTAATTGAGTCATTCTAATTATTTAACACCTATATTTATAGTGTAATGGGCTCAACTCGGCTCCTTAATTAACATTCATGGCTGGGGATGGATTCTGTAATAGCCTTGCCGTTCTATGGTGAATACTAGTGGCTTTGGATGCGCATCATAATGAGAATACAAGATTGCTCACCAGCAGCTGTCTCAATAATATAAGGAAATCTGCGTTTCCTAAACGACGAACTTTCATTCTTACCTCTCAGGGCAGATCAACCAATACATGTGCTCACGGGGTCTCGAAGAACATCCCTCGTGGCAATTATTCCTGCAAGCGATGGATACAGACAGGCTCTGTCCAATTCGCTGCAAATAATATAAGTACGCTCCACGGCGGTACTAACTCGTAGATTAGCCAACTTTTCACCTAACGTGCAAGCTATGCTAGCTTGGTCCCCGCAACTTTATTTACGTAAATCACTGGATTCTACGTTACATTGCTCGCTCAATGCGGCTCAAACAATACTTCTCATAGATGACTCAATCATTAAGGCACCCGCGTCCTCTCTGCAATTACACTTAAGCCAAAGCTTTAAATAGCTCCTAAAAAAATATAAATTTACTAGCTTACATTACTTTAATGGTTCTCAAAAACAATCCTAAGAATTGACCATATTAAATATTCATTCCACACTTCATTGACACTGAAAAACTCTCGTATCTCGCTATATTTCACGTTACTTTCCTACTGTTTACCAAAATACAGTATCTTTATATTAGACATGACACACTTTGAACGTTATTTAGGCCAGAAGTGCCTATTACTTTACTTTACTGTTACCGACCCCAGTTTATTATTTATTTTATTTATTATTTTACACGTTACAGGCCTATTAGACCACGCGAAGCAATCATGACTTTTTGTTCTTCCTGTCTTTCCAGTACTCTTTCATTCGTGCACTAAAGGCCCTCTTCCTTTCTTCGGTCCACCTTGGTCTTTGGGCTGTAGGTGCAGCTCTCTCTGACAACACTTCCCACTCGTATACTTTGTGTCTAAATACGCTTTTGTCTATGACGTCTTCTGGGTCGACTTGTGCTTTTACTAGATCAATTTTGACTTGCATCATCCAGGGTGTAGTAATCTTGAGCCGCTGTATGTATCTAAGAATTTTGTTGGTGAGTCTAGTTTGTGGGAGTCTGCTGATGTGGCCATAAAATTTTAGTCGCCTCTTTCTGATGTCTGCTGCGAGGTTGGACAATTTCTCTGTGGTGTCTCTGGAGTGAAGCCTGTATCCTTCATCTGTGTGCTTTGGTCCAATTATTTTCCTTATTATTTTTCTTTCCTCTGTGAGGATTTTTTCCAAGTCGCCCTTAGTGTGTAACGTCAACGTCTCACTAGCATAAAGCACCTCAGGTTTAATAACCGTGTTGTAATGACGAAGTTTAGTGAATGTGGACAGACATTTTTTGTTGTAGACACTCTGTGTCTTGTATAAGGCTCTCTTCATTTTCATTAACCTAGTGTTCTGCGCGATTTTCTCTTTTCCCGTCGGTTCAAGCACTTCACCTAGGTATTTAAAGTGGGCGACTCTATTGATCTTGCCATATTTCGTGTTTAAATTCTGTATGTCGAATTTCGTACAGAAAAACTCTGTCTTTTGGAACGAGATCTGTAGTCCTACTTTTTCGGCGCACTCTTGGAGTACTTCTATCTGTCTGATTGATGTGGTTTCGTTATCTGAGAGTAGAGCCAGATCATCCGCGAAGGCTAGACATCCAACCTCCAGTTCGTCCTTTGGTCGTCCTAGTCGCACTGGCCTCCAGTAACCTTGAAGTCTCAGCTCTTTCTCCCATTCCTTGATAACTTTGTTCAGCACTAGGTTGAAGAGAAGCGGAGAGAGCCCGTCACCTTGGCGAACACCTGTATTGATCTGAAATGGTTCTGAGATTTCCCCCATGAATTTCACTTTTGATGTCGTGTCTGTCAGTGTCTGTTTGATCAATCGCAAGGTCTTGCTATCCAAACCTTGCTCGTGCAAGATGTTGAACAATGACTGACGGTCAATGGAGTCATATGCCTTCTTGAAGTCAACGAAGGTACATATAACTGGAGTATTCCTGAGGGCTTTGATTTTCAATATATTTTTAGGTTGAAGATTTGTTACGCGCAGGAGCGACCAGGACGAAATCCCGCCTGGTACTCGCCAATCTTGTGTTCCAGCTGGTCCCGAGCCCTTTGGAGTAGGCACGCTGAGAGGATCTTGTACGTAACTTGTAATAGTGAAATGCCCCTGTAATTGTTTACGTCAGAGCGGTCGCCTTTTTTGTGTAACGGGTGGATCAATGCACATTTCCACTCATCTGGTAGCTTTTCTGATGTCCAGATGTCAGTGATAATCTGTGTGAGTTCCCTGAGTGAGTGTGGCCCTAGGTTTTTCAGTAGTTTGGCCACTATGCTGTCTTCACCAGATGTCCTGTTGTTCTTAAGTTTGATGATGTGCCTGTGAACTTCCTCTTGTGTCGGAGGTAATGAGTCTGCGTTCTTGACTGTAGGTTCTTCCTCTGAGAATCTCTCTATTGGTTCTGGACAGTTGAGAAGATCAGAGAAGTATTGTGCCATCACCTTGCAATTCTCCTTATTCGTTAGTGCTAATTTTCCATCACATTTTCTGAAGCAAAGGTTTGGTGGTGTGTACCCTCTGATGTGTCCTGCAAACGTTCTGTAGAAGTCCCTTACGTTGTAGTTACGGAAGTTGTCCTCAATGGAGTCCAACTGTTCCTTCAGGTATCTCCTCTTGGATTGTCTGATAATTTTTGCGGTTGCATTTCGTGTTTCATGGAAATTCTGTAAATTTTCTGGGGATTTTTTACTGTTGTATTTCTGATATGCCAATTTCCTGGTAATGAGTGCATTCTCACAATCAACATCCCACCAAGGATGTTTGGAATTCTTCTTCAAGGGAATGAGAGCTTGTGCTGTTTCTATGATTTTTCGGTGGAAATTTTGCCAGTCATTGGCATGTTCTTTTTCCCAGGCTTCCTTCACTCCAGAGTCTGCGATCTTTTTTGTGTCAAATTTTGGTAGGGGGGGTTTCTTACAGAAAGTTCTCTTTGGGTTGAACTTGACCTTGACGCGGGTTAGGTAATGGTCAGAGTCAATGTTGGCTCCTCTACGTACCTGTACATCATGAATCTCCTTCTGTACTGGATATGAGATTGCCACATGGTCGATTTGGAACTCACCTAACTGCTGGACTGGAGAACGCCAGGTTTTCTGTTTTCTAGGGTGTTTTCTAAGAGATGTTGACATGAGCTTGAGGTTATTCTGCTGGCAGAGTTCTATGAGTCGTGTGCCATTTTTATTTGTGAATTTATGTGCAGGATAGTTTCCGACTGTTTTCCTGTACATCTTTTCTCTACCGATCTGTGCATTGAAGTCGCCCATGAGGAGTTTGACGTCATTCCTGGGGACTTTGGACATCACTGTGTCAAGGGTCGACCAGAATTTTTCTGCGGACTGTGGATCGCTCTTGTTACTTTGGTTAGTGGGGGCGTGTGCGTTGATCAGTGTGTATTTTTTGTTGGCGCACCGGAAGCGCATGCTCATCAATCTGTTGTTTACTGGAGTAACTTCTTCTAAGGATTCTACTATGGTCTTGTGGACCATGAAGGCCATCCCCAGAAGTGGAGCGCCTTTGGCAACGCGCCTGTCAGTCTTGCTCTTGAACAAGCGATAATTGCCGTAGTCCATGGTGTCTTCATCTGTGATACGTGTCTCCTGCAGCGCGAGGATTAGAAGCTTCTGTCTATCGAGTTCTGTCACTAGATTGTGCAACTTTCCAGGCTGTATGAGAGTGTTGATGTTTAGAGTGCCTACGTATGTTGGTGTCTTATGTGGAAGTTTGCCAGAGAACTCCGATTTTCTCTGTGGCCGTGGTTGCCCGGGTCCCCCAGAGTCCGAACGCCCGGGTGCCGTCAGTTGACGGGTGGATTGGTTACCACCTGGGGTAATACTGTTATTATTTGCACGCGCCATGGTTACTTGTAAGAAAAGGGGTCTAGTGGTTATCCACTAGGTTTCTTAGAACCAGGGATTGTTAGTTCCTGGAGCATGTTTACAGCCGCACCACATGGTGAACAGACGCTGACCATAAGCCGCCCAATCTGGGAACAAACGCTTTTGGATTTAGAGTTCTTTATTGGTGGGGAAACCACCTGGCTCTTCCGCTCCATCCATCGTTGGGAATCTTAGATTCCTCTTCCGCCATCAGGACCGTTGACCAATTTTCACCTAGTAACCCTAGGCAGGGGCCCTTACAGGGTGCTACCATTATTATTATTATTATTATCATTTAACGTTACCGTTACATTCATCACAATTTTTGCCTGAATGGCCATAAACAAATCACCTTCCAAGCCATATTCTACCTAATACGATTGGTGAAAGCTCGTACAATAAGTGAATGTTACATTTTATTCTTAAAGTGATGTTTCGTTGTATGGTGAACTATTTAGTTAGAATAACATTGTAAATTTGTACTCACTTTTCATTCTCGCTGGATTATTCCAGCATGCCAGCTCCGGGCCTGCCATGACGCTTGATTTAAGCCATCATGTTATATCTCACACGACACTTGATTTCACATATTTCCCACATGATAATCATACTCTTATCAGTGGCTTTTCTCACTTTAACACGACACATTTTAATTCACAATACACATAAACACTTTTGAAATCACTATAACAAAATTTATATACACTTTTTCACTATTTCACAGGTTGATCCTTAATCGGACTCCTCCTACCGCATGACCCCAGAGACGCGATGACTATGACAACCGCTGGTCTCCGTGAAAGTCTATCTGCGTGTACGTGCGTTCGATTCTCGTTCCCTTCAATACTGTTTATTCCACCGTCATGATTACTTGTGATGCCTCTCGGGCTCCCATAACTGCAATGATCCTGACGATACTGCGTCATTTATAAGTATGACAATACCTCCTGGTATTCAGTGTCCAAAACCATCCTAAATTATTGCTACGCTGTAGCAAATTACACTTGCGTATAATAATGGATAAATATCTTCAGTAGATTAAATCTTATGCGATTCATGATTTATATTTAGAAGCTATATGATGTGCTTCCATTGTTCTTCATATACACTCGAGCGTCGATACTCTAACATTTCGCGCACTATTGGCAGCGTATTAGTTACGTGTAGATTAACGATGAACTGCAGAACAACTTGAGGACAACTGAAGAATAACTCAAGACGAACTGGCTTGGTCTGTGCTGCTTCCCCTATATAAAGGTTTCTCGTAAAATGAAGTCCACAGGACACACGAGAGCGACTCCTTTCTTGAAATATTGTATTTCCATTCAAAATGACGTATACACCTTGTTTATCTAGATGTGGAGGTCCCATAATCACTTGCGTGCAAGCGATCGCTTCGGCCAATTAATTACAATTAATTGCCTTATTCCATCGCGTCATGACGCCACCATGGTGATTCCCCTCTGGCTGGTCACCAAATTACTCCTCTCGAGCGTAAGTTCGGTGTTAATAGGCTTATTCAGAGATATAGGCTTTGATTTAAGTGTAAGACCTCTCCTAAATTATCTCTCCCAGAATATGTTCACCTGGGTGTACATTTTATTCCATTTCGATGCTCCAATTGGCTGCAATCAATTAATTTCCGTGGGCAATCATCCCCACTACAGTCTCAAGCGTTGTCCATAGGGGACTCCCAGGGTCATTAATTTCGAGCTGTGTCCTCGGTCCAGACGGAAAAAGTCCCCCCGGTGCCATGAATCTCCTCCCATTCGCTGGCTGCAATTAGTAAAATGTCAAGCTGGCCTGCTTTCACGTTTCTATCCTTTGAAAACGTACATATGACTGCAATTTCTGACAATTATTCCCTTAAACAGCTATGATATTCACAATCTGGCCGTGAAATCATGCTATATTATTATATGTCATTATACATCTCATTGCTCTTCGGGTTCCCTGTAGCTGTTCCCCCTCCGAGATCAATGGTTCGACTCTAGGCATAATCATGTGCCTGGTCTTCTCTGATAAGACCCGAGTTCGATGCCAGTCTTCCGTGACCGATTGGGGACAGTATATAGCTTGATACTGTATATGCACATAGTATAAAACAGTGCCCCCGATTCTTGGATGTAACGGGTAATCTCAAGAACCACTGGATGGATTTTGATGCGCTTTTCACCATTCGGTAAAGGATTTCTCGAGGAAGGTTTCTGTGCAACAACATTTATTTATGACCTAAAGAAGCCAAGCAGTAACGATTTCAGTGAATCGAGTCGAAGAAAACCTGCTGTCCGTGCGCTTCTTAAGCTTACGCTGTGTAAACCGTTAAAAATATCTGTACAGTATTTTTCAGGAGGGATAGTAAATATTTTAGGAGGTGGTAGTATAGATGAATTGCAATCAAAATCCCATGTACCATGTGTCCCATTTGTATTGCGTTGTTGTTTTTTAAGGGGCCTAACATCTAGGTTATCGGCCAACATTTGTATTGCGTACAGAGATACAGCTGATAGTATATAAACCAAACAAATGTAAAGCCAATGCAAATGATGACGTTCAAAGTTGATTTTCAAAAATCCACCACCAATGCATTTTGCATTTCTCACCCCATGTAGCTCTTCGGAGAGCATCTTGGCTTTCTTTGATGAGGGCTGCACTATGCATAATCCGAATGTGTTAACTTCTTCCTTTTAGACTTCGCTTTTCAACCATCCCCACAGGTTAAAAAACCAAAGAAATAAGGTCCGGGGACTGTGGTGGCCAAGAAACGTGCCTATATCTCCCGATCAATCTTCCAGGAAATTTTAGGTTTAGATGTTGTATCACCAGACGACTAGAATGTACAGGAGCCCCATCATGCTCTTAGAATATACGCATTCTCGTAGCCAAAGGAATCTCTTCCAATAATGCTGGAAGTTCATTTTCAAGAAAGTGCAGATAATGCGATCCTGTTGGACGGTGCGGCAATAGAACAGGCCCAATCAACTGATTGTCAATCGACCCACATCTCGCATTTACAGAGAAGCGTTCCTGAAAATGTTTGTGCACAATGGCATGTGGGTTTTCTTCTCACCACTGATTTTCATTACGAGTACTATTGATTCCGTCACGAGTGAACGTGGTTTCATCAGTGAAGATTACAAATTGGTGATTTGCACGTATCCAACGACAAAATTCCGATCGTCTATCTGCATCTCCTGCTCGAAGGTGTTGAACGGGATGGTAATGACACGGATGCAACCCGTGCATACATAATGCCCACCATATTCTTGTACATGGAACACCGATACGTGCAGAAAGTTTAGGTGTACCAACACACGAAACGACAACTTCTCTGGTTACATGCCAAAGTCTGTATCTCGGCACGCAATCTACGTGGGACACATGTTATTTGGATTTGTATTGCAATTAATCTATACTACTATATCCTAAAATATTTACTGTTCCTCTTAAAACATCCTGTATGATATGAGTGTAAGAATTGTTCAGCATGGAAAGTTCTGCCAGAAAAGTCCCCGACATCATTCCTCTATCTTTAATACAACGCCCACTATAAGAGGCTTTGCGTGTTCATTTCTTCCAATAATTTGCATTCAGTGGAAATTTAAATTACTAGCTTCGGACCGAGTGTACGACCTAGTGAGCGACCTATCACCACAGCTTCGGTCAGCATCAAACTGTCGAATCGTGTCAAGTCAAGACTTCAAAGAAGAGTATAAGTGTTTCACCTCTGCTTTTTTGAATTGCGTCGGGGATCTGCCGTCAGAGCATCTTTTAAAATTACGATGGTTAACCCTTTAAAGATACCGGGTGATGCGTGGTGGGTTGCTAGCATGGAATAAATTAAAATAGGACATCACAAGCCTTTGCATTTAACTGTATTATACTCAAGATTGTCAGAAGTTTATAATTGTCTTCAGCCTTTTGACTGGTTTGATGCAGCGCTCCATGTCTCCCTGTCCTGAGCTAATCGTTTCATCTCTACATAGTGAACCAATGTGGACTGGTTCAAGTATCGAATCCATACCTCTATATCCAAGAAAAAGGAGAAATAATGCGGACTTAAGAATGGATTTTTAAAGGATTTTAAAGGGTTAATAAGAAGTTGGACTGTTATAAGATGACGCAAGCGCGACATACCACGAGTCACGGGTGTATGAGATCACGGCTGATGCTGCAATCAGAGGCTGGCGCATGATTAAAAATAGAGCTGGTACTCTTCCGTCTTGAAAGACAGAGAAGAAGTTTCGGAAAAAGATCTTACTCAACAATAAATTGCCAAAGTCGCAATGACGCAAGAAGAGAAATAATTAAAATCATGCCATTTGCAAGCATTTAATTAATGAGATGAATCCGTCACTGTTGATAATCCAGAGAAGGAGATTCTTGTGTGTGGAAAAAGTTAATAATAATTGCACAGGAAAGAAATGCACACGCAGCATGACGTAGATAGTTATTCCCCGAGCCCGAAGCTAGCAGAGAGGGAAAACAAAACTACAATACCCACGCATCTCAGGAGCCCATTTATTTAATATCATGGGACTGTATGATCGATTTTCGTAATTAAAGGAACCCTTTTTACAATTAAAATGAGAGCTTTTTGGAGACATATTTTTCAAAATTATATGACGATTATTTTAGAAGTTAGTGGTGGAGAAGAAACAAATCTGATCTTTTTGTGGCAGATTTGAATATAAACCCTGGACGTGCCAGGAAGAGTATGCAGTATTCACAAGACCGTGATAGGTCGTGTTACTCTGTATCGCAGACGAGCACCCCTTATGGGAGTCGCCGTCTAGTATCGTCAACAGTATTGCCGTGCGAAAAAGCATCAGAATCCTTGTTATAGGAAACATATCATCAAGCTTCGGACTTTATAAATTTTTCAAGTACGGTCAAAGTTTTAGACTGTGGACTTAAGCAGTTACCGACGATAGGGACTCGAACCTAAATAGTTTCAGATAAAGTGTCAGCATCATATGAGTTCGGAGTACCTTAGAACAGTGAACTATAATATTCTATCTCTACGTTAAATAACTAGAGCAGGGTAAAACGTGATAGTAACGCCTAGTGTTCCTGAACTGAGGATACTAGAGCGGGGTGCGATAGAATTAGGGAATCGAGATGCCAGGCATTGTCTAGGTTTAGACAAACGAACAATCAGACATTGGAATTAGTTCAATAGTTAAAGAACCGCAGCATCAGAAAGTAAAATCCACGTGTGGATTACCAGAGAAGGAAATAACTAGGTCGCCGTTATACTAGTTCAAGCAATCCTAGGAGTAAAACGTCAATGATAGACTTATGTTAAACGAACAATTTAGCGTCAAGCCAGCTACGATATCGTGCATTAAATTCATTAAGCCGATAGTCGAAACCACGGAATAAGAGGATCAACCGTTCCAGTGAGGGTAGTTCGATCGAGACTGTCAATCATCCCATAGGATTAGGAAGCCGACGTAAACAAAGTGTAACCCTTGGAGACGGGAAAGGAGAAGATAATCACGTGTGTCAAGGCAAAGAGAATAAAGGCCAGAAATGATAAATTTATATGTAATTTTATTTTAGTGAAAATTTTTGAGTGTAAAATATATATTTTTAGTGAATTTGTGGTTAAGTGAAAATGAACCCCAGAAGGGTATTCTGTAGATTAAACATGATCAGTGTATATGTTTTATGTGATTTTAAAGCAGTGTTATTAAGTGTAATTATGATCATAAGTATGGCGTAAGGATCAGTGTGTGGTGAAATGTTTCATCGTTGGAAAACCCGGTCTCTGACCGAGGGAATCATGTGAGTACTAATTTGAGTATTATGTGTTTTGGGAAGATGTGTGAAAACATGTGAAGTATAGGTTGCGAGATCTGAACGATTAATTTGATTGAAATATAAGTAATTTTAAGTATTAATTAATCCCTTGTGGAAAATATTCAGTGGAATATCAGTATGATGGCAAATAATATAATTTATGTAATGCAAGCGCAATAATAATAATAATAATTAAATAAATGAATTATGTGATGAATTTTATATTGAATAAGTAGTAGCTGCGAGAGCTCCTTAAATAAATTATTAATATGTTGAGGAACCAATAATGTTCTTAAAGTTAAATATAGTTATTGTTGTTGGAGGCTAAGGCTGATTATATTCTTTTCGAGACGAAGATCAAATTTTGATTTGAAGATTTATTATTTCTTTCTTTGAAAGGCAACTTGGCTATTATGAATGAGCGCCATGTCGCGCAATTGAAATAATTTGTCACGCTAGGAACGCTTCGAAAGGCTCGGTAAAATAATTGTGAGGGACAGTTAGTCGCGGTAATGAGTTTTATGTTGAATGTGATTGTATGCAGTACAAGACAAGGGTGCAAATTATGTTGAATTGTGAGCGCCGGTTGAGTACTAATGCCTTCCCTTAGTCGCTAATATTGTAAGTCCTCAAAGTTGGGATATGGTTCCCGAGGCAGTTTAAAAGGAATGAACTCAGATTCTTCCACGTCGAAGCGCCTTATATATTTGTTGTTCTATTGATTCTCTTACACACTAATGAGGACACTTCAAAATTATACCTTACCGGAGCTAAAAGAAAAGGTCTGTAGAACCTAATAATATATTGTTGTTGATTTGCATTATACGCCTTGTCTTTCAAAGAAACGCATTAAAGCAGCTGGTAGCAAGCGCTGTGTAGCCCGTCTCGTGGGTGAGACCGTGGTCCCCCTCCTTCCGAAGCCATAAATTAGCCGAGTGCTCTAGCACTCTTGGGAACTCTCTTATAGAGAAAGGTCAAGAACAAGCTGTCTGGTTCACGTTACACGAATGTGTTTAAGATTGTTTTAACGACCCAGTATTTGAACTGAGGTCCTTTTACGTTCATTATTATCGCTTGAAAGTTCAGATCGTTGCTTCCTTAATATGTAATTGTCTTTGAAGACAATATAATAAAATCCCTAACTTTATTATTAAATGATTCAGTTGATTCACGAGTTATGATGAAAATGTTGAGATTTTTGGGAGTTATCTTAAGTTGACTTTGTCAGTAGTTTTCTATAACTCGGGGATGCGCAAGGTTTTCCAAGCACGGTAGTGAGTTGGTAGCTTGAGAAGAGAGAAGGTAACAAAATGAACATTGTGGGAGCCCAAAATAATTAATAAGTAGCCATACTATAATATTGTAATTGAAGCTAGAAATACTCATGTAAAAACTAAATAGTGTGTGTTTAATCGTTAACACGATGCATGTAAGCTTTACCGAGCCATTTGGAGCTCGTTTTTAAGGAGTTAGGATTTATGCTATATGGGAGTGGAACCCCGATGAAGTTTTTGTTTGGTTTTGGATAACCATTAAATATTTTGTGAATCAGTATTTTGAATTCCTTGTTCGTCTTTGGAACAAGTGTGAAGTGTAGTGTCAGTGTTTTAATGTTTAGTTTGTAGCACCATATTTTGAATAATTAAATGTTTTGATAGTAGGATTTTGATTTTTTGGAAGTGTATTCTATGCTTAATCCTGAGTGTGTATGTCACAGAGTGGGAGAACATACCATGTACCCCGATACTCCCGATTGAGCATTGCTGGCAAACTGTGATTTGCATATTTCATTGTTGAAATGGGCACATGGGGGAATAGAAATAATGTGCTTGGATTAATGCTTTTGGGAACACTAAAGACGGTCATGTCACGTAAAGGTAAAATAGTGATAGGATTAGCTACAAAGTATAAATTTAACTGACCGCATTGGGACCCTGGAAACTCACACCAAGCAGCCCTAGATAACCCCCTAACAACTTTCATGGCGCCCAACGTGGGGTATTCGGAAGTATAAACCAACCCCGGAATGGTTTTCGAGAAATTGTAATTTTGGCTGATGTCTCGCGTGGGGAAACCACATAACAACTTTCATGGCGCCCAGTATCTAGGGGATGAGTTTTCCGAGGGAAACCCCGAGTATTACTTGAAAAATCAAAATTTTCATTTTTGAAGAATATGGCTTTTCAAAATATTTGAATTTTAAGAGAATCACTTCCATAATAGAGTTGATATTGTAATGAGTTAATATACCATACGGGTACGTTTTAGTAAACACCCGTACTGAGGTTGAATTTTGGAAATTGGGACACAATAGTTCAGAACACCATCTCTCATGCATGAACCAGTGGTGGGGAAGAGTAGCCCACTATATTCTCTGGAGATATTGAAATGTCATTTGGTGAGGAGATTCAGAGGCTCTTGGATGCCATTAAGGCGGCCACTAGCGAAAAATTGGATGCCATAGATGTGAAAAGTAAGGATAGATTCAAATCAATAGACACTAAATTGGACTTCCAACAGGATGAAACTAAGAAAGATTTAGAATCCATAAACGAGAACTTAAACACTAAATTGGACCTCCAACAGGAGGACAGTAAAAAAGAGTTTGAATCAATTAGGGAAAATAGTAAGAAGGAGTTTGCAAGTATGGATGGTAAATTAGAATCTATGAAAGCCGACAGTATGAAATTGAACAATGAACTGAAGGCTGAGATAGAACAGAAATTAGACATCATGAAAACAGAGAATCGGGATAATTTTGAAAAACAGATTGTAGCCGTAAAAGATGATTTAAAAGCCGACAGTAAAAAGAATAACGAGGCACTGAAGGCTGAAATTGAGGAAATAAAAAATGGGTCGAAGGAACTCCGAAAGAGTATAGAAGAAAACATAGATTCAAAATTCCTAACATTTGATTCCGACCTTGGGAACAATTAAATGCATTTCAAAGTGAAAATAAGACATTTAATGCAGGATTGCAAGTCCAAATAAATACTACAGAAAAAAATAGTGGAGAATCCAAAAGGGAATGTCAGGAAAATTTTAAAATTCTGAATAACAAATTTTGTTCTATGGAAACCACATTAAGTGAAATGCAACGAAATTGAAAAGAGAATATAAAGGATTGTGAAAGTAGACCTGTAACCCAGATCCAAGGTGTGCAGAAAGAGTTAAACGATCAGATAGGGTCAAATATGGAATTTTGTCAGGAATCACGAGATGAAATCAAGAAGGATCTCAAAGACTTAGGTGATAGGTTTATGGGGGTCGAAAATAAGCTGAAAAAACTCGAGGGAAAATTCGAGACAGTTCAGGCCGAAATAAATGATGTCAAGAAGCAAAGTCAGGCCGATGCAAACAAAAGGGAATTGCAACTTAATGCGTTCACTGGGCAGGTAGATGACTGTTCGAGGAAGCATGAGAAGGAAATAACCACGAAGTTAGGTCAATACGAAAGGAATCTTAAAGCAGAAAGTAAGCAGCGAAAAACTGACAATGATGAACAAACTCAGAAAATAGAGAAGATAAATGAAGGAATTACCGGGGTTCAAGAAACCGTAGGTGCGTCAAAAACCCAGATAGGAAAACCCACAGCGATATAGATAAGGTTATGACTGACTTGTCAATCATTTGTGATAGCCAAGGAAAAACCCAAGTAGAGATTAATGAGGTCAAGAAAAGAATCCACAAAGGTCAGGCAGACATGGATAAAAAGATCAACGAGATGCAAGAGGATTCAGACACCAAAGGTGGAAGAAATATTAGATGATAAACTAGCTCAAATCCAGGAAAGCTACAAAGAAGAAAAAATATTGATCAAAAAGGAGGCGGAAAGAAGTAGAGAAAAACAGGAGATGTTCGAACACAAATTTGGTTCACGGTTGGAAGGAATGAACACAAGAACAGTCAAATGGAGGTTCAGCTCATGTCACAAGAAGAAAGTGCCCGAAGAGAAAGGAAATTAGAGTTTGAAGGTCAAAATGATTTCCAGAAAACCATATGGGTGGATTCTGATATCCAAGGCTCAAATCAAGATGGGAACTTAGGAGGGGAGAGCCCTTATAAGAACCTAGGATATCCTATGGCAATGTCAACTCCATATGGTAACCAAACAAATGGACAGATCATAAATATTATATCAAATGAGGATAGACCGGTTAAATTTACGGGTAATAATATGTCAATTACTCCTAAATACTGGCTAATAGAAGTAGCAGAATATCTCAATGAAATGAAAGTTTTTGAGGATTGAAGACTGAGAGCAATTTAAAAACTGCTGGCAGGTGATTGTTTCACGTGGTTCAGAAGTTTTAGATACACTTTTGACACAGTGAAAGGTTTTAAGGAAGCATTCCTGAAGCGATACTGGGCGCTGACGTGCAAGAAAATCTAAGACTAGATCTGTACTCCAGAAAATACAGTACTAATGCACCTACTATGTACTCGGAATTTTTCACTGCTCAGCTGTGTAAATTCAGGGAGCTGGATATCGCTCCAGCTGAAAATGATCTATGTGCTGCCATTGCAAGACAACTTCCATATGAGATACAAAGGTTATTGACCTCATCTAGTGAAAAATCTACTGTGGAAGTGGAGAGTGTGTTGCGTCAATTGGATATGACTACCGCACACATGACCCCAGGGCAACAGAGGCAAGCGGAGCAAGTACATATGGCTAGCAGCCATAATGACAGGGAGAAGCCCTCTACTACGAACAAGTCAACTAGTACTTGGACTTGGTCGCGAGTACGGACACAATGAACCTAGGGTAATCCAATCTCATATTAGGGGAGGTTATAGAGGAAGGAATAATAGAAATACGGGTTATAGAAGGCAGGAAAACAAACCGTATTACAATTAACTACAGACAGGATAATAGAAGAAATTGGGAAAATTATCCAAGAAGGAATGTAAGGCCGGAAGATAGAAGTGATGAATACCGAGCCGAAATCGAAGAAAGATACCAGGAATGTCGACGCTATATGGATGAGCGGATGGACGAACCTGAAGAACAAAAGGGAAGGTGGAGTGAAGCAATGAAAAATCATAAATCACCCGACCAACTTGAGGGAGCTCAGAGTTTAGAGTTACAGTCACAATTAAGGGATGAGGGGAAAAGAGACTCCAGGGATAAAAAAAACTTCAAATTTAGATTGGCAAAGTGGAAACATACCAGGAGCTGGGAGGAAATTGAAATGGTAAATTGGATAGCTTGACCAGATGAATTGATAAAAGAAGAAATTGAAGGATAACACCCTATTATAATGTTACGGATAGAAGGATTACTGGTCAGAGTATTAATTGACACAGGATCATCTCTAAGTCTTATGACACAGAACCTACTTAACGAATTGGAATCTAGAGGTCGTGTGTCGAAAATTCCCACATCAAGTGTAAAGATTAAAGGAATTATCCCTGAGAAATCGTTGACATGCCAATTTCAGGTGTACATTGATATGATCATCGGAGGTACTGAAATTTCACAATGCTTTTTTCTGGTGGGTCTGTTACCGTACAATATTATATTGGGTATTGACTTTATCCCTGTGAACTGGGTCATATTAGACCTAGCGCAAAATTGCATAAGAATTCAAAAGGAGGACGTGGATGAGCAAAACATAAATTTACAGGAACAAAATACAAGATTCGATGAACAGGTATGGCATGTGGGAGAAGTAACCGAGGAAGGTTATAGCGCCACAGAAGAGGCACTGGAAGTCTTTAATATAGAACTAGAAGATGGTTTAGAAACCGATTTTGAAGCCACCCTGTTAGGAAAAATCGAAGAAGCCAAAATCAAGTTAGAAGATTAAGAGATATTAAAGGAATTATTATTGGAATATAGGGATGTATTTGATTCCAAACCAGGAATGAACCAAAATTTTAAATACGCATTTCAAGTGAAGGATTGTGCACCGTTTAGACAAAAACCATACCCGGTTGCAGAAAAACATTACACACAAACTAAGAAAGCTCTGCAGGAAATGAAAGATGCAGGTGTTATAGAAAAAATGGCAACACCTTACGTTAGTTCATAAGTGATTGTGAGTAAATCGGATGGCTCAGTGAGGGTGTGTTTGGATGCCAGGAACTTGAATGCCAAAATCATCCCCGAAAATGATTCGGCACCACCCATAAAAGAAATACTGAGAAAATTTAAGGGCATGAAAACTTTTACAAATATAGATATGACTTCTTCATACCATCATCTCGAACTTGAAGAGTAAACAAGCCTGTTAACTGGATTTCAGTTCGATCAGCAGACATATTGCTTTAAGAGATGTCCATTTGGATTGAAGACAGCGGGATCAGCACTTATAAGAGCCCTTGATCGCAACTTGTCACAAGAAGTAAAGGATTGTACTATTCGTTATGTTGATGACATATTGCTCACCTCGGAGAATGTTGAGGAACATATGCAAAATTTAATGAAATTACTTGAAGATTTAAGGAAAGCTAACTTCAAGATTAACTTTAAAAATCAAACTTTTGTCAACGACAAGTCACGTTTTTGGGGCACGTAATTGACAAAGATGGTGTCAAACTGAACCCATGTAAACTTGAATCTATAACAAACTTTCCAAGGCCTATGAAAGTGAAGAATGTTCGCCAATTTTTGGGATTAATAGGATTCTTCTCAGGACATTGCCCGTCATACACTAGAACAGTGGCACCATTTCTAGATCTTCTGAAGAAGAACGGTAAATGGAAATGGACGGAGGAAGCTGAGAAAGTGTTTGTTGAGGCCAAGGAAATGCTCTTAAATTACGTGAAGTTGGGATATCCTGATTTTAATCAGAGATTTATCATCCAGACAGATGCATCCCAAGTCGGCATTGGAGCTATGCTATATCAGGAAGACCCGGAAAATCCTGAAAGGAAGAATTATTTAGCTTTCTCTAGTAGAAGACTGAAACCACGCGAGAAAAATTATACAATCAGCGAGATCGAGCTGTTAGCAATATTGCATGCTCTGCAATTTTGGCGTAAAATTGAATATGGGTTTCCAGTCACGCTCCGAACGGATCATAAAGCCTTAACCTTTTTTTACGAAGACGGACTTGTCCAGTCAAAGGCTGATGCGTTGGGCTTTATATATTCAGCAGTTCGATGTCATTATAGAATATTGCACAGGGAAGGAAAACGTCGTTCCAGATTATTTAAGTAGACAGCTGGAGTCCACAGAAGAGGAAGTAATGGCTATAGATTTGGAAAATAGTGATCAACGCACTTTGAATGAATTAGGGAACATTAGTCAACGACAACGCAAAGATCAATGGATAAACATGCTCATATCATTCTTTGAAGGAAAGTTAACTAGAGGAACACCAGTATATATTGAAGCTAGTAAGATAGCTAGAGATTATAGTTTTTATAAAGGGATGTTACATAAGTTTGAGGACTCTGACCATACTCGATTGAGAATCGTTATACCTGCCTATTTGCATAGGAAAACGGTATGGTTAGCCCATAGATCTTTCGGATACACAGGAGTCGATAAAACAGTCTCGATATTGAAGGAAGCATTTATATGGCCGAGATGGAGGGAGACTGCACGGGATACGTTGAAGACATGTGATAATTGTCAAAGAATTATACCAAATGCGTTTTTGATGAGACAAAAGCCGATACCGTTGATACATGAGAGGCCATGTCAGATCATCTCGATTGACAACTTTGGACCATTACCTAAGGCTAGGAGAGGAAACCGACATATTATGTTGGCTATGGATGTCTTTACAAAGATGGTTGTTCTTTCCGCCATACAGAAGACTAGTATCAAACAAGTACTAAAGCGGCTAAAAGAAAAAGTGATACCTATTCTGGGTAAACCAGAGAATCTGTTATCGTATCACGGTAGTTGCTTGACAAGCATGGAATTTAGACCGGAATTAGAGAGTCTTAGAATACGCCAAATACTGTCAAGTATTCGCCATCCTGAGGCAAATCCTGTTGAAAGAGTGATGAGGGAGACGGCGAAGTATTGCAGGATATACTGTGCCGAGGAAAATTGGAAGTGGATAGATAATTTGGATATTATTGAGTTTTGCATCAACAACACGATACATGAGGCTACTGGAGAAATTCCTATAACATTGCATCGGAATGAGCAACCTGAGAGACCTTGGAGTCAGGTCATACCCAGACCGACAGACGCTCAGCCTGGAAGAGAAGTCCATATCAGAAGGGCTTTTGAGCATTTGCAAGCCCAAGCTGATAGAAGGCAACGAAGAAATAGGCATAAAAGATATCATCGACCGTTATTGGTAGGGGAAATGGTGTTAGTAAAAAGACCAGATATTTCTGATCCAGGGAACCGCGTGTTCAAGAAGTTTCAGAAAATGTACCACGGCCCATATAGAGTAATAAGGGATCTAAGAAACAATGCCTATAGTTTTCATCATTGTGAAACGAATCACGAAGTAACCATGAATTCGGCAAATTTGAAAGTATATTATCACCCCGAAGACTTCGATGAAGCAAATGAACACGCCCTGGTTATGGAACTAATTAAAGATGATGATGAATCCACTTTAAGAGTAAAAAGGAGCATGTTGAAACACGACCCAGAGAGGGAACGCGAAAGTCAAGCAGCAAATTGTGAATGTGAACTGGAACAAACTTAATGTGAGCTATAAGAGATAATTGAATTAATTGAAGAGGAAAATTTCAATTTAAGGAAAGAAATGAGGAAATAAAGAAACGGGTAGGGAAAGACCACACCCATAATAAAAGATGAAATTCTGTAGACTCTTAGTCCAGAAATAAAAGGAAGGAAGTACGGGTAGGGACAGAGCGTCCCCAACCATTACCGGATATGACTTTAAATTAGAAAACACGAATCAACGTGGGATTCTATGAGAGAGTAAAACCCAGGGTACTGCGAGATGTTATGATGACTTCGACGCTGAAAGGATGAAATTTTCTGTGAAAAATACTTAGATAAATTTACTCAGAATTCGAAAATTTATTTATCTAAGGAGGGGAGATTTGAACCCATGTGGACTGGTTCAAGTATCGAATCCATACCTTTATATGCAAGAAAAAGGAGAAATAATGCGGACTTTAGAATGGATTTTTAAAGGATTTTAAAGGGTTAATAAGAAGTTGGACTGTTATAAGATGACGCAAGCGCGACATACCACGAGTCACGGGTGTATGAGATCACGGCTGTCGCTGCAATCAGAGGCTGGCGCATGATTATAAATAGAGCTGGTACTTTTCCGTCTTGAAAGACAGAGAAGAAGTTTCGGAAAAAGATCTTACTCAACAATAAATTGCCAACGTCGCAATGACGCAAGAAGAGAAATAATTAAAATTATGCCATTTGCAAGCATTTAATTAATGTGATGAATCCGTCACTGTTGATAATCCTGGGAAGGAGATTTTTGTGTGTGGAAAAAGTTAATAATAATTGCACAGGAAAGAAATGCACACGCAGCATGACGTAGATAGTTATCCCCCGAGCCCGAAGCTAGCAGAGAGGGAAAACAAAACCACAATACCCACGCATCTCAGGAGCCCATTTATTTAATATCATGGGAGTGTATGATCGATATTCGTAATTAAAGGAACCCTTTCTACAATTAAAATGAGAGCTTTTTGGAGTCATATTTTTCAAAATTATATGACGATTATTTTAGAAGTTAGTGGTGGAGAAGAAACAAATCTGATCTTTTTGTGGCAGATTTGAATATATACCCTGGACGTGCCAGGAAGAGTATGCAGTATTCACCAGACCGTGATAGGTCGTGTTACTCTGTATCGCAGACGAGCACCCCTTATGGGAGTCGCCGTCTAGTATCGTCAACAGTATCGCCGTGCGAAAAAGCATCAGAATCCTTGTTATAGGAAACATATCATCAAGCTTCGGACTTTATAAATTTTTCAAGTACAGTCAAAGTTTTAGACTGTGGACTTAAGCAGTTACCGGTGATAGGGACTCGAACCTAAATAGTTTCAGATAAAGTGTCAGCATCATATGAGTTCGGAATACCTTAGAAGAGTGAACTATAAAATTCTATCTCTACGTTAAATAACCAGATCAGGGTAAAACGTGATAGTAACGCCTAGTGTTCCTGAACTGAGGATACTAGAGTGGGGTGCGATAGAATTAGGGAATCGAGATGCCAGGCATTGTCTAGGTTTAGACCAACGAACAATCAGACATAGGAATTAGTTCAATAGTTAAAGAACTGCAGCATCAGAAATTAAAATCCACGTGTGGATTACCAGAGAAGGAAATAACTAGGTCGCCGTTATACTAGTTCAAGCGATCCTAGGAGTAAAACGTCAATGATAGACTTATGTTAAACGAACAATTTAGCGTCAAGCAAGCTACGATATCGTGCATTAAATTCATTAAGCCGATAGTCGAAACCACGGAATAAGAGGATCAACCGTTCCAGTGAGGGTAGTTCGATCGAGACTGTCAATCATCCCATAGGATTAGGAAGCCGACGTAAACAAAGTGTAACTCTTGGAGACGGGAAAGGGGAAGATAATCACGTGTGTCAAGGCAAAGAGAATAAAGGCCAGAAGTGATAAATTTATATGTAATTTTATTTTAGTGAAAATTTTTGAGTGTAAAATATATATTTTTAGTGAATTTGTGGTTAAGTGAAAATGAACCCCAGAAGGGTATTCTGTAGATTAAACATGATCAGTGTATATGTTTTATGTGATTTTAAAGCAGTGTTATTAAGTGTAATTATGATCATAAGTATGGCGTAAGGATCAGTGTGTGGTGAAATGTTTCATCGTTGGAAAACCCTGTCTTTGACCGAGGGAATCATGTGAGTACTAATTTCAGTATTATGTGTTTTGGGAAGATTTGCGTAAAATCCTCAGAAGTTGAAGTAGGGATGTGTGAAAACATGAAAGTATAGGTTGCGCGATCTGAACGATTAATTTGATTGAAATATAAGTAATTTGAAGTATTAATGAATCCCTTGTGAAAAATATTCAGTGGAATACCAGTATGATGGCAAATAATATAATTTATGTAATGCAAGCGCAATAATAATAATAATAATAATTAAATAAATGAATTATGCGATGAATTTTATATTGAATAAGTAGTAGCTGCGAGAGCTCCTTATATGAATTATTATTATTATGTTGAGGAACCAATAATGTTCTTAAAGTTAAATATAGTTATTGTTGATGGAGGCTAAGGCTGATTATATTTTTTTCGAGACGAAGATCAAATTTTGATTTGAAGTTTTATTATTTCTTTCTTTGAAAGGCAACTTGGCTATTATGAATGAGCGCCATGTCGCGCAATTGAAATAATTTGTCACGCTAGGAACGCCTTGAAAGGCTCGGTAAAATAATTGTGAGTGACAGTTAGTCGCGGTAATGAGTTATATGCTGAATGTGGTTGTATGCAATACAAGACAAGGGTGCAAATTATGTTGAATTGTAAGCGCCGGTTGAGTACTAATGCCTTCCCTAAGTCGCTAATATTGTAAGTCCTCAAAGTTGGGATATGGTTCCCGAGGCAGTTTAAAAGGAATGAACTCAGATTCTTCCACGTCGAAGCCCCTTATATATTTGTTGTTCTATTGATTCTCTTACCCACTAATGAGGACACTTCAAAATTATACCTTACCGGAGCTAAAAGAAAAGGTCTGTAGAACCTAATAATGTATTGTTGTTGATTTGTATTATACGCCTTGTCTTTCAAAGAAACGCATTAAAGCAGCTGGTAGCAAGCGCTGTGTAGCCCGTCTCGAGGGAGAGACCGTAGTCCCCCTCCTTCCAAAGCCATAAATTAGCCGAGTGCTGTAACACTCTTGGGAACTCTCTTATAGAGAAAGGTCAAGAACAAGCTGTCTGGTTCACGTTACACGAATGTGTTTAAGATTGTTTTAACGACCCAGTATTTGAACTGAGGTCCTTTTACGTTCATTATTATCGCTTGAAGAGTTCAGATCGTTGCTTCCTTAATATGTAATTTTCTTTGAAGACAATATAATAAAATCCCTAACTTTATTATTAAATGATTCAGTTGTTTCACGAGTTATGATGGAAATGTTGAGATTTTTGGGAGTTATCTTAAGTTGACTTTGTCAGTAGTTTTCTATAACTCGGGGATGCGCAAGTTTTTCCAATCACGGTAGTGAGTAGGTAGCTAGAGAAGAGAGATGGTAACAAGATGAACATTGTGGGAGCCCAAAATAATTAATAAGTAGCAATACTATAATATTGTAATTGAAGCTAGAAATACTCATGTAAAAACTAAATAGTGTGTGTGTTTAATCGATAACACGATGCATGTAAGCTTTACCGAGCCATTTGGAGCTGGTTTTTAAGGAGTTAGGATTTATGCTATATGGGAGTGAAACTCAGATGAAGTTTTTGTTTGGTTTTGGATAACCATTAAATATTTTGTGAATCAGTATTTTGAATTCCTTGTTCGTGTTTGGAACAAGTGTGAAATGTAGTGTCAGTGTTTTTATGTTTATTTTGTAGCGCCATATTTTGAATAATTAATTGTTTTGATAGTAGGATTTTTTTGAAGTGTATCCTATGCTTAATCCAGAGTGTGTAGGCTAAGTCACAGAGTGGGAGAACATACCATGAACCCCGATACTCCCGATTGAGCATTGCTGGCGAACTGTGATTTGCATATTTCATTGTTGAAATGGGCACAATAGCTACCACACCCTACATTCGAGGCAATCTGTTTAACATAATTTAACCTTGTCTACCCCTACAGTTCTTGCCTTCAACTCTTCATTCCATTACTATGTTTGCTATTCCTGGGTTTCTTAGTAAGTGTCCTACCAACCTATCTCTTCTCTTCATTAGCAGTCACCAGAAAAATCTCTCCTCTCCTACTCGTCTTAATACCTCTTCATTTGTAAGCTTATCTACCCATCTGATAATCATCAGCCTTCTCCTGTAACACCACACTTCGAACATTTCAATTCTCTTGTTTTCTGCTGCGCCAGCAGTCCAAGATTCACTTCCATAGAGCGCCACGCACCAGACAATGGCTTTCAAAAATGACTTCCTGATACCTAAATCTATATTTGCCGTCAACAGATTCCTCTTCTGTAGAAATTCTTTCCTTTCCTGAGCCAACCTACTTTTCATATACTCCTTGCTGTTTTTCAGAGTGACTCAAAATCTTTAGGTACTGCTCCAGAAAAGAATGTTCATTTTGACTAGCCGCAGTCTTCCACCGGTGAGAGTGATGTGATAGAGTCAAAGCTCAAGTCGTTCATATTAAGCCTATTTTCCCTTTTGAAAAACATTGGCTTATGGGATCCCCTTTTATCCGTGTGAGTGTATGTGTGTGTGTGTGTGCGCGTATGTGTGTGTGTGTGTCCCTTATAAAATCTTAACGGCTGGAGCGATTTTAATAAAATTCAGTAAGGTTATAGTACTGGTCCGTCCGACTCTGACCGTGCCCTTCACATTTTACACTCGACAGACAGTGACCAAGTGAATTGCTCTCAATAGGACCACGCAAGACTCAACCAGATAAGTAGCCTTTACAATAAAATCTGAATTGGCTATTTACAACAACCACATATTCACTCCAAACAAGCAAATTCTGGAGGTCAATCACCACTTCCAGTATCTCAACAAAATATCAGATAGACCACAACTAACAAATATTGACGAGTTGCATTATCTCAACTAACACTGCAACTAAATAAGTGTAGCCTATATATTGTACATATTTTCACCCCTACTTTCAGACATAGATTTTATAGCCGAAGTGTAATGGATCTGATGATCGCTTGACGATCGAAACTGGTCATACAAGTGTATTTAATAATCTCATGTACATATTTTCAGAATTAGGGAATAACCCATCTCATTTGGGTACAATCGTGTTGACCGACTGCAAAGCATCCTACTTTTGTGTTTTAGTGCATAACTCTCTGGTCTACAAATAATATAAAAATTAACATGGCAACCATCCGAAATATTTAGACGTTTCTCAATATCTATGTATCTATTACAGCAATTAATCTGAAACGTTGTATGTTGATAGAGGCAATTACCGTAAGCAGGAACTACTTGTTAGATGTCGAATGTTCCGGGGTGGAGTGGTAACGGTTGGAATGTTTGTAGGATCCATAGAAGAAGGGGTTGTACACATCCCCTCTCACGTACCGCACAGCACATTTGTTTGGAAACATGTATAGCAATTCCTAACTTGAGAACAAATGAGCAAGCACGCATGTCAAACACAGTTGATTTAATTGTAACTTCTGTAGTGCTGTGTGCGTTGGGTTTCTGCTGTAAAGGAGCTACTTTGGTTTGTATCTAACAAGCACTCTACTCCCAATCACTTGGACGTCATGGGAACTTCTGTCTCACCGTATGAGCTCTACAGCAAGTACTGTACTTTGGCGCCAGAGGAAGCTATCATATATGGCATATACGCGCGACCTCCCGAGTAGGTTTCTTACAAGTTCGACCATTCAGGCCGTCTTCTGTGAATTATACGGTAAGTATAAGGTGCGTTCAAAAAGTAACGAACCGGAGGCATAATTACAGGAACCAGTACCTGTATGTTAGAAGTATTGGCCCTGACTGTTGAAGCACTTGTCCCACTGTGACACGAGGCGGTGAATGGCTGTCTCATAAAATTCCCTGGGCTGCGATGTGAACCAGTTCCAAACCTACAGCCGGACGTCGGCGCCCGAGGTGAATCGTTGGCCCCGCATAACCCTTTTCAGGGGACCAAACATGGCGTAATCACAGGGAGAGAGGCCTGGACTGTATGGAGGGTGGCCGAGAACCTCCCATGTGAATTTCTGCAGGAGTGCCGCGACTGTGTTGGCCGTATGAGGTCGTGCATTGTCGTGGAGCGACCACGGCGGCTATGGCGTTCACTGTCACTCGGCGATCCTGGGTAATGAGTGCATCAACCAGCTGGACGTTATAATCGGTAATGCAGGGGGGTGCCCCAGACCGGGCATCATCGGCTAACGACACCCGTCCTTCCCTGAAGCGCTTGTGCCACGCCTTGACCCTTGCAAGGGACATGCAGTGTTCGCCGTACACTTGTGACATTCGGCGATGAATGTCCGTTCCCCCTACTCCTTCCGCTGTCAGAAACCGAGCAACACCTCTTTGCTCTTCGGTTGACGCCTCCATGTCACTGTTTGCAATGTGATTGGCAGCGTTGGACGATTGATGCATGCTGCTGCTCGCGTTGTATCGTCACGTGACGTGCACGCGTGCCCTCTAGCGACGGGCTGTGACCTTCCGCGCTCTGGTCGGAAACACACCTAGTTACACACGCCACGATTAGACGATGTAGTCACCGGTTTGCGCATTCCAGCCCCCAGCTCGTTACTTTTTGAACGCACCTTATATTTAAAAGCATGTCATAAAAACCCAAGGTTCCATTCTTAGCTATGCCAAGATCTCTGGGCTGGACAAGAAACCATATACTTGGAAATTCAATGCAGCACACTAAACATATTTTTAAATAGGAATTATTCTGCAGTCAATAGCAAATTTTATGACATACGACGTGTCTTAAAAGGTAAGTTATCTCATGCATCATAAAAATTAATTCTTCAAACATCCGAATATTCGAATTTATAATTAGCGAAAATTCGAGGTAGCCTAGTTGAAAAAATAGGAAATTCGAATTATTTTAGCCTATTTTAGTTTATGAAAGAAATTGGCATATGAGATCACCTTTTGTACGTGTGTGTATGTATGTGTGTCTCCTAATAAAATCTAAACGGTTAGAGCGATGAAAATGAAACTCAGTAAGGACATAGTACTATTTTGTCCGACCCCGACTGAGCCCTTCAAATTACATGTCACTACTTCAACATGGTGGCTGTGAGAAATACATGTATTTCACCGGCATTCTATATCTCCGAAACTATTACTCTGACATCTTGTACGATGATAAGAAAACACCACTAGATGTTCGCCTATGAGACTTTCAAAAACCTACCTGTCACGTACAAAACGAACATGGCGGCCAAGCGAATTTGAAACATTTATGTAGACTTTTCTCGCGATGTAACTATTCGAGCGCAGTGAAACATGGTGCAGCAAATGTTTATACAGATTGTAATTCACTGACATCTAATTTAGTTTAATTTCTTATATAATCTTAAGATGGCGGCTGTGCGAAAGTTTGAAATTAAGTTTTTTCTTCTTGTGTCCTAATCATGCGATCGAAGTCAACCCTTGAATAATGAACCTACGCAATAATTGCCATCTAATAGTACATAACTCTGTGGCCTACATATATATAAAGCCAACATGGTCCCATCCGAAATATTTAGACGGTTCTTCATATCTACTAATCTATGACAGCAATTAAACTGAAATTTTGTATGTTGATAAAGACTATTAACACAAGTTCACCTATGGAATTTTGAATAACCTGGTGAGCACAAATCCAACACGGCAGCGACGCGAAATTCAAATATTTAAATGGACGTTTCTCGCGATTTAACCACTCTAGCGCAGAGTACGGTAAATACTTATACAAATTTTAATCCACTGACATATCAATTTTTCAATTGTTTTCATAACCTCAAGATGGCGGCTGTGCGAAATTTTAAAATCTTGTTTTCATTTCTTGTGTCCTAATCATGTGATTGATGTTTGAATAATACACCTACGCAAACTCTTCATGTATTAGTGCATAACTATATGACCTAGGTATATAAAATCCTACATGGTGACCATCTGAAATATTTAGATGGTTCTCAATATCCACGAATCTATTACATCTATCAAACTGAAATTTCGTATGTTGAAAGAAGCAATTAACATAAGTAGGATATACGAAAATAGGCTATTAATTCTTCACGGAACTACTTGTTTTGTTATCCTCCTAGCTCGGCTCCAACCACGGACTCTGCGAGGGATCATTCCGCTGCAGCCAAAAGGACAGTGCCTTCGAGCTGGACACACTTCGTCAGCAGATACAACTGGGGATGGTGACAAGCCAATCACCCTGGCAACCGTTAACTCGGGTTTCATTTAGGAAAGGTCAGGGTAGGAAGTGGGAAGGAAGTCAGCCGTTGTCCTGTTGAAAGGAACCTTCTCAGAATTTGCTTGGGGGTGAAAATGGGAAACCACGGAGAACCAATTTCAGGACGAACTTTCAGGTGTGTTTGAACCCACGCTCTCCAGATACCAGTGAGGATTGAGGTCACCGCGGCTGGTCGCAAGGTATATACAGCCGTAATTGCAATAAATTGACAAGATGTTATTTCCTGTGGCTCCTTCAGGAGCATAGGGCTTCGATGAATTTTTGCCAGCGGACTCTGCTGCGGGCCATCCGACGTAGTTCTCCCTAGGTCGATAAATGGACAGCTCACTGATTAACTGCTACGAAGAAGTGTTTGGATCTGAGAAAGTAGGCGCTGTATGATCCATTCTTGTTTTGATGCAGACTTTCACTTTCTAAATGCTGTATTATTTTCATAAACTCAGTACGTTGTGATTTTTTTTTTGTCTGGGGCTTGGAGACAGTGATCATCAGCCCCATTGAGTCAGTAAAATTAATCTGACTAAGGGCCGTTTTCACCAGCGTCAATTATCTCTTAATTCTTCATTAAAGGTTATTTAAGTTTGCACGAGCATTTCATCAAACAGAAACGCTCGTCAACTTACCACTAGCAAGGAATTACGTTAAATGGCCAAATCTGACCACTCAACCATCATTAGGCCTAACCATGGAGGGAAACTGCCGAACTCTACCTCGCGGATCCATCAATGGCAGTTTGTTTCCAAGTTTCAGACGAACTTTCATCCATATGAATATAAAATATGTTTATGACTATGAAATTATAAAAGATCATACATGTTTAATACCAAGTGGGAATCAAACTACATCCAGCTCTGCATAATAAGCTCAGAGGCTACAACGCTACGAAAACAGTGGGCAGAGCGTGTTCTATTTAGCTAATTAAACATAACTGCCAGTTCTCCTAAATTCTTCGTTCTTATTATTTTAAGATTTGCCATTAATAAGGTCTTCTGTATTTCCCTTTCTTTATAATTATGTTCCAGAAAATCTCAAGGAAGCATCGCAAACAACTTTTCTTGATCTATCCGCCATGTTTCTCAGGAAGAAACAGACTCTACGCATGCGCGAGAGCCGTAAAGCGCATTTAAGTTATCAGGAACCCGAATGGTCTGGTGAAATGCAACTACGAAAATCACGCAATAACTCTCGTATTTAGGTTAAATAGGATTTAGGTTAAATAGGAGTTAACTAATCGTTTGTAAAACGGCCTGTACTTGTTAGATACGCTTGACCATTTAGGTTGCACCTACTAGAAAGTTAAATGTGTGATAACGCGTACTAAATGGCTCCATACTGCAGTTCTCCTTAAGGTCACTCAATAAAAATCCATTATTTATTAGCCCATTCTTGTAAGTTAGTTGTAATTGAAAGATTTATACCGATCTGGACGGTAATTTATATGTGACAAGAGCGAAACCGCCTCAAGGACCTTGCATGTCGTAACAAGCGACTGGTTGCAGACGGGAATTGAAGGAAGCTGCGTATTGGCGGTGATGATACAAGGTCGCTAGACAGGTTTCTGACTTCTTCCCATGTGCTTTAAAATGAAAGCGTGAACTGAGGAAAAGTGCATGAACTGTCCATAAAAATGGAAAAATAACACATTGAGTTAACGCACTGTACAAATACCATCTGATCCTTTGTAAATACTCGTATCTAGGGGTAGGTGACCTCGACCGGCCAAGAGCGCTCTACGTCGTGCCTCACTGGCATCGGGCGAGCGTTGGTTCGAATCCTAACTTGGCTGTCCTGAAAAGGTTTTCGTGGTTTTTAATCTTCACCAGCAGGCAAATGCCAGGACGGTTCCTTCCAATGGGTCGACTTCCTTCCAAAATTATTTCCCTGGCCCTACCGAAATTAGACCCAAGTTAGCGGTCACCTGGGCGATCGGCCTGTCACCATCCCCAGTTGTATCTGCTGACAAAGTGTGTCCAGCTCCCAGACACCGTCCTTGCAACGGTAGAGGAATGATCCCTCACAGAGTCTTTTAAATTTTAACACATTCCATCAATCCAACATGGCAACCGCTTTCTATATCTTCGAAACAGTTATTGATATCACCCTGAAACATTTATATTCATAGATGGTTGGTTCCTCAATTTAGGGGCTTCGACAACGCCGTCATATAGCCCCGTGTACTTTGGGTGTGTGTAGAATCTGTCTGATAACCGGTGTTAATTGTGATGACTGTATTAGTGTGTGTTATCTGTTTTTTTTTCTTTTTTAAATTCAAATAGTTCCTACTTTTGCTGCCAAACGCCACTGTCAACGACTACTAGTTCAGAACTTAGCTACCAGACGTCACCACTGTCGGCTCTTGGCAACGAACGTAGGAACCTATGAGCGTTGTTTACATTCTTAACCTATACAATTTAGCTTCACACAGATGTAATTAGTGGAAGGTTCTTTAACATGCCATAAATCTATGACTTGGGACCGCCGGCTTTACTTTCCCTCCGAAGGAAGGCATACTGAGGGATTTTTAACGCTCTTAAAAAATCCGACGACTTCGGCCGGATTTGAACTTGCGATCTTGGGCATAGAAGCTCAGCATGCTAACAACTACGCCACCGAAGCCGCCAAATATATTCATAGAGAATACTAAGATAAGTTCACGTATGTGACTTTCAATTATCTGTTAAGTACAAAACCAACATGGCGGCCAAGCAAATTTTAAACAGTTAATAGAGTAATCTCGCAGGGGAGCGTGATAGTGCAGTGGCTTCGCTGCTCGTCTTTCACTCGGACGGCCGGGGTTCGAATCCCGGTGTCAGCGGGGTGGAATTTTCACGAGAAAAATCACGTGGCGTCAGGAAGGGCATCCGGCCTTAAATCCCCGGCCAAAACCAAAATGAGCCTGGTTGGCTCCGGTGACCCCAATTAATTGGAAAAAGCCGAAGAAAGAAAGAAAATTGAGTAATCTCGCGATTTAAGCATCCGAGCGCAGTGAAACTTTGTACTGTAATTGTTTATGCAACATTCGATCTACTTCATCTAATTTAGCCTAATTCAATTGTATTTATTAACTTAAGTAATGGCGACTGTGCGAAATTTTAATATTAATTACCGTAATTATGTATGTGTCCTTATGATACGATCGAAGTGAACGTTTGTTTAATGAGCCAACGCAATACTCTTCATCTACTGGTACATAACTGTATGGTTTACATGTAGAACAGTCCAATATGGCGATCATCCGAAATAATTCACCAGTTCTCAATATCTACAAATCTATTACAGCAATCAAACTGAAATTGTGTACGTCAATTAGTTCTCAGCTGGGATCTACAGTATCCTGCATGAAATAAGTTAGTGTAGTGGCGAAACTCTCCCTAGATCACTCCGTATTTAGACAGACCTTGCTGTATGGAAGTGAGAGCTGGGCAGATTCAGGATATCTGATACATAAGGTAGAGGAAACTGATATGAGGGTAGCACAAATGATTGGAAAGACAAATAGATGAGAGCAATTGTAGGAAGATACTCCTAATGAAGAGATGAATGTTATGTTAGAAATACACACGCTAGATGAATCGTCGGACGTGGGTTGGCGATCACGGGGCCCCAGCTGAGTCCGGCATTGCTTCCTCTTACTTGTGCCAGGCTCCTCTCCGTCTTATTCCCTGTCTACCTCACTTGGTCAACTCTTGTTCTCTTCCTGTATTAGGGTATCTGAGGCCTAGGGAGTCTCTTCCTCTCCCGCCATAATTGGCCCTTGTCTCGTCTTTTCTGATACCCTCCTTCTGCGAGGGGTCAGTCTTCTTTTTCTTTTCATGTTATCTCCTGCCTTCTGCTCAATGCCCTCAAGGAGGCAGGGTGTATGTAGCCCCACCACTCCTGGTGCACCCTGGATATTGCTACACCCTCAGGGGCTCAAGGCTGGTGAGTTTGGGAGTTGGCGACCCCGAGGGATTCCTGAGCTGGGTCCGGTTTTCCCCCTTTTATCCATTGCCTCTAAGTCGGACCCTCTACTCTTTCTCTTTCCTATCTGCCTTTCATGACTCTCCTTCTTTCCAAGACCCTCAATCCGCATTCTTCGAGGCTTAAGGGCATTTCTTTTTCTCCTGTCCTTTGTTTGCCTTATTCTCCTTTGGTTTTTCATTTCGTCTTCTATTATGTAGGTTAGTGGTTAGTTTTAGTTATAATTTGCATTTCATTGTCATCTTCACGATCACCCAAACCATTAGGGGCCGATAACCTAGATGTTAGGCCCCTTAAAACAACAATTATCATCATCATCAGCTAGATGAAGGTGTTCGTATGAGCCGACTCAGATGGTGGGGTAATGTGATCAGAATGGGGGAGGAGAGATTACCTAAGGGGTTAATGAGTTCAGCTGTAGAGGGCAAGAGAAGCAGAGGTAAACCCAGAAGGCGATGGTCAGGTTCAGTGTTGAACAATTTCAAAGTGATAGGCTTAGAAGCAGAGGAGGCCGCAGTACTAACTGCTAACAGGGCATCATAAAGGCAACTTGTTCGCAAACAGAGGCTTGCGGACTAGACTGGATGCTGAAAGGCAAAACAGTATAGATGTAGGGCCTATGTATGTATAAGAGACCAATGGAAGCGAAACTCTTTTTAAAGTTACTCAAAAAACAGAATCGACAACATTTTAAAAGTAGAAAGAAGAATTGCTAGAACATGCATAAATAAAAAAAAATCAGAACGATAGACAATGGCGGATCGTACCAAATGAAGTGGTATACAGAGAACTGGAGCCCATCACTGATACCATTCGGAAGAAACGGATTTCTTTTTAGGTCACATTATGAGCACACCGCAAACCAGATTATCTAGAAAAATTGTAGAGAAAGATTGGAATATGAAACAACAAGTAGGATGGATTAAGGAAATTAGGGAAGATATCAAAGAATTAGAAATAACCTTGGATGACTTGCAAAATAAAACAAAATATTAAAAAAATCTGAAAGATATAAAAATAAGATTTCAAGCAAAAATAGACAATCGTCATACAGAAAAAAGGGTATTTACAGATGAGGAACGCTTGCGAAGATCAGAGCAAATGAAAAGCTACTGGGCGACTCGGAAAGAAAACTTACTGAAGAAGAGGACCAAGAAATGATTGACTGAAGTGGTCCAATGGGGCCAAAAAAGCAGAAGCAGAGGAAGAAGAAGAGGAAGAAGAAGAAGAAGAAGAAGAAGAAGAAGAAGAAGAGATCAATAAAATAAGCTCACCTATGGAAATTTCAATAACCTGATCGACAAAAATCCAACATGGCAGTGTTGCGAAATTTAAATATTTAAATGGATATTTCTCGTGACTTAATCACCCGAGCGCTGTATATCTTGGCAGGGTAGTCCATATGCATGCATTCATACAAGACATTGCATATTGACGTCTAACTTAATTCAATTTTTATGAGATCCTAAAAATGGGATCTTTGCAAAATTCTTAAAATCATGTGCTTATTTCTCGTGTCCCAAACAAGTGATTGAAATGCAAGTTTATATAATGATCCTAAATTATATTGTTCATCTGCTGGCGTATAATTCTATCTATATATATAAAAATCAATGTAACGTGATAGTTTGTCTGTGGGTGGGTATGTATGTCTCCTATGCGTTCATATACCATTCGTCCGATTGCGATGAAACTTGGGTGAGATGTTGAGTACACTCCAAGGAAGGTTTCTGACTTAGTAAATCCATTTTACAATAGGTAGCACACGCGTAGATTCAACAAATGAGCGACGATGCGCGAAGCATTTCAACAAAGTCCCGTATGTGTTCATATACCATTCGTCCGATGGCGATGAAACTTGGGTGAGATGTTGTGTACACTTACGTGAAGGTTTCAAAATTAGTGAATACATTTCACAGTAGATAGCGCTTAAGTAGATTCAACAAATGAGCGACGACACGCAATGCGTTTCAACAAAGTCCCGTATGCATTCATATACCATTCGTCCGATAGCTATGAAACTTGCGTAAAATGTTGAGTACACTGCAGGGAAATTTTCTGGCTGAGTACATCCACTTTACAATAGGCAGCGCACGAGTAGATTCAACAAATGAGCTACGACGCGCGAAGCATTTCAACAAAGTCACGTTTGCGTTCATATACCATTCGTCCGATAGTGATGAAACTAGGCTGAGATTTTTTGTGCACTCTAGGGAAGGTTTCTAGCTTAGTAACTCCCTTTAAAAATAGGTAGAGCACGAGTAGAATCAACAAATGAGCAACGGCGCGCGAAGCGTTTCAACAAAGTCCCGTATAAAGTCATATACCAGTCGTCTGATAGTGATAAATGTTTGGTGAATTGTTGTGTACACTCCAGGAAAGGTTTCTGGCTAAGTAAATCCATTTTACAATACGAAGCGCACGTTTATATTCAACAAATGAGTGACTACGCGCGAAGCGTTTCGACAACGTCCCGTATACGTTCACATACCATTCATCCGATTGCGATGAAACTTGGGTGAGATGTTGTGTACACTCCAGGGAAGGTTTCTGGCTGAGTACATCCATATTACAATATGTAGCGCAAGAGTAGAATCAACAAATGAGCGACGACACGCGAAGCGTTTCAACCGAGTCCCGTATGCATTCATGTACCATTCGTCCGTAGCTGTGAACCTTGGGTGAGATGTTCTGTACACGTCATGGAAAATTTCTGGCTTAGTAAATCCACTATACAATATGCAGCGCACAAGTTGATTCAACAAATGAGGGACGACGCGCGAAGCGTTTCAACAGCGTCCCGTATAAGGTCATATACCATTCTGCCGTTAGCGGTGAAACTTGGGTGAAATATGGTGGACACTCCAAGGAAGGTTTCTGGCTTAGTAAATACATTTCACAGTAGGTAGCACACGAGTAGATTCGACAAATGAACGACGACATGCGGAGCGTTTCAATACAGTCCCCTATGTCTTCATATCCCATTAGTCCGATAGCGATGAAACTTGGGTGAGATGTTGTGGACACTTACGTGACGGTTTCTAACTTAGTAAATACATTTTACAGTAGGTAGCGCACGAGTAGATTCAACAAATGAGTGACGGAGCGCGAATCGTTTAAACAAAATCAGGTATGCGTTCATATACTATTCATCCGATTGCGATGAAACATTGATCAGTTATTGTGTACCCGCCAGGGAAGGGGACTTAGTAGATCCATTTCACAATAAGTAGCGCAAGAGTAGATGCAACAAATGGGTGACGACGCGCGAAGCGTTTCAACAAAATCCCCTATTGCGTTCATATAACATTCTTCGATTGCGATGAAACCTTGATGAGTTATTGTGTACACGCCAGGGAAGGGCTTCGACTTAGTAATACATTTCTCAATAGGTAGCGCACGAGTAGATTCAACAAATGAGTGACAGCGCACGAATCGTTTAAACAAAACCCCGTATACGTGCATATACAATTCATCCGATTGCGATGAATCATTGATGAGTTATTGTGTACACGCCAGGGAAGAGTTTCGACTTAGTAAATCCATTTCACAACAGGTAGCGTACGAATAGATTCAACAAATTGTAACATTTTTAATGAGTCGTTGAACGTGGTGATGACTATTGTGGTTCAATAAAACAAACATGATATGAATAAATAATATACACTGTGGTGTGACCTTACCTGTGATAGTGTAATATAATAAGTTGTTGAGCGCCAGATTCCTATTTAAGATAGTGAATCGAAATTTATTGATTTAACCTCGGCTATCAGCAGTAGAGTCGAGAACCACTTACCCGGGCCGTAGTGAGACAAAGTCATCTAACCAATCCGTATTTAATCAAGGAGTATGATTGCCTTAAAGTACCAACTACAATGAAAGAAATAGGCATTACGTTGAAGAGAATGAATTTATTAAATGCAAAAACAAAATATTAATAAAACAGAATAGTGATAGTCACACAATTGAATTTAAAATTACTCAATGCGGCAATTAATTATTTAAAAGAAAATGAATATTAAAATGAATTGAAAGTTAAATGAAGTTAAATTATAATAGAGACGATCGTTTTATTGAATTGTTGGCTCACCCAGTCGAAGATTCGTCATATTTAAGAAATGATCGATGATCTCGATGTTACATCGCTTATGTTTAAAAAAATGATGTGATATCTCAATTACTATGAAATATCCTCATTAAGTACGTTGCCATCTGTAGAAAGACTCTTGATCAGGGATATAACCCATTATGTATTGATATAGATGTCGGCAAGACATCGTTCAGTGTCGACTCTCGGTGCTCAGTCCATTAGGACCCAGAAAGAAAGGTTACAACTTCCTTCCTTCATTGATAGCTATAGATCAATGCGTCTTTTGTCGGAGTCGCAGGTACTAATACTAATGACTTCCTTGTCACGTGGTGTCACAGCTTCCCTCTCTTATTAGCCTTCTCCATTCTTGACTCATAACTTGCAATATATATTGACGCGTATATACCGTAGAAAATGGCGTGTTGGTTACACCATAGTGGGTTTCTAAGCATCTCAGGAAAATGACGCAGTTTGCCGTGGTGAAATTCTTACTACGTCGTTCAGTTTGTGACGCACAGGGTTAGTCCATATCGCCAGTCTTGTTGCAATATATAATACTTCGTCTCTTTACAAGTAATTGTTAATAAAAATCTAATTGAATATAATAATCAAAACCGCTTACAATTATCTGATATAAAAATCATCTCATTGATGTACTAATTAATAAGAATAATAAATATGATAATTATAAATGAATAACCCTATAAATATAACCGCTATGGGATCGAATCGTTACAATCGCCCCTGATATAAATAATTTAAAATAAAATGTAACATTATTTGTATCACTACACATCCTACACAAATGAATACAAATGTAAATATTAATACCCCCATAACGACAACATACAAATAATACCCTTCAACAATACATAAAGATATACAAGAACATACTCTTTTCACTTTACATATTTGTACTATCATTTCTCATTCTTCCAAATGTTCATAATGTTCATTCTTCTTTATATATGTTGTAAAAAAAATATACATAAATGTATTCTTCACAAAAAAATCATATTTTAACTTTCATTCATCTCATTCTTCCAAATGTTCATAATGTTCATTTTTTTTTTTATATGCTGTAAAAAAAAATACATATAAAATGCCCTTCACTTTTATTTTTGACATATATGTCAACGCTGCACTCGTTTATATTTCGGTGATCGTATGCATGACATACAATTTTGGCTTCATCTCTTTTGAACGTAGTTTTTGTATATCAGTCTGGCGTAGAAGTACATTGTTGTAATACCAGCTGATTAACCCATAATAACTATTACAGCACACGATAATAGGATGCAAACAATACAATATTCCTTTCGTCTTTATAAAGGGATTACTCAAATGCAGTAAAATTTCAATAATTGAAGAAAAAAATAACTTAGCAAGATACCTAAGGCAATTCCTATTTCAGTGCATATGTCATACATGTAAATATTTCCCCAAATACATAATGACATCGAAATACCTCAAAGCAGTTATTAAACAGTTCATTTAAATATCCAAGTTACTACTCACCTGCCTTCGTGGCTTAATTCTTTCTTAGGCCACGGCCGCCTCCTTCCAAATTAATACTTCCTAAGTCTCCACGACTTCTTAACTTCTCATAAAACCATAATTCCTCTTTACTACTTCTCGAAAACAATAACTTGGATTTTCAAAATCACCAATAAACATAAAATCTGACTTCTCGTTCACTTTATAAAATTTAACTTAGCGTCAAGATATAACTTTACCGTAACGTCATTCCTTACTTACCATAACAAAATGATTAAGACTTGGACAAAATACTACTCAATACCTGAATTACGTATATCACTAAACTATTTCACAAAAACACATGACAAACTCCTCGGAATAAATATTTCGTTCCACAAAATATTAATGCTCTTATACTTTGAACTTAGTCTATTCATGATTTGACTTTTTGCTGAATGCCTAAAAACCCCCCTTAGTTTTCTCTCAAAACTCTTAATTAAGTACCGTGTCCTCCAAACACCACTTCCTACTTGTTCTGACCGCCTGGACTATAGCTTATTCCTACTACACCAGAATCTCTCAGAACTCTCAACAATTCATCGTGACATCACACGTCACATACAAAAACCTCCCCTATTCGTGGTATAATCCCACTTCTTCTTACTGTTACAGGTCACCTCTTACTGACCAATAACACACTAAATTTCAGCTAAAAAATCTTACATGCTTCGACTAATTCCTTGGAATAATAACATCACACTTAGCTTTCCTAACTATTGTCTTCCTAAAATAATGACAGTGTTCCAGTTGATAGTTAATAACACCGACACTCCTAATTCGCAAATATTCTCCCATAATCACTTCATAAAGCAAGTCCTGAGTTACAACACAGTTCAGATATTCTCTGCTCTACCAAATTAAATGCGTAAATTACACCTGCCTTTAATTGAAACTTCATTATTACCCCTTAGGTATACTCACCTTACATTACTAACTTATTCTTGTCTTCAAAATATTAAACTTATCTTTACTAACTCCGTATGACATAAATAAAACTTTAATTTCCTGTCTACTAAAAAAATAATTTACTTTTAAAATCCTCAAAACGTCGAATTATAACAAATTCCTTTCAATATTAGTAAATATTATGTCAACCTTTTAATTATAATTATTATCTTTACTTTTACCTGTGTAGGACAACAATCTACCACATAATTAATTCGTTATTATTCATCAGTAACTTTTTACTAAAAGTGGTTTAGCTCGATAACAAGCCTTGTAATATCTTTAAAACGTGCGTAACTGTAACTAAAACTTGGACAATCTTACCTTTGTAATCTCTTATTACCTTGTGTGCATACAACCATATATACTTAAAAAAAAACTCCCAACATTAACTTCACGTAGTTCCGTAGACACCATAAAAAATCTCATTGCTCAACGGAATATACATCGCTGACCTACTTGATCCTCCAAAAACTTCCTCCAACCTACTTCATTTGGCATCTTACCAAAACTTCCTCCTTAAAAAACTTCATTTGGCATCTTACCAAAACTTCCTCCTTAAAAAACTTCATTTGGCATCTTACCAAAACTTTAAAACCACCTTGCTCAACGGCATTACCTTCGTTGGCCTACTTCTTCAAACTCACGTCCATTTACGTGAAAATACACACATACACACACACATATCTGTCAACAAGTACCAGATGTCCTAATTAGTTACTACTTCCTCATTTCAACCCGATGTTGGTTAATTCATACAACGCATTACCATTAACAATTCTAAACCACTTATAAATTTCTCAAAATATATCCACTGATGACCTCGCTGTCCTCAAAATGAAACTTCTTTATTAAATCAATACCTAATTCTTCAACTCATTCGTTTTATTACCACTGTATCATCTGATCTTCACTCACTTTTGAATTAAATCTTTATTACCATTATATTCTTAATTATGGTTGCCATAATAATTATTACTTTCTTTCGATTACTTACCTATGTAATAACCTTCCTACTTTTAAAATTTAATTCTTACTTCATCCAACTTACCTGCAGTTTAAGGACCTACATTCAACTTACCTGCATTGCTCAATAGCACGACAACCTCTGTCTTCAAAATTAAATAATTTTAGTCAATCTAAATCAATAAGCGTAGGCACTACGCGCCCCTTACCATCCTAACTTCACGACTGAATTAAAATTACACACAGCAGGTTCCTTATCTACCTCTGTTAAATCCTATAACACTTCATTACTTAATATGTAAGTCATACGGAACAGTAACTATCGGTAATATAAATTTGCATCACTACTTTCTCTGGCATATCACAGTTCTTACCATCTACTATTCTGATATTGGCCCCTGCCATTATAATTCTGCTGATTATTATCATAATAATTATTTTCAGGATTATTCTGTAATATGGGCATATCGTATGAATCTTCGAGTGCATCGAATCTGCTTAACAATCCCTCTAATTCCTGTATTGTAGTGATCATTTGCATACAAGCAGCCACGTTTACCTTGGGTGGGAAATGCCTGAGGAGAAGCCTTATCACATCCCCATCTTGATTCATCCCGTCAAGATGTTTACATATGAGTACATACTCTAGAAAGTAATCAGTCATATTACTCCCTTCCCCAGATTGATACCTGCCAGAATTAATAATCTGTCTCATTTGTGATTGGATATCCTCATTCCAATATTTTTCAATAAATTTACTTTTGAAATCTTCAAAATTTATCAAGGTATGCTTGTACACTAAAAACCATCCCTTAGTATCTCCTATAAAAGCCTGGTCCAATAGCTCTACTACCATCTTCCATTCAATTTGACCATCCTTTAGCCTTTCTTTAAATCTATCCTCCACCTGATTCATGAACTGCATAGGACACCCCTGTTTGTTTGAAAACTTAGGCAGTTCAGTCTCTCTCATACTACTTAAATACTTCATTCTATCCTTATTTCCTTCCTCCCTTATCTGCTTCTTTAATCTCGCCTCCATTTCTTGAAAATTACTCTCTTTATCCATTAATTCATTTCTCAATACCTTAATCTTATCCCCAAAATCTTCTCTCATCTGCCTAGTTTCCGCTTCTATCAATTTGCTAAAACCTTTACCTAAAATTTCCTCGGACTCAGATCTACTTTCATCTAAAATCTCCTGAAAGGCTGTCTTTACTGATTCTACTTTCTTATTAACTTCTATCTCAACTTCCTTAATTTGATTTTCTACTGCTTCTAATTGTTTATCTATTTTTTCAACCATATCTTTAGCCTTCTTCTCTACCACTTCCTTAATTTCACCTCTGATCTCCTGTTTTACCCCCTGAATACTTTCCTGTAGCATATCATACTTCTTACTCAATCCTTCATTTACCTTAACCACACTGTCTAGCTTTTTACTATTTTCTTCCAGCTTTTGGTTGATCGTTTTACTATTTCTATGCAATTGTTCAAACTTCTCATTAAATTCCTTCCTACTTTCCTGATTTTGTCTACCCATCTCTTCTCTCATTTCCTGACTATTCTTATCAAGCTTCAAATTCAACTCCTGACAATTCTTTTCTAATTTCTCAAATTTAACATTGAACTCCTGACTATGCTTATTTAATTTTTCACTCATATCTTGATTTAGCCTACCCATCTCTTCTCTCATCTCCTTACTATTTTTATTCATATCTTTATCTAATTTCTCAAATTTACCATTGAATTCCAAATAATTTCTTTTATTCTCTTCACTATTTTTATTCATACTCTCATCAAATTTCGCACTTAAATCTCTACTCATCTGCCTTATGAGCGCAGTTAATGGATCTTCAGGAATCTCTATAGACTTTTCTTTCTCTAGACTACCACTAGTCTCAGGATGTACCTCTATATTCGTCTCGATATTTTCCTCTGAATTAGTGTCAGGGTTAACCTCAGGATTATTTTCAGGATTACTCTCAGGATTATTCTCAAGATTTACCTCCGACATCTTGGTATTATTCTCTACGCTCTCAACATCGCTACCGCTATCAACCTCCTTATAATTAACTTTCTTGACTGCATCCCTACTTCTCAACTGCCTCTGTTCCTCCTCCGACATCTTGAAGTACACCGTATAACAATTGCCCTTCCAAAATTTCACTTCACTTCACTGTCCCCCAAAAGCACTGACAATTTGCACTGAAATTATACACTCCTCTGACTAAATACCGAATGGTTTTCGTGTCCTACTTTGTGGCGCCAAATGTAACATTTTTAATGAGTCGTTGAACGTGGTGATGACTATTGTGGTTCAATAAAACAAACATGATATGAATAAATAATATACACTGTGGTGTGACCTTACCTGTGATAGTGTAATATAATAAGTTGTTGAGCGCCAGATTCCTATTTAAGATAGTGAATCGAAATTTATTGATTTAACCTCGGCTATCAGCAGTAGAGTCGAGAACCACTTACCCGGGCCGTAGTGAGACAAAGTCATCTAACCAATCCGTATTTAATCAAGGAGTATGATTGCCTTAAAGTACCAACTACAATGAAAGAAATAGGCATTACGTTGAAGAGAATGAATTTATTAAATGCAAAAACAAAATATTAATAAAACAGAATAGTGATAGTCACACAATTGAATTTAAAATTACTCAATGCGGCAATTAATTATTTAAAAGAAAATGAATATTAAAATGAATTGAAAGTTAAATGAAGTTAAATTATAATAGAGACGATCGTTTTATTGAATTGTTGGCTCACCCAGTCGAAGATTCGTCATATTTAAGAAATGATCGATGATCTCGATGTTACGTCGCTTATGTTTAAAAAAATGATGTGATATCTCAATTACTATGAAATATCCTCATTAAGTACGTTGCCATCTGTAGAAAGACTCTTGATCAGGGATATAACCCATTATGTATTGATATAGATGTCGGCAAGACATCGTTCAGTGTCGACTCTCGGTGCTCAGTCCATTAGGACCCAGAAAGAGAGGTTACAACTTCCTTCCTTCATTGATAGCTATAGATCAATGCGTCTTTTGTCGGAGTCGCAGGTACTAATACTAATGACTTCCTTGTCACGTGGTGTCACAGCTTCCCTCTCTTATTAGCCTTCTCCATTCTTGACTCATAACTTGCAATATATATTGACGCGTATATACCGTAGAAAATGGCGTGTTGGTTACACCATAGTGGGTTTCTAAGCATCTCAGGAAAATGACGCAGTTTGCCGTGGTGAAATTCTTACTACGTCGTTCAGTTTGTGACGCACAGGGTTAGTCCATATCGCCAGTCTTGTTGCAATATATAATACTTCGTCTCTTTACAAGTAATTGTTAATAAAAATCTAATTGAATATAATAATCAAAACCGCTTACAATTATCTGATATAAAAATCATCTCATTGATGTACTAATTAATAAGAATAATAAATATGATAATTATAAATGAATAACCCTATAAATATAACCGCTATGGGATCGAATCGTTACAAAATGAGTGACAGCGAAGAAACTTTTGAAAGTTGTTGTGCACGCTTCCACGAATGGTTCTAAATTAGAAAATCCATTTTACGATAGCTTAGAGGCAGTTAACATGTTGTGTATCCAAAAGCACTTCAAGAAACAGAATTTCAACGCCAACACTTTCTTTGGTTGGCATTGCAACGCATGCCGGGTACAGCTTGTAGCTTATAAATAAGGCAATTCAATATGGAGTTAATGCGATATATTTTATTGGTTCACAATATCTCCGGAACATAATAATGATGATGATAATTGTTGTTTTAAGGGGCCTAACATCTAGGTTATCGGTCCCGAATGGTTTGGTTGATCGTGAAGATTAAAATGAAAAGTAAACTATAACTAAAACTAACTACTAACTTATATACTAGAAGAAGAAGTTGAAAACAAATGGAGAATAAGGCAAATAAAGGACGGGAGGAAAAGAAATGCCCTCAACCCTCGAATAATGCGGATTGAGGGACTCGGAAGGAAGAAGAGCCATGAAAGGCAGATAGGAAAATGAAAGAGGAGGGGGTCTGCCCCAGAGGTAATGGATAAAAAGGGGGAAACCGGACCCAGCTCAGGAATCCCTCGGGGTTGCCAACTCCCAACTCATCAGCCGTGAGCCCCTGAGGGTGTAGCAATATCTACGGTGCACCTGAAGTGGTGGGGTTACATACACCCTGCCTCCTTGAGGGCCTTGAGCAGAAGGCAGGAGATAACATGAAAAGAAAAAGAAGGCCGACCCCTCGCAGAAGGAGGGTATCAGAAAAGATGGGACAAGGGCCAATTAAGGCGGGAAAGGAAGAGACTCCCTAGGCCTTGGATACCCTAATACCATCGGAGTCGGAAGAGAACAAGAGTTGACCAAGTGAGATCGACAGGAATTAAGACGGAGAGGAGCACGGCAAAAGTAAGTAGAAGCAATGCCAGACTCAGCTGGGGCCCCATGGTCGCCAACCCACGGCCCACTAGATGTGAGCCCCTGGGGGGTCTCCGGAACAATTTGAGTAGTCAAAGTACAATTTTGCATGGTATTGTTGAGGACCATTATGTACAACTGTACATATATGCTACTTTCTAACTCTTAAAGAGCACAAAACAACATGGTGGCCAAGTGATTTTCAAATATTACAAATGGCAATTTAATCACCCGGGAACAATACAAATTAGTACAGCGAATCTTTTTGGAGACCTTTCAGGTTCAATTGTTTTGAAAATTTCATAATGACATAAATTCAACATTTTAAAAGCTTCGTAATATCTCGTAGGTTACTTTTCGTAAACCATAAAAGTCGTGCATTTCAATTGTCTTAAAACAAACTCTCGTAACGTGTTACAGCAAGATGCCGTCTCCTGGGAGGAGTATTAATCACCGATATTGATAGCTATATAATCTAACATATAATATCATAATATATAATCATAATAATCATACATTTTACTGCAGCTAAAAAGCCATTAGTTACAAAATTTTAAAATAAACATAATACTGTACCATTTAACATAACGTGATCATTCTCCACTATTGTCTTTGTAATAGTCACTGAGTGCTTTTGATCTCTTTTTTACGCCACATTAAGTGATAATATTCACATTTCTGGTCACACATTACACATTGAACATTTCCGTGTTGGAATTCTTTGGTTGTACATAACTTAAGGTAAAAAGCATGTACGGCAAGCCTAACAGACTGTAACGGTTTGGCTGCCCCAAACTGTTGGGTGATAAATGTAACTGTTTACCTTTGCCTAAGCTATGTTGTTTAATGGGCGCCAAGACCTCAATGCAATGCTGAAATCTAAATTTGTATTTAACAACGTCTAGCTCTGGTAGAGCACCTTCAAGAATCTATTCACTCAGATCGTGGTATGATTTGATCATTAACCCAACAAACAATTGTATCAGGAGAAGGAATTGGTCTATATCTAATGCTACCTACTGAAAGCAAAGATTGCATTGTAAAAGAAATTAATTTATTATATAAAACAAGTATAGCAAAATTATTAATAATAATAATAATAAGTATAAAATTTAAATTGGAATATTACCGATAGAAAATTACGTGAAAACGGAGTCTGATAAATTATTGATTTTACTCTTAATCCCAAGCTATGAAGTTATTGAAATAAGAAATATAAAACAAAGAGAAACGAGAGATTGCGTATTTCTGCGTCATTCGCGCTTACCACTGGAAATGGCCGAAGCCTTTCCCTCGTACTGTATGATGCTGTGAGCTTCCCACAGTCTCCTGGACGTCGTCATCTTTGTCGATATTTGATGATATTCTGGTAGATTAGATAATTCTATGGTCCGTACATCGGACCCAAACACTCGTACAACCACACTGGTTAAGTTTTACAAAAGTTAGTCCTCCACTCCACGGAACATCGGAGCGACTCCCACTTGCAACCGAACTCGTTAAGTTCTACACAGATAGTCCTCGTTCCACGGCACGCTGAACGATATATCCACACGTCGGCTCCCCTCTCCAGTCCCGACTTCTAGCTTACGTGGTCTCCACTGATTGGCTGCACCCCACGCCCTATACTCTCCTCCTCTGGCTCATTACACTCGGCGGGAGGGTTCCGTTCCAACTATCCGCCTTTTCTTGACGCTGCAACCCCGCTTGCGTAATACTTCCCGACAAGATTAAGCGTGTACTTGAATTCCCAGTGAGTCACGTCTCTCGATATACCCTAACTGACGAAACTCCGTTAAATACCGTAATCACATAACTTTCTATGATATTGTCGTTCGTAATAATTTGCTTGATAGCGTTTTCTAAGACATAGAAAACCTATCTGTATGCTTATAATTTTTATAAAATGCTCCGAAAATATCTTAATAATAATTATAATAAATTAATAATAATAATAAATTAACATGAAAAATTCTCTTGGCTGAACAATTTGCCGCGTAAATAAATATAGAATGGCTTTCTACTGACTTATGCCAGTGGCATAAAAAAAAACCTCGAAAAACACGTTACATATTCGCCTCGGATCATCGGATGATTTACCGTGACGACGGTCCATTATCCGATTATCCCAGACACGTTAATAAACCCCATCCAAAATACATATTACATAAATGAGATCACCCTAAATTACAGATATATACACTCATAATTTTTCTTCACGCACTTTGCGTCAAAGTTTGTTGTCACTATGGATTGCACTTTGCAACCAGTCCAATGTTTTACATATAGAATAGTGTTCCACGGATATTTCCGCCTCTCAAATTTCTCTATGTTGGAAAAATAGACATAATTAATGTGTGAGCACTATGTATTTATGATGTCATATCACACGCATTGAAGGTGTTCTGATATATTTATATCACCATAGAACTTCCTAATTTCACTGGAGGTCCCTTCCTTATGGTGAAATTTTAATCTCACTTATCACTGAGCACACGATCACACTATTGTGGCAGCGCCTCGTGACCATAATACTTAATCTCTCTATAAAGTAGATTAAATTAATATTGACTTCTGAAAAAAAACAGTAAATGCGCATTACATATAACACCAAATATTTCTGTGCCGTAATCGCCCTGTCTTGTTAAGTTCCCGTAGACCATATTCTACTTAATACTAGTTCTCAACACAGACCAGTTCTCCTCACACAAATAATACCTTTGTAAAAATTACCTTAAATTACACACTTACAAATCTTACATGGCGAGGCCGTAAACAGAAATCACGTGTGCTGATATGTATGAGTTTCATGAAGGATTGTCTCGCCTTCTGATGGCCCATCTTTTGCCTCGTGGACGCCTTAAGCAAAAATACCCTGTTCAAGCGCTCACCCATCTCTTGGAGGCAAATGGGAATTCACCAGCGCTACCAAATTCTGGCCTTGGTGTATCGAGACATTTTAGTGCTCAAGAGCATCCGACAATCCCGTCATATTTCCCTGTACCTTAAAAACTCTCATTTACTTACATACTACCCCCCTGTGTGACTTCTGATACGCCTGCCTGGAAGACCAGATCTTCCACGCACCAAACACCGCACTTACTCATTTGATAGGCTGGCTCGCCAGCTAAACACACTCACTTTATGACACATATTTTCGTAGACTATGTATATTTATTTATTTATTTTATTATTTATTTATCGTATGGCTTTTTAGTGCCGGGAGTGCCCGAGGACATGTTCGGCTCGCCTGAGTCTGTAGCTGCTTCCAACGGACACCGTAAAGGGTGAGCTACAAGTTCCGTTCAATTTCAAGTAGTTCCAACTTTCGCCACCAGATATCGATGATACCTAGTGGCGAACGTCGGAACTTTGATAGAGCGTTCTGACGAAATCTAACCTAACAAATTTTGCTTTACACAAGTTTAGTCTGTGAAAGGATCATTTACATGCCATAAATCTATGACATGGGACAGCCGGCTTTACTTCCCCTCCGAAGGAAGGCATACTGAAGGATTTTTAACGCTCTTAAAAAAATCCGACGACTTCGGCCGGTTTTGAACCCGCTATCTTGGGCATAGCAGTTCAGCATGCTACCGACTACGCCACCGAAGCCGTTACTATGTATATTATACGTCCCGTATAATCTGTTTCCCTTACTCTCCTCCAGCACATATGCTGTTTTCCCAATACGTTTGGAAACTATAAATGGGCCCTGTGTCACCTGCTTCCAACCTTGCAAGTGGCTCCCTTTAAATGAACGTCATCACGTTGCTCTACCTACCATATTTCTCAGTGTCTGTAACGATGCCCTGTTGCTACTGTCCACACCTGCTAACCCTACTTTCCTCTGGTGTCACACCTCTACTCGACACTCTATGACCTAAAAATGTCAGTTCTGACTGACAGAATGACGACTTAGACAGCTTCAAAGTGAACCCTGCCTGATCTAACTTCTGAAAAACTATATCTAAATGACGTAGATGCTCCTCAAAACTGCGTGAACTAATTACCATATCATCTATGTAAATGGTTACAAACTCTCCTGTGTCATCCCCTAATGCGATGTTTAAAGCCCTAATTAAAGCTGCTGAACTACTCTTTAACCCATAAGGTGTTCTACAAAATTGATAAAGGTTATATTTATGACTAAAAGCTGTAAATGGTCTATCTTCGTACATAAGTGGCACTTGCCAAAAACTGGAACTCAAATCTACACAAGTGAAATACTTCTTCCCCTCAAATGTTTGCATTAATTCCTCTATTGACATAGATTTCAGCTGCTCTGAACTAATTCTACTGTTAACCAAACGAGCGTCTAAACAAATACGAACTGTGCCGTCGGTCTTGGGTACCGTGATCAAAGAATTAACATATGGACTGTTAGAGTGCTCAATAATCCCATCTTCAAGCATCTGGTTAATTTGTGCCTCAACTGCACTCTGATAAGTGAAAGGTACAGGATATCTATGTCCTGTGAATACTGACCTATCAATAACGTTCAATGAATGTGTATAGCAATTGGCCATACCAATGCGATCCTCAAAAACTCTCCTATTACTCCATAACACATCATAGAGCCGAACACATTGTTCCACCTCTATATTTCCCTGAAATGCAGCATCACGTAACGAGTCCTTTAGACTACCGTTCGTAATCACACTGCCCACAAAACATGGAGAACCCCGCTCTACGGCTGGCGATATCTCATTTAAAGTACAAATCACACCTACAATACTACTCCTCTGAATATGGTCATTGAACGCTACTTCTACTTCAGAATCTCCCCATTTAAATTTCAAACTCCCTACATCATAACATAAGTTACCAGACACTCTACTTAGCCACTCTGAACCCAAGATAACACTGAATACTAAATTCGGAATTACAAGGCAAATCTGCTTCTCTACATGATTATTAATTTTAATGTCTACTAAAACTTGCTTAGAAATTACTTTAGACCTCTTTCCAACAGCTGTGATAACAAAAGTGCTTTTAATTGGCATCTCCTCAAAATTTACTCCAGTTCCTTTCATTTTATCATAAAATGCACTACTTATGCAACTCTTCATACAACCACTATCAATTAAAACATCTGTGTACGCCTCGGACACGTTAAATTTAACTATGGGGCTCTTACTAACCACTTCCTGAATAATACCTTCATCATTTAGTTCATGTAATAATTAATTTCTTACATTTAGGTCATAGGGTTCCTGTATAATTGTATGGACAGGGCATGCTACAGACTGAGATTCTGACCTTACTTCGCAGCCTGGTTCGCGTTTAAAGAACCGCTACAGCTGGCCGTAGTACTACTAACTACTGAACTGGTCGGGTTGTTCTGGGCTGTGTTGTCATTGTTTGGCTGTATATTACTACCACTAGGCTGTCCTCTTCCTTGACCCCTATTCTGGTAGTAATTATTGTCATTATAATTTCTCCCTTGATTTCCCCTGTAATCATTGTTCCTCCCTTGATTTCCCCTGAAATCATTGTTCCTCCCTTGATACTGATTACCATAGCCATTTCCTCTGTTCTGATTTAGCTGATTATTGTTAATTCTATTTTAAGCGTTGGCTCCTTCGCCACCGTTCCCTTGAACTTCTTGATGCCTGGCTTCATTAGGTCTATTATTATTATTACCCTGGTTCCGATTGAAATTGTCCTCATAACCCCCTCTCCCTAGTGCATCAAATGTGCTTAACAAATTTTCTACTTGTGATATAGTCTTTACATTCTGGATACAAGCAGCCTCCTTGATCCTATACGGAACGTGCCTAAGTAGCAACCTCACCACATCACTTTCCTCCTTCAAGCCATCCAGATATTTACACACTAATACCTGCCCTAAAAAGTATTCGGTCATGGTGGAGCTTCCTTTAGGGTTATATTTACCACACACTACTCCCTCACGATGCTGCGACTGAATAACCTCATTCCAGAACTTTTCACAGAATTTCATTTTAAAATCATTGATATCAGTAAACTTGTCTCTGTAGACAGCAAACCAATTCCTCGTTTCCCCCACAAACACTTGTTCTAAAATTTCAACTACCTGGCACCACTCAATACTACCATTTTCCAACCTCTCCCCGAATTTATTTTCTATAGTGTTCATGAACTCCATTGGGCACCCCTGTCGATTGCTGAACTTACCCAGTTCTACCTCCCTGTGTGTGCTATTCACAAAAACTGGCCTATTCTGACTATTTTCTTGCCTGATCCTAGCTTTTAATTTTAACTCTAATTCTGTGATTTTCTCCTCAGCCTTCCTCTCAATACTGTTTACTGTTAATTTAATGTTTCCTTCTGATTCTTCTACTTTATCATATAGCTTTGCTTGTTTCTCCTCAATCTTGCTAATGCTCTCTCTATTACTCTCTCTTAAATCATTTACTTCTGCAACTATTTGCGAGTGGACTTTCTCAATTCTACCCCCCAGCTGTTCCTTAATCTCTTTAGTTGATACTTGAATCTTGTCAATTTCTCCCCCCAATTTCTTTTTAACCTGCAGTGTTTCTAATTTAACTAATTCCTTTAAATTTTCAGCCTGTGTGCTGATTCTACTTTCCAACTCCTCCTGTACTTTTCCTAATTTCTTGTCTACATCTGCAATGATCTCTTTAACCTTCTCTTCCATTACTCCTCTGATTTCTCCTCTAATCTGCTCCATTTTCACACTAATTTCCTTACTGTTTTGTTCTAGTTTAGCGTTGTTTTGTTCTAGTTTTGCATTTAAAGCGTCTTTACTTTCTTTATTTTCCCTACTGTTTTGTTCTAATTTTGCATTTAAGGCATCACTACTAACTTTGTTCTGATACATGAACTCGAGAAGTAAAGTTTTTAATTCTGGTTGGCCGCCTACACTCCCTGTTTCAGTATCGGGATTTACCTCCGCTACCCCGGTACTACCATCACTCCACATACTGCTCGTATCATCACTCTCCAGTTGATGACCACTATGTAATCACATCTGTCTTTCTTTCTCATCCCCCATAATGATATACACTGATACAGACAAATAACCCCCAAAATACAGACACAGAAATATATACCCTTCTCCTTCCACAAATGTTATTAGGTTTTCAGCCCCAAGTTGTCGGCGACAATTGTAACGTTTTCGCCCTCACGTTGAGCGACATTTGTAACGTTTTGCTAGCCCACACGTTGAGCGACAATTGTAACGTTTTCACTTTGCTCCACGTTGAGCGTACAAGTGTAATGTTAATTAATGCCCCATGTTGGTAGCGACAAATGTAACTGTTTACCTTTGCCTAAGCTATGTTGTTTTAATGGGCGCCAAGACCTCAATGCAATGCTGAAATCTAAATTTGTATTTAACAACGTCTAGCTCTGGTAGAACACCTTCAAGAATCTATTCACTCAGATCGTGGTATGATTTGATCATTAACCCAACAAACAATTGTATCAGGAGAAGGAATTGGTCTATATCTAATGCTACCTACTGAAAGCAAAGATTGCATTGTAAAAGAAATGAATTTATTATATAAAACAAGTATAGCAAAATTAATAATAATAATAAGTATAAAATTTAAATTGGAGCGTTGTGATTTGAATATTACCGATAGAAAATTACGTGAAAACGGGGTATGATAAATTATTGATTTTACTCTTATTCCCAAGCTATGAAGTTATTGAAATATGAAATATAAAACAAAGAGAAACGAGAGATTGCGTATTTCTGCGTCATTCGCGCTTACCACTGGAAATGGCCGAAGCCTTTCCCTCGTACTGGATGATGCTGTGAGCTTCCCACAGTCTCCTGGACGTCGTCATCTTTGTCGATATTTGATGATATTCTGGTAGATTAGATAATTCTATGGTCCGTACATCGGACCCAAACACTCGTACAACCACACTGGTTAAGTTTTACAAAAGTTAGTCCTCCACTCCACGGAACATCAGAGCGACTCCCACTTGCAACCGAACTCGTTAAGTTCTACACTGATAGTCCTCGTTCCACGGCGCGCTGAACGATATATCCACACGTTAGCTCCCCTCTCCAGTCTCGACTTCTAGCTTACGTGGTCTCCACTGATTGGCTGCACCCCACGCGCTATACTGCCCTCCTCTGGCTCATTACACTCGGCGGAAGGGTTCCGTTCCAACTATCCGCCTTTTCTTGACGCTGCAACCCCACTTGCGTAATACTTCCCGACAAGATTAAGCGTGTACTTGAATTCCCAGTGAGTCACGTCTCTCGATATACCCTAACTGACGAAACTCCGTTAAATTCCGTAATCACATAACTTTCTATGATATTGTCGTTCGTAATAATTTGCTTGATAGCGTTTTCTAAGACATAGAAAACCCATCTGTATGCTTATAATTTTTATAAAATGCTCCGAAAATATCTTAATAATAATTATAATAAATTAATAATAATAATAAATTAACATGAAAAATTCTCTTGGCTGAACAATTTGCCGCGTAAATAAATATAGAATGGCTTTCTACTGACTTATGCCAGTGGCATAAAAACCCCTCGAAAAACACGTTACAAGACGAATGCCTCTGGGTTTGGTTTGATTTTGTCCAATTTCTGTTTCTGTTCAACACAAAATTCTTCAATGATTTCTTATTGCTTTCTTTTTCACAGTATTTTATGCGTCTGTAGATGGCAGCTGCAACTGCATCCTTAATTCCTCCAGAAAGAAACTTTCTCTGTAAAGGACCTATATCATCCTATTTGGAACGTAATTCGCTACTCCTGGATCTATTTTCAAAAATCTAGTTTTGAAATTGTGGGGTCTAGATGCAAAACTCACGTTCTCCACTTTTTCTAATTTTACAGGAACTAGAAAAAACTCCTTAAATATATGTAACTAAATAATGGAATCTCTAAGAGACTTTGCTTTTGTTGCAGGCTATACTTAATTACACCTTGTTGAATAAACTGTGTTTCATTATTTTTATATTAATTTATCTGAATGTGACTTTTGTATCCAAACATTGGAGACTGTGAGTTTTGTGTCTGAGCAAGTTGGAGAATGTTGCTTTTGACACTACAGAAAATTAAAAGGAAGAAAGGAAGCTTGTAGTTTAACGTGACCGTTAATCTTGCGATCATAAGCCACGGGACCTCCGTTTTACGTGGAATCCGAACCACAGGACATGGCATTTCACATCGAAAATCTCACATGCATTGACCGGGAATCGATTACTACACAAAATTTATTACTTCAGACAAAACAATAGACAAGTTGGCCATGGTAGTGGAAAATGTAGACAAATGAAACCAATTGCATTGTTGGATTACACTTATATTGTTTATTTATTATGTAGAGGTTACGAGTTGAACATACAATAAAAATATTGGCTTGCAGCTGCAGAAAGTCACATGACCAGAAGCTGTCTTGTGATTGGCCAACAGGTAGAACGTGCTCTTTGCAACTAAACAGTGTGGAGAATGGGAGTTTTGCATGTAAATTGAGTTTTTGGCGTTTGAAAACTACTGGATATTGTGAGTTTGGCTTTTCAGCACTCAGGTAGTCGTGTGTAGTTTGGAACGAAGAATAAGAATGCCTTGCTAATTCAATTTGGAACAAAAGTGGAGAATGGGAGTTTTGCATCTAGACCCCTCAATTGTCAATTCTATCGATATTAATTATGGTTAATTTGTCTTAATGTACTGCTCGAGTCTAAGCTGCGTGAACCTGAGAGGAATGTGCATCGCCGACTATGAGAAATGGTGTTGACGAGTGATGAGGTTTCTCGGTCCGTGCATAGTACCGAACCAAATACATTGGTCGGTGACTCACTGACTTATTCGTAACACCACACTGGTTTCAGAAAAGACCCATGTTATCAGTATTGGAATAGACGAGGATGTCAGGTAACACGGCGGGCTGTCGACAGGGCTTCTCAATTCTCGCCTGCTCCTACTCTGCCTCTGCTCTTCATCCTGCAAGTTCACAGAGCTTGGAACCGAGCAGTAATGGTGTTGGTGGAGATATAGATAGGCCTACGTGGAGAACCAAAAGTTATTTAGTACATCACATTGAACATCCTTTTAAAAGGCGGAGGAGTTATAATAGAAAAGTCCAGAGGGATATATGAAAATAGGCTATTTCGTTCTTCACGGAACTACTTGTTTCTTATTATTAGAAGATTTTCAGTCAGTCCACACGAGCGTGCCTAATTATAAAGGGCGCCAGGGAATGTTCTCCGCAGTGCCTACAAGCTGCAGCGAGAGATTACGTCACCAGTTACGTTGGCAGCACGGCTGTCGCTTGTATCATAATAACAAACCGTATACTTTATACTCACCACAGCCATTCATAACATACTGTTACACTCTTCCAATAATCTAACTATACGCACTGACGATTTCGACAGCTCACAGCCCACACATGTGGCCTTCACCCTATCAAGGACACAGTGCTGCCAACTAAACTGATGACGCAACCTCTCGCAGCTGGACGTAGCCGCTGCGGAGAACATTTCCTGGCGCCCTGTATTAGGCGGGGAATTAAAATAAATGCCCTAGTGCCTGAATTAAATTACAAGAACTACAGTATTTCTACCCTGAACACAACACTTACTACATAAATTGGGGGATGGGCTAAATTGGATGACTACTGTAATTTCGTTCCTCAAGCGAACTTTATCAGATCTGTCTCACTTAGGCTTAATTTAAGTTCATATAATAATGTTATTGGTTTGATTATCTATGACTTTAGTCATTATTCCAAGTTTTCCCGTATTGATTATGATATGTTATACAAATATCCACTTTACAATACAATATTTTTTTTTTATATCACTCGATGTCCTTATACACTTTGAGACATGTTTTGGCTCTGTGAGCCTTCTTCAGTCAAGCACACTAAAAATTCTCCTAAATAGTCGAATGTTTGGTCTATCAATAAAAATTTGTTAAAATTTTTACATCGTCATGATGATTAAAACAAATCAATATAAAATGCTTAAATGAACTACTGTATTTATACCCTAAACACAACATTAACTACAAAAATTGGGGGATGGGCTAAATTGGATGACTACTGTAATTTCGTTTAATTTGTGTATATTGACATCGAGTGATATATAAAAAATAATAATTTTGTATTGTAACGTGGATATTTGTGTAACATGTTATTATTGGTTTTGCGTCCCTTTTAACTATATGGCTTTTAGAGACGCCGGGTTGCCGGAATTTCGCCCCAATGGGGATATTTAGCTTGCGAGTAAGGTTACTGACACGGCTCCCTCGCATTTGTGCACCATCAAATTCCAACTGGCTGTTCCAGGATTCGATCCTGTAACCTTGAGCACAGCAGGTGAGAAGGTTACCGCTGAGCCATGCAGCGACCCAATTTTAATTTAATTTAAGTTGAATGGATATTTATACAATGCTTATGTACAACAGTGTTTACAAACAATTACGAAAGTGTTTGATTAAACCAGTCGGAATTGTTTAACTAATTATACTTTTATTTTCCTTGCGAACCGGCCAAAACTGAGGACCACGCAAATATCACATTTCCTTCTCATCGTTTGAGTTCTTCCTTCATCTGCTTGATCTAGCCCGCCTGGCTCATCAAATTGTATATTTTATGAAGAATTTGTTTATTCATCCTTGCTGGATCCATTCTGACCACGTGTCCATAGAAACTCAGTCGTCTTTTCCTTATCGTTGTTTCCAGGTCTTCCACCCTTTCGTATATCTCCTTGTTTGATCTTAGTCTGTAGTTTCCCTGGACCACTCTTGGGCCGTAAATCCTTCTCAGTATTTTCTTTTCAATCTTCAGCAGCTTTTCCAGGCTCGTCAGGTTGTCCGTTTCCACACCATATAGGATCACCGGTTTTACCACAGTATTGCAGTGCTTTATTTTTGCGGTAATGGATAGGTAGTAAAAAGTGACAGTCAGTCTGAAAGACTAGACTTGGTATGATTTTAAATGATACAAATGCTGAAAAATGCTAGAAAGGATGAAGGCTTCTCGCTTCGCTCGAAGCCAAAGACTCTTGACATGTTAGAAAATTTTCTGCATAATACTTATCTTGCCTATCTTATTTCAAATTACTCGCGAACGGCAAGTGCAACCCAAGGGCAAAGCAAGGTCTAGCGCGCGGAGACGTGCCCCTTCCATCCAGTCTAAAAACACTTATAGTGGGCGATGCATTGAAGATAGAGATATGCTCTCGCGGACTTTTTGTAGAACTTTTCATGCTGACCAATTCTTACGCTCATAGTATATTGATATTTTTAACGGTTTGCTCAGCGCAAGCTTAAGAAGCGCACGGACGCCAAGTTTGTTTTCGACTTGTTCACTGAAATCGTTACTGCTTGGCTTCCTTTGATCATATATAAATTATTTTCTACAGAATCTTTCCTCGAGATATCCTTTACAGAATGGTGAAAAGTGCATCAAAATCCATCCAGTGGTTCTCGAGATTACCCGTGACATCCAAGAATCGGGGATTTTTGTCTTATACTAACGAAGTACAGTAGAGATTGTCGGGGAACACATGCACCAAGCGTTACTATGACGTCACACACCTCAGTGTAACGACGAAGTCGACAAGATCATTTAAAATTAAAAAAAGGCATTAATTTAGCTGTAGCATCCAATATGTAAAGCTATATACATCAGTTTTCTTTAATCGCTTATCCTCCCACCAACGGACTCCACAAGTGATCATTCCTCTACCGTCGCTAATACGTCCCAGCAATTGCCTGGTGGTGAAAATGGGATACCACGAAAACCATTTTCAGGATGACCAAGATAGGATTCGAGCAATGTTCTCACGATGCTAGCGAGGCACGAGTTTGGCCACCGTGGACGGTTCTACCGCAGTACAATTTGCTTTATTGCCTACGTTTACTGTATTACCATCAATGTGTTGTGTAAATCATATATTTCTTAGTTTCGTTGGTTGGTTCCGTAGTTTAGGGGCTGTGACAACGCGGTCATGTAGCCCCGTGTACTTTGGGTATGTGTAGAATCTGTCTGATAACCGGTGTTAATTGTGATGGCTGTATTAGTGTGTATTATCTGTAATTCAGGTAAGGACTGCAGACGATCAATTTCAAGTAGTTCCTACTTTTACTACCAAATGCTACCGTCCACGACACCTAGCTTGCGGACTTTGGCTACTAGATGCCATCTTAGTCAGGACCTGACGCGTGATGAGCGCGTCGGGTCCCCTCGGCCGTTAATCTTGGTTTTCGTGATCCGGGCACTGCCTCACTGTCAGACAGCTACTCAATTGTCCTCGCGAGGCTGAGTGCACCCCGTTCCAACCCACACGTTAGTTTTAAAATCCCTGACGGAGCCGGGGATCGATCCCGGGGCCTCCGGGTGAGAGGCAGTTGCGCTACCCCAACACCACGGGGCCGGCCAGATAACTATCATAATAAACTAAATTATTTTAAAGCATTTTTATTACCTTAGAAAAGTAATCAAAGCCGCTATGTGCCTCTGAGGCCCTCCAATTTGTTTACTTGTAGTCTATGTACTATGGATGTTCACGTCAGCCTCTCCCATATAGGTTCCAATTATGTTTAGATAATGGAAATAATGCACAACTATGGAAATTAAATCAATAACGACAACAGTCAGCTGGAAAGTGCATCAAACGTTATGGCAGCTCCACCAAGTGATATCAAACGAGGAAGGTGCCACTGCTGTGCCCAAGTTGTGGTAAAATACTGAAAAGCGATAAATTAGGGAAGTCCAAGGTTGTGTAAGATGTTGAAATATGTTTGTGGCAAACTTAGCAAAACAACTGTAATCTGTTTACAATGTGAGCCTGGAAGTGACACTGACACTGACTTGAAAGATGTTTGTGTTTGATATGTGTTTGCAATTGAGTCGTCCAGTTGCAAAACTCGTTTAATCCACTTGTGAATAAGAATCATTTTCATGAGAAACATTTCTCTGGACTTTGCCTCACGTATCTTTTATGTTTGTTATTTTCTACTTTTTCTTTTTGCTTTGTGTGTTTTCGGTTTTTGGTTTTGTGTTTGCTTTGTGCTTTTGCTTCTGAATTTTACTTTTTGCTTCTCTTTCTTGGTTTTGGTTTTGTGTTTGTTTTCTGCTTTTGCTTTTTGCTTTTTGTTTCTTGTTTTTTATTTTCTGCTTTTGCTTTTGTTTTTGAGTTTTGCTTTTGCTTCGTGTTTTTGTTTTTGGTTTTATGTTTGTTTTCTGTAAAATCAGAATTAAACAAAACAAAATAAATTAAAACAAAATCAAACAAAACAAAATAAATTGAAACAAAATAAACAAAACAACAAAAACAAAAACAAAAAAGCAGAATAAAACGAAATAAAATAATACAAAACAAAATTAAACAATATAAAATAAAATATAGTAAAATAAAAAAAACTTATTAAATAAATAATTTTATGACATGATCCTTATTCACAAGTGGATTAAACGAGTTTTGCAACTGGACGACCCAATTAATAGTTGGGTGAATTTAATTTCAATTTAATCTTTTATACTGAAGTTTTCCATAAAATAATTCATGAAATGGTGTTTCATAATTTATTTCAGTATAATCCGCAATTATGACATATTATTTAGAATGGGTGTCATGCCCCCACCCCCATTGGTCCTCTGTGTAACAACCAAACCTTGATCCTAGTAGAGTTAAAGCAGCAGTCAGCACAAGAAGCACTGCCCCTTTGATGAGGCGGCAAAGTGCCTATCTTCCACGAAGTGGCGCCCAGAGCCTAAAGTTTTCCTAACACGAGGTTATATCTCCTGTTTAAATACCACTGCCCTAGACTAGCCTACAGTAACCTGTTGTCCTTATCTGCTGTGGCGTCTATCGTCTTGAATTTTACTGCGCCTTTAATAACGCAATAAAGATTACGAGACTTAATTGACCACGTCTTAACACGTTTACGGCCTCTCCCTCCCTGAACTCAGGGGAGTACAGCCAAAGATTTATCCCAAGTCAGTCATTACCGGATAGTTCCAGCACAATTATAGATGTGATGTTCCTGCCTGATAAACTTCCTTCCATTATTCTATTGAAATCTGGGTTGACGACGTAACTTGTCTAAGGGATAGTAGATTTCATGTCTTTTAGAGCGGCCATGGCCTTGATATTTTTGGCTTATTTTCATTTATGAATAAATAGGTGTATGTCATCACCTTTTGTCCGTGGGTGAGTGCGTATGTGTGTGGTCCCCTCCCTCCCCTCGATGAAACTCGGTAAGTACGTACTACTACCTCGTCCGTACCCTTCAAATTTTGATACATTTCACCAATTCAACATGGCGGCCACGCGAAATATTTCACTTATATGTTATATCTCCGCAAAGGTAACAGATATCACCCTGATATTTTGTACAGTGATAAAGTGTATTACTTCATGTTCACCTGTGTGACATTCATAAACCTGTTAAGTACAAAACGATCATGGCGGCCAAGCGAATTTGAAACATTTTAATGGAATTTTTCAAGCGGTTTAACCATCCGAGCCCAGTGAAACTTGGTATAGTAAATGAATATACACATTTTAATGCAATGTCGTCTTATTTAATTGAGTTGTTTTCAGAAACTCAAGATGGTGCCTATACGAAATTTTCAAATTATGTTTTTTATGTTGTGTCGTAATCATGCTATCGAAATGAAAGCTTAAATAATGAACAAACGCAATAATCGTCATCCAATGGTGCATAACTCTATGGCCTACATAGAATAGAATTGATGATGATGATGATAATTGTTGTTTTAAGGGGCCTTATATCAAGGTTATCGGCCCCTAATTGTGTGGGTGATAGTGAAAGATGAGATGAGAATGAAAACTATAACTGATACTAACTACAAACTTACATACTACAGGAAGAAATGGTAAACAAATAAAGGTTAAGGCAAATAAAGGACAGGAAGAAAGGAAATGCCCTCAACCCTCGAAGAATGTGGGTTGAGGGACTTGAAAGGAAGGAGAGCCATGAAAGGCAGATGGGAAAGATAAAGAGGAGAGGGCCCACCCCAAAATCAGTGGAAAAAGAGGAAACCGGACCCAGCTAAGGAATCCCTCGGGATCACCAACTCCCGAACTCACCAGCCGTGAGCCCCTGAGGGTGTAGCAATATCCATGGTGCAGCAGAAGTAGTGGGGCTACACACACCCTGCCTCCTTGAGGGCCTTGAGCAGAAGGCAGGAGATAACACGAAAAGAAAAAGAAGGCTGACCCCTCGCAGAAGGAGGATATCAGGAAAGATGAGACAAGGGCCAATTACGGCGGGAAAGGAAGAGACTCCCTAGGCTTCATATACCCTAATACCGTCGGGGTCGGAAATGAAGAAGGGTTGACCAAGGGAGGTCGAGAGGAAAGAAAACGGAGAGGAGCCTGGCACAAGTAAGTGGAAGCAATGCCGGACTCAGCTGGAGTCTCGTGGTCGCCAACCCACGTCCCACTAGATGTGAGTCCCTGGAGGGTAATAGAGTTGACCAATAGTATATATGAAATTAGGCTATATAGTTCTTCACGGGACTACTTGTTTTATATAAAAACTCAGCAAATCTTGTAAGATTTAGCCGTGTCATTTGGGGGATTTCATCTAAGCGCACAAAGCCAGGATCATCAGTGTGAACCATGCACTACGTCCTCTTATACAGTGAGAGCCCTTCCTATAGAATGGAGACTCGCAGATGCCGTGTGCTGGCAGGTGGTTCTGTGTATTGCAGCGTGTCGATCAAGGCGTTGGCGCTAGCAGCAGCGTAGCGCCCAACAAGTTTAACACATTTACACTTTTACTGCTTCCAAATCCTCATCTGAATTACAACTACACACACTAATACATTTACCACAGAAACACAGGTTATCAGACAAACTCCACCACACCCAAATACACGGGGCTACATGATTGCGATATCACAAAACCCTTAATGAATCAACAACAACAACAACACAAATTCTCTGATGAATCAGATAATGAAGACAATGTCATCAGCAAATCTATGTTGACATTATTTCTTCTTGAATCTTTACTCCTACTTGAATTTTTTCAAGGAAGAAGTAAATCTGTAAGACACCTGAAGTCTTACTGAGCTGGGGATCCCGTGGTCGCTAACCCATGTCCCACTTGCTGTGAGCCCCTGGGGTTGAACATGGGTAAACGGCATCGCATGAGAGCGAAGAGCGGCCAAGGTCAGTGGAGATGCACTCGGACTTTATCTGCTGTAAGATCTGATATAAAGACTCTTAAATTCCGCAGACGATTCTTCTGTTTTTGTCTGTCTCGTGATCCTGATTAGAAACCTGTCCTCGAAATGTTTTGTTGCTCATTTAGCGAAGTAACCGGCTTGTTGCCACAATACTCCTCGCTCTGGTGACATGACCGATAGCTTCACGCCGCAGCGCGTTTTGTATGGTGCATTTGTTCTGAGGCAAGGGTGTCCATCACCACCAACACGCTTCAGTCTCTATAATGACGTAGTTAATTCATCGTGAAAAATGTGAAAATGAATGAGAAAGAATATGAACAATGTAAAAATTTAAGGGGACTCATACAACGCCTGTGGGAATTTTCGCATACAGTTACGAATCATATCATAGATTCACTAATGTGTAACTCAGAGTTATGAAAACTGACATATGTACATAGAGCTTTCATCTAATTTAGAGAGAGCAGCAGTTTATAAAATATTTCGTGATATATTCAAAAGGATACTTTTCGTGATATTTTAAACTCCGTGAATCACAAAAAACACGATTTAACAAGAAATATCAGTCTGAATGGAATGATTTTTTCATGTAAAGTAAACGCATAAATAGTGAGGATGAACCACCATGAATCTTATATTGTAAATAGTATATTTAAAAATAAATTATATTTGTCTCTCAGAAAATAACAGTTTTTTGTTTAATTTTCCAAGTATATCTCAATTATTTTTTAAGATAATTTCATAAATGAGGTTCATCCTCTATGGATCATATGTTGGAATGTATCTGCCGAGTTTCATCCAGTTTCATCACATAGTTCACGAGATATTGTGTTTTTCCTACCAAAAAAAGCAATCTTTCGGGTAAACGGCTTTGAATATTAAGCCTTCCATTGACAGATAGGCACATGGTCTCACGTAATGCGCTATATCTCTGCCAAAACGCTGAATTTACTAATAAAACTTAACAGATATATTGAGAAAGGTATTGTCTTTCATTAAAACGTTAAAAAAACTTAAATTTTGACAACGGCGATGTATGAGCCCCCTTAAATACGAAGGTGGATCAAAAAGTATCGTCCCCCTTCTTTTTTATAAAAGCAAATTACATACAGGTATATACAAATATACGTACTGCTCTACGTACCTCACACTATTTTTCCACATAGTCTCCACATTATTTCAGATATTTGTCCCATCGCAGCACTAAATTAGAGATGCCCCTGTGGTAGCATTCAGCTGGCTGACTGTGGAGACATCGTCGGACTGCTGTCTTGGCGTTATCGTTGTACGTGAAACACTGTCATGCTAAGACCAAAAATGTGGAAATCACTAGGGGCGAAGTCTGGATTCTCCCAATGAAATGGTTGGCGGTTCTGGTTGCCACATGTGGTCTTGCATTGTCCTGGTCTGCTGAAGAAGCTCCAAGGATCGACATAATCCTAATAAAGTGTGTCTAATATTGCAGTGAACTACGTAAGTGTCAATCCCCGAAAAATAAATATTTAATTCGCTAATATTTAAGCCGTAGAAAATATAATAAACTGGTGATAACGTACAACCAAATTGATGATTGTTATATAATCACCACTAAATGTTGTAAATATGGTACATTATTGAATATTTACCAATTTTACCGGCAAGTTTATATAAATTCCAGCTCATAATGGCAATATGAATAATTTAATTGAAAGGTTGCACTGTAATTCTCTAAAGCCAAGGGGAGACGAATCCATTGGTCGCTACTAGGTCCACTGTCTGGACGAAAATTACTGCTTTTAATACAAGCAAAGGGGTCTGGGGCATAAGCCCAGGTTAGGGTTATGTTTGTACGTAAAGCGTCATTAACACATAGAAGAATGTCTTTTATCACATCCGCCATTACGAGTTGGGGATTATATAACCTCGCCAGTTAAATTAATTGAATTAATTATCAGAGTTACCAGAGCCTCCGTGGCTTAAGCGGCAGCACGCCGGCCTCTCACCGCTGGGTCCGTGGTTCAAATCCCGGTCACTCCATGTGAGATCTGTGCTGGACAAAACGGAGGCAGACAGGTTTTTCTCCGGGTAATCCGGTTTTCCCTGTCAAAATTTCATTCCAGCAACACTCTCCACTATCATTTCATTTCATCTGTCATTCATTTAATCATTGCCCCAGAGGAGTGCGTCAGGCCTCGGCAGCCGGCACAGTTCATATCCTCGCCGCTAGATGGGGGCTTCATTCATTCCATTCCTGACCCGGTCGGAGACTGGAAGCAGGCTGTGGATTTTCATTTTCATCAGAGTTACCAAATTTATTACTAGCGGACCCGTGCGAGAACTCTCTCATAATGGGTTGTGTGCGCCCCATGTGTACAGACTACCCACTCGGCACTAGTGTTATGTGGGCTGTTCGCGACACAGTTCTGCCAGGGACTAACGTCTTGTTTATTTTGTTTAAAAGCAATTTATAAACAAATACTGTTAATACATTTCCGTTGACTTATCAAGAAATGCAAGATGTTTCCTGTACTATTGAGACGATTTGGAAGATTTTGGTACAAACTACACCTTTTAACTCCCTCTGGTTTAGGAGCTTGAGTTTTGAGAAACACACACATTAAGGCCGCTACACACGTTCCGGTCTACCTGTGCAGGTCTGCCGGGACGTGTGGATGATAAAAGCAGGTATTGTCACCTGAACAGTTCGCCTGAACACAATCGAAAAAGCATTCGACACGCCTGTCCAGATTTACCTGTGCAGGCAAACCGGAGCGTGTGTAGCGTCATATCAGTTCAGGTTCGACTGCAGAGAAAATTGCGAGTTTCGACCGCAATGGGGTCGAGAGCCAATAACATACAGTGCATCAAAACTTTCATAGAAATTTACCATAGTGAAAGTGGCTTCGGTGGCGTAGTTGGTAGCATGCTGAACTGTTGTGCCCAAGATAGCGGGTTCAAACCCGACCGAAGTCGTCGGATTTTTTAAGAGCGTTAAAAATTCTTCAGTATGCCTTCTTCGGAGGGGAAGTAAAGCCGGCTGTCCCATGTCATTGATTTATGGCAAGTAAAACATCCTTCCACAGACTAAACTTGTGTGGAGCTAAATTTCTAGGTTAGATTTCGTTGGAACGCTCTATCACAGCTCCAACATTCACCACTAGGTATCATTGACATCTGATAGCGAAAGTTGGAACTACTTGAAATTTAACGGAACGTGTAGCTCACCCTCTGGGTGTCCGCTGGAAGCAGCTACAGACTCATGCGAGCCGAACATGTCCTCGGACACTCCCCGCACTAAAAGCCATACGATAAATAAATAACCATAGTGAACCATGCTTGTGGAAAAAGGGACGCAGCATATGCAAGATTGGTGAAAAAATTGAAGGAAGTAGAACCATCTGCGCCGGCGCTGTGGTGTTGGGGTAGGGCGCCTGCCTCTCACCTGGAGACCCCGGGTTCGATTCCCGGCTCCGACAGGGATTTCAGAAACTGAAGTGAGGGCTGGAACGGGGTACACTCGGCCTCATGAGGACAATTGAGTAGCTGTCTGACAGTGAGGCAGCGCCCCGATTACGAAAGCCACGATAAACGGCTGAGGGGACTCGATGTGCTGATCACGCGTCACCCCAATATCTGCAGGCCAAATGGCTGGGCAGCGGTCTCTTGGTGGGCCTAGGCCCTTCATGGGCTGTAGTGCCAGGTGTTATTATTAGAACCATCTGCAGATAAAGATAGTGTTGTGTGAAAAATAAACAACATACGAAGTAATTATCGGAAAGAATATAACAAAGTTAAGGCATCGTCCTAGACAGGGACGGGTACAAAGGATCTCTACCAACCAAAAGTACGGTACGGTATTTTACGCTTCTTAGCTTTCTGAATGTCTCCCCCCAGGGGCTCACATCTAGTGGGACGTGGATTGGCGACCACGGGACCCTAGCTGTGTCAGGCATTGCTTCCACTTACTTGTGCCGGGCTCCTCTCAGTCTTCTTTCCTGTCGACCTCCCTTGGTCAACTGTTGTTCTTTTCCGAACCCTACGGTATTAGGGTATCCGAGGCCTAGGGAGTCTTTCACTTTCCCGCCTTAATTGGCCCTTGTCTCATCTTTCCTGATCCCTCATTCTTCGAGGGTTCACACATCTTGTTTTCCTTTCATTATACTTCATTTTCCCCTTAAGATTCCCGCACTGTTTTTTGGTTAATTGGCTCCCCGTACATCCAAATTACCTTAAGCGATTTTTTTGAATCTAGCCTATACTAAATTTTGTGGGTATTTTCAATCTAAGTTGCATTTTGTAAGACTTTTCGATCTAAATTGCATTTTGTGCGTATTTTCAATCTCAATTGCATTTTCTAAGGATTGGAATCTAAATTGCTCTTTAGTAAGTCTAGTAAGTGCATATTTTGAACCCAAATTACATTTTGTAAGTATTTCCACTCTCCATTTTGTGAGTCGTTTCAATCTGAGTTCCATTTTGTAAGTATTTCAGTCTCACTTAATTTTTGTCATGATTTCCATTTCATTGTCATTTTCGCAATCACCCAGACCATTAGGGGCCGATAACCTAGATGTTAGGCACCTTAAAACAACAATTATCATCATCAACTTTCTGAATAAACCAGCAAGTAGAGAAAGGAGCTTCAAGAACGTTTTTTTCATTCCTACGCAGATAATTATGCCAATCTCTTGGAAACACTTTCAATTCACTTAACAAGTTAACATGCGAATAGATGATTCTTTTCTTCAACCACTCCGTGCACTCCAATGTGCGCCCTTTTTTCGTTTGAAGACACCTGTTTCTAATAATAAGCCTAATGGAGCTAGATAATCGTCATCAGTAGATGACATGGCCAACTGCAACCGACACAGGTACACCTGAGCGTGTGGGCACGCGGGGGTATTCAGGCAGACCTGTACAGGCGAATCTGACAGGTAGACCGGAACGTGTGTAGCGGCCTTTGTATAATAAGATAAACAATCGGCTGGAGCTCAAAAGTATTAAATCAGTTTTCACTACTATTCAGGGGACAGATAAAACGTCATTGACAGAACAGATCTTAACAAACACACTACATTAGTCATCTATGTTGTGAAGCAACTATTCAGGCTGTATTTGTGTTAGCGGAATATCAATTTTAATTTAATAAACATATTTTTAAAATGGATTTGTAACATAAAAACCAGCTAAACCCTGTACAAATGTTATGTACAATAGCACTGTGCACGCGGGAATCTTGCAGTGCGGCCAACATTAACTATTGAATACAGCGCTGAAAGGCAGCAAGTCATTGACTTAATGCTTTTCTCCTCTGATCACACAACATGTAGCAGTGGTTTCTGGCTTAAACAGAAGGCTGATTAAATTATTTTCTATGCCGTTCCAAGGCTTTGGGTCAGTACTTCAGAATACTAATTCATTAAAAAATGACTATTTTTGACTTAATGCTTTTCAGCTCCGACCGATTCAATTGTACATAATTACCCGATTAATCTCATTAGTCGCCTCCGTAGCGTAGCGGTCAGCATATTTAGCTGCCGCCCCGGAGGTCCTGGGTGAGTAGAGGGGGTTCGATTCCCACCTCAGCCATCCTGGAAGTGGTTTTCCGTGGTTTCCCACTTCGTCTTCGGGCAAATGCCGGGTTGGTATCTTCTGTAAGGCCACGGCTGCCCCCTTCCCCCTTCCAAGCCTATCCATCCCAATCTTCCCCTCCCTTCCCATCCCTCATGAGACCCCTGTTCGCTTTGCAGGTGAGGCCACCTGATCACACCTCCACCGTTATATCCACTCCAACCAGATGTTCCAAGCTCCAGGACACTGCCCGTAAAGGCGGTAGTGGTGAGTTCCCTCGCTGAGTCCGTGGGAACCACCAACCTAGAGGGTAAATAGACTAAATAAAAAAATAATATTAATAAAAGTCTCATTTACCGTAACATCTACAATACTGCAAGTTTGAACACCCCAATCCATAAAAGTGTGCAAAAACAATATACAAGATAGCCACTGTAAGAGTGGGGTATCGAAACCTACGAGCTCCCAATCGTAGTCGTGGAGATGTATTTAACACTTATGGCTGATCCGCAAGACTCTTTGAGATGGGACGATAGGCAGTGGGAGCAGCGATGCTCCTAGTAGCTTGACAGTGTACAAGCTTTGATAAGCAAATGTTGAGCATACGTTGTCTTCTTATGGGTGATAGCGATCACCTATTACCGTTCTCCGCGAGGTCTGCTAGAGCTCTCTGGCGGAACTCGTTAGCGGAGATGTCCCTACTCTCAGGTCATGGCGGGCAGTGAGGTAGCGGGCGATAAGAGTGAAGGAGAGAGACTAATTCTCCGGCAAGCAATAGAATATGAACACACCTCCCTTTTCATTATCATTTCTCAAGTTAGTACCTTCTACTTCCTCCCGCTTGGCAATGTGGAGACACTTACTTACTCTTCTAGTTCTAAAGTACTTCCTCTTGGGTCTCTTAGAGAATGTATGTTCACCTCCTTTTTATTCCCGTTTCAGCGGAGTCGCAAATGAGATCCCGTAAACTTCCTATGGTTATTACGACCGGATGCCTCTTATAGATGATAATTATATATGAATTGCAGCCAATGGCCATAGCAGGGTATTTTAATTGAACGTACATAGGCTCCCAAAGCCTCCGTGGCTTAGGTGGCAGCACGCCGGCCTCTCACCGCTGGGTCCGTGATTCAAATCCCTGTCACTCCATGCGAGATTTGTGCTGGACAAAACGGAGGCAGACAGGTTTTTCTCCGGGTACTCCGGTTTTCCCTGTCAACAATTTAATTCCAGCAACACTCTCCACTATCATTTCATTTAATCTGTCATTCATTTAATCATTGCCCCAGGGGAGTGCGACAGGCTTCGGCAGCCGGCACAGTTCATATCCTCGCCGCTAGATGGGGGCTTCATTCATTCCAATCCCTGACCCGGTCGGTCGACTGGAAGCAGGCTGTGGAGTTTCATTTTTTCACATAGGCTCTCAGCAGTTCAATTTCAAGTAGTTCCAACTTTGGCAAAAAAAATGCCACTGTCACTGACACCTAGTGGCAAACGTTGGAACTTGATAGAGCGTTACAAACCAACCTAGTATAACCTACAAATTTGGCCACACACTACCAATTGTAGTGGTAGGTTCTTTTACATACCATAAATCTATGACATGGACCCACCTGCTTTGCTTTCCTTCCGAAGGAAGTATTATTGAAAGCTTTTAACGCTCGTAATGATACGACGACTTCGGCCAGTTTTGAACAAATGAATAGGATCGCAATGTTGGATTGTTCTGTATGTAGGCCATACAGTTATGTACCATTAGATGAAGATTATTGCGTAGGTTCATTATTCAAACTTACACTTAGATCGCATGATTAGGACACAAATTAAAATAAAAAAATAATTTCGTAAAGCCGTCATCTTGAGGTTGTGAAAACAATTGAATTAAATTAGATGCCAGTGCATTATAATGTGTGTATATTTTTTCTATGCCAAGTTTCACTGCGCTCGGATGTTTAAATCGCTGAAAAATCCTTTAAAATATTTCAACTTTACTCGGCCGCCATGTTCGTTGTATACTTAATAGGCTTTCGAAATACACATAGATAAACTTGTAGTAGTACTCCTTATCACTGTCACGACTAGTGGGACGTGGGTTGGCGACCACGGGTCTCCAGCTGAGTCCGGCATTGCTTCCACTTACTTGTGCTGGGCTCCTCTCTGTTATCTTTCCCCTCGATCTCACTTGGTCAACTCTTGTTCTCTTCCGACCCCGATGGTATTAGAGTATCCGAACCCTAGGGAGTCTCTTCCTTTCCCACCTTAATTGCTTAATTGGCCCTTCTCTCATCTTTCCTGATTCAATCCTTCTGCGAGGGGTCAGCCTTCTTTTTCTTTTCCTGTTATCACCTGTCTTCTGCTCAAGGCCCTCAAGGAGGCAGGGTGTGTGCAGCTCCACCACTTATGGTGCACCCTGGATATTGCTACACACTCAGGGGCTCACGACTGGCGAGTTCGGGAGTTGGCGACCCCGAGGGATTCCTGAGCTGGGTCCGGTTTCCCCCTTTTGTTCCTTACCTGTGGGGTGGACCCTCTCCTCTTTCACTTTCCTATCTGCCTTTCATGGCTCTCCTTCCTTCCAAATCCCTCAATCCGCATTCTTTAAAGGTTGAGGGCATTTCTGTTCCTCCTGTCCTTTATTTGCCTTATTCTCCTTTTGTTTTCCATTTCTTCTTCTAGTAGCCTATATAAGTTAGTAGTTAGTTTTAGTTATACTGTAGTTTACCTTTCATTATCATCTTCACGATCACCCAAACCATTAGGGGCCGATAACCTAAATGTTAGGCCCCTTAAAACGACAATTATCATCATCATCAACCTTATCACTGTACAAAATTTCTGTTACTGTTGTGGAGATATAGAATACCGGTGAAATATTTCGCATAGCCGCCATGTTGAATTGGTGAAACGTATAAAAAATTAATAGGCATTTTCAAGGTTGGAGAAGGTAGTAGTATGTGCTTACGGAGTTTCATTGAAATCGCTTTGGCTGTTTAGATTTTATTAGGGGGACACATACAAACACACGACTATCGAGTCCGCAGGTGGCTTGACGCTATCACCTTGAACTGTAGTTTAGCGATCGTAGCTTTAGCTATCGCTGTCAGTGGAATCTATTTGAGATTAAGGACACTACATACTTAAGATACCAGGAGCTGTTGTAGAATCGATTCTGAGTTTTACGATATATTTTTCATGTAGCCCCGTGTACTTGAGTGTGTGTGTGTGGAACCTGTCTGATAACCCGTATTATTGTGATGGCAAACTGGTAGATTTCCACCTGGTTGTGTAGAGGCTAGCATCTTTGCTGTCGCCCCGTGAAACAAAACTGAGAAGACATGGGTTTGATTCCCATCTCAGCCATCTTGGAATTGACTTTCCGTGGTGGTGGGAAGATTATAATGTCATTGGTTTACGTCCCTTTTAACTACTACGGATTTTAGAGACGCTCCGATGGGGATCTTTGGTTGGTTGGTTGGTTCTTTAGTTTAGGGGCTGCGACAACGCGGTCATGTAGCCCCGAGTACTTTGGGTGTGTGTAGAATCTGTCTGATAACCGGTCTTAATTGTGATGACTGTATTAGTGTGTGAATCTGTTTTTTTTAAATTCAAGTAAGGACTGCAACTTTGAATTTTTCAAATAGTTCCTTCTTTTGCCACCAAACGCCACCGTCAACGACTACTAGGCCTAGTTCTGAACTTAGCTACTAGACGCCACCACAGTCGGCTCTTGGCAACGAACGTAGCAACCTAAGAGCGTCGTTTACATAAATTTAACCTATACAATTTAGTTTCACACAGGTGTAATTAGTGGACAGTTCTTTAACATGCCATAAATCTATGACATGGGACCACCGGCTTTACTTCCCCTCCGAAGGAAGGCATACTGGGGGATTTTTAACGCTCTTAAAAAATCCCACGGCTTCGGCCTGGTTTGAACCCTCGATCTTGGGAATAGAAGCTCAGCATGCAACCGACTACGCCACCGAAGCCGCCAAGGGGATCTTTAACGAGCCAGTAAGTCTATTGACAAGGGTCCCTCGCATTTACGCACCCTCAAATGCTAACTGGCTGCGCCAGGATTTGATCCTGCAACCTTGGGATCAGCAGGCAAGAACGTTACTGGTAAGCCACACAGCCTGTCAGTGGGTGGAAAGAGAAGATGATTTGACCAAGTGAGGTCAACAATAAAAATGACCTAGAGGAGCCTGACAGAAGAAAGTGTAAGCCATGCCGCACTCAGCTTGGTTCCCGTGGCCGTTAACATATGTCGCACTAGTTGTGAGCCCCTGTGAGAACCTCAACCAAGGTAAAGTTTCAACCTATATTTCAAAATTTTCAGACGGAAAGTTAGTTATTTTCTGTAAGTGTCGGAACAGTGAGGTCATCGGCCCCATTCAGACAGAAAGCTTACTCGTTACAAGTGGCTAGCTTCTTGTCTGTCATCGCGGAGATCCGGGCTTGATTTTCGGTTTTACCAAGAAATTAATGTCTGGTCTGAGGGCTGGAAAGGGGTGCACTCAGCCTCGTGAGGCAAAACTGAGGAGAGGTGGATTCGATTCTTACCTCAGCCTTCCTTCAAGTGATTTTCCGTGGTTTCCCAATTCTACTCCAGGCAATTGCCGGGATGGTACCTAACTTAAGGCCACGGCCGTCTCCTTCCTATTACTATATCAATTTGCAAATACTCACACTAATACAGCCATCACAATAACCCAGGTTATCACAAAAATGCAACACACACCCATAGATACAAGAGGCTATATGACCGCGATGTCGCAGGCCCTAAAATAACCACCAACAAAAACAAAACTGTGTTATGCGGGGCTGATAACCTCGCTGTTCCATCCTTGAAAACAACAATCATTATCATCTAGAAGGGGCATCCGGTCTTAATAACCACCCTCAAGACAGGAATGTTATTGCATCTCATTTGCGATCTTCTTGTGTGGATTGGGGTGTTCAAGCTTGCAACCTCCTTCCTGCCCGATTCCGACATCAATTACAAATACACATAGACATTGCAGTGACACAGGTTATCAGACAAATTCTACGTACACCCAAGTACACTGATTTCAACAGGCTTCGTGGCTCAGCTCAGTGGTAACGATCTCGCTTACAGGGTCCAAGGTTGCAGGTTTATATCCTGGTGCAGTCAGCTATCATTTGTGGGTGTGCAAATGTGAGGGAGCCGTGTCAGTAGATTTACTGGCACGTTAAAGATCCCCTTCGGGGCTAAATTCTGGCACCCTGGCGTCTCTAAAAGCCAGAGTAGTTAAAAGGGACGTAAAACCAATAACGTCTTATTATATAATACGCTAAGATGTATGTTTCACAAAACTGAAGCTCCTAAACCAGAGAGAGATAGAAGGTTCCAAAATCTTCCAAATCGTGTCAATAGTACAGGAAAAATCGTGCATTCCTTGAAAAGTCAACGGAACTATATTTTTTTGTTTATAAGGTGCTTTTAAACAAATAAACAAGACGATAGCCACTGGTGGACTATGTCGCGTCCAGCCCGCATAGCAATAGTGCCGGGTGGGTAGTCTGTACACAAGGGGCGTACACAACCCATTATGCGAGAGTTCTCGCACAGGTCCACTAGTTATTATTATTACTCTGGGTTACATGACCACAATGTCGCAATGCCCCTAAAAGAATCAACAACAGCAACTACAGTATTTATAGAGATGACTCTTTGAGTTGTGTAAAAGAGAGGAGCAACAGCAAGGAAAGAGAAGTGTAACCAGACTCTGTTTTCCTTGAACCAGGTACTGGAAGATGATCTTCCCACAGCGTCTGCAGTGCAGGCAAGCCATACATCTTATTGGGCGTACATGGTACTGGTTAACTCTTCTTTCAAGGCTGATTGTAGTGACCAATTTACCGGCTGCAATTTATGCGCTCGGCGCAAGTGATGGGACAGATAGCAGGCCATCTACTGAATTTATCTGCCATTACGGTCTGCATGGATTTCAAACTGTAAGACGCGAGCCATTAAGAGCTGCAGTGAAACACGTCTTCTGGGATAAATCTGGTTTAAACCTCTGTCGCAATAGCACTGAGGAAACATACAGCGCTACATGGAACTAGAGTAAAACAATACACCTTCATTCGCAAGTTCGGAGTACTCACCAAAACAACATTAGTGCTAAGTAAGCTTCACTTAGTTGATTCCAAAGGATCTCTCTACCCAGTGTGATTAGGAACTTCTGCTACAAAAGTACATTATATGGTAGACAGTGAGTTGTCAAACAACCATCATCCACATAAAAAGTACACTTCCACGTCATAGATGTGCTATAAAGCTCAATGTTTGTCTGTATGTTCTTTATACAAATCTATTCCGTTTCACCGATCTGAACCAAATTGTCCGTACTTATCCTTTGGAACCCTGCGGGTAACAACGTCCACTTGAAATTTCAGACAGACCTGTCCATTCCCTGTATTTAGGCCCTTTGTCACAAATCTACACCGTTTCACCGATTAGAACCAAATCTTAGATACATACCCTTTGGAATCCAGCGAGTAACACTGTTTACTTTAAATTTCGGCAGACCTCTCCATTCCCTGCATTTAGGCCCTTTGGCACAAATCCACACCTTTTCATCGATCACAACAAAATGTTATATACTCACCCTTGGGAACCCTGCGAGTAACACTGTCCACTTAAAATTTTGTCATTCCTCTCCATTCCCGGCATTTGGGCCCATTTGGCACAAATCTACACCGTTTCACCAATGACAACCAAATTTTACGTACTGCACCCTTTTGCAGAAGTAATATATGGTCATACTTCTCCTAGCTCAGTCGAATCGGGGATGGTACATTCATTTCCCACGATATGACACATATATTTTAGGATCATGAGCACACAGGTCAACACACAAAATAAATATCAAAAATAAATTTAATTATAATCTAATATGCTCTACAAACAATTTAATCAAACAAAATGAAATGATATAAAAATCAACTCAAATCTACACTTACAATTAAATTATTCCATAACACTAGGAAACTTCATATAAATAACTACCTGACCAAAGTTCCTACGGCTTTACCAGCCTATAACGTCAGATTTCACTTCCATATGGCATCATCACAAATGCTTATATTACTGAGTTCTAACAGACACTAAAATTATTGACAATCTTTATTTTTCATTTCAAATGATTAAGCATTGGGTTCTTCCAAATGTGTAACCAACATTTACCTTTAAGTTAATAATAATAATGATCTTAACTCTGGTTAACACTATTCCCATTTTCTCTCTCACACATTCTATATGTTAAGTACTCCATTCATGGATCGTCGTGCCATCCTTCAATTTACAAATTACTGACATAATCTAATAGATGGGCCTCCCTGACTCATCTATATTTGCTTATCAAAAGAATACCTTTTATTTCGTATGTCACACACGGGGATCTATAATTACTCATAAACGACATTTGAAACGATATTTTAGCAGGGATTTTCTTACGACATGGGCTTCTGGAATCAAACCTCCAAGCCTCCAATTACATAGTCATACAATTCTTTAACACTTCTGTGTTTAAATTACCAGTTGGCTCGCTAGAGCAATTAACAAGCTAGCGACCTTTTCCTCACTGGGCCAGGCCCGTCAATAAGATTTATGGCTCTCGCCTCCTTCCAAGTGTCATGCTGGGATTCACTCTTTAAGAACACGGCTGGCCGGGTTTCACGCTACATTCTATTCACATTTGGAAAGCATTAATATTTACTTCCTACTGCTATTATTTTACAGCATTATTTAGCCACACTTAGCTCATACAGGTAATTGAATCAATCTATGGGCATCAGCATTGCATGATGCGATATGCGGTCATTAATTTAAGGGGCTACTCATCTTGTACAAGCCTCCAACGGCTTAACATGGAATCCAATCTGAGGCTACGCCCCTTTTATCGGATGATTCTAATAATCAGAGCGGAATTACTCACTGACCTCTTATAATTCATGCAACTAAGAGCGGTACTTCAGGCAGACCTCTAGTGCGAATACAACAATATTGCTCTCATTACAACGACGATATAGACCCGTCATATTCCCATCACTGCAACTACGCTCATAATTGAATATTCCTGATTTTATTACTAGCAAATCACTTGGTTCTACTGTTTACTTTCGCTCATTTCAGCGATAGCAATTCATATATCTCCTTTAAAGCCTTCCATGAAGAATTATTTCTTTCTACGCCGTTCTTAATCTTCACACAGCTGACTTAACTTTAACAATACAATGAACAACTCATCTGTTTCAAGCAATCAATTCCTACAACTTACGTATCTTGAATATATCAATTCCACAACTTATTATCTTAAGGGATTCTTACTCTTACCACAATCAACTAATATTTATCATATTACAATTCACAATTTTCGATATTATCCTGCTAAACATCGATTCAAATCTGTTTTCCAACACAACAACGTCTTTCACATATTAATTCCTTTTCACATAAACTGATGATATATATAAACACTATATTGTAAAGTGAGTACTTTCATATCGGGCGGATCCCGCCAATGGTGATGGATCAATTCGTCCACCATGGTAATATTCTCACCATTCATACTCATCATGGTGACACTTTTCATACACGTTTTCATCCCACCATCCACAAATTTTACACACATTTCGCTTTCACATAATTTCCTTTTCTGAGTGTACTTAAACATATGAAATTACAATTTTACACTTATAACACTTGAACCGCTTGAAAAATATTTATTTAAAAAAACTTGAAAAATATTTATATACGCAAATTTTTACTTCTGGCATGAAATAATGCCTGTTTTCACACAATGTGATTATATTCCCTAATCCACACGTGTTACACTTTCTTCAATCGTCCTATCCAAGGAATGTAGGCGTTAGCGTACTTCTACAGCTGATCCTAACATTGCCTGAATGAATTATAGTCTCTGAATCTTACCTGTTGGTTCCTGTTCACCTCGGTAAGCCCTATTCCACAGTCTATCTCTGGTTATCCTATCGGCACTGACTTTCTTGTACGGGCGCGACACTTTCTCGGTGCGGCTACACTAATGTACTTTGCCGTGTTTCTCGTTTAATTAACGTTCCTTTAGAGTCGCAGTCTAGTTTCGAACTGGCACTCCGCTTTCTGTGGTTCTCCACTCTATTTCCACATTTACAATGTGTCTCGCTTGAACTCCTTACTCGGATTCTTTCACTTTAAATGTTCTGAATCATAACTAGCTTCAAACAGTTACTGTTACTGTCGACTTGAAACTATTTCGAACTAATGTCCCTCGGACTGTCACTCTTATCACAAACTTCCCATGCATGGGCAAGTTTAGATTGTCAAAATTTACGTGATGACCCTATTTGGCCTTTGAACCTACTGGTTAAAACAATATAACACAATATAACACCCTTGGTGTTCACGAATCCCGAATACGTGATACTGTCAAACAGCATTACACCCTCTCGGCGTTTACGAAGACTGAACTCTTAATACTGGTGAAGCAGCACTATCTCCACAGAGGATATCTGAAGACTGCAAACTTCTGCTTCGCAGACGGGCTATTTATTCAATTTGACCAGAATATAGTCCGTTCTTGTCATTTCGAAATTTAACTCTTGCAATAATGTTCGTAGCGAGCTGGAAAATTATCCCTGTACTCCCCAGAGTATCTAGGTTGGACAAATATCTCTGATTTTGAAAATCGATTCTTCTCTAAAAATCCCAAAGGAATTTGATTACATGAGGGCGGGTCCCTTTACTGATATTCTTGCACCAGATTTATCCGCGAAGGCTAAATAACGTAGTGCTTACATGACACTTCTTCCCTACTCAATAATTAGACAATTTTATATATTGAATGTTAATAATTTTTCGTATTTCTGAAAATCATGGTTATTTCACAACGTTACAGACCCTGCTTGATGCTAATATCGTTGTAATACTGCTTATATCAGCATCGAGAGGGAATTCCCCTGCCTATCTGCTAGTTCCTAGTCTCTGTGAAAATCCATTGGCTCGTTGCGTTATCTAATTTATGGTGAGTGAATCACCTCGCGCACGTGTGAGTCTCGTTATCTTATGATTCAACTTATTGCTACAATCCTCAAGATTCTGTGCTCTGAGTCAATATGCAGAAATCTCATCCAGCTTCTAACTGAAGCCTTCAAAGAATATTATGTTTCTTTCTTAAATATTACGGGATTCAATTCCTTGGGCCTGCTCAAAAGGGCACAAATCTCCCCTCCTTTATCAGATAAATTTTCGAAATGTTGAGAAAATTTATTTGTCTATTTTTTTCTTCCAAACAATCCTATTTGTTTCACTCTCGAGTCCGCATCCCTCTCTCACGTCCCCTTGGGTCCATTTCATAGTTACAATTCTCAAGCTATCTTATCGTTCCTCTAGGCTTTACCATTTCTTTCAGACCCTTAGTCAGGACTCATCTGGTTTCCTAGTATTTCATTGTCGCATCCGGTATTTCTTCATAACGGGGAGGTCTTGTCCATACCCATTCCTTCTCCTCATGCTTCCTCCTTCTGATTCATCCTATTTTCCACGGGTGTGTTCCATCCCTACCTTCATTTCATCTCGTTTCTTCCTCAAATTGCTGTTTTCTTGCTCAATTTGCTCAAATATTTCCTTCAATTCATAATAGGTCTATTTTAGTCCACATTCGCATTCGAGCTGTTGCCATCTCTTCTCTCGATCTTCCTTCTTCGTATCTCCTATTATTGTGCCCAGGGCTTGTTCATTTTCTTCGTCAAAATTCTCTGGAGTGTAATATAATTTTTGATTGGTCGAATTCATGTTGAGTTCATGGTTCGTCTCACAAAGTTGGATCCTGTATGCATTATTCCTTAGATCCCTTACTATCCTGAATGGACCGTGGTACATCATCTGGAGCTTCTTGTACACTTGGTTCCCTGGATCTGAAATGGCTGGTCTTTTTACTAGTACCATTTCTCCAACAATTAAGGGTCGATGATATCTCTTATGCCTATTTCTTCTTTGCCTTCTATCAGCTTGTGCTTGCAGATGTTCGAAGGTCTCTTCCGGGTTGGGCATCTATCGGTACAGGGGTAGTCTGTACACATGGGGTGCACACAACACAGATAACCCCTGGTAGAACTGTGTCGCGTACTGCCCGAATAGCACTAGTGCCGGGTGGGTAGTCTGTACACATGGGGCGCAAACAACCCATCATGCGAGAGTTCTCGCATGGGTGGTAATAATACTAGTATTAAGAACAATAATATGGGTTATACGTTACATATTTCAACAGTGGCTTTATAGAACCTGGGGAGTCTGAATTTTGCCCCGAAGGGGTTCCTTAACTCCACCAGAAAATCAACTAACATGGCTCCCTCGGATTTAAGCAGCCTCAAATGCTACCTGACTGCGTCAGGATTTGTCCTGCAACCTTAGGCACAACAGGCGAGGACGTTACTGCTGACGTGTGGTTTTGACATATGTTTTCAAAATTATATATATGAATTGCATCCAATGGCAGGGTATTTCAATTGAACGCCCGTGGTCTTCCAGCAAGTTCAATTTCCAGTAGTTTCAACTTTGGCTACCAGATGCCAATGTCACTGATATCTAGCGGTGAACATTTGAACTTGATAGAGCGTTTCTAACCAAATATAACATACACATTTGGCTACACACTACCAATTGTAGTGGTAGGTTCTGTTACATGCCATAAATCTATGACATGGGCCCGCCGGCTTTACTTCCCCTCAGAAGGAAAGCATTTTGAAGGATGTTAACGCTGTTATACACTCCGACGACTTCGGCTGAGTTTGAACCCGTGATCTTGGATATAGCAATCCAGCATGCTATCGACTACACCACCGAAGTTTCAAAATTATATTGAACATAAATATAACAGGAGGTATGTATAGACCTATTAAGGAGAGTGGACCAGTGTACTTTACAGTGTGTACTTTACAAATATAATCATGAAAATGACAGCGCTTTTGTTGATAGAAACATGAATATTTTGAATATCTGCATAGGAATCGGAACTAATTTCGCTAGTCAGAAAATATGGCCCTTGTGTGCCAGAAGCCTTAACGTATAGGATTGTCGTGTTCTCTCGGGAATTGAAGCTGCAATCTCTTGAATACAGAACAGCCGGGCTCAATTAAGTGGCAACAGCTAATAATTTATTCAGAGAAATATCCTACAATAGCCTCATTGTTAAACAGAGCTTCCTTTTGCCCATTCAGTGCATGAAAAACATGGCTGAGTTATGAGACATTAAGGGACTCGAGTGAAAATATATGCGCAATTAGGACGGGCCAGCAGTGGGAGGAACACCGGTAGTGGTCCCTGCCACTTCCCAGGAGGTATGTATAGACCTATTAAGGAGAGTGGACCAGTAAGACGTAAATTATGGGCCATTTAATCGGGATCCTGGCAATATGTCACAAGGAACTGGGCTTTAATGCCCACAGGAACAGTTAGCGACACTTCTGGAGCAACGTTCGAGGCCTGAGATCGCGGTAAACGATGAAAAATTGCCAACTTATAAAAGATACTAATGTATTGCTTTTTGTAGACCTCACAGACCGACACAACTCAGAGCTGACGAACAGTTGCTAATTTCTATTGAGGGCGTCTTCGGTGGCGTAATTGGTAGCATGGTGAGCTTCTATGCCCAAGATCGCGGGTTCAAACACGACCGAAGACGTAGGATTTTTTAAGAGCGTTAAAATCCCTCAGTATGCCTTCCTTCGGAGGGGAAGTAAAGCCAGCGGGACCCATGTCATAGATTTATGGCATTTTAAAGAACTTCCCACTAACTACAATTGTGTGAAGCTAAATTTGTAGGTTAGATTTGATTAACGCTCTATTAAGTTCCAACATTCGGCGCCAGGTGCCAGTTGCGGTGGCATCTAGAAACCAAGTTCGCAGCTAGGTGTCGCTGACGCATTTGGTAGCATAAGTAGGAACTAACTTACTTGAATGTGATCGTCTGCAGTCCTAAACTGAATGACAGATAACACATACTAATACAGCCACCACAATTAACACCGGATATCAGACAGATTCTACACACATCCAAAGTACACGGGGCTACATGACTACGTTGTCGCAGTCCCTAAATTGAGGAACCAACCATTTCTATTGAGCAATCATTTATGTCTGTTGTAAACTGATATGCAGGGTGTTCCTAAATTCCCATTATAGACTTTGAGGGCTTGTAGTGGGGACCAAGACGGTCAAGTTGGTAGCATGCTGAACTGCTGTGCCCAATATAGCGGGATCAAACCCGGCCGAAGTCGTCGGATTTTTAAGAGCGTTATAATCCTTCATTATGCCTCCCTTCGGAGGGGAAGTAAAGCCGGCGGTCCCATGTCATAGATTTATGGCATGTAAGAGATCCTTCCACAGACTGGAATTGTGTGAAGCTGAATTTCTAGGTTAGATTTCGTTGGAACGCTCTATCAAAGTTCCAACGTTCACCACTAGGTATCAGTGACATCTGGTAGCGAAAGTTGGAACTACTTGAAATTGAACGGAACTTTTAGCTCACCCTATGGGTGTCCGCTGGAAGCAGCTACAGCCTCTGTCCTCGGACACTCCCGGCACAAAAGCCATACGATAAAAGATTAATAACAATTAGCAGAGGAACTTGCGTCCGTAAACGTACCGTCTTCCCCGCTACCCGCAAAAATCCACTGCTGCACGCGTTGACAGCTCCCGCAATTTTGGTGCCACTGGCTAGAGCATCTGATGTTCCATATCCCTTACAGGTTTGTTAATATTCCATACCTTCTTCCTTGAAAGGTGCCACGTACTTGGCATTCCTTGAAGACGTACTGCATGAGTTCTTAGACGATGTGCGACTACATGTGCGTCAAAACGTGTGGTTTCAGCACGATGGCGCACCACCTCTTTTTTGACATGCGGTCTGAAATCATCTGCACGAGATATTTGGGCAACAGTGGGTAGGTCGTGATGGCCTGTTCGCTCGGCCTGCATGTTCAACCGACTTGACACCGCTAGACTATTACCTGTGGGGTCGCATGAAAACCTTGTCTTACAAGAACCCTGAGGAATCTGAGAAAGACCTGTTGGCTGGATGTAGGAGGACCAAGGATTTGTGATCGTGTGTACCAGAACATGGTACGGAGGTACCATGTGTGTGTTGACCGGTGGTCGTCACATCGAGCCCCACCTGTAATTGGACCTAGACGACAAGCAGCAGGAGTTGGACAGAGCGCCGAAAATGCGGGAGATGTGAACGTGTGCTGTAGCCTAGAGCTTTTGGCGGGTAGCGAGAAGACTGTTCATCTTTATCCAATATTATCAATTAATATGATAAAATTGGTCCGGCTAGATCAAACATAAAATGCCAGCGTTTCGCCCCGGTGTGCCGTTTGGCTCGTCAGTTGGTACAGACACACCTCACCAATACGCATGGCTAGCACATACTGACGAGCCCAATGGCACACCGGGGCGAAACGCTGGCATTTTATGTTTGATCTAGCCGGACCAATTTTATCATATTAATTGATAATTTATCTGATCAAACGGAAATAACATCTTATTCCCATTCGGGAATGTTCATAACCTATTTGGATTGCCAAGGTAAGGTTTTTGTTTTATGAAAGGGAGCTTGACTTCCGTAGCACATTGGCATCACTCGTGACGTCAATACTACTTGTATTTTGTGTCTTGTGATGGCCTTCTCAGTATGTGCTAGCCATGCGTATTGGTGAGGTGTGTCTGTACCAACTGACGAGTCCAACGGCACACCGGGGCGAAACGCTGGCATTTTATGTTTGATCTAGCCTGACCAATTTTGTCATATTAATTGATAATTTATCTGATCAAACAGAAATAACATCATATTCCCATTCGGGAATGTTCATAACCTATTTATCCAATATTGTCGAATCTTTTCTCGATGCAAATCCTTTCGTTCAGCTGTCCAGGATTTTTCCTGAAATGCACGAGCTTCCTTGAGGATATGTCTCACAGCTTGATAATTTTGAAGATCTAGTATTCCCACCTTTCTCTGTTTCTGTCAACAAGGTGGAACTAACTTTCTTGTTTCTCCATAATGTGAACAGACGGTTTGTCAGTCTGTTGGGGGACAATCGTGACACATGGCCATAAAAGACTATCCTTCTCTTCCTAGCAGAGTGCGAGAGCCTTTCTATATACTCGTAAACTTCAGACTTGTGCCTCCTACGGAATTCACATAATTCCCACACCGGGCCTAGGATCTTCCTGAGTATTCCTCTCTCCCTAACTTCTGATTGATCAACCAGTCCTCTTTGTTTCAATGGGAGACACTCCATGGCGTACAAAGCTTCTGAACGTATGACTGTAGTGTAGTGTTTCAGCTATTAATGTTATCATTATTATTATTATTATTATTATGGCTCATTTATTAATATCAGTATGAACATAAATAATTTACACTTTATTGATCACCACAATGAACTTGTAAGTTAGTTATCGTATTTCAAAAATTGTTTCATATGTACCGGTACCATACTGCGTGGTTTAGTGAAAGAGCCCTAACTATCGCCACTACTAAATACATCATTTGTTTTTTAGCCTATTTTCAATTTTGAAAAATAGGCTTATGAGATCACCTTTTGTCTGTGTGTGTGTGTGTGTGCCACCTAATAAAATCTAAACGACTGGAGCGATTTCAATGAAACTCGGAAAGTTCATAGCACTATTCTGGGCGACCCCGACCGTGCCCTTCAAATTATGTTACGTCTCACCAATTCAACATGGCGGCTGTGCGAAATATTTCACCAGAATTCAATATCTCCGAAACTATTACCGATATCACCCTGGAATTTTGTATGGTGACAGAGGAAACTACTAGAAGTTCACTTACGTGACCTTTGAAAACCTGGTAACTTCAAAACTAACATGGCGGCCAAGCGAATTTGCGACTTTTAAATAGATGTTTCTCGCGAGTTAACCAACCAAACGCAATGAAACTTGGTACAGTATATGTTTATACACATTGTAATGCACCGACATCTAACTTCGTTCAATTGTTTATATAACCTCAATATGGCGGCTGTGCGAAATATTTCACCGGCATTCTATATCTCTGAAAATATTACCGGTATCACCCTGAAATTTTGCACGGAGATAAAGGGCAATACTGGAAGTTTATTTATGAGACTTTCAAAAACCGGTTAACTACAAAACGAACATGGCGGCCAAGCGAATTTGAAAGTTTTAAATAGACTTTTCACACGATTTAATGATCCAAACGCAATAAAACTTGGTACAGCAAATGTTTATATACATTGTAATGCACTGGTATGTAATTTAGTTCAATTATTTACATAACCTCAAGATGGCGGCTGTGCGAATTTTTAAATTAAGTTTTTTTTTCTTGTGTCGTAATCATGCGATCGAAGTGAAAGTTTGAATAATGAACCTACGTAATAATTTTCCTTTAATGGTACATGACTCTATGACCTATACATTTAACAATCCAACATGGCGATCATCCGAAATATTTAGTCGGCTGTGAATATCTACGAATCTATTATAGCAATCAAACTGATTGTTTTAATGTTCACAGGGGCTATGAACTTAAGTTCACCTATAGGACTTTAAATAGGACTTTGAAATCCCAAATGGCGGCGACGCGAGATATAAATATTCACATGGATGTTTCTCGCAATTTAACCATCCGAGTGAAGTGAAACTTGCTACAGTAAATCTTTATACGAATGTTAATCCACTGGCATCTAATTTATTTCAATTGTTTCCATAACCACAAGATGGCAGCTGTGCGAAATTTTAAAATCTCGTTTTTACTTCTTGTGTCCTAATCGTGCTATTGAAGTTTGAATGCTACACGTACACAATAATCTTCATGTAACAGTACATAACTCTAGGACCTACATATATAAAATCCAACATGGCGACCATCCGAAATATTAAGTCGGTTCTCAATATCTACGAATCTATTACAGCAATCAAACTGAAATTTTGTATGTTGATAGTGGCAATTAACATTAGTAGGATATATGAAAATAGGCTGTGTAGTTCTTCAGGGAACTACTTGTTTAATATTGAAGAATTCTGACGGTGGCAGATGAAATGAAAATGAAGTTAACTATACCATCATGTTTGCCATGTAAAATGAGTGTTTATACAATTTCTGCAACGTGAGTGAGAATTAATTGAATTAAATAGTTATGTTTTTAATTTTGAATGTGTAGAATATTGTTTCAAGTAGCAAAGTTTGCTATGCTTTCTTGGAAATGAATATTTTAGGATGGCCTGTGTCATAAATTAATATTGTTACTCTTTAAAGTGTGTCTCCCTAGTTAATTTAGCAGCGTGATGAGAAAGTTAACAATATTTCTGTTCCCTGCACCGTATTTACGGAGTGTGTGATTTTAAATTGTCTGGAATATTTTGTTGTCAGGTCTAAGCAACGACGAAAACATTTCCTAAATTCCTTAGTCAAACCAACCAGCACGAGAGATTAGTATATTCGCTTCTTTAAAAAAATATATAGGCTTAATACCGTAGATGTAAGGAAATTATGACCGCAACATCCATTATTCTGAAAAAAGAAATACTCAGTGCCATCATTAAATGCTTTATGAGGTTTCTAAACCATCATCGTCCGCAAGTCTTGGATGAGCACAGCAGGGTAAGAGAAAATTCAATAGAATGTAATCAGTGAACTTGAAAAGTCCCTTTATGAAGCGCTCTAGTGAATTACTCTATGTTGTAAATAGCCTCAGAACACCAAGCGCGGCTCTCCAGGGTAGGTCAGCCTCTCTGGACATTTTGAAAAAGAAAACAATCAGTCAACTATACTAATATTTAATATGTTATCATGTTGTTGTTTGAGTCTTCAGTCTTTTGACTGGTTTGATGCAGCTCTCCATGCCTCCCTGTCCTGAACTAATCGTTTCATCTCTACATAGCTACCACACCCTACATCCGAGGCAATCTGTTTAACATATTCTAACCTTGGTCTACCCCTACAGTTCTTGTCCTCGACCCTTCCTTCCATAACTAAGCTTGCTATTCCTGGGTGTCTTAGTATGTGTCCTACCAACCTATCTCTTCTCTTCATTAGCAGTCGCCAGAAACATCTCTCCTCTCCCACTCGCCTTAATACCTCTTCGTTTGTAACCCTATCTACCCATCTGATCTTCATCATTCTCCTGTAACACCACATTTCAAATGCTTCAATTCTCCTCTTTTCTGCTGCACCAATAGTCCAAGTTTCACTTCCATAGAGCGCCACGCTCCAGACAAAGGCTTTCAAAAATGACTTCCTAATACCTAAATCTATATTCGATGTCAACAGATTCCTTTTTTGTAGGAAGGCTTTCCTTGCCTGAGCCAACCTACTTTTTATATCCACTTTGCTTCGTCCATCACTGGTTATTCTGCTTCCTAAGTAACAGAAGTCTCCAACTTCCTTCAGCTTTTCACCTGCCAATTTCATCTCCATAGAAGTTTCTGATTTATTTCGGCTGCATTCCAGTATTTTTGTTTTACATTTATTAATTTTCATCATGTATTCATTCTGTAAGACGGAGTCCATACCATTCAAAAACTGATTCAAATTCTCAAGCGTATCGGCCAAGATGACGATGTCATCAGCAAATCTCAGAGTTGAAATTATTTCTCCTTGAATCTTCGCTCCCACTTTAAATTTTTCTCCAATTTCCTTCATTGCTTGTTCAATGTAAAGATTGAAAAGTATGGGTGATAAGTTGCAGCCTTGCCTTACACCTTTCTGAATACCAGCTTCTCTCTCATGTCCTTCAGCTCGAATGACTGCTGTCTGGTTTCTGTATAGATTGTATATCACCCTCCTATCCCTGTCCTTTATTCCAATAGATTTCAAAATGTCAAACAATTTAGTCCAATCAACGTTATCAAAAGCCTTTTCTAAGTCTACAAATGCCATGAACGTTCTCTTACCTTTCCTTATTCTACCTTCCAAAATCAGCCTAAGACTTAGTACAGCTTCCCTTGTTCCTACATTTCTCCTGAAACCAAACTGGTCTTCACCCAACTCCGTTTCTATCTGGCTTTCAATCCTCTTGTAAATTATTCTAGACAGGATCTTTGAAGCATGAGTAATCAAGCTGATTGTACGGTAATCTTCACATCTGTCAGCTCCCACTTTCTTTGGTATAGGGATGATAACATTCTTTTTGAAATCAGGGGGTACCTCACCTGTCTCATAAATCCTACACACCAAGTGAAATAACCTGATCAGACCTTCATCTCCTATGCAGCGTAGCAACTCAATCGGTATATCATCTATGCCTGGTGCTTTGTTCCTGCCTAAGTCCTCTAATGCTCTGTCAAATTCTGATCTCAATATTAAATCTCCTTTTGCATCCTCATCAATTTCCTCCTCCCTTTCCATTACATGATTCTCAATCTCCTTTCCCTTATACAAGCACTCTATGTAAGCTTTCCATCTCTCAACCTTTTCTTCCCTATCTGTTAGAGGCTTTCCATTTGTGTCCTTAATATTACAGCACTTAGTCTTCTTTTCCCCAATAGTATTCTTAATCCTTCGATAAGCTGTGTCTACTTTTCCTAATTTCAGACAATTTTCTATACCTGCACATTTCTCTTTCAAGCATTCTTCTTTCGCTTCCTTGCACTTCTTGTTAACCTCATTTCTCAGACGTATGTATTCTGCTTTCCCCTTTTCATCTCTTAGATGTTTGTGTTTCCGCCTTTCATCCATCAATTCTAGTATATCCTGAGTGATCCACGGTTTTCTACCTATTCTTTCTTTCCTACCAAGTTTTCTTCTGCGGATTTTGTTATTTCATTCTTCAAAGTGCCCATTCGTCTGCAATTGAAGTCCGTTTAGGATTTTTCATTAGTCCTTCCGTTATACTCTTCTTAAATCTTTCGTTTACATCCTTTACTTTCAGTCCGTCTATTGCCCACCTTTTTGGCTTTTGACTTTTCTTCAGTTTCTTCAACTTTAATCTGCATTTCATTACAACCAGATTGTGGTCAGAGTTTATGTCAGCACCAGGATATGTTTTACAATCCAAAATCTGGTTTCGAAACCTCTGCTTGACCATAATGAAGTCGATTTGGTAACGCCCTGTATCTCCTGGTCTCATCCATGTGTATATTCTTCTATTGTGGTTATTGAATACGGTGTTAGCTATGACCAACTCATGTTCGGTGCAGAATTCCATCAGCCTGCTTCCTCGATCATTCCTTTCACCTAATCCGAAATCTCCTACTATCTTCCCTTCTCTCCCTTTTCCTACCACAGCATTCCAATCTCCCATTACTATAACATTTTCATCACCTTTGATATACCTCAGAATGTCATCTATTTCTTCGTAGACCTTTTCAACATCCTCATCATCAGCTTGACTGGTAGGCATATAGACTTGTACCACTGTGGTGCACGTAGGTTTAGTATTGATTTTTGCTACAATAATCCGTTCACTGTATTGCTCATAATATTCCACCCGCTGTCCAAGTATCCTACTCAATATGAGACCAACTCCTGCTTGGCCATTGTTTGATTTAGTGCTAATGACCCTATAGTCTCCTGACCAAACGTCCTGTTCTTCCTGCCAGCGCATTTCACTAATCCCAACCAAATCCAACCTCAACCTATCCATTTCCCGTTCTATGTTTTCTAACTTTCCACTTCCTAGCAGACTTCTAACATTCCACGCTCCGATTCGTAGAATGTCAGATTTCCTCTTTGTCACTTCTGTGATGTTAACCCCCTCTCGAGTAGTCCCCACCCGGAGATCCGAACGGGGGACTAGTTTACCTCCGGATTGAAATTTTACAAGGGAGGAGGCCATCATCACATGTAATTATGCATAGAGAGGTGCATATCCTCGGGAATAGCATTACGGCTGTAGTTTCCCGTTGCTTTCAGCCGTGCAGCAGAACGCAGTGTAGCCATTAGTTGGCTTATATTATCAATATCTTAACCGTCTATTAGACTAGTAAAGAATTGATTTATTCTGAAAGGCTGCTACTCCCTTTCAGAATAAGTAAAGAGCAATTCTACTACAAAATACTAACCTTCTACTAACAATTAAATACCAAAATTCTACTAACAAAAAAAATACTTAAGTTTCACCAACAACAAATACTACCACTAAAACAGTCTGTCACCAGGCCCACTCACATGCACCCTCACCAGACACACTCAACATGTATTTAGTAGGAATGGGACTGGGACTTGAGAAAATCATAGCGTTAAACGGGAAAACGTCATAACCGATAACGTGCTAACGAGATTCCACTGTACTAACATAGGGCCGTTGCCTAAACCAGTGTGGTTTAAGATCTTGTGAATGAGTGACTGGGTGACCGACCAATGAATTTGGTTCTGTTACTACGCAGAGAATGGGAACCCTCCACATCTCTCTCAAGTCCACAGAGCTTGAACTCAAGCAGTACTTAGTGGAAGTCTTTCACTAATCTTATCGTTCTTCCCATGTATCCTACATACTGCGCCCGAAGAAACCCATCAGTACTTATATCCACAGCTCGAAAAAGGATTGCAGACATGTAAGTTACCCAGCTCACAAACTTACCATGCCTACTAAGTAAAATTGGGAATTTCAGGAACATACAGGATAAATATTATTCGTAAAGAAAATAGTACTACTAGACAAGGTACAAATTTCTACTATCATTTACATTTAGAGCAAAATTGAGAAACTCCAATCTCGAGGGGTGATAAGGTTTAATCTATATTGAGCGCCTGTATCTATACCTCGTAGTACTATTTTCGACGATGACGACAATGAAAACGGTATCAGCTTAGATAAAAGTTGACTAAGTCGCTAAAAAGCGCCAGCCGTTTATTAAGCTAAAAACAACAAGTATAAAAACTGGCTTCCTTCCTGAATATTGTGTCTCCCTGACACTTCAACAAAAATAACTGCAAAAATAAATTTGCACGTGGCATTCATATAGTTAGAAAATGTGAAACGGCGTGTTACTAAGTATTGCCCTATTTTATACAGGTCCGCTTCAACTATGAACCGTAGTTCTATCACCCTTTTTATGAATTGGGTGGATTACAGCCATTCTCCATTCCTCTGGTATTTGTTCCGAATTCCATACATCGATGAGGCGTTTATGGAGGTTGGAGATGGTTTGTTCATTTGCATATTTCCATAGTTCTGCTACCAATGAATTCTCTCCCGCTGCTCTATAATTTTTGAGCCAATTAATCGCTGCACATACTTCAGTCAAGTCAGGAGGAATAATGTTCTGTAAATTTGTTTTATTTTTTGGATTAGGCTCAAAATCAAGATATTCCTTAGGTTCATCAGCATTTAGTAGTTCTCTAAAATAATCTGCTAGAATTTTAGCATTATCAGTATCATTGTGGGCTAGTTTACCTGATTTATCTTTCATTAATAGTGTAGGAGGGCTGTATTTAGAATGATATTGATGAAATGTCCTGTAATAGTCCCTTGTTTTGTGTTGCTTAAAGGAATCATCAATAATTTGTATGGACTTTTTTTTATTTTCTCTTTTAATTCTCCTAATTTCTTTGGCAGTTTTCCTTCGAACAATGGTTAATTCTTCTCGCGATTGTGTGGTCCTTTTTTGCTGATCATTGAGCCATGCTGTGTGTTTTTTCCGAATTGCAGCGTCACATTCCGCATTCCACCATGCATGCCTTTTTCCTTTTCCTAATAGGGGCAATTTCGACAGTAACGGTTTTCATTGTGTCAACCATCGTTTCTAGCTTGTCACTTAAGTGAGTTTTAGACTTTTCCTTATAGGACACATTATTTATTAAATAACTAGGGTCATGTTGCCTTTGCATGGTCGAGTTTGACGATTTTTGTTTACGTCGTGGAGTTAACTTGATCTTTATCTTGGATATATAATGATCAGAGTCAACATCGACCCCACGTAGTACCTTCACGTTATATATTTCTTTGTAGAACTTTTTATCCATTGCAACATGGTCTATCTGGAATTCCCCAAGTGCACTATTAGGGTATTTCCAGGTCATAAGTTTCTGTGGTCTTCGCTTAAATCTAGTAGTTTCGAAACGTAGGCCATTTTCTTCACAAAGGGTGATTAATCTTTGACCATTCTTGTTAGTGAATTTGTGAGCTGGCCACTTACCTACTATTGGACGAAATTTTCTTTCTTGACCAATTTTTGCATTAAAATCCCCAAGCAAGATTTTAACATGAGTGTCTGGAATGTTTGATATTAGTAAGGCAAGTTCTTCCCAAAAATTGTCCGTTTCATCTCTAAATGTTTTGACATTCTTGTCATTAGTTGGGGCATGAACGTTTATCAAAGAGTATATTTTGTTTCCTGTCCTAATTGTTAAAGTTGCTAATCATGATGAGTTCGACGAAAAGTCTTCCACTGAATCAATAATACTGGTATGTACTAAAAATCCCATACCAAATTGGGGGACATTTTTCATAACTCGTCCTGGAGGTCCCTTGTAGAGACGGTATCCTCCAGATTCAATGGGGTCTTGATCTGTGTTTCTAAGTTCTTGAAGTGCTGTTATTAAGATCTTGTGTTGGTCCAATATATCGGTTAAATGCTTACGTTTTCCAATTTTAATTAACGAATTTATGTTTAATGTTGCAAAGAATGAAAATTCCCTATGTTTGTTAATTTTGAGTTTGTATTTGGACTTTCGGGTTTCCAGGCGCTCCGACTCACCTGACTCTTCTACGCGGCACCCCTTCGTATCCGAATGGTGCCTTGCGGTGGAAGAGTTATCATTATATGTTTAATAATAAAATATTGTATTTATAGTGTTAATAGTGTTTCACACAACATTCTGTCTTTTGTAATTGTCCGGTCTTAATACTTGGTGTATGTTCCCCACTTTTTAAAAATGAGCGCCATACTACTCAGCACAAGTCGGGATTGACGTGCGCACCAAGATCTCTTCGCAGACCGGCTAAGCGCAGAGCTGGCCTAGGCACTCAGCTTCGGTGTGCTTGTTGCTGGAATGAGTCTTAATACGAGCAACATAGTCATTGATCATACTCAAGGCATGGGTATAACACTTTGTCAGGCACGTTTAGATCTTGCCTGCCCTTCCGATCGGTTACAATAATTACCGACTGTACCAAACATCAGGTCAAGTCCTAAGGAAAATATCCCTCCGCGCAATTTTCTCTATCTTCATGTGTTTCTGGCATGGAAACTCTAGATTGTTATCCATTAACCTTCTATATACACTTCCCCCAGGGGCTCACATCTAGTAGGACGTGGGTTGGCGACCACGGGGCCCCAGCTGAGTCCGGCATTGCTTCCACTTACTTGTTCTGGGCTCCTCTCCGTCTTCCTTCCTGTCGACCTCACTTGGTCAACTCTTGTTCTCTTCCGATCCGAGGCCTAGGGAATCTCTTCCTTTCCCGCCTTAATTGACCCTTGTCTTATCTTTTCTGACACCCCCCTTCTGCGAGGGGTCAGCCTTCTTTTTATTTTCCTGTTATCTCCTGCCTTCTGCCCAAGGCCCTCAAGGAGGCAGGGTGTATATAGCCCCACCACCTCTGGTGCACCCTGGATATTGCTACACCCTCAGGGGCTCACGGCTGGTGAGTTCGGGAGTTGGCGACCCCGAGGGATTCCTGAGCTGGGTCCGGTATCCACCTTTTGTCCCTTACCTGTGGGCCGGACCCTCTCCTCTTTCACTTTCCTATCTGCCTTTCATGGCTCCCCTTCCTTCCCAGTCCCTCATTCCACATTCTTCAAAGGTTGAGGGCATTTCTTTTCCTCCTGTCCTTTATTTGCCTTATTCTCCTTTTGTTTTCCATTTCTTCTTCTGGTATATAAGTTAGTAGTTAGTTTTTAGATATAGTTTGCATTTCATTTTCATCCTCACAATCACCCAAACCATTAGGGGCCGATAACCTAGTTGTTAGGCCCCTTAAAACAACAATTATCATCATCATCATCAATATACATTCACAATCATTTGTTTGCACCTTTTACTCAACATTTCTCCAGTTGTATTACCTTTGAAGAGTCTTATTGATGATTCGAGCTTTACAGCTGCAGTTCGAACACGCTGTCTACATGAGGAATTCAAGTTGAACTAACTTTATCTTTACAGTGTTGCCAAGCTCTGAGCCTGATTCGCCATAAATTCGATTAACTCGGGTGCTCTTTTGCCACTCAAACAAGGTTTATACACAATAATATGAAATATAATATCAATTTCGTACTAAATTACTCTGCCCATCGATTCAAATACCACTAAAAGCTATATTCACACACACAATCATTACATGAAAAGCAAAGTTAGTAAAGCTTCCAATTAACGTGAAAGTGAAAAAAAAATCATGCATTTTTGCAGAGTAATTCTGAAAAGAAATTTAGCCAGCTTATGGAAACATAGCAGCATGTGCTGGGAAATGGTGTGCACCAAAAACAAGCTGAACAAGTAGGAACTATTTCCTGGCACGTTAGCCTCTCCACAGACCAGAACATCAAAGGGACTGCTTAGGTCTTGAGGTGTCTAGAGGTATAAAAACGAACCTTGGAAAAGATCCCTGCGCTGACTATTGAAGTTCCTTGCATCGTGCTGACAATATATGCCAACAGTCAAATAATTTCTGGTTGGTTGGTTGGTACTTAAGTTTAGGGGCTGCGACAACGCGGTCATGTAGCCCCGTGTACTTTGGGTGTGTGTAGAATCTGTCTGATAACTGGTGTTAATTGTGATGAATGTATTAGTGTCTGTTATCTGTTTTTAGCCTACTTTCGATTTTTGCAAAAGATGAAAGTAGACTTATGAGATCAACACAGGGCGAAAAAAAAGTGTGTCTGTCTGTGTGTGTGTGTGTGTGTATGTATGTGTGTGTGTGAGTCTGTGTGTGTGTGTGTGTGTGAGTGTGTGTACTCTGAATGTCTGTCCCCCCCTATCAATTCAAACACGCTGAACGCGAATTGAACGAAATTTGGTACAAAGGTAGCACTAGCAAAGGACACCTCAGTGTCATGTTTTATATCGCCGCCATCTTGACGGAAACGTAATGTCGGCCACACAAATGTTCAAAGCTTAAATCAAATTACGACTAACCTAATCATCCGATCTCTACCAAATTTTGCAACAACATACCTTTATGGGGGGAGCATCCTTTGACCAAACGAATTGGTCATCAGCCTAATAGTTTGCGGATGGCGGCCATCTTTGTGTGAAAATCGATTCCCCCCATTAATTCGAACACGGTGAAAGCGAATGGAACGAAATTTGGTACAGAGGTAGTACTAGCAAACGGCACCCCAGTGTCATGTTTTATATCGCCGCCATCTTGACGGAAACGTAATGGTGGCCACACAAATGTACAAAGCTTAAATCAAATTACGACTAACCTAATCATCCGATCTCTAACAAATTTTGCAACAACATACCTTTATGGAGGAAGCATCGTTTGACCAAATTAATAGGTCATTAGCCTTATAGTTTGCAGATGGCGGCCATCTTTGTGTCAAAATCGATTCCCCCTATCTATTCAAACACGGTGAAACCGAATGGAACGAAATTTGGTACAAAGGTAGCACTAGCAAAGGGCACCTCAGTGTCATGTTTTATATCGCCACCATCTTGACAGAAACGTAATGGCGGCCACACAAATGTTCAAAGCTTAAATCAAATTACGACTAACATAATCATCCGATCTCTACCAAATTTTGCAACAACATACCTTTATCGAGGGAGCATCCTTTGACCAATCTAATAGGTCATTAGCCTAATAGTTTGCGGATGGTGGTCATCTTTGTGTCAAAATCGATTCCCCCTATTAATTCGAACACGGTGAAACCGAATGGAACGAAATTTGGTACAGAGGTAGCACTATCAAAGGGCGCCTCAGTGTCATGTTTCATATCACCGCCATCTTGACAGAAACGTGATCGCGGCCACCCAAATGTTAAAAGCTAAAATGTAATTACGACCAACCTAATAATCTAGTCTCTACCAAATTTTGCAACAACATATCTTTATGTGGGAAGCATATTCTGACCAAACTGCAAGATCATCAGCCCAATAGTTTGCAGATGGTGGCCAAGTGTGTGTGCAAATCGATTCCCCCTATCAATTCAAACACGGTGAAACGAATTAAACGAAATTTGGTACAGAGGTAGCACTAGCACAGTGTCATGTTTTATATCGCCGCCATCTTGACGGAAACGGAATGACGGTCACCCAAATGTTAAAAGCTTAAATCAAATTACGACCATCCTAATAATTTGATCTTTACCAGATTTTGCAACAACATGCCTTTTTGTGGAACGCATCTTATGACTGACTACAAGGTCATCAGCCCAATAGTTTCTAAATAGCGGCCATGTATGTGTGCAAATCCATTCCCCATATCAATTCAAACACGGTGAATCCGAATTGAAGGCAATTTTTTACAGAGGTAGCACTAGCAAAGGGCACCTCATATTCATGTTTAATATCCCTATAGCACGTTGTATTTCAACAAGCTACTACAACCAACATTCAATTATACTCCTTGAAAAGGACAAAGAATTTTAACAATACCCATGCATTTAGGATAAAGTAGGCTATATGTTCTTTACTGAACATCTTGTTAATACAAGTAGGGACTGCAGACTTTTGTATTTTTCAAATAGTTCCTACTTTTGCCGCCAAACGCCTCCGTCAACGACTACTAGTTCAGAACTTAGCTACCAGACGCCACCGCAGTCGGCTCTTGGCAACGAACGTAGGAACCTGAGCGTTGTTTACATTCTTAACCTATACAATTTAGTTTCGCACAGGTGTAATTAGTGGAAGGTTCTTTATCATGCCATAAATCTATGACATGGGACCGCCGGCTTTGAACCTGCGATCTTGGGCATAGCAGCTCAGCATGCTACTGACTACGCCACCGAAGCCGCCCAAATAACTTCTAAATTGTTATGTATTTTGAGACTTGTAATTCTAAGTATTAATGTACAGTATTATCTGTGTTCCGGGAGCTTTGAACAGGGATGGCCCACAGTCAATATTTTATGAATGACAGGGTTATAACATATTAAGCCTACCCTAAGAATGTCGGCGTGAGCCGTTACTGCCAAACACCCATTACTGTTCCTTCCAAATACGCCAGATAGCAATAAATAGCATGTAAGACCTTCTATTGATACTTCTGAAGCGTTTAGTCGTAGCGGAAGATATATCACTAAGTTCTGATACCCTGAAGGTGAAATTTGTTTCCCTTTCTTATTTTATTTATCGTATGGCTTTTAGTGCCGGGAGTGTCCGAGGACATGTTCGGCTCGCCTGAGTAGCTGCTTCCAGCGGACACCCTAAAGGGCGAGCTACAAGTTCCGTTCAATTTCAAGTAGTTCCAACTTTCGCCACCAGATATCAATGATACCTAGTGGTGAAAGTTGGAACTTTGATAGAGCGTTCTGACGAAATCTAACCTAACAAATTTTGCTTTACACAAGTTTAGTCTGTGAAAGGATCTTTTACATGCCATAAATGTATGACATGGGACCGCCGGCTTTACTTCCCCTCCGAAGGAAGGCATACTGAAGGATTTTAACGCTCTTAAAAAATCCGACGACTTCGGCCGGGTTTGAACCCGCTATCTTGGGCACAGCAGTTCAGCATGCTACCGACTACGCCACCGAAGCCGCTCCCTTCCTTATGAGGCATGTTGAATAAAACAAAAGTTTGCTGCTTTTCAGTCGGTCAACACTAATGTACCCAAAAGAGTTGGGTTATACCCAAATCCTGAAAAAAACAACACATGAGATTAATAAATACACTCGTATAACCAGTTTCGATCGTCAAGCGATCATCATCAGATATTACACTCCGGCTATAAAATTTATGTTTGAAAATACAGGTGAATATATTAACAATATGTACAATTATTTAGTTGCAGTATTGGTAATGCAACTTGTCGGTGTATGCTAGTTGTAGTATACATGATGTTAGGTGAAATGCTAAAATGGTGATAGAAATCCGGAATTTGTCTGTTTGGAGTGACTATACGGTTGTAAAAAGTCAACTATGGTTGTACTGTATAGTACAGGGTACTAATTATCTGGTTGGGTGTCATCCGCGCTGTAGCTGCGAGCAGTATCAACTTCACTCTTGCAACCTGTTCCGGTCGACTGAACAAGAAGTATGTTATTGAATTCAGGAAGGTCTTCAACTATTAAAGACCGTGGATCTGTCCTCGCCACGCCTAAGCTAGTAGCCTTTTACAAGCGCTGCCGGTCTTTGAAGATGTCCCGGCACCTTTAATACTGCCGCGAATGCCGGCCTAGGTTTATTGAAGAAAAAAGTACATCCCTCATGAGGCCCCTGTTCGCTTTGTAGTTGAGGCCGCCTGGGCGAGGTGCTGATCCCAACTCCTTAGTTGTATTCCCCTGTCCAGATGTTTCAAGCTCCAAGACACTACCCGTAGAGGCGGTAGTGGTGGGATCTCTCGCTGAGTCCGGGGTAAAAACCAACCTGGAGGGTAAAATCGACAAAAATAAATAAAAATATACGGGCTAGAGTGAGAAAATCACCTTTGACATACTTACCGAGTTTCATTGAAATTGTTTTGCCGTTTAGATTTTATTAGGAACACGCACACACACACACACATAACCTACGCACACACAGAGACGCACGGACAAAAGGTGATCTTAAGAGCCTATATTTTGCTGAAAAATTGCACACAAAAAATAATGCCGTAACAAATAACCATTTTTAGCCTATTTTCAATTTATGAAAAAATAGGCTTATGAAATCACATTTTGTCCGTGTGTCTGTCTGTGTGTGCGCGTGTGTGTGTGATGATGTGTGTGTGTCCCCCCCCCCCCTAATAAATTCTAAACGGCTGGAGTGATTTCTTTGAAACTCGGTAAGATCATAGCACCATTCTGGCCGACCCCGACCGTGCCCTTCAGATTGTATTGTGTCTTACTAATCCAACATGGCGGCTGTGCGAAATATTTCACCAGCATTCAGTATCTCGGAAACTATTGCCGATATCACCCCGAAATTGTGTACGGTGATAAAGGGAACTACTAGAAGTTCACCTATGAGACTTTCAAAAACCTGGTAACTACAAAACCAACATAGCGGCCAAGCGAATTTGAGACTTTTAAATAGACTTTTCACGCGATTTAACCATCCAAACGTAATGAAACATGGTAGAGCAAATGTTTATACACATTGTAATGCATTGGCGTCTGATTTAGTTCAATTGTTTACATAACCTCAAAATGGCGGCTGTGCGAAATATTTCACTGGCATTCATTATCTCCGAAACTATTTATGATATCACCCTGACATTTTGTACAGTGATAAAGGGCACTGGTACAAGTTTATCTATGTAACTTTCTGAAACCTATAAAGTACAAAACGAACATGGCAGTCAAGCGAAATTGAAACAATTTAATAGAATTTTCTCGTGATTTAACCATCTGAGCGCAGTGAAAAGTGGTACAGTAAATGATTATGCATATTGTAATGCACTGGCATCTATTTTAGTTCAATTGTTTACATAACTCAAGATGGCGGCTTGCCAAATTTTAAAATTAAGTTTTTATTTCATGTGTCGTAATCATGCGATCGAAGTGAAAGTTTGAATAATGAAGCTACGTAATAATTTTCCTTTAATGGTTCATAACTCTATGGTTTATACATACAACAATCCCAAATGGCGAGCATCCGAAATATTTTGACGATTCTCAATATCTACGAATCGTTTACAGCAATCAAACTGAAATTTTTATAGAGGCTATGAACATAAGTTCACCTATATGACTTTCAGTAAACTGGTGAGCATAAATCCAACATGGCGGTAACGCGAAGTATACATATTTAAATGGACGTTTCTCGTAATTTAACCATCCGAGTGCAGTGAAACTTTCCACGTTAAATGCTTATTGAACCCGATGGGGTTATGCTGACTGGAATCGAACATGGTTCTCAGAGACTGTGATCTCAGTATAAAGGTTCCACCAGGAAGCGAACCAGAGAACTGTACAGGGAGTTTCTTGGTAAAAACCCCTCGAAAGAAATGTATATTTAATCACTGGTGTGATTTTGATGAAATGGCATTATTTATTAAAATAATGTAGGAAATAATGAGCAGATTATATCATTATAAGACGATTTGGTGTAAGCTATTGGAGGCTTGAAGCACAGAGGAGGGCAGAGCTGACATTTACTAATTGGCCCAGAATTGTGGGTTGGTCCCAGTGGAGCCACGTCCATCTCTGTGACCCCATTATGTCGTCTGGAGCAGGGGTGAGGCCTGAATAATGACATAGTTATTCCCCGACGGAGAATGGATTTGGAGTAGGGGCGGAGAAATGCCCAGAAAAATCATTGATTACTCGTGATTGGAGTAACGAATCGAGATGAGAGTTGCACACAGGTGAATATTTTGGCAAGAAGATAATTTTAGAGTCTTTTACCTGCGAAATTGGTGCATATTTAATGATGTGCGTAAGGACTGTAAAACGACCATTGTTCGCGGATGGATGTGAAGATGTTGCCGGGGGTTTCCCGTTAGGTAGCGTCCCACGCCATGGAGAAAGGAATTAATATTAATTAATTGGACGAGCGATTCCTTTGCACACAGATAGTTTTGGGACCTGTGAAGAGAGAGGAACACAATGATCATGGTTTGAAGACCTGAATCATGCTGTGAGAGGAGCCAAGATTACGCGGGAAGATGTTGCTCTACTTTCTGTGGAAATCCGATATAAGGGAGTAGACCCCAGGAGGAGCTCTCAGTCTAACTCAGTCTTACTCAGTTGAAACACAGTGGTAACGCAGCCAAGTTCAGTCTACATGCCGCCAAGCGCAGTTACAGCCAGTTACGGTCTTACTCGATTGTCAATTGTAGCACAATGGCAATAAGTTGCAATCAGTATGCAGCAAATATGCAGCAGTACGAGACAGCGTGTAAGCCGCATACAGAAGTCTTCAAATAAGTTACGTGCAGTCTTCGAGTGAAACTTCAGTCAGCTACAGCCAGGTTGAAGCAAGTTCGTCAAGGCAAAACGCATGACGATTCTATTCATCAAGACGCCGAACAAAGACTGGTATGTGTAATAGAAACAGTAAACATGCTTGTATGAATAATAGTCGTGATACAGGCATAATCAGCAGCACGAACTATGACGTGTTCAGTTATGAAGCACCGTATAGACTAACGGTAGAACTATTGTATATAATTATTTGTGAAAGTGTTGAACTTTATTAAGCGCAGTGTGTATAGTATTAACTAATCGTATATGTGTAACTACGATAGAATGCGCGAAAGAAACTCTACTAAGTGTTTGGTATTGCCATGAGAGTACCAGATGTTAACGCTCATGTTTGGGAGCCAGCGTATTGATGTAACGCAGGACGCTTACTGTAGGAATGATCGTCATAAAAACTGTTGGGGAGTTCCGAGAGCAGATAACCAGACTTTCAATCAGGAGTTGGTAACGTAAGATGCCGTCGACACCTGCAATTTCGATCTCTGCTAGGGAATTTCAGCATTGAAGTGTGTATAAAGTGACGAGTGTTCAGTGTAATGCATATGTAAAAATATCATTTAAAGTAGTGTTTGATGAAGTGTTTCACTTGTTTGGGGAGTGATAACTTCCTGAAAGGTATGCAACGTGTCGTGTTGGTGATAGAAATTATGTGTAATCAAATGTGTGTAAACAAGAGAAATATGTCGCGTTAAACCCATTATGGCGGGCGACATGGAAGAATATGATTGGTCGGAGCCACCTTAGATGCCTATAGAGATGTAAGTACCCCACAAATTATAGTTATGATTATGTAGAAGTATGGACCGCTGCATGTCTGTGATTCCGTAAAGATATTGCGAATTCCTTATAGATGCCAGTAAAAGTCAGTTAGGAGGCTGATCCTCCATGTTTAATCAGTATTGAGTTGATTTTTATAGAGTTGAGATGTTAATTTGCATCATTGAGTGGAGTAATTATTCCCACTATGAATTAAGAATGGCAATCAGTTATGTAAATGCAACGAACGCGATTGTTCGAGTTTAAAACGTCTAGCTATGTCGGAAATTTTGGTAATAATAATAAATAATGATTTTGGTCATTTATGTCAATGAGATTTATAATAATAATAATAAAGGATGATTTTGGTCATTTATGTCAGTGAGAAATGATAATAATAATAATGGTTATTAAGAGTATGAATGAACACATCAGGAAACAAATAAATGTTGTAAGCGAGAATTATTAACGCTAAGTGCAAGACTTATCAATCTAAGCAGGAAGATGTTACAGTGAGATTACATTTCAGTAATTATGGAAAGAAGTTTTATATCAGAATATTGCATATATTCCGTAATGATACCAGTAATGAAAGAGCTTTTAGTGAATTGAATTTGCAGCTTAATTGAGAAGCTTATAGAGTAAATGTTAGATTTCTCTTAATATTATAGGTCGGAGTGTCGTAGCATGGAGCATTAGGGGCCAGATAGTCTATTCTACGTATGAATTCTCCTATGTCGTGGACATTGTTGGAGATATTATTTATTCCAGAGTTCTAGTGATGGACCCTAACTCTGAAGAAAGGATTGAAATGTGTTCCGGACTGGAATCTTGACAGAGTCGAGGAAACAAGGACACCTCGCAGCTCTATGATTTCCCGAGAACTTATTGGTGAGTTATTTACGCTCGTTGGCAGCGAAACTCAGGGCGACAGTGGTTTTGTGCGCCTATATTATACTTGAGACATCGGTCAAACCGCCAGGCTCATGCATTGCGAACCCCGAACCTTCATGTTGAATGGACCCATGTGAGGCCATTAATTAATCGTTATCCTCGACGTAGGAATAATTACAAAAGCTCATTCAATACCTGTTGGCATAATAGTCAATTAAGATCCTTTGGGAACATGTGTGTCGGTCAGGACACAGTATTTTGTCTTGTAAATCTTCACTGCTTAGAGAGAGGGAGGCTTTCAAACTTTTAGGAAGGTCGAAATAATTGGTGAAACGACCCATTCCACTTTCTATTGTGTAGCGACTTCCTTAACCGAGGGTCGGTGCCAGCCACCCGGGCCGCTCAGGCAAGTTATAGAGGGAAGAGATTCTAGACCTTGTTAAAAGGACATATAATGCAAGATTGTTATGTTGAATATTATAGCCATGTGGTTTGTGAACACATGGATAATTATAGTTCATCCTGATGGTTCATTATTTTAGCTATCTGACGAATAGTTACATGATATATTTGTACTGTCACTGGAGCCAAGTCATGTAGTTGGTTACTAGATGCCAATCGCCATGAGCGCGAGGTAGTCTATCGTACAATCCGACATAAGCTATAACGTAACGTTTTATCTAGGAATCACAGACAGCATGCGGGGAAACCATATAATTGGAGGATGTGTAGGGGGTAGCTTACATAATTATGGAGTTGCACGTTGATTTTGGTGCAACGTCCAAATAGGTAAATGCATGCAAAGCATTTCATTGGTGAGAAGAAAAATGTTAAAACACGCACGGCACACATAATTGTTTAACATAAAGAGATTTAAGGAATAATCCTTGTTGTAATATTAAAGAAGTCACATTGTATGACTGTTATGTTAATGTACAGTTTGTTTTGAAGTCGTAGGTGCATCAGCGCACTAGTATATCCTTGTGAAGTTCACAGAAGGGTAAAGCCTTATGGCTAGGTATGACTTTGTTGTGATTTTATATTTGTTTACTTGTGGATTGTGGAAGTAAAAATTTTGTTTGCTTTATTTTATGCTTTTTGGGTATTGTTTTGTATTTGAAGCCATGATTTATTTTACTGAATTAAAGTTTTAGAATAGAGTTGTGCCTTATCATTGTAGAGTTGATACCTTTTTGCCTCAAATCCAAAATATGCACTGCTAAATTGGGGTTACCGTACACGCCTGAGAGCTGATGCTAGTTGGAGGCAGATGCATATTATCCACCGAGATTACTCACATGGGTACATGGGAATTGATGTCCTATACTGTGATTTGAGCTAAAGGTACGACTAAAGTCGGTCAGATTTAATGCACACAACTCTATTAAAGTAAGAATTAACGAAGTAGGGTGTGACCGCTCCTAATCCATAGCTAAGTTCCGATACGTATATATAAATTTTGATAGATAACGATAGATAGTACATATTCTCTATTAATTTATCATGGCGTGGCCCAAGTGGGGCTTTCGGCAGTAAAAACCACTCCCTGAACAGTTTTTATAGTAAATTAGATTATGGCCGATGTCCTACTAATACCACCCTCTGATCTCATTTATCATGGCGCCCAGAATACGTGGAGCTTATGGGATTTAGGGAAAACCCATAGATTTTTTATGGTATTTCATGGGGAAAACCATAGTAATTGTCTTGCCTCAAACTGTGTTTGAGTGATTTTTGAATTCAGTAGGCTTTTGAGGTAACGCAGAATCTCTCTATTGAGAAGAGAATGGCCTAAGGGTACTAGCGTTACTTACCCAATCCACAATCTACCATAATATTATCAGGTTTTGTACGACTTCACAATATGTGTGCAGTGTTTGATGTTTCTCTTCGAAACGTATCCACATATTTTTCCAGGAAGCCTGCCTGCATATTTAAGTGTGTTATTGGAAAATGTCAGGTACACAGGAGATCTTGCAAGTTATTGCAGGACTGAAACAGCATTTTGATGCTGTTCACGAGCAGAGTAAACTGGAAACCAAGGCGTTCCAGGATAGTATAAACACTCGGTTAGATGAGAACCAGATTGAATTAAACAGTCGGTTAGATGCAAATCAGGTTGCACTAGATAATAAGTTAGGTCAAATGCAAGAAGTCATTAAGACCGAAGTAACAGATACTGTTGTAAGCATTGTATCGGAAATGCAGGTAAATACTGATAAACGTTTCGAGGCTATAGAAGCCAAACTTGAGGGTAATTTGCAAGCGTGTAGGCATGCTCAGGAGCAAACCAACAGTAAATTAGAGGCGTTGTCTAACGATATTAAGGATATTCAGATCCAAAATGAGGCGAATCTCGAACGCCAAGCGAAACAGTTCGCAGAGTTTACGAAAACAGTAGACCAGAGATTAGAGGAGAACGACTCCAAATGGGACCAGAAATTGAAAAGCTACGCTAGAGCAATTAACGGTGACCTCAAGAAACAGGACCAGAATATATTAGGTCAATGCCAGGAAATAGGCGAAATTAAGGCTATCGCTCATGAAAGTAAGGAGCTGGTAGGCAACGTGAAAAGTCAGATGGGTAAAGTTCATAAAGAACTGGACCAAGTGCAAAGCGACATTGTCATAGTCAATAAAAGGCAAGAGGAAAATAGAGGCGAGATCACCAAGGTCCGGAATGAATTGTCTAAAGTCAATGGACACATTCACGATGAAATTAAAGGTCTGAGAGAAGAACTCGAAATAAGAGAAGGCCAGAAAACAGAGGCAAGCGACAAGACCCTTGCTCAAATTAAAGAGGACGTAGAGGATGAAATATCCCATATCAAACAAAGTCTGAAAGAAGACAAGGTGAAAATTTTTCAAGTAGCCGAGGAAAACCGAGATAGGCTTACGAGAATAGAAAAAGAAGTCATTACTCGCCTAGAAAGAGCAGAAATGCGCCATAACCAAATGGAGACTAGGATAATAGCACAGGAGGAGACACTTCTGAAATATCCTAAGTCAAGTGAAGGCAGCATAGAGGATATAAGAAAAACAAGGTGGGCAGACCTAGAAACCCAACCTATAAGCAGAAACGCTGCAGGCGCAGGAGAAAGTCCTTACATGACGCCAGGTGTACCAATTGCGGCATCGACGCCATATGAAAACGCGATGCACACCCAGGTGATAAACGTCATTAGGGCAAGCGAAGAAAAACCTAGGAAATTTTCAGGTAGTCACTGTAGTATGACACCAAAATATTGGTTAAAGGAAGTGACTGAATATCTCAATGATGCACGAATACCGCAGGAGCGTAGGCTACGTGCTATAGAGAAGTTAACAGAGGGGGAGTGCGCATTATGGTTTCGCAGCTTCCGTTACACTTTTGATACTGTTGAGGAATTCCGCGAGGCATTCTTGAAGAGATATTGGGACGCCGCGACTCAGCAGAATTTACGGCTGGATTTGTATGCCAAAAAGTACAGCACGAACAACCCGACGAAGTACGCAGAATTCTTCATATCGCAGATGTGTCGTTTTAAAGAGCTGGATCAAAAACCTAGTGAACTGGAGCTATGCATTGCTATCGCCAAACAGCTTCCATACGAGATCCAAAGGCTACTAATCTCGGCTAATGCGAAAACTGCTATGGAAATGGAGACAGTTCTAAGGCAACTGGACCTCACCACAGCAAATACTATGCGTCAGAGTCGAACCGTGGAACAAGTCCACGTGACCAACACACAGACTGACCAACAGCAAGCTCCAAGGAACAACAAAGCCACGAGCACAGAAACTTTAGATTCCTATGGACGGCAATGGGAACAGGAACCCAGAAAATGGCAGTCAAGGTACAAAGGAAATGCTAATAAAGCAGGAAGAGGTCGAAGTTCGTGGAATAAACACAATAACAGGGGCAAACCGTACCATAACAATGGAGATAATAATGGCCAGCAAGGCAATAATAGAAATTGGAGACCCCAAGAGAGAAGAAATAACTTCGATGACGAGGCAGAAGAGCGATATCATGCTTCTTTGCGATACCTCGAAGAAAGGGGAGATGAGCCCCAGAAACCACAAGTCCGCTGGCAAGAAGTCATGCAGAACAGGACATCGCCAGACAGATATGGAGATGGAGCTAAGAGTTTGGAACTACAGCGCAGCGAACAGGAGAGAAGGAACTCCAAAGGGGCGGGCGCTGAAGAAAAAAAAAACGCCAAAATTAGAAGAGCTCGAGACTGATGGATGGAAGTCTATTAACATCATCAATTGGATAGCCAAACCAGAAGAATTGATTGAGGATACAGGAGGACCACAGGTCATGGTCAAGAGAGAATTGCCTATTATAATTGTGAGAGTGGCAGGATTAAAAGTCAGAAGTCTGTTAGATACGGGATCAACAGTAAGCCTGATGACACAAGCTCTATATAATGAAATAGCCCGGAGAGAGAACATTTTGAAGATACCGATCTCCAGTGTCAAAATTAAAGGGGTAATTCCAGACAGAACAATGATATGTAAATACCAGGTATTCCTAGATTTACAGATAGGAGGCTCTATTTTCTCACAGAGTTTTCTGTTAGTAAACAAACTACCTTATAACCTACTTATTGGGGCAGAGTTTATAAGGGAATACAGAGTGATAATTGACCTAGCACAGGACAGGGTTATGTTCCATATGAATGAAGAAGCTGAAGGCTTAGAGGTCGCACTCAATGAAATTGAACCAGGATCCAGTGAACAAGTATGGCATACATACAGAGATGTGGCTGATGAAGAAGTGTTAGCTATTGAGCAGTTAGAAGCGGAGCTCAAAACACTAGCCACAGACTTGGAAAAAGATCTGGAACCCAAATTGGAAGAATACATTTCGGAGAAGCTAGAAGAAGCGAAAATTGGGCTAAAAGAGAAGGAAAATTTAAAGCAGTTATTACTGGAACAGAAGGAAGTCTTTGATTCGAGACCTGGTCGGATAAAGAACTTCACTTATGCTTTTCAAGTCAGTGATTGGACACCATTTAGGCAGAAACCCTACCCTATAGCTGAAAAGCATTATGCTAAAGTGAAAGAGGCAATTCAGGAGATGTTGGAGGCCGGCGTTATTGAGAAAACATCTACGCCTTATGTAAGTCCATTGGTAATTGTACCAAAGACAGACGGATCTGTCAGAGTCTGCTTGGACCTGAGACGCTTAAATTTGAGAGTTATTCCGGAATTTGACCAAGTGCCACCTATTAAAGAGATCCTCAGGAAGTTTAGAGGGAAAACTATATTCTCAAATTTGGATATCACATCCAGTTTCCACCATCTTGAATTAGAGAAGAAAACTAGTCTGTTGACAGGATTTATGTTTGATCAACATACATTCACATTTTTAAGGCTACCTTTTGGGTTGAAAACAGCTGGTTCAGCCCTGATAAGAGCGTTAGATCGCAATCTATCAGATGAGGTTAAAGAGTGTACCATCAGATATGTAGACGACATTCTACTCACATCAGAATCTCTGGAGGAGCACATGAGAGACCTGAAGAAGTTGCTAGATGACCTTCGAGAGGCTAACTTTAAGGTCAATATCAAGAAATCGCACTTCTGTCAGAGGGAAGTTAAATTCCTAGGGCATGTTATTGATGCAAATGGAGTGAAGCCTAATCCAGATAAATTGGAGGTAATTCGAAATTTCCCTCGACCCACGAAAGTAAAGCACGTCCGACAGTATTTGGGAGTAATTGGATTCTTTTCGAACCACTGCCCAAACTATACTGCGACAGTAGCACCACTGCAGGACCTATTGAAGAAAGGCGGCAGATGGAATTGGACGGAGCAATGTCAGGAAGCATTCGTGAGGTCAAAACAAATGCTTTTGGAATATGTGAAACTGGGATACCCAGATTATACCCAGAAGTTCATCATACAGACGGATGCATCACTTATTGGGATTGGAGCGATGCTATTCCAGGAAAATGTTGACCAGCCTGAGAAGAAAGTTTTTATCGCCTTTATAAGCAGAAGACTGAGAGCCCATGAGAAAAACTACACGATCACAGAGATAGAATTGCTCGCAATTTTGTACGCGTTGCAATCGTGGCACAAACTCGTGTACGGCTTCCGAATAGTTCTGAGAACAGACCATAAAGCTTTAACATTTTTGTTAAAGACGGATTTGTCTAGTCAGAGATTGACAAGATGGTCCCTGTATATCCAGCAATTTAATGTGGAAATAGAATACTGTCCAGGGAAAGAGAATGTAATACCGGACATATTAAGTCGTTACCCTAGAGAAGAAGAAGTACTAGCGGTCCAGATTGAGAATCGAGATCAGAAGACGTTGGATGACTTAAGGAACATTACCAACCTACAACGCGAAGACCCATGGTTGAAGATGATAATCGATTACTTCGAGGGACGCTTAGCAAGGGGAACTGCGATATACAGAGAGGCGGAGGCATTGGCAACAGATTATGTATGGTATAATCAGATATTACACAAGTGGGACGATGTGGATCACACACGTCAAAGGATTGTAATTCCTGCATCTTTGCAGAGGAGATTAGTATGGCTAGCCCACAGAGCATTTGGACATCCTGGAATAGATAAAATTTGTGCTCTGTTGAAGGAAGCATTTACTTGGCCAAAATTGAGAGAAACGGTGAGAAATGCTGTTAGAACATGTGATCTTTGCCAAAGGGTAAAGCCGAATCCCTTTTTAATGAGGCAACGACCTATCCCGTTATTGCCAGAGAAGCCAAGGCAGCTATTGAGTATCGACAACTTTGGACCATTGCCTAGAGCACGTAGAGGCAATAGACACATTTTTGTAGCCATGGATGTATTTTCGAAAATGGTGGTGTTGTGCCCCATTCAGAAGACAAGTTCAAAACAGGTCTTGAAGCGCCTGAAAGAGAGAGTTATTCCGATTCTTGGGAAGCCGGATAACATTCTCTCGGACCACGGAAGTTGCTTTACTAGTGCAGAATTTCGTCGAGAACTGGAAACTCTAGGAATTAGGCAGATTTTATCTACCATTCGCCACCCTGAGGCAAGTCCCGTTGAAAGAGTAATGAGAGAGATCCAGAAATACATGAAGATCTACTGTTCTGAAGCGAATTGGCGTTGGATTGAATTTCTAGAAGTCATTGAATACTGTATAAATAATACTGTACATGAGGCGACAGGTCAGGTTCCCGTTACTCTACATCTGGATCAGAGACCAGAAAGACCGTGGAATGGTGTTATTCCATTACCTGTAGACGCACAGCCCGGTAGAGAATTGAGGATCCAACAAACCTTTGAATATCTCAAAGCACAGGCGGAGAGACGTCAGAGAAGGAATCGTGCGAAGAGGTATCATAAACCGCTTCTCGTGGGAAAGAAAGTTTTAATTAAGAAACCCGCCAGTTCAGATCCAGAGGCACGGAAGTATAAAAAGTTTATTTTTGCTTACCACGGCCCGTTCGAGGTGATAAGAGACTTCCAGAACAATGCATACAGGTTAAGGCATTTAGAGAATGGAAACGAGGTCGTTATGAATATAGCCAACTTAAAAGTTTATTACTCGCCAGAAGAATTCGACGAACCAGAAGAAGAATTAGTAACGCACACCCAACTCAACGTGGAGAGCGGAGGCAGCCAAGCAGGCAGACCTGAATGTTGGAACGGCGAGACGGGACGAGAAGCAGACAGTTTACCCAGTGTAAGCGGAGAGCAGAAAGAATGCCAGTGTTTGCGAGAATTCTATGAAGAAATGGTCAGAGTGGCCAGAGAGGTTGAGGCTGTAAACGTGACCCTTCGCAGGGAGAATAGACAGCTCAGAAACAAGGCCGAGTGTGGAAGGGGGAACACTACTAACCCACTCGCAGCCAGACAAGGTGAAGGACCCCAGACGTAAACACAGACGGTGGTCGACAGTCAGCTGGTTACTTATATAAGCCACTTGCATTGGACTTTTATAAGTTTTGCAAGGGGAACATGAACCCGATGGGGTTATGCTGACTGGAATCGAACATGGTTCTCAGAGACTGTGATCTCAGTATAAAGGTTCCACCAGGAAGCGAACCAGAGAACTGTACAGGGAGTTTCTTGGTAAAAAAAAACCCTCGAAAGAAATGTATATTTAATCACTGGTGTGATTTTGATGAAATGGCATTATTTATTAAAATAATGTAGGAAATAATGAGCAGATTATATCATTATAAGACGATTTGGTGTAAGCTATTGGAGGCTTGAAGCACAGAGGAGGGCAGAGCTGACATTTACTAATTGGCCCAGAATTGTGGGTTGGTCCCAGTGGAGCCACGTCCATCTCTGTGACCCCATTATGTCGTCTGGAGCAGGGGTGAGGCCTGAATAATGACATAGTTATTCCCCGACGGAGAATGGATTTGGAGTAGGGGCGGAGAAATGCCCAGAAAAATCATTGATTACTCGTGATTGGAGTAACGAATCGAGATGAGAGTTGCACACAGGTGAATATTTTGGCAAGAAGATAATTTTAGAGTCTTTTACCTGCGAAATTGGTGCATATTTAATGATGTGCGTAAGGACTGTAAAACGACCATTGTTCGCGGATGGATGTGAAGATGTTGCCGGGGGTTTCCCGTTAGGTAGCGTCCCACGCCATGGAGAAAGGAATTAATATTAATTAATTGGACGAGCGATTCCTTTGCACACAGATAGTTTTGGGACCTGTGAAGAGAGAGGAACACAATGATCATGGTTTGAAGACCTGAATCATGCTGTGAGAGGAGCCAAGATTACGCGGGAAGATGTTGCTCTACTTTCTGTGGAAATCCGATATAAGGGAGTAGACCCCAGGAGGAGCTCTCAGTCTAACTCAGTCTTACTCAGTTGAAACACAGTGGTAACGCAGCCAAGTTCAGTCTACATGCCGCCAAGCGCAGTTACAGCCAGTTACGGTCTTACTCGATTGTCAATTGTAGCACAATGGCAATAAGTTGCAATCAGTATGCAGCAAATATGCAGCAGTACGAGACAGCGTGTAAGCCGCATACAGAAGTCTTCAAATAAGTTACGTGCAGTCTTCGAGTGAAACTTCAGTCAGCTACAGCCAGGTTGAAGCAAGTTCGTCAAGGCAAAACGCATGACGATTCTATTCATCAAGACGCCGAACAAAGACTGGTATGTGTAATAGAAACAGTAAACATGCTTGTATGAATAATAGTCGTGATACAGGCATAATCAGCAGCACGAACTATGACGTGTTCAGTTATGAAGCACCGTATAGACTAACGGTAGAACTATTGTATATAATTATTTGTGAAAGTGTTGAACTTTATTAAGCGCAGTGTGTATAGTATTAACTAATCGTATATGTGTAACTACGATAGAATGCGCGAAAGAAACTCTACTAAGTGTTTGGTATTGCCATGAGAGTACCAGATGTTAACGCTCATGTTTGGGAGCCAGCGTATTGATGTAACGCAGGACGCTTACTGTAGGAATGATCGTCATAAAAACTGTTGGGGAGTTCCGAGAGCAGATAACCAGACTTTCAATCAGGAGTTGGTAACGTAAGATGCCGTCGACACCTGCAATTTCGATCTCTGCTAGGGAATTTCAGCATTGAAGTGTGTATAAAGTGACGAGTGTTCAGTGTAATGCATATGTAAAAATATCATTTAAAGTAGTGTTTGATGAAGTGTTTCACTTGTTTGGGGAGTGATAACTTCCTGAAAGGTATGCAACGTGTCGTGTTGGTGATAGAAATTATGTGTAATCAAATGTGTGTAAACAAGAGAAATATGTCGCGTTAAACCCATTATGGCGGGCGACATGGAAGAATATGATTGGTCGGAGCCACCTTAGATGCCTATAGAGATGTAAGTACCCCACAAATTATAGTTATGATTATGTAGAAGTATGGACCGCTGCATGTCTGTGATTCCGTAAAGATATTGCGAATTCCTTATAGATGCCAGTAAAAGTCAGTTAGGAGGCTGATCCTCCATGTTTAATCAGTATTGAGTTGATTTTTATAGAGTTGAGATGTTAATTTGCATCATTGAGTGGAGTAATTATTCCCACTATGAATTAAGAATGGCAATCAGTTATGTAAATGCAACGAACGCGATTGTTCGAGTTTAAAACGTCTAGCTATGTCGGAAATTTTGGTAATAATAATAAATAATGATTTTGGTCATTTATGTCAATGAGATTTATAATAATAATAATAAAGGATGATTTTGGTCATTTATGTCAGTGAGAAATGATAATAATAATAATGGTTATTAAGAGTATGAATGAACACATCAGGAAACAAATAAATGTTGTAAGCGAGAATTATTAACGCTAAGTGCAAGACTTATCAATCTAAGCAGGAAGATGTTACAGTGAGATTACATTTCAGTAATTATGGAAAGAAGTTTTATATCAGAATATTGCATATATTCCGTAATGATACCAGTAATGAAAGAGCTTTTAGTGAATTGAATTTGCAGCTTAATTGAGAAGCTTATAGAGTAAATGTTAGATTTCTCTTAATATTATAGGTCGGAGTGTCGTAGCATGGAGCATTAGGGGCCAGATAGTCTATTCTACGTATGAATTCTCCTATGTCGTGGACATTGTTGGAGATATTATTTATTCCAGAGTTCTAGTGATGGACCCTAACTCTGAAGAAAGGATTGAAATGTGTTCCGGACTGGAATCTTGACAGAGTCGAGGAAACAAGGACACCTCGCAGCTCTATGATTTCCCGAGAACTTATTGGTGAGTTATTTACGCTCGTTGGCAGCGAAACTCAGGGCGACAGTGGTTTTGTGCGCCTATATTATACTTGAGACATCGGTCAAACCGCCAGGCTCATGCATTGCGAACCCCGAACCTTCATGTTGAATGGACCCATGTGAGGCCATTAATTAATCGTTATCCTCGACGTAGGAATAATTACAAAAGCTCATTCAATACCTGTTGGCATAATAGTCAATTAAGATCCTTTGGGAACATGTGTGTCGGTCAGGACACAGTATTTTGTCTTGTAAATCTTCACTGCTTAGAGAGAGGGAGGCTTTCAAACTTTTAGGAAGGTCGAAATAATTGGTGAAACGACCCATTCCACTTTCTATTGTGTAGCGACTTCCTTAACCGAGGGTCGGTGCCAGCCACCCGGGCCGCTCAGGCAAGTTATAGAGGGAAGAGATTCTAGACCTTGTTAAAAGGACATATAATGCAAGATTGTTATGTTGAATATTATAGCCATGTGGTTTGTGAACACATGGATAATTATAGTTCATCCTGATGGTTCATTATTTTAGCTATCTGACGAATAGTTACATGATATATTTGTACTGTCACTGGAGCCAAGTCATGTAGTTGGTTACTAGATGCCAATCGCCATGAGCGCGAGGTAGTCTATCGTACAATCCGACATAAGCTATAACGTAACGTTTTATCTAGGAATCACAGACAGCATGCGGGGAAACCATATAATTGGAGGATGTGTAGGGGGTAGCTTACATAATTATGGAGTTGCACGTTGATTTTGGTGCAACGTCCAAATAGGTAAATGCATGCAAAGCATTTCATTGGTGAGAAGAAAAATGTTAAAACACGCACGGCACACATAATTGTTTAACATAAAGAGATTTAAGGAATAATCCTTGTTGTAATATTAAAGAAGTCACATTGTATGACTGTTATGTTAATGTACAGTTTGTTTTGAAGTCGTAGGTGCATCAGCGCACTAGTATATCCTTGTGAAGTTCACAGAAGGGTAAAGCCTTATGGCTAGGTATGACTTTGTTGTGATTTTATATTTGTTTACTTGTGGATTGTGGAAGTAAAAATTTTGTTTGCTTTATTTTATGCTTTTTGGGTATTGTTTTGTATTTGAAGCCATGATTTATTTTACTGAATTAAAGTTTTAGAATAGAGTTGTGCCTTATCATTGTAGAGTTGATACCTTTTTGCCTCAAATCCAAAATATGCACTGCTAAATTGGGGTTACCGTACACGCCTGAGAGCTGATGCTAGTTGGAGGCAGATGCATATTATCCACCGAGATTACTCACATGGGTACATGGGAATTGATGTCCTATACTGTGATTTGAGCTAAAGGTACGACTAAAGTCGGTCAGATTTAATGCACACAACTCTATTAAAGTAAGAATTAACGAAGTAGGGTGTGACCGCTCCTAATCCATAGCTAAGTTCCGATACGTATATATAAATTTTGATAGATAACGATAGATAGTACATATTCTCTATTAATTTATCATGGCGTGGCCCAAGTGGGGCTTTCGGCAGTAAAAACCACTCCCTGAACAGTTTTTATAGTAAATTAGAATATGGCCGATGTCCTACTAATACCACCCTCTGATCTCATTTATCATGGCGCCCAGAATACGTGGAGCTTATGGGATTTAGGGAAAACCCATAGATTTTTTATGGTATTTCATGGGGAAAACCATAGTAATTGTCTTGCCTCAAACTGTGTTTGAGTGATTTTTGAATTCAGTAGGCTTTTGAGGTAACGCAGAATCTCTCTATTGAGAAGAGAATGGCCTAAGGGTACTAGCGTTACTTACCCAATCCACAATCTACCATAATATTATCAGGTTTTGTACGACTTCACAATATGTGTGCAGTGTTTGATGTTTCTCTTCGAAACGTATCCACATATTTTTCCAGGAAGCCTGCCTGCATATTTAAGTGTGTTATTGGAAAATGTCAGGTACACAGGAGATCTTGCAAGTTATTGCAGGACTGAAACAGCATTTTGATGCTGTTCACGAGCAGAGTAAACTGGAAACCAAGGCGTTCCAGGATAGTATAAACACTCGGTTAGATGAGAACCAGATTGAATTAAACAGTCGGTTAGATGCAAATCAGGTTGCACTAGATAATAAGTTAGGTCAAATGCAAGAAGTCATTAAGACCGAAGTAACAGATACTGTTGTAAGCATTGTATCGGAAATGCAGGTAAATACTGATAAACGTTTCGAGGCTATAGAAGCCAAACTTGAGGGTAATTTGCAAGCGTGTAGGCATGCTCAGGAGCAAACCAACAGTAAATTAGAGGCGTTGTCTAACGATATTAAGGATATTCAGATCCAAAATGAGGCGAATCTCGAACGCCAAGCGAAACAGTTCGCAGAGTTTACGAAAACAGTAGACCAGAGATTAGAGGAGAACGACTCCAAATGGGACCAGAAATTGAAAAGCTACGCTAGAGCAATTAACGGTGACCTCAAGAAACAGGACCAGAATATATTAGGTCAATGCCAGGAAATAGGCGAAATTAAGGCTATCGCTCATGAAAGTAAGGAGCTGGTAGGCAACGTGAAAAGTCAGATGGGTAAAGTTCATAAAGAACTGGACCAAGTGCAAAGCGACATTGTCATAGTCAATAAAAGGCAAGAGGAAAATAGAGGCGAGATCACCAAGGTCCGGAATGAATTGTCTAAAGTCAATGGACACATTCACGATGAAATTAAAGGTCTGAGAGAAGAACTCGAAATAAGAGAAGGCCAGAAAACAGAGGCAAGCGACAAGACCCTTGCTCAAATTAAAGAGGACGTAGAGGATGAAATATCCCATATCAAACAAAGTCTGAAAGAAGACAAGGTGAAAATTTTTCAAGTAGCCGAGGAAAACCGAGATAGGCTTACGAGAATAGAAAAAGAAGTCATTACTCGCCTAGAAAGAGCAGAAATGCGCCATAACCAAATGGAGACTAGGATAATAGCACAGGAGGAGACACTTCTGAAATATCCTAAGTCAAGTGAAGGCAGCATAGAGGATATAAGAAAAACAAGGTGGGCAGACCTAGAAACCCAACCTATAAGCAGAAACGCTGCAGGCGCAGGAGAAAGTCCTTACATGACGCCAGGTGTACCAATTGCGGCATCGACGCCATATGAAAACGCGATGCACACCCAGGTGATAAACGTCATTAGGGCAAGCGAAGAAAAACCTAGGAAATTTTCAGGTAGTCACTGTAGTATGACACCAAAATATTGGTTAAAGGAAGTGACTGAATATCTCAATGATGCACGAATACCGCAGGAGCGTAGGCTACGTGCTATAGAGAAGTTAACAGAGGGGGAGTGCGCATTATGGTTTCGCAGCTTCCGTTACACTTTTGATACTGTTGAGGAATTCCGCGAGGCATTCTTGAAGAGATATTGGGACGCCGCGACTCAGCAGAATTTACGGCTGGATTTGTATGCCAAAAAGTACAGCACGAACAACCCGACGAAGTACGCAGAATTCTTCATATCGCAGATGTGTCGTTTTAAAGAGCTGGATCAAAAACCTAGTGAACTGGAGCTATGCATTGCTATCGCCAAACAGCTTCCATACGAGATCCAAAGGCTACTAATCTCGGCTAATGCGAAAACTGCTATGGAAATGGAGACAGTTCTAAGGCAACTGGACCTCACCACAGCAAATACTATGCGTCAGAGTCGAACCGTGGAACAAGTCCACGTGACCAACACACAGACTGACCAACAGCAAGCTCCAAGGAACAACAAAGCCACGAGCACAGAAACTTTAGATTCCTATGGACGGCAATGGGAACAGGAACCCAGAAAATGGCAGTCAAGGTACAAAGGAAATGCTAATAAAGCAGGAAGAGGTCGAAGTTCGTGGAATAAACACAATAACAGGGGCAAACCGTACCATAACAATGGAGATAATAATGGCCAGCAAGGCAATAATAGAAATTGGAGACCCCAAGAGAGAAGAAATAACTTCGATGACGAGGCAGAAGAGCGATATCATGCTTCTTTGCGATACCTCGAAGAAAGGGGAGATGAGCCCCAGAAACCACAAGTCCGCTGGCAAGAAGTCATGCAGAACAGGACATCGCCAGACAGATATGGAGATGGAGCTAAGAGTTTGGAACTACAGCGCAGCGAACAGGAGAGAAGGAACTCCAAAGGGGCGGGCGCTGAAGAAAAAAAAAACGCCAAAATTAGAAGAGCTCGAGACTGATGGATGGAAGTCTATTAACATCATCAATTGGATAGCCAAACCAGAAGAATTGATTGAGGATACAGGAGGACCACAGGTCATGGTCAAGAGAGAATTGCCTATTATAATTGTGAGAGTGGCAGGATTAAAAGTCAGAAGTCTGTTAGATACGGGATCAACAGTAAGCCTGATGACACAAGCTCTATATAATGAAATAGCCCGGAGAGAGAACATTTTGAAGATACCGATCTCCAGTGTCAAAATTAAAGGGGTAATTCCAGACAGAACAATGATATGTAAATACCAGGTATTCCTAGATTTACAGATAGGAGGCTCTATTTTCTCACAGAGTTTTCTGTTAGTAAACAAACTACCTTATAACCTACTTATTGGGGCAGAGTTTATAAGGGAATACAGAGTGATAATTGACCTAGCACAGGACAGGGTTATGTTCCATATGAATGAAGAAGCTGAAGGCTTAGAGGTCGCACTCAATGAAATTGAACCAGGATCCAGTGAACAAGTATGGCATACATACAGAGATGTGGCTGATGAAGAAGTGTTAGCTATTGAGCAGTTAGAAGCGGAGCTCAAAACACTAGCCACAGACTTGGAAAAAGATCTGGAACCCAAATTGGAAGAATACATTTCGGAGAAGCTAGAAGAAGCGAAAATTGGGCTAAAAGAGAAGGAAAATTTAAAGCAGTTATTACTGGAACAGAAGGAAGTCTTTGATTCGAGACCTGGTCGGATAAAGAACTTCACTTATGCTTTTCAAGTCAGTGATTGGACACCATTTAGGCAGAAACCCTACCCTATAGCTGAAAAGCATTATGCTAAAGTGAAAGAGGCAATTCAGGAGATGTTGGAGGCCGGCGTTATTGAGAAAACATCTACGCCTTATGTAAGTCCATTGGTAATTGTACCAAAGACAGACGGATCTGTCAGAGTCTGCTTGGACCTGAGACGCTTAAATTTGAGAGTTATTCCGGAATTTGACCAAGTGCCACCTATTAAAGAGATCCTCAGGAAGTTTAGAGGGAAAACTATATTCTCAAATTTGGATATCACATCCAGTTTCCACCATCTTGAATTAGAGAAGAAAACTAGTCTGTTGACAGGATTTATGTTTGATCAACATACATTCACATTTTTAAGGCTACCTTTTGGGTTGAAAACAGCTGGTTCAGCCCTGATAAGAGCGTTAGATCGCAATCTATCAGATGAGGTTAAAGAGTGTACCATCAGATATGTAGACGACATTCTACTCACATCAGAATCTCTGGAGGAGCACATGAGAGACCTGAAGAAGTTGCTAGATGACCTTCGAGAGGCTAACTTTAAGGTCAATATCAAGAAATCGCACTTCTGTCAGAGGGAAGTTAAATTCCTAGGGCATGTTATTGATGCAAATGGAGTGAAGCCTAATCCAGATAAATTGGAGGTAATTCGAAATTTCCCTCGACCCACGAAAGTAAAGCACGTCCGACAGTATTTGGGAGTAATTGGATTCTTTTCGAACCACTGCCCAAACTATACTGCGACAGTAGCACCACTGCAGGACCTATTGAAGAAAGGCGGCAGATGGAATTGGACGGAGCAATGTCAGGAAGCATTCGTGAGGTCAAAACAAATGCTTTTGGAATATGTGAAACTGGGATACCCAGATTATACCCAGAAGTTCATCATACAGACGGATGCATCACTTATTGGGATTGGAGCGATGCTATTCCAGGAAAATGTTGACCAGCCTGAGAAGAAAGTTTTTATCGCCTTTATAAGCAGAAGACTGAGAGCCCATGAGAAAAACTACACGATCACAGAGATAGAATTGCTCGCAATTTTGTACGCGTTGCAATCGTGGCACAAACTCGTGTACGGCTTCCGAATAGTTCTGAGAACAGACCATAAAGCTTTAACATTTTTGTTAAAGACGGATTTGTCTAGTCAGAGATTGACAAGATGGTCCCTGTATATCCAGCAATTTAATGTGGAAATAGAATACTGTCCAGGGAAAGAGAATGTAATACCGGACATATTAAGTCGTTACCCTAGAGAAGAAGAAGTACTAGCGGTCCAGATTGAGAATCGAGATCAGAAGACGTTGGATGACTTAAGGAACATTACCAACCTACAACGCGAAGACCCATGGTTGAAGATGATAATCGATTACTTCGAGGGACGCTTAGCAAGGGGAACTGCGATATACAGAGAGGCGGAGGCATTGGCAACAGATTATGTATGGTATAATCAGATATTACACAAGTGGGACGATGTGGATCACACACGTCAAAGGATTGTAATTCCTGCATCTTTGCAGAGGAGATTAGTATGGCTAGCCCACAGAGCATTTGGACATCCTGGAATAGATAAAATTTGTGCTCTGTTGAAGGAAGCATTTACTTGGCCAAAATTGAGAGAAACGGTGAGAAATGCTGTTAGAACATGTGATCTTTGCCAAAGGGTAAAGCCGAATCCCTTTTTAATGAGGCAACGACCTATCCCGTTATTGCCAGAGAAGCCAAGGCAGCTATTGAGTATCGACAACTTTGGACCATTGCCTAGAGCACGTAGAGGCAATAGACACATTTTTGTAGCCATGGATGTATTTTCGAAAATGGTGGTGTTGTGCCCCATTCAGAAGACAAGTTCAAAACAGGTCTTGAAGCGCCTGAAAGAGAGAGTTATTCCGATTCTTGGGAAGCCGGATAACATTCTCTCGGACCACGGAAGTTGCTTTACTAGTGCAGAATTTCGTCGAGAACTGGAAACTCTAGGAATTAGGCAGATTTTATCTACCATTCGCCATCCTGAGGCAAGTCCCGTTGAAAGAGTAATGAGAGAGATCCAGAAATACATGAAGATCTACTGTTCTGAAGCGAATTGGCGTTGGATTGAATTTCTAGAAGTCATTGAATACTGTATAAATAATACTGTACATGAGGCGACAGGTCAGGTTCCCGTTACTCTACATCTGGATCAGAGACCAGAAAGACCGTGGAATGGTGTTATTCCATTACCTGTAGACGCACAGCCCGGTAGAGAATTGAGGATCCAACGAACCTTTGAATATCTCAAAGCACAGGCGGAGAGACGTCAGAGAAGGAATCGTGCGAAGAGGTATCATAAACCGCTTCTCGTGGGAAAGAAAGTTTTAATTAAGAAACCCGCCAGTTCAGATCCAGAGGCACGGAAGTATAAAAAGTTTATTTTTGCTTACCACGGCCCGTTCGAGGTGATAAGAGACTTCCAGAACAATGCATACAGGTTAAGGCATTTAGAGAATGGAAACGAGGTCGTTATGAATATAGCCAACTTAAAAGTTTATTACTCGCCAGAAGAATTCGACGAACCAGAAGAAGAATTAGTAACGCACACCCAACTCAACGTGGAGAGCGGAGGCAGCCAAGCAGGCAGACCTGAATGTTGGAACGGCGAGACGGGACGAGAAGCAGACAGTTTACCCAGTGTAAGCGGAGAGCAGAAAGAATGCCAGTGTTTGCGAGAATTCTATGAAGAAATGGTCAGAGTGGCCAGAGAGGTTGAGGCTGTAAACGCGACCCTTCGCAGGGAGAATAGACAGCTCAGAAACAAGGCCGAGTGTGGAAGGGGGAACACTACTAACCCACTCGCAGCCAGACAAGGTGAAGGACCCCAGACGTAAACACAGACGGTGGTCGACAGTCAGCTGGTTACTTATATAAGCCACTTGCATTGGACTTTTATAAGTTTTGCAAGGGGAACATGAACCCGATGGGGTTATGCTGACTGGAATCGAACATGGTTCTCAGAGACTGTGATCTCAGTATAAAGGTTCCACCAGGAAGCGAACCAGAGAACTGTACAGGGAGTTTCTTGGTAAAAAAAACCCTCGAAAGAAATGTATATTTAATCACTGGTGTGATTTTGATGAAATGGCATTATTTATTAAAATAATGTAGGAAATAATGAGCAGATTATATCATTATAAGACGATTTGGTGTAAGCTATTGGAGGCTTGAAGCACAGAGGAGGGCAGAGCTGACATTTACTAATTGGCCCAGAATTGTGGGTTGGTCCCAGTGGAGCCACGTCCATCCCTGTGACCCCATTATGTCGTCTGGAGCAGGGGTGAGGCCTGAATAATGACATAGTTATTCCCCGACGGAGAATGGATTTGGAGTAGGGGCGGAGAAATGCCCAGAAAAATCATTGATTACTCGTGATTGGAGTAACGAATCGAGATGAGAGTTGCACACAGGTGAATATTTTGGCAAGAAGATAATTTTAGAGTCTTTTACCTGCGAAATTGGTGCATATTTAATGATGTGCGTAAGGACTGTAAAACGACCATTGTTCGCGGATGGATGTGAAGATGTTGCCGGGGGTTTCCCGTTAGGTAGCGTCCCACGCCATGGAGAAAGGAATTAATATTAATTAATTGGACGAGCGATTCCTTTGCACACAGATAGTTTTGGGACCTGTGAAGAGAGAGGAACACAATGATCATGGTTTGAAGACCTGAATCATGCTGTGAGAGGAGCCAAGATTACGCGGGAAGATGTTGCTCTACTTTCTGTGGAAATCCGATATAAGGGAGTAGACCCCAGGAGGAGCTCTCAGTCTAACTCAGTCTTACTCAGTTGAAACACAGTGGTAACGCAGCCAAGTTCAGTCTACATGCCGCCAAGCGCAGTTACAGCCAGTTACGGTCTTACTCGATTGTCAATTGTAGCACAATGGCAATAAGTTGCAATCAGTATGCAGCAAATATGCAGCAGTACGAGACAGCGTGTAAGCCGCATACAGAAGTCTTCAAATAAGTTACGTGCAGTCTTCGAGTGAAACTTCAGTCAGCTACAGCCAGGTTGAAGCAAGTTCGTCAAGGCAAAACGCATGACGATTCTATTCATCAAGACGCCGAACAAAGACTGGTATGTGTAATAGAAACAGTAAACATGCTTGTATGAATAATAGTCGTGATACAGGCATAATCAGCAGCACGAACTATGACGTGTTCAGTTATGAAGCGCCGTATAGACTAACGGTAGAACTATTGTATATAATTATTTGTGAAAGTGTTGAACTTTATTAAGCGCAGTGTGTATAGTATTAACTAATCGTATATGTGTAACTACGATAGAATGCGCGAAAGAAACTCTACTAAGTGTTTGGTATTGCCATGAGAATACCAGATGTTAACGCTCATGTTTGGGAGCCAGCGTATTGATGTAACGCAGGACGCTTACTGTAGGAATGATCGTCATAAAAACTGTTGGGGAGTTCCGAGAGCAGATAACCAGACTTTCAATCAGGAGTTGGTAACGTAAGATGCCGTCGACACCTGCAATTTCGATCTCTGCTAGGGAATTTCAGCATTGAAGTGTGTATAAAGTGACGAGTGTTCAGTGTAATGCATATGTAAAAATATCATTTAAAGTAGTGTTTGATGAAGTGTTTCACTTGTTTGGGGAGTGATAACTTCCTGAAAGGTATGCAACGTGTCGTGTTGGTGATAGAAATTATGTGTAATCAAATGTGTGTAAACAAGAGAAATATGTCGCGTTAAACCCATTATGGCGGGCGACATGGAAGAATATGATTGGTCGGAGCCACCTTAGATGCCTATAGAGATGTAAGTACCCCACAAATTATGGTTATGATTATGTAGAAGTATGGACCGCTGCATGTCTGTGATTCCGTAAAGATATTGCGAATTCCTTATAGATGCCAGTAAAAGTCAGTTAGGAGGCTGATCCTCCATGTTTAATCAGTATTGAGTTGATTTTTATAGAGTTGAGATGTTAATTTGCATCATTAAGTGGAGTAATTATTCCCACTATGAATTAAGAATGGCAATCAGTTATGTAAATGCAACGAACGCGATTGTTCGAGTTTAAAACGTCTAGCTATGTCGGAAATTTTGGTAATAATAATAAATAATGATTTTGGTCATTTATGTCAATGAGATTTATAATAATAATAATAAAGGATGATTTTGGTCATTTATGTCAGTGAGAAATGATAATGATAATAATGGTTATTAAGAGTATGAATGAACGTATCAGGAAACAAATAAATGTTGTAAGCGAGAATTATTAACGCTAAGTGCAAGACTTATCAATCTAAGCAGGAAGATGTTACAGTGAGATTACATTTCAGTAATTATGGAAAGAAGTTTTATATCAGAATATTGCATATATTCCGTAATGATACCAGTAATGAAAGAGCTTTTAGTGAATTGAATTTGCAGCTTAATTGAGAAGCTTATAGAGTAAATGTTAGATTTCTCTTAATATTATAGGTCGGAGTGTCGTAGCATGGAGCATTAGGGGCCAGATAGTCTATTCTACGTATGAATTCTCCTATGTCGTGGACATTGTTGGAGATATTATTTATTCCAGAGTTCTAGTGATGGACCCTAACTCTGAAGAAAGGATTGAAATGTGTTCCGGACTGGAATCTTGACAGAGTCGAGGAAACAAGGACACCTCGCAGCTCTATGATTTCCCGAGAACTTATTGGTGAGTTATTTACGCTCGTTGGCAGCGAAACTCAGGGCGACAGTGGTTTTGTGCGCCTATATTATACTTGAGACATCGGTCAAACCGCCAGGCTCATGCATTGCGAACCCCGAACCTTCATGTTGAATGGACCCATGTGAGGCCATTAATTAATCGTTATCCTCGACGTAGGAATAATTACAAAAGCTCATTCAATACCTGTTGGCATAATAGTCAATTAAGATCCTTTGGGAACATGTGTGTCGGTCAGGACACAGTATTTTGTCTTGTAAATCTTCACTGCTTAGAGAGAGGGAGGCTTTCAAACTTTTAGGAAGGTCGAAATAATTGGTGAAACGACCCATTCCACTTTCTATTGTGTAGCGACTTCCTTAACCGAGGGTCGGTGCCAGCCACCCGGGCCGCTCAGGCAAGTTATAGAGGGAAGAGATTCTAGACCTTGTTAAAAGGACATATAATGCAAGATTGTTATGTTGAATATTATAGCCATGTGGTTTGTGAACACATGGATAATTATAGTTCATCCTGATGGTTCATTATTTTAGCTATCTGACGAATAGTTACATGATATATTTGTACTGTCACTGGAGCCAAGTCATGTAGTTGGTTACTAGATGCCAATCGCCATGAGCGCGAGGTAGTCTATCGTACAATCCGACATAAGCTATAACGTAACGTTTTATCTAGGAATCACAGACAGCATGCGGGGAAACCATATAATTGGAGGATGTGTAGGGGGTAGCTTACATAATTATGGAGTTGCACGTTGATTTTGGTGCAACGTCCAAATAGGTAAATGCATGCAAAGCATTTCATTGGTGAGAAGAAAAATGTTAAAACACGCACGGCACACATAATTGTTTAACATAAAGAGATTTAAGGAATAATCCTTCTTGTAATATTAAAGAAGTCACATTGTATGACTGTTATGTTAATGTACAGTTTGTTTTGAAGTCATAGGTGCATCAGCGCACTAGTATATCCTTGTGAAGTTCACAGAAGGGTAAAGCCTTATGGCTAGGTATGACTTTGTTGTGATTTTATATTTGTTTACTTGTGGATTGTGGAAGTAAAAATTTTGTTTGCTTTATTTTATGCTTTTTGGGTATTGTTTTGTGTTTGAAGCCATGATTTATTTTACTGAATTAAAGTTTTAGAATAGAGTTGTGCCTTATCATTGTAGAGTTGATACCTTTTTGCCTCAAATCCAAAATATGCACTGCTAAATTGGGGTTACCGTACACGCCTGAGAGCTGATGCTAGTTGGAGGCAGATGCATATTATCCACCGAGATTACTCACATGGGTACATTATACAAATGTTAATCCACTGGCATCTAATTTATTTCAATTGTTTTCATAACCACAAGATGGCAGCTGTGCGAAATTTTAAAATCTCGTTTTTACTTCTTGTGTCCTAATAATGCGATTGAAGTCTGAATACCACACGTACACAATAATCGTAATGTAATAGTACATAAATACATGTAAAAATCCAACCTGGCGACCATCTGAAATATTTAGACGGTTCTCAATATCTACAAATCTATCACAATAATCAGACTGAAATTTTGTATGTTGATAGAGTCAATTAACATGAGTAGGATATATGAAAATAGGCTGTATAGTTCTTCACGGAACTACTTTTTGCAATGTGGGAACTATGATCAGGATTTGTGTATAAGTTAGCAATGTCTGCGGTGAACTAATTAAGAGATGACATGCACTCAAAATCCGTGCCCTGATTATCATCATCATCATCATCATCATCTCCATGATCATCATTATTTTGTATCCAGCTTCATAGTAAACCAAACGAGGTAGAATAACAGAAGATAGTGCATAACTACGTATGTCTTATCCCCATACGCCAGTTGTCTCAAATTGGTCACATCGTGAGACAATCACAGTGCAGAAGATTACGTGTTAAGTAGTTGGAGCTCAGGTCTCACGAAGCCAAGCACAAGCACTACTAATTGTCAGCATGGCCAAGGAGAACAGCAGTTGCAGCGCCAGTAAATCTTGGCTGGGCGTAGTCCACACGGATATGGTGGGGGATTCAAACTGATCGACGGGGCTATTTGTGGGAATGACTCGCCAGCACATTCTAATTCTTTCTGATCCCTAACACTCAAGGGTGTTTCATTATGTAGTGCAAACTCCTGTTTCGGTTTTTAATATCAATATGTGTTCGGGCTACCTGGTAGTAGCGTCATTTATTTCCCGACTCCATAGTAACATTATTTTACTGAAGCTTGGCACTTATTTGACAGCTACTTTTACCGACTTTCCTAAAGACCGGTGTTTCAAGGAGTCTGAAAATATGTACTAATATTCCAACATCAACGTATATTCGCTTTACAGCTCGGCCTATTATTGTGTTTATCGTAAATTTGCCTAAAGATGCGGCATGTAAGTCCAACTTTTTGATTTCGATTTTCTAGTGAATTGAAAGCAGAAGATAGAAAAAGAAATGAATACCCTTGTTTACCCTAGATTTTTAGCCTATCATAATAAATAATTAGGCTCATGAGATCGGTTTTTGTCCGTGTGTGCGCATGTGTGTGTGATCAGTGTGTGTCCCTAATGAAATCTCAATGGCTAGAGGAATTTCCATGAAGCTCCATAAGAACATTGTAATATTTTGTCCGACCTCGACCATGCCTTTCGAATTAAAATACAGTAAACTCCCGATTATCCGCGGAATTGACTGGCGCGGATACCGCGGATAATCGAATTTCACGGATAAGCCGCAAAGTTGCTGGTAATTGTTAAACAAAAGGTCGAAGGCACTAAAAATCAACACACAAGTGCTTGAAGTAAGTTTATTATACAATAAAAGACGTACATGATAATAAAACTCAGTCGATGTTATGTGTGTTATTAAAAAGTCTTGTTTACTGTTTAACCAAAAAAAATTGGTCATTTGCTTTTGCTTTTTCGTAGTTAAACACTTTGTACAGTGTGTATGCCGATATACAGTACAATACCGTACAGTAATACTGAACTACTGTACACGTTTTGTACTGTACTGTATTTGCGATCTACGATTTTTATTACGTTTAAGTATTTAGTAACTTTATTTAAATTTTTTAGAATAATTTTCAGTTTCAAAACCTTCCTTTTTTATAAAAAAAAATGTTCTCCTACAGGCACAGCGGAAAATCTGCAAAGCGGATAAACCGTCCGCGGAAAATCGAGAGTTTAATGTACGTCGCGCCAATACAAAATGCAGGCCGTGCGAAATATATCATTTTCATTCTATATCTCCGAAACTAGCCTTCGTGGCTTAGGCGGCAGCACGCTGGCCTCTCACCGCTGGGTCCGTGGTTCAAATCCCGGTCACTCCATGTGAGATCTGTGCTGGACAAAACGGAGGCAGACAGGTTTTTCTCCGGGTACTCCGGTTTTCCCTGTCACAATTTCATTCCAGCAACACTCTCCCTTATCATTTCATTTCATCTGTCAATCATTTAATCATTGCCCCAGAGGAGTGCGTCAGGCCTTGGCAACCGGCACAGTTCATATCCTCGCCGCTAGATAGGGGCTTCATTCATTCCATTCCTGACCCGGTCGGAGACTGGAAGCAGGCAGTGGATTTTCATCTCCGAAACTATAGCCGGTATCACTCTGAAATATCATATGTTGATAGGAAAGACTAAGCTAGGTTCCGTTATGTGCAACTTTAAAACCTGTTTATTACATAACCAACATGGTAGCCAAGGGAAGTTAAAACATTTAATTGGTATTTCCTCACGACTTGACCATTGGAGTGCAGTGAAACTTGGTACCGTACGTTAAATCTCCAACTAAGATTTGATCTATGAATTTAATTCAATTGTTTTCATTTATGTCCGCTGTGCAAAATTTTAAATTTAACTTCTTATTAGCCTATTTTCAATTTTGAAAAAATAGGCTTATGAGATCATCTTTTGTCCGTGTGTGTGTGTGCGTGTATGCGTGAGTGTGTGTGTGAGGAGTGTGTGTGTGGGTGTCCCCGTAATACAATCTAAACGGCTGGAGCGATTTCAATGAAACTCGGTAATTTCATAGCACTATTCCGGGCGACCCCGACCGTGCCCTTCAAATTTTGTTACGGCTCACCAATCCAACATGGCGGCTGTGCGAAATATTTCACCAGCATTCAATATCTCCGAAACTATTCCCGATATCACCCTGGAATTTATTACGGTGATAAAGGGAACTAATAGATGTTCACCTATGTAACTTTTGAAAAACTGGTAACTACCAAACCAACATGGCGGCCACGCGATTTTGCGACTTTTAAATAGACGTTTCTCGCGATTTAACCAACCAAACACAATAACACTTGGTACAGTATATGTTTATATGCATTGTAATTCACCGACATCTAACTTTGTTCAATTGTTTACATAACCACAAGATGGCGGATGTGCGAAATATTTCACCGGGATTCTATATCTCTGAAACTATTAGAGATATCAACCTGATAAAGGGCACTACTGGAAGTTCATCAATAAGACTTTCAAAAACCGGTTAACTACAAAACGAACATGGTGGCCAAGCGAAGCTGAAAATTTTAAATAGACCTTTCTCGCGATTTAATGTTCCAAACGCAATGAAATCTGGTACAGGAAATGTTTATGTTCATTGTAATGCACTGGTATCTAATTTAGTTCAATTGTTTACATAACCTCAAGATGGCGGCTGTGCGAATTTTAAAATTAAGTTTTTATTTCTTGTGTCGTAATCATGCGATCGATGTGAAAGTTTGAATAATGATCCTACGCAATAATTTTCGTTTAATGGTACATGACTCTATGGCCTATACATTTAACAATCCATCATGGCGACCATCCGAAATATTTATACGGCTCTGAATATCTGCGAATCTATTATAGAAATCAAACTGATTTTTTTATGTTCATAGGGGCTATGAACTTATGTTCACCTATAGGACTTTAAATAACCTGGTGATCATAAATCCAACACGGCGGCGACGCGAATTATAAATATTCACAAGGACGTTTCTCGCAATTTAACCATCCGAGTGCAGTGAAACTTGGTACAGTAAATCCTTATACGAACGTTAATCCACTGGGATCTAATTTATTTCAATTGTTTCCATAACCACAAGATGGCAGCTGTGCGAAATTTTAAAATCTCCTTGTTACTTCTTGTGTCCTAATCATGCGATTGAAGTTTGAATGCTACACGTACACAATAATCTTCATGTAACAGTACATAACTCTAGGACCTACATATATAAAATCCAACATGGCGACCATCCGAAATATTTAGTCGGTTCTCAATATCTACGAATCTATTACAGCAATCAAACTGAAATTTTGTATGTTGATAGTGGTGATTAACATGAGTAGGATATATGAAAATAGGCTGTATAGTTCTTCACGGAACTAATTGTTTTTGTGTCCTAATCATGCAATCAAAGTGAACGTTTGTATAATGAAACTACGTAATAATCTTCATCTGAGGGTCCATACCTCTGTGGCCACCATATAGAACAATCCAATATGGCGATCATCCGAAATATTTAGACGGTTCTCAATATCTACTAATCTTTTACATCAATCGAACTCAAATTTTGTATGCTGATTGTGGCTATTAACATACGTTCACATATTATGTGCCTATCTGTAACCTGATGAGCACAAATCCATCGTGGCGACGACGCGAAATGTAAATATTTATATGGATTTTTCTCATGACTTAATTATCCTGGCACAGTGAATCTTAGCGCGGATTCATACAAGGTTTAATATACTGGCATCTAATTTAATTCATTTTATGGGAACCTTAAAATGGCGGCTGCGCAACATTCTTAAATTTGCGTGTTTATTTCTCATGTAAAAAGAAGCGATAGAAATGAAGGTTGATATAATGATCCACGATTCTAATATTTATCTGCTGGCATATAATTATATAGCATACATATAAAACAATCCACATGGGAAAGTTAAGAAATAATTTGCCCAGAAATAGAACCTCTGTTTTCGTGCAACTTGCAAATTACGACCCTTCATAAACATAAATAAGCCAACAAATAGGGAAGTACAGTATCAAATGTCTGTGGGATAGTTCAAGTCACTAACTTGAAATGGGAAAGATTTAGGATATCAGAGGGTAGAGAAATGCACAGCCCGAATATAAACATCACCACAAACCTGTGTCGGTACTTGACTGTTATCTGACCAGGTACTGCATGTTCAAGAACGAATATAAGATACCTCACCAGACAATTCAAAACAATTAGTCAATCTTGCAACGGCACTCGATATAGAAAATGTTGGCCAGAGAATAAAAGAGATTGTATTGACTCCGAACATGATCCTCTTACGTCACACTCCAATAAGCACGAGGGCCGTCACGGAGCAGTAGATAGTATATTGATTTCCTTTATAGAGAGTTATTCAACGACAAAATATTTATTCATACATAAAATCCTCTTAAACTGGATTTATTTTGAACCGAAAATGGGATTTTCTGCTATTTGTGAGAGATTTTCTAAACTTGACGGCGCTGCGACACCGTAACAATCCATTCAATGATATCAACACTGAAATAAGCTCTTCAGAGGCTGATGGAATATAAAGCAGGGCTGAGATGTCTCGTCCAGTTATTCCCGATACACAATCTAGTCACGTGCGTTATTCATGGGTTCGCAAACTTTACTTTGACATAATATCATATCCAGTTAACAAAGTCCTCTTCTTCCTCCTCTTCTTCTTCTTGTCGGTTCTAGCATGTATGGGCGAACGGCCCGCTACAAGTATCAACCACATTTTGGTGTATCTGCTAGCATTCATGGCTGTCCACCCGGGGATTCGGGTTTGATTTAAGGCTTTGCCAATACATTTTAATTATGGTGTTAGGGCTGGAACGGGGTACACTCAGCCTCGTGAGACAAAACTGAGAAAAGGAGGGTTCGATTTCCACCTCAGCCATCCTGGATGTGGCCACAACTGCCTCCTTCCTAACCAAAGTCCCTATTACAAATACACACACTAGTACAGAAATCACATCAACACAGGTTATCAGACAAATCAACACACACAAAATATACGAGGTTATGGGAGAACGTTGTAATAAGCTCTTTACGAATCGACAATAATAACACATGACTACAAGCACCATACAGATTATCAGACAAAATCTACACAAGTACCTTGGACTGATGACCATAATGTTCATGTCCATAAATGAAAAGAAAAGTTTCAACAATCTTACCTTTCTCACATTTCTGTTACACACGAAATGAAATGTAAGCTATTCGGTGAGAGGCTCTATGAATGGCTGATATAGGCAGGCGTGGGGTTAATTATCACAGAACTGGATGATATATCGATGGTAGTTATCCCTATCTAGGACGACCAGCGTCTGTCTGCTGTGCCCACACCCTTGATAAGGGACCACGTATCTGTCGATCTGTCAGTGACCGTGACACTACATTGCTGTTAGCTGCTGATGGCTTCCTGGACCAGACTGATAACTGGTGGGAGGGGTCAATCAGAACCGAACAACGACATATTTGTGCGGAATAAATTAGAAACCTCCAGCGTTTGAATGTAGATAATTTACCTGCTATTGGCATAGCTATTTATTTATTTTTTCAAGCGAATTGGCCACTAGCAACAACTTTATTTTTTTCTTATCCTTTGCCAAACTTTCCTGTCTCTAATATGCGTTCACTGGCATGTTTCCATTGACCTTCTGTCCTAGTTTGTCTACTTCTCTTAGGTCTTTTGGCATCTTGAAACCCTTCCAGATTTTTCACCCTTTCACTTCCTTTCTAGCATTTGAGACTCTGTGAAGTTCAACTTTTCTAAATCTAGAAGTTTTCTTCTTCTTCTTCTTCTTCTTCTTCTTCTTCCTCCAGAGATAGTCGAATATTTTCTTGGTTAATCTGTGTTTGTTCATCTAGACCAGGGGTCTCCAAACTACGGCCCGAGGGCCACATCCGGCCCGCGGACAGATTTTGTCCGGCCCGCGGAGAGCTAGCATACTTGAAAACTCCTTTTAGAGAACATATTTTTTTATAAGAAATTAAATTTTGTTGACTGAATTATTCTAATTTTATGTTGAATAATTATTAATATGACATCTACATTGATATGGTCATGGGCTAACTACTCATAACATTGTTGTAGGCTTATTGTTATTGTTTTTGTGATAAGTTGGATAAAGAAACACAGAATTGTAATGAGTAAAGACATGTATAACATGCAGACATATGAAATACTAATGAGATTTATGTAATTGAGATTTTCCACTGACAATAGTTTGTAGTTGTGGACTAATTTTACTTGTACCAATTATTAAAAGAGATTTAAGATGCTCATCAGTTAATTTAGTTCTGTAAACATTTTTTGTGTACTTCATTTTGGAGAAGGTCTTCTCACACAAATAAGTAGTACCAAAAACAGAAAACAGCCCACGAGCAAATTTATGCAAATTATCAAATTGTGTCAGTGGAAGGCTCTTATAAAATTCCAACAAAGATGAGTTTTGATATTTGTTCTTAATTATATCACTGCACTGTAGTTCAATCATTTCCATTTGAAGTTCTGGGGCTAGGGTTTCAATGTCAGTATCAAAAGGATCCTGAAAAATCTTAATTTGATTCGCAAAGGCATCGAAGTCCGAGAAACGAGTATCAAAATTTATTTTCAAAGCACTCAAAGTTTCGATTGCAAAATCGATAGGAAACTCAGTCTCGGTGGTGTGGCTGAATATTTCACATGTTTTAAAATGTGAAAAACATTTACTTCGTAGTTGTGATTGAAACAGTATCAATTTCTTCCGGAATGATTTGATATTAGTGTATAAATCAGGAAGATGCTGGTTTTCTCCTTGCAATCTCAAATTCAGTTCGTTCACATGTTTTGTCAAATCAATATAGAATGCTAACTTCCACAGCCATGCGTTGTTTTGTAATTCAGTAAGAGGGCGATGCTTTTCATTCAAAAAAATTTCGATCACTGCTCGAAGTTCAAAAAAGCGCTGAAGGACTTTCCCACAACTAAGCCAACGTACGGCAGTATGATAAGGTAAGTCATTTTCTCCAATCTCTTCAATAAATTGTCGGAATTGTCGGTGATTCAGCCCAAAAGATCTCATAAAATTAACAGTTGATATGACTGGTTTCAGAACTTCAGACATATCCAAACATTTTCCGCACAAAGACTGTTGATGAATGATACAATGTAAGACTAATGGTTTTGAACCACCGTCATTTTCTACAGCCTTTGACACAAGAGCGACCACTCCTTTATCTTTCCCACTCATGTTTTTGCCTCCATCAGTTGTAATACATTTCAAGTTTTTCCATCGAAGGTTCTTTTGATTAATGGCCATTTCAACTCCTTTAAAAATATCTGTACCAGTAGTTGTGCCATGAATACTATACATATCAAGAAGTTCTTCATGCACTTCATAGCTTTTATCTACTCCTCGCATATAAATAAACACCTGAGCAGTATCTGACACATCCGTTGACTCATCCAAGGCCAAAGAAAACCACTCAACATCTCCATTTTTGTCGAACAGTTGAGAGGATATATTTTCAGCGATGTTTTCTACCGTTCGAGCCACAGTGTTTGCTGATATACTGACAGTTTTTAATAAATTTACCTTTTCAGGGCACATTTCTTCGGCTGCTGCAATTATGCATTCTTTGATCATTTCTCCATCGGTGAATGGTTTTCCACGTTTTGCAATTTCAAGAGCCACACGAATGCTGGCACGAGTTGCAGCCTCTTGTTCGGTTTTGAGTTTTGTAAATGAAGATTGCTGCGATTTCAATCCGCGTTTCATAGCTTCGAATTTTTCTGTCCGCAAACTTCCTGTATATTTTGAGTAATTTTGAAAATGTTTTGTTTCATAATGACGTTTAATGTTATATTCCTTGAGAACGGCTATGCTTTCATTGCAAATCAAACATAGCGCCTTGTTACTGGACTCAATTACGAAATACTGAATGTTCCACTCATCTTTGAATTTTCTGCATTCACTATCAATTTTTCGCTTCTTTTCCATACTACTAAATCACACACAAAAGCAACAATTCAAATCAAAATACTGTTACAAAGATGTCTTAAACTTAAACACGCACAAACACGTTTTAAGGAGGTACGCACTATTTTATTTCACAACAGTGTCATAGGAACTGACTTGTGGTTGCGCAACTAGCCTTCTTATATATTCCAATTACTGCCATCTAGAAGTGAGTGGAAGACACCAGAACTCTCTCGAACCAACGAGATTACTCTGTACGTGCTATTAGCGCCATCTGTTAGCGATAGAAGGTACTACCTATTTCCGCTTGTGTCCACCAGATGTCGTGTCACGTTACTCCTCATGGCTCGTACTCTACGACTAATCTAGAAATTACAGATAATGACTGGAAAATTAATAATATGCAGTGTTGCCGTTTTGCGGACTTTAGTCCAATTTGCAGCCTTTTTTCAACGTTGCGTACTTTTTCGGACTTTTTTTCATCAGTGGACTATTTCACTTTTTACCACCGGCAACAATGATAATATGGTTTTGGCCCTCGGAACTTACTGGAGTAATCAGTATGGCCCTAAGGCTGGAAAGTTTGGAGACCCCTGATCTAGACTAATATAATAATTATGAAGGGTTTGTGTGTTTGAACGCGCTAAACTATGGAAATACCAGTCGGATTCGAAAAAATCTTTTTGTATATGATAGCCAGATTCAAGAGGAATAGTTTAGGCTATGTAGGAGTAGGCTACACCTCCCCTGCATTTAGGTCCTTTGATACAAATCTATACCATTTCACAGATCTAAACCAAAATGCGTATACTTACCCTTTGGAACCCTGCGAGTAACACTGTCTACATGGACTTTATGACAGACCAATCCATTCTCTGCATTTAGGCCCTTTGGCACAAATCTACACCTATTAACCGATCTGAACCAAAAAAGTGTATACTTAAGTTACCCTTTGGAAACCTGCGAGTAACACTGTTTACATGAAATTTCGGGCAGACCACTCCATTTCCTGGCATTTAGGCCCTTTTAGACAAATCTACATCGTTTCACCGATCTGAACCAAAATTTGTATACTTACCCTCCGGAACCCTGCGGGTGGCACTGTCCACTTTAATTTTCGGACAGACTACTCCATTCCCTGCATTTAGACCCATTAACACAAATCTACACCATTTCACCAATCTGAACCAAATTTCACATACTTACCCTTTGGAACCCGACGAATAACACTGTCTGCTTGAAATTTCGGACAGACCACTCCATTCCCTGCATTTAGGTAATTTGGCGCAAATCTACACCGTTTCACCTATCTGAACCGCATTTTGGATACTTACCCTTTGGAACCCTGCGGGTGACACTGCCCACTTAAATTTTCGGACAGACTACTCCATTCCCTGTCTTTAGGCCCTTTAAAACAAATCTACACTGTTTCTCCTAATTGCACCAAATTTTACATACACTTGAAACCCTACTGGTAACACTGCCCACTTGATATTTTGGACAACGCTCTCCATTCCCTATATTAATAATAACAGAAAAAAATGAACTTGAAAACCACGTATTAAGGCCCTAGAACCATTCATGTCCGTAGTAGTGTAACTGTAAGAGTATTTTAATGAGTCTGTTGTTGACTGGCAATTCGGGCTGCCTCACGTCGCCCCTACCAGTGTTCTGGTGCAGATTTACGAAAATAGTTCATTTGCAGTCACGGGGAGTAATCAGGGAAAAAAAATTCTTAGGCCCCTTAAAGCAGTTATCATCATGAAAATATTATGCCTCTGTATAAGTGCAATGGTTTTGGTGCAGTACATTGAGGTGTAGATCAGCTGCAATAAGCATTAGTTCTTTCAAATTTACCTTCATTTATTCCGAACCTTATCCTTGAGCGCTATGTGACGATAAATTATACTATTGCTACCTCAGGAGCTCGGGACAGCCGAAGTTGTCGAAAGTGTTCTGAGTATTTTCCTACGGCGCTGTGTGACAAAAAACTACACTATTGGTATCTACATTTCTAACAGCCAATGAGATATAGGCCCTAGGCAGTGTCTTTTGTTTCACTTAATCCACTTTCTAATATTTTTTAAATTCGTTTGTAAATTACATGTGTCAGTGTTGTAGTTAGTAAATAGCCATTTCCCTATTCATCATTATTATAATTATAATTACGGGAAAATGACCTGAATATTACGTCCATTATACTGTCTAATTATCGCCCCCACTACAACCTTCACTACCACAAAAAGTTATATTTATAAAATATTCCTTGTCTGTTAGTTTAAGTATCATGTGTCAGTTCTGTAGTAGTATTCATTATCATCCATAAAACAAATAAATCCACCGGGCAAAGCCGGGCACTACTGCTAGTTCTGTATAGGTACCCAAGGAATGTCAGCCTCATCTTCCACATAGTATCTGAGATTCTTTCCTCGTTCTGGTCGAGTTCTCTGTTGCTTCGCAGTTTCCATCCGTCTTCAGTCTGAACTGCACCCATGATTTTTCTTAAAATTCTCCGTTCCAGGACTTCTAGTTTTTCGAGGCTATAGTTCATCGAGAGGTCTTCACTGGCAAAGAGACTCTCAATGTTTACGACAGTGTTATAATGCCTTATTTCGGTATTCCAGGAAATGCACTTCTTGTTGGTATTTATTAATTACCCTAGCAGTACCAACGGGGGTATTTTATGCCCACCATATCGATATTTTTAAGTTTCAGTGTAATATACAGGGTGTCCGCAGCAAGCCCTACTTTGTGCTGTAACTCGTTTGTTTTCCAAGATATTTTAATTTTGACACTCGCTTTAGAAAGTACTTGTCAAGCTCTAAAACTTTCGTTTAGTTGGTTTTTGTGTGAAGTTTGCGCTTAACGCGCAAATCAATCTTTTGTGGCACGGTTTTGTCACTTTTTTGCTCAAATTGGTTTTTTGACATCACCTATCGAAAGAGCGACATCGAATTAGTAGAATAAGCTACCAAAATATCAGTTTCTGCCCAAATCAAACTCGCAAAATGCGAGTTTGTGTTTAGATTTTCGACCGCTTACAGTATGCGACCTGCCTCTGCCCGGCCCGAGCCGATCAACTCCAACGGGTAGCGGCAACGCAGGAGAAAGAGGGAGGGTAATGGGCGGCACAACTTCTGCCGTCGTGAACCTATCCGGGCGGGCACAAGAAGGCTGAATTTGCTACGCTGAGCGGCATTGCTTGGTGCGGTTTGCTGAGTGTGCAACGCCGCTCGGCGTATTTATTTTACTTTTGATTGTTCGGAAATCTAAATTAAAAGTTACCTTGTGACTACCGTTACAAAGCAGACGTTTGGATGTTCCTACAACATTACGGGTACTGGTTTTGTCTCGTTTAAATTACAAAACAACTTACTAATAAAGATGAACTTAAATACACTTACTCTGTAATCAGCCGTCAAAACGCCCAAAACAAATTAAGTTCTAATGTTTATTCATTTAATACCGGTAACAATTATATTTTTTACTCAAAGATCTTCTGCTCAAGTAGACTTGGTTATGGCGTTGGTAAAGAAAAAAAGGCATTGTAATTACGCCAAAAGTTTTGATTTTTATTCTTGAAATTCTTTTTTGGCGCTTCTTTTAAAAGAAATTAGTGGTCTGAACAATAAAGCAATCAGCCGTGAGAACACTCGAAAATCAATTTAGATCTAATTTTTGGCAACGGCTAAATTGTAGTTGTATGTTGTCACGGTAAAAATGTTTTTTTTTCTTTCTTGATCTCCAGTATCTTTGAATGGTATTTTTAAGAGCAAACTTGATTCGGGCGTGGGCAAAGAAAAAAATACATTCTAACACACACAAAAAAATATTTTTATTCTTCTAATCGGTTTTTGACACTTGTTTTTATGTAAAAAAAATAAAAAACAACGAATGAACTAAAACAATAACAAACACATTTGGGCCAATAAGAAGGCTTACTAATAACTTCTTAAAAGTCAGAAGAGGTAGGTGAAAAAATAAAAATGGCACTGAACACACACAAAAAAAGTGTGAATCTTATCCGCCTTATCGTATCTTTGTCACGTATTTAAAAAATAGTAACAATAAACAACGAATAAACTAAATCAATAACTCAAATCACTTATTTATCGAGCAGGTGCTCGAAGATACCACCTCCTTGCTGGTGGCAAAACTCTAGCCGCCGGAACATTCCCGCCGAAGCATTTCGTAACTCTTGACATCTGTCTAGTCTCCTAAACGCACCAACGATCATGTCGCACATTTCGGCGCGATCGTCGTAGGAGGTTTCATACACTAGATCATTCACTCTTCCCCACAAAGAAAAATCCATAATGTTAATGTCCATGCTTTGTGCTGGCCATGGTCTGGCCATTAGTCTGCCTCGTCCAATCGTTTTGCCGTCGAATAGGACGTTTGCTGCATTTTGGGCAGCAAGTGTTGAGTGGGGAGGAGCGCCGTCGTGCATAAACCACAGGTTTTGCAGAATTTATTCTCCCAGGTCCGCTGTTGCAATTAGAACAGGGAGGTCATTTTCTAGGAACTGAGTGTATCCTTGACCGTTTAAAGTCCCTTGAAAAAAGTGTGGGCCAATAATACGGTCATCTAGCACCCCACCCCAACAATTGATGGACCATCGGTGTTGGTGGTCTACCTCCCTCAACCAATGCGGGTTTTCTGCCGACCAAAAATGAGTTGTGGTGTGGTTCGATGCCCCTACGTTTCTGAAAAACTATTCGTCAGTCTGGAGTACGCTGAACGGTCTAGCCCTTTCGAGCATCCATTCACAACGTTCGATGCGCGCTAGATAGTCATCTTCCATCAGCATCTGATGTTTGTGTAGGCGGTGGTACGGCTGCAGATTTTCGTCTTTCCATATCTTGTGGACCACACTCTTGGAAACGTTGTACAACCTGGCAATGGTCCTCGTACTGGTTCGCGGATTACGACGGACTTCGTCAGTAATTCTTCCTCTGTAAGGCACGTACACTGGTCGATCATAAAAAAGCTGTGGTGGTCGTAAGTTTCCCGTGAGACGCGCCCTCGTCTCGAAATCCCGAATCGTTTGTGGCACAGGGTGTCTGCCTTGCCGGTCGGGAAACCGGAGAGAATACTCCCGCGAAGCTTCAGCAGCATTTCCATGACATTGTCCTAGGAAAGAATCGAAATTATTTAACAATAGAAACGCAGGTAAACTTAACAGATCTACAGCACAGTCACGACATAAATCAAAGACAAACTACAGGCGAACAGATTGCGTGTCGGATTTTATTTCGTAAGAGGGTTCAATGACGATTACGATTAGAATAATTAGCCGTATCGAGTTTTAAGAACTATGGTATTTACACGTCTAAATCGACTTAAAAATACCTGAATGACAGCTACTATTTGTTTCGCGATGGGGGAAAAAAGTAAACACCTGTACTGACGACTGACGCACGTTGTAATGTAGCCTAAACAACAACAATGGCCACGCAGTTGCAAGAGAATATTTTCATTTAACTCTTACACCAGTGTTTAACAACAAAGTAGTGAGATAGAAGTAAATCTTACCATGATAAATTTAAAGCTAGTCGAGCCATTTGGCTTACGCAAAGTTGGCCGATACCGGAGTTCATCGCATAACAGTCAAACGGGCCAATGAAAACGAAGCAGTCGATCAGATACATTGACAAAAAAAAACTCAACGCGTACCAAACAAAGCAATTGACAAGCAAAATTAAAGAAATGAATGACAGGCCCACGACTCGCTAACTTTAAAAACAAATTAACAGTAAAATTAGATTATGTTTCCTTCCGTATACCGGTATTATGAGATGCAGGGAAAATTGCATTAATCGATCCGAGGGTACAAACAAATAAACAGCCAGAGATAATTACTTACCTAGGTGGGTGGGTGAGTGGTTAGCGTGTCGGTCTACTAACCCCAAGTTCCGCCCCTTAAAACACCAATAACTAACTAACTAACCCAAGCTTGCAGGTTCACTCCTGGTCGTGGTAAGTGATTTTTGAATTGCGGTAAAAATACGACATGCATGTCATACGATGTTGGCATGTCAAAGAACCCATTTGAATTCAGTAGGCAGTGTTCATAATGGCAAAATTAATATCGGGAGTTTCCGCCAACACAAAGTTCCTCGTTTCTCGACTAGAAAGCGATATTGTGTTCAAGGAGCTTAGATATCTAACCTCCTTGACTTTCATAGTGCTTCATGGAACAACCAAATTCGACATGCAAGCTATCCTCTGGGTGTCAAATTACAAAGCTTGCACCCGGCATACGAGGCCATACGATATTATTATTATTTTTACGTACGATTAAAATGGCATCGAGCACTTCGTCCGGCGTGTACCGCTGTATGTTTGCACTGCTTGGAGGAGAGCATTTCAAAATGACAACAAGAAGTTCCGTGAAGAACTATACAGCCTACTTTTCATGCCAATGCTTATTCTACAGTATATGAACCTTTCTAGAATAATGACGAAATTAAGTTGGTAATATCGAGATATCTAATTAGTTCAAAATATACCTGGTATAATGTAGCCTAATAGAGCACTACAGTTGGCAGCCCTGGCGACTGGATATATTCTTAGTTCAATCTCTTAAGGTACAGAATACAAAATTTGGTTGAAGTCCAATGGACGTTACATGCAGTTAGACACTGGATCTATCAGCACGCGTAAAAGCATGTTGCCAACAATACCATGCGGGTGCTGGTCAGAAATAATCTGAAATATTATGATATCTTTTTGTGCCAATTTTGGATGAAATCCATTTGTTAGTATAGAAGTTACATGTATTTTAAAATTGGACATATCAGCAGGCATAGAATCATGTTGGCAGCACTGCCTTGTATTAATTACTCCAAATTAATCTAGAATGTCAGGTGCTAAACGTGTGCAAAGTATATAGCTGTTGGCTTGCATACTTTCTGGTATATTGATATTAGTGTAAAAAAAATATAGACAGCATTTATTAACAGTTGGCAGCCATGATTGCTCTTAACAATACTTATAGTCATATCTGTTATGGTACACATAGCACATGCGAAATTTGGTTGAAATCCAACTGATAGTTTAGAAGTTACATGTATTTAAAAATTGGTCGCATCAGCAGGCTTATAATCATGTTGGTAGAACTGACGTATATAAGTTAATCGAAATTAATCTAAAATGTCAGAATATACGTGTGCATAGTTTAAAGCTGTTGGCTTGCATACTTTCTGATATATTGGTATTTGGATAAAAAAAGAGAGCAATTATTAACAGTTGGCAACCCCGGTGGCTCTTAAGAATACGCTCAGTCATATCTGTTAATGTACAGATATTACATACAAAATTTGGTTGAAATCCAATTGATAGTGTAGAAGTTATATGCATTTAAACATTGGACTTATCAGAAAGCTTTAAATTATTTTGGCAACACTGTCATGGTTGGCCTCCAGGAAATTGAACTGAAATAGTATTATCTACATGTGTGCCAATTTTTGAATAGCTTCCATGCATACCTTGAAAGATATCCAACATGGAGCTCAAATTTCTAGTGCGTTTTTTCAGCAGTTGGTAGCACTGACATCATTTTCAAATATGGACGTGAGATATTCCGGTGCACATCTTTACTCATACTAAATTTGGTTTTGATTGCTGCAGCCGTTTAGGAGTTGATGGGGGGGACACACACACAGCCAGACAGACAGACACACATTTTCCCGGATCGATCTCATAAGCCTACTTTTTCCTCATTTTTGCAAAATGTGAAAAGTAGGCTAACAAAAATGTGACCGACTCTGCGGTGGTGCCGCTGCACCTGTGTAGCCAGCCGGTAGGATCGCTGCGACCCTGCTTCAACCGAGCCGTGGGCCTGTGTCGCGCAGGTGCCCGGACAGGGCGGGCAGGCCCGCTTGGTGTTCTCACGGCTGATTGCTTTATTGTTCAGACCACTAATTTCTTTTAAAAGAAGCGCCAAAAAAGAATTTCAAGAATAAAAATCAAAACTTTTGGCGTAATTACAATGTCTTGTTTTCTTTACCAACGCCATAACCAAGTCTACTTGAGCAGAAGATCTTTGAGTAAAAAATATCATTTTTACCGGTATTAAATGAATAAATATTAGAACTTAATTTGTTTTGGGCGTTTTGACGGCTGATTACAGAGTAAGTGTATTTAAGTTCATCTTTATTAGTAAGTTGTTTTGTAATTTAAACGAGACAAAACCAGTAACCGTAATGTTGTAGGAACATCCAAACGTCTGCTTTGTAACGGTAGTCACAAGGTAACTTTTAATTTAGATTTCCGAACAATCAAAAGTAAAATAAATACGCCGAGCGGCGTTGCACACTCAGCAAACCGCACCAAGCAATGCCGCACAGCGTAGCAAATTCAGCCTTCTTGTGCCCGCCCGGATAGGTTCACGGCGGCAGAAGTTGTGCCGCCCATTACCCTCCCTCTTTCTCCTGCGTTGCCGCTACCCGTTGGAGTTGATCGGCTCGGGCCGGGCAGAGGCAGGTCGCATACTGTAAGCGGTCGAAAATCTAAACACAAACTCGCATTTTGCGAGTTTGATTTGGGCAAAAACTGATATTTTGGTGGCTTATTCTACTAATTCGATGTCGCTCTTTCGATAGGTGATGTCAAAAAACCAATTTGAGCAAAAAAGTGCCAAAACCTTGCCACAAAAGATTGATTTGCGCGTTAAGCGCCAACTTCACACAAACACCAACTAAACGAACGTTTTAGAGCTTGACAAGTACTTTCTAAAGCGAGTGTCAAAATTAAAATATCTTGGAAAACAAACAAGTTACAGCACAAAGTAGGGCTTGCTGCGGACACCCTGTATGTTCCCTATGCATCCTGAAAGAGAAGTAATTGTCCATAATTAACTAGGTCATTGTATCATTCAATTGCTTTATTAATTTTTTATCATCTGTAAAAGCTAATAGCACTTTTTGTTGGTGAGCATAGAATACCCCCCCCCCCCCCCCCCCCCAACGTTGGTAGATCACTCCAAAAGACAGAAATACAACAAAGTGAACAGAACAACAATGATCTGTGCTTCTTGCAAGAGATACACGTGTGGAAAGCATAGCAACAAGACAATCATTTGTGCAAAGTGTAATGATGATTCAGAAGGAAGTGATGGGTGAAGAAATCCATGAACTGAACATTATTGCTTATTGTAAAAAACAAGAAGTTCCATGAAGAACTAAAGAGCCTACTTCTCTTAAAATTTAAGATGCATGCCAATGATTAATCTATATGAATCTATCTAGAATAATGACGAAATTAAGTTGGTAATATCGACATTTCTAATTAGTTCGAAATACTGTATACCTGGCATAATGTAGCCTAATAGAGAACTACAGTTGGCAGCCCTGGTTACTGAATATATTCTTAGTTCAGTCTCTTAAGGTACAGAATACAAAATTTGGTTAAAGTCCAATGGACAGAATGGACGTTACATGCAGTTAAACATTGGATCTAACAGCGCGCTTAAAATCAAGTTGGTAAAAATGACATACATGTATTGGTCAGAAATAATCTGAAATAATATGATCTATTGTTGTGTCAATTTTGAATGAAATCCATTAGTTAGTACAGAAGTTACATGCATTTAAAATGCATATCTGTTTATGTACACATAGCACATACGAAATTTGGTTGAATTCCGATTGATAGTGCCGATTTTGAAATAGCTCCCATTCATACTTCCCAAGATATGCAACATGTAGCTCAGATTTCAATTGCGATTTTTCAGCAGTTGGTAGCACTGACATCATTTTCAAATATGGCCGTGAGATATTCAGGTATACTTCTTTACTCCTACCAAATTTTGTTTCGATTGCTACAGCCGTTTAGGAGTTGATAGGGGGGGGGGATACACACAATGCCAGCCAGACAGACAGACAGAAGGACAGACAGACAGACACACATTTGCCCGATCTCATAAGTCTACTTTTTCCTCATTTTTGCAAATTGTGAAAAGTAGGCTAAAAATACATGAGGCATACCAAAGCAGACAAATTTGTGTGTGAATATGATTTAATCCAGATTACGCTTAGTAGGGGAGAGCGAGGGTTCTGCCCCCACCCACTCCTACTCCCAATGCGAGCCGATAACTTCCGAACCCGTGGTCGGAGATTCACGAATGAGGTGTCGATGCACTCGAGCTGACGGGGGCTTTCCTATAGACCACTCATATTTTAAAAAAAAGTTTGAAAATTTTTGTTTTCGAAAGTAGGTGATAGTTTGAAAACCAAACATGATAGAATGTTGTGCAATAGCTTAAACGAACGGTCTCTATGTCCTTTATTTTTTATAATAAAACGTTTTTATTTTTTACATTTTTTTGAAAAAAGTTCAATTTTGAAATTTTTATATTTTGGAAACTAAAGAGTTATCAATAAATGATAACAAGATGTTCAGTAAAGAACATATAGCCTACTTTCTCCTAAATGTATGAGTATAGTTATAACTCGTTGTTATTATCAAAGAGTATAATAGAACTATTCTTTGTTGAAGACCTTAGAAACGATTTACCTCTACCAAACGCCACAACCTAGATAAAAACTGCTACCATCATTGAAGAAAGAAAGATAAGAAGTATATCAAGAATGTTATGGATCTGGAGACATAATCGACCGGACTGGCGGCGTGGCTCAGCGGTAACGTTCTCGCTTGCTGGGCCCTAGGTTGCAGGTTCGTATCCTGGCGCAGTCAGCTGGCATTTTAGGGTGCACAAATGCGAGGGAGCCGTGTCAGTACATTTACTGGCACGTTAAAGATCCCCTTCGGGCCAAAATTCCGGCACCCTGGTGTCTCTAAAATCAGCAGTAGTTAAAAGGGATGTAAAACCAATAACATTATTATTATTATTATTATTATTATTACGACCTGCCGTGGGCAACATCCAACTTTGAGTTGAGGCATGTCTTTACACGTCTGGTTGTGCATGGCTTTCACAACCCTAATTGAATTAACAAATCTTTCCATGACCCTACAGAGACGTGTGTATACAAACTATGTGGATATTTTCGATAATATAATCCTAACAGAGCGAGTGCATTCTAGCGGCCAGAAGAAGAAACTTTTCAATAAAATCTGGAAGTTACCTTTTTGGCAGCTAGATGTCTCGAGTAAATCTGCTGGCGAATTATTTTTTAATTAAATATATATTTTACACCATAATGTGCACAATATAACGCTTAATAACATTTTCAAGTAACGCAAAATAGTCTGTTACAAACCCTTTAAAATAAAAAGTTAAAATGTATCGTAGTATCATCTTGTCATTCTTCAAATTCGATGCGCATAGAATGATAATGGTATAGTAATCAATGGATCCCCACGTAGACTAGTCGTGACATCTATTGGTGAAATATCGAACAATATAATCCTAACAGAGCGAGTGCATTCTAGCGGCCAGAAGAAGAAACTTTTCAATAAAATCTGGAAGTTACCTTTTTGGCAGCTAGATGTCCCGAGTAAATCTGCTGGCGAATTATGTTTTAATTAAATATATATTTTACACCATAATGTGCACAATATAACGCTTAATTTTAAAACATCTGAGTCATTACAAAACAATAAACATATAACATTTCAAGCAAAAAACCTAGCTCTGATCGGGTTTGAACCATAGGCATTTGAGCGATAGGCTAACGCTCTACCACTGAGCTAATTGTGTCTACGAATATCGTTCTATTTAAAATGACTTACATAGAACTTGTTAGCAAATAATGATTTATACTAAACGATTTCATCACTGGAGTATATTATTTATATATAAAGCATATCATACAAAGTTTATTTATTTTTTATCAGTACGCTATATTGCATGCAATACTCAAATTAGTGAAATATAAGTCCGGCACAAGATATCCGCTGCCATCTTGTCTTATTACTGAATCAGTTCAGCTTTTTAAATAACGTCTGCACTATAGTATTACAAAATAAACTTTTAATTTCGAACGTGCCTCTTCCTTTAGAACAGTTAAAACGATTCTCGGCTCGATAATCGGAACTGGTGGGTCCCATGATATGGATTATAAAGTTTGCATAATTCGCACGGCCGCCATCCGGAAATGGTATGGCGGACGACCTTGTAATTTGGTCACAAGACGCATCCTATACGAAGGTATGTTGTTACCAAATTTGGTAGAGATCGGATGATTTGGTTAGTCGTTATTTGATTTTACGTTTTGAACGTTTGAGTGGCCGCCATTCAGTTTTAGTAAATATGGCGGCGATATAAAACATGACACTGAGGTGTCCTTTGCTAGTGCTACCTTTGTACCAAATTTCGTTCAATTTGCATTCACCGTGTTCGAATTGATAGGGGGGAACAGACATTCAGAGTACACACACTCACACACACACTGACACACACACACACACACACAGACTCACACACACACATACACACACACACACAGACTCACACACACACATACACACACACAGACAGACACACTTTTTTCGGCCTGTGTTGATCTCATAAGTCTACTTTCATTTTTTGCAAAAATCGAAAGTAGGCTAAAAATGGTCCGGTTAGCTCAAACAATGCCAGCGTTTCGCCCCAGTGTGCCGTTGGGCTCGTCAGTTGGTACAGACACACCTACCAATACGCGTGGCTAGCACATACTGAGAAGGACATGCAAGACACAAAATACAAACCGTATTGACGTCACGAGCATGCCAATGTGCTACGGGAGTCAAACTCCCTTCCATAAAAACAAAAGCCTTACCTTGGCCTTGCATGGCCTTCTCAGTATGTGCTAGCCACGCGTATTGGTAGGTGTGTCTGTACCAACTGGCGAGCCCAACGGCACACTGGGGCGAAACGCAGGCATTGTTTGAGCTAACCGGACGATTTTTAGCCTACTTTCGATTTTTGCAAAAAATGAAAGTAGACTTATGAGATCAACACAGGGCGAAAAAAAGTGTGTCTGTCTGTGTGTGTGTATGTGTGTGTGTGAGTCTGTGTGTGTGTGTGTGTGTGTGTGTGAGTCTGTGTGTGTGTGTGTGTGTGTCTGTGTCTGTGTGAGTGTGTGTACTCTGAATGTATGTCCCCCCCTATCAATTCGAACACGGTGAAACCGAATTGAACGAAATTTGGTACAGAGGTAGCACTAGTAAAGGACACCTCAGTGTCATACTTTATATCGCCGCCATCTTTACCAAAACAGAATGGCGGCCACTCAAATGTTCAAAACGTAAAATCAAATTACGGCTACACTAATCATCCGATCTCTACCAAATTCGGTGACGACATACCTTTATATAGGACGCGTCTTTCACCCAAAATTCAAGGTCATCTGCCATGCCATTTCAGGATGGCGGCCGTGTGAATTATGCAACCATTTTAATAAATAGCTTAAGACCCACCAATTCCGATTATCGAGCCTAGGGGGGTTTAAGCTATCCTGAAGGTCGTGATCCGTTATTTATTATAATTTAATATTATAATATTATACAGTATGAGTGGCTTAAAAGAGCTGAGCCGTTTGTGTCACACGACAAGATGGCAGCTGTCCTCATGTGCCTGTCTTATATTTCAGTAGTTTTAGTATGTTGTATGTGATATACCGTACTGATACAATAATATAAACTTTGTATGAAATGATCTTTAATGAAGATGTACTGCAGTGAAGAAATCGTTTATTTAAAGTCATTATTTGCCAACAGTTTGTATCTAATATGTCAGTTAAGAACACCTGACGTCTTGGATACGGTTAGCTCTGGGCTAGCATGTTAGTCTGACACGCAGTAGACTGGGGATCGAGTACTGCTACAGTTAGGTTTTTTTTTTCTTGAATTCTTTTACAAATGATGTGCACGAGCTTTTTCCACAGATACTGAATAAAATGTCATTTAGCTCAAAGGAGAGGATAAAGTATACACTCGTATATTAATAAAATCACAGTCCCAGCATCGCACATAAACAGAAGCCATTAGGAAAAGGAGAATAGAAGAACTAGATACACGTTGTCATTAACCACAGCCTTCTTAATGCCTCTGTACGGTGCTGTCCTCTTGTGGGTTATGTGGGTAATATTGTTCCAAACATAACGCTGTGTAAATGCCTGAGCTGGCCTCCTGAAGTATGGCAATTTTGTAATACTGGTAGTTCAACTATTAGCCACGATCGCGCTCCGAATACCTTTAAACACTGCCAGCTGGATCGCCTCCCTCTTGGCTACTTTAAACTGCCTACTCATTCAACACCCATAGAACACTGCCATCGTAGTACATTACGATGGCAGTGCATAGGCGTACAAGATAAAGATTAATTCACTGATAGGTCGCAGCACCACCTACTGTGATTGGGGCGGAAAATTCTTAATTTTGCAGGCTGGCTTAATATAGAGATTAACGGACGTGAATGCATTACAATAAGTTAGTAGTTTTGTTATTCAATCATCATAAAGTATATAATATTGATTTTGACACTTACTGGCTTATTATCAATATAAAAGAAAACAAACAATACATTGTGGTAGGGGTGATTGTGTTAGGGATGAGGACAAAGAGTCATAAAGATACCCATACATTTAGGAGAAAGTAGGCTATATGTTCTTTGCTGAACATCTTGTTATAATTTATTGATAATTCAACCGCTCAAATGGAAACCACATCATATTCCCTTTGGGAATATTCAAAACCTTAACTAAAGAGTTTACAAAATATTTTGTTTGACATAAATTAATGGCCCTGATCCCCTCTACCCGCAAAATAAATTTCAAGCCTCTAGGACTAAAACTGTGCAGTAGTGCTAGAATGGGGGTTCTGAGTCGCCCCCTACTTTCATATAAACTTTGCCGATATCTCCCGAAGGCGTGGTCGGATTTTAACGAACGAGGTAGTGTTGGCGTTGGGATGACGTTCTCTTGGCTAAGCATGTGTGTTGGTATTTAAAAAAAAAATGAAAATTCTTGTTTTTTTGGATTGGCACTATTTTGGAAACGGTGAATCAGAAAAAAGTTTGTTTGACGTTAATGAAAGGTGGGTATGCCCTCTAGGGGGACAGCAAGTTTCAAGGGTGTAGGAGGAAAAACAAAATGATAGCCTACTTTCTCGCAAACATTGGTGATCATTGGCGAACGGATGGTCGGATTTTAACAAATGAGGTGTCGTTGGACTCTAGCTGACGTCCTCTTTCCTATAGACCGCTCGTTATATTTTTGAATTTTTTTTGAAAACTTTTCTTTTTAAAAGTAGGCGTTAGTTTGAAAACCAAACATTATAGAATGTTGTGCCATAGTTCAAACCAATGGTCTCTATGACCTTTATTTTTTTTATAATAAAACCTTTTTATATTTTGAGATTTTTTGAAAACCCTTAAATTTTGAATTTTTACTATTTTGGAACATCATTGTTTAACATAAATGAAAGATCCCTTTCCCCTCTACCATTAAAATAAATGTCAAGTCTCTAGGACCAAAAAAACAACTGTGCATTTTTTTTTTTTTTTTTTTATTTATTTATAATAAAAGCGTGTTTGTAGACAGAGAGCCGGTAGCGCTTCACGTATGTTACAACGAGGCTATGATTGGCCATGGTGGATACTGGAAATGGCTATTTCGACGGGGGGGATGTTTGGCAAAACGAGGGGTCGCTTTTCGCTATTTTTTCCCCCTATGACGAACGAATGAAGGCGAATATTTCGAAAATCCCTCATGACGATCTTTAAACATGTTGCTAAACACTGACCAGTAACCAGACAAAATTCATAATGGTATGAGGGGAAGTTGTTAACAACAGAACTTGTTTTTCTATGTATGTCTAACTGGCAGCCAGAATGGGAAAACAGAATATCTGCTCGAGAGACCCGCTTGGTGCCTGGCTAGCCAGCTAAGAGAGCTGACAACAATCCTGCAAGATGATAACAGGTTGCAACCATTTGATAACTCTGTAAAAAGGTGATAACGGCTAGCCAGGCAAGCAGCAGCAGCAACAGGCAGGGGTCCCGCAGAGAGGAAAGGGGAAAGAGGGAAGGGTGAACACAAAGAGAGAACAGGAAATCACGTGACCACTGCAGAGCCTGCCAAGAGCAGTGAGGGACGAGGCCAGAGGACCGCGGGGAGGTGTGGGGTTGGGTAAGAGAGTATTGAGCATGTCACTGCACATTGCGCGTCATTCCTATGGTAAACGTTACTGTTTTAACATAGGCTGTGTCGTATGTGTATAAAATTAATTGCATTCGTGTGCTCAACCCCAGTTGGTTACTATATTGGATACATTATATATTTGAGGTAAGTGTTGGAATAACACTGTTTAGTTTATTTTATGCTAATCAATGTTTACCATTTGATTGATGTATTGATATTTTGTTTTGTAATAGATAATTGGCATACCTGGGGTTGGGAGAGAGAAACCCCATTCCACTGAAGCCTAGAAGAAGGGAAAAGCAGGTCTTTTTACAAAGCAAGGTAAGATTTTTTGAAAATGAATATATAAAACCTCTTTTTTATATATTTTTTTTGTTTATGAAAGATGCTATTGCGAATGGATATACTCATGGTGGTTTATTTTATTTCTTTTATAGAGTCTGAGCCTGACAACTGCTGTTGAGAACGTGTGTGTTTGGGGCCATTGCTGAAAAGTCTACGGCTGAAAACTGTGGTGAGATTGTTTATTTTATAAAAATCATGTCTTTTGCCACTGCTACCGAAAGCTTAACTTGGGAACCCCTTGACTCTTGTTTTAAAAAGGCCGTTTGCTCTGGCCGCGTAGTGAATGTTAGAGAGAGTTTAATCCCAAAAAACTTTGTCGAATCATGTTTTGACATTTTTAAAGAACAAATTTGTACAGCGCAAAGGTTGCATACGGCTTTAAAGGTCAATACACAACTCGTGTGCGATTTCATTTACAAAAACAAGGACGGTGAGCATAAAAAACCATTTTATATTGGCAGTAAAATGCAAGAGCTTTTGATAGCCGATAATCTGAACGAGTGGTATCAATCCCATGTGGTCAATGCCTTGCTATCAAAATTTGATAAACTGCAACAAGGACCAAGTGGTTTAGCGTTAGACAAAATCCATTACCTGCATATCAACATTTGTCATTTCAACCCGTTGAATGCTGGGTCTAGCTATATTAAAACACCACCAGCAATAGCTTCGAAAAAGGCAGTGGTGAATATTGAAAATTTTGATGATGATTTTTTTCTGTGGGCTGTGGCTGCGTATTTACAGCCAGCTCAAGACCGTCATGTTAACAGACCAGCAAAGTACAAGGCCAAGTTTGATGAATTAAAACAAACATTAAATTTAACTCGAGTGTCGTTCCCTATGGACTTAACCGACATCCATAGGTTTGAACAAGATAACCAGGACTTTTCGTTCATGGTGTATGGCCTTGATGGTGATGAGATTGTGGGTCCTCTTTATGCCACAAAAGAACCGAAACGACATCACATTCATCTTTTATATCTGTCTTAGGAGAGGTGAATCACTATTGCCTGATTAAAAGCCTGAGTAGATTGCTAAGTAGTCAAATGTCTAGGAGAAAGTGCGCAAAACATATTTGTATTCGTTGTCTGCAATACCTTTGGACGCCTACCTCTTAGGAACGTCATAGGGTAGATTGTGTTTCTCAGGAAGCGGTGAGACTGATATTGCCACAAGGGGACAAGGTAGTGTTAAAGTTTAAGGACATTCATAAGCGTGACACTGTTCCCTATGTGGTGTACGCAGATTTCGAAGCTCTCACCATACCCATGGCGGGATGTGAACCAGATCCCACCAGGAGCTCAACCACACCCATTCAAAAACATGAACCTTTTGCCACAGGATTTAATGTGGTGTGTGCCTATGACCCCACACAATCCGTTTACAAATACCGTGAGGGGCCAGATTGTGTTAGATGGTTTTTGGATGAACTTGTAAAGTTGGCCGACCTTGTACAGGGATTACTGGCCCACCCAGTACCCTTGAGCCTAACGCCACAACAGCAGCAGCAGTATGAGCATGCCACGACATGCCATATTTGCGAAAAGCCACTGATCAGTGCTGAAGACACAGTTCGTGATCACTCGCACTTTACGAGGGAATTTCGTGGAGCTGCGCATAGTAAATGCAACTTGAACTTTCCAGCTCCTCGTTTCATCAGTGTCTTTTTCCACAATCTGGCAAATTATGACATTCAGATTTTGATTCGTGAATTGGGTCACGTCAACAAGGGCTCGTTTACACTTATACCCCAAAACCATGAGCGTTTTACAGCCCTGACATGGCGGTTGAGCAACTTTTAGCATTCGATTTTTGGATTCCTTTAAGTTTATGGCATCCTCGCTAGACAGTCTTGTGAATGGCTTGAATGAGGAGGAATTAAAAAATACTAGAATGCATTTTAATGATCCTAAGCAATTTCAATTGTGCATTCGGAAAGGTATATTCCCGTATGATTTCTGCAACAGCTGGGACGTGTTAAAGCAAACAAAACTCCCACCACAAGAGAAATTTTACTGGAAACTAACACGTAGTACCGTTTCCGATGAAGACTATGCACATGCATGTCGAGTTTGGCGAGTATTTGACATGAAGAAGCTAAGTGAATATGCTAAAACTGGATGTATTGCTGCTCACCGATGTGTTTGAAAAATTTCGTGAGTTGTGTCAGCACATTTATGGTCTTGACCCGGCTCACTATTATACGAGGCCTGGGCTCTCGTTCGATGTCGCTTTGAGATACACTCTAGTGGAATTGGATTTACTCACTGATGTAGACATGGTTCTATTTTTTGAAAAGGGCATTCGTGGCGGCTTTGTGTCGCTTAACCAACGCCATGCCGAAGCGAACAATGTCTACATGCCTGATTATTCACCAGACAAACCGGAATCATACATAATGTACTATGACGTGAATAATTTGTATGGTTACGCCATGAGTCAGCCTTTGCCCTATGGCAAGTTTGCTTGGCTGACAGACAAACAAGTGTCAGAATTTGATGTAAATATGGCTAGCCAAGAAACAGGCCGTGGATATGTCTTAGAAGTGGATATTGAATATCCCTCATTCTTGTATGATCAACATGCCGATTTCCCATTCTGCCTTGAGCAAATGGTCCCCCCCGACAGTAAAGTGAAAATTTAAAAACTTATGAGCACACTTTACAACAAAAATCGGTATGTGCTACATATCCAAATGATGGTGCAATGCCTCGCCCAAGGCTTAGTGTTGAGAAAATCCATAGAGGTATTTCTTTTGCTCAAAAACCATGGCTCAAGCCATATATGCGACTCAACACAGAGCACCGACAAATGGCAACACAGCAGTTTGAATTTTTTTTTTTTTTTCAAATTAATGAACAACTGCATCTATGGCAAGTCCATGGAGAATGTCCGCAAATACCGTGACATTAAATTGGTGAATGCCTCGGAGGGGCAGTGGGGTGCCCGGCGGTACATTGCCAAGCCAAATTTCAAATCGATCAACATTATCGATGAGGATTTGGCCACTATTGAATTGAGTAGGACAAGTGTGACCATGGATAAGCCCATTTACTTGGGCCAAGTCATTTTAGACTTTTCTAAATTGGTCATGTATCGATTCCACTATGAGTTTGCCAAAGGCCATTTTGAGGACGTCTCTCTTTTGTATATGGATACGGACTCATTCATTTACCACATTCGCCACTGCAACCCCTATGACGTCATGAGGCAGCATAGTGACTGGTTCGACACCCCTTCGTATAGTGCTGACAACATGTTTCAGCTGCCCATAAAAAAAACAAGAAGGAAATGGTTGTTTTAAAAGATGAATGCGGTGATTCCATTATGACGGAATTCGTAGGTTTGGCTTCGAAAATGCATGCTTATCGCACACTTGACTGTAAGGAAGCCAAAAGAGCAAAAGGTGTAGGTAGGGCAGTGGTAAAATCGCTACGTGTAGACAATTACTTAGCGGTTTTACGCACTGGCAAAGCTATGTCCCATACACTGTGCAGGATGCAATCCAGCAACCATCATTTGTATCTTGTAGAACAGAGAAAACGCACCCTCGCCTCCATGGATAACAAACGTGTATGGGCTAATAACTTGCTCACGAGCCTGCCCTGGGGTTATGACCGCAAGGAGGAGGATGTGTGATTTTTCTGTTTGTTCGTTTAGGGACATGGCTCTTTGTAACTCGTTGATTTAGTATTTTGTATTTTGTAAATATAGGTTTTTGCCATTGTAAATAGTAGATTTTGTAAATAGTGGCAACCAACTTGAAACTTTTGCTCTTTAAAAAAGGTTCTATGCAACCTTATTTTTATTTTAAATTTAACCGAGTTGGGAATTGGAAAATGGTATATAATGTGATTCTTTTAAAGCTGTACAAAGTTGTAGTGTTTGTAAATATGAAATGAGTAATAGTATTTTTTTAGTAACTTTAATGACTAGTATTTATATTGTTTTTTTGTAATGTAAATCGTAAATGGAAAACTAAAAAAAAGTTATTTTGGGATGAGTGAGCATGTGGAGAATGTGCTTTTGGGGATAAATAAAGTGGTTGTGTTTGTTCCCAAAGACAGGTATGGTTGTGTGAGTGGAGAGAAAGCTGGTGTGTGTGTGTATGACCAGAGCAAACACGGTGAGGTAGGGTGGGTGGGGAGGGTGACATTTTCACTTATATACTCATTTTGTTTTGTCGATAGCTTCTTTTCTATGAAATTTAGCGGTGAATAGACATTATTTTTGTAAAAACAGTCTTACCTGCAGTGGTCTCAGACCTCAATGTTTCTCAAAACACACATAAACACATTGCAGCATTATCGTGGTCAAGCACTCGCATCAACATCATTGACAAATCTCAACTTTCAACATATACCAAATGGAAAAATGTGAAAACAGCAAAATGGGAAATCCATGTTTCAATAACACCAAAATTCAAAAAACATAAAACAGTCATTTTAGAAACTGAAAATGAGCATGTGTGAAATATAAAAAATCAAAAACATAAAACGGACATTTTTAAAAAGTGACATCAACAAAATGGAAAATCCATATCTTCAAAAACGCAAAACTTGAAACAGACATTTTTTAAAAACTGTAAATTGCAAATTGGCAAATGACAATATGTGAAAATGTGAAAATGAAAAATCAGCTCATCAACATCATGATTTTTTTAAAATTAAAATGAAACATTGTGTTCTGGTAAACCTTTGTTTTTTATTTCATAACCATAGGGATTGACAAAAGAAAAAATAGAATACAAACACATCAAAATTCCTCACTCCTCAATTCCTTAATATTCATGTCCATGCATCATCAACTTTCCTTTCATAGCACTCATCACAATCAGGGCTGCCATTCTATCACCCACTGAGGCATCACAGGATGTGAAACGTTGTTTAGATTTTTTCAATAACAATTTATCTGCCTCATGTCTTAAACCAGGATGACTATGGCGATAAGATAGGTCATGTTCTTTGCATGCTTGATCCAAAAGACTAATGGGTATATCACCTCGCTGCAAACGTTTTTCAAGATGAGTTCCAGGGCCACAAAAACGATAACCTGGAAGATGGATTTCGAAAGGTAAGTATTGAATCACTTTGTCAATGACGCCACTGCCAGTACAGGTCTGGCATATCCTTTTCCATTGATGGTGAAAGGGTTTGGTCTTCCTCTTCCTCTGTGGACGATGTTTGTGTTTGTTGTTGCTTTTTCTCGCCATGACACCCGTGGAATGATTCAACAAAGTCTTTACACGGACTTTTATGACCGTGATACAGTTTCACTAGCTGACAAGTCGCACACTGACGCATAGAGGGTATTGTTGCCATGGCCACTTGCTTATGGTGATCGTAATCTGTACAGGGTTGCAATTCACTCAACACAGGGTCTTGAGTCCATGATTTTGGTACACATTGCCAGATTTCTTTCACCGCGTTGGCGGCCACATAATAAATGAACGACTTGGGCAGCGCTAAAAGTTCCTCTTTGGTAAAACTGTCTAGTTTCTTTTTGCACACAAAGAACTTCCCGATGACTTTGTCTGTAGCATTGCCTTTCTCCATGGTATCACGTGTTGTAGATGTTTACACGTCGCTTGTAGAAATCTCACTGGCGTCATTCACAGGTAAATCTTGAGTTATAATTTTGTTCAACAACTCCCAGCAGGCATGGGTGGTTAACCAATGAAAGAGATGCCACGCATGCGCTAGGGCTGTATGGGTAATGTTGTCACAGGAACAAGTATCCATTAGCGTTTGCAGGGAGGGGCAGCCCCACTCCATGAGGTCGATACATTGAGAGTAAGACGCCAAAAATGGTTGCAACCATTCACGTTTTTCATTACCTTTCACAAATACTACACTGGTAGAGGACAAGTGTGCTTTCATGACCACGTCCAAATATTTATAGGAAATGGTTCCTTGATTCCAGTCTAATTGCCTATGATTTTCAATCCACTGGGTTTGTTTGCGGTCTTTATCACACAACAAATCAAAAGCATGGGGCGGTTTAAATTGCAAATGCGTAGCTTGCGATATCCAAAACGTGGTACAATCGATAATGGCCACTTGTTTAAATATAAATTTGTTGTCACAAATGTTAAACCCTTGGCAGTGCACAATAAGTGTGCGCAACATGTTGCCGCTTGCCTGGACCAAGTTCAACTGACGACTGACTGACAATCAATGACTAGGGTGTGGTCATGACATGGACTTACCAGCCATGCTAGTTTGAAAAAGAAAATAAGGTTAGGGTAGGACAGGAGGACATGAAAAAAACAAGATGTTCAGTAAAGAACATATAGCCTACTTTCTCCTAAATGCATGGGTATTGTTATAACTCTTTGTCCTTTTCAAGGAGTATAATTGAATGTTGGTTGTAGTAGCCTGTTGAAATACAACGTGATATAGGGATATTAAACATGAATATGAGGTGCCCTTTGCTAGTGCTACCTCTGTAAAAAAATACATTCAATTCGGTTTCACCGTGTTTGAATTGATCTGGGGAATGGATTTGCACACATACATGGCCGCTATTAGCAAACTATTGGGCTGATGACCTTGTAGTCAGTCATAAGATGCTTTCCACAAAAAGGCATGTTGTTGCAAAATCCAGTAGAGATCAAATTATTAGGATGGTCGAAATTTGATTTAAGCTTTTAACATTTGGGTGGCCGTCATTCCGTTTCCGTCAAGATGGCGGCGATATAAAACATGACACTGAGGTGCCTTTTGCTAGTGCTACCTCTGCACCAAATTTCGTTCAATTCGGTTTCACCGTGTTTTAATTGATAGGGGGAATCGATTTGCAAACATACTTGGCCACCATCTGCAAACTATTGGGCTGATGATCTAGCAGTTTGGTCAGAATATGCTTCCCACATAATGATTTGTTGTTGCAAAATTTGGTAGAGACTAGATTATTAGGTTGGTCGTAATTACATTTTAGCCTTTAACATTTGTTTGGCCGCGATTACGTTTCCGTCAAGATGGCGGTGATATTAAACAAGACACTGAGGTGGCCTTTTCTAGTGCTATCTCTGTACCAAATTTCGTTCCATTCGGTTTCACCGTGTTCGAATTAATAGGGGGAATCGATTTTCACACAAAGATGGCCGCCATCCGCAAAATATTAAGCTAACGACCTATTAGTTTGGTCAAAGGATGCCCCCTCCTTAATGGTATGTTGATGCAAAATTTGGTAGAGATCGGATGATTAGGTTAATCGTAATTTGATTTAAGCTTTGAATATTTGTGTGGCCGCCATTACGTTTCCGTCAAGATGGCGGCGATATAAAACATGACACTGAGGTGCCCTTTGCTAGTGCTACCTCTGTACCGAATTTCATTCCATTCTGTTTCACCGTGTTCGAATTAATAGGGGTAATCGATCTTGACACAAAGATGGCCGCCATCCGCAAACTATTAGGCTAATGACCTATTAGATTTGTCAAAGGATGCTTCCTCCATAAAGGTATGTTGTTGCAAAATTTAGTAGAGATCGGATGATTTGGTTAGTCGTAATTTGATTTAAGCTTTGAACATTTGTGTGGCCGCCATTACGTTTCCGTCAAGATGGCGGTGATATAAAACATGACACTGAGGTGCCGTTTGATAGTGCTACCTCTGTACCAAATTTCATTCCATTCGGTTTCACCGTGTTCGAATTAATAGGGGTAATCGATTTTGACCCAAAGATGGCCGCCATCCGCAAACTATTAGGCTAATGACCTATTAGATTTGTCAAAGGATGCTCCCTTCATAAAGGTATGTTGTTGCAAAATTTGGTAGAGGTCGGATGATTAGGTTAGTCGTAATTTGATTTAAGCTTTAAACATTTGTGTGGCCGCCATTACGTTTCCGTCAAGATGGCGGTGATATAAAACATGACACTGAGGTGTCCTTTGCTAGTGCTACCTCTGTACCAAATTTCATTCCATTCGGTTTCACCGTGTTCGAATTAATAGGGGTAATCGATTTTGACACAAAGATGGCCGCCATCTGCAAACTATTAGGCTAATGACCTATTAGATTTGTCAAAGGATGCTCCCTCCATAAACGTATGTTGTTGCAAAATTTGGTAGAGATCGGATGATTAGGTTAGTCGTAATTTGATTTAAGCTTTGAAAATTTGTGTGGCCGCCATTACGTTTCCGTCAAGATGGCGGCAATATAAAACATGACGCTGGGGTGCCCTTTGCTAGTACTCCCTCTGTACCAAATTTCGTTCCATTCGGTTTCACCGAGTTCGAATTAATAGGGGCAATCGATTTTCACACAAAGATGGCCGCCATCCACAAACTATTAGGCTTATGACCTATTAGATTTGTCAAAGGATGCTTCCTCCATAAAGGTATGTTGTTGCAAAATTTGGTAGAGATCGGATGATTAGGTTAGTCGTAATTTGATTTAAGCTTTGAACATTTGTGGTGCCGCCATTACGTTTCCGTCAAGATGGCGGTGATATAAAACATGACACTGAGGTGCCCCTTGCTAGTGCTACCTCTGTACCAAATGTCGTTCCATTCGGTTTCGCCGTGTTCGAATTAATAGGGGCAATCGATGTTCACACAAAGATGGCCGCCATCCGCAAACTATTTGGCTGATGAGCTATTAGTTTTGTCAAAGGATGCTGCCCCCATAAAGGTATGTTTTTGCAAAACTTGGTAGAGATCGGATGATTAGTTTAGTCGTAATTGGATTTAAGCTTTGAACATTTGTTTGGCCGCCATTACGTTTCCGTCAAGATGGCGTCGATATAAGACATGACACTGAGGTGTCCTTTGCTAGTGCTCACCGTGTTCGAATTGATAGGGGGGGACAGACATTCAGAGTACACAGACTCACACACAGACAGACACACTTTTTTTTCGCCCTGTAGTGATCTCATAAGTCTACTTTCATTTTTTGCAAAAATCGAAAGTAGGCTAATAGGAATTTTAGAATTACATTATTTTATTATCATAACACGTCTTACAGGCTTTTGTCATTTTGGGATATGGACGATACCAACTCATACAACAATATAGTCTCCTGTGTTTGTAACGTCCATAACACCAATGATGTCCCAATGTCTCTAAACTAGGCGTTTTCGATGGTGAGCTGCTTACTGAAGCACCATGGACACCATACGGTCCACACGTATCGTAACTTGTATTTTCATCACTCAGGGACACGAGTGGGGGATAGCTTGAATGACAGGGTATATTTCCCACCTCCATTCTGCATAGGTCGGTGCAGGCAGGTGACCAGCGCTGATGTTCCTGCATGGGTTCATCGCCCTCCTGCCATTGGTCTATGATGATGGGACAAAAGGCACATTTCACTTCATCTCTTGTTTTTAAATAGTAGAATCCAGCGGCCGCCAAGGCTTGAGGGTTTATGAAAGGCACTGGCCATGTTGCAAAAGTCTTGAAACGTTGTTCCTCAGAGTTTAAATTCATGGATGTGACTTCTCTTGATGCTTTATAGCAAGACACGACTGAGCGGTTTGACGTGGGTTGACCTGTTATTTATACACTCGTCACTTGGTTGGACAGTGGATAATAGTTGACTTGTTTGTGATGAATATTCAAACAGTAGGCTGTCCTATTGGCTGGTACATTGTCATGCGTTTCAAAATCTAGTCGAATGTCAATATTGGATGGCTTGACAGACTCTTCCAGGTAAGAACAGTCAAAAACAATCAGTGGCGCCCTTGCCTTAAACGCTTGGGGTAGCAGCATGGGGCCGTTCTCTTTTTGATAATACGACCATCGAAAGTCAGAAAACAAGTCGTACAGGAGGCCAAACTTATTTTTTGAAAAATCCAAATCCAGTCCTTCATAGGGAAACACAGCTCCGTTGAGGAAAAGACGTGCATTTCTCAATTGTAGGTGATCAAATTGCGTGGCATCTTTGGTTTGTTGATACTTGCGATTCGTTTGAAAACCCACGATAATGTAGAGAGGTCTCTCTGTATAGCGAGCTGTTTTACAGACCAACTGTGTGTGTTGGTGGTGAGCAATAGCGGGTACTCATGGAGTGCCCAGCTTCTAAATTCCATGGGTAGAGGCATATCTCTCTTTACCATCTTGAGTATGTCCAGTTTTTTGCTATCGACAAGGGCCACATGGGGCACTTTCCATAGCAAGCGTTGTAGTTGAATTTTTGAATCTATGGGGGCATTGTCAGCTCCCTTGAGTGCATTATTATCACTCCTGTCTCTCACCAGATAAAGCACTTGCCTTGCGTTGACCAGAATGCGCTGGTGGTCTTCGGCAAAGCCTAAAATCAGATTAAGAGGTAAATATCCAGTAAAGGTCCCATCGGTGTGTACCATCCAGTCATTGGTCGAGTCAAGACACCAACCTGCCATGCAAATTGTTTTACCTTCTTCCTCACTATAAGTGGGGTATAGTTTCATGACCCTGGAAATGCCCACATTTCGAGTGCTATCCAACACGATATCGTTAATGACATAGCGTACTTCAGAAAACAGAAAGGCCAAACCATGGTTGGCCAACTTGGATGTGGTGGGTGTAAAGCCATCGGCTTTGGTGAGCCGACCTTCGATCTGAATGACACATTCATGTGGTAGGGTGTAAATATCTTGGTTGTTAATAACAAATTGAATTTCATCATTGTTATTGAGTCCAGTTGTTTGAGCTTGATAGGAATGGAGATCAATTCCTACCACTCCTGGTTGCTCCTCAATGCGGTTCGCTATCTCTAGGATAGAATTCATTATGGAGGTTGACGTGGTAACCCAAATGCTGTAAAATCTGCTTGTTCTTAGATGTTAACGTGTATTCACGTGGCAAACAACTAACACCATTCCTAGACGGTGTTGTTGCTTTATACACAAATTTCATAGTGGCTTTAGCACCAACTTGTAAGTCACTGGTGTGGTAGAATCTAGATCAATGAGTTGTTGCTCTCTATTGATCAGTCTTAATGTTATATTACTAATACTATTGAACCCTTATTGATCTACGATAAATAAGTATTCATAATTTATTATTATTATTACTGCAGCCCAGGCAGTACTTGTGGAAGTTGACTAGGATAAAGGCAGGGTAGCCTGTCGCAATGATTGCCACATAAGTTGAGCTTGTAGCTATTCTTGAAGAACGGCCTGGTAAGTTGATTTCAAGGCCAAATTGTGTAACAACTTGCACCAGAATTGGAATCATAAAGGGATGGTCACGAGTTACTTACAACCAACCTGCGATTGAATCACCCAATCAGGAGAGACCACGCCAATATCACGCGATGGATGGCGTCAGTGGTAAAAAAAGCGCGCGGGATTGATTATCTAAAGAACCGCCGATCGTAATTATCTCCGCACGAGTGCGATGAGACGTTTGATTTATTTGAAGAAGATTGATACTAGTCCCATCTGTGTGAGATGAAAACTCTGGATTTTTTTTCTAAATCCACCCCACTCTTCCGTACCCTGTCAGTTTCTAATAAATTGGTCGACGTCACGCTGTTCGAGGTCTTTCTGTTCGTGAGCTCTGTGAGCTAACTTCACGCCCGTTTGTATAGCGATTTTAACGCTCTGAAATAATTTGAAGTTATTTTATTTGTGAGCTCTGATGAGCTAAATTCACGCTAGATTGCGTAGCAATTTTTAACGCTCTTAATTATTTGAAGTATATTACTTTGTGAGCTCTGTAAGCTAATTTCACGCCAGCGTGCGTGATGATTTGAAACTTGTAATATTATCTTAAAGACAACTATTTTTCAGCTCTTAGGGGCAAGACTTGTAAACGTTCTAATTAGCGCTCACCCGAGCGAAGGTCATGCAGAGCAGAGTAGGGGTTACCGAGCGAGATAGCGACTTTGAGTCAGTCAGGCTTTGAAACTTGTTTTGTCGAGCCAGTGGCGGTAGACTCGAAGTGTATATTTCCAGTAAATTTTTAAGTGTATTTTTCATGTGTGTATTGCGCGTGTGTGAGCGATATTTAGGGAAAGTCTTCCTAATTAATCGCATATGACTATTTGTGGGCGAATTTAGTAACCCACAAGCGATTATAGCCAGGTCAAATTATAATATCATTGAACTTTTCTTCCAAGGAGACTACATCAAGATGTCCAACATGTGGTCAGGAGTTGGGATGATGCCCGACGCTTCAACGAAGACGAATATGGAGTGCTAACTTTTCCATAGGGAAATGGGCTGAGATGGATGTCATAATGTTCTGCAAGCTGAGACGGTGATGTACAACAATTGATTATTCAATTATGTAGTTAGATTGGCGGGGGAACTTTTGTAAATAGTTCATTTTCTTTTCTTGTTTTAGAGTGTTTTTTTTCTTGTACCGGCACTAATTGTTTTAAATGTACGTTGGCACGTGGCCAAAGTGTTTGTTGTGTATTATATTTTCTTGGAGTCATATTTAATGTGCACGGCGCGTGTACGTGATGTTTATCCATGCAAATGCGAAGCCCGTTACATTCGATAAGTGGTGCTTTATTAAAGTTCATATTTTTGATAGGAAAGGGAGGTAATTACTGTAAGATGTTTGCTGAACAGGTTATTATTCATATTAGGGTTGCCAAGTGCAACGATTTAAGATGTAAATGGTAGAACACCTTAGTTCTAAATTTGATAGATTTTTTTGAGTCCTTTTCAGGTTAATTAGTCACGGCGTAGAACGGTGGCGCCAGCGAGTGGAAATATTTATGTCTTTTTATTTCAGGGTGTGTCAAACCCATACGTGTGATTCTGTGTGTGTTACTATGTCAGGTGTGTGTGTTGATTCTACGTGAAGAGGGGTAGAGGTCCTACCGCCCTCGTATTGTTGTTGTTGTTGTTGTTGTTGTTGTTGTTGTATTTTGATGGAAAGGCAGGGTGCTCTAGGGAGACCGCTGTTCCTTGTCCATTATGCTGATTCTTGGATTTCCTAGTGGAAATGCCGGGATATTTTGTTCTGACACACACACACGTATAATTGTGCTTTGGGGCACGCTTCTTCGAGATTCGATCCCCTGCCTTGGGAGGTCGAGGTCATTTTGACACGTGGGTTGACAGATATGCAGATTTCCACAAATCTCCTGTCTCGCCTGGTGACTTATATTTTTTTGATAGGCAGTCCTGTTGTCCGACTGGCCCCTTTAAGCTTTCATGTAGCAAACCTGTTCATTGTGATGGTTATTTTTGAACCATAATTAATTGGGGAGTTCGCCATGTGTGTGACGGATTATTGCATGTTGTATGGACAGATTATTGTGTTAATAATGTAAATGTTGGCTTTGAGCCTAGTGATGTGTTTATGACTCAATTCATGTAATTTAGGATGTCACATTTGTGTGGTGTAGTGGTGGTGTACTTGTAAATTTGACGGCGGTCATATGTGTATTTCTTTTATTGGTCACGTGTTAACTTACTTGTTTTGATTTGTGTGAGAAGTCCAAAGTTTTTAGGCAGTAATGTTTGCTACGGCAGTTTAATTCCAATTTCAGGCGGAAATTATTGTGTTGTATATTTTAAGTATAGGAAGTGTCGGTTTAGATTTAAGTGTTGTATAGTTGTTCCCCGCGTCTGTCTAGCTCTAAGCAATGTGGATTCGTTGTCTGAATGTTTATTCTGGATGATGACGAATCATGCATTCGATTGTACACATCATGAAGCATGCAGAACGGCACACGCGCATACAATTGTCACTTTTGTTGATTTTCATAAGGACACTTTGTCCGTGTATTTAATCTCTCCAGAGATTTTGGCCTAGTTTTGGCGTATTTTAATTATTCAGTGGGAGTAATTATGGGAGTTTGTTTTGTTAATTCTTTGTATTATTAGGTGATTTGTTATTAAATTCATTTGTTTTAACCCTGGCTTCACTTTTTCCTGCATGTTATTTTGTTATATGTTACCCTGCATGTTAATGAAGCGCTTTAACAACAACTTACGATATGGACTGTTACACCCCCCGAAACTGAGTCTCATAAGCTTCTTTGCAAGGGTCCATAAAACAAAAATGGCTGCCCAAGTGGGACTGTTGTTGTTGTTGCTTCGCTGATCTCATATTTATTTCGTTGAGAAATAATGCCAGGTCAAGCGGGCAAAGTAAATTCAGTAAATTGAGGCGATGTTGTACCGCCATGTGCATTAGTAAAATCACTGAGTTCCTAAAGTTAGAGATATTTGAACAAGGTTAGAATTTGATATTGTATTTGTTATAAACCTGTTCTGGCGCCCGGCATTAAAATTAGAAAATTTGCATATTATTGAACTCAGTCAAAGCAGGAAGGTCTTGCCTTATATTTGACATTTAATTAACTTCGGTTAATTGGTGTTTTTTTTCGTAAATTCTGTCGGTTAGAAATTTAAAAGCAGATCACTAGGGAGTTATTTTGTTGTTTGGAAATAAGAGTAATGTTATTCAGTAAATTTTGTTACTGAAATTTTTGTTAAATTAAAATCAGTAATATTTAAATGTTATGACATGTATGCGTGTGTATGACTGAAATCTTGGTGCATGACCCTGTTTTCTCTGATTATATTTGTGTATTGTGCAATGGCGAGTGTTGAAGAAATCAAGGGGTTGTTGGAACAGATGTCCGCGAAAACGGAAAAACAGTTAAAGAACATGAAGGAGGAAATAAGCGAAGACAATAATAAACAATTAAATAAACAGTTAGAACAGATGTCGATCCAAATGTCCGCGAAAACGGAAGAACAGGTGAAGAACATGAAGGAGGAAATAAGCGAGGACAATGTTAAACAATTAAAACAGCATATTAGAAACTCAGCGTGAGCATAACAATAAACAATTAAAAGAACAGTTTAAAATTCAGAGCGAGAATTGTGAAAAACAGTTACACGACATGAGCGGTAATATTTCGGTCCAATTAGAGGTCCAGAAATTGGACACTGATAAACTATTTCACGAATTAAATCACAAACTATCGGAAACTGATAAACAATTTCACGAATTAAATCACAAACTATCGGAAACTGATAAACAATTTCACGAATTGAATCACAGATTATTAGAACAGGCGGTAACACAAACAGAGCAATTAGGGAAGATCACTAACGACATCAATCAAAGTGTTAGGGAGGTAGAGAAACTGGCAGGTGAGGTCGCAGAGAATAACGTCAAACAATTGGGTGAAATTAAAAAGTAGGAGCGAAAGTTGATCATAAACTCGTACAATTTGACGAAATGGTGGCCGATAAATTAAAGCAAATAGAGGCAGCATGTATCAACAATACAGCAGGAATAAAGAATACACAAGATAAATTGCAGCAACAAATTAATTCAGTCGACAGCAACGTACTTGAATTAATCAAGGAAATTGATAAACTTGAGGTCAAGGCCGAAACAGAACGTATGCACTTGCGAGAAAACTTAGAGGACCAATTAAGTAAAACCCAGCAGGTCATAAGAAAGGAGGTCGGAGAACAATTAGTGGAAACACAACAGGTCATAAGAGAAGAGGTAGGAGAACAGCTCATTAAAAATCGGGATAATCTGGAAGAACAATTAAGTAAAACACAGCAGCAGATACAAGAGGTCAGAGAACAATTGGTTAAAACACAAAAGGTTATACGAGAAGAGGTTGGAGAACAGTTAGTCAAGACACAAGAACAGATACGAGAAGAGCTAGAAAAGAATCAGGAAAGGAGCGAAGAGAAAATTAAGTTTGAAAAGTAGGATCCGAGGAGATTGGGAACAGCAGGCAAACGCAAATAAAGAAGACAGGCTGACAATTTTAAAGCGCTTAGGCAAATACAATTCAAGAATGCAGGCTTTGGAGGAAGGCGTAAAATCTAAATTACAAGAGCACTCAGATTTAATAATTAAGAACGAAATTAGATCATTAGAGAATGCTACATTATTTTCGGCTGAAAATATACCAGAAAAGCAGGCAAGCATTGGAAGTCCGGTAGGCTTGAAGTCGGCTGAGGATAACAGCCGGGGTCAAGGTCCCAAATTAACGAGCAACGCATTCCAAGAGTACAGGGGAGAGACTTCCACACCACAACCAAACTTGGCACCCGCCCAAGTAATCCAAGTCATTAGGGGAAATGATTTCAAGCCCGATAAATTCAAGGAGCACTCAGGAACCACTCCCAAAGCCTTTTTACGACAGTTAACTGATTATTTTAATGATCAGCATATCGGCCCCGAAAAACAGCTGAGACTCGTGGAGAAATTTTTAGAGGGACCAAGCTTAACCTGGATTTTAAGCTTTAAATATACTTTCACCGACATGGCTCAATTCCGAGAAGCGTTTTTAAAGAAGTTCTGGAGCCCTTCTTTACAGCAGGGGTTAAGAATGGACCTGTATACACGAAAATACCACAGTACGCATCCGACCAGATTTTCGGAATTCTTTAGCCAACAGCTGGTAAAATTCCGCGATTTTGACGACCCCCCTAGCGAGCAAAATATGGTTCTAACCATCGGGAAACAACTTCCCATGCACATTCAACAGCTGTTAGTAGCCGGAAATATTCAAACCGCAGTGCAGGCCGAAGAATTACTCCGACACCTCGACGAGACGAGTATGGTCAGTCCACAGACGGGAAGGAGAAATATGGAATGTGTCAACACGGCAGAAGTGGTTCAGGGACACCAAAATAGTCACAGCCAGGGGAACCAAACGAAAACTCAGTCCACAGGAACACAGTTTACACCGAGAAGGCAAGATTTCGATGGCCGGAACCAGTTCAACCAAAACAATATAATTTTTCAGAATAACCGCGATAGATATAACCAGAACAACCAAAACCAGCACAATCAATGGACGTACCAGCGGGAATACACCAATTGGAGGGGAAACCAAAGGCAGGGTCGACCTTACCAAAGAAATGGAGATGGCAGGTGGAACAACGCGAGGAACTATCGCCAGGAAAATAGGGGAGACTATCGCAACAATTGGGATGAGCGGTATGTCGAGTCACAAAAGTACTTAGACCAATTAAATGCCGAAGAGACGGAAAAAGAGAAGTGGGGGCGTGCAATGGCAAATAGACAGAGCCCAGACAATCATCAAGGAGAGGGGGCAGAAAGTTTATTGAGGCAACAGGAGAGGCGCGATGACAACCGGCGGAACACAACAAATGGGTCCCGGGATAAAAAAAAAACTTCAAATGAACTAAAAAATGATAGTCTGAAATCGGAGGACGCCAGGGAGCGAGAAGAGATGATTGTGGCCAATATAGAAGAGTGGGTAGCATTCCCGGACGATTGCCTGGAGGAAGTGCTGAAAGACCGAGAAAATGACATCAGACAACTGCCAATTATTTACGCACATATTGGAGGTATGAGGGTGAGATGTTTAATTGACACAGGTAGCCAGGTGAGCTTAGTCACTGAAGTTTTGGTAAAAGAAATCGGAAGAAAACAAACTGTTCCAATTATGCCTGTCCCGCTAATGAAAGTCAGAGGGGTCATTCCTGACAAGACCATAAATTGTAAACAGCAAGCATATTTAGACCTGGAAATATTGAACCACACTTTTTCGCAAACATTCATTGTCATACCGAAGATGAACTATAACATTATTTTGGGAGCCAACTTCATCTGTGATTTTCATGCTGTAATTGACTTACATAACAACACTGTAAGTTTCAAACAAGTTGAGGGGTTGAATCACGTGGGTTTAAACATGGAAGAGAGTCCACTAGAGAGAGAGGCGAATACTTGGGTCGTTGAAGAATGCACTAATGAGGTGATCAGAGATAAGAACTTGACGGAGGAGCGAGTAAGCCAGACAGCAGTGGTGGAAATTGACAGCCGAGATATTTCGCAGGAACTTTGGGTACATTTGGCGGAAGAAGAAATTAGCGGAACTAAATTTGAAATTCTACTTCAGGAGCGACTTAAGGAGGCCATATTAGGGGAACCTGATAGAAGGAAACTGGAAGAAATTTTGAGATTACATAAAGGAGCTTTTGACACCATCCCTGGAAAAGTTTTAAATTTTCAATATGCCATGCAAGTTACTGACTGGACCCCATTTAAAAGTAAATTGTACCAGATCCCAGAGAAACATTTTGCTCAGGTGAAGGACATCATTACTAATTTATTAGAATCCGGCATGATAAGGAAAGCAGCAACCCCGTACCTGAACGCAATATTGGCTGTGGCCAAGCCAAATGGATCAATTAGGCTATGCCTAGACGCGCGAGTTTTGAACAGTAAACTGCTAGTTGGGCATGACCAAGCACCTAGGATCAAAGATGTTTTGAAAGGCTTCCGTTGGAAGAAGATATATTCGAGTGTCGACTTGACAAATAGTTTCCACCATCTTGAACTTGAAGAAAAATCCCAGCTGTTGACGGGATTTTTATTCGATAACCAAAGTTATATCTGGTCTCGAATGCCCTTTGGCGTGAAAACTGCTGGATGTGCACTGATAAGAGCACTAGATAGGAATCTGACTGAGGAGGTCACGAGCTTCACTACGAGATATGTTGACGACATATTAATTGCATCTGAAACAATGGAGGAACACCTGATAAACTTAAACAAACTTTTGGATAACTTGAGAACCATGAACTTCAAAATTAATCTAAAGAAATCACACTTTTGCCAGAGCGAGATTCTGTATTTGGGGCATATAATTGATGTTGAGGGCGTGAGACCGAATCCAGCCAAGATTGTTGCTATCAAGAAATTTCCCACACCAACTAAAGTCAAGCATGTAAGAGCGTTTTTGGGAGTGACAGGCTTATTCAAAGAAAATTGCCCTGGATACACAGAAACAGTAGCACCTATGCAAGAGATGTTAAAGAAGGCAAATCGATGGTCGTGGAATGAGGAGTGCGACAGGTCTTTTAGAGCTACGAAAGATTTATTGGAAAACTGTGTGAAGCGTGGATATCCGGACTTTGAGAAGAGATTTATTATTCAAGCAGATGCTTCATTGATTGGAATCGGTGCTATGCTGTAGCAAGAGGACGCTGAAGAACCCAAGAAGAAATCGTATTTGGCATTTACGAGTCGCAAATTGAGAAAGCATGAGAGGAACTACACTGTGACGCAGCTTGAGCTGCTAGCAATCTTATATTCTCTTCAACAGTGGCGTAAGATGATCTACGGCTATTCCATTATTGTCAGAACCGACCACCATGCACTGACATTTTTTATTCAAGACGACGATGGCAAGTGAGAGAGTTACGCGCTGGTCCATCTACATACAGCAGTTTGACATTACAATAGAGCATTGCCCTGGAAGGATGAACGTCGTACCAGATGCCTTGAGCAGGAATCCTGAGGACGAGAACGAAGTAACAGCGGAAGTTCACAACATAACACTAACACCAAAGGCTCGTGAGTTTTTGCAGAAATTAAGGGAAATTCGGAAGGAGCAAGAAGCAGACCCATGGATGATGATGATCAAGTTCTACAGGAAGGAATTACAACCAGATTCAGCTGAATACCAAGAAGCCCGTGCTAAGGAAACGAGATTTCACTACTTAAATAACCTGTTGCATAAGTACGTGGATGAGCATCATACCAAACTGCGAATCCTACTTCCAGCATCACTACAGAGAGGATTGACGTGGCATGTCCACGAGAGCCTAGCACATATCGGCACGGATAAGACTGAAGCTACGATAGGGGAGAAATTTACTTGGCCTAAGATGCGATTCACCATTGTGGAAGTGATAAGAACTTGTGACGCATGCCAGCGCACTAAACCGAACAACTTCATTATGAAACAACCTCCAAGACCACTATTACCTCAGAAACCATGCGAGATGCTCGCTATTGACTGTTTTGGCCCCCTAGTCAAAGGAAAGCGTGGATGCCGACACCTTTTGGTGTGTGTCGATGTATTTTCAAAGATGGTCGCGTTATGTCCAATCCAGAAGACGACATCAAAACAGGTCCTCAGTAGAATTCAGAACAAAGTTATTCCGATGCTTGGGAAGCCGGAATCCATTTTATCAGACCATGGTACTTATTTCACGAGCAATGTTTTTAGGCAAAGTCTGGAGAGCCTAGGAATAAAACACGTATTTTCAAGCATTCGTCATCCTTGTGGGAATCCGAGCGAGAGAACGATTCGCTGTGTTGCCAAATACTACAGAGTAATGATTCCTAACGATCATAATAAATGGGTTGACAAAGTAGGAGAGATTGAGATGTGCATGAACACCACTAAGCACGAGTCGACGGGTCAAGTCCCACTAATTGTACACCACAACAGTTTGCCGGAGAGATCTTGGGACAAGATTATTCCATGCCCAAGGGATCCACTATTAGAGCATGAGTTGCGAATCCTGCGAACGAGAGAGCACATGAGGAACCAAGCGGACCGAAGACTCAGAAGGTACAGAGGAAAGAAGTTTCACCGGGAATTACAAGAACAAGAGTTAGTGCTGGTTCGCAGACCGCCGATATCTGACCCCAAAAACAAAGTCTTTGCAAAATTCTGTCCAAAATTTATTGGCCCGTTCCGTGTCATTGAGAATCTGGGTAACAATGCTTACAGGCTTGAAGAAGTGAGCACTGGGGCTAAATCTGTTTTTAATAGCGCCAACTTAAAACCGTATTACAGAAGAGAGCCATTTGATGAATGAGAAGGATGATATGTGCAAAAAAATCAGTACTGCAAAATTTTATTTTGAGAGCCAACACTCAAATATACGTGGACGTGGAGCGCCGGAGAGAGAGCGCTTTGTTTGTAAACAACGAGCAGCTGAGACGACAGGAGTGGCCATCACGTGAGGAGAAGGGGGAGGTCTAGCGAAGAAGTATGAATGACGTTCCGGCGAGGGAGCGCGCACACTAATTGGGTCACTGGACTGTACGCTCGAGCAGCTGAGCGAGGTACTAGAGAGATGTTGTTGTTACTACTGTGGATATTGTTTTTGAAATCCAAATCAATTACTTGCTTCGAATTTCAAAACCTTGCTGAGGATAAATGAACCCTTATTGATCTACGATAAATAAGTATTCATAATTTAATATTATTATTACTGCGGCCCAGGCAGTACTTGTGGAAGTTGACGAGGATAAAGGCAGGGTAGCGTGTCGCAATGATTGCCACATAAGTTGAGCTTGTAGCTATTCTTGAAGAACGGCCTGGTAAGCTGAGTTCAAGGCCAAATTGTGTAACAACTTGCACCAGAATTGGAATCATAAAGGGATGGTCACGAGTTACTTACAACCGACCTACGATTGAATCACCCAATCAGGAGAGACCACGCCAATATCACGCGATGGATGGCGTCAGTGGTAAAAAGCGCGCAGGATTGATTATCTAAAGAACCGCCGATCGGAATTATCTCCGCACGAGTGCGATGAGACGTTTGATTTATTTGAAGAAGATTGATACTAGTCCCATCTGTGTGAGATGAAAACTCTGGATTTTTTTTCTAAATCCACCCCACTCTTCCGTACCCTGTCAGTTTCTAATAAATTGGTCGACGTCACGCTGTTCGAGGTCTTTCTGTTCGTGAGCTCTGTGAGCTAACTTCACGCCCGTTTGTATAGCGATTTTAACGCTCTGATATAATTTGAAGTAATTTTATTTGTGAGCTCTGATGAGCTAAATTCACGCAAGATTGCGTAGCAATTTTTAACGCTCTTAATTATTTGAAGTATATTACTTTGTGAGCTCTGTAAGCTAATTTCACGCCAGCGTGCGTGATGATTTGAAACTTGTAATATTATCTTAAAGACAACTATTTTTCAGCTCTTAGGGCAAGACTTGTAAACGTTCTAATTAGCGCTCACCCGAGCGAAGGTCATGCAGAGCAGAGTAGGGATTACCAAGCGAGATAGCGACTGTGAGTCAGTCAGGCTTTGAAACTTGTTTTGTCGAGCCAGTGGCGGTGGACCCGAAGTGTATATTTCCTGTAAATTTTTAAGTGTATTTTTCATGTGTGTATTGCGCGTGTGTGAGCGATATTTAGGGAAAGTCTTCCTAATTAATCGCATAGGACTATTTGTGGGCGAATTTAGTAACCCACAAGCGATTATGGCCAGGTCAAATTATAATATCATTGAACTTTTCGTCCAAGGAGACTACATCAAGATGTCCAACATGTGGTCAGGAGTTGGGGTGATGCCCGACGCTTCAACGAAGACGAATATGGAGTGCTAACTTTTCCATAGGGAAATGGGCTGAGATGGATGTCATAATGTTCTGCAAGCTGAGACGGTGATGTACAACAATTGATTATTCAATTATGTAGTTAGATTGGCGGGGGAACTTTTGTAAATAGTTCATTTTCTTTTCTTGTTTTAGAGTGTTTTTTTTCTTGTACCGGCACTAATTGTTTTAAATGTACGTTGGCACGTGGCCAAAGTGTTTGTTGTGTATTATATTTTCTTGGAGTCATATTTAATGTGCACGGCGCGTGTACGTGATGTTTATCCATGCAAATGCGAAGCCCGTTACATTCGATAAGTGGTGCTTTATTAAAGTTCATATTTTTGATAGGAAAGGGAGGTAATTACTGTAAGATGTTTGCTGAACAGGTTATTATTCATATTAGGGTTGCCAAGTGCAACGATTTAAGATGTAAATGGTAGAACACCTTAGTTCTAAATTTGATAGATTTTTTGAGTCCTTTTCAGGTTAATTAGTCACGGCGTAGAACGGTGGAGCCAGCGAGTGGAAATATTTATGTCTTTTTATTTCAGGGTCTGTCAAACCCATACGTGTGATTCTGTGTGAGTTACTATGTCAGGTGTGTGTGTTGATTCTACGTGAAGAGGGGTAGGGGTCCTACCACCCTCGTATTGTTGTTGTTGTTGTTGTATTTTGATGGAAAGGCAGGGTGCTCTAGGGAGACCGCTGTTCCTTGTCCATTATGCTGATTCTTGGATTTCCTAGTGGAAATGCCGGGATATTTTGTTCTGACACACACACACGTATTATTGTGCTTTGGGGCACGCTTCTTCGAGATTCGATCCCCTGCCTTGGGAGGTCGAGGTCATTTTGACACGTGGGATGTCAGATGTGCAGATTTCCACAAATCGCCCGTCTCGCCTGGTGACTTATATTTTTCGATAGGCAGTCCTGTTGTCCGACTGGCCCCTTTAAGCTTTCATGTAGCAAACCTGTTCATTGTGATGGTTATTTTTGAACCATAATTAATTGGGGAGTTCGCCATGTGTGTGACGGATTATTGCATGTTGTATGGATAGATTATTGTGTTAATAATGTAAATGTTGGCTTTGAGCCTAGTGATGTGTTTATGACTCAATTCATGTAATTTAGGATGTCACACTTGTGTGGTGTAGTGGTGGTGTACTTGTAAATTTGACGGCGGTCATATGTGTATTTCTTTTATTGGTCACGTGTTAACTTACTTGTTTTGATTTGTGTGGGAAGTCCTAAGTTTTTAGGCAGTAATGTTTGCTACGGCAGTTTGATTCCAATTGCAGGCGGAAATTATTGTGTTGTATATTTTAAGTATGGGAAGTGTCGGTTTATTTTTAAGTGTTGTATAGTTGTTCCCCGCGTCTGTCTAGCTCTAAGCAATGTGGATTCGTTGTCTGAATGTTTATTCTGGATGATGACGAATCATGCATTCGATTGTACACATCGTGAAGCATGCAGAACGGCACACGCGCATACAATTGTCACTTTTGTTGATTTTCTTAAGGACACTTTGTCTGTGTATTTAATCTCTCCAGAGATTTTGGCCTAGTTTTGGCGTATTTTAATTATTCACTGGGAGTAATTATGGGAGTTTGTTTTGTTAATTCTTTGTATTATTAGGTGATTTGTTATTAAATTCATTTGTTTTAACCCTGGCTTCACTTTTTCCTGCATGTTATTTTGTTATATGTTACCCTGCATGTTAATGAAGCGCTTTAACAACAACTTACGATATGGACTGTTACACCCCCCGAAACTGAGTCTCATAAGCTTCTTTGCAAGGGTTCACTATCGACAGCCACAGAATGAAAAAGCACCACTGGAGGGTTTTCACGAATAATATAGCCATTGGGCGATGTCACAATAAAGTCATAAAGCGAATGCGATGGTTTTTGATTGGTGTACACTTGGCTAATAATATTACACGTTACCGACACATGATGGTCCTCAATGAATTTCACTTCATGATCCGATTCATGTTTCTTGTTGGGCTCCAACACGCGTGGTTTAAATCCTAGTAATGGACCAATGGAATCGGGGCGTGTTTTAAAGTCAATTTTGAATGTGGAGAAGATACTGCAGCGATGAGTGTTGGTATTTCCTACAAGTTCAAACTTTCGCGTTCCATCGATAAATGACTTTAAACCATATTCATTGATCAACACCACATAAATGTGTTCATAAATGTCATCGATCGTGTATCCACCAGAGTTCAGGGTGAGCACAGAATCATCATAGTAAAACTTGTTGTTCACATTTTCACGTATGTTGTATATTCGATAGTACGTTTCAAGTGAAACAAGTCCCAAACCATAGGGTTTATCACTCAATTCGATAGGCGGGTAAAAGTCTAGGCTGACTTCAGGTCCACGTCCATGCAGTGTAAACGTTTTACTTTCTGCCTACATACTGTTGACGTTTTTGCCTATGCTGCGTCTTATATAAAAAAAATAAACACAAACGTCCGCACTGTTGGCTGTTAAATGTTTGCTCACGTTTCACATTATAATATATCTTGATCCTGTTTCCAATATAGGTCACTAGTTCCATGGGCGGGGGCAAATTCCCAAAACTGTCAAAGTACCATACGGTGGATCCCTCTTTGACATAAGCTACATAATGCGTTCCTGGTCCTCGGTGATCATCCACATTGACAACAGCACATTCCTGTTTCCAGGGTCGTGGGGGTAATTGGTTTCGCATAAACACATCTCGAAAATGAGAAAGCTTTAGTTGTTTAGCATAGCTTTCCACTTGTTGATGCGTCAGGGCATGTCTTGCTATGGCTGAGATTTTTTTTTTATATATTTCGAAATGGTGAAATCCCAAATCCTTGTTGATAAAAGGCTGGCTTTAAATTGTCATTTCTAGCCCCCATGGCAATCGCTTCCATCGTTTCATTGTGTCGCTGACTTTCTTTGAGTTGTTGCTTGCCCTGCTGCGCGGCTTTAATGGTTTTCGCCACTGCACTGGCACCGCCCAAAAGTGAACCCAGAGCAGCTAGTCCGGCAAATAAAGCAGGTAAAAATCCCGCTCGTTTGGGGACGGGAATCACTCGTCCTTGTTTTGAACCCTGTCGCCGAAGTTTTGGAATAACATGTCTCTGTGCTGCTAGAAAGGGCTTTCCTTATGTTCAATATATTATTTTTTCTTGTCTTTCTTTCGCAACGGCTTGTCCACGAATGTCGTAAGCCAAGGCATTGCCAAGGATAAAGTCCTTTTTTTAGTCTTTCTCACCACATACCTTTGTTTCACCACGATGATAATGACCAACAACCTTTCACAAGAAAGTTTAAATCAAAACTAACGTCAGATTGTTATTTCATGGCTGTATATTCCAATTCCACATATAGTGGGCAATCGTTTATGGTTTTTCCCGCTTGCTTTTCATCCCATGTCAACATGAGATGAAAGGATAATTCGTCACCTGCATTGACCATTTCATGGTTATGGATCAACATCCTACGATCGTTTATCTGTATTTGTAAATGGTTCTCATCAGGTATGGCGTATTTGATGTGAATGGTTCCATCGTAGTCTAATCGATAGTGGCTTAAACCCGAAGCAAGCACATGGGTCAAGTGCTGATCATGGACTAGTGGTAAATGGTTTCTGTCATTCACAGGTTTTTCATTTGTCAGGTACACTAAAAATACAGATAGGGTAAATTTGTAAAGCCTTTTCATTTCATTGGTCATGTAACGCTTGGTACAAACATCGTCTTCGTCTTGTGGGTCTTCCACGTGAATAATCCGATGGTGATTAGCTCTATAGCCATTCACCGTAAGCTGAGGCACTTTGTCATAAAACTCATACACTTTGTTATCCACATACGTTTTTGTAGTAACGTCTGTAGACACTTGAGGATGTTTTACATGGGTTAACCGCTTTCCCTTAAAGTCATAATCTCCCTGTTTAGTGCGTGGCACTACTGACCTATCCACATAGTGTTTATTAGCAGGATCTGTTTCTTGTTTAGGATCATGTATGGGGACAGACCTTGCTTTGGCCATCAACGCACGTACAAAGATATCCACCGCCAACCTGTAGTATGAGTCTCCTGTTTCTATACAAGGCTCGGTGTCCTGTATATAGACAGCCTGCTAGCCTGTCTAAGCCTTAGTTGATATGAAGATTATTAAGCAGCAAAAGTCATTCCCCGTGGGGGACATGGTTTCCCATCTCTGTCCCACATTACGTGAACAACGCCATGGTTCACTGTTTCCATCTTCCATTCGCTGCATCATTGTGGGACCTTCCGGCTGTGGAAAGACCAATCTTTTGCTAACGCTCATCACAGCGCCCAATGGTCTGCGGTTTCAAAATATTTATATTTTTGCATAATCTCTCTACCAACCCCTCTACGTGTTTCAGGATTAAGTCATGTCTGGATTACAAAAGAGAATATGGGTTATTTTACATTTTCCATGCAAGAAAATGTTATTTCACCGGATGAGGTAAAGCCCGATTCACTCATGATTTTCGACGATGTATCCACTGAACGTCAAGGCATCATTCAAAGCTATTTCAGCAAGGGTCGACACAAACATATCGATTGCTTTTATCTTGGACAAACGTATTCTAAAATGTCCAAACAGTTGATTCGTGACAATGACAATGTCATTGTTTTACTTCGCCAGGACGAGAGGAACAGTCGTCACATTTATAACGAACAAGTGAATCCGGATATGACCTTTCAAATGTTTACAGAATTGTGTGGCAAGTGCTGGAACACTCAACGTCATGCCTGTTTAGTGATTGACAAACAAAGTGAACTCAACCAAGGACGATATCGCTTAGGGTTTGATCATTTTATTGCTATTTAAGGCACTGACTCATTCCCTGTCAAGTCATTTGTCAAGACACCATGGCGTTAGCAGAGATTCAATTGAAAAAGCATATTATTAGAGCAAAAAATACTATTCGCCAAAAGTTTCGTCAATTGAAACGATCACGTGCAGATCATGCTTTGTTTATTCAACATCATTTAGCACCTCCGCTAAAAGCCATGTTGAAACCCTCTTTCAAGCCATCTGAAACGCTACCCACCGTTTCACAAGCCACGCAGACGCTGCACGAGGACCCTGAGGAAGAGGATGAGGAACATGAACAGGAAGATATGACTAGTGTTAGCGAAGTTGAGGATGACGAGGAACAAGTGTTTACGCCTTAAAAAAAAGACCGCACCCCTTGCAGAGTTTTTGAGAAAAAAGAAATCCTTGGCCGTGGTCGAAACACCTTGCCCTTCCAGATCGTCTCCGTTTTCACAAGACTTGGCCACTCCTCAAAATAAAGCTCAACTGAAAAACATTTTAATAAAATATTATGGATCAACACTAGAACCCTATCTCACTGATCTATTTATTGGAAACACAGATACCACGTATGGTGTTTGCTATGAGAATGATAGTTTTAAAATTGGGGATTCATCCATTAAATTTGCTCGTACTAAAGCTGTCATTAAGAACATCAACTATAAATTGACGCCAGGACTGTTATAGCTGCTCTTTTCTCGAACACCCTCATTCCACGATTATACGTCAGAGGACCTTGGCAAATATAAATCCATTTCATTGGAAACCCATGCCCACAAAAGACAGTATGATCTAGCTCAACAAGTGAATGCCAATATATCTCAAAAATATAAAACCGTCATTGCAAAAATGTTTCCCACCAGTCAAAGTACTCGTCGTAAAGTGTCCGCTTCGGGAGTGATATTTAAACCAGTAAAACCCCTTGTGGATGTTACCTACTGGCACAACCCCAATAAGCTCGCCCTGCGGCTACAGTTGTTGCATGCTTCACGTCAAGCCGGCCATACCAGTCACGATTGGGAAATTCAAGAAATTGAACAAGAACTTCGAAATGCCAAAATTATTGTTTAAGCCCTCACCCATTAAAATGGGTATTGCTCACGAGTTGCATCGCCCAGCTAGGCGTCACTATCCGCGACTCAAGGTGATTTCACGGGGTGTGGATGAACTTTGGCAGGCTGACTTGGTTGAAATGATACCCTATGCTGGCGTTAACGACGGTGTACGCTATATGTTGACCGTCATTGATGTCTATTCCAAAATGGCCTTTGTTGAACCTGTGCGTCGCAAGTCTGGTCCACTGGTCACCAAGGCCTTTCAACATATTATTCAACACTCCAAACGTCAACCTCAGTTGCTACAAACCGACCAGGGGAAAGAATTTTTCAACAAGGATTTCTCCAGTTTTCTCAAATCTAAGGATATTCACCATTACACCACATACAGCAATCTCAAAGCCAGCGTGGTCGAACGGTTTAACCTAACATTGAAAACCCATATGTGGAAAGCGATTACCGCTCAGGGTACTTATCGCTGGTTGGACATGTTACCTGAGCTAGTGTCACTTTACAATGACAGCAAACATAGAACCATTGGGACCAAGCCACGTCTCGTAACCAAAAATATTCAGCGACTGGATAAACTGTTTAACCTCATAAAAACAGCATATCCTAAACGTCACCGACTGAAAATTGGGGATTTTGTTCGTGTGAGAAAATTTAAGTCTGCCTTCAATAAGGGCTACACGCCTCAATGGGGGACTGAACTATTCCGAATTCGTCAAATCACCTTGGACAGTCCAGTCACCTATTTACTCCAAGACCTCAACCATCAACCTATAAAAGGTAGATTTTATCTCCAAGAACTTCAAAAAACAGCATTTCCGGAACATTACCTCGTGGAAAAAGTGTTGAAACAAAAGGGAAATAAACTATATGTCAAATGGTTAGGATTTAACTCAACGTTTAATTCTTGGATCAATAAATTACATGTTGTATGAACCTGGGCACGTTTTTTTTTATTGAATCGTGTTGTACGAGAGCTCTGTGTACGGCGCTCCACGCTTCATGCATGACCAAACATGTTTCTCTTTCTCTCTCCACACCCGCGTCTCACTCCTTTACTCCATGATGACATACAACTCGTTCAGCTATTGGCTGTTATGGGTTCTCCCACTCCTCCCCTCACCTCTCCTCCGGCTCTCTGGCCCCGCCCCCTCACCACTCTGCAGTGGTCACGTGATTTCCTGTTCTCTCTTTGTGTTCACCCTTCCCTCTTTCCCCTTTCCTCTCTGCGGGGCCCCTTCCTGCTGCTGCTGCTGCTGCTCGCCTGGCTAGCCGTTATCACCTTTTTACAGAGTTGTCAAATGGTTGCAACCTGTTATCATCTTACAGCAATGTTGTCAGCTCTCACCCACATTCCATTCTCTTAGCTGGCTAGCCAGGCACCAAGCGGGTCTCTCGAGCAGATATTCTGTTTTCCCATTCTGGCTGCCAGTTAGACACACATAGAAAAACAAGTTCTGTTGTTGACAACTTCCCCTCATACCATTATGAATTTTGTCTGGTTACTGGTCAGTGTTTACCAACATGTTTAAAGATCGTCATGAGGGATTTTCGAAATATTCGCCTTCATTCGTTCGTCATAGGAAAAAAAATAGCGAAAAGTGACCCCTCGTTTTGCCATACATCGCCCCCGTCGAAATAGCCGTTTCCAGTATCCACCATGGCCAATCATAGCCTCGTTGTAACATACGTGAAGCGCTACCGGCTCTCTGTCTACAAACACGCTTTTATTAAAAATAAATAAAAATAAAAAAAAGTCCTCTCGGCACGCCGGAAGGCGGAGGTAGATTTCACCGGACAAACTTGGGGATAGGTGAAAATAGGCAGAATATGCAGATTTTCGTAGAAGGATCAGACCTCATTTAATGCGAGAAGGTATTTTATAATTGGAGCTTAATTAACTTTGTTTTTCGTCATTTTATGCTTATTTTAAACATTTTATTGTCTTATGGGAACGGTAACCTTCTTGTCATTTGGGGTCCATTTTTATACTTGTGGTCACACTGTCCTTATGCTAGGTTTCGACACTGATGTGCAACTATGTAACGGTCTGTTACTTCTTCACGCAAAATTATATCTACCGCAGAGATTTTGGTTGGTTCCTCAGTTTAGGGGCTGCGACAACGCGGTCATGTAACCCCGTGTACTTTGGGATGGCTGTATTAGTCTGTAATTCAGGTAAGGACTGCAGACGGTCAATTTCAAGCAGTAGTTACTAATGTTGCTACCAGGTACTACCGTCAACGACACCTAGCTGTGAACTTGGCTACTAGATGCCACCGCAACCAGCAACTCGCAACGAACGTTGGAACTTCCCCTCCAAAGGAAAGCATACTGAGGGATTTTTGGCGCTCTTAGAAAATCCGACGACTTCGGCCGGCTTTGAACCCGCGACCTTGGGCATAAACATTCAGCATGCTACCAGTTACGTCACCGAAGCCGCTTCACACTTAGATGGAAATCTGAATCTGATCTCGTGCAAGTGCGTTATCTTGGCAACGTCTGATGGCTCATCCCTCATCAATTTAGTAGTGTTGCCATGGCAACCACTGATAGGTCTTGGCATTTTCTTATAATTCCGAAATTATTTTTCTCATCCCTTGGCATAATGGTGGGTTATATCAAAAATTCATTCAGACAAAAGTTTTAGGTAATTATTATGGGAATATTGTCCATTTTGTACGGTTTTGATATTGTGCCTATTAAGAGAGATATGATTAATGTTTCCCGAAAAACCCACTTTTTCCCACCCCTTTGGTCAATGGTTGGTGCTATAAAAAAAACTCTTCAAACATACATTTTTGGGCTTTATCCGACACATAGTATGAATGTTGAACGGATTCGATATTTCACATATTAAGAGAGTTATAGCAATATTTCACTTTTTCGAAAAAAAAAACCCCATTTTCACCCCCCAACGACCGATTTAGCCCAGTAACGAACTCGACCGAGATTTTATAGGTATACGTATTCGGTAAAAAATTCAAAGTGATTGGTACAAAATTACGGCAGTTATCGTGTCCACAATAAACTGATATACATATACATAGATAAATTATATATAACTTTTGAACTGACGGTGGTTTTGGGGCCTGGGGATGTGAAACGCGAAGATATGTCGAAATTTTCCGGAAGTCGAAACATGGTACCCATTGCAATAGTTAGCTTTCTAACGAAATCTACCTCTGGTTGGTTCCTCAGTTTAGGGGCTGCGACAACGCGGTCATCTAACCCCGTGTACTTTGGGTGAGTGTAGAATCTGTCTGATACACGGTGTGAATTGTAATGGCTGTATTAGTCTTAATTCATGTAAGTACTGCAGACGGTCAATTTCAAGCAGTAGTTCCTAATGTTGCTACCAGGTACAACCGTCAACGACACCTAGCTGTGAACTTGGCTACTAGATGCCACCCCAACCATCAACTCGCAACGAACGTTGGAACTTCCCCTCCAAAGGAAAGCATACTGAGGGATTCTAGTGCTCTTAGAAAATCCGACGACTTCGGCCGGCTTTGAAACCGCGACATTGGGCATAGACATTCAGCATGCTACCAGTTACGTCACCGAAGCCGCTTCCCACTTTATCAGGCGGCTTTGGTGGCGTAGTCGGTAACATGCTGAGCTTCTATGCCCAAGATACCGGGTTCAAACCCGGCCGAAGCCGTCGGATTTTTTAAGAGCGTTAAATATCCCTCAGTATGCCTTCCTTCGGAGGGGAAGTAAAGCCGGCGGTCCCATGTCATAGATTTATGGCATGTTAAAGATCCTTCCACTAATTGCACCTGTGTGAAGCTAAATTGGATAGGTTAAGAATGTATACAACGCTCTTAGGTTTCTATGTTCGTTGCCAAGAGCCGACTGCGGCGGCGTCTAGTAGCTCAGTTCTGAACTTGGCCTCGTAGTCGTTGACAGTGGCGCTTGGCGGCAAAAGTAGGAAATATCTGAAAAATTGTTAGTTGCAGTACTTAAATTAACAAACAGATAACACACACTAATACAGTCATCACAATTAACACCGGTTATCAGACAGATTCTACACACACCCAAAGTACACGGGGCTACATGACCGCGTTGTCGCAGCCCCTAAACTTAAGAACCAACCAACCAACCACTTAATCAGATGGAAATACTGAATGTGATCTCGTGCAAGTGCGTTGTCATGGCAACGTCTGATGGTCCATGCCTCATCAATTTAGTAGTGTTGCCATGGCAACCACTGATAGCTCTTGGCATTTTCTTATAATTCCGAAATCATTTTTCTCGTCCCTTGGCGTAATGGTGGGTCATATCAAAAATTCTTTCAGACAAAAGTTTTAGGTAATTATTAGGGGAATATTGTCCATTTTGTACGGTTTTGATATTGTGCCTATTAAGAGAGATATGATTAATGTTTCCCGAAAAACCCACTTTTTTCCACCCCTTTGGTCAATGGTTGGTGCTATCAAAAATCGTATTTGACATAAATTTTTGGCACTTATCCGACACATATTATGAACTTTGAATGGATTCGATATTGCACGTATTAAGAGAGTTATAGCGAAATTTCACTTTTTCGAAAAAAGCCCCCCATTTTCACCCCCTTCGACCGATTTAGCCCAGTAACGAACTCGACCGAGATTTTATAGGTATACATCTTCGGTAAAAAATTCGAAGTAATTGGTGCAAAATTACGGCAGTTATCGTGTCCACAAGAAACTGATATACATATATATATACATATATATACAGTATATATATACATAAATTATATATAAACTTTTGAACTGACGGTGGTTTTGGGGTCTGGGGGATGTGAAACGCGAAGATATGTCGAAATTTTCCGGAAGTCGAAACATGGGACCCATTGCAATAGTTAGCTTTCTAATGAAATCTACCTAAAAGTAAAATGCATAGTTTTTTTGGTCCTAGAGACTTGACATTTATTTTCATGGTAGAGGGGATAGGGATCTTTCATTTATGTTAAACACATTTTTTGTCAACGTGTTAGTTTCCAAAATAGTAAAAATTCAAAATTTAAGGGTTTTCAAAAAATCTCAAAATATAGAAAAGTTTTATTATAAAAAAAATTAAGGTCATAGAGACCATTGGTTTGAACTATGGCACAACATTCTATCATGTTTGGTTTTCAAACTATCGCCTACTTTTAAAAACAAAATTTTTCATGAATAAAATCAAAAATATAACGGGCGGTCTATAGGAAAGAGGACGTCAGCTCGAGTCCAACGACACCTCATTTGTTAAAATCCAACCATCCGTTCGCCAATGATCACCAATGTTTGCGAGAGAGTAGGCTATCATTTTGTTTTTCCTCCTACACCCTTGAAACTTGCTGTCCGCCTAGAAGGCATATCCACCTTTCATTAACGTCAAACAAACATTTTTCCGATTCACCGTTTCCAAAATAGTGCCAATCCAAAAAAACAAGAATTTTCATTTTTTTTTAAAGTACCAACGCACATGCTTAGCCAAGAGAACGTCATCCCAACGCCAACACTACTTCGTTCGATAAAATCCGACCATGCCTTCGGGAGATATCGGCATAGTTTATATGAAAGTAGGGGGCGACTCAGAACCCCCATTCTAGCACTACTGCACAGTTTTAGTCCTAGAGGCTTGAACTTTATTTTGCGGGTAGAGGGGATCAGGGCCATTCATTTATGTCAAACGAAATATTTTGTAAACTCTTTAGTTTCCAAAATATAAAAATTTGAAAATTGAACTTTTTTCAAAAAAATGTAAAAAATAAAAACGTTTTATTATAAAAAATAAAGGACATAGAGACCGTTCGTTTAAGCTGTTGCACAACATTCTATCATGTTTGGTTTTCAAACTATCACCTACGTTCGAAAACAAAAATTTTCAAACTTTTTTTTTAAATATGAGTTGTCCATAGGAAAGCCCCCGTCAGCTCGAGTCCAACGACACCTCATTCGTGAATCTCCGACCACGGGTTAGGGAGTTATCGGCTCGCATTGGGAGTAGTGGTGGGGGGGGGGGGGGCAGAACCCCTCGCTCTCCCCTACTACTCTTGTTGTTGTTTGTGGCCCATATAGTTCGCGTTTCAAACAATGGCTTGGTACTGCTAGGGTTAATTACTTTTGTTTCTTTGCTTATAAGACAGCATCTAGGACAACGCTTACCAAATTTTAATAATTTAAGCAATGTTTCTTTTAGAAAAGGGCGAAAAGGTCCATAATGAATGATTGAATCTTGTGAGAAAACGGAAACCATCTCTTAGAGATGATGTCTTAATATTGCAATTGACCCCTTGGTGAGTTGTAAATCGGTATATTCTGGATGCTGATTATGCGTGAAAGAAGAAATCAAAATCAATTCATCGTTATACTGGGTGAGCAGAATAAAGCGGAACCGCTGCAGCCTGTGCGCGGTAAATATCTGAGTGTGTGAGTCGTTTGGCCAGTGGCGCAATACAGTGTTAGCTGCGCAGGGCCGGTTCCGCGTTATCTTGCTCACCCAGTATAATTCAGCAATTACAACGAAGCTTGCTGAAAGAGGAGTTATATATGAGACATCTCAGTTTAACAAATCTCAAGGATTAATGTGAATAATACGCACAAATGACATCTTGAATATCTTCACCATTCTGTAAAGGATTTCTCGAGGAAGGTTTCTGCAGAAAAATATTCATTTATGACCAAAGGAAGCCGAGCTGTAATGATTTCAGAGAATTGAGTCGAAGAAAAAACTACAATCCATGTGACTTTTAATTTTACTCTGGGTAAATATTTAAACATATCTATATACCTTGAGTGTAAGAATTATTCAGCATGAAAAGTTCTACAAGAAAGTCCGGGAGAGCATATCCCTATGTTTCATGCATCAACCACTCTAAGTGTTTTTACGTTTTAATTTCTTCCAACACTCTCCATTCAGTGGAAATTTAAATTACTAGCTTGGGAGCGAGTTTACGAGCTAGCGAGTGAACCTATCACCCCAGCTTCAGCCAGCATCAAACTGTCGAGTCGTGTCGAGTTAAAACTTCAGAGTAGAGTACATTATATGAGTTTGGCGTTTCGCTGTTCACCTCGGCTTTCTGAATTGCGTCTGGGACCTGCCGTCCTTGCGCCTTTTAAGCTTACGCTGGGTAAAGCGTAAAAAGACACCGGGCGAAGCCGGGGTGGGTTGCAAGTCTACTGTATAACTGTTTCAATCCACACAGCATTATTTTACACGGGCAGATTTTACTTTAATTAAATAAAAAATTTCCCATCAAAATTAATGTACTTCACCTAACTACATAATTGTCAAACATTGATTGAATTGAAGTCGTGCAATTACTAATGGAGCCCACAGGCCAGTGCAATTAAAATGCATTAATTGTAGATTTTTGTTTAAATCCAGTTTGTTTGCTTTTAGCTGTATCACATTTTCCTAATTAGTATTGAAGAGCAAACCACGCAATTGTCCTTGCTGGGTCAACCGCCATTTTTGACCGGTTTTCAAGAGTATTTCTACCGCTCATTATTCTCGATTCGTAGCATGCTGAACTGATATGCCCAAGATTGCGGGTTCAAATCCGGTCGGATTTTTAAGAGCTTTAAAATCCTTCAGTATGCCTTCTTTGGGAGGTGAAATAAAGCCCGCGGGCCCATGTCATAGATTTATGGCATGTAAAAGAACCTACCACTGCAATTGGCAGTGAGTTTGGTTAGAAACGCTGTATCAAGTTCCAACATTCGCCACTAGGTGTTAGTGACAGTAGCATCTGGTAGCCATAGTTGAAACTACTTGAAATTCAACTTGTTGGGAGCCCACAGGCGTACTCTGCTATGGCCATTCAGCAGAAATTATTCTCGATTCTTACGGGGTCAGAGTAGGGGTGGGGGTGAGCTCAGATTCTTACATCGTGGACTGTTTTATGATACTAACTCATTGGAGGAGTTCATGAGAGAAGGAACCAATTGTTGTTGCCGATATAATCTTTAGTCTTCTGGATGGTTTGATGCAGCCCTCCATTACTCCCTGTCCTGAGCTAGTCCTTCAATCTCTACATAGCTACTATACCCTACATCCTCTTTAATATTACCCCCAAGGGGCTCACATCTAGTGGGACGTGGGTTGGTGACCACGGGGCCCCAGCTGAGTCCGGCATTGCTTCCACTTACTTGTGCCGGGGTCCTCTCCGTCTTCTTTCCTGTCGACCTCACTTGGTCAACTCTTGTCCTCTTCCGACCCCGACGGTATTAGGGTATCCGAGGCCTAGGGGGTCTCTTCCTTTCCCGCCTTAATTGGCCCTTGTCTCATCTTTTCTGATGCCCTCCTTCTGCGAGGGGTCAGCCTTCTTTTCCTTTTCCTGTTATCTCCTGCCTTCTGCTCAAGGCCCTCAAGGAGGCAGGGTGTATGTAGCCCCACCATTTCTGGTGCACCCTGGATAATGCCACACCCTCAGGGGCTCACGGCTGGTGAGTTCGGGAGTTGGCGACCCCGAGGAATTCCTGAGCTGGGTCCGGTTTCCCCCTTTTGTCCCTTACCTGTTTGGTGGACCCTCTCCTCTTTCACTTTCCTGTCTGCCTTTCATGGCTCTCCTTCCTTCCAAGTCCCTCAATCCGCTTTCTTCAAGGGTTGAGGGCATTTCTTTTCCTCCTGTCCTTTATTTGCCTTATTCTCCTTTTGTTTTCCATTCCTTCTTCTAGTATATAAGTTAGTCGTTAGTTTTAGTTATAGTTTACATTTCATTATCATCTTCACGATCATCCAAACCATCAGGGGCCGATAACCTAGATGTTAGGCCCCTTAAAACAACAATTATCATCATCATCATCATCATCTTTAATATTAATAATAATAATTACCCCTGGCACTACAGCCCGTGAGGGGCCTAAGCCTACGAAGCGACCGCTGCCCAGCCATTTGGCCTGCAGATATTGGGGAGACGCGTGATCAGCGCATAGGGTCCCCTCGGCCGTTAATCTTGGTTTTCATAATCGAGGCGCTGCCTCACTGTCAGACAGCTACTCAATTGTCCTCACGAGGCTGAGTGCACCCCCTTCCATCCCCACGTCAGTTTTTAAAATCCCTGATGGAGTCGGGAATCGAACCCGGGGCCTCCGGGTGAGAGGCAGGCGCGCTACCTCAACACCACGGGGTCGGCTTCTCTTTAACATTATTCTAACCTTAATCTACCCCCTAGAGTTCTTGTCCTCGCATTATCCTCCCATAAGTAAGTTTGCTATTCCTGTGCAATTAAACTCAGAAGAGATAGACTCTATTATCACCTCAGCCATCCTGGAAATGGTTTTCCATAGTTTCCTCACATCTACTCCAGGAAAATACCTGGATGACTCCTAACACAAGGCCACGACCGCATCCTTCCCAATCCTCACCTTAATTACCAATACAGCCATCACAATAACATAGATTATCACAAAATAGTTCCACACACACCCAAGTATACAGTGATAAATGACCACGATGTCCAAGCCACTGAAATGAAGAAACAACAACAACGTATCAACTCATTCACTTATACTTGAATTATAATTCTGGTCTGAGGGCTGGAACAGGATACACTCCACCTCGTGAAGCAAAACTGAGAACAGGAGGGTTCGATACCTACCCCAGTCATCCTGGAAATAGTTTTCCGTGGTTTCTCCACTTCTACCTCAGGTAAATGTGGGGATGATTCCTAACGAACAGCCACGGCTGTCTCCTTCCCAATCCTATCGCTAATTTACAAACACACACACACTAGTACTACCATCAAGATAACACAGATTATGACACAAATTCCACACACAGTCAAATACACGGGACTATATGGCTAAAGCCCTGCGCGGATGCGGATGTCCGCGGATAATCCCGCGGTTATCCACAACATTTTTCACCATGCGGATATAGTTTGCATGGCTGTGCGGATATCTGATAAGCTGCGGATAATGTTTGCAGAAAATTTGCGGGTAGCTTTTAGAATACAATCCGAACTTGTTTAATATCATTATTAGAGCCAGGATGCTTATGACATATATTTTTCCGTTAAGTTTTATTTTTCATAACAAAATGTAAGATGATGATTTAAGCTAATCTCATTCAAATTATGTCACAAAATAAATAATGTATTAATCTCATGTAATTTATTTCAGGATTAGGGTATAACCCAACTCTTTTTGGGTGCATTCGTGTTGACCGACTGAAAAGCACTAAACTTGTGTTTACTTAGGCAACACTGAAAAATGGCTTCAAACCCCACAATGCAAATTATGTCACTAAGCATAGGATAATTAACATTCCGAACAGGAAAGGGCAGCAATTCTGGCTGTATAACATTCATTCAAAACATAGCACATGACTTACAAAGCCTAAGCGATCTTTTCCTCAAATGTCTTAAATGTTGCTTTAGTAATTAATTTATGCTTTATCTAATTAAAATACTAGTGTAATGCCAGTAGATTCGGATAAAAAACTTGCGAATGCGGAAAAATGTCGTGTGGATGCCGAACGGATGTGGATAACAGTTGTGTGGATGCGAGGCGTATGCGGATAACAGTCGTGCGGATGCAGGGCGGATGCGGATAACATTTTGTTTATCCGCGCAGGGCTCTATATATGGCCACGAAGCCACAGCCCCTAAAATAAGCAAGAGCAACAACTTATACTGGAGGGCACCAAACATTGCTGCACCAAGTAAGTCTCGAATCCAAAATCCCGCACAAAACACTTCACAGAGTTATTCGAATCAAATAAAGAATTTAAACCAGTCCCAATTTTTTTATTCAAAACCATTTTACTGACCATCTCCTGGCATCTTTTTTAACCTACTGAGCAATGATTATTCCCCCTTTTCCCACATGGAATTGAGTCTGTAAATTTTTAGAATAGGGTTTCCGAGAGTTACCTGAGCTGGGTCCGTATCTATTTTTCATTGACTTTGGAATGGGCCCTCTAAGTCAGATGATTTCAATATATCGTTGATGAATCTTTGAATAGTTCAAGAGCGAATCATCAGTAAAATGAACCCAAAACCCTCAGCTCTTACTGGATATTCTTAAAAATAATTTTACTTTGAGTTTCTAATTAAGTTGGTTGGTTGGTTCCTCAGTTTAGGGGCTGCGACAACGCGGTCATGTAGCTCCGTGTGTAGAATCTGTCTGATAACCGGTGTTAATTGTGATGGCTGTATTAGTATGTGCTATCTGTAATTCACTTGAGGACTGCAGACATTCAATTTTCAAGTAGTTCCTACTTTTCCTACCAAATGCTAACGTCAATGACAACCAGTTGTTAACTTGGTCACTAGATGCCACCGCAGTCGGTTCCTGGCGACGAACGTTGGCACTTAGAAACGTTAGTCAAATCTTACCTTTAATTTAGCTTCACACAAGTGTAATAAGTGGAAGGTTCTTTTACATGCCATAAATCTATGACATGGGCCCGCCGGCTTTACTTTCCCTCCGAAGGAAGGAATACTGAGGGATTTTAACGGTCTTAAAAATCCGACGACTTATGCCGGGTTTGAACCCACAACCTTTGGTATAGCGAAGCTGCCAAAATATAATTAAGACTCTTGGATAAACATTGGAAGTAATTTCAACGCCTTGCAAACATATTTAGTGCATTAAGCTGCGAAAATTAGAAATGGAATTTTGGAAGACTGTCGTCAAGTCTTATAATTTGCACACCACCAGGTGAGTTAGCCGTGGTCGTTACGGCATGCCTGCTGGCAGTCGCTCACATCCGGGAGGTGAGGAGGTTCGAATCCCCCCGCCGGCAACTTGAAGATGGTCTTCTGTGGTTTCCCATCTACCTTCCAGGCAAATGTCGGGGTTGGTCCCTATCTATAGGCCACAGCCGCTACCTTCCAACTCCTCGCCCTTACATTCCAACTTCCTCCCCAACGGTACTTTTAGCTCACCCATTGGGTGTCCGTCTCGAAGCAGCTACAAAACTGGAGAGCCGAACATATCCTCGTACACTCCCGGCACTAAAAGCCATACAAAAAAAATTGCACACCTATGTAGTTTTATGTAGGTATTCCCTGAGACCGGAGTGCATGAGTTCCCGCACCATTGTAGGCCATTACAGGGAATAAACACTGGATGAAGAATAAGTCACGTCCTTGAGAGAAGTAAATAACTCCCCTGCAGCAGATGTGGCGACAGTTCATATCAGTTTTAGGCTGACCAGTCCCCACGGCTAGGTTCAGAGTAATGGTGCGTGAAGTTAATTCATGCATCTCACTCCAGCCAGCCCCCCTGCTGCCCTTGCCACTCCATATAAAAATCAGAGGAGAAATTTGAGAAGGCCTCTGGATAAATATGTTTACTGGCTACTCTCCATAACAGGCCTGTCTCCCCTGATGACCACCCATGAAGCACTTATCAGTTTCCGCTTCAATATTTCCATGAAGATTACTTACAGAATATTGTCTAACCTGGTAGTAGCTTGGTCGATAACATACTTAGGGGGAAATACAATATAATGGTTTCGTAGGTGGCGGGGAGGAACGTATGCAGAGAGTTATGGGAAAGAAATGCCTCCCCTTGACCCTTTCTTAAAAGATATAGAAAGATCATATCGTGACGTAGCGGCTAGCAATCCTGGCTGTCACCTCGGAGGTCGGCGTTCGACTTTTGGTTCTGGCAAGCAATTTAATTCCTGTCTGAGGGCTGGGAATAAGCGAGGCAAAACTGAGAAGAGGTGAGATTGATTGCCACCTCAGTCATCCTAAAAGTGGTTTTCCGTGGTTTCCTACTTCTACTTCAGGCAAACGTTGGAATGGTTCCTAACAAAAGGCCACGACCGCCCCCTTCCTTATCTTCACATTAATTACAAACACACACACTACTACATAGCCTACACCGCATTAACAAAGGTTATCAGACTAAATCTACTCACACCGAAGTACACGGGGATGAATAAACACGATGTCCAAGACCCTCAAATGGCACAACAACAACAACATCTGGATTTTTGGAAAAGATGTTTAGTTGTAATGCTGGTGTTGTTAATTTTTATAGCGGCTTTGCGACTTCGTGGTGTGCAGGGAGTGTGCAGAAATTGTCTGACAGCCTGTGTCACTGTGATGTCTGTATTAACATATGTAGCCTATTTATAATTAAGGCCGTGGCCTTAAATTAGGTGCCACCCCAGAATTTGTCTGGAGTAGAAGTGCATAACTACGGAAAACCACTTCCAGAATAGCTCAGGTAGGAAGCGAACCCACCTTTTTTCAGTATTGCCTCACGAGGCTGAGTGTACCCCTTAGGGATGAATAACGTGATCGTGGAAGAAGAAAGAGGAGAAAAAGAGTCTTCGGTGGCGTAGTCGGTAGTATGCTGGAACGCTATCCCCAAGATCGCGGTTCAAACTCGGCCGAAGAGTGTTAAAATCCTTCAGTAAGCCTCCCTTCTGTGGGAAAGTAAAGCCGGCGTGCCCATGTCATAGATTTATGGCATGTAAGAAAACCTACCACTACAATTTGTAGTATGTAGCTAAATGTTTAGGTTATTTGGTTAGAAACGCTCTATCATGTACCAACGTTCACCACTAGGTGTTAGTGACAGTGGCATCTCTGGTAGCCATTCGGAACTACTTAAATTAATCAAAATGGGGAGCTTACGGGTGTTTAATTAAAATACCCAACTATGGCCATTAAATGCAATTTAAATATCAAAAAATATTTATATTGTTTAATGAAGTGGTGAAAGAAAATAAAGAGGAATACAATACGGTCATGATTTATTCGTTTTTAAGTAAACAGCGTATTCTAATGAGAAAGGAGCTATCGTCAAACCCTTGACCTGAACTTGAGGCATCAGTAGCCGTGCGTTGACTCCACCTGCGGGCATTCCTCGAGAGGGCGTTTATTTAATTAAGCACACAACAAGTAGACCGCGACCACGAGGACAAGGCTGCAAGATAATGTCATTTTTAGTAAGACACATCACCTCACTTAGAGTTGCGCCATCTCACGGGACACCTGCGAAATGTGAACAGTGAGACGGGTCTCCACAGGAGAGGGAATTACATTACTTCTTTCGGTACTCATAGTTGTTGTTGCTGTTGTTTCATATTAGGTAGTTATCGCGGTCATCATCCTTGCGTACGTAGTGCATCTAGAATTTGCCCAATGGGGTCTGTACTAGTTTGCGTCTAGGATTGGGTAGGTACTTCGAAGCTTGAAATAATAATATTAATAATTAATAATATTAATAATAATATGATATGACCTTCTGGCCTCCTGAGAGGCTGAGTGCAGGTCTTTAAAGTTGACGCCCGTGGGCGACCTGCGCGTCGAAATTTGGATGAAGACGCCACATACACCCAGTCCCCGAGCCACGGGAATTAACCCCAGGAGATTAAAATCCCTGATGGCTCGGCCGGGAATCGAACCTGGGGCACTTCGGGCCATAACTTAGTGCGCTAACCATTTAGCCACGTAGCCGGACTTAATAATAATGGCATTGGTTTTACGTCCCCTTTTAACTACTACGGATTTTTGAGACGCCAAGGTGCCAGAATTTTGCCCCGAAGGAGATCTTTAACGTTCCAATACATCTACTGACACGGTTCCCTAACATTGGCGCACCCTCAAATGCCAACTGGCTGCACCACGATTCGATCCTGCAACCTTGGGTACAGCAGGCGAGATCGTTACCGCTGAGCCAAGTAGCCATTCGAAGCTTGAAATAAGGTACATCCAAGCATAAGTATGGAAAAAGAACTGGAGACATACAATTTTGTATGGTTGTCATCAGCACTGACATTCGAACGTCGGATCTCCGATCGTCAGCTACCTAGCTTTAGTGCGGAAATTCAAACCACAGTATGATCCTGAGCTGTCGGCGTTAACTCACTCGCTGCCCATCCCGCACAGGAGAGTTGTACTGGATCACTGTTGTCACTCTACATATATGTTAGAACATCTCTTACTAGCAACCTGACCCGGCTTCGCCCGGGAGCAGTTATGAATGCATTACGTGATAAGAGCTTTATTTTTTTAAATGTAAATGAACAACGACCAATATCCGTTTTACGTCTCGGCATGATGGGTTAAAATCACTGACTGGACTATTAATTATATTATCACGGAGATGCATGTGCAACAAATTCTTGTCAGACGTAATTTAAGAATGGCGAGGTGCATGAAACACAAATGCCCCTTCCGTCCAATCTTAACTTGACTGTGAATTTTGCGGAACGAAAAGTTCACAGGCGAAATGAAGAAAACCTGAGTTGCACTTCCAGGGAAACTCCAAACACAACCACCCTTCTCAGAAGTCAATCTTAACTCAACACGACTCATCGGTTTGCTGCAGGCTGTATCTGGGGCAACAGGTTCGCCCGCTAGCTAGGCTGTAACAGGGATGATAGACTTGCCCTTAGCTAGCTCGTAAACTGTTGCCCCACTAGTTGAATGGACATGGTTGGAAGAAATTGAAACATTAAAACACTTATAGTGGGCGATGTAATGAAGATAGACATATGCTCTCGCGAACTTTTTGTAGAACTTTTCAAGCTGAACAATTCCTACACTCACAGATCCATTACACTTAGGCTATAAAATCTATGTTTGAAATACAGGTGAAAATATTTACAATATGTACAATTATTTAGTTGCAGTATTGGTACTGCAACTGTCAGTGTATGCTAAATGCAGTATATATGTTAGGTGAAATGCTAAATGGTGATAGCTATCCGGCGATTGTACTTTAGAGAGATTATATGGTTGTGAACTATAGTTAAACTATAAAATTTTCTCGAGTTTACCCGTAACATCCAAGAATCGGAAACTTTGTTTTATACTAAGTAGAGATGTACACCCAGCCCATAGCCAAGATTGGATAGAAAGTACACTCCAACTCGTTAATTTATTTTCTCTTTGCGGCAGGGAAATTAACTAGACATAGGAACATTTAGCTTAATGTCCATTTGTTTAGTAGCGTAATGTTTTTCTTTTTAATCGCTTATTCTCCAAGCCAGGCTTCTCCCACGTACTCTGCGAGGTATCATTATTTCTACCGCCACAAGAACGGTGTCTTGGAGCTCGACACACTTTGTCAGCAGGTACAACTGGGGATGGTGACAGGTCGATCTCCCAGGCGACCGCTAACATGAGTCTAATGAAGAAAAGGTCAGAGAAGGGAGGAGGAAGGAAGTCGGCCACGAACCTGTCAAAAGGAACCGTACTGGCATCGCTTGGGTGGGGTGGGGTGCGGGTAAAAATGGCAAATCACGGATAGCCATTTTCAGGATGGCTGAGGTGGGATTCGAACCCACACTCTCCCGATACCAGCAAGGCATGAAGTAGCGCATCAGAGAACTCGGCCACCGCGGGCGGCCTGTAGTGTAGTGTACCACCGGAAAATGAAAATCGTTATAGGTTTTCAGACTTCCACCATACTGAACGGAATTTTCCGAAACTTTTTCAGCTAATTCCAAGCTTAGAAATTAATATGTACCATATTTAAATGTTATTAATTTTCAAGATATATGTACACTTTATACATAATTTACGTAACAAATTCTAATAATCAAAAGTTTCATACCGCATTGATATTGAAATTTAAAAAAAATAGTATTTTGACATTTAGTACCCTTAAACATACTTAACAATTGTACCGAAAAATATTTCAGTAACCTCAGAGATTTTGCAGTAATATATTTTTAGAATACACGTCATAATAAGTCTAATTTATTAAAAATGTTGTAGCTTCCTTTCCTGTAAGATATTTTATTTTTTTCTTTAGAAAAATGAAACTTTATTCCTTACCTATTTCTGAAAAAAAAAACAAGATGTTCAGTAAAGAACATATAGCCTACTTTCTCATAAATGCATGGGTATTGTTATAACTCTTTGTCCTTTTCAAGGAGTATGATTGAATGTTGGTTGTAGTAGCTTGTTGAAATACAACGTGCTATAGGGATATTAAACATGAATATGAGGTGCCCTTTGCTAGTGCTACCTCTGTACCATATTTCGTTCAATTCGGTATCACCGTGTTTGAATTGACAGGGGGAATCGATTTGCACACATACTTGGCCACCATCTGCAAACTATTGGGATGATATTCTTGCAGTTTGGTCTGAATATGATTCCCACAGAAAGATATGGTGTTGCAAAATTTGGTAGAGACTAGATTATTAGCTTGGTCGTAATTACATTTTTGCTTTTAACATTTGGGTGGCCGCGATTACATTTCCGTCAAGATAGCGGTGATATAAAACATGACACTGAGGTGCCCTTTGCTAGTGCTACCTATGTACCAAATTTCGTTCCATTCAGTTTCACCGTGTTCGAATTGATAAGGGGAATCGATTTTCACACAAAGATGGCCGCCATCCGCAAAATATTAGGCTGATGACCTATTAGTTTGGTCAAAGGATGCTCCCTCCATAAAGGTATGTTGTTGCTAAATTTGCTAGAGATGGGATGATTAGGCTAATCGTAATTCGATTTAAGCTTTGAACATTTGTATGGCCGCCATTACGTTTCTGTCAATATGGTGGCGATATAAATCATGACACTGAGAGTGAGATGCCCTTTGCTAGTGCTATCTCTGTACCAAATTTCGTTCCGTTCGGTTTCCCCGTGTTTGAATTAATAGGGGGAATCGATTTTGACACAAAGATGACCGCCATCCGCAAACTATTAGGCGAATGACCTATTAGATTGGTCAAAGGATGCTCCCTCCATAAAGGTATGTTGTAGCTAAATTTGCTAGAGATCGGATGATTAGGCTAATAGTAATTTGATTTAAGCTTTGAACATTTGTGTGGCCGCCATTACGTTTCTGTCAAGATGGCGGCGATATAAAACATGACACTGAGGTGCCTTTTGCTAGTGCTACCTCTGTACCAAATTTCGTTCATTCGGTTCCACCGTGTTCGAATTAATAGGGGGAATCAATTTTGACATAAAGATGGCCGCCATCCGCAAACTATTAGGCTAATATCCTATTAGATTGGTCAAAGGATGCTCCCTCCATAAACGAATGTTGTTGCAAAGTTTGGTAGAGATCGGTTGGTTATGTTAGTCGTAATTTAACTTAAGCTTTGAACATTTGTGTGGCCGCCATTACATTTCTGTCAATATGGTGGCGATATAAAACATGGCACTGAGATGCCCTTTGCTAGTGCTACCTCTGTACCAAATTTCGTTCTATTCGGCTTCACCGTGTTTGAATTAATAGGGGGAATTGATTTTCACACAAAGATGGCCGCCATCCGCAAACCGTTACGCTGATGACCTATTAGTTTGGTCAAAGGATGCTCCCCCTATATAGGTATGTTGTTGCAAAATTTGGTAGAGGTCGGATGATTAGGTTAGTCGTAATTTGATTTAAGCTTTGAAAATTTGTGTGGCCGCCATTACGTTTACGTCAAGATGGCGGCGATATAAAACATGACACTGAGGTGCCTTTTGTTAGTACTACCTCTGTACCAAATTTCGTTCCATACGGTTGCACCGTGTTCGAATGAATAGGGGGAATCGATTTTCACACAAAGATGGCCGCCATCCTCAAACTATTACGCTGATGGCCTATTGGTTTGGTCAAAAGATGCTCCTTCCATAAAGGTATGTTGTTGCAAAATTTGGTAGAGATCGGATGATTAGGTTAGTGGTAATTTGATTTAAGCTTCGAAAATTTGTGTGGCCGCCATTACGTTTCCGTCAAGATGGCGGCGATATAAAACATGACACTGAGGTGTCCTTTGCTAGTGCTACCTTTGTACCAAATTTCGTTCAATTCGCATTCACCGTGTTCGAATTGATAGGGGGGGGGGGACAGACATTCAGAGTACACACACTCACACACACACAGACACACACACACACAGACTCACACACACACATACACACACACAGACAGACACACTTTTTTCGCCCTGTGTTGATCTCATAAGTCTACTTTCATTTTTTGCAAAAATCGAAAGTAGGCTAAAAATGGGATAATTTCATTCAATGCAGATAAAATATGATTCGTGTTGGACGTTCTCAAAATACTTAAACAGTTTTTACAAATAACCTATTGATTTTATTAATAACATCCTTATGGTACATGCTACAGTGAGGGCCCTCTGTATAGAACGGAACCTCACAGGCGCCGTGTGGCGGATGGGTCACAATGCCTAGCCGGATGTCGAGCAAGGCACTGGCGGTAGCAGCACGTTTACACTCTTGAAAGTATTTAATAACCATCATTTCTTACATATATTTCAGAGTAGTTGCAGGAAATACTGTACTTCATTTTCCAAGCACACATAAGAAGTTTTGGTATACTTGCTGTAAATCATCCTCACTGATATTTTGTATCAGTGCAGTTGAATTATTCTCTAGAGCCTCCAGAGTACGCGGATTGTTCCTGTTTGAGATTTGTTTGGGATCGCACGGCACTGAAACGTACGAACACATTTACTGAGGAGATATGTTTTCACTAGGAAAATTCGATGTTTTGTTCCATACCTAATCGTGTTTACAGGATACGAGATAGCGTACAGTTTTTCACCACAAGTCTTAATTATCTCTAGTAAGGTACCATGCCAGCTCCGTATGTAATAAATGGAATGACAGCATTAGGGGCTTCCCGACCCGGTCTTGTATAATTGGCAAATCCTAGTCATCTCGCGCTTACTAAACGCGGCTTCGTTCTACAAAGAAGTACCTCATTGTTGTCTGGGACCTCCTTACTAGTCTTTCCGCCAAACGACTGATTAAGGTTTTTCCTTTACAATAGCTTGAAACAATGTTCCTTAAATTGTTCAGCGGGACAGCATAAACACAATTATGAATTAATTAATTTATCTGTTAATTGAATTATTTATTAATTCAATTCATTTATTTATTTATTTATTTATTTATTTACATCAACGCATAACAAGTGCGAATCGTGTGTTCTTTAGGCTAAACAATCTCTTCAAATCTCGTCTGATATCTCAGAAGAACAAAGTCCATCTGTACACGACACTGGTGAGGCCAGCACTTTTATACGGTTGTGAAACTTGGACGATATCAGCAACGACAGAAGATTCTATACGTGCTTTTGAAAGAAAGGTATTTCGAAAGATATATGGACCCGTCTACAATAACATGGAAGGTAAATGGGAGAGAAGAAAGAAAGAAGACCTGTACCAGATGTTTGAAAAGCCACACATTGGACGGATAATGGGACAGAGGCGACTACAATGATTTCTTAGAGAGTCCTCCAATCTCAACCCACGAGAAAACGCCCGAGAGGACACCCGAGAACACGATGGAAAGATCGAATGACGACGATACTTCAAAATGTGGAACCGACAGCCGTGGAGGATGATGCTAGAGACCGGAAAAGATGGAGTGCCATCCGCAACAAATACCTCCTCTTATGATTGACTGACTTTCCTTTTATTGGATCTTGTTTGTGTTTTATTATTATTATTATTTTTTTGTTTTGTTTTTGCAATATTTGTGATATTTATCTTTTCCTATTGTCCTTCTGCTGTAGGCCTCAAAGGCCCGTTCAATGCAATAAATGATGATGATGATGATTTACTTATTTATTTATTTGTTTATTTATTTTCTTATTGTATGTCTTTGATAGTGGTGAGTTGGGGCGTGGTGGCGCAGCGGTCAAGCTGTCGGCCTCTCACCACGGCGGACCGGGTTCGATTCCCAGCCAATGCATGTGAGATTTTCAAAGTGAAATGCCATGTTCTGTGGTTCGGATTCCACGTAAAAAGGAGGTCCCGTGGCTCATGATCTCGAGATTAACAGTCACGTAAAAGTACAACCTTCTTGATAGTGGTGAGTTGGCTATAGGGCAAAACGTAAATAATAGAAAGAATATCCGTATGAATTTCGAGATTTTGCAATCCTACCCATAATACAGTTTACTGTATGTTTGCATAAAATGAAGAGTTATGCGCTAAAATCTTCCGTATTGCTTCTCACGATCGTCACCAGATAGAACTAGTTGCATTAGCTGAACAACGCGCAAACCAAATAGAGTTGTATACGTTACATTTTAGATCTTGATGCAGTTGTTTAGTCATGGCCAAAACCAAAAAGCTTCATGTTTACGAAATGAGGAGAACAAAGCAAGTAGACTAAACAAATTTCAACGAAAATTTGATTTTAAACACCAACTCTCACTTAACAATAAGCACATCATTTACATAAGTAGAAGTAGAGTCATTTACTACTCATTAAACTATTATAATCTGTAACAAATAAAAATGTTGTTTAAATTCACGTTGTTTAAATCTTCAGTCTTTTGACTTTTTGATGCAGCGCTTCAACTTCCCTGTCTTGGGAAAATCGCTCCATCTGTACATAGCTACCACATCCTACATCCGAGAAAATCTGTTTAGCGTTTTCTAACCTTGGACTAGCCCTACAGTTCTTACCCTCGACCCTTCCATCTACAGTATAACCAAGTTTGCTATTCCTGTGTGTCCTTCCAACTTATCTCTCCTCTTCATTAGCAGGCGCCAGAAAGATTTCTCCTCTTCCACTCGTCTTAATTTGTTACTCTGCAGACACATCCGTTCTTCAACATTCTCCTGTAACACCACATTTCAAATGCTTCTATTCTCGTCTTTTCTGCTGCGCAAACAGTCCAAGTTTTACTTCCATAGAGTGCCACGCTCCAAACAAAGGCTTTCAGAAATAACTTCCTAATAGCTAAATCTATATTCGATGTCAACTGATTCCTTTTCTTTAGAAATGCTTTCCTTGCCTGAGTCAACCTACTTTCTATATCCTCTTGGCTTCGTCCATCACTGATTATTTTGCTTCCTATATAACAGAAGTCTCGTACTTCCTTTAACTTTTCACCTGCCAATTTGACGACCATAAGGGTTTCTGATTTATTTCCGCTACATTCCACTATTAGCCTATTTTTCACATTTTGTAAAAGTGAGGAAAAAGTAGACTTAAGAGATCGACCCGAGCAAATGTCTCTCTGTCAATCTGTCCGTTCTTCTGCATGTCTGTGTGTGTGCCCACGCCCCCCCCCCCCCCCCTTATCAACTCCTAAACGGCTGCAGCTATCACAACCAAACTTGGTATAAGTAAAGATCTGTACCTGAATATCACACGGCCATATTTGAAAATGAGATCAGTGCTACCAACTGCTGAAAAATCACAATTGAAATGTGATCTCTATGTTGGATAGCTCAGAAATTACACATGCGAACCGTTCCAAAATTGGCAATCACTGAGATAATAACATTCCAGATTAATTTTCAGGAGCCCATATATGACAGTGTTGCCAACCCGATTCTAAGCCTGCTGATAGGTTCAATATTTAAATACATGTAAATTATATACATTCAATTGGATTTCAACCGAATTTCGTATGTGCTTTGAGTACCATAACAGATATGAGTATGCACATTCTTGAGACCAATAAGGGCTGCCAACTATTAATAAGTGTTCTCTCTTGTTTTTAAATTCTAATTCCAATACATCAGAAGGTATGCAAGTCAAGGGCTCTAAACTTTGCACACGATTCTAGATTAATTTGGAATAACTAGTTCATGTCAGAGCTGAGTAATGTCCCGTATGCACACATATACCATTCATCCGATTGCGATGAAACTTTGATGAGTTGTTGTGTACACTCCAGGGAAGGTATCTGGCTGAGTAATGCCATTTTACAATAGGTACTACACGAGTAGATTCAACAAATGAGTGATGGCGCGCGAATCATTTAAACAACATCCCGTATGCATTCATATACCATTCATCCGATTGCGATGAAACTTTGTAGAGTTGTTGTGCACGCTACTACGAATGTTTGTGAATTAGTAAATCCATTTTACGATAGTTTAGAGGCAGTTAACTGAAATTGAAAATAAATAAATTGTGTATCCAAAAGCATTTCAAGAAACAAAATTACAACGCCAACACTTTCTTTGATTGGCATTGCAATGCATGCCGGGTACAGCTTGTCAATAAAAATCATTTAAGTTAAGAATCACTGGTAAACTCTTTCTTTCTTTCTTTCTTTCTTTCTTTCTTTTCTTTTTGTTACTGCCTGTCTTTCCTTTTGTTTCATTCTTTCTCTCCCGATAATAGCTTCCTGTCTCTCATCCCTCTTCATTATCATGAACTGCAGAATGCGAATGTCTGGTCTGTTATCAAGAGATGTGCTTAGTGATATTTTTGATATTAAAACCTTCTGTTATTTGATTTATTCTGTGATCTGAGTAGAAACGTTGCATTGTTTAAAATTTAACTGAAATGCTAATGCAAGTGTCTGCGCGTAGGGATTGGTTGGTTGGTTCCTTAGTTTAGGGGCTGTGAACACGCGGTCATGTAGCCCCGTGTACGTAGGGTGTATGAAGAATCTGTCCGATAGCCGGTGTTAATTGTGATGGTTAAATTAGTGTGTGTTATCTGTCTTAATTCAAGTAAGGATTGCAGGTAATAATTTCAAGTAGTTCCTACTTTTGCTACCAAATTCTACCGTCCACGACACCTACCTTGCGGACTTAGCTAGTAGATGGCATCGCAGTTAGCACCTGGCAGCGAACGTTTGAACTCATATAGCGTTATCAAACTAACCTACAAATTTCAGCTTCCACAAGTGTAGTTAGTGGAAGGTTATTTTCATGATATAAATTTATGACATGGGACAGCCGGCATTACTTCCCCTCCGAAGTAAGGCATTCTGAGGGATTTTTAACGCTCTTAAAAAATCCGACAACTTCGGCCGGGTTTGAACCCGAGATCTTGGGCATAGAAGCTAAGCATGCTACCTACTACGCCAGCGAAGCCGCTTTTCTATATCATGAACTGCAGAATGCGAATGTCTGCTCTGTGTTCAAGATATGTGCTTACTAATTAATTTGATGCATTGCGCCCAGACCTGGTTCATTGCAACAATACATTTATTTATCTATACCACGTAGTGAGTAATACAACACTACTTTAGAAAGTAGAGTGCGTTTATTTTTCTTTGGGATCGTTTTAACATTCTTTTATTTTCCAATATCAAATTCATTTATACTGTTTCTGTCAGAGATATTCAATATATGTTTTTGATATTAAAACCTTCTGTTATTTGAGTTATTCTGTGATCAAATTAGAAACCTTTTTTTTGTTGTTGTTCAAATTTAACTGAAATGCTATTGCAAGTATCATCTGCACGATCATAGAGGTAACTCCGGTCACGACTTTTATGCAGTAACGGGAATGAGAGCAGTGTTCTGTTTAGTGTTGCCATCTCTAGGGGAGCGCTTGAAGCATCATGTGAAGTGGCTAAGACAACAGAGCACCTGGTTTGCAGTTAAGCGGACGTTGTGTGTTTTGTGATATTTTCTCACAAGGAAGCTGAGTCGATAATAATTGACAGGTAAACTACACATATTTATGAATTATTATAGACTAATAATGTTTCAGAATGTGATACCAGGGGAAGTAATAATGTGAGTTAATTTGGTACAGTTTTAATATCTATCTTCGTTAAGTGGTGGCGATGTTTAATTTCCAATATTACAAGTTGGGGCAAGTCCGATCATCAAAAATTTGACTTGCCCCGAGTGATAGAAATTTGTCCGAGGAAGATGTTGCGTCTGTTGATGTTTGTGACGATCAGTGCCATGACATGGAGCCCACAATTTGCACCGAGAGACACATTTGCATCCTATGTGCTGCAGGGCGACGAACTGTGGTATGTGTGCACTCGATACTCAGATTGGATCCATGCAACGTGAAGTGGCTATGGCTAGAGCCCTGCACGGATTTAAAAAAAATCCTCTCGGCACGCCGGAAGGCGGAGGTAGATTTCACCGGGCAAACTAGGGGCTAGGCTATAATAGGCAAAATATGCAGGTTTTCGTAGGAGGATCAGACCTCATTTATTGAGAGAAAGTATTTTACAATTGGAGGTTAATTAACTTTTTTTTTCGTCTTTCTATGCATAATTTTAACATTTTATTGTCTTATGGGGATGGTAACCTTCTTGTCATTTGGGGTTCATTTTTACCCTACTTTCGATTTTTGCAAAAAATGAAAGTAGACTTATGAGATCAACACAGGGCGAAAAAAGTGTGTCTGTCTGTGTGTGTGTATGTGTGTGTGTGAGTCTCTGTGTGTGTGTGTGTGTGTGTCTGTATGTGTGTGAGTGTGTGTACTCTGAATGTCTGTCCCCCCCTATCAATTCGAACACGGTGAATGCGAATTGAACGAAATTTGGTACAAAGGTAGCACTAGCAAAGGACACCTCAGTGTCATGTTTTATATCGCCGCCATCTTGACGGAAACGTAATGGCGGCCACACAAATGTTCAAAGCTTAAATCAAATTACAACTAACCTAATCATCCGATCTCTACCAAATTTGGCAACAACATACCTTTCAGGGGGGAGCATCTTTTGACCAAACCAATAGGCCATCAACGTAATAGTTTGCGGATGGCGGCCATCTTTGTGTGAAACTCGATTCCCCCTATTAATTCGAACACGGTGCAACCGAATGGAACGAAATTTGGTACAGAGGTAGTACTAACAAAAGGCACCTCAGTGTCATGTTTTATATCGCCGCCATCTTGACGGAAACCTAATGGCGGCCACACAAATGTTCAAAGCTTAAATCTAATTACGACTAACCTAATCATCCGATCTCTACCAAATTTTGCAACAACATACCCTTGTAGAGGAAGCATCTTTTGACCAAATGACTAGGTCATTAGCCTAATAGTTTGCGGATGGCGGCCATCTTTGTGTGAAAATCAATTCCCCCTATTAATTCAAACACGTGAAACCGAATGGAACGAAATTTGGTACAGAGGTAGCACTAGCAAAGGGCATCTCAGTGTCATGTTTTATATCGCCGCCATATTGACAGAAACGTAATGGCGTCCTTACAAATGTTCACAACTTAAGTTAAATTACGACTAACATAACCAACCGATCTCTACCAAACTTTGCAACAACATTCCTTTATGGAGGGAGCATCCTTTGACCAATCTAATAGGTTATTAGTTTAATAGTTTGCGGGTGGCGGCCATCTTTATGTCAAAATTGATTCCCCCTATTAATTCGAACACGGTGGAACCGAATGGAACGAAATTTGGTACAGAGGTAGCACTAGCAAAGGGCACCTCAGTGTCATGTTTTATATCGCCGCCATCTTGACTGAAACGTAATGGCGGCCACACAAATGTTTAAAGCTTAAATCAAATTACGACTAACATAACCATCCGATCTCTACCAAACTTTGCAACAACATACCTATATGGAGGGAGCATCCTAGACCAATCTAATAGGCCATTAGCCTAATAGTTTGCGGATGGCGGTCATCTTTATGTCAAAATTGATTCCCCCTATTAATTCGAACACGGTGGAACCGATTGAACGAAATTTGGTACAGAGGTAGCACTAGCAAAGGGCACCTCAGTGTCATGTTTTATATCGCCGCCATCTTGACGGAAACGTAATGGCGGCCTCACAAATGTTCAAAGTTTAAATCAAATTACGATTATCCTAATCATCCGATCTCTAGCAAATTTAGCAACAACATACCTTTATGGAGGGAGCATCCTTTGACCAAACTAATAGGTCATCAGCCTTATATTTTGCGGGTGGCGGCCATCTTTGTGTGAAAATCGATTCGCCTTATCAATTCGAACACGGTGAAACCGAATGGAACGAAATTTGGTACAGAGGTAGCTCTAGCAAAGGGCACCTCAGTGTCATGTTTTATATCACCGCTATCTTGACGGAAACGTAATCGCGGCCACCCAAATGTTAAAAGCTAAAATGTAATTACGACCAACCAAATAATCTAGTCTCTACCAAATTTTGCAACACCATATCTTTATGTGGGAAACATATTCAGACCAAACTGCAAGAACATCAGCCCAATAGTTTGCAGATGGTGACCAAGTATGTGTGCAAATCGATTCCCCCTATCAATTCAAACACGGTGAAACCGAATTGAACGAAATTTGGTACAGAAGTAGCACTAGCAAAGGGCACCTCATATTCATGTTTAATATCCCTATAGCACGTTGTATTTCAACAAGCTATTACAACCAACATTCAATCATACTCCCTGAAAAGGACAAAGAGTTATAACAATACCCATGCATTTAGGAGAAAGTAGGCTATATGTTCTTTACTGAACATCTTGTTATACTTGTGGTCACACTGTCCTTATGCAAGGTTTGGAACTGATGTGTAACTATCTGACAGTCTGTTACTTCTTCACGCAAAATTTTATCTCCCGCAGAGACGTTGGTTAGTTCCTCAGTTTAGGGGCTGCGACAACGTGGTCATGTAACCCCGTGTACATTGGGTGTGTTCAGAATCTGTCTGATAAACGGTGTTAATTGTGATGACTGTATTAGTCTGTAATTCAGGTAAGATCTGCAGACGGTCAATTTTAAGTAGTAGTACCTAATTTTGTACCAAATAATACCGTCAACGACACCTAGCTGTGAACTTGGCTGCTAGATGCCACCACAACCAGCAACTTGCAACGAACGTTGTAACTTCCCCTCCGAAGGAAAGCATGCTGAGGGATTTTTAGCGCTCTTAGAAAATCGGGCGACTTTGGCCGGCTTTGAACCCGCGATCTTGGGCATAGAAGTTCAGCATGCTACCAGTTAGCCGCTTCCCACATAGTCAGATGGAACAAGAAGTTGCGTGACGAACTAAAGAGCCTACTTTTCTTAAAGATTCATGCCAATGATTAATCTACAGTATATGAACCTATCTAGAATAATGACGAAATTAGGTTGTTAATATCGAAATGTCTTAATTAGTTCGAAATACTGTATACCAGGCATAATGTAGCCTAATAGAGCAATACAGTTGGCAGCCCTGGTGACTGAATATATTCTTAATTCCATCTCTTAAGGTACAGAATACAAAATGTGGTTGGAGTCCCAAGGACGTTACATGGAGTTAGACATTGGATCTATTAGTACACGTAAAAGCATGTTGGCAACAATGTCATGCGAGTGCTGGTCAGAAATAATCTGAATATTATGATATCTTTTTGTGCCAATTTTGGATGAAATCCATTTGTTGGTATAGAAGTTACATGTATTTTAAAATTGGAGCTATCATCAGGCGTAGAATCATGCTGGCAGCACTGACTTATATTAATTACTCCAAATTAATCTAGAATGTCAGGTGCTATACGTGTGCAAAGTATAGAGTTGTTGGCTTGCATACTTTCTGATATATTGATAGTAGGGTAAAAAATATAGACACCATTCATTAACAGTTGGCAGCCCTGATTGCTCTTAAGCATACTTATAGTCATATCTGTTATGTTACACCTATCACATACGAAATTTGGTTGAAATCCAACTGACAGTATAGAAGTTACATGTATTTAAAAATTGGCCCTATCAGCAGGCTTAGAATCATGTTGGTAGAACTGACGTATATAAGTTACTCCAAATTAATGTAAAATGTCAGGTAATATACCTGTGCATAGTTTAAAGCTGTCGGCTTGCATACTTTCTGATATATTGGTATTTGGATACAAAATAGGGAGATCAATTATTAACAGTTGGCAGCCCTGGTGGCTCTTAAGAATACACTCAGTCATATCTGTTTATGTACACATATTACATACAAAATTTGGTTGAAATCCAATTGATAGTGTAGAAGTTATATGCATTTAAAAATTGGACCTATCAGAAGGCTTAAAATTATTTTGGCAACACTGTCATATATGGCCTCTTGGAAATTAAAATAAAATAGTATTATCTACATGTGTGCCAATTTTGGAATAGCTCCCATCTATACATTCCAAGATATCCAACATGGAGCTCAAATTTCTAGTGCGTTTTTTAGCAGTTGGTAGCACTGACATCTTTTTCAAATATGGGTCTGAGATATTCCGGTATACAACTTAACTCATACTAAATTTGGTTTCGATTGCTGCAGCCGTTTAGGAGTTGATGGAGGGGGACACACACACACAGCCATCCAGCCAGACAGACAGAAGGACAGACCGACAGACTGACAGACACATTTTCCCGGATGGATCTCATAAGTCTACTTTTTCCTTATTTTTGACAAGTGTGAAAAGTAGGCTAAAAATTAATGTGATCTCGTCAATGGCGTTGTCTTGGCAACCTCTTATAGCTCATTTAGAAGCGTTGTCATATATATATATATATATATCGTATGGTTGTACAAGTACACAAAAGTTTACTATTATTTAAATTGAAATGTCCAAATTTGACAAACATTCCAGAGCACTTGGTGTCACTTGGTGTAGAGTCTTCAGACCACCATCAAATGCACGGAGTGGGCACTCCTGAACAATGTGTTTTATAGTTTGGTCCTCCACTCCACAGTCACAGGCAGCAGATGTATGGAAACCCCATTTCTTCAAAGTGTGACCACACCTTCCTTGACCTGTTCTAATGCGGTTCAGCTTCGACCAGGTTTGGCGTGGAAGTTGGAATCCCTCAACCTTCTTTGTAGGATCTTTAACCAGGTGAGCATTGTTGGGTGGATGCTCGTTCCAACGTTGTTGCCACTTGGAGGTCATGTTGAAAGAATTGATACCTTCTAAATCAACCCAGGGTGGCTTGCGTGATTTCAGACGTGTTGTTGGTGGATCTTGCAGGGCAACATACAACAGAGAGTTCTTATCAGAAGTGGTCTTCTTGAGCAAGCTTACCTTAGCTGCTTTCCTCCTTAGATCTTGCGGAGCGATATTAGCTAGGACTGGTAGCCATTGTGTGGGAGTAGATCTAACAGTACCAGTAATGACTCTCATGGCCTCATTGAGTTGCACATCAATCTTGGTGGCATGAGCACTGTTTTCCCATACAGGAGCACAGTATTCACCAGCAGATACACGAGAGCGAGTGCAGCAGAACGTAGAGTATTAGAGTCTGCACCCCAGCTGCTTCCGGCAATCTTGCGAAGTAGATTCACTCTCGAGCCAAGTTTCTTCGATAACTTGATGCACTGTTGTTTGAATGCCAAGGACCGATCCAGAGTGATTCCAAGATATATTGGATTGTAGTTATGGGGTACTTCGATTCCGTCAAAAGTAACATGCAGCTTCCTTTGGGCTTCTTTATTATTTAGATGGAATGCAGTAACCTCATTCTTGTTTGGGTTGGGTTGAAGTCTCCATTTATGGAGGTAATCACTCAGTTTCGTCAGATCACTAGTTAGGGTATTCTCACAGTTCATAAGGTCTTTATTTTGGATAATTAATGCTAGGTCGTCTGCATACTGGATTTTCAAGGAATCTGTGTGAGGCATGTCATGAATATATAGATTAAACAAAATGGGGGCCAAAACTGATCCTTGAGGTAGGCCATTGTTTAATGTCCTCCACCTGCTAGTTTGCCCATTCAGGAACACCCTAAAGTGCCAACTTTTGACATGGGATGATTTCAATAGACTTGGACATCATGTTAACCTCTGATAGCACTCGGCATTTTCTTTAATTCCGAAATAATTTTTCTCATCCCTTGGCGTAATGGTGGGTCATATCAAAAATTCTTTCAGACAAAAGTTTTGGGTAATTATTAGGGGAATATTTTCCATTTTGTACGGTTTTGATATTGTGCCTCATAAGAGAGATATGATTAATGTTTCCCGAAAAACCTACTTTTTTCCACCCCTTTGGTCAATAGTTGGTGCTATCAAAAAACGTATTTGACATAAATTGTTGGCACTTATCCGACACATATTATGAACTTTGAATGGATTCGATATTTCACGTATTAAGAGAGTTATAGCGAAATTTCACTTTTTCGAAAAAATCCCCCCATTTTCACCCCCTTCGACCGATTTTGCCCATTAACGAACTCGACCGAGATTTTAATGGGATACTTATTATGTAAAAAATTCAAACTGATTGGGGCAAAATTACGGCAGTTATCGTGTCCACAAGAAAGTGATATATATATATACACATATATACATATATACATAAATTATATATAAACTTTTGAACTGACGGTGGTTTTGGGGTCTGGGGGATGTGAAATGCGAAGATATGTCGAAATTTTCCGGAAGTCGAAACATGGTACCCATTGCAATAGTTAGCTTTCTAAAGAAATCTACCTAAAAGAGTACTTATCCGCATCCTCCCCGCATCCGCGCGACTGATATCCGCATCCGCCCCGCATCTGCACGATTTTTATCCGCATCCGAACGTTTGTTATCCGAATCTGCTGGCATTACAACAGTAATTTTAATTTATTACATAAGGTATTAAAGCAAAACATTTGGATATTTGAGGAAAAGTAGTTTCCCTTGGCTAAGTATGTCATGTGCTATGTTTAAAATGAATGTTACCTCTCTGTGGTTAACAGCCGTGAGGCTGGTTGGCAGCAGCTCGCCATTCTTCCCGTCTCTCAGTCTTCCTCTTCAGTTCACAGTATGAGCCACAACCCATATCTTGCAGTATTTGACTCATGTACTCCAGTCTGGGTCTTCCTCTACAATTCTTGCCGTCTACTGTTCCCTCGATTATAAGCTTAAGCAGTCCATTGTGTCGCAGTATGTGGCCCACGAGGTGATTCCTTCTTCTTTTTAAATATTTAAGGAAGCATCTTCTCTCTCCTACTCTCCTAAAGACTTCCTCATTTGTGACCATTTCTTTCCAACTGATTTTCATAATCCTTCTATAGCACCAGGTTTCAAATGCTAGTAGTCTTTTCCTCTCTCTCTCTCTCTCTCTCTCTCTCTCTCCGATTGTCCAAGATTCGCTGCCATATAGCGCGACGCTCCATACATAGGTCATCAACATTTGTTTCCTCACATCAAGACTTATGTTCCTTGCAGTAAATAGGTTCTTCTTTTTATAGAAAGCGTTCTTGGCTTGGGCAATCCTACTTAATATCTCTCTGCTGCTTCTTCCATCATTCGTTATTTTACTTCCCGAATAATTAAACTCATTCACTTCTTGTATCTTTTCATATCTTAACTCTATTGATGTCTGGTTTTCGCCATTTCTACTGCAGACCAAAATTTTTGTTTAATTTGTATTTGTTCTCATATTAAATTCTTCCTCCAATATTTTGTCCATCTTGCTCAGGATCTTTTGTAAGTCTTATGCAGCCAAAATTGCAACCCCTTTCAGTTTGGAGTGTTAATTGTGCTTAATGACATATTTTGAATTAGATTAGCATAAATCATCATTTTATAGTACCGTACATTTAATACAGTATGATACGCCATAAACATCCGGGTCTTTGTAATGATATTCAAGTTCAGATTGTGGTCTAAAAACTATCCGAAAATTTACACCAAACGTTATCCGCAGCTTATCCGCTATCCACAGAGCCATGCAAATTATAGTCAATCCGCAGGTTTATCCACGGATATCCGCATCTGCACAGGCTTTAGCTATAGCACACCAACAAGCTATATGTGTGCTTATTGTTCTAAGTCACTGACCAACTATTTATTATTTTATTGGCTTGTGTTGTTTCTATTGTTCTAAACAGGGGATCGGAATTGCCCATGTGTTGGGGGCAACTCCGATCAATTGTAGGTATTGTAATCTCTATACATATATAAAAATGAAAGTTTTTTTTTCTGAATTTCCTCGGAAATTTGAGTTATCAACGCGTTTCAGACTGGTTCATGACGGTTGCGCGCAAAAACAAAATTTTTGTCTGTCTGTTTGTTTGTCTGTCTGTGTACAACTTTGCACGCGTATTACTCGAGAACGGCTGAGTGGATCAACGTAAAATTTGGTACAGATGTCCATCAGAGGCACGAAAGTAATCATTGATGTAACTCTTCCCCATACCTCTCATAAAAGAGGGCCTACCCCCTTAAATGCATGCTGAAATGGGCGTAGAAAGACGAGACAAAGCTCATTTTCAGCGTCTCAATGTGAGAAACAAAACTCGAGAGCCCTACGGGTCCCGAAAATCACATTTTAAGGTCCTAAAACCAACAGTTTTTGAGATATTCCTAGAAAACGAATTTCATTTATTGAAAGAATGCAGGCCGGTAACCATGGCAACACAATCTCCGAAGTCCATCTATTTCTGTAAGACGCAATGCCAATTCATTTATTACAATACTGTGAACGTTCGCAATCGGCTATAAGGTTATCACGGAACCAACTTAAGCTGTAAAATTCATCAATACGTATATAATGCGCTTAAGGGGGTCAAGGGGTACTCTTGAATTTCTTCACGCGATTTACACGTGCGGGTGTGGTACTAAAAACTATTATATCCCTATCCCTATATTATTAAATTATTATTATGATTATTATTATATTATGGCATACAAGGACGAGACAAAACTCAATTTCAGCCCCTCGCTGGTTCGGAGGCTACTACGTTTTAAGGCTCTATAACCATGTTTCTGAGATATTCCCAGAAAACTAATTTCAGTTAATAAACTAATAAATAGATGACGAGTACAGAAGAAGACCAAATCATCAGCTATATATAGATATACTGAGAAAATCACAGATGTGGCCACGAAGAGACGTCTGGCTTTCTACGGACATGTCTCAAGGATGAACCCAAGAAGACTAACCAACCAGCCTCTCAACTACTGGGAGAATAGTATGAGCGTGACACCGTGGTTAACAGAAGTTAACAGGGACATCCAAGAACTGAAGATAATGGAAAGCGATATTAGAAGCTGATCACATCTCAGAAATATACTTAAATAGAAGAGTTTTTAGGACAGACCACCCTGTAAGAAAACCGGCATCATCTGGACAAAAGAGAGTAAGGAGAAACGTAGCCAGAAAATGCGCGAATATTGGGCAAACATCAAGTCACTCGCCAAGCTGAAAAGTTGAACGTCGTGGTCCTTATCTGGCCCATCCGAAAGAAGAAGAAGAAGAAGAAGACGAAATTAATGAAGGAATGCAAGCCGGTAACCATACCACAGTACCTCAAGAGGTGACCTCCAACTATCCGTCTATTTCTGTAAGAAGCAATGCCGCTCAATTTATTAAATTTCTGTAAAAGTTTGCAAACGGCTATAAGGTTATCATGGAAACATAGACAGTAAAATTCATCAATGCGCTTAAGGGGGTCAAGGGGTACCCTACAATGTTTTAAACGCTACGTACACGTGCAATGTATTGTACAGAAGGTCTATTAGGCCTATATCTCCAAACAGCAACATTATTTTCAAGAATTCCTGAATTGAAATAGTGTTTTTTGCAGCTTTTGGGAATTCGGGCCATAGGAGGCTAAAATTCACGAATTTTCATGCACCACAAGCCTTTATATTTTATTACAGGGGTCTTCCTGGGGATGGGGACTTTCCACAACGGTGAGGGTCAGTTTTAAGTTGACATATATTGCGTTTCGTTAACAAGGTTTTCAATATTATTTTAGCGTCATGAAGTACACGTTAGGTGAATTTAGTTTGAGAGCACATTTTAACTAATCATATTTTTGTCGACAAACGGGTTCATCGTAAAGATGATTTTGTTTTACACTGTGTGGTTGATATATCCTTATGTTTATGTACTCCTATAACTCGTGTTCGGGTGCTTGGAGCATCGTAAAATTAGGTATTGTAACCATGAGTCAATACACCAATCATTTATAAAACTCTTCACCGTACTTCTCATAGAAGGGTTGGTATAGGGGAAACTTTTCAAAATACATGCTAAAATAGGCGAAAAATAAAAACTATCCTAGAAAGACGACCAAAGCATATGTTGAGCTTCTTAATGTGTGACACAAAAGTAGGGAGTCTATATTGGGTCTTCGAAAACCACATTTCAAGGCCCTTAAATTAACAGTATCTGTGATAAGCCCAGAAAACTAACTTCGTTCTGATAAACTTATGAAGGAATGACAAGCCCCTAACCATTGCAACAGTAGATCAATTGATAGCGTCTGCTTATTAATACCGAAGACCGTTCGAAGAGCGGGTACTTCTGCTAGTATCTTTATATTCTCTGTCAATATTATAAATATTTCCAGTACTTCCATGTATAACCTAATCAAGTAGATAACATGTCAATAAACAGATATCCTTTTGAAAACTCCGCAATTTTTTAGGATTGTGCCGTGTCTTGTGTGGGCTTTTGGTGTCCCCGCCCGGACCCCTCTGGTGTAGTGAACTGCATGCTACCTCCCTTTTAATGAAACACACCTGCGCCTCTTTACTGCGAGAACTAAAAAAGCTCAAGCAGCCATATTCTCCTTATGAAGGATTCCGAAATGGTGGTATATTGGCTTTCACGGCCATTGAATTAAAACTCAGCTATTTTTCTAGGTTTGTGCCGTATCTTGCGTGGGGTTTCGCCTAGGACACCAAGGTGGCTCATCAGCGGGCTCTTAGTGTCCCTGCCCAGACCCCCTTTTTGTTTGATTTCATGAAGATAACAATAGTTGGGTTGTAGGAGTCATTACTTAAGTGATAAGAATTCCCCCACATAACCCCTAATTGCTTAATAAATATTTCCAAACACAATTTTAGTGAAGTAAAATGAATATGTTGTGTGATCATTTTGATGCACCGCGCCCGATCTCGTCCCTCACAATACCGCGCCTGGCAGAAGGTTCACCTTTGGATTTTGCTATGGAGAAGGCGCTGAGGGAAGGTTACAACGGATAAGGGGTTGTGGTAGGGCTGGGGTTGGTCCGTACATCATTCAGTTTAAGGCTAAATGTTCCGCAGACTTCTACGGTTAGGAACCGCTGCTCTGAAATAATGTCTACGAAGAACGAACGAGCTGAGAGCAGAAGCCTTAAATAGGATCTTCATTCCGAGAATCGATTCAGTACTTGCTCCAAACCCGCCAGCAAATGTGGAGCGCCATAAAAGAAAGTTCATGGGCGCAGTATAAATACAGTACTGTCCATAAAATTCTCTTACTCTCATTAGTGTTCATTACAGTAAATTAAGAATTGTGATGGCCTGTGTAACTAGTACCTGTGAGCACAAACATTGAAGATAAAAACAAGTCTTAATTGTGTTTAAGAGCATAACCATGGCTAATAAACATACAATTTATTGCTCCAAGTGGGAAATTTAGATCGCAGGTGGCCTTCTGATATTTCAGGCTCTTAATAATTGAAGAGAGTATGCTCGTCAGTGAAGAGAACATTACTTTCCTTGGCGATAATTGCGAGTGCAGTTGTCCACCTTGGAGTCATGGACATTACTTAGCAAGCTGTCCCACATAAAGTGCAATGTCTCCCGATAAGGTGAGCTCCCACTTACTCGGCGAGCATATCGCTCATCACCACACACTCGACTAGATCCCATGACCTATGCAAAGAACGATGACATATTCCAAGTACGGTACCTTAGCTTATTTACTTCTATTTACCTTGGCAGCTTTTACGTTTCTTCCTGCTACGTGTTCAATTGAATCGGTCTCTGGAGGAAGGAACTAACTCACTTTCTCTTAGTTTTCAGGAGAGACAAAAAAAAACTGTCATATTATTAAGCTATTCAACAAAATATACTGAATATTTTCAAAGTTGGTGTGCTCTAAATTATACATTGACTACTGTAAGTGGAATAATTTTCATATATTCTTGGAATTATCTGAGAAAATGTTTTTGGAAAATTCGTAACATACAGTAGTTCCTTTCTCCAGTCGACGAGGGAATTTAGCATTTTCCACATGAATAACCCAGTCAAAATTACATATTTGTGACATAGAATAGAATTATTTATTAAATAATGGAAATTTATCGCAAACTAAACATAAAAATAACTAATTCACAAAATTCGATATTCGGAATAGTTCATATCACAATCCATCATCACTTGTGGTCAGTCACCTCCTCATAAAAGAAGCTCAGCTTCTTTCTCGTGGATGAACTTAACCAGTTTATGAATATCTTCGATTTTCTTTTTATTTCCTTTCTCCTCAGTATGTAATCATCCCCGTGTTTCTCCGACAACCAAATATCATCCGTTTCATGATAGTAAGATGCATTTTGGTCTGTGTAATACATTTCCGTAAGAAAATAAAAATGGACAAAAATTACTTAGTTCCTTTCTCCACCGACCGATTCAATTATTAGAAGCCATTTTCCAGTGCTGCCTAGTTTTATTACATAGAGTCATTTTTGAAAGCCTTTCTCAGAAGAGTGGCGCTCTATGGAAGTGAAACTTGGACTGTTGGAGCAGCAGAAAAGAGGAGAATAGAAGCGTTTGAAATGTGGTGTTACAGGAGAATGATGAAGATCAGATGGGTAGATAGGGTTACGAATGAAGAGGTATTAAGACGATTGGGAGAGGAGAGATGTTTCTGGCGACTGCTAATGAAGAGAAGAGATAGGTTGGTAGGACACATACTAAGACACTCAGGAAAAGCAAACTTAGTTATGGAAGGAAGGGTCGAGGATAAGAACTATAGGGGTAGACCAAGGTTAGAATACATTAAACAGATTGCGTCGGTTGAAGGGTGTGGTAGCTATGTAGAGATGGAACGATTAGATCAGGACAGGGAAACATGGAGGGCTGCATCAAACCAGTCGAAGAACTGACGACTGAAGACACACAATAACATTATAGAAAGCGTTTCAGTCAGACAACACAAATTGTCTCTAGTTATAATTGGCAGGAATACAAGTATTTAAAGACCCTAAATTGAGAGAAATGTCAGAATTAATTATTTGCAGTCGGTCAATACGATTGTAGGCTACCCAATTATAATGGGTGCTTCCCTAAACCTAAAAAGAATGAGATTAATATATAAATTAATCTATTAATCACATGGAATATGTGTTTCCCTAAAGCTGAAAAACAAATTACTTGAGATTAATAATAGTACATTAAGCAACGAGCCTATAATGGCAATAATTAAGACACCAGTATGTTTATAAATCGAGCGAAGCGAGTTTTATAATTTCCATACGAGTGTCTTAATTACCATTATAGGCAAGTTGCATACGACTCTTTGTATTCGACGATAATTATAACTATTTAATGTTCGAACATAAATATCCATAAATATCTGTCGAGATGTCACCAGTTGTATGTACTGAACAGAGCGCATGGGACGCAGAGAATACCTTGTCTTTGACCATGGCCTCCCCAAATACCCCACTATGACACTCGTCACGGAGTGAAATTTAAAATAGGAGGCCGTGGAAGTCAGCGCAGATGCGATGCTATCCTTACCTAAATGGTCACACAACTGTTTCTGTAGCTCTGATTGGTGGGAGAAACTGTTTCATAATGAAAACAAGAAGTTCCGTGACGAACTAAAGAGCCTACTTTTCTTAAAATTTATAATTCATGCCAATGATTAATCTATATGGACCTAGGCTATCTAGAATAATGACGAAATAAATTTGGTAATATAGAAAATTCTAATTAGTACGAAATATACCTGGCATTATGTAGCCTCATAGAGCACTACAGTTGGCTGCCCTGGTGACTGAATATATTCTTAGTTCCATCTCTTAAGGTACAGAATACAAAATTTGGTTGGAGTCCAATGGATAGCATGGAATTTACATGCAGTTAAACATTGGACTTACTGCAGCGTGCGTAATGTCATGCATGTGTTGGTCAGAAATAATTTGAAATATTATCATCTATTGTTGTGCCAATTTTGGATGCAATCCATTTGTTAGTATACTAGTTACTGGTATTTTAAAATTGGACCTATCAGCAGGCTTAGAATGATGTTGGTAGCACTGATGTACATTAGTTGCCCCAAATTAATCTAGAATGGCAGGTACTATACGTGCGCAAAGTTTAGGGCTGTTGGCTTGCATACTTTCTGATATATTGATATTAGGGTAAAAAATATAAACAGCATTTATTAACAGTGGCAGCCCTGCTGTCTCTTAACAATACGCATAGTCATATATGTTATGGTACACTTATCACATACGAAATTTGGTTGAAATCCAATTGATAGTATAGAAGTAACATGTAATTAAAAATTGGTCCTATCAGCAGGCTTAGAATCATGTTGGTAGCACTGACATACATTAGTTGCTCCAAATTAATCTAGAATGTCAGGCACTATGCGTGTGCGAAGGTTAAGGCTGTTGGATCGCATACTTTCTGATATATTGGTATTTGGATAAAAAAAATAGAGAGAGCATTTATTGACAGTTGGCATCCCTGGTGGCTCTTAAGAATACGCTCAGTTATATCAGTTTATGTACACATAGTACATACGAAATTTGGTAGAAATTTAATTGATAGTGTAGGAGTTATATGCATTTAAACATTGGACCTATCAGTAGGCTTAGAATCATTTTGGCAACACTGTCATGTATGGCCTCCTGAAAATTAAATTGAAGTGTTATTATCTATATATGTGCCAATTTTGGAATAGTTCCCATGTATATATTCCATGATATCCAACATGGAGCTGAAATTTCAATTATGATTTTTCAGCAGTTTGTAGCACTGACATCATTTTCAAGTATGACGTTGAGATGTCCCGGTATAGATCTTTACTCATACCAAATTTTGTTTCGATTGCTGCAGCCGGTTAGGAGTTGATAGGGGGGGGGGGACACACACACAGACAGACAAACAGAAGGACAGACAGACAGACATTTTCCCGGATCGATCATAAGACTACTTTTTCCTCATTTTTGCAAAATGTGAAAAGTAGGCTAAATAGTGTTATAATGACCCTCATTATGATACAGTTTTCTGACATATAATATTTACATTTCGACATCGTCGAACATAAATACATTTATACATTAATCTCATGTAATGAATGTGTGTTTCCCTAAAGCTGAAAAACAAATTACTTTAGACTATTAAATACATTTACCTATTAATCTCATGCACATTTTTAACAGGTTTAGGGAATAACACAATTATTACACACATCGAAAAAAGTTTTGCATGTTGCCATGAAGCATGGTGGGGATGAAAATGAGGACAAACTTATTTATTAAGTGGTGTTCACGCCTGCTCTAGACGATTGAGATAGGGAACATAGGCAGGCCATTCCGTTCTGTAATAATAATAATAATAATAATAATAATAGGGTTAGATATTTAAGCTCCTTGAACACTAAAGTGCTTTCTAGTAGAGAAATGAGGAACTTTGTGTTGGCGGTAAATCCCGTGATTAATTTTTCCATTATGAACACGGCCTACTGAATTCAAATGGGTTCTTTACATGCCAACATCGTATGACATGGTGTCGTAATTTTTGCAGCCTTTCAAAAATCACTTACCAGGCCAGGAGTGAACCTGCAAGCTTGGGGTTAGTAGACCGACACGTTGACCACTCACCCACCATGGCAAGCATTCCGTTCTGTGATTACCATTCTCCCGAAGAATGGCATTGACAATGCCAGCTCTGTGCGGGCGAGCGTTATCGTCCATGAAAGTGAAATTTGGCCCAAAATTGTCAGCATAGCCTTTCATTACAGGTGCCAGGATAGTATCCCTGTGATGTGTGCCTGTCATACACCCTGGGATGTACACAAGAGGGGCTCGGCGACCATACATGATGCCCAATACATTGCACCACCTCCTCTCTGTTGGTATCGGTCTCGAATGTATTGGTCGTGCATACGTTCACCGGGTCGTCTACACACTCGCTCACATCTATCCTCATTGACCCTCGGCTGACTGCTTACGATTGACGGGCATTAGTCTTGTCTACTCTGCAGCGGAATAATGTGCCCCTGTATGGCTGGAAAGTACACATGTGCATAAAGTGGATACTAAGTTGAATGAAACCATGCGCTGCATAACTGGTACTCTAAAGTCTACACCTCGCCACTGGTTACCCGTTCTTAGCCATATCCTCCACCCCACCTGAGGAGAAAGGAAGCTCTGCTGAGAGAAGCAAAGAAGATCCGGTCATCTCCTTCATTACCAGTTCACCAGGAATTTTGTTACCCATAACCACAACCACTTCGATCTAGGAGACCAGCAAGTGTATTGGCCGGCCGACTCTTGAGGGACAATAACATTTTAACCTAAACTGGAGCTGGCAGGAAGAATGGTCAAATTCAACATCTGGTACTAATGTTCATGAGATAAATCCAACTCGGAAAATAAATGGATTTGACCTCCCAAGAAAACTATGGTGTCGCCTCAACAGACTGAGGCGGGGTATGGGCGCTGTAATTTCTTGCGCCATAAGTGGTGCTGGATGGATTCTCCAATGTGAAGAGGAGCAGACCATGGGCCATGTCAGCCTGCGCTGCCCTCTTCATTTCTACTCCGGAAGCCCCAGGGACCTGTTTCATCTTTCTGATAGTGCTGTTGTGTGGTTGAAGAACTTGGACCTGGACTTATGAATTCCTTGTTGTACTCACCAAACGATTAAATATATAAATAATTGACACAGGCGAGTGTACACACCCGATATACACGCACGCAAGAACGAGTAAAGGGTTTTGAGACCACTACGACTCTTGGCCTGCAATATGCAAAACTCTTTTTTATGTGTGTAGATACAATCGTGTTAACCGACCGAAAAGCATTGGTTTCGATTACTAAGGTAACAGTGAAAATTGGCTTCCAATCCGATAACTGAAAGAAATATTCCATGGAATATTTATCACTAAAATAATAATAAAAATACTTTATTGAAATCTTTATTCCCAAGGAAACATTTTTGTAGTTATTTCATTTGAGGGACTTGAACATCGTGGTCATTCAGCCCCGTGCACTTTGGTGTGTGTATCATTTCTGTCTTGTAACTTGTGTTATAGTGTTAGTTAGTTAGTTATTGTTGTTTTATGAGGCGGAACTACGAGGTCATCTGCCCCTAGTGTTATTTTAGTGAAGAATACTACATGTTTTATAAACATACTCGTGTCTTAATTGCCATTATAGGCGAGTTGCATACGACTGTTTATGTTCGACAATATTTATAACTTTATTTTATGTTCGAACATAAATATTCATAAATATTTGTCGAGATTCCGCCAGTTGCGTTTACTGAACAAAGCGCATGTGCTGGGTTATTGATTTTCTTTGGATCAAAGACCTTGACAATGCCATATATAGTGGATTTCCAGCCTCCAAGACGTTTTAGTGTCTTTATATCGCCACCAGCATACACTAAAATTGTCGCCGAACTCCTACGAAATCAATGCCCCGTGTACAAATTGGGGTTGGGGAGATCAAGGTATAGTGCTATTTCTTTTCCCATATTCGTCAGTTTATTTATGCCAACATTTTGGACGGAGCACTTTCCATGTCGGTAATTTATAAAGAAGGGTGGAGTGTTGCAAACTTCTGGACGTAGATTCATTAATTTCTTGCATATTTCATCGAATTTTCCTGTTACTGTAAAGGTTCGTGTTGATTTTGTCTTTGTGTTTGGGATTGTTACTACAATGGTTGATCCGATATCCTTTACATTGTACGTTCAATGTTGTCACTCGTGTCCGACATGATTGTGTTGAGTGCAGGTGCGATGCTATCCTTACCTAATTAGTCAGCTGTATCGTAATGCAAATCTTGAGCTCTGATTGGTGGAGAACCTGTATCATAATGCAACTTGAACTATAATGAGCCTCATTAAGATGCAGTTTTCTGGTATATAATATTTATAGCCTATTTCGGCATGGTCGAACATAAAATAATAAATGATTGTAGTAACAGTCACGTCTCTGTAGATCTTTTGTTGTTGTTGTTGTTGTTGTTGGAGTCTTCGGCATTTTGACTACTTTTGCAACATTCCATGCCTCCCTGTCCTGAGCTAATAGTTTCATCTTTACATGGCTACCAAACCCTACATCCGAGGCAATCTGTTTAACATATTCTAACCTTGGTCTATCCCTACAGTTCTTGTCCTTGACCCTTCCTTCCATAACTAAGCTTGCTATTCCTGGGTGTCTTAGTACGTGTCCTACCAACCTATCTCTTCTCTTCATTAGCAGTCGCCAGAAACATCTCTCCTCTCCCACTCGTCTTAATACTTCTTCTTCTTCTTCTTTGTGTGCCATCTCCTCTCAGGAGGTTGGCAACCATCATAGAGACTCTTGCTTTATATGATGCAACACGAAACAGCTCAATAGTGGAACAATTGAACCAAGTTTTCAGATTATCGATACAAGAAATGCGTCTTCTTCCTGGTCTTCTTTTGCCTTGTAGCTTCCCTTGAATGACCAGCTGCAGCAGATGATATTTCTCTCCTCTCATCACATGACCCAGATACTGCAGTTTTCTAATTTTGACAGTATTTAATATTTCCTTTCTCTTTCCCATCCGCCTCATCACCTCATCGTTGGTGACCTTTTCTTTCCAACTCAGCCTCAGTATCCTTCTGTACGTCCATAGCTCAAATGCCTCCAATCTGTCCATTTCTCGTTTCTTTATGGTCCAGGTCTCAACTCCATAGAACAAGGTGGAGGAAATATAGCATCTCAGAAGTCTAATTTTTAGATGTAAATTAAGGTATCTACCCATCGTTAATTATTTCTTTAGGGATAAAATCAAAGTTGTTTTACCCTGGCTTCCCCAAATGTTTTCGTTGTAAATTTCCTTTTTTGAGGATTAATCCCCTATAATGGCAAGCGTGATATTGTTCCTAAATTCCCACAAGTGCCTGTTGCTATAATTCTGTTTCTAACCCTACCAGTGACCATGCCATCATAAGAGACGTACGCTAATAGTCAGCACTTAAGAGAACTAAAACCACTTGCGGAATTACATACGGCGGCATCGGTTATGACATTACTGCAACATAAATTATAATATAATAGCTTGTACCTTGAATAGAAACAGCTTATAAAGGGTTTGTTTAACACGCAACGAGCAATAATGTGCTGTTTTCTGAGACAGTTACGTGAAAATATCTGCAAATGAAGTATACTATGTATGTTTAGTAACTAGTTTAAAGGTAATTTCCTCCAGGGGTTCACAACTACTGGAACGTCGTTTGGTGACCACGGGACCCCCAACTGAGCATTGCAGATTTATATTACAGTTTTCAGTCGGTCAACAACTTGCAATCCCAAATACTGGGACATGCAAAAATAACATGAAAAAACAAGTATATCCATGAGGAAATAAATAGCCTATTTTCATATATCCCACTAGTCTTTTCCATCAAAATTGTCATGCTTATTACAAGGATTTTCCGAGAATATCTACATAAATATTGAAATTTCGCATCACCACCATGTTGGATTTGTGTTCATCAGGTTATTGAAACCCCCATAGGCCTAGGTGAACTTTTGTTAATTGCCTCTATAAACTTACAAAATTTCAGATAATTGCTGTGATAGATTCGGAGATATTAAGAACCGTCGACATATTTCGGATGATCGCCATGATGGATTGTTCTATCTGTAGGCCATAGAGTTATGTACCATTAGATGAAGAATATTACATAGGTGTATTATTCAAACGTTCACTTCAATCGTATGATTAGGATACATTTTTTTTTACAGCCGTCATGTTCGTTTTGTACTTACCATGCTTTTTAAGCATCGCATTGCTGAACTTAACTGAGTGATTGAGTATTCTCTATCACCGTACAACATTTCAGGGTGATATCAGTAATAGTTTCGGAGATATAGAATGCTGGTGAAATATTTCACATAGTCGCCATGTTGGATTGGTGAGATGTATTAAAATTTGAAGGGCACGTTCGGGGTCAAACACAATGGTTCCATGTCTTTACCGAGTTTCATTTAAATCGCTCGAGCCGTTTAGATTGTATTGGGGACACACACACACACGGACAATTGGTAATCTCATAAGCCTATTTTTCGTCAATGAAAATAGGCTAAAAAATACATGTGATTAAAATAAATGTATATTTGTTTTGGACTACAGATGAGGGAGAGAACTATGGGATGATATGTTTTGCTCGTCAAGCGAGTATCATCAGATCCAAATCTATACAAGACAAAATAGCTCTACAAAAAGACAATGATACCCACTAACAGTCACTGCCCTCCAGAAACAAGAACAAAACGTCAAATCTTTGAAAGTGTGGCAACTATTATTGGTGAAATACTTAAGTATTAGATGGTTATATATTTTTTGATTCTTAACCCTCCCACATAAAACAAGAAGTTCCGTGACGAACTAAAGAGCCTACTTTTCTTAAAATTTAAGATTCATGCCAATCTATATAGACCTATCTAGAAAAATAGCCAAATTTAGTTGGTAATATCGAAATTTCTAATTAGTTCAAAATATACCTGTAGCCTAATACAGCACTACAGTTGGCAGCCCTGGTGACTGAATATATTGTTAGTTCCATCTCCTTAGATACAGAATACAATATTTGGTTGAAGTCCAATGGCTAGCATGGACGTTACATGCAGTTAGAGATTGGATATATCAGCCCGCGTAAAATCATGTTGGCAACAATGTCATGCATGCGTTGGTCAGAAATAATCTGAAATATTAGGATCTCTCTTTGTGCCAATTTTGGATGAAATCCATTTGTTAGTATAGAAGTTACATGTATTTTAAAATTGGACCTATCAGCAGGCTTAGAGTCATGTTGGCAGCACTGACGTATATTAGGCTCTCATAATTAATCTAGAATGTTAGGTACTATACGTGTACACATTTTAAAACTGTCGGCTTACATACTTTCTGATATATTAATATTTGGGTAAAAATATAGAGACAGCATTTATTAACAGTTGGCAGCCCTGGCTGCTCTTAAGAATAAACATAGTCATATCTGTTATGGTACACATAGCACATACGAAATTTTGTTGAAATTCAATTGATATTATAGAAGTTACATGTATTTAAAAATTGGTCCTATCAGCAGCCTTAAAATCATGTTGGTAGCACTGACGTACATAAGTTACTCCAAATTTTTCTAGAATGTCTGGTACTATACGTGTGAATAGTGCAAAGCTGTCGGCTTGCACACTTTCTGATATATTGGTATTTGGATAAAAGAATAAGATCATTTATTGACAGTTGGCAGCCCTGGTGGCTCTTACGAATACGCTCAGTCATATCCGATTATGTACACATATTACATACAAAATTTGGTTGAAATCCGATTGATCGTATACAAGTTATATGCATTTAAATATTGGACTTATCAGCAGGCTTATAATCATTTTGGCAACACTGCCATGCATGGCCTCCTGGAAATTAAACTGAAATATTATTATCTATACGTGTGCCAATTTTGAAATAGCTCCCATTCATACCTTCCAAGATATCCAACATGGAGCCCACATTTCAATTGCGATTTTACAGCAGTTGGTAACACTGACATAATTTTCAAATATGGCCGTGAGATATTCAGGTATAGCTCTTTACTCCTACCAAATTTTATTTCGATTGCTCCAGCCATTTAGGAGTTGATAGGGGGGGGGGGACACACACACAGCCAGACAGACAGACAGACAGAAGGACAGACAGACAGACACACATTTGCCCGATCTCATAAGTCTACTTTTTCCTCATTTTTACAAAATGTGAAAAGTAGGCTAAAATGCTTGACTTATTTCCTGTAACTCTTAAGTGGACCATTTGGGACATCACCGAATTTCCGCCATTGGACTCGGTTTTGCACCTTGGTCTTTGATCTGCTTCCTGGTCTTCCCACCACTGTCAATACCTTCCACCTCTACGCTCCTTCTCCAAGTGTTGTTCTTCCACCTGCCTATTCGTCTATTTCCTTATGGGTTCCATACCAGGTCTTGTCTGGCGATGTTGTCTAAATAAGGTTTTGAATATTCCAGAAGGGAATATGACGCAGTTTCCATTTGAAATGATGAATTATCAATAAATGATCAAAATGGTCCGGTTAGCTCAAACAATTCCAGCGTTTTGCCCCAGTGTGCCGTTGGGCTCGTCAGTTGGTACAGACACACCTACCAATACGCGTGGCTAGCACATACTGAGAAGGCCATGCAAGACACAAAATACAAGCAGTATTGACGTTACGAGCATGCCAATGTGTAACCGATCAATCTCCAATTCCTTTGTTGCATCTGAACGCCAATAGGTGTTCGATTAGTTCTGTTCCCGAGCTCTTCGTTGGAAAAGAACCGTGGCCATCATATTCTCAGGATATTCCTCAGTCTCTTATTCACAAAAGTCCGAAGACTTCTGATCAGTTGATTAATTGTTTTCCAGGTTTCGGAACTATAGAGAAAGACCGACTTGGCATTCGTATGTTCAGTTTTGTGTTGATGTTAACCTCTCTAGATCTCCAGATCGGTCTTAGCATTGCAAATGCACTTTAGGGCTTATTAATTCTATCCGTAATATCCTCTATGTTTCTTCTATGGTGATGACAATGCTTATCAGGCAACAAACCTGTTTGACACGTCCTATCTCTTGGTTTTCTAAGAACGGTTGTGAATTGTTGCGGTTCTTGTATCTCATCTCCTTAGTTCTCTTTGCGTTAATCTGCAGTCGCACCTCTGGTGCTTCTAAGCTCAGTCAACGTGGCTTCCATGTAATTAAAACTGCTGATTAGCAGGCACAAGCCATCTTCCAAGTCCAAGTCCTCTGGCCTGTCTGTCAGTCCCCATTGTATGCCTCATAAAGAAACACACACACACTTACTCATAATCCTCAGAAGAAATCATTAAGTAGTCTAAAAAATTGGTCAGCGTCTCAAATGATGCAGATTATTATGTGTGTTCGTGGGGGGGGGGGGGGCACTCATAACTTAAATATACATTATCTGCACTCTAACTTATGGGGTTGCGTGCGACGATCGGTCGGCCGTGCAGTGGTCACTGCGCTTAATGAGGCGTCATAGAACGGGAAGTGCACGCGACGAGGTCACCTACACCAACACTACACCAATTAAAGTTATTAACGACTTGCCTGCGAATAAGTGCATTCTTCTGAACACCATGTGGGTGCATGGTAAGTCACACGGCGTGGCGGGGAGACTATTGTTGATGTCCCCTCTACTGCATCAGGGTCGTATTCACCAACTCTTTAGTATCGATTACTTAGTTAATTCCTATTTAAATTAAATACGAGAGTTAATGCATGAGTATCGTCGATGCTTTTCACGAGGCCATTCGGGTTCGCAATTACTTAAATATGCTTTATGTTCAACGATGTCGAAATGTAAATATAATAGTCAGAAAACTGTATCATAATGATGGTCATTATAGTACTGTTTTTCATTATGAGACAGTTTCTCCAGCCAATCAGAGCTCATTCATTGACCAATTAAGTAAGGATACCTTTACGCAAGCGCTTAAAATCGGACATGAATTACATGATTTGTTGGATATCGGACCAACCATTGTAGTTACAATCCCAAACACAAAAACTAAATCAGCACGAACCTTTCCTGTAACAATAAAATACTATGACTTATGCAAGAAATTCATGAATCTACGTCCAGAAGTTAGCAACACAGCATCCTTCTATATAAATTATTACATGGAAAATGCAACGTCCATGTGTTCGCGTAAATAAACTGGCGAATATGAGACAAGAAATAGCACTGTACCTTAATATCCCCAACACCAATTTCTACACAGCACATTGCTTTCAAACGACTTCAGTGACAATATTAGTGAATGCTAGAACTGGACGGTACTAGTCATCATGCAGGCTGTAAACAATAGCATTGCCAAGCAAAGTAAATGGTCTCTGCTTTCGAAGTTCGTTGACCCACGCATGCACTCTGTTCAGTCAGCACAGCCAGCGCGCCCTGTTCACTAACTGAATTAACTGAATCCCACAGATATTTATGAATATTTATGTTAAAACATATAATAAAGTTATAATTTTTGTCGAACATAAACAGTCGTATGCAACTCGCCTATAATGGTAATTAAGACACTCGTATGGAAATTATAAACATACTCATCTTAATTATTGCATTAAAGGCACGTTGCATAATGTACTATTACCGTTCTCGCGCATGCGTAGACTTCGTTTCAAATGGAGAAATATGGCTGAAAGAGCAAGAAGCGGGTAGCACCGGTCGTTGTTTGTGATGATTCCTGGAGATACTCTGGAACATAGAGTAGTTATGAAGGAAGAGAAATTCTGAAGACCATATTCATATAAGGCAAAATCATTGACCGTATTAGGATAATGCTTGGTTCTACCTATTAACTTCGTTATCTAATTAAATTGTAGACACCAGCTAATACTCAATATGAGCCTTGTGTTTTCAATGAAGTGATGATCTTCATTGAAGTATATGAAATAAACACGGAATTTTCGAACCAAACGACATTGACAAGATAATTAAAAACATTAAGACAGCTTCAAAATACCGTATTCGACCAACCGTTCTAGTAATAACTTAACACAAGACGTCCAATAGTACAGGGTCGTTTCGTAGCAGGACGAAGTTAAAATCCAGGATTGTAGGGACGATATTGATATGGATGGGCGACTTCAAATCAAGTAAGACCTATACACGACCCATTTCATTTTGAGAGTTCTTGGAAACAAGACAAAATAATTATAACTTTCGACTTAAGACTTTTGCTTTCTGATTTTAATACGACTAATATTTTCTTAATTAATAATGTAAGGACGTCCATTTCATAATGATTATTTATATTGTCATTACTGTCATTGTTTCATAATAAAATTCACAATTATGAAGTTGTTAGGCTAAGAAAACAGGCTGAAGAAGGTCCCAATGAAGGATTGAAAACATGTTCCAATAAAGAAGGTAGCATGAGTGTTAACTGACGTAAACAATAAAATGAGATCTTATTCAAGGCAAAAACTTAAAATGAACGAAGTATTTAGTATAAATGGCAGTTATATGTGTGCATTGTTTAGCTAAAGAGGACACGCTCTTCCCGTTGTCTTCGTAGAGTAAGTGGTTGCGTTGTAGACTATTAGTTCATTTTGAGGAGCTGTAAAGAGTTCGAATCCATCTTTGGATATGTTTTTCTTATTTCCGTATTCTTCTTTCTTGGTGTTAGTAACATGTATGATATTTTATTATTTTATCGTCATAAACATATGACATATTGTACCAATGTGAATAATTTCCATGGAAAACATGCTTCTGCCTCCAGCCAGCATCAGTCCTCAGGCGTGTACCGTTCACCCACTGAGTAGTTGCATATTTTTGATCTGAGACTAAAAGGTATCAACTCTACAATAATAAAGCACAACTCTATTCTAAAGACTTTAATTAAGCTCTAAATCATGGCTTCAAACAAACAAAAACACAATCCCAACAATATAACACAAAACAATGCAAAATTATTCCTTCTATCCACTAAATTTCGCACTTTATCCTAGCAAATCCAAATGCTTATTCATTCATTTACCCTGAGATTAACACAAAATTCATTCTCAAGTGCGCTGATGCACTGGTAAATTACACATAAAGCTGTACTTACAATCTTATGTCACCTATTGTGACCTCTATAATTTCACAATCTAATTGTTTATTCACAACACATCCTAATTTACATTATGCGTACGCTTGTGTTCTGTATCTCTCTTCCCACCAAAATGATCTACCATGCATTAACCAATTTATGGGTTGCACATCATATTTACTTGCAACTCCACTGTTACATATAATTATACCCCTTTCTGCATTTCCACTGTTATGCAGTTCCACTTTCTACAGTTCCACTGTATGCCGTTGTGAGTTCAATTTCAAAGATTCCGTTACCGCTGTATCGGATGGTATATTATGCTACACTTGCGTGGGCATAGCCTATGGCATCTAGTGTCGACCTTTAGAAACAGGTGACACTGACAGTATAAAAATGCAACTTTCAACAACTGATAAGTTTGCCAAGTATTAAGTTATCAAAACGATCCTTAATTATCAATGTGTTTCAAACCACACAAATTCATTATACAATACAACAATGATTCTTTTCTTACAAACAGGGTTTTAAAGTCTGTCCATTCTAAATGTCAACCTCCAAGGGTCGTTTAAAATCTCTCCCTCGGCCCTTCATGTATATAATGGGCTGAGTCGGGCGGTAACAAAACACTTGCTCCGTCCTTTACTATGTTTCCTCTTCCTTTATCTCCAAGCAGTAACACGTGGCTTTAACTACAATAGTGCAGTGTCATTGGCCTGCATATCCCATATGATCTACTAAACTGTATGCAAGATAGGGTATGGAAGTGTTTAAGTATTTATTCCTAACCTTAGGATATTAATAGCTGGCCTCAACAGGTCCATTTACATTATACGAAGGAACGAGATTCACCATCCACCCGTGGAATTGGGCAAGCCGGCATCTTATTAAATGACACGGTCAGGCTCAACCTGCCGTCAAAATTCACTTCCAGGAGCTGAATTTATTCAATATCTAGTTCTCGGTCGATATCAGGTGTCATGCTGAGGTTTCCATTGTTATCCTCCCATACACCACTGGATTCGAACCCGGAACATTTCATATCAATCCACAGAGCTAGGGTCAATCACTAATTACGCTCTGGCAATAATAAATATCTCTGTACGCCCTTGGCTATACGAGATTGCACACGTCGATTAGACTACCTGGCTCCCCTGACCATGGTGATATGATCCCGTCCTTTAATTAGTAAGATAAAATCTATCAATTACTCTTACAAGCTCATTCATCAAGCTGCGAATTCAATTCTCTATTAAACCCTTCCAGTTCCTAGATTCTTGCATATTTATTTCCATATCACGTATAATACTACCGCTTGGATACACAAATACCAATTAGCATATATATTTTGCTTACAACCATTTTTCCCAGATGTGTATTCATTTATTCTTATTATTATTATTACTATTACTGAATACATCCCCACACCCGACACAACGTAACTCAATACCCGAACATCCGTGCTCGTCACATTAGCTTTCTATATAACTGAATTGCCATTTTACATTAGTGGTAACGATTTATCCACTCAATGATGTACAAAGACATCTCAACTTGACTAAAATCAACACAACATTAATATCTTGAGGTTATACCTACTAAAATTGACTCTTATTGGCATATTCTATAAATTTTGAAGTCACTCAACATACAGTGGACTATAATTACTACGAAATCATGGTTTTTGGGTACTCACATTGGTTAATCTGGTGGCTCCAACCACGCATTTCCTCCAGTAATGCCCGCCATCATTTGCAAATTAGCAAGGCATTCTTACACTTCCCACACACATTTTATATAAATTTTGCCTTACAAACCACACGGCACTTTGCTTTTCCATGTTGAAGCTGTTGCTTCCTTATTCACACAACACGTTATATCACTTATTACACTATTAATTTTACATATATTTAAATGATCATCACTAAAATCACACGATTGCTATGTACAATTCTTAATGGTTGACCTCTCCGTGCAGAATATCAAAAATGTAGGCCCTGAAGATCTATTCTTCACTGCTACCCGCACCTCGTTTGAAAGTCTCGATTCTCTGCCTAAGGATTCCTAGCGGTCCCCCAATCTGTCTATCAATTTCTATCCTTAGAAAAATTTCCTGATATCGCATAAATATGCTTGCACATCGTCTTGAGCATTAATTACAGTGGTATTCCTGCGAAATTTCATCCCTTGCATAACAAAGTTTATATCTGTGCAATTCGACATCCTATGATATGTCTAACCAATAGTTTATATACTGCGCTCAACCATTGTACATTGTACTTGTACAGATTACCACTCTCAATTGTCCTACCTTGTATATCACACGGTACATTTCCTGCGTGCTCGATAATAGTCCCTCGTAATGCCGACTATAAACGTATGGCACGACTGTCCTTAATAATTGTTATTAATACATGCCTTTCTGCATGGTTCTTCATATTGAAGTCCGAGCGTCCCTTCCTGGACTCGGTAACGTGCACTTCGCACTAGACTGCGGTTCAACTGACTACATTAATCGTTATTAATTCATGCCTTAATGCATGATTATTATGTCGATGCACTTAAACTGTTAAAGTCCACGCGCCCCCTTTCTGAGCTCGGGTGACGTGCTCTCTGCGCTCAAGTATGGTTCAACTGACTGCGACTGTCCTTCCCCCAGCCCTTATATCCATTTGGAGAGAAAAAGTAGACCGAAAATTTCCTTGCGGCGTCCTTTTCTCTCTCAGTACGTTTCTGGTTTTGAAATAACGTTTTTATGGTTCATTTTTCCACGCTGATCACAGATCCGTATATGTGCTCGAGGATCGATCGGCCAATTAATTAATATTAATTGCCTTTGCCAGCGCTTCCCCACGCGGCGTAATAGGTAAATCCCCGAAGACATGGTCAGATCTTATCGCTAACCTCAGTGTTGCTGTGTTAATGCGCGTTACATTAAATCTGCCTCGATTTCAATGTTTACCGGCTTGATAATTAGCCTCCCGGCTATACATTCACATAGGTGCAATCCTCATGTCTCTGAGTTACTCCAATCACGAGTAATCATTAAATTACTCTGGTATCTTCTCATCCCCTGGGCCTTTTCCTTATGTAACGGGGAATAACTGGTCCATATTTTTCCCTCCTGACTTGTTCCAGACGGTCTAAGTAGGTCACCGTGAGTGACAAGGCTCCATGAAACCACGCCTGAATTCTAGAGCCATTAACAAACTGTCAAAAGTTCGAACTCTCTGCTCTAAATCCAGAATTGTATGCACACTACAGCCCAATACTGCAGTAATCTGTTAGTATTTCCAGCATTATATTAAAAAAATAATGTCAGAATTTGTTCATATCACCACAGTGATTTAATATGTATTTTCTCTAGGGGCCTTTATAGCTTAAACTCCCTCAAATGATCTCGTGTTCGTTCCTTGCTAGTGTCTCTAGTCTGTATACATCTCCCTCAGAGATCCACGTTCGACACCAGTTAGCCTAACACCGTTGGGTTCAATATTCATATGGATAAACATTCGTGTAAAACTCGGAAACATACGCATTCATCCGACATTGCAATATGCACGAAGTAAGTTCTACTATTTCCCTCCACTTTAACGATGCTTTAGTGGTAAGTTAACGAGCGTTTCTGTTTGATGAAATGCTTGTTGAAAGTTAAATAACCTTTAATGATGAATAAAGAGATAATGACGTTAGTGAAAACCCCGTCTAGTAGAAGGCGCCCAAAACTTACGAATAAAAAATAAAATATAATGCTGTGAATCGTGGAAGGAAGGATGGACAGACGATGACAGAGCAGATTCTAGCTTCGTAATTTCCAAAGCGTTGTGCTATATTAATATTATTAGTAATAGTAATGAAAATAAGATGTTTAGTTCGGAGTTTTATTCGTTGTTCAATATAAAAAGGAGAGTGATAAGAACTCAATTAACTGGGGAGTTCGTCCCTTACAGTGGCTGGTAAAAAAAGGAATGAAAATAAACAATGAATTTGTAGAATTAAACCGTGAGTAAAATATAAACATAAACAAGTATAGATGTTTGATTAGTGTAGTGAACTTTCTTAAATTATAATGCCACTATGCCTATTGTTTCTAGTTTCTGTCCGTGTGTATTAGCTCAGGTGAACAGACAGATTGATGAATAAATCGATGACTTTACATTATACTACAGTACGCATAGACGAGTGAAATAATTGGCGGCCGTTATCAGAGCAGAGTGCCGTGATAATAGCGTACAATCTTGTGCATTGCTTAAGGATTGCTCTTAATATTCTGGTTAGGTAGTGTTCCTTTCCGATCATGTTCTCAAGTTTGAGGCTATTATGTTTCTGTCTAGTAGTTCGAAGGCCTTTCTATGGTCACAAAGACTAACAGAAGTGATTCTAGGTCAGCACCCGACAAAGATATATACGCTGACGACACGGTCATGGTATCATAGAATAGGCATACCTACAACTCAGTTTTGGTACACTCATACCATGGGCAAACGAGAATGGACTCTCGATAAAATGACAACAAGACTGTCTATATAGTTTTAAGGAAAGAGGGAAAGATTGGGGCCCAAGACTACATATCCTACCTGGAAGGAAGAGTCAGGATTGTTAAATCCTTCAAATACCTAGGAGTGACACTACAAACCCCAGGGGGAATATTTTCACTCGTCGTGTAAAAGACAGAGCCATAGCGGTCAATAGAGCCATTAATGGCATCAAGTATCCACAAGCAATCTCCCTCGAGACAGAAATCAGGCTCTTCCACGCTAAAATACTGTCCATAACAACCTACGTTCTTCAGGAGATATGGGAAGACTTGAAGAAGAAAGATCTGGAGTGGGAGAAATTAAAAGCCACGTACCTTAAAAGGATATTCCAAGCCTCAAAGTATACACCATCAAGGTTAGCCTGTATTTTGGCAAGGAAGGCGTTTCTAATTCAAGACCTGATATACTAACTTCTGCTACCTGCCACAGTTAGGTAGGAAGAGTTGCTGAAAGATCTGCTAGAAAAGAAGATAGATGTAGACGACGACTTATACACCATAAGCGTCTTGATCGATTGAAGCTGGACAGGGACCTTCCATTGAATGAGGAATGTCGTCAATAGACTGGCGGTGCACGGCTTCCGCCTCAAAATGTGCAGTACGAAAATTTTCCACTCAGTGTCAGAAGCATGTACTTGCACGTTCTGCGGGATGAGATGTGGCCGTTACCACGTACTTTGGTGAAATCAGTGACTGGACTAAATGCTGAAGATTGAATCTCTATGTGAATATGTAAAATCAGTGACCTATATTTTGTAACTACGCACACTTGTGCGCTTTTTTGAATATTATTATGCATTGCTTTACTGAAACAGACTCTAGATACACAGTGCATAAGACGTCCAGTGTACTTTAACGCTGGCTGACGTGTTACATCCACCTTCTACGTGCTCGATGGCCTTTCTTTCATTCTTACTCCTCGACACCTATAATTTATATTTAATGTCCTTAAGAGATGTGTTTCCCAAAGTTTCACTTTATCTTGATTGACCATAATAAAAGCTGAGTTTCTCCCGAAGAATGACCAGTTTTGTCTGCTACCATGTCATTACACTCTTAGATGAGGCAATACTAATGGCCTCCGTGGACGTACAGGCTCTTATTTGGGCATTAAGATCGTTGCAAGGATTTCAATACTCTTATGGCTCAAAAGGAAGACGAATCCTTGTGCTTCAAAATGATTGTGAATAAAGAGAGATTCTTGCTAGCTTGGTATATACAACTACGCAGGAGAACATGACGATAGTACCTGAGTTAAAATACACTTTTTAATGCACCTTCAATCAAAGGATAAGTGAGATGATTAACTACTGTATCTAATTACTTCCCAATCAAAAGATTTTGATGGATAGATGAACTTAAAATTACATTCAGTACACCGGTAACTGTTTTCTAACACTGGGGGTACATGAACACACTTATAGGTTTAATGTAACTAGAATTTAATGATTTTCAGTTGGTCAACATGATTTTACCCAATTCTAATGGGTGCTTCCCTAAACCATAAAATAAATACATGAGATTAATAAATACTCTTGGATGACCAGTTTCGATCGTCAAGCGATCATCATCAGATCCTTACACTTAGGGCGTTAAATCTATGTCTGTAAGTATGTGGGTGACGTTACTTACAATATATGCACTTATTTAGTTGCAGCTGTTATTATAAACTAGCGCAGCTTTTCAAGATTTGTTGGTTTCATGTGATTTTTTCAAGATATTGTTAGAGGTCATTGGCCTTCAAGATTGCTTGTTTAGTGTGATATCTGTGATTGTTAGTATGTGGTGAGGTTGGTGTTTGTATTGGAATGAATTAAGAAATGAACTGGTAGTTTGAGCGATGTGGGATTCATTCTCTCTGGATTTGCACCAATTTTTGTATACACAGTGTGTGCCATAAGTGATATAATTGTGCACATTTTCAGAGGCAGCAGTCTAACCAAATATACAATAATTAGTTCAGTGTATTTTAACCCTTGACTCTCAATATCTCAGAGTCCAAGCAAAGCATGAATTTCTCTTAGGCCACAACAATTCAAGTATGTTTCGAGAAAAGTTAAAATGCCAGTATTACCAACTCCATTGATTAATTGGTGGTATCCTTATAAGAAGGGTAGGTGTCATTTGATTCATCTTTAGTTTGAATCTTATATTTTAATAAAATTAGGCGCTTTACTTCTTTACATAACTATTTGCTTATTTTATTGTTTTTACCAACAGGTAGCCCGATGACGAATAATGCACAAAATCAATAATAAAATACTAAATATAAAATTAAGCATACAAGTTGAGGGATTCTAAAAATCATTTGCGTAAAATAAAGTCAACACAATGAAAAGAAATCTGTCACATTTGAACACAATTTAACCATTTAAGTGCTGAATTAACTGTTTGCTATCTGAGTGCTGATTTTTTTTATTCGCATGTATAAACAAAATTGTAGATGTCATAACTTTTAACTTAGCGGCTTCGGTAGCGTAGTCAGTAGCATGCTGAACTTCTATGCCCAAGATCGTGGGTTCAAACCCAGCCGAAGTCGTCAGATTTTAAGAGCGTTACAATCCAACAGTATGCTTTCCTTCGGCAGAGAAGTAAAGTCGGCGGGCCCATGTCAGATTTCTGACATGTAAAAGAACCTACCACTACAATTGGTAGTGTCAGCCAAATTTGTAGGTTATATTTGCTTGGTTAGAAACAAATATGCAAAAATGAGGAAAAAGTAGACTATGAGATCGATCCGTAAAAATGTGTATCTGTCTGGCTGGTTGTGTGTGTGTGTGTGTGTGTGTGTGTGTATCCCTATCAACTCCTAAACGCCTGCAGCAATCGAAACAAAATTTGGTAAGAGTAAATATATATACCTGAATATCTCAATGCCGTATTTGAAAATGATATCAGTGCTACCAACTGTTGAAAAATCGCAATTTAAATTTGAGCACCATGTAAGATATCTTGAAAGGTATGAATGGGAGCTATTTATAAATTGGTACACGTATGATAATAATATTTCAGTTTAATTTCCAGGAGGCCATACATGGCAGTGTTGCCAAAATGATTATAAGCCTGCAGATAGGTCTCATTTTTAAATGCATATAACTTCTACACTGTCAATTGGAATTCAACCAAATTTCGTTTGTGCTATCTTTACGTAGCCAGATATGACTGAGCGTATTCTTAAGAGACAACAGAGCTGCCAACTGTTAATAAATGCTGTCAATTTATTGTATCCAAATACCAATATATCAGAAAGTATGCAAGCCAATAACTTTAAATTATGCACGCGTATAGTACCTGACATTCTATATTAATTTGGAGTAACTTATACTGTATACGTCAGTGCTACCAACATGATTCTAAGACTGCTGGGATGTCCAACTTCAAATACATGTAACTTTCATACTATCATTTGGATGTCAACCAAATTTCGTATATGCTATGTGTACCATAACAGATATGACTATGCGTATTCTTAAGAACAACCAGGGCTGACAACTGTTAATAAATGCTGTCTCTATTTTTGTTACCCTAATATCAATATATCAGAAAGTATGCAAGCCAATAGCTCTAAACTTTGCTCACGTTCAGTACCAGGCATTCTAGATTAATTTGGAGTAACTAATATACGTCAGTGCTGCCAACATTATTCTAAGCCTGCTGATAGGTCCAATTTTAAATTACACGTAACTTATACACTAACTAATGGATTTCATTCAAAATTGGCATAACAATAGATCATATTATTTCAGATTATTTCTGGCCAATAAATGCATGACATTGTTGCCAACATGATTTTACGCGCGCTGTGAGATCCAATGTTTAACTGCATGTATCGTCCAAGCTATCCATTGGACTTCAACCAAATTTTGTATTCTGTACCTTACGAGATGGAACTAAGAATATATTCAGTCACCAGGGCTGCCAACTGTAGTGCTCTATTAGGCTACATTATGCCAGGTATACAGTATTTCGAACTAATTAGAAATATCGATATTCCCATCTTAATTTCGTCATTATTCTAGATAGATCCATATAGATTAATCATCGGCATGAATCTTTAATTTTAAGAAAATGCATATAACTTCTACACTATAAATTGAAATTCAACCAAACTTCGTATGTGCTATGTGTACATAACCAGATATGACTGAGCGTATTCTTAGGAGCCAACAGGTCTGCCAACTGTTAATAAAATGTATAGTACCTGTCATTCTATATTACTTTGGAGTAACTTATATACCTCCATGCTATCCTTTGAACTTCAACCAAATGCTCTACAAGTTGGGCGATCATTCGAAACGTTTATACAGCTATTACAATCAATACTCATTAAAACCGCCTCGTCGTTCTTATTTATCATTGGCCTGTCTTCACAGACGACATACACTTTATTAATTTAATCAGTAGGTAACTAATATAGTATACCATTTCATATTCTTTGAACCAAATTCACAACAGGTGAAAAGAAACTTGTTTGTTGTTCCGCCATGCTTGTTTATATCACAGATGAACATCAGTTATGGAGGAGGCTTTACAAAGTGATCTGCTAGTTAATTCTGGAAGTAAAAAGATCCAAACTCAAGTACTACTTCATAATGCCCAATTAAATGGCAAGGGATTGATTAAGCGATTGAACGGGGACTATGAAAGGAAATGAAAGTTCTCGTGCGCCGTCTATAGATGGGATTACCAATCAACGGGTTAGTGGGGCTCATACAACGCTTATATCAATCTGTGCAAGGTTGTGGATCAAAACTTCCTACTGTGCTGGCTAAATTAGTCGTTGGATATCGCTCGACAAGTTGGGCGATCATTCGTAACGTTTATACAGCTATTACAATCAATACTCCTTAAAACCGCCTCATCGTTCTTATTTAGCATTGGCCTGTCTTCACAGACGACATACACTTTATTAATTAAATTTTTACTGGGCGCCAGTTATCGTAATGATAACACATTAAAATTTTATTTAGCCACGGCCGCTCCCTTCCTTGAGCCAAGATCTATCATCGGAGCGTAGGGCAATAAACTTGCTCTATGAGATACTCTTTGCATTCCAACTATATATATACAACTGCCAATGAACAAGACATTTTAACTAATGCTGGTTTACTTACAACAAAATTATCAATAACATTTTATCTGAGGTTTCGAGCTATGTACAATATGTGCATTGATATTCCCTAATTGCTGGGCAATATTGACTGTCTTCTTGCTAGCGCTGATCTTCTGTGGTCCACATACCTGGTGCCTTGTGATTCAAAGCCCATCTCGTTGGTCTGCTTGCAGGCTAATTTGAGATCTTACGCCAACACGCGTTTATTGACCTTTGAAAACCTTTGTTGTTGTTGTTGCTGCTGCTGATAATTGTTTCTGTGTTTGATCACTATGGTAAGCAAATTTGAACACACCAGGCTAATTAATTCCACTAAGTCCCATCTCACTGAGGGACTGACAAAGTCTACGACTGAAAGAATCAATGCGTGGATGCGTGATTGAATAAGTGAGTATTCGAATGAGTGAATAGCAAGTGTTGCAGTCGCGCTGGGTTTATATACACTCTGAGTGGTCCCGATGTTTCGCGGCATAAATTTGCCCGCTATCCATCAGACCAATTTTAGCAAAGCATTTCTCAGTCCCCAAGCGACGCCTTGACTTTTCCGAGCGGGAATACAGGCCCGCGCACTTCAAATATTCCACTCAGTACACGCTATTCCTCTAGTTGCGCACGCTATATTTGCGCCAAATCTTTCCCCAAGCCCTTGTCTCCGGTCAGCTTGGCTTCGTTCCAGAAATACATTTCCTTGCAAAATGTTGCTTCACTGTCCATAACTTCTTCCAACCATGCCCGTCCTGTCCTGTCATTACAATTTAACTAATAAAACAGCCCTAAACCTCTATAAAAACCCTGTTTCTTAATATAAACACTTGACAATAATATATACTGTACAGGATATGATTATGGTAATGACGTGAATATGATATGGCCCCTCCCTTGATAATAATGGGTGAATAAGACGATATAACTTTGATATTACAATAATAATAATAATAATAATAATAATAATAATAATTACATAATGATTGTAATAATAATAATAATAATAATAATAATAATAATAATAATAATAATTTGTACCGTTATCAAGATTACGTTACACTACCGTTGTTGTTTTTAATGTAACGGCATAAAAGTTTATAAACCATGAAATGACACCTTCTAATTACATCTAATATCCAAACATGTTATTTGTTTGGTAGTATAATGAAAATATTTCCAATATTCTATTATGCAGTTTTTAATGGTAGTATTCCACAAAAATCAAAACTCTCACATTTACTGTTCAAATCCCATGAAACATTGCTAATACATTACTTTGTACAGTCTCTAGAGGATGTACCAAAATAATTACAACAACTAATAAATCAGTGACCAATTTATATACACTTATATATCAGGTGGCTCATTTGCCCCGTAAAATAAACCTATAAGTGTCCAGCATACGCTACTGTTGAATAGGATGCCTAACAACTGATTTCCACAGGGGTTACACCGCATTTTGGCAGAATACGTCAGAGTACGAAGGGATAACAACAGGATGGCAGCTCTTTACATGTTCCTCAGCGCTACCCATCTAATGCACACAATTGCGTTATGAAACCTCGCATTTGAGAGCGTAATGGGCTCATATGTATAATGTGCGAGCTTCGGCGGGATTGCAACCAGATTCTCCATAGATTAAATTATTTGTGTATACTCGTCGTAGGTGAAAAACTCAGCCATTGCCGATATGTTGACAGCAACTGTTATACTGCTGTATCAAGTACCAGCCTACTAATATGCTCTCGAAAGCCAGGTTCCATTAGGCTATGGGGCTCATTAGACGGGCAGCACTGAGGAACATGTAGCGAGCAGCCATCCCGTTGTTCTCTCTTGGCATTCTGACGTAACCCGCTTGAATTAATGGATACCCCTTAGGAATTCAGTTATTAGACCTCCCGTTCATCATTAGTACTTGCGGGATACCTAACAGTAGATTGTACGGTGCAAATGAGCCACCTGGTTTATATACTGTCTATGTAGGAAAAATCGGAAATGTTACCATGCTGAAACTTTAAAATATGTAGAAGTTTTAGTAATAGTCGCACGGCATTTGTAATTGTTCATGCCCGGCTACAGGTTGTTGGCTACGCAAAATGTATATCATGGCTAGTTTAGCACAAATCATGCTTTTTGTGAGATACTACCACAACAATTTGAATAATGGTATTTACGAAAATATTTTCATTATACTACCAAAATATATTGTTTTGGATATGAGATCCAATAAAAAGGCCTCCTTTCTTGGTTTACATATGTGCATGGAGTTACAATGAAATACAATCAAGATAAAGAAAGGTTTTTTATTCATAACCTGGGGGAGATGTCTAAGAACGGTGTATGCGCCCTCTAATCATCTGTAGCAGAAACCTTGGGCATACTATGTGAGTTCCTCAACAAATTCAGCAACACAGCCAGTCCTGATTTAATTAGAATGGTGAATTCAATATTTGTTAGTCTCCGGAGAGATTTCACACAAGTCTGAAGTTTCATTTGTATGAGATGTTAAATTAGTCATAAGGGTAAGAGTACATAGTTGATTAATTTATCTGTAATATCAACATCAATCCTTACGGTCCACGAAACATTACATGAAGCGTATAAACACAGTTTAGCTCATTAATAACTTACACACACTAACGGGATCTCTGTGTTTGATTCTTCCATTTAGGCCCATACAGTGATATTTACTGATGACCACACCCTGCTCGAACCACAGCTGGAGTAGCACTCCTCGCACTACTTCCCATACTTAAAACACACCAATGTGTTACTTTGCTGCTGGAACCGACAGATCTCACAGCTTTTCTCCTATCTATAGAGCTTCCAAAAAGACGTACCAAGAGCCCGGTGATGAGACTGACTCTGTGCATTTAGGTGAAACCTCGCGACAGGCGCGGCAAAACCTTAAAGATTTTATGGATAGTAATAATCCTTCATCAAGATAGCTCAAAAGGAATCTGGATGAAAGGCAAGTCTCAGGCGCTTTATCAGCATGCTGAAAATATCACTGACACCTTAACGAAAAGGCGGTTTAAGTTCTACGGCCACATTCTCAGAATGAACAATGACAGGCTGGCCAAAAGGATTCTCAACCTTGCGAGAACAATTGGTTTAGTGACATAGAATGCGTAGACATTAACCACTAGGAAGATGGCAGGCTATAGCTACAGGCCGGACGTTTGTTTTAGACGATTGCCCTTGACCTTGAAGCCTGCGGGTGTGCCTACACACACTCACTCTCTCACCCTATCGCTTCACACTTGTCACCACCGACCTGATGTAATGGAATTCCAGACTTGAGCAGACAGTACAGTCCACTTCGAAGTATTGTGTGACGCAGAAGTACACGTTACGTAGTTATGAACAGAACGTCATTATATTTGCCAATGACTGTACTTCAGTAGTAGTGTGAAAAAGGTTCGTCAATCATCGGACCGCTTGGGGCAGCTGATAACAACACAGGTACTGTAGTAACTCGCCTCCAGGCTTCCATTAAGAATTTTCACTCGTCTAAAGCAAACGTCCGGCCTGTATTATCGGTGTTGACTGAATATTAATCTATAATTATAAGATCCGCCTTGTCAATCACTAGAGGGTAGTTTACTAATTAAAATATACGTACATATTTCGTTATTACATTGACAACTTCATGAGCGTGAGAAAATTTTAGAAAATTATATCAACAAAGAACTAAAAAGAAAATGGATATTCTTAGAGAAATTCATCAATTTAAAATAATTGAATGGACACAAAAGAAAATAAAAGAAACATAATATTAAAAATCAATTAACATTGAATTAAACATACAATATGTTAATTGATTTATAATATTATGTTTTTCATGTTCGAGCCTTACTATTATATGTCAGAAAACTGTACTATAATGAGGCTCACTATAGTACAAGTATTCATTAAGGTACAGTTTCTCCAACCAATCAGAGCTCAAAATGTATGATGTGTGACCAATTAGGCACTTCATATCTTCGCACTTGAACACAGAATCCAACATATCGGATTACATGACTTGAAAGGTGACGATGTAAAATATATCCGATCAACCATTGTACAGTAATGGCAAACACAAAGACAAAATCACCGACATGGAAACTGCACCGTCCCATATGTTCGCGTAAATAAACTGGCGAATATGAGAAAAGAAATAGCACTGTACCTTAATATCCCCAACTCCAATTTTTACACAGGGCATTATTTCATACGGCAGGCTGTAGAGAAACATATGGTATTGCCACGCAGACAGAGCACAAGCGTGGTGCGTGGGTCAGCGAGCCTGGGAAGCAAAGAGAGCAATCTCGGTGCTTGCACTCCGATCACTAAATTCAAGTGACTTAATCTGGACTGATATTTATGAATATTTCTGTTCGAACATAAAATTAAATACATTAAAGTTATAATTATCGTCGAACATAAACAGCCGTATGCAACTCGCCTATAATGGTAATTAAGACAATCGTATGGAAATTATGAAACTCGCTTAGGCTCGTTTCATAATGTACTATTGAATTCCTCTTTGTGTCTATTCAATTATTTTAAATTGATGAATTTCTGTATGGATAGCCATTTCCTTTTTGGTTCTTTGTTGATATAGTTTTCTAAGATTTCTTCACGCTGATGAATTCATCAATGCATTAAATAAAAAAAAGAACGTGAATTTAAATTAGTAAAATACCTTCTAGTGTTTGACAAAGCGGATCTTATAATTATAGAATAGTGGAATAGAGAAATAATTTCAATAAATTGGCATTACAGAGGAAATTATACAGGATTGACTCCAGTAATCATATAATCAACAACCATAATTTTGCTAATAAAATGAATACCAAGACCAATATATCATGGATTGAGAGGAAGATTTTCAGTGCCCAGATGAAGAGATTTTGGGAGAAGACAAAAACACCGTGAGCTAAATAGGTTCTACCGCGCTTCACACATTGGCATAACGATGGAAAATATAACAAGTAGTTCCATGAAGAACTAAATAGCCTATTTTCATGTATACTACTGGTCTTTTCCGTTAAAACCACCCCCGCCTATTATTCCATTTCAATGTTTTAACTTCGCTTGGCCACCATGTTAGTTTTGTGCTCATCAGATTATTGGAAGACCCATAGTCTCTTGTTCTCTTTATTACTTTTTCTTTATTTCTCCTTCTAGTTGTTGATTACTTTAGGGGCTTTGCGACATCGTGGTCATGTTAGTAGCCCGGTGAGTTGGGTGTATGTAGAATTTGTCTGATAACCCGTGTCACTGTTTTGTCTGAACTGAAATGAAAATCCACAGCCTGCTTCCGGTCTCCGACCGGGTCAGGAATGGAATGAATGAAGCCCCCATCTAGCTGCGAGGATATGGACTGTGCCAGCCGCCAAGGACTGACGCACTCCTCTGGGGAAATGATTAAATGAATGGCAGATGAAATGAAATGATAATGGAGAGTTTTTTCGGCCCTCTAACCAGAATTATATTCCTTGGCAGAGCCGAGACCCAAACCCGGACCTCCGTGGTTACAGCCAAGAATGCTAGCCAGTGTGCAACGCGTATATTCAAAAACGAGATTTGAAACATCTTCAGAGGGATTAAGATTCAATAAATAAATGTATTAATAGGCTTTATGTTCGACGATATCGAAATGTAAATACAGTATTATATGTCAGAAAACTGTAGTATAATGAGAGTTATTGAAATACTACTTTTCATTATGATAGAGTTCCTCCAACCAATCAGAGCTCAAGATTTTCATTCATAGACCAATTAGGTAAGGATAGTTTCACACATGCGCTCAAAATGCAACATGTCGGACATGAATTGCATGATTTGAAAGTTGACAATTGAAAGGGTATCGGATCAACCATTGTAGTTACAATCCCAAACACAAAGACAAAATCAGCTCGAACCATCACGGTAACAGGAAAATACTGCGAAATAATATGCAGGAAATTAAGGAATCTACGTCCAGAAGTTTGGAACACACCATCCTTCTACCCTAGCCTATACCGACATGGAAAGTGTGCACCATCCCTAATGTTTGCATAAACAAACTGCGGAATATTGCAAAATAAATAGCACACTATCTTAATATCCGCAACACCAATTTCTACACAGGGCATTGCATTCGTACGATTTCGCCGACAATTTTAGTGAATGTTGTTTTTCATATAATCACTCTAGATCGTCATGGACGCATCAAGCATATGACATTTGATCCACAGAAATTATAACCCAGTTCTCTGTTCAGTAAAGGGGTTTCTTATGCGAAACATTTCCGCCAGATGTCATGACTGTTCTATGTGGGACTCCACTGATTTGCCTTCCGTTGACATTCTATACGCATCGAATTTGAAGAATAATTAGTTGATTATACGATACATTTTAATTTTAAAGCTTTTTTTACCAACCATTGTGTGTCATTTGACCAAAATAACAAAATGACCCAACATAGTACCTGTGCGCTATCTGTTGGTGATAGTTCACGATAAACAATGTTTCAAAGCTTAAGAATCATTATTGGGTAGAGAGCAAATGCTGAGCCCACACAATTCCCAAGGAGAAGAAGTCAACCGTCAGAATCTCAACAGATATTTATGAATATTGATGTTAGAACATATTATAAAGTTATAATTATCGTTCAACATAAAAATTCCTATGCAACTCGCCTATATTGGTAATTAAGGCACACGTATGGAAATTATAAAACTAGCTTCGCTCGTTTTACAAACATACTTGTGTCTTAATTATTGTCATTATAAAAACGGAAGCTTGTAGTTTAACGTGACCGTTAATCTTGAGATCATAAGCCACGGGACCTCCTTTTTACGTGGACTCTGAACCACAGGACATGGCATTTCACTTCGAAAATCTCACATGCATTGACCGAGAATCGAACCCGGACCGGTTGCCATTATAGGCTCGTTACATAATGCACTATTTTTCAATTTATAAGATCATCCATATCATTAGGATATTTCTCCCCTTAAAACAAAATCACCACCCACGTTCTCGTCTTTCAAGCTAAAGTTTTACAAGCCTACATTTTGTACACACCCTGTACTCCGAGTAATACATTTGTCTTACGAATGGAGCACAAAACTGACGAGCATAATTGGGACCATTATACCAGTAGGCGGAGTAAGGCTTCTGTTCAGTTAGCGGCACCAGTTATCAAGTTACAACATGCGGGCCATATATAGAGGAACCAGTTCTCATTCGCTGAGACCTCATGCGAAATTTAATAAACTCATATAATGCTGACACTGCTTTTGCTTACCAAGTCATGTCTACATGTACGTAACCTTGTTGGAATTTATTTGTATGGACTGGAAATATTACTAGCATGAGGTAATTTCTGCTTCATTAGCATAATCTTTTTTCAGTCGGTCAATACAAGTGAGCCAATTGGATTGGGCAGGAAATACCCAATATAATATTGTTATAATAATTATTTTGCCATACTACTAAAACCCATGGCGCTACAGATTATGGGGTGTCGCGTGGTCAGTGCATCGGGTCCCCTCAGCCGTTAATCTTGGTTTACGTGACCGAGATGCTGTCTTACTGTCAGACAGCAACTTGCGCTGCCTCAGAGAGCTACTCAGTGTTGTCCTCACGGGGCTGAGTGCAACCCGTTCTAGCCCTCACGTCAGTTTCTAAAATACCTCACGGAGTCGGGAATCGAACCCGGGGCCTCCGGGTGAAAGGCAGGCTCGCCACCCCAACACCATCATACTACTATCTGAAGGAATATTTAGTTATTGGAATTTTAAGGGGCGGAAAAGCGAGGCCATCATCCCCTATACTTGAAGGAAATGTTACATGCATTATTTACAAGTCCATCTCGTTGTGTAGCGGAAAACATTCTTGGATGTCAGCTCGGAGATCCGGGTTCGATTCCCAGCAGTGCAAATTCAAATTATGGCCTCAGGGGTGAAACATGGACAACTCAACCTCGTAAGGCACAAATGAGAAGATCAGGGTTTGATTTCCATCTCAGCTACCTTGAAAGTGGTTTTCCGTTGTTTTCCAATTATAATATTGTTATTTAAATTACTTTTAAAAACTACAACCCTACGCAATAATTCATTTTGGTGAAATAATTTTATAAATATCTGCATTAGTTTACGAGTTATGATTTTAGAAGCCGGGCATTGCGCAGGCTACTTAAGAAGTCAAATAACGTTGTCGTTCATTTTCTCAAACCTGTATTTTTCAAGTCCATTTCCCATGTAACTCCTAAATTACAGAGGCGTGCAAATTATGTTAGACTAAAATAATGAATTTAAAACAGTCACACTTCTTTCATTCAATTTTTGTAATATTATTTATATATGCCAGAAAACTGTACTATAACGAGGCTCATTTTTCATTATGGAACAGTTTCTCCCACCAATCAGAGCTCAAGAAACAGTTGTTTGACCAATTAGATAATTAGATGCGCTGAGTTCCACGGCCTTCTAATTTAAATTTCACTGCCTGGCCTAGTGTCATAGTAGGGTAATCGAGGAGGCCATGGTCAAATACAAGGCATTCTATGCGTCTCATGCGCTCTGTTCAGTACATAAAACTAGCGAAATCTCGACAGATATTTATGAATATTTATGTTCGACCATAAAATAGTTATAATAATTATCATCGAATATAAACATTCGAATGCAACTCGCCTATAATGGTAATTAAGGCACTCGTATGAAATAATAAAACTAGCATACGCTGTTTTTATAAACATACTCGTGTCTTAATTATTGCCATTATAGGCTCGTTGCATTATGTAGCCTACTATTGTATTACCCCTAAGGACTTACTTCTTCCCACAAGAAATTGCGTGGGGAAATTTTTAAAATTGAAGATTCTGAGGGACACCTGAGCTGGGTCAGTTTTCTCTTTTTTATTGACTTTGGAATGTATCCTCTAAATCTGGTGATTTCAGTCCATGGTCCACGAATCTTTGAATAGTTCAAGAGCGAACTATCAGCAATAAAAGACTTCGAATCCTTCTGCACCAAATTCCGAAGAAAACTAGAATACCGTAATAAAAAACAATCAAAAAGTGTGATATTCTGTTTTAGCAAGGATCCTCAATCAGTGGAAATTCTAAAAAACGGACATTTCAGTTAGTTTCCTAAGAGAAAATGTAATTAAGACCGTTGGTTAATCATTCGATAAAAAAGCCACGCAATAGTAGGCCTACATTATGCAACGAGCCTATAATGGCAATAATTAAGACACGAGTATGTTTATAAAACGAGCGTAGCGAGGCATAGGCGAGTTGCATACGACTGTTTATGTTCGACGATAATTATTATAACTGTTTTATGTTCGAACATAAATATTCATAAATATCTGTCGAGATTTTGCTAGTTTTATGTACTGAACAGAGCGCATGAGACGCAGGGAATGCCTTGTATTTGACCATGGCATCCTCGATTACCCTACTATGACACTAGGCCAGGCAGTGAAATTTTAATTAGAAGGTCGTGGAACTCAGGGCATCTAATTATCTAATTGGTCAAACAACTGTTTCTTGAGCTCTGATTGGTGGGAGAAACTGTTCCATAATGAAAAATAGTGTTATAATGAGCCTCATTATAGTACAGTTTTCTGACATATAATAGTCAGGGTCGAACATAAACATTTTTACTGTATTAAGTCATAAAAAGAAAAAAGAATGAAATGTTGGAAAACTAGCATCGAGTCTACTAATTTGCACGCCTCTCTATAAGGTGTATTACATTGCATTGTTTCTCACGTGTTCTTAGGGATGGGTGTACAAACCTCACCAAAATCAAGGGCCATGGTTGGATCGTTGTTTGTAAGAACAAATATCTCCTCACTTATCACTTGACTAAAATACTATATTTAATAATAGAGTCCTTTTGGAGGTTAGTATTGTAGTTGTTACCTTACAAAGCAACCTCCAATAAATAGAACAAAATAGATTAATAAATATTTCAGTTATCAGGGAAACGGTAAAACCCGACAACTTAACAATCGCTAATTTGATTTTTTATGTGCTGGAGACGTTTTTAACAAGTAGTTCCGTGACGAACTAAAGAGTCTACTCTTCTTAAAATTTAAAATTCATGCTAAGGATATAGACCTGTCTTCAATAGTGACGAAATTAAGTTGGTAATACTGACTTCTTTAATTAGTTCGAAATATATCTGAAATAGTATAGCGTAATAGACCATTACAGTAGGCAGACCTGGAGACTGAATATATACTTCGTTTCATCTTTTAAAGTACAGAATGCACATACGAAAATTTAGTTGAAATCCAATGGATAGTATGGACGTTGACATTGGATCTAACTGCGCGCGTAAAATGATGTTGGTAATAGTGCCAAGTGTGTGTTGCTCAGAATTAATCTAAAATATTATGATCCATCATTTTGCCAATTTTGGATGAAATCCATTTGTTTGTATAGAAGTATTTAAAAATTGGACCTATCAGTTGGCTTAGAATCATGGTGGCAACACTGTCATATATGGTCACCGGAAAATTAATCTGGAATGTTATTATCTATGCGTGCCAATTGTGGAACAACTCGCATGCATAACTTATGAGATATCCAGCATAGAGCTCAAATTTCAACTGTGCTTTTTCAGCATTTGGTAGGACTCACGTCATTTTACTATATGGCCTTGATGTATTTAGGTATTGGTCTTTACTCCTACCAAATTTGGTTTCGATACCTGCAACCGTTTAGGAATTGCATGTGGGGGACACACACACAGGCGGACAGATACACATCTGCCCGGGTGATCTCATAAGACTACTTTTTCATATTTTTTGCAAAATGTGACAAGTAGGCTAAAAATACACCTGTCCTATACACACGAGGAAGTTTACATGTAAAACGTTTCATTGGTTTATATATGATAGAATCAGAGATAAAAAGGGTTTGGAGTTGTTAACGTTTGAAGGTGTTAGGATGTACGAACCTCCTTAAGATACAATTGTTTTTATAACATGACACAAAGAATGATGGACATGTTCGTTTGACAAGATCGTGTTATTCTCAGATTTTATCACCCAATTTGCTTGAATATAGCTAGCGGCAAGGTGAAACGCTTACGTCGAGTACCTGTTAGTGTTGACGCTCTAATGCAGCAGGCGACAGATTAAACTTTAAGTCGGCATAATAAAGAACAAGGTAAAACATACGCTGAAGCGAGGTACAGGTGTGTAAGGCAAACATTACTGAGCCAAGTAGATAAGTTATGTCCACACTATTCCGTACTGTTAGCCTACTGTTCTAAACATCAGTTTCCCACCTCTTTGGAGTCACTAAGAAATAATAATTTACTTGAACCTCTAGATAATATATCATGTAAAAGCTTTTATTCGGATGAGAAGTATTTTACTGAAGAAGGTTTTATGGGAGTGAGAATTTGTGGTTTTGTGTTATTTCTTTGTCATCGTTTACATAAATCGTAGAGTATTTAGGCAAGTGGCTGGCTGGCAGTGTTTATGTCCAAGACACTTGTTTGGAACGGTGCAAGGTCGAGTCTGGACGTTCGCCAACAACAGCCAATGTTGCACATGCATCATCTCACATTGGAATGGCAGGAATTGCGTTTTAAGACATCCAGGACGCATTCTGCCTTTGGCTCAGCCTATTGAACGTAAGGAGTAAAATTAGCCCATGCTATGTAGCAAACAGTGTATCTCCAGTGTTATTATTATTATTTTAGCCTACTTTTCACATTTTGTAACAAGTAGTTCCGTGATGAACTATACAGATTATTTCCATATATCCTACTTATGTTCATAGCCCCTATGAACATACAAAATTTCAGTTTTATTGTTGTAATAGATTCGTAGATATTGAGAACCTTCTAAATGTATCGGATGGTCGCCATGTTGGATTGTTATATGTATAGATCATAGAGTTATGTACCATTAAAAGAAAATCGTTGTGTAGGTTCATTATTCAAACTTTCACTTCGATCGCATGCTTGAGACACGAGAAATATAAACTTAATTTTAACATTTCGCATAGCCGCCATCTTTAGGTTATGTAAACAATTGAACTAAATTAGATGCCAATGCATTACAATGTGTATAAATATTTGCTGTACCAAGTTTCATTGCGTTTGGGTGGTTAAATCGCGAGAAAAGTCTATATAAAAGTTTCAGCTTCGCTTGGCCGGCATGTTCGGTTTGTAGTCAACAGGTTTTTAAAGTCTCATAGGTGAACGTTGTGCAAAATTTCATCGTGATATCGGTAATAGTTTCGGAGATATAAAATGCCGGTGAAATATTTCGCACAGCCGCCATGTTTAATTGGTGAGACGAAGGCACGGTTGGGGTCGGCCAAAATGCTGGTATAACCTTGCCGAGTTTAATTGAAATCAGTCTAGCCGTTTAGAAGCTATTAGGGGACACACACACACACACAAACGCACACACATTCACACTCACGGACAAAAGTTGATCGCATATGCCTATATTTTCATAAATGAAAACAGGCTAAAAATGAGGATAATGTAGTTAGTTATTGTTGTTTTAAGGGGCGTAACTACGAGGTCATCTGCCCCTGAGGATAAAGTAGACTTGTGAGATCAATCCGGGCAACTGTCTGTCTTATTGTGTGTCCCTCTGTCTGTCTGTATGTGTGTGTGTGTCATTCCCCGCTCCTTCCCCCCCCCCCCCCCCCCCCCTATCAACTCCAAAATGGCTTCAGCTATCGAACCCAAATTTGGTAGGAATATCTCACGACGATATTTAAAAATGACGTCAGTGCTACCAACTGCTGAAAATTCGCAATTGAAATTATTTATGTTGGTTATCTCGGAAGGCTTGTATGTGTACTGCTCCAAAATTCACCCACGTATTGATAATATTACAGCAGATTAATTTACAGCAGCCCATGACAGTGTTCCAACATGATTCTAAGCCTGCTAATTGGTCCAATATTTAAATACATGTAATTTCCATTCCATCAATTGGATTTCTACCAATTTTGGTATGAGATTTGCGTACCGGAACGGACATGAAATGCCATTTTTTAGTCAACAAGGCTGCCAATATTGATAAATCAGCTCTATATATTTTTATCCTCTTACCAATATATCAGAATTCTAAACTTTGCACAAATATAGTACCTGCAAATGTAGATTAATTTTGAGTAACCGATCTACGACAGTGCTACCAACATGATTCTATGCGTTCTGATAGGTTTAATGTTTAATCTCATGTAACCTCCAAACTAATAAATGTTTTTTTTCCAAAATTGGCACATGTATAGATTATAATATTTCAATTTGTGTTTAAGTATCCCATATATGGCAGTGGTACCAACATGATTTTACGCTTGCTGATTGGTTCAATGTTTAAATACATGTAAGGAGCATACTTTCAATTGGAACTCAACCAAATTTTGCATGTACACTGGTACTTTCAGAGATGGAACTAAGGATATATTCAGAGTCACCAGGTCTGCCAAATCTTGAATTATGTTCTCTGTTTTGCACCATAGTCTCAGTAGATTAGAAAGTATGCAGGCGAACATATCTAAATTTTTCAAGCTTATAGAACACAATATTCCAGATTAATTTTTGAGTTGGCAATTTTGCCAACATGAGTCTATAGGTTCAATGTATAACTGTATGAAACATCCATAATAACGAATGGATTTTATCCAAATTTGTAGCGTGCAATGTATGCTTTTGAATGTACAATGGTGCTTTTTTTATCAGAGTCAGCAGGTCTGCCAACTGTGTATAACAATCTCTATTGATCTCTAGAATCAATATCTCGGAATAGGTGAACAGAACACACTTCAAACTTAGCAAACTGTAAGTACAAGATGCTTTAGAGATATTTAGAGTTAATCGTCAGAGTTAGTGCTACCAACATAATTCTATGCTAGCGTATAGGATCATCGTTTAACTCCATATAACTTCCGTACTAATAAATGGATTTTAACTAAATTTCGTAAAAGTAATGTATGGCTCAAAAGATATAACTTGGCATACTTTTGGAGTCATCAGGGCTACCAACTCTTATGTTCTCCATAATTTTGAACACTAGTCTCAATGTATGGAGGCAAACAGTTCAAAATTTGGCATATGTGTATAAACGATGTGTTTGCAGATTCATTTCGAGCAACCCATATGTGACAGTGTTGCCAACATAATTCTACCCGTGCTGATATGTTCAATGTTTAGCTGCATGTAACTTCCTTAATATTATTAGATAAATAACAAATTTTATAAATTGTGTGTGTGCCGTAAGGAATATATTAGTGCGCATATTCAGAGGCAGCAGACCTACCAACTGCCTAGTAACTCTCTCTAAGCGTTTGAGCAGTAACCTAGACTCTCAATATCTCTGAATCCATGGAGAGAAACTATTTCAAGCAAACTCTAGTTATCTATTAGCCTACAATACTTCAGGTATAATACGAACAAATCGTAAATTACCAAGTTAATTTCGTCATTATTATAGCTAGATATATACTGTATAAGTCAATCATTGGCATGAATCTTAAATGTTAAGTAAAGTAGGCTCTATAGTTCGTCATGGAACTACGTGTTGTATAATAAAAACAAGATATTTACAAAGGAACTCGTAGCCAACTTCCTCTTCCAAATATGGGTATAGTTATAAGTCGTTATTATCAAGCAGTATAATTGAATGTTCTTCTGATGAACGTTCTCTGCAAATTCTCTTTAATTCTCTGCAAAAAGCATAAAATCAACAATTCCGTACATTGAAGATGATATAATCAATTCATCTGGTCGCAGGAGTGGAATTGGAACAAAACTTAGTAGACGGGAATCTTATTTATCGTAAACTCTAAACATTCATTTCAGGGCTTGATAAGGACAAGGAGTACCCATATATTTAAGACAAAGTAGGCTACATGAACTTTACTGACCATCTAGGTTTTTTTTTGGATTTTGTTTAGTTATATCAGGCAATTTTTCATGTTTTGGCACCCGCTTCAATTTTTTTTAATATCAAAATTTTAATTTCTTTGTTTTTCAAGGGGCAGATGACCTCACTATTCCTTGCCTTAAAAAACAACAATCTTCATCATCATCAACATCATCATCTCCAACAGCAACATCATCATCATCATCATCATCATCATCATCAACAACAACATCAACAACAAAATTATACTCATCATCAATAGCATCATCATCAACATCATCACCAACATCGCCATCATCATCTTCAATATCAACAGCATCATCGTCATCATCAACATCATCATCAACATCATCATCATCAGCAACTACAACATCATCATCATCAATATCACCATCATCATCATTGACAGCATCATCCTCAACAACATCATCATCAACATCATCATCATCATCATCATAAACAACAACAGCATCATCATCATTATCATCATCATCATCAACAACATCATCAGCAGCAACTACATCATTATCATCATCATCATCAATATCACCATCATCGTCACCATCAACAGTATCATCCTCAACAACGGCATCATCATCATCAGCAGCAACAGCAACAACAACAGCATCATCATCAACAGCATCATCATAAACAACAACAAGAGCATCATCATCAACATCATCATCATCAGCAACTACATCATCATCATCATCAACAACATCACCATCATCATCATTGACAGCATCATCCTCAACAACATCATCATCAACATCATCATCATCATAAACAACAACAGCATCATCATCATCATCATCATCATCATCAACAACAACATCATCAGCAGCAACTACATCATCATCATCATCATCATCATCATCAATATCACCATCATCGTCACCATCAACAGTATCATCCTCAACAACGGCATCATCATCATCAGCAGCAACAACATCATCATCATTATCATCATCAGCAGCAGCAGCAACAACTACAGCATCATCATCAACAGCATCATCATAAACAACAACAAGAGCATCATCATCAACATCATCATCATCAGCAACTATATCATCATCATCATCAACAACATCACCATCATCATCATTGACAGCATCATCCTCAACAACGGCATCATCATTATCATCATCAGCATCAGCAGCAACAACAACAGCATCATCGTCAATTTCATCATTATCATCACCATTCTTCTTTCTTTCTTTCTTTCTTTCTTTCTTTCTTTCTTTCTTTCTTTCTTTCTTCGTTTTGCCCACTTAGGGAGTGCGCTTGAACTTGTTGACTCGGGTTGATGGAGCTTTCCTCTTCTTCTCCTCCCAAAATCTCCTCATGAACTCGCTATGCCCCTTCTTACGTTCCTCCGTCCATTTTTTTTCCAGTGGTCGTTTTAGCTTTTTCGGCGAAAGAGTGATTTGTAACTCGGGTTCCAAAAGTCTTGCGATTCATGATGCTATCTTCTGTAATGTTTATTTCCTTTAAGTCCTGTTTGATTTCTTCTAACCAACTGATTTTGACCTTCTTTGAATTAATTATATCAAGCAATTTTTTTGCATATCTGGTGTTGTCCATTCGGCAGATGTGACCATAAAATTTCAATCGTCTCTTACGCACGGTATCAGTGAACTTATTGATTACTGTGTACAAGTCTGTGGTTTTCCTTTTAATCCATATACCATTAACATAAACGGGGCCATATATTTTCCTGAGAATTTTACGTTCCTGGATTTCGATTTCACCAATTTGAGAGTGGCCTCCTAGAGATATAGTTTCGGAGGCGTACAATGCTTCCGGAAGAACAACTGTCTGGTAGTGCCGTAGTTTTGCATTTCGTGACATCACTCTTTTATTATAGTGATTCCATGTTATTCGGTATGCTTTCTGAAGTTTGGTAGCTCTTTCTAAATTAGCTTTCCTGTCCAATCCAGACGGTACAATAATTTCTCCTAAATATTTGAAGGAAGGTACGTGTCTAATTATTCCATAGTTGGTCTGTAGTGGAGATCTAGGGATATTCTGGTCTCCATTTACTATGAAATGCGTCTTCTCATACGATATTTGGAGTCCTGTCTTTGATGCTAACTCATGTAACTTCTCTATGGCATACTTGGTTTCTTCACTAGTCTTGGTAAAGATAGCTAGATCATCAGCAAAAGCTAGGCATTTTACTTTTATTTTCTGTTCCAGAGTACCAATGCTTATGCCTTTGATGTTGTTTTCCCACTCCCTGATGAGTTTGTCTAACACTAAGTTAAAAAGCAGTGGTGAGAGGCCGTCACCTTGTCGAACTCCGGTATGTACTTCGAAAGGCTCTGATAGTTCACCTAGGAACTTCACTTGAGATGTTGTGTCAGTGAGAGTCTGGCGGATTAAGTCCCTGGTTTTCCTGTCAACTCTGAGCTCTTCTAGGGTGTTCAGAACAGTTTGTCTGTCAATAGAATCATACGCCTTCTTAAAATCATCACCATTATTATTAACAGATCTTCAATCCAGAACAACGACTTTGAACGTAATCTACCGACACGAGATTGTCGCATTTAACCCCCTACAAATACTATCAAACTGATTCGGATGCATACTCATTATCCTAGAAGGCCAACGCCTAACTAAGATACTCAGCCCGACAAATGTGTATCCTGTGAAATACATCATTCGGTTCATTTACTTACTTACTTTTGGACTATCTGAGCTCTAAACGCCTTTGAATGTCCTCCTTCCCGATAACCCACTATTTCATGAATTCAGTAGATTGATAACCTTTTAACTTTGCTCCTAATTTCCTTATCATTCACTAAAACAAGGAAGCAATTAATTAATAATCAACTAACAGTCACATAATGCTTCATTATTCAACAGTTCGCCCCATATTACCTCTTCCCTAATGAGGCTCGTAATTTAGATTCAGCTGTCATAATAAATGCATATAATATATACATATAGTAGTTCATTAACTATTTTAATTTGACCAGCCAGGGCTAAGGAGCGAGAGCCCAGTGGCTGTATGGCAGGCGTTCTGAACTTTTTTGAGACTGTGAACACCACACTCATGCCATACCAAATGTCCGAGCACCATTAAATTGGATGTAATATTATAATAAATGCAAGCTCCTAGTAATTCAGGCATCAGGATTGAATCAAGAGGCGAAAAATGAGAGATTTTTAAAATAGAAGGCCTATAGAATCACCCGAAACACATACAACAAAAAAGATCAATATCGAAAAACGCAAAATTAAGTCATTACACCACAGTAATAAAAGTGACAGTCAGTCTGAAAGACTAGACTTTGTATCATTTTAAATGCTACAAATGCTGAAAAATGCTAGAAAGGCTGGAGGCTTCTCTCTTCGTTACAAGCCAAAGACTCTTGACATGTTACAAATTATCTGCAAAATACTTATCTTGCTTTATAATACTTTACCTTGTTTCCAATTACTCGTGAACGGCAAGTGCAAACCAAGGGCAAAGCAAGGTCAAGCGCGCGGGATGCCGTCACGCTCACCAGACCGCGCGGGGATGTGCCCCTTCCATCCAGTCTAAAAACACTTATAGTGGGTGATGTATTGAAAATAGAGATATGCTCTCGCGGACTTTTGTGTAGAACTTTTCATGCTGACCAATTCTTACGCTCATAGTAGGATATTGATATTTTTAACGGTTTGCCCAGCGTAAGCTTAAGAAGCGCACGGACGCCAAGTTTGTTTTCGACTTTTTCACTGAAATTGTTACTGCTTGGCTTCCTTTGATCATAGATAAATTATTCTGTACAGAATCTTTCCTCGAGATATCCTTTACAGAATGGTGAAAACCGCATCAAAATCCATCCAGTGGTTCTCGAGATTACCCGTGTCATCCAAGAATCGGGGATTTTTAGCCTATTTTCAATTTTGAAAAAATGGGCTCATGAGATCTCCTTTTGTCCGTGTGTGTGTGCGCGCGCGTGTGTGTGTGTGTGTGTGTGTGAGGCGTGTGTGAGTCCCCCTAATAACTTTTAAACGGCTGGAGCGATTTCAATGAAACTCAGTAAGTTCATAGTACTATTCCGGGCGACCTCGACCGTGTCCTTCAAATTTTGTTACGTCTCACCAGTCCAACATGGCGGTTGTGCGAAATATTTCACCAGCATTCAATATCTCCGAAACTATTACCGAAATCAACGTGGAATTTATTACGGTGATAAAGGGAAACACTAGAAGTTCACCTATGTGACTTTTGAATAACTGGTAACTACAAAACCAACATGGCGGCCACGCGAATTTGCGACGTTTAAATAGACGTTTCTCGCGATTTAACCAACCAAACGCTATAAAACTTGGTACAGTATATGTTTATACACATTATAATGCACCGACATCTAACTTGGTTCAATTGTTTATATAACCACAAGATGGCGGATGAGCGAAATATTTCACCGGCATTTTATATCTCTGAAACTATTAGCTGTATCACCCTGACATTTTATACGGTGATAAAGGGCACTACTGAAAGTTCATCTATAAGACTTTCAAAAACCGGTTAACTACAAAACGAACATGGCGGCCAAGCGAATTTGAAAATTTTAAATAGACCTTTCTCGCTATTTAATGTTCCAAACGCAATGAAATCTGGTACAGGAAATGTTTATACACATTGTAATGATCTGGTATCTAATTTAGTTCAATTGTTTACATAACCTCAGGATGGTGGCTGTGCGAATTTTAAAATTAAGTTTTTTATTTCCTGTGTCGTAATCAAGCGATCGAAGTGAAAGTTTGAATAATGAACCTACGCAATAATTTTCCTTCAATGGTACATGGCTCTATGGCTTATACATTTCACAATCCAACATGGCGACCATCCGAAATATTCAGACGACTCTGAATATCTACGAATCTATTATAGCAATCAAACTTATTTTTTTTGTTCATAGGGGCTATGAACTTAAGTTCACCTATAGGACTTTAAATAACCTTGTGATCACAAATCCAACATGGCGGCGACGCGAAGTATAAATATTCACATGGACGTTTCTCGCAATTTAACCATCCGAGTGCAGTGAAACTTGGTACAGTAAAACCTTTTACGAATGTTAATCCACTAGCATCTAATTTATTTCAATTGTTTCCATAACCACAAGATGGCAGCTGTGCGAAATTTTAAAATCTCCTTATTACTTCTTGTGTCCTAATCAAGCGATTGAAGTTTGAATGCTACACGTACACAATAATCTTCATGTAATATTACCTAACTCTAGGACCTACATATATAAAATCCAACATGGCGACCATCCGAAATATTTAGTCGGTACTCAATATCTACCAATCTATTACAGCAATCAAACTGATATGTTGTATGTTGATAGTGGCAGTTAACATAAGTAGGATATATGAAAATAGGCTGTATAGTTCTTCACGGAACTACTTGTTGTCTTATACTAACGAAGTAGAGATTGTCGGGGAGCAGATGCACCAAGCGGTACTATGACGTCCCACACCTCAGTGCATCTAGGTACATTTCGTCCCGTCACCGTAACGTAATGCCAGACACCAGCGTAACGACGAAGTCGAAAAGATCATTTAAAATGATAAAATCTGAAGCACTTGACCACTGGAGGCAGATCTCTTATTAAAGACCAAGAGAAACAAGAAAGAAAAATATTAAGGAAAATCCTTGGTCCAGTCTGCTGAGAAGGAATCTGGATGAAACGGAAGACTCAGGAGATTTATCGGCATGGTGAAGAGATCACTGACAACTTTAGGAAAAGGCGATTCAAGTTCTACGGCCACATTCTCAGAATGAACAATGACAGGCTGGCCAAAATAATTCTCAACCTTGCTCTCTCAATGAAAGCCAAAAAACAACTGGCTTAGTGAAATACTGTAAAAAAGGACGTTCAAGAATAGGCATTACAGAGGAAATTAGCGGCTTCGATGGCGTAGTCGGTAGCATGCTGAGCTTCTATGCCCAAGATAGCGGGTTCAAACCCGGCCGAAGCCGTCAGAATTTTTAAGAGCGTTAAAAATCCCTCAGTATGCCTTCCTTCAGAGGGGAAGTAAAGCCGGTTGTCCCATCTCTTAGATTTATGGCATGTTAAAGAACCTTCCACTAATTACACCTGTGTGAAGCTAAATTGTATAGGTTAAGAATGTAAACAGCGCTCATAGGATCCTACGTTCGTTGCCAAGAGCAGACTGCGGTGGCGTCTAGTAGCTAAGTTCTGAACTAGGCCTAGTAGTCTTTGACGGTGGCGCTTGGCGGCAAAGGTAGGAACTATTTGAATAATTCAAAGTTGCAATCCTTACTTGAATTTAAAAAGAAAACAGATAACCACATTAATACAGCCATCACAATAATTAACACCGGTTATCAGACCGATTCTACACACACCGACAGTACACGGGGCTACATGACCGCGTTGTCGCAGCCCCTAAACTGAGGAACCAACCGAGGAAATTATACCAGATCGATTCCAGTTCAGAACACTAATCAACGACCATCATTTCTCTGAGAGAGTTACTACCAGGACCAAGAAATCATGGACGAAAAAACATAGGAAGATTTCTAGTGCTCTGATGAGGATATTTTGGGAGGAGAAGAAACCATCATTAGCAATGTACGTTCCATCGCGCTCCACAGATGGGAACATCGTTGGAAAACAATAATAAAAATGATAATAATTACAATAATAGTAATAATAATGTGTGTCCTTCAGAAGTGCAGAAATAGATAGGGATTCGCCGCTCACCCGGCTTGCTGCAACTACCTACATGACTAAGGCAGGTAAGATACATTGACGTGTGGACAGTCGAGTCGAATCAGCATCTTACGTGCTACTCATAAAACACGTATGTCCAATTATTCCTACTGCACATTTAAAGATACTATTTCTGGGGGCTGAAACGGAGCACACTCAGCCTCGTGAGGCAAAACTCAAGAGAGGCGAGTTCGATTCCTATCTCAGCCATCCTGGAAGTGGGTTTCCGTGGTTTCCCACTTCTACTCCAGGCAAATGCCGGGATGGCACCAATTTAAGGGCACGGCTGCTTACTTCCCAATCGCTACCTCAATTATAAGTACACATACTAGTACAGACATTAGAGTGACAGAAGTTATCAGACAAATTCTACACACACCCAAGTATATTCAATTCTTTTCCTCCTGATGAGAACCGCATTGATGCGCTGCTTTTCCCATTTGCGTGGCAATCTTTGAGAATTTACACTCTAGTCCGATGTCACTGTAAGCGACAGTTTTGTATGAGACAAGTCTCAGATTTACCCCAAGGACAGTGGACTCCCCACACCCAAGTACATGGGGCTACATGACCACGATGTCGCAAAGACCCTGAGGAATCATCAACAACAATAATAACAACTTAGCCTTGTGGAGCAGAACTGAGAAGATGTGGGTTCTAATTCTACCTAGAAGTGGTTTTCTATTGTTCCCCTCTTCTACTACAAGTGAATGCCGGGATGTTACCTAAATTACGGCAATGGCTGCGTCCTACTCAAATCGTGGCCCAGCTACGTGCATTACATTATCTGGCAGTTTCTACATGATCACCATATTCCAAAGCACATTAATAAACGAAAACAAAAATAATAATTCAATTCCTGGTTAACGCATGTGTTATTTTCGAGATAAAATGTCACGTCCGATGGTTTGTTATCCACGTTTAAAGAAGGTTCCGAGATTAACAGTGAGAAACTCCAACCTTCCTTCCTTCCTTCCTTCCATGCATCCTTCCTTCCTTCCATCCTTCCTTCCATCCTTCCTTCCTTATTCCTTCCTTCCTTCCATCCTTCCTTCCTTCCATCCATCCTTCCTTCCTTCCTTCCTTCCTTCCTTCCTTCCTTCCTTCCTTCCTTCCATACATCCTTCCTTCCTTCCATCCTTCCTTCCATCCTTCCTTCCTTCCTTCCATCCATCCGTCCTTCCTTCCATCCTTCCTTCCTTTCTTCCTTCCTTCCTTCCTTTCTTCCTTCCTTCCTTCCATCCATCCATCCATCCATCCTTCCTTCCTTCCTTCCATCCATCCTTCCTTCCTTCCATCCATCCATCCCTCCTTCCTTCCTTTCTTCCTTCCTTCCATCCATCATTCCTTCCTTCCTTCCATCCATCCTTCCTTCCTTCCATCCATCCCTCCTTCCTTCCTTTCTTCCTTCCTTCCATCCATCATTCCTTCCTTCCTTCCATCCATCCTTCCTTCCTTCCTTCCATCCTTCCTTCCAACCATCCTTCCTTTCTTCCTTCCTTCCTTCCTCCCATCCTTCCTTCCTTCCTTCCATCCATCCATCCTTCCTTCCTTCCTTCCTTCCTTCCTTCCTTCCTTCCTTCCATACTTCCTTCCTTCCTCCTTCCTTCCATTCTTCCTTCCTTCCATCCTTCCTTTCTTCCTTCCATCCTCCATCCTTCCTTCCTTCCTTCCATCCTTCCATCCATCCTTCCTTCCTTCCTTCCTTCCTTCCTCCTTCCTTCCATCCTTATTTCCTTCCATCCATCCTTCCTTCCTTCCTTCCATCCATCCATCCATCCTTCCTTCCTTCCTTCCATCCATCCATCCTTCCTTCCTTCCTTCCTTCCTTCCTTCCTTCCTTCCTTCCTTCCATCCTTCCTTTCTTCCATCCATCCTTCCTTCCTTCCTTCCATCCATTCTTCCTTCCATCCTTCCTTCCTTCCTTCCATCCATCCTTCCTTCCTTCCTTCCTTCCTTCCTTCGATGCATCCTTCCTTCCTTCCATCCTTCCTTCCATCCATCCATCCTTCCTTCCATCCTTCCTTCCTTCCTTCCATCCATCCCTCCTTCCTTCCTTCCTTCCTTTCTTCCTTCCTTCCTTCCATCCATCATTCCTTCCTTCCATCCATCCCTCCTTCCTTCCTTTCTTCCTTCCTTCCATCCATCATTCCTTCCTTCCTTCCATCCATCCTTCCTTCCTTCCTTCCTTCCATCCTTCCTTCCATCCATCCATCCATCCATCCTTCCTTCCATCCTTCCTTCCTTCCTTCCTTCCTTCCATCCTTCCATCCATCCTTCCATCCTTCTTTCCTCCCTCCCTTCCTTCCTTCCTTCCATCCATCCTTCCTTCCTTCCATCCATCCATCCCTCCTTCCTTCCTTTCTTCCTTCCTTCCATCCATCATTCCTTCCTTCCTTCCATCCATCCTTCCTTCCTTCCATCCATCCCTCCTTCCTTCCTTTCTTCCTTCCTTCCATCCATCATTCCTTCCTTCCTTCCATCCATCCTTCCTTCCTTCCTTCCATCCTTCCTTCCAACCATCCTTCCTTTCTTCCTTCCTTCCTTCCTCCCATCCTTCCTTCCTTCCATCCATCCATCCCTCCATCCTTCCTTCCTTCCTTCCTTCCTTCCTTCCATACTTCCTTCCTCCCATCCTTCCTTCCTTCCATCCATCCATCCTTCCTTCCTTCCTTCCATCCATCATTCCTTCCTTCCATCCATCCCTCCTTCCTTCCTTTCTTCCTTCCTTCCATCCATCATTCCTTCCTTCCTTCCATCCATCCTTCCTTCCTTCCTTCCATCCTTCCTTCCAACCATCCTTCCTTTCTTCCTTCTTTCCTCCCTCCCTTCCTTCCTTCCTTCAAATGGTAAGGTGTCATAGTAAGTAAGTTATTTAAGGTGACGCAGGCGTTATGATGAAAAGAACAGTAGTGGCCAGTTTAGTTGACCTCTAAGACTGGAGGGGGGAGAGGAGTTTTGAACTGCTTCACGGTCACCCCCTACCGCGCATTAAGTTATTTCTCGGATTATAATTATTTAATTGTAATTCTTTATGGTATTCACCGGTATATATGTGTAAGATATACTCTAAGAGGCTGTCCATAAATTGTGCCCCCCTTCCCTCCCTGTTGCCCAATTATGAGACGTGATATATACGTTATTAAACAGACACTGAGGAGAGACCAAGGAGAACGCGTGATTGTAGAATAGAATAGAATACTCTCTCTTCCAAATCTCGTATAGCCATAGATTGGGGCGAGAGTATTGTTTATAGCAACCATCGGCTGATACATGTGATTAGACTATTAGTTACAGTGATTCCCTAGTAGGCTATGACAAAAATCCTGCTCAATAGGATTAATAAGTCGCAGCATGAATTAGAAAACAAGTCACAGAACCTACCTTGGTCCCGCTGCGGGACCAAGTTACAAAATCATCATACATTTAATCCAAATTATAGAGTCGCCTTTAAGAAGGATAGATGACTTCAAATTGAATAAGGTATGTAACACTTAAAAACATAGGCAGACAGTGAAGATATTAATACAACATTTACCTAAAGGTTTTCCTCCACAGACCTCCACAAGACCTATTTCACTTGAGAATTGTAGAAATCAAGACAAACCTTTTTTGTAAATATTAAATTATAACTTTAGACTTTTGCTTTCTGTCATTAATACGAATAACGTTCTTCAAAATTAATGAATATTGTAAGGTCGTCCACTTCGTAATAATGTTTGTTTTTATGGTTAATAATGTCACGTTTTCGTAAATAATACATATGAACATATTAGACTAAGCTCATAAGCTGAAGAAGGACCAGGTGTAAACAGATTTAATAAGATAACGAAGTAAAAACGTTCACCAATCATTATCCAAATATGGTTACATGTTCTTGCCACATATGGTAATAAATGTTATAAACAATTGTCAAAATAATAATAATGGCTATTAATACTATCTCAATCTATTTAATTGATACAGTGAGGCTTTCCTAGACTTTAACTAAGTTTTATAGTTAGGGATACCGTCTCCTGTACGTTTATATTTGTTTCACAGGCATCTTTGTTGTGTTTCTTATCTGTCGCTTTCCTATCCCACATTCTCCTGTTAACATTAAAAAGTTTTGCTAATTTACCTGGCTTCCTCCATTCCCTAGTTAGGAATTTTATTAGAGTGTGATATTCATTTCAACTTTCTAATCTGTTGATACTTGGCTACAAACTTTGCTGTTATTAATTTGATTTCATTGCGTTTCCTGATCACGCGCGTTGCACCCATAACTTCCCACAAAAATGGCAAAGGTCCTCTTTCCCTACTTCTCTCAATGCCTTGTTCTTATACCCCCCATTAACCACTAAATTATCCCTCTTATTTCACTTTTCGTTAGACATTCCTGCTTTATACACCTACTGTAGATTGCCTTATTTCACAGAACTCTGTTAAGGTTCTCCCGTTACCTCACTCTTCTCTGAGTATGTCATTTACCCTTCTCAACACTTTTTCACACACTCTACACTCCTCCCTTCGTATCTCCCTATCCCAAAGTACACCATTCCTAGTTTCCCCCCAGGGGCTCACATCTATTGGGACGTGGGTTGGCGACCGCGGGGCCCCAGCTGAGTCCGGCATTGCTCTCACTTACTTGTGGCAGGCTCCTCTCCGTCTTCTTTCCTGTCGACCTCACTTGGTCAACTCTTGTTCTCTTCCTACCCCGACGGTATTAGGGTATCCGAGACCTAGGGAGTCTCTTCCTTTCTCGCCTTAATTGGCCCTTGTCTCATCTTTTCTGATACCCTTCTTCAGCGAGGGGTCAGCCTTCTTTTTCTTTTCATGTAATCTCCTGCCTTCTGCTCAAGGCCCTCATGTAGCCCCACCACTTCTGGTGCACCCTAGATATTGTTACACCCTCAGGGGCTCACTTCTGGTGAGTTCGGGACTTTTCAACCCCGAGGGATTCCTGAGCTGGGTCCGGTTTTCCCCCTTTTATCCATTACCTCTTGGGCGGACCCTCTCTTCTTTCACTTTCCTATCTGCCTTTAATGGCTTTCCTTCCTTCCAAGTCCCTCAATCCGCATTCTTCGAGGGTTGAGGGCATTTCTTTTCTTCCTGTCCTTTATTTGCCTTATTCTCTTTTTGTTTTCCATTTCTTCTTCTAGTATATAAGTTAGTAGTTAGTTTTAGTTATAGTTTCCATTTCAATATCATCTTCACGATCACCCAAACCATTAGGGGCCGATAACCTAGATGTTAGGCCCCTTAAAACAACAATTATCATCATCATCATCACCTAGTCTTCCCAGTATCTTTCTTACCCCGTTCACCCAGTACTCATCATGCTGATGCTTCATTTGGTTTAGGTAAGCCACCTTTAAAATAATGAGTGATTCACCAGACATCGTTCTGTGGCAAGAGGTGGAAAAACACCAGACAAGAATGCTATTTGGAGCATCAGATTCTGCGCCTTTAGAAGCTAACAACAATTGGGACGTGGGTTGGTGACCACGGCACTCCAGCTGAGTCCAGCATTGCTTCTAATTAAGAGAAATTTCTGTTTAATCTTCTTGTCGATCGCCCTTGGTCAACTCTTGTTTAACCCATTATAGGTCAGTGGTCGGTATATTAACCACCTACCATCAGGACAAGTTATATTGATAGTTCGATAGTTATACTTGTTTTAAATAGCGGAACAGCGAAGTCATCTGTCCCAATTCATGTCGTCAAAGATGCTGATGTTTGTATCTTTCAGCCATATTTCACCGAATTCTCTTTGGAAGTGTTAATATTTCTCAAACCAAATTTTATTTCTTTATCTCCTTGACAAAAGGTGGTTGATATTGTATTTAAAATAAAAACAATTAATATTAAAAGGTAAACAAGATGTTCAGTAAAGAACATATAGCCTACTTTCTCCTAAATGCATGGGTATTGTTATAACTCTTTGTCCTTTTCTAGGAGTATGATTGAATGTTGGTTGTAGGAGCTTGTTGAAATACAACGTGCTATAGGGATATTAAACATGAATATGAGATGCCCTTTGCTAGTGCTACCTCTGTACCAAATTTCGTTCAATTCGGTTTCACCGTGTTTGAATTGATAGGGGGAATCGATTTGCACATATACTTGGCCACCATCTGCAAACTATTGGGCTGATGTTCTTGCAGTTTGGTGAGAATATGTTTCCCACATAAAGATATGGTGTTGCAAAATTAGGTAGAGACTAGATTATTAGGTTGGTCGTAATTACATTTTAGCTTTTAACATTTGGGTGGCCACGATTACGTTTCCATCAAGATAGCGGTGATATAAAACATGACACTGAGGTGCCCTTTGCTAGTGCTACCTCTATACCAAATTTCGTTCCATTTGGTTTCAGCGTGTTTGAATTAATAGGGGGAATCGATTCTGACACAAAGATGGCCGCCATCCGCAAACTATTAGACGAATGACCTATTAGATTGGTCAAAGGATGCTCCCTCCATAAAGGTATGTAGTTGCAAAATTTGGTAGAGACTAGATTATTAGGTTGGTCGTAATTTGATTTAAGCTTTGAACATTCGTGTGGCCGCCATTACGTTTCAGTCAAGATGGCGGCGATATAAAACATGACACTGAGGTGCCCTTTGCTAGTACTACCTCTGTACCAAATTTCGTTCCATTCGGTTCCACCGTGTTCGAATTAATAGGGGGAATCAATTTTGACATAAAGATGGCCTCCATCCGCAAACTATTAGGTGAATGACATATTAGATTGGTCAAAGGATGCTCCCTCCATAAAGGTATGTAGTTGCAAAATTTGGTAGAGATCGGATGATTAGGTTAATCGTAATTTGATTTAAGCTTTGAACATTCGTGTGGCCGCCATTACGTTTCAGTCAAGATGGCGGCGATATAAAACATGACACTGAGGTGCCCTTTGCTAGTGCTACCTCTGTACCAAATTTCGTTCCATTCGGTTCCACCGTGTTCGAATTAATAGGGGGAATCAATTTTGACATAAAGATGGCCGCCATCCGCAAACTATCAGGTAAATGACCTATTAGATTGGTGAAAGGATGCTCCCTCCATAAAGGTATGCAGTTGCAAAATTTGGTAGAGATCGGATGATTAGGTTAATCGTAATTTGATTTAAGCTTTGAACATTTGAGTGGCCGCCATTACGTTTCCGTCAAGATGGCGGCGATATAAAACATGACACTGAGGTGCCTTTTGTTAGTACTACCTCTGTACCAAATTTCGTTCCATTCGGTTGCACCGTGTTCGAATTAATAGGGGGAATCGATTTTCACACAAAGATGGCCGCCATCCGCAAACTATTACGCTGATGACCTATTGGTTTGGTCAAAGGATGCTCCCCCCATAAAGGTATGTTGTTGCAAAATTTGGTAGAGATCGGATGATTAGGTTAATCGTAATTTGATTTAAGCTTTGAACATTTGTGTGGCCGCCATTACGTTTCCGTCAAGATGGCGGCGATATAAAACATGACACTGAGGTGCCTTTTGTTAGTACTACCTCTGTACCAAATTTCGTTCCATTCGGTTGCACCGTGTTCGAATTAATAGGGGGAATCGATTTTCACACAAAGATGGCCGCCATCCGCAAACTATTACGCTGATGACCTATTGGTTTGGTCAAAGGATGCTCCCCCCATAAAGGTATGTCGTTGCAAAATTTGGTAGAGATCGGATGATTAGGTTAGTCGTAATTTGATTTAAGCTTTGAACATTTGTGTGGCCGCCATTACGTTTCCGTCAAGATGGCGGCGATATAAAACATGACACTGAGGTGCCTTTTGTTAGTACTACCTCTGTACCAAATTTCGTTCCATTCGGTTGCACCGTGTTCGAATTAATAGGGGGAATCGATTTTCACACAAAGATGGCCGCCATCCGCAAACTATTACGCTGATGACCTATTGGTTTGGTCAAAGGATGCTCCCCCCATAAAGGTATGTCGTTGCAAAATTTGGTAGAGATCGGATGATTAGGTTAGTCGTAATTTGATTTAAGCTTTGAACATTTGTGTGGCCGCCATTACGTTTCCGTCAAGATGGCGGCGATATAAAACATGACACTGAGGTGTCCTTTGCTAGTGCTACCTTTGTACCAAATTTCGTTCAATTCGCATTCACCGTGTTCGAATTGATAGGGGGGGACAGACATTCAGAGTACACACACTCACACACACACACACACACACACAGACACACACACACACACACACACAGACTCACACACACACATACACACGCACAGACAGACACACTTTTTTCGCCCTGTGTTGATCTCATAAGTCTACTTTCATTTTTTGCAAAAATCGAAAGTAGGCTAAAAATAAAATAAAAGAAAAATAAATTTATAAATAAATATGCATGATAAAATTAGTAATAAATATGGGTATAAAAGTTACAATTTTATTAATTTTACGACCTTAAGATTGAGATAATTAAAATACAGTAATATAAAAATTAAATTATAAAAACAAACATCAACATCTGAAATGTAAGAAACAAATAATAATCATAAAAATTAGGCTAAAATACTTGTATTAAATTTCAATGAATAAAAATTACCGTATCCTTAATAATAAAGTTTTTTTTAGCGTATGGCTTTTAGTGCCGGGATTGTCCAAGGACATGATCGGCTCGCCAGTTTCGTAGCTGCTTCTAGACGGACACCCAACGGGTGAGCTACATGTACCGTTCGGGAGGAAAGTTGGAATGTAAGGACGAGGAGTTGGAAGGTAGCGGCTGTGGCCTATAGTTAGGGACCAACCCCGGCATTTGCCTGGAAGGAAGATGGGAAACCACAGAAGACCATCTTCAAGGTTGCCGGCGGGGGATTCGAACCTCCTTGCCTCCCGGATGTGAGCGACTGCCAGCAGTCATGCCGTAACGACCACGGCTAACTCACCCGGTCTATAAAGGGTTAAGTGTTGAAAACATCTTTAGCAGGCAAAGTAGGAGTCCCCATCTTAGGAAAACCGTAGCATTAAGCAATTTCCTCAATTGTGCCAAAACGTTGAAGGGATAAAGGGCCCAGAAATGTTTCAAATTGTGAGACCTAGAGGGCTTAATCAAACTAAAAAAACAAATTTTGAAAATTACTTCCAGTCTATATGCAGTACGGGAAAAACAGCCAAAAATAGCTTGATTTTTACTCGTTTTTTATTTGATACAAATCCTAGCCAATTATTTCTTTAATGTATTCCTTGGTTCTATAATCTCAGGCGTTGATAATTTGTTGACATATCTTCACACCGGAAGTAGATATAAGGGCTTAAGTGAAACCGTGCATTGACTCACACTAGCACTGTCAGTGGTAGAAACGGCAAACTGCTAATCTAAGCAACCGGTTATAGTTGAGTTTCATTGACTCACACTAGTGCTCGTTGAGGTAGAAAAGGCTAACTGCTAATCTAATCGATCAGATATGGTTGAGTTTCCGATGAACAATCATTAGTCTACCGCGTGTCGTCATGCCGGCTCCTCGTAAGAAACGTTTTGTGTGACCATTACATCTGGAAAAGTGGACAAAACAACGAAGGTGGAAGGTCAGGCGTATTTTCCTAATACTCGTGACGATGTCTTCCCGATGTGTTTAAGGTTCATCATTATGCCGAAACTTGTAGGTGCCTCGTACGCGTTTCAGTACTATTATAAACTAGCTATTTTACCCGGCGTTGCCCGGGAGGTGTATTTACTTGTTATAGAAAGATACATGCCAATATATTTCGCAAAGTATATTCACTTTGCCCCTAAGTGAGTTTAAAACATAGTAATCCAGGGCTCTGAAGTTAATCATGTGCAATATTAACTCACTGTAAATCTATGCGAAAAGTACTGTGGAGTACAATAACGTAGTAGAGAATGCATCAATAACAAAAAAACAAAAAAAAAGGGCTGTATATGCACATTTCTCAAGGATCTAGTCTGAGAATTACAGTACTTTCCTGATAGTCTTTATTTTTGTTGTAATGGGTGTAATTTAGACGTTTTGTTCACATAGAGCTCTTTAATTTTTAAATTATTGCATCCACTTTTTTGAAAGGAAACAATATTTAAATTATTCAATGTTTGGAATATAAAGTCATCATTCTGGAGTCAAATATACTTACGATTTTTAACCCGCACAAATGGTGTGATTAATGAGAAATGGCTTATTCATGTACATAAGTCAGCGTGTAGGCTACTATAGCTGCGTATTGCTGTATTTCCATGCCTATTATCTCATATTGGGCGTATTTGGTAGCATGCTGAGTTTCTATACCTAAGGTCGTGGGTTCAAACCCGGCCAAAGTCATCGGATTTTTGAAGAGCGTTAAAAATCCCTCAGTATGCCTTCCTTCGGAGGGGAAGTAAAGCCAGTGGGCCCATGTCATAGATGTATGTGGAGTAAAAGAACCTTCCATTAACTACACTCGTGTGAAGGTAAAATTTGTAGTTTAAATTTGATTAACGCTATTAAGTTTCAACGTTCACCGTCAGGTTGTGGTAGTGGTGGTACCTTTTAACCAAGTTTGCAGCTAGGTGTCGTTGACGGTAGCATTTGGTAGCAAAAGTAGGAACTACTTAAAACTGACTATCTGTAGTCCTTACCTGAATTACATATAACACCCAATAATACAGCCATCACAATTAACACTGGTTATCAGGCAGATTCTACACACATCCAAAGTAGCCTACACGGGGCTGCATGACCGCGTTGTCTCAGCCCCTAAACAAACAGAGGAGCCATCCAACCTATCTCACCTAGTTAAAGTAAATGCAACAACGTATAATCCCAGTTTAATGTTAAATACGATGCATTGATTGAGAACACATTGGGCTTCTTTAGCCCCTAAAATATTTCGTAAGATAAGAAATATATTCTCTAAATCCATACCGTAATGATCACTAAAATGCTATAGCGGAGTTCAGGGAATTCGTGATAACTACACCATTACACAATATCATTCGTCAGTAAGCACTAAAATGGCTAAGACATAGGAAATCAGCAAAATGTGGGATGAACACCCATTTTATTTGAAGAAATAATAGATCAGATATATGTACAAAGAACAGCACTCGTTTGTCAATAACCCAAGTGTTGTCATGGCTACCGCTAGCCTTAGTCAACACTTTATTTATATCATCTTTGGTCAACACTAATATCTTTGGATTGTCTCTGTCCATTGCGGTACCTGGTGTCATTCTGTGTTACCACCGCCACATCGGTCCTGGTGGCAAATTGTGTTACTACCGCCGTAGCTACTGTTTGGTCCTTATCATCCAAAATCTAATCACAAAGAAAATAATGCTACTTTAAGAATAATCTGCAATAGTATGTCGAATGCAGGGTTTGCCAATGTATTTCTTTGTTAATTTCATTTCCATCGTACTTTAGATAATAAATGTTGTGGCCACTGCCTGCTGGATTGCATCCCTCCTGGCTGCTTTAAACTGACTGCCCATTAAAAAATATTACAGTATTGGTTTATTCGTACAACCTCGTTTCCAAATATAGGCGCTGTGTTCGCAGCTTCTTCAAGTCACTGTTACAGACATTTGTTTTGTATTGATGTTAAAGGTGAAGTTGTGTTTTGTATTTTCTGATGGCGTATTGATGTGTGTGCTTTTGTAAATCAGAACATGTCAAGTTTGAATGCCGAGGAATCTCATTTCATGAGTTACCATCGAACAATTCACTGGACTTATAAATACACACTAATACTGCCATCACAATAAGACGGGTTATCAGACAAATTCAACACACCGCCAAGTACACGGGGCTACATGAGCACGATGTTCCAAAGCCCCTAAATTAATCAACATCCCTTTCTTCGGCGGCCGGAGGCATTTCTTTTCCCTGTCTTTTATTTCCCTTATTCTTTTCTTTTCATATCGTCTAGTATGTAAGTTAAATTTAAATTATTTGGAAGTAGTTGTATATTTTTAATCATCCGTACCGTATAATTACGGGAAAATGAGCTAGACATTTTGCCCCTTGAAAACAATCACTTCCACCACCATGTAGGTTTCGCTTTCCTTTAAATTGAAAATTTGCCCGTAAGTATGTGTCTAAATCAATATCATGATTGCAACCGCATTGCCCACCAACAGCTGAAAGTGACCTTCTGCCAGCAAAGAGGTAAGCACAATTTCAGCCCTAGTATCTGGCTTCACCTTGGACCGTTCCTTAACCTTCAAGAAACACTTGGAATACACAGGCCAAAAACTCAAATCGCGGAACAATATCATGAAGAAATTGGCTGGCACATCATGGGGTGCTGATGCAAATTCACTACGCACGACTGCCCTCATCATGGTTTATCCAGTAGCAGAGTATTGTGCCCTAGTGTGGCACGGTAGTGCTCATTCTAAAAAGATCGATGTTCATCTGAATGAAAGTATGAGGGTCATAACAGGTACACTGAGATCCACCCCCAACTCACTGGTTAAACACTATCAGTATCATATCACCTCCAGACCTAAGACGACAGGAAGCAACAGTACGTGAGTGGAGAAAGGTACATCAACAAAATCACCTACAGGATCTCCCAATTTATGAAGTGCTTAATGATCTTTCCTCCAGTCGTCTTAGATCAAGGAACCCAATATGGCATAACATACCTGACATTAATTGCACGGAACAATGGCGCCAAAACTGGAGGTCTGCTCCTGTGAGACATCAAGGTATTCTAGATCCTACTATAAGACTTCCGGGATTTAACCTGAAGAGAAATCAGTGGGTAAAGTTAAATCGCCTAAGAAGAGGTCACGCCAGATGTAACGCCATGCTACAAAAATGGGGACTTCATGATTCTCCTGCCTGTGACTGCGGAGCTCCTCTTCAAACCGTAGAGCATATTATTCAATAATGTCCGATGAGGAAGTATGCTGGATCACCTCAAGATGTTATTTCTGCTGCATCTCCCTTTCTGGACTGGCGACAACAACTGGACATCTCGTTGTGAATGCGAACGCAACCTATGTTCTTGTGATTTATATATTGTACATATGATTTACTTATTTATATATACATTTATTATATTGTAATTCATCTAGTTGCTACCCATACGTTAAATAATAAATAAATATCATATTATCCATAATATACAATTTTGAGCTTAAGCCGTGGTTTATTTAATCAAACTCGACGCGTTTCGAAAGAAACCATGTCTTTCTTCGTCAGGAATAAACGTAAATACGACTAAATTGTTGCTAAGGGAAAGTAACAAAGAAACTAAAAAAGGTGCCCTAAAATGGACGCCATTATAGCCCCATGTTAGGGACAACGAAAAGCTTGTGAATGCGAACGCAACCTATGTTCTTGTCATTTATATACTGTACATATGATTTACTTATTTATATATACATTTGTTATATTGTAATTCATCTAGTTGCTAGCCACACGATAAATAATAAATAAATATCATATTGTCCATAATGTAGAATTTTGAGCTTATACCGTGTTTTATTTAATCAAACTCGACTCGTTTAGAAAGAAACCATGTCTTTCTTCATCAGGAATAAACGGAAATACGACTAAATTGTTGCTAAGAGAAAGCAACAAAGAAACTAATAAAGGTGCCCTAAGATGGACGCCATTTTAGCCCCATGTTAGGGACAACGAAAAGCAGCAGTGCATTACTTTCTGAGGATTCTGATAATAGGTAGCCAGGACACACTGTGAATGTAGCCGGTGTCGCGGTTGAAATTATCTGGGTGTTTACGTATTTCAACCGCCTCCCTGATGATTCTGGGACGATATTGCTTTATACGGGCAAGAACATCCACTCCATGGAACATGACATCATGGCCAGGTGATAAAGCATGATCAGCAACAGCTGATTTATCAGGTTGAATGAGCCTGATACATCTATTATGTTCCTTAATGCGAGTACATATCGTTCTCGAAGTCCGCCCGATATAAGCCTCGCCACAAGTACAGGGACCTCTGTAGATACCCACTGCTGCTTTTCGTTGTCCCTAACATGGGCTACAATGGCGTCTCTCTTAAAAGCACCTTTTTTAGTTTCTTTGTTGCTTTCTCTTAGCAACAATTTAGTCGTATTTCCATTTATTCCTGATAAAGACAAACATGGTTCCTTTCGAAACTCGTCGAGTTTGAATAAATAAAACACGGCATAAGCCCAAAATTCTGCATTATCGATAGTGTCACGGGCCGTGAACGTCTAAATGATCATATTCTTTATGCTGATTGAATAACAAAAGAACTAACTTAGTGCCATGTTTTCATGTTTTTTCAATCTCCATATTAAGCCTCAAAACTTAAAAACCCTTCGTTTTGTATTTTTTTATTTCCTTTGTACTGAAAATTTGCTTGTAAGTATGTGTCTGAATTAATAGCATATACTTTATGCTGATTGAATAACAAAACTACTAACTTAGTGCCTTGTTTTCGCGTTTTTTCGATCTCGATATTAAGCCTCCAAAGTTAAAAATCCTTCGTTTCAGGTATCGTCCCCTTAAAAAGCCGCGGAAGGTTGGCGCTGCAACCTAGTGGTGAATTAATATACAGTATATCCAGTACGCGCCTGAGTGTTGGGAGGCTAAGGTTGAATGGGCAGGCAGTTTAAAGCAGCCAGGAGGGATACGATCCAGCTGGCAGAGAAAATGCCGCGGCGATCACAGTGGGTTGATGCTGCAACCTATCTTGTGCTAAATTGACAGGCAGTTTAAAGCAGCTTGGAGGGATGCGATCTAGCTGGCAGTGGGTGTAGCATGGCCTCTCACCGAAATAGATAGAAACTTGGTGGCCCCGTCTTGAGCTAGTGTTGCCATGGAGATGGCCAGCCTTGCCATTATTTTATCAGTATATTTTCTGACTTTATTTGCCTTTGCTCGAGTGCAAAAAGGCCGAAATCAGAAGAATGAGAAAGACTATAGAAAATTCATGTAGCCAGCGGTTCCTTCTGGGTCCTAAACTATGTGTATGCAAAATATGGTTGAGATTGGTGGAACGGTGTAGATTTCTATACGGAACCAACCCACATACATACATACATACAGACTTTCACTTTTATATATTAGATAACTAGCAGTCGTGCCCGGCTTCGCCCGGTGGATTTATTTGTTTTATGAATGATAATGACTACTCCTACAGAACTGGCACGTGTAGGCCTATTTAAACTAACAGAAAACAATATTCTAAAAATATATCTTTTTGTGGTGGCGGTGGCGGTGGCGGCGGTGGTGGCGGTGGTGGTGGGGGTGGTGGTGGCGGTGGTGGTGGTGGCGGCGGTGGTGGCGGTGGTGGCGGTGGTGGCGGTGGCGGTGGTGATGGCGGTGGCGCTGGTGGTGGTGGTGGCGGTGGTGGTGGTGGTTGTGGTGGCGGTGGTGGTGGCGGTGGTTGCGGTGGTGGTGGTGGTGGTGGTGGTGGCGGTGGTGGCGGTGGCGGTGGCGGTGGCGGTGGTGGTGGTGGTGGTGGCGGTGGCGGTGGTGGTGGTGGTGGTGGTGGTGGTGGCGGTGGTGGTTGTGGTTGTGGTGGCGGTGGTGTTGGTTGTAGTGGGGGTGATAAGTAGTACAGTATAATGGACGTAACATTTAGGTCATTTTCCCGTAATGATAATTATGAATAGGGAAACAGCTACTTACTTACTACAGCACTGACACATGTAATTTACAAACAAATTTACAAAAAAAAAAAAATGAAAGAGGAGTATGTGAAATAAAAGACACTGCCTAGGGCCTATATCTCATTGGCTGTTAGAAATATAGATACCCATAGTGTCGTCTTCTGTCGCATATCGCCGTAGGAAAATAATCAGAACTCTTTGGAGAACTTCGGCTGTCCCGAGCTACTGAGGTAGCAATAGTATCATTTATCGCCACAAAGCACTTAACGATAAGTTTCGGAATAAATGAAGGTAAATTTGAAAGCACCAACGCTTATTGCAGCTGATAACCTCAATGTACTGCACCAACACCATTGCAATTATACAGAAGCATAATATTTTCATGATGATAACTGTTTTAAGGGGCCTAAGAAATCTTTTTGCACTAATTACTCCCCCGACTGCAATTTATAAACAGCGCAAGATGCAACTATTTTCGCAATTCTGCACCAGAACACTGGTAGGGGTGACGTGATGCAGCCCGAACTGCCCGTCAACAACAGACTCTTACCAACAGTTAAACTACTACGGACATGAATGGTTCTAGGGCCTTAATACGTGGTTTTCAAGTTAATTTTGTCTGTTATTCCAAATGTAGGGACTGGGGAGCGTTGTCCAAAATATCTAGTGGACAGTGTTACCAGCAGGGTTCCAAAGTGTATGTAAAATTTGGTGCAATTTGGAGAAACTGTGTAGGTTTGTGATGAAGGGCCTAAATGCAGGGAATGGAGTGGTCTGTCCAAAATTTCAAGCAGACAGTGTCACCCACAGGGTTCCAAAGTGTAAGTATACAAAATGTGGTTCAGATCGGTGAAACGGTGTAGATTTGTGCCAAAGGACCTAAATGCAGGGAATGGAGTGATCTGTCCGAAATTTCAGGTAAACACTGTTAGTCGCAGGGTTCCAAAGGGTAAGTATACACATTTTGGTTCAGATCGGTGAAACGGTGTAGATTTGTGGGAAAGGGCCTAAATGCAGGGAATGGAGTGGTCGGTCTGAAATTTCATGCAGACTGTGTTATTCGCGGGGTTCCAAAGGGTAAGTATACAAATTTTGGTTCTGATCGGTGTAACGGTGTAGATTTTTGCCAAAGGGCCTAAATGCAAGGAATGGAGGGGTCTGTCCGAAATTTCATGTAAACAGTGTTACTGGCAGGGTTCCAAAGGGTAAGTATACAAATTTTGGTTCAGATCGGGGGAAAGGTGTAGATCTGAACCAAAGGGCCTAAATGCAGGGAATGGACTGGTCTGTCATAAATTTCACGTAGGCAGTGTTACCGTCAGGGTTCCAAAGGGTAAGTATACACATTTTGGTTCAGATAGGTGAAACGGTGTACGTATCACTAACCATAACGCCAGCGCATGTGGATAGAGCTGTTCGGGAACGCTTGTTCTACCGACTTACTGAACAAAAATCAATCTTTACGGTTACCTGAGACGTGTAGCCTAATGCTAGATAGCCTAAACTATTCCTCTTAAATCTGGCTATCATATAAAAAAAGATTTTTTCGAATCGGACTAGTAGTTACAGAGATAAGCGCGTTTAAACACACAAGCACACAAACTCTTCAGTTTTATTATATTAGTATAGATATGGACTGTTATTTTTATCAATACAATTATTACAGGTAAATCTCTAATGTTACCTGAGTTATGATTTTGTAAGGTTGCAAACAAATTTGAGGTTTGTAATAGTAATGTGGATGGAATGAGCTTTGATATTTGCGATTATTGCAAAAATATCTTATGGAAAATTAGAATTAGTATTATAAATAATAATAATTTCTACGGCCACCTGTACAGAATGGCCACCACAGGCTGTTTCATAAGATGTTCAAGGTAGCCAAGAAGGATAAATCCACTGGGTCCTTGTGGATCAAACAAATTGAGATCTTGCTCAACTTAATATTCAGCAAGACACAATAAATGACAGGAGTCACTACCGTCTGACAGTTGAATCCAGGCCTTTCCCCACATCCATTACAGAAGTTCACCACAACGCGTCCAGGGAATGGTCCAAGGAACGTAAGATAGAGTTCAGCAAGAAAATGAAAGAAACTGGTCCAATAGAAAGGCTCAAAATTTCAGCTCAAAAGCAGCTGTCAAGAAATCCACCAAAAAGACCAGAACTGGCAGACAACAGCTAAACCCCAAGCACCGTGGTCCATAGATGACCCAAACGACCAACGAAGAGGAAGGAGATGAAATAATGACAGTAATAATAATAATAATAATAATAATAATAATAATAATAATAATAATGATTATTATATTTATTATTATTATTATTATTATTTAAATATTATCCTTAATGTTGGCTACGTTAGGGTTCCTGGGCCTCTTTTACAACTAACCACATAGTAACAGAGAAATATGATACATGAAAGTAACACAATACATACCATGTATTCTAACCAACTACACTAATTAATCAAGTAAACAATTGCAATTAAAATTGGCGTAGCTGTAAAAATATCAGAAAACGTTGTAATGCGGAAGTTTGAAAAAATAAGTACCAATCTCCCTTAACAAGATTGAATATTTTTTAAAATTCTCTGTCGCAGGAAGCAATTGCCATTATTTTGACTTCATTAAATAATAATGTTCGATTGTCTATAAGTTGACAACCCGCATTCAACACTAAGTCTAAACAAATGATTGTGATTAAACATATCTGATGACACTTCTGGACACGAGCTTAGTTTAAGAATCAATTGAATTAATTAGAGATTGATGAGAGAAACCGGTTCACCAATTACTAACGAGAATGTGTTTCAATAGCATGCATAATCAACTAACTAAATTAAGATAAAATATCACATGAAAATTACATTTATATGTCATTATTTTTATTGCTTCAGAGTGCAGCAAACAGAATGGCAAAAGGAACTTTCTTCCTGGAGGAAATCAAGGAATCACTACCAAATACAGGCTCTTACATATAAGTAATGGAAAAACAGAATGAGAAAGAGATAGATACCGACTTCTTCGGAACTGACGCCATGATAAATAGACAATGGACCAACAGTAATGAAACACAAAGGCCCGTAATCATCGGACTAGCGATTCACGGATTCCACCGAAAAATAGGTATAGATTAGAAATATCATCGAGCAAATGAACATTGCCTGTGCACTTCAATCAGTGCAAAAGTAGGCTATGTTCTTTAATGGAACTTATAAATGCAAACAAGTAGGCAGTTATAGAGTGGAATGCTCATTTAAGTGCAAATTTGATTGTATTAATAGATATTGTAAACTATTTCCTGGCCATTCGACTGTAATAATCTTATTATTATTTCAACAAATAATGATTTTTCTATAAATATTATTTTTAAGCCATTTTTCAGTGCCCATCATTGACGGTAACTTCAAGATCATATCCCCGCCACCATCGAAGAAAATAAAGAAAAGTCGCATGCCAGACAAACTAATGTCACTAACAGAGGAGTAAATTACACTGACACCATGTTCCTTGAGAATGAAATCTGCAACAAGAAACCAATGTTAGCACCTTCTTTGCCAAGGGAAGAGTTTCATAGAATATAAAATAGTTTATATCGAATTTTACAATATAATTGAATCGGTCGGAGTTGAAAAGCATTAAGTCAGTTTTCACTACTTTCAGGAGACAGATTAAACGTCATTGACAGAACAAAACTTAACAAACACACTATTTTAGTCATTTATATTGTGCAGCAACTATTCAGGTTATATTTATGTTAGGAGAATATCAATTTTAATTTAATAAACATATTTTTCTTATCAATTTTGCAAACGTGACTTAATGCCTTTCAGCTCCATGATCAGTTAGTACGGCATTTAGCACACCAGAATGAATATTTCACATGATGTTTTATTTTAAAATGGATTTGTCACATAAAACCACCTAAGCCCTGTACAAATGTAATTTACAATAGCACTGTAACACGCGGGAATCTTGCAGTGCGACCAACATTAAATACGGAATACGGCGCTGAAAGGCCGCAAGTCATTGACTTAATGCTTTTCTCCTCTGATCGCACTGCATGTAGCAGTGCGTCTGGCTTAAGCCCATAAAACAAATTGCTTTGTGATGGTTTTTGCCTTGCCAGTGAACGTCCGTGCTTTTTCTCTTGCCGGTAATATGAAAATATTGTGTGTGTTGCTTAAACAGAAGGCTGATTGATTTCTATCCTATGCCGTTCAAAATCACTTGGGTCAATAATTCAGAATGCTAATTCTCTAAAAGAGACCATTTTTGACTTAATGCTTCTCACCTCCGACCAATTCAATTGTTTCTTGTAACTTCGGATCGAAGAACAATACAATAGTCTACTTCTGTGTGATACACCAAAGTTCAGAGCAAGATTAATTGTACACAGTTTAATAAATTATAATTTTATAAAGATTTTTAGAAATACAGGGTTAGCACAAATGATTTAAGCGATTTCATGTACTTGTATTATTGAAAGTATATAGCTTACAGCATTGACACATATACCAATTAAAAGAGAAACTCATCAACGTTGTTTAGTCTACTTGCTACAAATGTTGTATGAGCCCTCCTCACGTCACACAGCAAATATTGATACGATAGTCAAACTCCGACCACACACATCCTGGTCAATTTCAGCTACAGCCGCATGGATTCACTTCCTCACTTCAACCAGGTTAACTGCCATGGCTGGTATATAAATTTCATCGTTGACAAACACCCATAAAAATAAATCACACGGGGTCAGATCAGGTGACCGGGGAGGCCAGTGCAAAGTTTAATTACCTAATTGCCTATCTGTGATCGAGCCCGTGCAGTCCAACGTTCAGATAGTTGTTCATTAAGTTTTTAAGGTTTAAATGTAGGGGGGACCCATCTGGTTGAAATAAAATCCCTGTGTAACTGAGGCATCAACCACTCCATCAGCATGTTTAAATAAGGCAGGCCTGTCACAGTGTTCCCAGCAAAATAGAAAGGCCCATGCACGTTTTTACATGACACCGCATAAAACACATTGACTTTGAGTGAGTCCCGTACATGTTCTAAAACCACACGAGGATCTTCCGTTCCCTACGCTCTAACATTATGTCAGTTTACGTGTCCACTTAGATAGAAAGTAGCCTCATTACTGAAAATCAGTTAACTTGTTGTGTCGTCGTTATTTTCTAACAATTGGTGGAATTCAGTGCAAAGCTGATAGTGTCGATTGTTGCCGTCTTACGACAGCTAAAGATCGGTGTCTTATGCGCTTGCTTCCCCGATCGCCTGATCTGACCCCGTGTGATTTATTTTTATGGGGTTTATCAACGATGAAGTTTATGTACCACCCGTGGCAGTTAATCTTGTTGAACTGAGTAATCGGATCCATGCGGCTGTAGCTAATATTGACCAGGATATATTCCAGTGTGTGTGGTAGGAGTTGGACTACCGTATCGATATTTACTGTGTGACGTGAGGAGGGCACATAGAGTATTTGTAGCAAGCAGACTCAAAATACTTGATGAGTTTCTCTTTTAATTGGTATATGTGTCAATGCTGTAAGCTAAATACTTTCAATGACATCCCTAAATCATTTGTGCTAACCTTGTATAATAATACTATAATATGTCACTAATAATATGATTGTGATAATCTAGTTACAATAAGTTATATTATCACTGCTTTTACGAATGTAATGATATTAGGAAACTAATAGCCAAATTTATTGATGTGTAACATCTTTCCACTCGGTTGCTGGATATTTTTGTGGGAGTGATTTTTGAAAAGGGACGGAATGGGATGGAAATAGGACGGAAACAATGAGCGCGCAGTGGCGGAGATTGGTACCACGACGTACTGTCGGCCATGTGGCTATGTGGAATGTATATCGCATACGGATTACTTCAAGGTTTGAAGGCCCCATTAAGGATATTCCTACAATAAATCATCGTCAATTTGTCGTTCTTTGGTGTGAACATATTCATTATATCATATTTGCTGAAAACAATTATGATTTATTAAATCTTCATACTTTTGCTATATTCTTATTTAAGATATTCCTACAATAAATACATTATGCCTTTCAGCGCCCAGTCTAGTCTGCAAACCTTTGTTTTGCGAACTAGATGCCTTCATGATCCCCTATTGGGAGTTAGCACGGCAGCATCTTCTGCTTCTACACCTTTCACTTTTAAATCGTTCAAAACTGAAACTAACATCGCCTTCTAGGTCTACCTCTGCTTCTCTTACTCTCTACAGCCAAACTCAGGTAATCTCTCCTCCCCCATTATTTTTACATGATCCCACCAGAGTCGTCTCATACGAACGGCTTCATCTAGCGTGTTCATTTCTAAATTACCGGGTGAGTTAGCCGTGGTCGTTACGGCATGACTGCTGGCAGTCGCTCACATCCGGGAGGCGAGGAGGTTCAAATCCCCCCGCCGGCAACCTTGAAGATGGTCTTCTGTGGTTTCCCATCTTCCTTCCAGGCAAATGCCGGGGTTGGTCCCTAACTATAGGCCACAGCCACTACCTTCCAACTCCTCGCCCTTACATTCCCACTTTCCTCCCCAACGGTACTTGTAGCTCACCCATTGGGTGTCCGTCTCGAAGCAGCTACAAAACTGGCGAGCCGAACATGTCCTCGCACACTTCCGGCACTAAAAGTCATACGTTAAAAAATATAAAAAATAGCCTTTATCTCTTCATTACGAGTGCCTTCCTGCCATTCTTCCCATCTATTTGTCCCAGAAATCGTTCGTGCTACCATCATATAAGTTGATGATGATATCCGTTCAGTCGAATCCGACCATCGGCGATTCTATGAATCATCAGTCTCCAAGTTGTCCTGTGCCACACTGCATCCTTTAGTTGTTCCAGGGGGAGGTTAGAGTCTGTTTTAATGGTGTCTAACCATTGGCGACCTGGTCTTCTAGTACCGCTGATCATTCCTAGCATGATTGCTTTTTCTAATGCATCTGATCGCATAACATGGCCAAAATATGCTAGCTGTAACTTCATAGTCATATGGGGCTTGATGCGCTCTATTGAGGACTTTTGCAGTCCATGGTATTCTTAAGAGTCTACGCTAATACCTGAGCTCAAAATCATCGATCGTCCTCTTGTCTTCCTGTTTCAGCGTCCAGCTCTAACATCCATACATGAACAGTGGGAATATAATCACACTGACTATTCGACATTTGGTAGCTAAACTGATATCTCTGCTCTTCCAGATTGCGGACATAGTTACCTGTAGCTTACTGTATGTATCAGATATCCTGAATCTACCCAGCTCTCGCATTCATACATCAAGGACGGTCTAATTACTGAGCGATGTAGGGAGAGTTTCGTGGCTACACTAACATCTTTGTTGCAGATTACTGTAGATCACAACTGAGAACTTTCTGCATTGTCTTTTGTGCACCTCGACTCAGTGAGTTTCCCCATACAACCATACTTACTTTTAAAAATAATGGACTAAAAATTCAAATATACTACAAAAAATACGAAGGTGGATCAAAAAGTTAGTTGCACTAACGCGCTGCAGGAGCGCGCTGTGCGTCGCAAACGTGGGCACAGCGGAGAAAGGGACAGACACTGCCCACACTGTGCCCAACTCTGGGAATGGGTATTCCAAGATTCAGACACCTAGATATCAAGGAAAAGGCTGTAGCCGCTTTTGAAAGTTCAGATATTTGAATATCGCGCTACATTGCTTCTCGAAGCATTTGGAAATAATTTACCGATACTTGGATGTCAAGTGACGTAGCGAGTAATAGCAGAGGTCGAGGCTATTTATTGATTAAATAGTTAACTATGGAGTAGAGACTTGAGACTGGGATCAGATTACTGGCACGGCCAAATGAAAGAGAATGCAATTAGTATCAAGTAAATCGGACCAGGGATACCAGAGATATGAGGATTTCTAGATATCAGGTGATGACGCGTGACCCTGACAGTTTTGAATAAAAGCCAGCTGGCCGAAGCAACTTCAGCTCATTCTAACACAAGCACTTGGCGAGCAAGTTGCATCTACGCTGAGCCAAGGCACATGGTTGCCGGATCTACGCAGAAGTTCTTTTCAAAGTCGTGATAGTCACGAAAAGTGCTGCGCTACGAGTGGGAACTTAGTAAGTTTACGGCGAGGAGAATCACTGAGGTGATTGATTTTTCTACAGACATTGGTGGAAATATTTATATTTTCACAAGGACATATGCTAGACTTTGTCTAGAAAATAGTATTTTGTCACAGTCCAGTAATAACTTAATACTTGGATGTTTAAATCCATTTCAAGTCAGTTTTCATATTTGTAACTAGTTAACCACTTCGATCTGTCAGTACACTGAAGACTAGTCTATAACGGTGGCGTTCATTAGTCTACGCAAGGGAAACTACAAGTTGCCTAGCGCATGGTAGATGGTGATATAATAAACCATGCCCAGGGAACGATCTTCAGAACAGCCGTTAATTGCTTAGACTGTCAGTGTTTTTCTTGTACTGATAAGATTACAGTGAGTTATGTTACAACTGACATACCGTATCTAAGAAGAGATCACTTAGATCTGACCCTATTTAAACAAACTGTTATGGCTTTGATAGAAGCCCGTATTAAAATGGAACAACAGTTAATTCAAACGTCAAAAGATACTACCACTATGTCTGACTAGACGAATTGTGGGTATATGATGGCGGCGGATACAAGGATTATACGTGCTTGTCCAATAGGGCATGTTTATCGATAAATCTGGTACAGACCAGGTTTACTACGCTTCAAGACCATCAAGAAATGTAAGCCACATTTGAATTATATTATGCCTAGCTAATTGGAACAAACTATTTTTTCTGCAGATGACCAACACATTTTATTTTTCTTCGTATTTAAAGCTTGCAATGATTTACGCAAGACTTGTTAGAGTTATTCTGAGTATTTTCAGCACTCAGAACAGTTTAGGATCGATGACCGAGCATTTCGAGCATTTATTTGAATATTCCATATTTTTGGGAAATCACGGTAATCAGCCGATGTAACTGAAAAAGTTAAATTTATTTTTGTTGAGGAATGGATATTTTTTCCATATTCGAAGATTCGAACATGTGGATTCTCACATAATGAGATGATAATTAAACATATTTAAAATAATACAAATAATAATAATAATAATAATAATCCACTAATAATAATAATAATAATAATAATTTTTATAATTTTTCTAAATAATTCTTGGATATTATATTTTCTAATAATCATATGTATTGAGAAAGAGCCTATGAAGTAGTTTAATCATTTCTAGTTTGGAACAGGAGATTTTCCGAAGGAGAGTGGTTAGCGCAAGCCCGCATTCAACCAACATGTCAGTTCTGGTTGAACAGTTGATATTTGCAATGAGCAAAGTATATTTTTCAGATAACACGGAGAGGCATGAAACGGGAAGCAAATGATATTTGTATCAAATAGGATATTGTTGTATTTATATAAAATCATGACGTAAATACACTTCGAAAGTGAAATAAAGATTTTCATAAGTATGGTAAATTCACGGGTTGAACTGAATGGTAAAATAAAATAAACTTGTAAGTTTATTAATCTTCCAGTGTTGATAACAAGCAGAGGCTTGATTTATTGTATAAATTTTGGGAAGATAATTTATGTGTGGAGTAGTTGAAATGCCATTCCCAGGTGCGCATGTTTAAGTCGCAGGAATGAAGAGTTTTTTTCGAGCATCAATCAAATAGCAGGTTTGATGGCTCAGGTTTATAGTAGGAGTATTGGAACTACACATTTCGTCGGATGAATGACCCGAAGGTTATTTCTTGAAACCATCAGTTCTTATTTCAACCTTGTTTACGAATTCCATTTAGACTTTGATTTTGCTAGAACCCGGATTTGTCATGATAGTAGTTTATTCTTCTTCAGAGGAAGACCTTTGCCGTTGTTGTTGTAATATTGTGTTCTTACACAAATAATAGAATGGGCCACTGCCAATTAAAAATAATTCTTTAACCACGGATAATTTGAAGGATGTTTTCAATCCTAGTGCCATGAACTAAATGAATTCATTATAAAACTACTATTCTAATTTCCGCATTCTGTCGAAGAATTGCAAGTTGTGAAAGTTGCTAAAAATGGCCATGAATATAAATATTTTTATAATAATGTTCCCAAGTGGAAAATTGAATAATTGAATGGTTCAACCATTTATTGATCAAGTTGATGATTCAGAAATCATATATTTTGTTAGGAACTTGAAGTTCATAATCGAGTCACTTCTCGAATGTTAAATGTCAGAAGAACAATTAATTGTTGTTGTGCTTCGCACAGTTCTTCGGTGCTATGCTCAAGGTCAAATACTTTTCAGATGTTATTAATTTGTGTAAATAATTTGTGCTGCTTCGATGATGATAATATTTTTCGACGATGTATTTTTGAAACTGGAAAAATAAGTGAAAGTTAAAAATTCTATGAACATTTATTCTACGAGTGTTAATATCATGTAAATATTCAAACAGTGATCTACGATATTTCCAGTATAGACAATTAACTTTGAACTGGAATTAAATATTAATAATTTTGGAACACAGTCTACAGGACTATTAATCGGACTTGTGTTTCCAAAAAGATTGTCAAATGTGTTTGGAAAATTTCTGTATATTGTGTGTAAATAAGAGTGTGGATCGCCACACGTGGATGATGCTGCTTTGAGCATCTTTGCAGTCGATTTTAACTTCAAAATAAACTGAGATAATTTTACCAGATGTGTCATACCCAATTAAATCTCCTTCTATCCTTATTGTTGCATTGAGCCAAAAATCAGCAAAGCATTTTTTTAATTTGATGTCGTTTTTGCGATTTGCTTTAACCCATCTGGCGCTCCGGGATATTTTGACTCTCGTGCTGACTGATTATTGGTAAAATGCATATGTGGTCGTGCGGACTCCGGTCTAAACGGGCACATAAAATAAGATAGAGAGAGAAATGGCTTCGAACGTGGGTCCCGATTTAGACATGGTCAATCGCATGCCGATTTAAATTGTGATAATTTTTATAGAAATATTTTGGGAGTTGAGAGATGTCTGGTTTGGATGAATAAATTAGTAGGAAACCCAATTAGTGGGGAAAATTAAAAATTTAACTGGTTAATAATTAGAATGGGTTTGATTATTTTTGATAATGGCTTAACCATTACGGCGTCAAGTAAATTCAGTAGTAAACGTTCGATGACTGGACATACACATTATTAGAATCCAGGTGGAGGATATTTGAGAACTTGCATATTTTTTTCTTGTGATATTGTGGTAAATGTAATTCGTAAAAGTAGAGAATTTGGTTTTTCCATCACGTCGATATTAGGACAAATCTCATTTTATTAGAGTGTTCCAATTAGCTATTCATATTTCTTGTTCTAGTTATAAGCTTGTGTTTACCACTGTTGTATACCCCTAAGTTTTGAATAATAATTGAAATTATGGGGGGGGGCGTGGTGGCTCAGCGGTCTAGCTGTATGCCTCTCACCAAGGCGGTCCGGGTTCGATTCCCGGTCAATGCATGTGAGATTTTCGAAGTGAAATGCCATGTCCTGTGGTTCGGATTCCACGTTAAAAGGAGGTCCCGTGGCTCATAATCACAAGATTCACGGTCACGTAAAACTACAATCTTCCTTTTTGAAATTATGGAAGAAATGATGAGGATGATGAGGAGTTTGGAAGAGAGTTCAAAAGAGGCTGGACTGCGTGTAGCAGCCATTATGAAAGAAAATACTGAGGCTTTGGAAAAGAAACTTAAAGAAAATTCTGATAAACTTAAAGAAAGTTTAAACGATAAACTTAAAGAAAATTCTGATTCTTTAGAAAATAAACTTAAAGAAAATTCTGATTCTTTAGAGAATAAACTTAAAGAAAGTTTGAATGATAAACTTAAAGAAAATTCTGATTCTTTGGAAAATAAACTTAAAGAAAATTCTGATTCTTTGGAAAATAAACTTAAAGAAAATTCTGATTCTTTAGAAAGCAGGTTAAAAGGTAACTTGAAAGAAAATTTAAATAGTAAATTTAATACAATGGAAAGTAAATTTAAAGAGAATTCTGAAATTTTGAAAATGACACTTGAGAGTAAAATGAATAAATTATGCGACAAAACACATGAGCTCGAAACTTCATTAGCTACTAACGCAAGTTTAATGGACGATAAATTTCGCGATGCCGATCTTCGATCCCAAAGCTTAGCTGATAGGATAGAACATGGTCTTAGGAAAGTTGGTGAAGACATGGTCAACCTGGAAGTCAGAGTGCAGAAGGAGAGTAACGAGATGGGAATTCTAGTTGTTCAACGTATAACGGAACAATTCAAAGAACTTGTCATGGGAGAAATAAGAGAAGGTGTGATTAGTGAGTTGCAAACTGAAATCAAAACCACAGTTGTCAATGAAATTAAAGACACACTCAAGCTGGAGAACCAAGAGGGAATCATGGAGATTAGGGAATCTTTGTCATCCCATATTGAAGTAATTGCCAAAGATATCCAAGCAACTCAGAAGGACATATCAGATATGACAGGGTCATTGAAAAGTCATGAGACTGTTATGAACCAGATATCCACTGATGTTAAGGAGAATTGTAAAGAAACTGAAGCAATTAAGAAAATGGCAGAAGAAAACCAGAAGGAACTTGAGGCTATGAAAACTCAAATCAAGGATGAGAAACAGTCTGATCATCTGTTGAAAATGCCAAATGTAAGGGGAAAGGAACAGATACAGATAAATCTAGGAGCAGCTAGAGAAACGGATAGTCATAGACAGGATGAGGTCAGGACAGTATTTCAATCCAACCCCATAACTGTATTTAAGAATATAGAAGATAAGCCTTCTAAATTTTCAGGGCGAGACTCTGTGACACCCGTGGAATTTTTGAGAGAAGCAGGTGATTACCTGAAAGATTCCAAGATCCCTAAAGAAAGACAGATCCGAGTGATAGGGAAGTTCTTGGAAGGTCCTGCACTTCTTTGGTTTAGAGCTTTTAGATCCACTCTAACCACTTTTGAGGAGTTTTCTCGTGGGCTATTGAAAAAATTTTGGTCCCCGGAAACCCAACAGCAAGTTAGAGCAGAGTTATATTCGAAGAGATTCTCGACGTCACAACCTACTCGATACTCTACGTACTTTTCTGGACAGCTGTCTAAACTCCAACATTTAGATCCGCCGATGCCAGATAACGAATTGATTACTGCATTGATACGTCAATTCCCAGCAGACGTCCAGAGGACTTTGATCGCTGCCGATATCTACAATATGGAACAATTTGATGAAGTATTACAGAAGCTGGATCATACAAACGCTCAATTCTTCCATCAGAAGGGAGGAAAGAATAACAACGCTGTGTACGCTGTTATGGCTGATAGTTATTCTCAGACACCTCGAGAGATTCGAGAAGGGCGAGAAGAGAAAACGCCGAGGGAAGATCCAAATAAGAGAGGATGGAACCAGTACAGTAACAGATACAGTTACAAACCATATGCGAGACCGGATGGTGGTAATCGATACAATACTCGATGGAGAAGACCACGAGATAGTCAAGGAAGGTACCAGGAAAGAAGATATTATGGTAGAAACAACTACAATAACAGAGGGAATGTAGATACTCGTCAGTCCAATGAAGAGTTCAACAAGGAGACGAGGAAAAATTTGGAAGCAAGACACCAAGATAACTTGCAATTTGTGGAGCAGAGGCCCAATGAACCAGGTCCATCGGGTACACAACAATCCCGGGGGAATGGTAACGAAAAAAAACAACTTCGAATTCACAGTAGAAGATAGAATTTTGAACACTTTCACTTCCAGAATTATTAAATGGCAAGCAGAGGATGATTATTTAATTCAACAGAATGACGAACGAAAAGAAATGGGTACAAGAATTAGAATGCCAATCATATCATGCGAAGTATTCGGTATGCCTGTCGATACTTTGATCGATACTGGGGCTATGCTTTGTCTGGTGAGTGAGAAGCTTTATATTCTGTGGAAGCTCAAAGAGAATTTAGAGGAGATTCCAGTATCAGGAATTAAGATCCAAGGAATAATACCCAATAAAATATCTCTGTGCAAAACACAATTATACTTATGTATTACGATTGGAGGACATGATTTCCGACATGTGTTTGTTGTAATGAAGGACATGGCTTTTGACATGATATTGGGAGCGGATTTCATTCAGAAATATCAAGCAGTGATAGATATGAAGACAGAGACGATCAGATTCAAGAATACCGAAGAGATTAACTTCGAGGGAAAAGAAGAGGAAGACATCGAGGGAGATGCTCAATGGTCTCTGATTTTTCATGAAGCTGAAGGAATAGAAGTCTACACTGAGAAGGAGTCCCCAGAGCTAGGGAAAATTTTGGAAGAGTATCACGATATTTTTGATATTAAACCTGGTGAAATTAAGGATTTTGAATATCGTATTCGTGTAAATGATGATGCACCTTTTCATGCTAAATTGTATCCAGTAGCAGAAAAGCATCGAGAAAGAGTAAAAGTGCTTATCAAGGAGATGGAAAGCAACAATGTGATTGAAAAGTACACTACATCTTATGTCAATCCATTAGCAGTAGTATCTAAGCAAGATGGAAGTCTGAGACTATGTTTAGACGCGCGAAATTTGAATTCAAGATTACTGCCAGAGTATGACAGACCACCAATCATTAGGGAACTGTTAAGGAAATTCCAAGGCAAGGTCTGGTTCTCTAATATTGATCTCACTTCGTCCTACCATCACATTAGGCTTAGTGAAGATTCGAAGAAGTTTACAGGATTTATGTTTGACCAGCAGACATATGTATTCCGCCGTCTACCATTTGGAGTCAAAACATCTGGATCCGTTTTGATCAGAGCACTGGAACAAAATTTGAGTCCTGAAGTAAAAGAGATAGCAATTCGTTATATTGATGATATCTTAATTGCATCCGAGACTAAGGAGGAACATTTGTTACATCTTCAAATGTTATTCGCAGATTTGAGAAAAGCGAACTTCAAAGTAAACCTTCGAAAATGTCAGTTCTTTCGAAAGGAAATAAAATTTTTGGGTTACATTTTGGATGGAGAAGGATACCGCCCAATGAGACGAAATACAGGCAATTGCAAATTTCCCTAGACCTACTAGAGTGAAGAATGTCCGCAGTTTTCTCGGGACATGCCAATTCTTTGCAGGGCATTGTCCAGACTTCACCAAGACAGTTGCGCCATTGCAGGCATTGTTAAAGAAAGGAAATAAATGGAAATGGGATAAAGATTGTGAACAATCATTTCAAGATGCCAAGAGGTTATTGGTAAACAGTGTGAAATTGGAGTATCCTGACTTTACCAAGAATTTCATCATAGAATCTGATGCATCCACCGTAGGGATTGGAGCTATTCTTCTTCAAGAAGATGAAGACCACAAGAGACATTACCTGGCGTTCATTAGCAGGAAACTTCGTCCATCAGAGAGAAATTATTACACCACAGAGTTAGAAGCACTTGCTGTAATATTCGCTTTGGAGTCGTGGAAGAAAATGTTATTTGGACATTCAGTCATTGTGAGGACTGATCACCACGCATTGGAGTTTATTTTGAGAACAAACTTTGCCAGCGATAGAATAACTAGATGGTCACTATTTATTCAGCAATTCAACCTAGTTATTGAACACACTCCTGGAAAGTTGAACGTTGGAGCTGATTTGTTGAGTAGAGCAGTGGAGTCTACATCTAAGGTTTTTTAAGTTAACCTGACGCAGGAGGATGAAGATACCTTGAGAAGGTTAAGGTTATTGCATTTATCCCAGAGGAGAGACCAACGTCTTAGGAACATTTTTCGTTTTCTACGGGGAGACATGGATCCAAATGATGATAATTTTGTGGAAACTGAAAGAATTTCAAGAGATTTTATGATGTTAGATGGTTTAATCTACAAGTTTGCAGATCCCGACCATACGAAGCTGAGAGTAGTGATACCTCCAAGATTGCAAAAACCCATTATTTGGATGGCACATCGAATCGCAGGTCATGCTGGAGTAGATAAGACAGTCAACATGATTCAAGAGAAATTTTCGTGGGAGCGAATGCGACAAACTGTCAGAAACACTATTCGAGAATGCGACTTATGCCAAAGGAGTAAACATAATTCTAGATTATTGAGAGAATTACCAAGGCCTATTATTCCTTCTAAGCCTTGCGAAATCTTCGCGACTGATTTATATGGTCCTCTCCCAAAGTCTAAAAGAGGTAACCGATATATTCTGGTGACCATGGATGTATTCAGCAAATACACCATGTTACATCCAATTCAGAAGGCAAACGCAAAGTATTGTGCGAAGAGAATTAGAGATAGCGTAATTCCGGAAGCAGGCAAACCGGAATTCCTTTTATCAGATCGTGGACCTCAATTTACATCTTTGGAATTTCGAACCATCATGAATAATCTTGGGATTAGACAATTGTTTTGTTCTATTAGACATCCAGAGAGCAATCCAGCGGAACGCGTGATGGCTGAGATAGCAAAATTTTGCCGCCTCTATTGTCCAAATGAGCATTGGAAATGGATGGATGTTCTTTCTTTAGCATCCGAATCCATCAACTCTACGATTCATGAGAGTACTGGACAGATTCCCATGTTGCTTCATCATGGAATTAAACCAACGAGATTATGGGATCGAATCATCTCTATTCCACCTGAGATTGAACCAAGTCGTCAGATGAGGGAAACTCTAGCTTTAGACAAGTTAAGGAGTCAAGCTGAGAAGAGAGAGCGCAGAGTGAGAGGAAAGCGTTTTCGCAGACCCTTGCGCATAGGAACTCTTGTTTTAGTGAAAAGACCTACACTCTCTGACGTGCAAAATCGAGTGTACTCGAAATTTGCAAGCCTTTACGCTGGACCCTATCGTATTGTGGAAGTAAACAACAATGGAAGCTATGAAGTAGCCAATACACGAACTGGTAACATCGTGGGAACTTATAATGCATCGAATTTGAAGATCTATTATTCAAGAACCAGATGATTTAATGTGTAGATAGGAAAAATAAAAATTTTTCAATTTTTATTTTTTGCTAGGTGTGGGGTGGATGTGCCCAACTCTAGGAATGGGTATTCCAAGATTCAGACACCTAGATATCAAGGGAAAGGCTGTAGCCGCTTTTGAAAGTTCAGATATTTGAATATCGCGCTACATTGCTTCTCGAAGCATTTGGAAATAATTTACCGATACTTGGATGTCAAGTGACGTAGCGAGTAATAGCAGAGGTCGAGGCTATTTATTGATTAAATAGTTAACTATGGAGTAGAGACTTGAGACTGGGATCAGATTACTGGCACGGCCAAATGAAAGAGAATGCAATTAGTATCAAGTAAATCGGACCAGGGATACCAGAGATATGAGGATTTCTAGATATCAGGTGATGACGCGTGACCCTGACAGTTTTGAATAAAAGCCAGCTGGCCGAAGCAACTTCAGCTCATTCTAACACAAGCACTTGGCGAGCAAGTTGCATCTACGCTGAGCCAAGGCACATGGTTGCCGGATCTACGCAGAAGTTCTTTTCAAAGTCGTGATAGTCACGAAAAGTGCTGCGCTACGAGTGGGAACTTAGTAAGTTTACGGCGAGGAGAATCACTGAGGTGATTGATTTTTCTACAGACATTGGTGGAAATATTTATATTTTCACAAGGACATATGCTAGACTTTGTCTAGAAAATAGTATTTTGTCACAGTCCAGTAATAACTTAATACTTGGATGTTTAAATCCATTTCAAGTCAGTTTTCATATTTGTAACTAGTTAACCACTTCGATCTGTCAGTACACTGAAGACTAGTCTATAACGGTGGCGTTCATTAGTCTACGCAAGGGAAACTACAAGTTGCCTAGCGCATGGTAGATGGTGATATAATAAACCATGCCCAGGGAACGATCTTCAGAACAGCCGTTAATTGCTTAGACTGTCAGTGTTTTTCTTGTACTGATAAGATTACAGTGAGTTATGTTACAACTGACATACCGTATCTAAGAAGAGATCACTTAGATCTGACCCTATTTAAACAAACTGTTATGGCTTTGATAGAAGCCCATATTAAAATGGAACAACAGTTAATTCAAACGTCAAAAGATACTACCACTATGTCTGACTAGACGAATTGTGGGTATATGATGGCGGCGGATACAAGGATTATACGTGCTTGTCCAATAGGGCATGTTTATGGATAAATCTGGTACAGACCAGGTTTACTACGCTTCAAGACCATCAAGAAATGTAAGCCACATTTGAATTATATTATGCCTAGCTAATTGGAACAAACTATTTTTTCTGCAGATGACCAACACATTTTATTTTTCTTCGTATTTAAAGCTTGCAATGATTTACGCAAGACTTGTTAGAGTTATTCTGAGTATTTTCAGCACTCAGAACAGTTTAGGATCGATGACTGAGCATTTCGAGCATTTATTTGAATATTCCATATTTTTGGGAAATCACGGTAATCAGCCGATGTAACTGTAAAAGTTAAATTTATTTTTGTTGAGGAATGGATATTTTTTCCATATTCGAAGATTCGAACATGTGGATTCTCACATAATGAGATGATAATTAAACATATTTAAAATAATACAAATAATAATAATAATAATAATAATAATAATAATCCACTAATAATAATAATAATAATAATAATAATAATTTTTATAATTTTTCTAAATAATTCTTGGATATTATATTTTCTAATAATCATATGTATTGAGAAAGAGCCTATGAAGTAGTTTAATCATTTCTAGTTTGGAACAGGAGATTTTCCGAAGGAGAGTGGTTAGCGCAAGCCCGCATTCAACCAACATGTCAGTTCTGGTTGAACAGTTGATATTTGCAATGAGCAAAGTATATTTTTCAGATAACACGGAGAGGCATGAAACGGGAAGCAAATGATATTTGTATCAAATAGGATATTGTTGTATTTATATAAAATCATGACGTAAATACACTTCGAAAGTGAAATAAAGATTTTCATAAGTATGGTAAATTCACGGGTTGAACTGAATGGTAAAATAAAATAAACTTGTAAGTTTATTAATCTTCCAGTGTTGATAACAAGCAGAGGCTTGATTTATTGTATAAATTTTGGGAAGATAATTTATGTGTGGAGTAGTTGAAATGCCATTCCCAGGTGCGCATGTTTAAGTCGCAGGAATGAAGAGGATTTTTCGAGCATCAATCAAATAGCAGGTTCGATGGCTCAGGTTTATAGTAGGAGTATTGGAACTACACATTTCGTCGGATGAATGACCCGAAGGTTATTTCTTGAAACCATCAGTTCTTATTTCAACCTTGTTTACGAATTCCATTTAGACTTTGATTTTGCTAGAACCCGGATTTGTCATGATAGTAGTTTATTCTTCTTCAGAGGAAGACCTTTGCCGTTGTTGTTGTAATATTGTGTTCTTACACAAATAATAGAATGGGCCACTGCCAATTAAAAATAATTCTTTAACCACGGATAATTTGAAGGATGTTTTCAATCCTAGTGCCATGAACTAAATGAATTCATTATAAAACTACTATTCTAATTTCCGCATTCTGTCGAAGAATTGCAAGTTGTGAAAGTTGCTAAAAATGGCCATGAATATAAATATTTTTATAATAATGTTCCCAAGTGGAAAATTGAATAATTGAATGTTTCAACCATTTATTGATCAAGTTGATGATTCAGAAATCATATATTTTGTTAGGAACTTGAAGTTCATAATCGAGTCACTTCTCGAATGTTAAATGTCAGAAGAACAATTAATTGTTGTTGTGCTTCGCACAGTTCTTCGGTGCTATGCTCAAGGTCAAATACTTTTCAGATGTTATTAATTTGTGTAAATAATTTGTGTTGCTTCGATGATGATAATATTTTTCGACGATGTATTTTTGAAACTGGAAAAATAAGTGAAAGTTAAAAATTCTATGAACATTTATTCTACGAGTGTTAATATCATGTAAATATTCAAACAGTGATCTACGATATTTCCAGTATAGACAATTAACTTTGAACTGGAATTAAATATTAATAATTTTGGAACACAGTCTACAGGACTATTAATCGGACTTGTGTTTCCAAAAAGATTGTCAAATGTGTTTGGAAAATTTCTGTATATTGTGTGTAAATAAGAGTGTGGATCGCCACACGTGGATGATGCTGCTTTGAGCATCTTTGCAGTCGATTTTAACTTCAAAATAAACTGAGATAATTTTACCAGATGTGTCATACCCAATTAAATCTCCTTCTATCCTTATTGTTGCATTGAGCCAAAAATCAGCAAAGCATTTTTTTAATTTGATGTCGTTTTTGCGATTTGCTTTAACCCATCTGGCGCTCCGGGATATTTTGACTCTCGTGCTGACTGATTATTGGTAAAATGCATATGTGGTCGTGCGGACTCCGGTCTAAACGGGCACATAAAATAAGATAGAGAGAGAAATGGCTTCGAACGTGGGTCCCGATTTAGACATGGTCAATCGCATGCCGATTTAAATTGTGATAATTTTTATAGAAATATTTTGGGAGTTGAGAGATGTCTGGTTTGGATGAATAAATTAGTAGGAAACCCAATTAGTGGGGAAAATTAAAAATTTAACTGGTTAATAATTAGAATGGGTTTGATTATTTTTGATAATGGCTTAACCATTACGGCGTCAAGTAAATTCAGTAGTAAACGTTCGATGACTGGACATACACATTATTAGAATCCAGGTGGAGGATATTTGAGAACTTGCATATTTTTTTCTTGTGATATTGTGGTAAATGTAATTCGTAAAAGTAGAGAATTTGGTTTTTCCATCACGTCGATATTAGGACAAATCTCATTATATTAGAGTGTTCCAATTAGCTATTCATATTTCTTGTTCTAGTTATAAGCTTGTGTTTACCACTGTTGTATACCCCTAAGTTTTGAATAATAATTGAAATTATGGAAGAAATGATGAGGATGATGAGGAGTTTGGAAGAGAGTTCAAAAGAGGCTGGACTGCGTGTAGCAGCCATTATGAAAGAAAATACTGAGGCTTTGGAAAAGAAACTTAAAGAAAATTCTGATAAACTTAAAGAAAGTTTAAACGATAAACTTAAAGAAAATTCTGATTCTTTAGAAAATAAACTTAAAGAAAATTCTGATTCTTTAGAGAATAAACTTAAAGAAAGTTTGAATGATAAACTTAAAGAAAATTCTGATTCTTTGGAAAATAAACTTAAAGAAAATTCTGATTCTTTGGAAAATAAACTTAAAGAAAATTCTGATTCTTTAGAAAGCAGGTTAAAAGGTAACTTGAAAGAAAATTTAAATAGTAAATTTAATACAATGGAAAGTAAATTTAAAGAGAATTCTGAAATTTTGAAAATGACACTTGAGAGTAAAATGAATAAATTATGCGACAAAACACATGAGCTCGAAACTTCATTAGCTACTAACGCAAGTTTAATGGACGATAAATTTCGCGATGCCGATCTTCGATCCCAAAGCTTAGCTGATAGGATAGAACATGGTCTTAGGAAAGTTGGTGAAGACATGGTCAACCTGGAAGTCAGAGTGCAGAAGGAGAGTAACGAGATGGGAATTCTAGTTGTTCAACGTATAACGGAACAATTCAAAGAACTTGTCATGGGAGAAATAAGAGAAGGTGTGATTAGTGAGTTGCAAACTGAAATCAAAACCACAGTTGTCAATGAAATTAAAGACACACTCAAGCTGGAGAACCAAGAGGGAATCATGGAGATTAGGGAATCTTTGTCATCCCATATTGAAGTAATTGCCAAAGATATCCAAGCAACTCAGAAGGACATATCAGATATGACAGGGTCATTGAAAAGTCATGAGACTGTTATGAACCAGATATCCACTGATGTTAAGGAGAATTGTAAAGAAACTGAAGCAATTAAGAAAATGGCAGAAGAAAACCAGAAGGAACTTGAGGCTATGAAAACTCAAATCAAGGATGAGAAACAGTCTGATCATCTGTTGAAAATGCCAAATGTAAGGGGAAAGGAACAGATACAGATAAATCTAGGAGCAGCTAGAGAAACGGATAGTCATAGACAGGATGAGGTCAGGACAGTATTTCAATCCAACCCCATAACTGTATTTAAGAATATAGAAGATAAGCCTTCTAAATTTTCAGGGCGAGACTCTGTGACACCCGTGGAATTTTTGAGAGAAGCAGGTGATTACCTGAAAGATTCCAAGATCCCTAAAGAAAGACAGATCCGAGTGATAGGGAAGTTCTTGGAAGGTCCTGCACTTCTTTGGTTTAGAGCTTTTAGATCCACTCTAACCACTTTTGAGGAGTTTTCTCGTGGGCTATTGAAAAAATTTTGGTCCCCGGAAACCCAACAGCAAGTTAGAGCAGAGTTATATTCGAAGAGATTCTCGACGTCACAACCTACTCGATACTCTACGTACTTTTCTGGACAGCTGTCTAAACTCCAACATTTAGATCCGCCGATGCCAGATAACGAATTGATTACTGCATTGATACGTCAATTCCCAGCAGACGTCCAGAGGACTTTGATCGCTGCCGATATCTACAATATGGAACAATTTGATGAAGTATTACAGAAGCTGGATCATACAAACGCTCAATTCTTCCATCAGAAGGGAGGAAAGAATAACAACGCTGTGTACGCTGTTATGGCTGATAGTTATTCTCAGACACCTCGAGAGATTCGAGAAGGGCGAGAAGAGAAAACGCCGAGGGAAGATCCAAATAAGAGAGGATGGAACCAGTACAGTAACAGATACAGTTACAAACCATATGCGAGACCGGATGGTGGTAATCGATACAATACTCGATGGAGAAGACCACGAGATAGTCAAGGAAGGTACCAGGAAAGAAGATATTATGGTAGAAACAACTACAATAACAGAGGGAATGTAGATACTCGTCAGTCCAATGAAGAGTTCAACAAGGAGACGAGGAAAAATTTGGAAGCAAGACACCAAGATAACTTGCAATTTGTGGAGCAGAGGCCCAATGAACCAGGTCCATCGGGTACACAACAATCCCGGGGGAATGGTAACGAAAAAAACAACTTCGAATTCACAGTAGAAGATAGAATTTTGAACACTTTCACTTCCAGAATTATTAAATGGCAAGCAGAGGATGATTATTTAATTCAACAGAATGACGAACGAAAAGAAATGGGTACAAGAATTAGAATGCCAATCATATCATGCGAAGTATTCGGTATGCCTGTCGATACTTTGATCGATACTGGGGCTATGCTTTGTCTGGTGAGTGAGAAGCTTTATATTCTGTGGAAGCTCAAAGAGAATTTAGAGGAGATTCCAGTATCAGGAATTAAGATCCAAGGAATAATACCCAATAAAATATCTCTGTGCAAAACACAATTATACTTATGTATTACGATTGGAGGACATGATTTCCGACATGTGTTTGTTATAATGAAGGACATGGCTTTTGACATGATATTGGGAGCGGATTTCATTCAGAAATATCAAGCAGTGATAGATATGAAGACAGAGACGATTAAATTCAAGAATACCGAAGAGATTAACTTCGAGGGAAAAGAAGAGGAAGACATCGAGGGAGATGCTCAATGGTCTCTGATTTTTCATGAAGCTGAAGGAATAGAAGTCTACACTGAGAAGGAGTCCCCAGAGCTAAGGAAAATTTTGGAAGAGTATCACGATATTTTTGATATTAAACCTGGTGAAATTAAGGATTTTGAATATCGTATTCGTGTAAATGATGATGCACCTTTTCATGCTAAATTGTATCCAGTAGCAGAAAAGCATCGAGAAAGAGTAAAAGTGCTTATCAAGGAGATGGAAAGCAACAATGTGATTGAAACGTACACTACATCTTATGTCAATCCATTAGCAGTAGTATCTAAGCAAGATGGAAGTCTGAGACTATGTTTAGACGCGCGAAATTTGAATTCAAGATTACTGCCAGAGTATGACAGACCACCAATCATTAGGGAACTGTTAAGGAAATTCCAAGGCAAGGTCTGGTTCTCTAATATTGATCTCACTTCGTCCTACCATCACATTAGGCTTAGTGAAGATTCGAAGAAGTTTACAGGATTTATGTTTGACCAGCAGACATATGTATTCCGCCGTCTACCATTTGGAGTCAAAACATCTGGATCCGTTTTGATCAGAGCACTGGAACAAAATTTGAGTCCTGAAGTAAAAGAGATAGCAATTCGTTATATTGATGATATCTTAATTGCATCCGAGACTAAGGAGGAACATTTGTTACATCTTCAAATGTTATTCGCAGATTTGAGAAAAGCGAACTTCAAAGTAAACCTTCGAAAATGTCAGTTCTTTCGAAAGGAAATAAAATTTTTGGGTTACATTTTGGATGGAGAAGGATACCGTCCCAATGAGACGAAATACAGGCAATTGCAAATTTCCCTAGACCTACTAGAGTGAAGAATGTCCGCAGTTTTCTCGGGACATGCCAATTCTTTGCAGGGCATTGTCCAGACTTCACCAAGACAGTTGCGCCATTGCAGGCATTGTTAAAGAAAGGAAATAAATGGAAATGGGATAAAGATTGTGAACAATCATTTCAAGATGCCAAGAGGTTATTGGTAAACAGTGTGAAATTGGAGTATCCTGACTTTACCAAGAATTTCATCATAGAATCTGATGCATCCACCGTAGGGATTGGAGCTATTCTTCTTCAAGAAGATGAAGACCACAAGAGACATTACCTGGCGTTCATTAGCAGGAAACTTCGTCCATCAGAGAGAAATTATTACACCACAGAGTTAGAAGCACTTGCTGTAATATTCGCTTTGGAGTCGTGGAAGAAAATGTTATTTGGACATTCAGTCATTGTGAGGACTGATCACCACGCATTGGAGTTTATTTTGAGAACAAACTTTGCCAGCGATAGAATAACTAGATGGTCACTATTTATTCAGCAATTCAACCTAGTTATTGAACACACTCCTGGAAAGTTGAACGTTGGAGCTGATTTGTTGAGTAGAGCAGTGGAGTCTACATCTAAGGTTTTTCAAGTTAACCTGACGCAGGAGGATGAAGATACCTTGAGAAGGTTAAGGTTATTGCATTTATCCCAGAGGAGAGACCGACGTCTTAGGAACATTTTTCGTTTTCTACGGGGAGACATGGATCCAAATGATGGTGATTTTGTGGAAACTGAAAGAATTTCAAGAGATTTTATGATGTTAGATGGTTTAATCTACAAGTTTGCAGATCCCGACCATACGAAGCTGAGAGTAGTGATACCTCCAAGATTGCAAAAACCCATTATTTGGATGGCACATCGAATCGCAGGTCATGCTGGAGTAGATAAGACAGTCAACATGATTCAAGAGAAATTTTCGTGGGAGCGAATGCGACAAACTGTCAGAAACACTATTCGAGAATGCGACTTATGCCAAAGGAGCAAACATAATTCTAGATTATTGAGAGAATTACCAAGGCCTATTATTCCTTCTAAGCCTTGCGAAATCTTCGCGACTGATTTATATGGTCCTCTCCCAAAGTCTAAAAGAGGTAACCGATATATTCTGGTGACCATGGATGTATTCAGCAAATACACCATGTTACATCCAATTCAGAAGGCAAACGCAAAGTATTGTGCGAAGAGAATTAGAGATAGCGTAATTCCGGAAGCAGGCAAACCGGAATTCCTTTTATCAGATCGTGGACCTCAATTTACATCTTTGGAATTTCGAACCATCATGAATAATCTTGGGATTAGACAATTGTTTTGTTCTATTAGACATCCAGAGAGCAATCCAGCGGAACGCGTGATGGCTGAGATAGCAAAATTTTGCCGCCTCTATTGTCCAAATGAGCATTGGAAATGGATGGATGTTCTTTCTTTAGCATCCGAATCCATCAACTCTACGATTCATGAGAGTACTGGACAGATTCCCATGTTGCTTCATCATGGAATTAAACCAACGAGATTATGGGATCGAATCATCTCTATTCCACCTGAGATTGAACCAAGTCGTCAGATGAGGGAAACTCTAGCTTTAGACAAGTTAAGGAGTCAAGCTGAGAAGAGAGAGCGCAGAGTGAGAGGAAAGCGTTTTCGCAGACCCTTGCGCATAGGAACTCTTGTTTTAGTGAAAAGACCTACACTCTCTGACGTGCAAAATCGAGTGTACTCGAAATTTGCAAGCCTTTACGCTGGACCCTATCGTATTGTGGAAGTAAACAACAATGGAAGCTATGAAGTAGCCAATACACGAACTGGTAACATCGTGGGAACTTATAATGCATCGAATTTGAAGATCTATTATTCAAGAACCAGATGATTTAATGTGTAGATAGGAAAAATAAAATTTTTTCAATTTTTATTTTTTGCTAGGTGTGGGGTGGATGTGCCCAACTCTAGGAATGGGTATTCCAAGATTCAGACACCTAGATATCAAGGGAAAGGCTGTAGCCGCTTTTGAAAGTTCAGATATTTGAATATCGCGCTACATTGCTTCTCGAAGCATTTGGAAATAATTTACCGATACTTGGATGTCAAGTGACGTAGCGAGTAATAGCAGAGGTCGAGGCTATTTATTGATTAAATAGTTAACTATGGAGTAGAGACTTGAGACTGGGATCAGATTACTGGCACGGCCAAATGAAAGAGAATGCAATTAGTATCAAGTAAATCGGACCAGGGATACCAGAGATATGAGGATTTCTAGATATCAGGTGATGACGCGTGACCCTGACAGTTTTGAATAAAAGCCAGCTGGCCGAAGCAACTTCAGCTCATTCTAACACAAGCACTTGGCGAGCAAGTTGCATCTACGCTGAGCCAAGGCACTTGGTTGCCGGATCTACGCAGAAGTTCTTTTCAAAGTCGTGATAGTCACGAAAAGTGCTGCGCTACGAGTGGGAACTTAGTAAGTTTACGGCGAGGAGAATCACTGAGGTGATTGATTTTTCTACAGACATTGGTGGAAATATTTATATTTTCACAAGGACATATGCTAGACTTTGTCTAGAAAATAGTATTTTGTCACAGTCCAGTAATAACTTAATACTTGGATGTTTAAATCCATTTCAAGTCAGTTTTCATATTTGTAACTAGTTAACCACTTCGATCTGTCAGTACACTGAAGACTAGTCTATAACGGTGGCGTTCATTAGTCTACGCAAGGGAAACTACAAGTTGCCTAGCGCATGGTAGATGGTGATATAATAAACCATGCCCAGGGAACGATCTTCAGAACAGCCGTTAATTGCTTAGACTGTCAGTGTTTTTCTTGTACTGATAAGATTACAGTGAGTTATGTTACAACTGACATACCATATCTAAGAAGAGATCACTTAGATCTGACCCTATTTAAACAAACTGTTATGGCTTTGATAGAAGCCCATATTAAAATGGAACAACAGTTAATTCAAACGTCAAAAGATACTACCACTATGTCTGACTAGACGAATTGTGGGTATATGATGGCGGCGGATACAAGGATTATACGTGCTTGTCCAATAGGGCATGTTTATGGATAAATCTGGTACAGACCAGGTTTACTACGCTTCAAGACCATCAAGAAATGTAAGCCACATTTGAATTATATTATGCCTAGCTAATTGGAACAAACTATTTTTTCTGCAGATGACCAACACATTTTATTTTTCTTCGTATTTAAAGCTTGCAATGATTTACGCAAGACTTGTTAGAGTTATTCTGAGTATTTTCAGCACTCAGAACAGTTTAGGATCGATGACCGAGCATTTCGAGCATTTATTTGAATATTCCATATTTTTGGGAAATCACGGTAATCAGCCGATGTAACTGTAAAAGTTAAATTTATTTTTGTTGAGGAATGGATATTTTTTCCATATTCGAAGATTCGAACATGTGGATTCTCACATAATGAGATGATAATTAAACATATTTAAAATAATACAAATAATAATAATAATAATAATAATAATCCACTAATAATAATAATAATAATAATTTTTATAATTTTTCTAAATAATTCTTGGATATTATATTTTCTAATAATCATATGTATTGAGAAAGAGCCTATGAAGTAGTTTAATCATTTCTAGTTTGGAACAGGAGATTTTCCGAAGGAGAGTGGTTAGCGCAAGCCCGCATTCAACCAACATGTCAGTTCTGGTTGAACAGTTGATATTTGCAATGAGCAAAGTATATTTTTCAGATAACACGGAGAGGCATGAAACGGGAAGCAAATGATATTTGTATCAAATAGGATATTGTTGTATTTATATAAAATCATGACGTAAATACACTTCGAAAGTGAAATAAAGATTTTCATAAGTATGGTAAATTCACGGGTTGAACTGAATGGTAAAATAAAATAAACTTGTAAGTTTATTAATCTTCCAGTGTTGATAACAAGCAGAGGCTTGATTTATTGTATAAATTTTGGGAAGATAATTTATGTGTGGAGTAGTTGAAATGCCATTCCCAGGTGCGCATGTTTAAGTCGCAGGAATGAAGAGGTTTTTTCGAGCATCAATCAAATAGCAGGTTCGATGGCTCAGGTTTATAGTAGGAGTATTGGAACTACACATTTCGTCGGATGAATGACCCGAAGGTTATTTCTTGAAACCATCAGTTCTTATTTCAACCTTGTTTACGAATTCCATTTAGACTTTGATTTTGCTAGAACCCGGATTTGTCATGATAGTAGTTTATTCTTCTTCAGAGGAAGACCTTTGCCGTTGTTGTTGTAATATTGTGTTCTTACACAAATAATAGAATGGGCCACTGCCAATTAAAAATAATTCTTTAACCACGGATAATTTGAAGGATGTTTTCAATCCTAGTGCCATGAACTAAATGAATTCATTATAAAACTACTATTCTAATTTCCGCATTCTGTCGAAGAATTGCAAGTTGTGAAAGTTGCTAAAAATGGCCATGAATATAAATATTTTTATAATAATGTTCCCAAGTGGAAAATTGAATAATTGAATGTTTCAACCATTTATTGATCAAGTTGATGATTCAGAAATCATATATTTTGTTAGGAACTTGAAGTTCATAATCGAGTCACTTCTCGAATGTTAAATGTCAGAAGAACAATTAATTGTTGTTGTGCTTCGCACAGTTCTTCGGTGCTATGCTCAAGGTCAAATACTTTTCAGATGTTATTAATTTGTGTAAATAATTTGTGTTGCTTCGATGATGATAATATTTTTCGACGATGTATTTTTGAAACTGGAAAAATAAGTGAAAGTTAAAAATTCTATGAACATTTATTCTACGAGTGTTAATATCATGTAAATATTCAAACAGTGATCTACGATATTTCCAGTATAGACAATTAACTTTGAACTGGAATTAAATATTAATAATTTTGGAACACAGTCTACAGGACTATTAATCGGACTTGTGTTTCCAAAAAGATTGTCAAATGTGTTTGGAAAATTTCTGTATATTGTGTGTAAATAAGAGTGTGGATCGCCACACGTGGATGATGCTGCTTTGAGCATCTTTGCAGTCGATTTTAACTTCAAAATAAACTGAGATAATTTTACCAGATGTGTCATAACCAATTAAATCTCCTTCTATCCTTATTGTTGCATTGAGCCAAAAATCAGCAAAGCATTTTTTTAATTTGATGTCGTTTTTGCGATTTGCTTTAACCCATCTGGCGCTCCGGGATATTTTGACTCTCGTGCTGACTGATTATTGGTAAAATGCATATGTGGTCGTGCGGACTCCGGTCTAAACGGGCACAACACGTCTGATAGGCAGGTCACTGTGGTGCCTCGTCTTGTATGGTGTGAATAGCGACCAAATGCAGTGGCGCGTCGACTGGACGTTCACTCCAAATATGAGGTGCGTGCAACAATCTGATTCCTATGGGCCAAAAGGAAGAATTGCACGGACATTCATGGTGAAATTAGTGCTGTGTACGGGGAGTGGGCCATTTCCCGGCAAGGGATAACGCAACACCTCACAAGGCCCACCAAACGAGCGAACTGATGCTGAGTTTCAAGTGGGAGGTCTGGAAACATCCACCCTACAGTCCCGACCTAGCGCTATGTGACTTTCATCTGTTCGGTAAGCTCAAAACGGAGCTCGGTGGTCGACATTCCCAGACCGATGGGGAAGGTGAAGGCCGCTGTCCCCGTGTGGTTGCAGAACGCTGGAGGAACTTTCTATGCATCCGGCATCGACAAGTTGGTTGTGCGTTCGCAGAAATGTTTGGAGTCTCTTGGAAACTATGTGGAAAAGTGGCGTTACATTGTATGTCATTATAGTCGTGTTGCTGTTGTATAGTTTTTTTTATTTATTTTTTATTTAGTCAATTTACCCTCTAGGTTGGTGGTTCCCACGGACTCAGCGAGGGAACACACCACTACCGCCTCTATGGGCAGTGTCCTGGAGCTTGGAACATCTGGTCGGGAGGGATACAACTGGGGAGGTGTGATCAGCACTTCGCCCAAGCGGCCTCACCTGCAAAGCGAACAGGGGCCTCATGAGGGATGGGAAGGGATGGAAGATTGGGATGGATAGGCTAGGAAGAGGGAAGGAGGCGGCCGTGGCTTTACAGTAGGTACTGTACCCGATAATCCGGATAGTAGGCTGTCAGAAATCCGCCCCCTCAATCGGATTGCCAATAATCGATTGCACCGGCACAGCTACATCAATGAAAATGGCACTGACAGATACTACCGAGATTAGAGCACAGTAGTTAACATGAAATTATTGTGGAACACACCAAAATATACGGGGGTTCATACTTACCTTTTACTTACCTATTCAATTTAATCTCGGGTCTGGGTTTTCAACTGGATAACTTAATAGTATGCCCTCACAATAACCTCCACCACGATATTTAAAATGAACCAAGTCGGAGACCAGAAAATTTAAACTGCACAATAATTTATTACACATAAAGAAAAAAATATTTTAACAAAATTTAACAACAAAATAGTTATGGCTGTCTGAAGCCATTGTCAATGCAACCATGTCCTCCTGTAGGACTGTAGACTTCACATACAAAAATTCAGCTTTCTCTAGCTCAAAAGAACGTAATAATAACAACAATGCACATTGGAATGGATAAGGGAGCTGGGACGAGACATATAGCATTTGTTTCCTTGTTCATGAACTTCATAATTTAGTTTATTGACACACATTTATTAATAACCGCAAGGCCGCTAAGTAGTTGACCTTGACCTCCACCATTCAGTTATCTGGCCACCTGCAATACACCCTAAGCAGTGTTGCATGCTTGCTTCGTCAAATGGACGCAGCTGCCTAACCAGTGTCACCATATGCTGCCCAACGCAGAGTATAGCTCTCATTCAAAACAATTTAAATGCTCACATCTCAACTCAAATATTATCACGCAAAATTTATACAAGTTCCGTTCACATTGCAATGGATTACTCTGTTAATCTCAAATCTTATTTAAATGTTTATTCCAATTATCGAACTAGCGTTGTTTAAATGTTAATAGCAAAACGCATAATGTTATATCATAGTGTTCAATAATTATTTATAACATTTAGATTGTTCATAACTTAGTCAAACGACAATTGAAATTTTTTTACACGCCTCTATTAATCCCGTTTGTTTCAAATTATTATTATAGATATTTACACAGTTATATACATTAGTTATATTTTATTTATATTTGAAATACATTAACCACACGTTTATCCGGTTGATATTTTCTTAAAACGTGGTAATATAATCGACCGATGAAGGTTACTTATATTTAAATTTTAGATTCAGGTTTAATAAGATTTAATAATTATTATTTGTGACGGTAACCTCCATTCAAAATCTATAATTCAATCAATTTATCACTCTTGTTAATTTTAACAGTAACTTCACATGAATAATTTTCAATGGACCTGAACAATACAATTCAGCGGAAACACACCTCGCACAAACGCACAAAATTGGCCCATAATTCATCATATATCTCATTATATATGGCATCAAAATCTTCCACAATACACACAAAAAACCTCCACTTATAAATTCATCATCATCATCAATATTATTGTGGGAACCTCCTTCACTTATTAAAGGGCATTATTCATCAGCGACGTTTACACGTCCACTGAACTAACGATTATACATCCATAGTTCCTCTTTAAAAATTCTTATATTCATCAATTGTATCGGAAACTGTTATTATATTTAACCTTCGTGGGTTTCATTCATGAAGCGATATGAAGTAAAAATGCCAGTCACAAATAAATTTAATAGCAAATACGATTAGACACGCCTCCCTGGTCTATCAAAATGAATTAATCTCATCATAATTATCGCAGTATAAAAATACTATATTCAAGCAAAATTCATTTAACTGCAGAAATAGTCGAATAGAATGCAAATAGACCAGAAAATGCAAACATTATTGTTTCAATCTAGAATTGAGAAAATCTCCTATCAAATGTTCATTACTAGTGTACTGAATAAATCGTATTCAAAGTTCATATTTCATAAAATTGTCTATAATGCAATGGTATTTCAGAATTGACTAAAAATGTCTGTGTTTCACTCATGTTCATAAAAACGACTAGTATTTCCAAGATCGTCGATAAAGTAGTGGATTTTAACGCTCTAAAATCTTTTAATCATTCTTCTTTCTTGAGGATGACAGAAAATTGGTCAAAGTAATTTACTGGAAATAATTACTTTAATAAAACGACACGCTGTCTGAATTCAAACTTGCCATAGAAAATCGTTAACTTTACAGTCAAATCGTGACTACAAGAAAAATTCAAATTCTCGAAAGAATATTTAACTTCAGTATAAACTGATCCAAAATGTTTAAATATGCAAATGACATAATAATGTCTCAATAAATCGAAGAAAATGGCATAAAGCTGCAAAGTGTACAGAGTACAGAAACATCTAGCAAAAGAATATGGGGCAATCAAATATATGACAGAAAATATGGGAAAGATAGTTGCTCAGATCTCACTAAAATGGCTCAAATAAATCAAGAAACGTTCACGGCTACCTTATCTGTTGGATTGAAGTTCTAGAAGAAAATTTCAAAGAAGACTGCTGCTGGTTCCATTTCACCACAGGATAGATGTGCACCGACCTCGAACCTGGAACCTGCGCCCTCGGAGAATAGAACAGCTTCCTCCTCCGGAAATCACACTGCTCCGTGTAGACGATAGACATCCTTCTGGCAAAACTCTTCTTTGTGTGCTGGGAAAAACCCTTGCCCCTCTTGAAAGTTTCCTGAAGTTCTTGTAGAAATCAGCCATGAAGTTCATTGCAAATATTTCCGCACAAATGTTCATAATTGTGGAGTATGAATTTATTTCCACTGCCATTTGATGTAATTCAGCGATGGATTACGATGCATGAGTGTAGCTGAATGTTCACTACATGCTCGTCTTTGTAGAATGACGATTATCGAAGCTCCATGTTGCTACTTCACACTACTGATGTATGTCCCAATTGCATTAAAGTTTTAGTCTTCCATCTCCACTTCCATTATAATGTTAGTCGAAAGTACTGCCAGATTGTATAGTTCCATTGTAGAATGTAGCGTTGTATCACCAAATGTAATCTTCAGTATCACGGTTGCAATACACGTGTCTGCCGTTGCGTAGAATGTGGTAGTAAAAGTGTTTCTCAGGATTCGAGAAAAACACTTTTCTCTGCAGTCTTTAAATGCGAATATCTTCTGAAGTATTATAATGAAAATGTTCAACTTTCGCACACGCCTCAATATTGTAATGCACTATTGAATTAGTATAAATGCAGTAGCTAATTCTTGATAGATAAACTTGTAGAATCGTTTGTGTGTGCGCTCCAACTTCGCCTAGTTTTAGTAACAGTAAAATTGCACTGCTGGATACCCAATACTGTTCGATGCGGTGGGCTCTGCCACGCTTGCTTATGACGATATGCTTGTTCTATCAGAACACGAAGTCAGACTATCAAGTCAGAATAAACCACGAAGTGAGAAGCTCCTCTCTGCTGTGCAAGGCCTTTTATCAACTTTGAAGGGGCGTATCCATCCCTACCATAGCTTCTTCTTCCATCATTACTCGAAGTTCCAACTTTGGCTATTCTTGACGGATTTTCAGATTTCAAAAACATATAATTAATTTCTTCAAAATTCCAAATCAATGCCATAACTGAAAATAGTTTTCCACAATTCTGCATGCCAAAAGTTATTAAATATGGTAGTTTCAGTAATCTCCGTCTCCCTTCAAGCTATCATTCATTGGTTCGAGCCTCTCCTCCAATAGCGTAACTTCTTCCTCAGCACGTTTACTTGCTTCCCTGCGACTGCGTCGTAAATCTAAGATCCTTCTCGAACAAAATCGTGACGTCAGCAAGAATCTAAGCTCAGCCAGCCTACTTGCTCGAGCGTTGCGTCATCCACGCCTACGTCAAGAATATACACGTCACAACTATGACGGCCATAACTTTATTCACATATGCCAATACAGCCACCGTGGTCTCAGTATAATTCAATTTACGGGGGCATTCTCCCTTCACCACGTTTTAAAAACAGTTGCAAATTGTTTTTAAACTCTGTTACAAATATCTGAATTCATTTGAACACGAAATTGAATTATTATTGGCTTACTATTGGATAATATTTCTTCAAGTTTCCAGCATTGAACTTGCCATATACGACATCATTCTCATCATCATAGAGTTCATAACAGTTGTTTCCATAAGCATTCGTAATTCTGAACGGACCCATAAATACTATTCCAAACTTGGGATAGATTTTCTTACTCACGTCAGCCTTGACAGGTCTGCGTAGTAATACCAGATTTCCAATTTCTAAGTGAGTACCAAAACGTTTTCCAGCTACTCTTTTCAGTCGTTTTTGTGCTGCTCTCTGGAGTTGTTCTTTCGCTCTGTCAATTCTCTGCTGCCTTCCTAGGTCGGATCTCTAGGAACGTGGTTGAAAAGATTGTCCCACGGCCTTTCTGGGTTTCTTCCTAGATGAAGTCTCATTGGCACCTCTCCTGTGCTCTCCTGCACTGTAGAATTTAGACACTCCTCAATAAGGGGTACAAATCTCACCCAACTAGTATGATCATTCGGACAGAAAATTCGACAAAATTTCGAAAATTCAGCCCTGTATCTTTCTGAAGAATTCGATTCCGGATAGCGCACGCTTGAAAATATGTGCTTAATACCAAGCCTTTCCATATCTGCAGCAAATTCTAAGGATGTAAACTGAGCTCCATGATCCGATAGTAGATACTCTGGTTTACCAGCTTTTGGAAATACAGCATGTTCCAGTCTGCTAACAACGTTCCTCGTGTTAGCTTTTTGCATGGGGCTCATTGTTACAAATTTCGAGAAGACATCCACGGTAACCAACAAGTACTGATTACCCAGGTATCCCTTCGGACAGGGGCCAAATATGTCCGTCGCCATGAGTTCATTCGGTTTAGAGGGAATCATAGCCTTAGGTTTTCCTTTTAATAGAGCGGAAGCATACTTTGCTCTTTGACATTTATCACATGAACGAATGACATTAGCAATGCTGGAACGCATGTTAGTCCAAATAAACCTCTCTTTAAGAGTATCAAGAGTTTTATCCAGACCGGCATGTCCAGTTGCGTGATGAGCTACCCACACTAAATTGACTACAAGTTTAGGTGGCACGACTATTCGGAGCTTTGTATGCGCAGAGTCAGCATACTTACATACGACGTCTCCACTCAAGACAAAGTGTCGTGAATCTCTCTGTGTAGCTGCATAGTCAACATCTGTATTGTCCATGTAACCCTTAAGGAACCTGTACATTTTCCTGATTGGAGCGTGTCTTTCTGTGACACACCGATTCGGGCTAACCTCCTAACGGTCTCTTGATCTTGCTGCTCCAATTGTACATGGTGTATCTGCACATTTTTGATAGGGTTACGTGATAAAGCATCAGCCAGTAAGTTGTCTTTCCCAGGCTGATGGACAATAGTGGCGTTAAACTGTTGGGTGAACAAAGCCCAACGTGTCAATCTATCACTAGACATGTCAGTTTGCAGCATAAACTGAAGTGCTTTGTGATCTGTAATAATGATAACCTTGTGTCCCAGCAGCATTTTCTTCCACGCTTGCAAAGCTGTTACAAAAGCTAACGCTTCTAGTTCTGTCGTAAAGTAGTTTTCCTCGTGTTTCTTTAATTTCCGACTAGTGAACGCAATGTAGTGCTTGTTGCCTGCCTCGTCTTTTTGGTATAAGACTGCACTAATGCCTATTCTTGATGCATCAGACTCAATATAGAACACCTTCTAAAAGTCTGGGTACTCCAGTTTAACGTTGTTTCTGAGCATCTCCTTTGCTTTCTCAAAAGCCTCGTCTGCTGCGGTACTCCATTTTCATCTATTATTCTTCTTGAGTAAGTCATACAGAGGAGCCATAATTTCAGAGTATCTCGGACAGTGGCTGCTGATGAATTGGCATGCGCCTACAAATTCTCTGACTTGTTTCACCTTAGTTGGCTTTGGGAACCTTGTGATCGCATCTACTTTCTGCATGTTCGGATGATATCCATCCTTATCAATAGTATGCCCCAAGTAGTTGATCTCCTTCTTCATGAATTGACATTTTCCAAAATTGACCTTAATATTGGCCTTCCTTAAATTTTCAAACAACTTTCTCAAATGCACTAAATGTTCTGCGGCGTTGGATGAAGGTACAATTAAATCGTCAATGTAGCAGATTACATTTTCCTTTACTTCGTCAGTGAGCTTACTATCAAGTGCTCGAATGAGTGCTGGTCCACTGTTGACCATTCCAAAAGGCATTCTCACAAAGACCCATGACGTTTGGTCAAATAAGAATCCAGTGTACTGCATACTTTCTTCCTCCAGTTGAACTTGGTAAAACGAAGATGTCAAGTCAAGAACACTGAAACATGCTCTCCCTTTGAACTTTCTAAGCAGATCTCTAATCTTAGGTGGTCGGTCATTTTCTGGAAGAATCTTTAAGTTGATGGTCCGAGCATCGAGACAGAGACGTATCTGACCATTACTTTTCTTGACTACAGTGATGGGGTTTATGTAAGACGACGCCTGTTTTTTTATAATCCCGTCTACCTCCATTTTTCTGATCAACCCTCGTACTTCTTGGTAGTATTTCTCAGGTATTGGGTATATTTTCTTTTGGTAAGGGGTTTCATCGGTCAGCCTTATCTTATACTTATAGTCTTTAATCAATCCAGGCTTTTCATCAAATATATCTTGGAATTCCTTTATCAAATCCTCAAATTCCCCCTGAATTTCTTCAAATCCTTCAGTTTTTCTACTGGGTATTTCTGTTAGATTCTCCACTTCATTGATAATGGTATTTAAAGTCTCTTCCCTAAGGTCTATCTCCAGACTGTTTTTCACGTCCTGTCCTTCGATCTCTTCTGTGATCATGTACCCATCATGAAAGCTAATAATCCTATTCTTCATATCAATAATGGCTCCAACTTTCGATATAAAATCGATTCCTAGCACAATGTCGAAATGGATCCTGTTCACCACAATAAAGATCTGTTCATAATTCCTTCCATTAATTTCAAAGTTCAACAACACTTGGATCTTGCATTTCACTGCCTTGTCTTGGAAAATTCCTCTCACTTTGACGGTAGAAGTAGGTAAAACTGTCATGTTTTCTCCCTTTAATAGACTTTGATAGCATTCATAAGAAATGATAGAAATAATTGCGCCGGTATCCATAAGAGCTTTGTACTGTTGGCCATCTATCAGTACAGAAATAATAGGTAAGGCACATGGTCTTTCCTCTTTGACGATTCCTCTCTCTTCCAATAAATCCTCATCAGTTACTTCGTAAATTTCATTGATAGTAATTATGTGTGGTGTGGCAATGTATTCATTGTTTCTCACTTTCGTTGAGAAATCGGCGTTTTTTTCTGTGTTACCATTTTCAAAGTTCCCCTGCTGGCTTGTAGAAGGACCAGGATCGATCACTAAATCCTGTCTTTTCTTCTGGTTTTCAGCTTCCTTCTCTAGTAATTCCTTCAAATACTGCTGACTTTCTTTCTCTCTCTCTTGATACTTGTCCGGTGTCATAACCTGACCTTGAGAATTTTTATTCCGAATCTGGTACTGGTTATTTCTGTTGTAGTTCCTATTGTACCCATTGTTATTATAATATCTACCTCTTCCGTTATTATAGTTCCCTCTATTGTTATTCCAGCCTCGTCTTTGCTGATATGGACGGTAACACGGCGTTCTTAAGTTACAGGCGGGAGCAGTACCCCCACTCTGCCACCGGCGAGTGACGTCAGGGGTCTTAGCTGGCCGGCGGACAGCACGCTAGTCATATGCCAGAGAGATGCATTCATGTAATTAAATCGGTTTTGTTTACCGAAGAAATTGGGTTGGACTTCCGAATTTCACCACAGTCCTTCCTTAGTGATCGATGAATTGTGCGAGACGATTTCCGCTGTCACTACGGGCGATTAAAGCAAATGACTGCGATACAAGTCAGCCCAGGGCGGTATACAAAAAGAGCATGCTTGAAACTAATGTTTGATTGCACTACAAGTAGGCGGATTTTGTATCTTCTACAGAACACAATAATTAGTTGAATATATTTAAGTGAGAATATCATATCTGTTTATGTACTTTAACAAACGGGAAATTTCTTCTTTAACATATATTTCATCAAGTTGCAAAATTACCCACTTATCATCACACTTTTCAGCGGCTTTTTTCAAGAAATGAACGTTTTCGTTAAAATTACCCGGAGCTACATTAAGGGAAGAAGTCAATCTTTATAAATGTTTAGAATGAGGAAGGGATAGAAATTTGTTCTGCCTGATAGTATCATAACACTTCGCGGATTGCATGTACAATATGTAGGAGCAAAGTATCATGTTGGGGGACCTTTTTTTGTTCTTAAATATAAGAGAGAATTGCTCGGATAAAAAATTAACTTGCTGAGAAATTCCCTCTTCTCCACTATCCAATAAAGTTTCTTGAATGACATCCAGCAATTTTAAGACATTGGCCACGTAATTTTCCAAATTGGTTTGGAATCTCTTCTCAGTAAGATACTGTAACAAACTGAACAGTGTTCTCCAACACTTCACAGCTGTTTCACTTCCCAACTTTGAAGAAAGTTCTGTAGAAGACAATTGCAAATTGTTATAGAAAGCCGAAACAAGTAAATGATTATCTACATTAATATAAAGAAACAAAAGTCATAGACTCAAAATTGATTCTATATATGACTACTCCATCGTCAAAAATATTTAACTTAATAGCTGAGTCCCCTTTCACTTTAGTGCTATTATCTGCTAATCGTTTCTCCAGAGAATTGCATAAATTCCCGAAACTGATTATAACATCGTCCCATTCTATAGCAGCAACAGCACTTTCTTGAGCATGTTCTTTCCTCACTTCGATTTCTCTTCTCCTCTCTTTTGGTTGTTTCCGCTTAATTTCACTTTCCTTTGTCAAGTATTTCGGCAAACCTTCAACAATAGTAAGACAAGAACCTTTAACTAGCTTAGGATGATCGTATTTATACACTTGTTTCTGTCCATTAGAATCACAGTATTCAATCTGTAAAATAATGCAGTCCGGTTGAAAGTGTTAATTACACACAACACTGTTCTCCGAAGGTGTCCAGTCCTTCCTCGGGATGCTTCCCAGCCATGTATTTCTCAAGTTTACTTCCTTGGGAAAAAAAGAAACATTTCACGTAGGCGGTTTCAACTCCACGAACCAGAAAATTACTACTACATCCTGGTATATAACACCTTCGTGGCATTGTATTTGCATTTAAAATATACCACGTGGAGCACGGGTATATTTACACTTGTCACTGGACAACAGGAAAAGCAATATATTGTGAAATGTCACCCTTGAAACATAGAAACAATGACCACATCACAGCGCTCCAACAAGACTGAGCATCTCTATGCTGTCTTGAGTAAGACCCATGACGTCACAACCCCGCCGGCAGTGTTCCCGCCTGTTAACTTAAGAACGCCGTGACGGTAACCTTGTGATCTGTTGTTGCGAAAATAATTGTTCCTGTGAGGACCTACATTTTCAGTTTTCTCTTCAGCAGGCGTATCAGTTTGCTGAACTTGATCCATGTAGACTGTATTAATGTCTTTGAATTCGTGCCTCAGACCTTTTTGAACCAAATTTGGCACCGGACTCGTGTAATCAAGCCTTCTCAATAGTTCGTCCATACTGGTCAAATCCCTTATATTTGACGATATAATAAGCCTTCTTACCTCAACAGGAAGCATACGTGAAATGGCATCTATTAACTGCTCTGTAGACAATGGGGGTTGTAAAAATCTTAAGCGCGATAACTGGCTCGTGAAGAAATCAGCGTACCGTGTTGGAAGAGTACCCGAATACTTCCTCGAGTATACCTCAGCTCTTAATGAATTTTGTGCTTATATTGACCAGAATCGTTTTATCAGTGCCTCTGCAAATTCATCGAAATTACTAAAAGTGTACCGAAATGCTCTGAACCACTCAAGAGGTCCTCCAGCTAGAAATCTTTCTACGATTCTCATTTCTCTTTCTCTAGGAATATGGGCTTCAATAAAATAGTCTTTCAGGTTTCTGATATACTCTATCGGTGTTAGACTATCTGTATTACTAAATTTCTGAGGCTTGTCCTCAAAGTTTCGGATGACTGTCACATTTCTTGGATATGAATCCATGTAATTCTTCCCACTATCACGATATTTCCATTCAGGTTCAATATTCCTATCCTCTTCTTCTTCCCGGAATCTGAATATACGTTCCTCAGGACTAATATCTCTCTCTTCAGTAGCGAGGTTACATCTTCTCACGTAATTCCTATTATCTTCAAAAGTCAACCCTTCTGGATCCTTATCTGTGATTTCCGTGATGACTTTCCTAATCAACTCTTCTTTATACGTTTCCAACATGCTAGCTTTTCCTAGGTTTAAATTCTGAAGTTTGCTCGTAGTTTCATTGACATCAGAGACAATCTTATGAATTTGTTCCTCTAACGCGGTTTTTAATGCTTGCACGTCCCGGCCTATTTGAGTTCTATCCTCTACCTGCTTTTTGGATAGCGAATCCATCCTTATACTCAAATCCTTTCTAATTTGAACTACCTCATTATTTATATCTACTTGTGTACTGGCTAGTTTTCGTTCAATTCGCTCCTGAATCTGATTGATATGTTCCCCACTTGACTTGTTCCATTCATCTTTCCAAACCGTTACATTTGCAGTTAACATTTCAGCAATATCTACTTCAATGTCTTCCTTAAGTAAACGATTATGATCTAAGACTTGGGTCCTCATGACCTCTACATCATGTTTTAATCCAGCTAGTGAAGCTGTTGTCCTAACAGACTCGTCAACCAATCTAGTTGTTAAAGCACTAATGTTACGAGTACAAAGCGTTTTTGAAGTTTCAATTTCTTCTCTAACCTTATTAACATCAGTTTGAACTTTGGCAATGTCTACAAAAACTGTATTAACTTCTATTTGCACCTTATTGATATCGCTTTGCATATCATTAACATCAGACTGAATATTATTTATGTCTACTTGAACGTTTGACACATCGGTTCGAACATTTTGAATCTCTCTTTGAACTTCTTCTACCTTGTCTTGTCCAGTAGCAACATCATTCCTAACAACGATTACTTCTGCTCTAGCACATGAAATATCACCCCGGACATTAGCAACATCAAGATTTAACAAAGTAAGGTCTTTCTGGACTGAATCAACTTTTCCCTGTACATTGGAAACATCAATTTTTACATCTGAAACATCTTTATGGACATTGGATAAATCTACTTTAACATCTGAGACATCCTTGTGAATGTCAGTCACGGCATTCTGGACCTCCTGTGTACTGGTCTGTAAACGCGACATGTTATTTTCCAAATTTGCAGAACTGGTCTGGAGATCCTTCAAATTCTCCTTCATCATCTCCTGCATTCGACTAGCATTCCTAGCTTCCATCTCCCTCACACTTTCATTCATGCTAGCTTTCAAACTGTTGGACATCCCCTCCAACATCTTTCTCATACTCTCATCTGCCATCTCAATAATATTTCAATAATAGACTGCGTTAGGGACATACATCAAATAGAGCAAGATAACAACATCTGAGCAACGCCTTTCACCATATATAAAGTTTGAGCAATTTTCTGTCTTAAATCTAACTTATAATTAGCTTATCACTAACTTCATAAACACCCTATGTTGAAATAAACTCAAGCACATGTTCAAATTTCTTTGGTTCATTTTAAATATCCTAACATAAATAATTTACATTTACAATCCAAATAGTTTAATTTTATCTTTAATATGACTAAACATGTCATAAGCCGGTCAAATAAAATAAGACTCCAGATCATAGGCGATTTTTCTAAGTTTCCAGCCTATTTAACCTCTCTCAGGTTGTATAAGATCTGATCTTTTCTGAGTGTAATTTTCCTAATACAACACAACATTTAATCCCTATATAATCACACTCTCAAATTCTACAATTGGCCAAGACATCTAACAAAGAATCAACCTCTTTATTTGAGTCTTCACAATCCCATTGACATCGATAACTTGGTAATCCAATGTTATTCGAGCCCCACACGTTGATTGCGCCAATCCTACTGTCCCCGATAATCCGGATAGTAGGCTGTCAGAAATCCGCCCCCTCAATCGGATTGCCAATAATCGATTGCACCTGCACAGCTACATCAATGAAAATGGCACTGACAGATACTACCGAGATTAGAGCACAGTAGTTAACATGAAATTATTGTGGAGCACACCAAAATATACGGGGGTTCATACTTACCTTTTACTTACCTATTCAATTTAATCTCGGGTCTGGGTTTTCAACTGGATCACTTAATAGTATGCCCTCACAATAACCTCCACCACGATATTTAAAATGAACCAAGTCGGAGACCAGAAAATTTAAACTGCACAATAATTTATTTCACATAAAGAAAAAAAAAATTAACAAAATTTAACAACAAAATAGTTATGGCTGTCTGAAGCCATTGTCAATGCAACCATCTCCTCTTGTAGGACTGTAGACTTCACATACAAAAATTCAGCTTTCTCTAGCTCAAAAGAACGTAATAATAACAACAATGCACATTGGAATGGATAAGGGAGCTGGGACGAGACATATAGCATTTGTTTCCTTGTTCATGAACTTCATAATTTAGTTCATTGACACACATTTATTAATAACCGCAAGGCCGCTAAGTAGTTGACCTTGACCTCCACCATTCAGTTATCTGGCCACCTGCAATACACCCTAAGCAGTGTTGCATGCTTGCTTCGTCAAATGGACGCAGCTGCCTAACCAGTGTCACCATATGCTGCCCAACGCAGAGTCTAGCTCTCATTCAAAACAATTTAAATGCTCATATCTCAACTCAAATATTATCACGCAAAATTTATACAAGTTCCGTTCACATTGCAATGGATTACTCTGTTAATCTCAAATCTTATTTAAATGTTTATTCCAATTATCGAACTAGCGTTGTTTAAATGTTAATAGCAAAACGCATAATGTTATATCATAGTGTTCAATAATTATTTATAACATTTAGATTGTTCATAACTAAGTCAAACGACAATTGAAAAATTTTTACACGCCTCTATTAATCCCGTTTGTTTCAAATTATTATTATAGATATTTACATAGTTATATACATTAGTTATATTTTATTTATATTTGAAATACATTAACCACACGTTTATCCGGTTGATATTTTCTTAAATCGTGGTAATATAATCGACCGATGAAGGTTACTTATATTTAAATTTTAGATTCAGGTTTAATAAGATTTAATAATTATTATTTGTGACGGTAACCTCCATTCAAAATCTATAATTCAATCAATTTATCACTCTTGTTAATTTTAACAGTAACTTCACATGAATAATTTTCAATGGACCTGAACAATACAACTCAGCGGAAACATACCTCGCACAAACGCACAAAATTGGCCCATAATTCATCATATATCTCATTATATATGGCATCAAAATCTTCCACAATACACACAAAAAACCTCCACTTATAAATTCATCATCATCAATATTATTGTGGGAACCTCCTTCACTTATTAAAGGGCATTATTCATCAGCGACTTTTACACGTCCACTGAACTAACGATTATACATCCATAGTTCCTCTTTAAAAATTCTTATATTCATCAATTGTATCGGAAACTGTTATTATATTTAACCTTCGTGGGTTTCATTCATGAAGCGATATGAAGTAAAAATTTGCCAGTCAGAAATAAATTTAATAGCAAATACGATTAGACACGCCTCCCTGGTCTATCAAAATGAATTAATCTCTTCATAATTATCGCAGTATAAAAATACTATAGTCAAGCAAAATTCATTTAACTGCAGAAATAGTCGAATAGAATGCAAATAGACCAGAAAATGCAAACATTATTGTTTCAATCTAGAATTGAGAAAATCTCCTATCAAATGTTCATTACTATAGTGTACTGAATAAATCGTATTCAAAGTTCATATTTCATAAAATTGTCTATAATGCAATGGTATTTCAGAATTGACTAAAAATGTCTGTGTTTCAATCATGTTCAGAAAAACGACTAGTATTTCCAAGATCGTCGATAAAGTAGTAGATTTTAACGCTCTAAAATCTTTTAATCATTCTTCTTTCTTGAGGATGACAGAAATTTGGTCAAAGTAATTTACTGGAAATAATTACTTTAATAAAACGACACGCTGTCTGAATTAAAACTTGCCATAGAAAATCGTTAACTTTACAGTCAAATCGTGACTACAAGAAAAATTCAAAATCTCGAAAGAATATTTAACTTCAGTATAAACTGATCCAAAATGTTTAAATATGCAAATGACATAATAATGTCTCAATAAATCGAAGAAAATGGCTTAAAGCTGCAAAGTGTACAGAGTACAGAAACATCTAGCAAAAGAATATGGGGCAATCAAATATATGACAGAAAATATGGGAAAGATAGTTGCTCAGATCTCACTAAAATGGCTCAAATAAATCAAGAAACGTTCACGGCTACCTTATCTGTTGGATTGAAGTTCTAGAAGAAAATTTCAAAGAAGACTGCTGCTGGTTCCATTTCACCACAGGATAGATGTGCACCGACCTCGAACCTGGAACCTGCGCCCTCGGAGAATAGAACAGCTTCCTCCTCCGGAAATCGCACTGCTCCGTGTAGACGATAGACATCCTTCTGGCAAAACTCTTCTTTGTGTGCTGGGAAAAACCCTTGCCCCTCTTGAAAGTTCCCTGAAGTTCTTGTAGAAATCAGCCATGAAGTTCATTGCAAATATTTCCGCACAAATGTTCATAATTGTGGAGTATGAATTTATTTCCACTGCCATTTGATGTAATTCAGCGATGGATTACGATGCATGAGTGTAGCTGAATGTTCACTACATGCTCGTCTTTGTAGAATGACGATTATCGAAGCTCCATGTTGCTACTTCACACTACTGATGTATGTCCCAATTGCATTAAAGTTTTAGTCTTCCATCTCCACTTCCATTATAATGTTAGTCGAAAGTACTGCCAGATTGTATAGTTCCATTGTAGAATGTAGCGTCGTATCACCAAATGTAATCTTCAGTATCACGGTTGTAATACGCGTGTCTGCCGTAGCGTAGAATGTGGTAGTAAAAGTGCTTCTCAGGATTCGAGAAAAAAACATTTCTCTGCAGTCTTTAAATGCGAATATCTTCTGAAGTATTATAATGAAAATGTTCAACTTTCGCACACGCCTCAATATTGTAATGCACTATTGAATTAGTATAAATGCAGTAGCTAATTCTTGATAGATAAACTTGTAGAATCGTTTATGTGTGCGCTCCAACTTCGCCTAGTTTTAGTAACAGTAAAATTGCACTGCTGGATACCCAATACTGTTCGATGCGGTGGGCTCTGCCACGCTTGCTTATGACGATATGCTTGTTCTATCAGAACACGAAGTCAGACTATCAAGTCAGAATAAAACCACGAAGTGAGAAGCTCCTCTCTGCTGTGCAAGGCCTTTTATCAACTTTGAAGGGGCGTATCCATCCCTACCATAGCTTCTTCTTCCATCATTACTCGAAGTTCCAACTTTGGCTATTCTTGACGGATTTTCAGATTTCAAAAACATATAATTAATTTCTTCAAAATTCCAAATCAATGCCATAACTGAAAATAGTTTTCCACAATTCTGCATGCCAAAAGTTATTAAATATGGTAGTTTCAGTAATCTCCGTCTCCCTTCAAGCTATCATTCATTGGTTCGAGCCTCTCCTCCAATAGCGTAACTTCTTCCTCAGCACGTTTACTTGCTTCCCTGCGACTGCGTCGTAAATCTAAGATCCTTCTCGAACAAAATCGTGACGTCAGCAAGAATCTAAGCTCAGCCAGCCTACTTGCTCGAGCGTTGCGTCATCCACGCCTACGTCATGAATATACACGTCACAACTATGACGGCCATAACTTTATTCACATATGCCTATACAGCCACCGTGGTCTCAGTATAATTCAATTTACGGGGGCAGTACCATCCCGGTATTTGCCCGAAGATGAAGTGGGAAACCACGGAAAACCATTTCGAGGATGGCTGAGGTGGGAATCGAACCTCCTCTACTCATTTGGGCCACCCGAGGCTGAGTAGACCCCGTTCCAGTCCTCATACCACTTTTCAAATTTCGTGGCAGAGCCGGGAATCGAACCCAGGACCTCCGGGGCGGCAGCTAACTATGCTGACCGCTACGCTACGGAGGCGACGCTGTTGTATAGGTGGTGTAATAAATAGCCATAACTGGGAAGTGCAACTTATTTTTTGATCTGCCCTCGTAGAACAAAACTGCAATTAGGTATTTTTAGGTATTCGCACATAATTTAGTATTTTTAGATACTACAGAACTCATGAATATTGATCTGTTGAGTGCGATTCGGAAGAGTATTAAAATACGTAATTTTTATTTAGAAGTAAGGAAAATATTGGTAGAAACCTAAGAATCCGGTCCCTAACTATTACATTTCATTACTATTTATTACATGTACTAATTATTGCATTTCCACATATTAATAACGCTAAAGAAAAGTCTAAAATATGATTGAAACGGGTTAAGTAATTTACATTATTGAATTATTATTGACTTAGGGTGGAATAGATCGATACATGCTTCTCTATGTTACCACAAAATCATTAGCTTTATCACTTTGCATTGTTGGGAAATCCTAACTTATATCGTGGCGTAGAAAAGGACGAAATTAATTGCAGGAGATTGAGTAAGAGGGAACTACTCATCTAATTCCATATTCTCTTTTAAGGAAGATGGAGATTTGACAGGGAAAGGAGGGAGAGAGTGCAGAATTCTGCGTGAAGTCCGGTCAGGTCGAGCTGGATCGAATTGTCCTCAGGCTGAGAGTGGTCATCGTTAAAGCAGGAATGTGGGTGGTATGGACGATGCTATCTGTCTCAGAGTCTAGCGAGCTGGGATGGCATTACCGTCGCTAAATACAGAGCATTCCTTCACTCTCAAAGCAATACCCCAATTGCACCGTTGTGTTGTAGAGAGGGGAATAATAAGAAAGATAGAACAAGAATCCAGATTTTCATCGCGAAGCATACTTCATTCCGGGTTGATGAATATTATGCATATTATTATAATTATTTTAAATTTTGTTCCTGCATGTGAGTTTAGATTCTCTGCGGTACATTCAGAGCTAGGGCTAGGATTTCGATAACTTTGCATCTATTTCCTTTTGGTAAGCCCAATAAATGTATTTCAGAGTAAAGCGGCTTCGGTGGCGTAGTTGGAAGCATGCTGAACTTCTATGCCCAAGGTCGCGGGTTCAAACCCGGCCAAAGTCGTCGGATTTTTTAAGAGAGTTACAAATCCCTCAGTATGCCTTCCTTCGGAGGGGAAGTAAAGCCGGCGGTCCCATTTCATAGATTTATGGCATGTTAAAGAACCTTCCACTAATTACACCTGTGTGAAGCAAAATTGTAGTCAAACATTTGACAAATGCTGTTAGGTCCCTACGTTCGTCGCCATGAGCCGACTGCGGTGGTGTCTGGTAACCAAGTTCTGAACTAGTAGTCGTTGACGGTGGCGTTAGGCGGCAAAAGTAGGAACTACTTGAAAAAATTAATGTCTGTAGTCCTTACTTGAATTGAAAACAGAAACACATACTAATACAGCCACCACAATTAACACTGGTTATCAGACAGATTCTACACACACCCAAAGTACTCGGGGCTGCATGACCACGTTCTCGCAGCCCTTAAACTAAGGAACCAACCAACCAATATTTCAGAGTAAGAGGTACTGAACTAAGCATATTTGATTGGGCATTTTTCTTCTCTAATTTTGTGGGATAGGGCATTTTTTAAGGGTTTGTATTGCATATTTTTGCATTTTTCTATTCCTATCCGGGTGTATTGCATTTGAAGTACTTCTTGGGCGTACTTTACTTTCTTTAAAGTTTTTGAGGATATTCATGTAAACGCCTTATTATTCTTGTTTCTACGGGATCGGGGATGCGATGCGATTAATGTACATATGGCGGATGGTTCTGAAAGCCGGATGCCCTTCCTGACGCCAAACTTGTGAGAGGAAATGAATGGAACTGGACGAGGAGTTGGAAGGTTGTGGCCGTGGTATATTAGAAGGTTTGGTCCTGGCATTTACAGTTTTTAACATAACCTTACCAAATTTTAACCATTTGCATAAAGAGTTCCTTGCAACTATTGATCTAATTTATAATTAAGTAGCGTCATTAATTTTTCAGTTATTGAACATTTTTGAATTAAAAAAGTGGTCTCATAAAAATAATTCCTTGCATCAATGATTTTGTTTCATCAATCTGATTTTTTTCTGCTTGTGACAAAGATGCATAAAAACAATAATTGCTTTGGGGATTGGTGTTGGATGGATACTGTTGTTTCCAAAAATGTTTAAACTCTCGTTTCAAATATTTTTGAAAATTCAGCAATATTACTTTAATCTATCTATCAACATTTATATTGAAACCCAAAGCAGTTCAAAACTCAGAGCGAATTTGCATTATTGTACCTGTATCAATTATTCTACCAAGTTAAAGCAATATCTGATAAGAATTTTATAACAAGGAGCACTTTGAACACAGCTAAACATTTAATAAGAGCTATGCAAGAAAGTATCAAGTTAATATTTACTCTCTCAGAACTGCCCTCCCCCATGTGTTTCCCACCCACATCTCCCCACTTTTTCCTCCTTCGAGATGTTCTGCCATTTTACATGTCTCCTAGTCGTTTTCTTCTAATCACGGCTTCTCTACAGTATTATTATATGATTATTATTATTATTATTATTATTATTATTATTATTATTATTATTATTATTATTATTATTATTATTATAAACGTCTCAAATGCTTAAATGCCATGCGGGTGCATATTAAATGGCCTCTACAAGCTTAACAATAGCCGGAATGACTAAAATCAAATCTTTTTTGAAAGAGGAAGAATTGGGCTATTTTTCTATGAATAAAACGAACATAACGGAGTTTTGGCTTCAAAATCCGAAAAATTCAGTCATTTCCCCCCTTTAAAATATCTTCAGGTCTTGTGTCTTGATTAATCTCAATTTAAATTAAAAATGGTAAGTTTATATTAATTTTCATTCTGAGGCAAAACGAAATTAATATTTTTGTGCCCACTCTTGCATCATTTCCTTACAAAGGGTTCAAAATAATAGTATTTCCTAAAATGAGTAGGCAAGTTATACTTGGTGCTACTTACTAGAACAAAAATTGATATTCTTTGATCCGAAATCACAACGTGACGTGAAGTATTTACTTGTTGTTCCGCCATACTTGTTTACATCTCAGATGAACTACAGCAGAAGAGGACAGACGTCTACAAAATGCTCTGTTCATCCCGAAGCAAAAATCCAAACTCAAAAGCAGTACTACATAATGCCCAACAGATTGGAGAACATGGAGATCAATTTGATGCTCTAAGGCGAATGGGGGATATTTAAAATGAAAGGTTCTTGTGCACCGTGTATAGACGGGTGAAGCACTCAAAGGGTTAAACACCTTAACATTAAATAAATATTACATCAATTATTCCTCAGTTAATTAACACACAAACAAGAGGGAGGGGGCATTTATTGGCTGAGAAGTTTCAATCGTCATGCGATCATCATCAGATCCTGTTCACCTGTGCATAGGTAAGGTACGGTGGATATGTTTACATTTATGATAAATAACTAATGTAGGTTAGGGAGTGTAAATACTGTATCTGTACTCCCCACCTAATTTTAATGGACAAAATCGTGTTGACCAACCGAAAATCATTCGTTAATTATAATAACAAATTTATTACGCACATTGTGCAAAATATATGTATTATATCAGGGTCAAGAATCAGAGCAAAATTCAGTCAGAGAGACCGCTCACTTCTTGCACTCCATTGCGTGATATGTATCACACTGTTCTCTACAAAAAAAAACGATGATGATGATGATAATTGTTGTTTTAAGGGGCCTAACATCTAGGTTATCGGCCCCTGATAAAAATAAAAAAAAAACACATGTAAACCTACACACATGGCTAGCCTGGTACAAATACGGTGATGGAAACCATGCATCGCAAAGCGCGTCATCAGGTGTCATAGCACATATTCTGATTTCATCCAATCTTTGTTGATCATTGCATATGTTGTGTAGAAGATTTCTACGATCGATTTATTTTTGCCTAGTAGCTCTTGTAATAGTTCTTTGTATGCTGGAGTGTGCTGCAGATTCATTTGCAGTCTTAGATCTTCTACCAAAACGGTTTCCCGGCCTAAGACATATTCGTATCAGGATCGAGCCAGTTTCGATACCCCTAGATCCCTTTTGAGTTATCTCGGTTTCATGCTTTCCAGTTCATTCAACTGTCTAGGTAACGGAATTGCCAAATTAATTCCAAGCCGTATGTGAGTGTTGGTAACATTCAGGCATTTGTATGATAGGAATGGGCTATTATCTGTGATGGTATTCGAACCTGCAGCTTCTCTTTGTAGTAGTGGAACTCACCTCGCTGCAGGAAATACAGTAAAATAATGACGTTACCAAACACAATATACTGTAGGGTAAGTAAAGGAATTAACGTCAGGGATATAAAGCATCCCTCCAACCAAAGTTGGGCAGTATTTCACACAAGCAGAACAGAGCTATACTGTATTATCTTGAGCCACAATCTCATGGCTCCTTACAGTAATGTTACAACAAACGTGCACGCTCGCCACGGTCTTCTTTCTGCTGTTAAGATAGCGCGTTTGGAACAAAGTGTGCTCCATATATTTTTAGATCTCGCTTTATGAGGAACATACAATGAATACACGATATGGAGCAGAAAGTTATATACATGTTATCTGAAGCAATAATCCATCTATGTGAAGAAACCCAATTGATTGCTATATTTCCACATCTCCGTGTTCCTCTTCTCTCTCAATATATCTCTTTATTCGCACTTTCATCTCCGTCCTTTATGTGGTCTACTGCCATTTATTCTTAGCCTCCACAAAGCCCTGCGATAACCTTCGTTCATCTATTCTCCTGAGTCCTTACATGTCAATATCAGTGCTGCTTCCATCTCTCAGACTTTTCAATTCGTGCTGCTCTTTGACATCTCAGGCTGTCCGGTCTTGTTTCCAGAGAGCTGCCTCCAGGAATATATCAATCCTCTCTCCATCTGTCCGTAATGCTTATCACTGAGGCGAATTTGCGTGTGTTGCTCCTTAGTTTAAAATTTTGTGCTACCGTTAACAGGAGACAGGTAACCCTATACCGCCAATGTTAACACATGACATATTAAGCTCCATTATCTCAGCAATTAATAAACCCATTAAAATGAGGAGCCTCCGTGGCCTAGGCGGCAGCACGCTGGCCTCTCACCGCTGGGTCCGTGGTTCAAATCCTGGCCACTCCATGTGAGCTTTGTGCTGGACAAAGCGGAGGCAGACAGGTTTTTCTCCGGGTACTCCGGTTTTTCCTGTCACAAAATGTCATTTCAGAAACACTCTCCACTATCATTTCATTTCATCTGTCATTCATATCTTGCCACGGTGGGTGAGTGGTTATAGTGTCGGACTACCAACCCCAAGATTGCAGGTTCGCCCCTGGCCATGGTAAGTGATTTTTTAAGGCGACAAAAATCACGATACTCATGTCATACGTTGTTGGCATGTTAAAGAACCCATTTGAATTCAGTAGGCCGTGTTCAATGGCAAAATTAATCTCGGGATTTTCCGCCAACACAAAGTTCCTCCATTCTCTACTTGAAAGCGCTGTAGTGTCAAGGAGTTTAGATATCTAACCCCCTTGACTTTCATAGCGTTCAAAGGAACGACGAAATTCGACATGCAAGCTACCCTCTGGGTGTCAATTAACAAAGCTTGCACCAGGCACCCGAGGCCATACGATATTATATTATTATCTGTCATTCATTAAATCATTTTCCCAGGGGAGTGCGACAGGCTTCGGCAGCCGGCACAGTTCATATCATCGCCGCAAGATGGGGGCTTCAATCATTCCATTCCCTGACCCGGTCGGTCGACTGGAAGCAGGCTGTGGATTTTCATTTCATTAAAATGAGGTTTTTACATGTATTAGCAAATATCTAATTCTACTGCTTTGTAATAAGCAGGACATGGATTAATATGTGCTAATAATTAATGAAACATGTACATATGGGGAGTACTAAGCAAACGTCAGGAAAATCCCACCTACCTGAGCAGGGAAGATCCTCGACATAAAGTTAAGGGCCGACTGCAGCGAACAAATTATGGGAAATATTCTTTCATGGTATTGACAATTGGAACTCATTACCTGCCTCAGTCCTAGAGCCTTTCCCCAAACATATTGATGTGTTTACGAGAAGATTGAAATTTTGTGTAAATACTGTACTACGATGTAATTACTATACTTCCTAAATTGCGAATTGTGTATACTGTGTTTTATGTTATTTTTAGTAATTTTCTGTAATTGTTCAATTTGCCCCCGAGGAATCACCCTCATTTGTCAATATTACATATAATAATAATAATAATAATAATATACTTTGTTAGCCGGCCCCGTGGTGTTGGGGTAGCGCGCCTGCCTCTCGCCCGGAGGCCCCGGGTTCGATCCCCGGCTCCGTCAGGGATTTTAAAACTGACGTGAGGGTTGGAACGGGGTGCACTCAGCCTCGTGAGGACAATTGAGTAGCTGTCTGACAGTGAGACAGCGCCCCGATCACGAATACCAAGATTAACGGCCGAGGGGACCCGACGCGCTGATCACGCGTCACCCCAATATCTGCAGGCCAAATGGCTGGGCAGTGGTCGCTTGGTCGGCCTTAGCCCGTCATGGGCTGGATAGTGCCAGGGGTTGACTTTTTTTTTATATACTTTGTTATTTTTATAGAAATGTGTAATTTATTCATGATGACAATATTGACAAAACAAAAATATAGGAATGCAGCTGAAAGAAATCAGAAAACCCTATGGATGTCAAATTGTCAGGTGAAAAGCTAAATGAAGTAGGATACTTCTGTTACTTAGGAAGAGAAATAACCAGTGATGGACGAAGCAAACAGGATATATAAAATAGGTTGGCTCAGGCAAGGAAAGCATTTCTACAGGAAAGGAATCTGTTGACATCAATTATAGATTTAGGTATTCGGAAGTCATTTTTTAAAGTCTTTGTTTGGAGCGTGTTACTCTATGGAAGTGAAACTTGGACTGTTGGAGCAGCATAAGAATGGAAAATTAAAGCGTTTGAAATATGGTGTTATATGAGAATGATGACGTTCAGATGGGTAGATAAGGTTACAAATGAAGAGGTATTTAGACGAGTGGTAGAGGAGAGATGTTTCTGGTGACTGCCAATTAAGAGAAGGTTGGCATGTCACATACTAAGACACCCAGGATAGCAAACTTAGTTATGGAAGGAAGAGTCGAGAATAAGAATTGTAGGGGTAGACCATGGTTAGAATATGTAAAAAAGATTGCCTTGGATGTAGGGTGTGGTTGCTATGTAGAGATGCAACGATTAGCTCAGGAAAGGGAGACATAGAGAGCTGCGTTAAATCAGTCAAAAGACTGAAGACTCAAACAACAAAAACAGCAATGGAATTACATACGGACTTAAAATTACAAAAAATATAATTTCTATTTTAATATACAAATTGAAAGAAGTTAAACAAAGTACATCTACTTGCAACATAACGTTGCACTTCTCATTTTAATACCAATATGATCTTTGAAGAATACTCAATCTTTTATACTCTGTTACCAAAACAATGGATTACAAAATGTTCTCTTAAGTGCTGAAATGTGAATCTTCTCCAATTGTCTTTGAGGACAGATTTATATCGACTGAAACTGTGTTCAACATCAGAAGAGGTAACGGGGGCATATTTGAGCTTCAGAATGCCTGCTGGGATTAAATCCAACGTTAGCTTTACATTTAAATCTCCACACCAAATTGCAGCAACATTTCCCATTGCTTCATATCCAGGGTTCTCTAAAAGTACAGTGTCTATCTTTATTATTGCCGCATCTGCAACTTTATCTGTACGACGATTTAAATGTTTAAATATAGACCTTTAACTTGTTTCTCCATTATTGACAGGACTGCTAATTTACTTCAATGTAATAAGCTACATTCCAGACGAAATAATGGATAAGAATATGGACCATATGTGCTAAACTTCCAAATTAGGAAAAATATGGAAAATAACTACTCCACTTTTCAACTTCACATGTTATGTGTCTTAAAGATAATAAAAGATACTAGCGGACCCGTCCGAGAACTCTCTCATGTGTATAAACCACTCGCCTGGCTTTACTGTTATGCAGGCTTCTGTAAATATGTTTATTTGTTTAAACGCACTTTTTAAACAAATTGTGGGTTGTGCGTGCCCCATGTCTACAGACTACCCGCTCGAATCTAGTGCTACGCGGGCTGTACTCGAAAGAGTTCTGCCAGGGGCTATCATCTTGTCTATTTGTTTAAAAGCACTTTATAAACAAATAAATATATTCCGTTGACTTTTCAAGAAATGCAAGGTCATTTCTGTACAATTGAGACGAATTTGAAGAATTTGGTACAAACCACAGCTTCTCACTCCCTCTGGTTTAGGAGCTTGAGTTTTGTGAAACATACACCTTAGCGTATTATATAATAAGACAATTAAGTTTATCTTCCTAAATAGATTTGTATTTATATAGAAATCCGTTCCCTGGTAATTTGTAATATTTTTTTTGGTAGCTATATAAGATATTACCTTATTGATTTATGGATAACTCAACACTTATCAATGCAAATTATGGAACATCTATTCAATTGTTGTACATGTGTCAACCCTTCAATGGAGTCATCTTCAGCTTCAGATATCATCATTACAAATGTTTGAAAGGGTTAGCAATTTAAGAATATAGATGACAAGGGAAAGTACAATTTATACCAAATATTATGAGGTAAAAGACAAAATGAGAGCACAAAAGGAAACTGTATTTCTCATATAATACAGTAACGTGCTCTTTCGCATCCTGATGAGTTTCGTTTAACTTTCCTTCAGAGAAGCACGGCCAGTTTTATAATGGGTCGCGTCACTCTGCCCTGGGGATTTTAAGTTAACTGGAAGATGTCACATACAATGGACTTGTTATTACAGCAAGACTAGATTACCTCCGGCTTTAATAAAGGATTCATTCCTGAATTTCCTCACAAAATTCATGACTGATGTTCTATGTGGGTACACAGTGGGTCCTTTATGATGTCTGCTCTAAGCAGATTAACCACAACACACACTCCAAGCTCTCTCTTGATATCGTAATGATCGAGCTACGACACTGAATATTTTCTGAATGCTGTATACATGGTGCCAAAAGAGTCTCTTTTGTGACTAACAAATAAAACTAGAGTTCTGGAACTGTAAAAGTAAATGGCCTCACCCCAGGAAATTCTTCCGGAAAGAAATAGGCTACAAATTTAGGCGTCTTTCCTACTCCCCAGGGGCTCACGACTAGTGGGACGTGGTTTGGTGACCACAAGACCCCAGCTGAGTCCGGCATTGCTTCCGCTTACTTGTGCCAGGCTCCTCACTGTCACCTTATCTTTCGGCCTCCCTTAGGGCCGGTTTCACCAGTTCCGCTTAACGAACTAAGGGTGGTTTAAACTATCCTCAAGGATGTGGCCCTTTGCACCAGACTATAAGCAATGGTTTAAAATAGGCTTAGATTAAGCGGCCGTGCTCGGTGGTTTAAGACATAAGGATGGTTTAAGCCGTTCACTCATACGCAACCGACAGCATTGGCTCAGCTGACTAAAGCGCAGCATTAGGTCATGGGACCAAGCTCTCTGCTGACTCGGTAGACGCGTGGGTTCGAGCCCCACCGTCGGCCGTCCTTGAAATGCTTTTCCGTCGTTTCCCCATTTTCAACACCAGGCAAATGCTGGGACGGTACCTTCTGATAGGCCACGGCCGATTCCTTCCACATCCTTGCCCTGTTTCATTCATCCTCAGCCATTCCATCTCTCATCCCGACGCGCAGGTCGCCCACGGGCGTCGAATAGAAAGACCTGCACTCGGCCTCTCCGGAGGCCACACGAAAAAAAAAACTCATACGCAAAATGGCGGCCGGCCCCTTTGTGTCTGATCCATATCTCAGTAGGTTGGAGGTGTTGTTATATAATGTAGTGAACGAAATAATAAAAAAATATTATTAAATGGTTTATATTGACGGCACAATACACTGAAGAGATATTTTCTTCCTTGTGATCATTTGCTAAGCAGTAGTATCTATACCTGTTGATAAAGCCGTGACGTATATCGTCTTCTATGGTTGAGTGGATAACGTTACTGACTCCTGCCTAGAGTGCCGGGGTTCAATTACCAGTGGGTAGAAATATTTTTGCTTGACTTTTATTGTTTTATTATTACTCAATCGTTATAATATAAAGCATACATAGTGTGCATTTTGCAATGAAAATTAAATATATACGTATAACACTCTTTCAACGTGCTGCCACAGGGATTTCCTTCAAGTTCCTAAAATCGCGGTAGCTTGTACTACAGACATCATAGCTTTCGACAACGTAAAATGAAATACTCTTCCTTATATTGGCAGTACCGCAATGTACATTTTTGGTTGTTAAACTAAATATTCGCCCAGGGAAGGATGTAGAAATCCTTAGCCAATGACGAACTAGCCTATTGTGGATGCTTGCAATACAACATGCTGTGTCATTCGTATACATACTGTATATATATCATTCGAAAATACGCACTATATGTGCTTAATGCTATAATATATGCGTATTTATAAACAAGCGATATAATGAAAACCAAGTAAGAAAACATAACCTTCGTAAGATGCGACCATCTCAATGTGGGGTGTAGTCAATAACATGTACAGGAAGTACCGTAATGATAAGGAAAATACACTGCATTATATTTCAACGACGGTTTTCCCAGCGTTTACTACAGCTGATACTCACGTCTCGCAAACACAGTAGGCAATTCTTTCTACAACTAGTAATGTATTTTATGGTCACCAACCCCAATAGAAGAACAGCTGTAGTCGTGGAAAATTATTGCGACGGCTAGAAACAAATAATAACCGTGACCAACATAACGAACAAAATCAATCTCGGAGGATCAATACTGCCGAAATTATTTCATATTATATGTATGATGCGAATACAATAATAGCGTTCAAATAGCTCCCTAGATACTTAAGTTGTCATTCTTTCCTTATATTGCATATAAGGGATTATGTTGGCATAACGGTAAGACTACGTATTCTTTGCTGCAGGGAGCATTACTCACGCAACGAAGATCTTTGACTCCCACCGTAAACTCAGTTCACCTAAGCAAAGTATGAGACGAGTTGGTGCAACACCCAGCCTTAAGCCGTCGTATTTAAGATCGCTTAACCGTAAACCACCCTTAGCAAAGCAGGGTTTAAGCGGCCTCGTGGTGAAACCGGCCCTTAGTCAACCCTTTCCGACCCCGACGGTATTAGGGTATCTGAGGCCTATGGAGTCATACACTCTCCTGCCTTGATTTGTCCTTCTCTCATCTTTCCTGGCCCTCATTCTTCGAGAGGTCAGACCTCTTGATTTCTCTCCCTAATATCGCCTGTCTTTTGCTGAAGGCCCTAAAGGAAACAGGGTGTGTACAGCCACACCCCTTATGGCGCACCCTGGATAGTGCTACACTCTCAAGGGCTCACGGCTGATGAGCTTGGGATTTACCGAACCCGAGGGATTCCTGATCTTGGTCAAGCCTTCTCCCTTTATCCATTGCCTTTCGGGTGGACCCCCTCTTCTTTCCCTTATCCTCTCTACCTTTCATGGCTCTCCTTCCTTCCAAGTCCCTAAATTCTCATTCTTCAAGGGTTGAGGGCATTTCCTTTTCTCCTGTCCTTCATTTATATTCTATTCCTTTTTGTTTCCCATTTTCTCTTCTAGTTTATAAGTCAGTAGTTAGTTTTAGTTGTAGGTTTTATTTGATCACTAGCTGTACTCGGCATGCGTTGCAATGCCAATCAAACAAAGTGTTGGCGTTGTAACTTGGTTTGTTGAAGTGCTTTTGGATTCCCAATATATTTTTTTCTTTTTCAGTTAACCACCTCTAAACTATTGTAAAATTGATTTTCTATCTCAAAACAAATCATGGGAGCGTGCTCAACAACTCAACAAAGTTTCAACGCAATGAAATGAATGGTATATGAACGCATACGGGACTTTGTTGAAACGATCCGAGCGCTGTCATCCATTTGTTGAATATACTCGTATACTACCTATTGTAAAATGAATTGACTATTTTGAAAACCTTCCCTGGCGTGTACACAACAACTCATCAAAGTTTCATCGCAATCGGATGAATGGCATATGAACGCATACGGGATTTTGTTTAAACGATTCGCGCGCTGTCACTCATTTGTTGAATCTACTTGTGCGCCACCCATTGAAAAACGGTTTTACTAATTCATACACCTTCGCAGGACTGTACTCAACTCACTTAAGTTTTATCACAATCGGATAAATGGTATATGAACGCATACGGGACTTGGTTGAAACGATTCACGCACTGTCGCACATTAGTTGAATCTACTCGTGCGCTACCAATTGTAAAATGGATTTACTAAATAGGAAATCTTCCCGGGAGTGGAAACAACATTTTACCAAATTTCATTGCAATCGCATGAATGGTATATGATCGCATACGGAGTTTTTTTTAACGATACGTGCGCCGTTACTCATTTGTTGAATCTACCCGTGCGCTACCTATTGTAGAAAGGATTTACTAAGTCAGAAACCTTTCCTGGAGTGTGCACAACAATTCACCAAAGTTTCAAAGCAATCGGATGAATGGTATATGAACGCATACGGGACTTTGTTTAAACGATTCGCGTGCCGTCACTCATTTGTCGAATCTACTTGTGCGATACCTATTGTAAAGTGGATTTACTAAGCCAGAAACCTTCCCTGAAGTGTACACAACATCTCACCCAAGTTTCATCGCTATTGAACGAATGGTATATGAACGCATACGGGACTTTTTTGAAACGCTTCGCGTGTCTTCCCTCATTTGTTGAATCTACTCGTGCGCTACCTATTGTAAAATGGATTTACTAAGCCTGAAACTTTCCATGGAGTGTACACAACAACACACCCAAGTTTAGTCGCTACCAGACGAATGGTATATGAACGCATACGGGACTATGTTGAAACACTTCGCGCGTCGTCGCTCATTTGTTTAATCTATTTGTGCGATACCTATTGTAATGTGGATTTACTAAGCCAGAAACCTTCCCTGAAGTGTACACAATATCTCACCTAAGTTTCATCGCTATCCGGCGAATAGTATATGAACACATACGGGACTTTGTTGAAACGCTTCGCGCGTCGTTGCTCATTTGTTGAATCTACTCGTGCGCTACCTAGTATAACATGGGTTTACTAAGCCAGAAACCGTGCCTGTAGTGTACACAACCTCTCACCCAAGTTTCAGCGCTATCGGACGAATGGTATGTGAACGCATACAGGACATCTTTGAAACGCTTCGCCCGTCGTCGCTCATTTGTTGAATCTACTCGTGCGCTACCTATTGTTAATTGGATTAACTAAGCCAGAAACCTTCCCTGAAGTGTACACAACATCTCACCCAAGTTTCATCGCTATCAGACGAATAGTATGTGAACACATACGGGACTTTGTTGAAACGCTTCGCGAGTCGTCGCTCATTTGTTGAATCTACTCGTGCGCTACCTATTGTTAAGTGGATTTACCTGAAGTGTGCAGTACTTCTCAACCAAGTTTCATCGCAATGGGATGAATGGTATATGAACACATGTGGGACTTCTTGAAACAAACGCACGCCATATTGTTGAAGCTACTCGCGCGCCATCAATTGTAAATTGGATTTACTACGCCTATAACTTTTCCGGGACTGTGCCTAACAACTCACCAAAATTTGGTTGCAATCGGATGAATTGTATATGATCGCATCGCCATTGCGCATTTGTTTAAACTACTCGCGCGCTATATATTGTGAAATGGATGAACTATGTCTATGATCATCCCGAAAGTGTGCACAACAACTCACCAAAATTTGATCGCAATCGGATGAATGGTTTATGAACGCATGAAACAGACAGACATTCCTTTTTATATAAGAATATACGATATAAAAGATGTTTCATTTCCACTGTCACCCAAACCATTAGAGGCCGATAACCTAGATATTAGGCCCCTGAAAACAACAATTATCATCATCATCATCATCATCATCATCATCATCATCATTATCATCATCATCATCTTCAATCCTAAAAATTAAATAAGCTTATGAGATAATTCGGGGCCATGTGTCTGTCAGTCTATCTGTGTGTTCGGTGTGAGTTCGGTTGCTTGGTTCTTCAGTTTAGGGGCTGCGACAACGTGGTCACGTAGCCCCGTGTACTTTGGGTGTGTGTAGAATCTGTCTGATAACCTGTGTCAATTGTGATGGCTGTATTAGTAGGTGCTATCTGTTTTTAAATTCAAGTAAGGACTGCAGACATTCAATTTTCAAGTAGTTCCTACTTTTGCTACCAAACGCCACCGTCAACGACATCTATTTCAGAACTTGGTTACTAACCCATAATTTAGCTTCACACAAGTGTGGTTAATAGAAGGTTCTTTTTCATGCCATAAATCTATGACAAGGGACCGCCGGCTTTACTTCCCCTCCGAAATAAAGCACACTGAGGGATTTTAACGCTCTTAAAAAAATTGACGACTTCGGCTGGGTTTGAACCGAAGTCGTCGGATTTTTAAGAGCGTTCAAATCCTTTATTATGCCTTCCTTCGGAGGGGAAGTAAAGCCAGCGGGCCCATGCCATAGATTTATGGCATGAAAATTGGTAGTGTGTAGCTAAATTTGTAGGTCGTTTTGTTTAGAAACGCTCTATCAAGTTCCATCGTTCACCGCTGGGTGACAGTGACAGTGGTGTCTGGTGGCCAAAGTTGGAACTACTTGAAATTGAACTTTCATTCGTCTTTATTCATTTCATTTCTCATTATCTCCTCTCGTGAGGTTGTTGTCAGGAGGGGCATCTGGCCATAGAAACCTTCTGCCACGTAGAATTATATCGTATCTTATCCCCGACCCCGTTGAAAACGGGATTGATAAGGGGTAGACAAAGATAGAGACTAGATACTCTATTATTTTCAATGCTGCTGCTGTGAGTAATGTGAGTTAATTTTTATGTGATGAGGGGTGGAAGAAGTACCTCAGCATTCTTACACAAGGTAGTTCTACCCTAGAATTTGCCGCAAATTACTGATTGAAAGTAGCACGTATTTTGTCCACCCTCGACTATCGGCGCTGGTATTCTAATCATGGCCATAACGCATAACACTCATCTCTGAAGTCACGAGCAGGTGACGTAAGAGGAGATGACTGGGGCCACGAGCGGAACTAATCGCTAATGTTGCACTTCCTCTGGGAGGCAAAATGCCAGGGAAGATCTGACATGATCCAGGAAAGGTGGAAAGATACGGAGCTGTTGGTTATTAAGTGTTTTAGTGTTCCAGTGCTTTTAGCCTCTATGCGGGTTAATATACTGTAACTAATATTTGATCCTTAAATTCTGAGCCCAATTCCTTGAAATAAATCATATTTCTAGGACTTATATAATGCTTGAAACACCATTAAAAGAATCCGTTACATGCAGTGCCACATTGATTTTTAGCTTATTTTCATTTGATGAAAAAACAAGATGTTCAACAAAGAACATATAGCCTACTTTCTCCTAAATGCATGGGTATTGTTATAACTCTTTGTCCTTTTCAAGGAGTATAATTGAATGTTGGTTGTAGTAGCTTGTGGAAATACAACGTGCTATAGGGATATTAAACATGAATATAAGGTGCCCTTTGCTAGTGCTACCTCTGTAAAAAAAATTCATTCAATTCGGTTTCACCGTGTTTGAATTGATCTGGGGAATGGATTTGCACACATACGTGGCCGCTATTTGCAAACTATTGGGCTGAGACCTTGTAGTCAGTCATAAGATGCTTTCCACAAAAAGGCATGTTGTTGCAAAATCCGGTAGAGATCAAATTATTAGGATGGTCGAAATTTGATTTAAGCTTTTAACATTTGGGTGGCCGTCATTCCGTTTCCGTCAAGATGGCGGCGATATAAAACATGACACTGAGGTGCCTTTTGCTAGTGCTACCTCTGTACCAAATTTCGTTCAATTCGGTTTCACCGTGTTTGAATTGATAGGGGGAATCGATTTGCCCACATACTTGGCCACCATCTGCAAACTATTGGGCTGATGATCTAGCAGTTTGGTCAGAATATGCTTCCCACATAAAGATTTGTTGTTGCAAAATTTGGTAGAGACTAGATTATTAGGTTGGTCGTAATTACATTTTAGCCTTTAACATTTGGGTGGCCGCGATTACGTTTCCGTCAAGATGGCGGTGATATAAAACATAACACTGAGGTGGCCTTTTCTAGTGCTACCTCTGTACCAAATTTCGATCCATTCGGTTTCACCGTGTTCGAATTAATAGGGGGAATCGATTTTCACACAAAGATCGCCGCCATTCGCAAAATATTAGGCTAATGACCTATTAGTTTGGTCAAAGGATGCTCCCTCCATAATGGTATGTTGATGCAAAATTTGGTAGAGATCGGATGATTAGGTTAGTCGTAATTTGATTTAAGCTTTGAACATTTGGGTGGCCGCCATTACGTTTCCGTCTAGATGGCGGCGATATAAAACATGACACTGGGTGCCCTTTGCTATTGCTACCTCTGTACCAAATTTCATTCCATTCGGTTTCACCGTGTTCGAATTAATAGGGGTAATCGATTTTGACACAAAGATGGCCGCCATCCGAAAACTATTAGGCTAATGACCTATTAGATTTGTCAAAGAATGCTCCCTCCATAAAGGTATGTTTTTACAAAATTTGGTAGAGATCGGATGATTAGGTTAGTCGTAATTTGATTTAAGCTTTGAACATTTGTGTGGCCGCCATTACGTTTCCGTCAAGATGGCGGCGATATAAAACATGATACTGAAGTGTCCTTTGCTAGTGCTACCTTTGTACCAAATTTCGTTCAATTTGCGCTCACCGTGTTCGAATTGATAGGGGGGGACAGACATTCAGAGTACACACACTCACACACACACACACAGACTCACACACATACTCACACACAGACAGACACACTTTTTTTCGCCCTGTAGTGATCTCATAAGTCTTCTTTCATTTTTTGCAAAAATCGAAAGTAGGCTAATAGGCTTATGAGATCACCTTTTGTCCGTGTGTCTATCTGTGTGTGCGTGTGTGTGTGATTCGTGTGTGTTTCCCCCTAATAACATTTAAACGGCTGGAGCGATTTCAATGAAACTCGGTAAGATCATAGCACCATTTTGGCCGACCCCGACCATGCCCATCAAATTTTATTCTGTCGCACCAATCCAACATGGCGGCTGTGCGAAATATTTCACCAGCATTCAGTATCTCCGAAACTATTACCGATATCACCCTGAAATTTTGTACGGTGATAAAGGGCACTATTAGAAATTTACCTATGCGACGTTCAAAACCTGGTAAATACAAAACCAACATGGCGGCCAAGCAAATTTGAGGCTTTTAAATAGATTTTTCTCGCGATTTAACCATCCAAACATAATGCAACTTGGTACAGCAAATGTTCATACACATTGTAATGCACTGGCGTCTAATTTAGTTCAATTGTTTATATAACCTCAAAATGACGGCAGTGCGAAATATTTCACTGGCATTCTATGTCTCCTAAACTATTATAGATATCACGCTGAAATTGTGTACGGTGATAAAGGGCACTGCTACAAGTGTATCTCTGTAACTTTCAAAAACCTGTAATGTACAAAATGAACATGGCGGCCAAGCGATTTCGAAAAAAATTAATAGACTTTCTCTTGATTTAACCATCTGAGCGCAGTGAAATGTTGTACAGTAAATGATTATACATATTGTGATGCAATGGCATTTTATTTAGTTCAATTGTTTACATAACCTGAAGATGGCGGCTGTGCAAAATTTTAAAATTAAGTTTTTATTTCTTATGTCATAATCATGCGATCGAAGTGAAAGTTTGAATAATGAAGCTACGCAATAATTTTCTTTAATGGTACATAACTCTATGGCCTATACATATAACAATACCAAATGGCGAGTATCAGAAATATTTTGACGGTTCTCAAAATCTACGAATCTTTAACAGCAATCTAATTGAATTATTTATGTTCATAGAGGCTATGAACATAAGTTCACCTATAGGACTTTCAGTAACCTAGTGAGCACAAATCCAACATGGCGGCGACGCGAAATATAATTATATAAATGGACGTTTCTCGTAATTTAACTATCCAAGTGCAGTGAAACTATGCACGTTAAATGCTTACACAAATGTTAATGCACTGGCATCTTATTTATTCCAATTGTTTTCATAACTACAAAATGGCAGCTGTGCGAAATTTTAAAATCTCGTTTTTACTTCTTGTGTCCTAATCATGCGATTGAAGTTTGAATACCACACGTACAAAATAATCTTCATGTAATAGTACATAATCATAAACCCAACCTGGCGGCCATCTGAAACATTTAGACGGTTCTCAATATCTACGAATCTATCACAACAATCAAACTGAAATCTTGTATGTAGATAGAGGCAATTAACATGAGTAGGATATATGAAAATAGGCTGTATAGTTCTTCACGGAAATACTTGTAAATTGGATAGTTTTTCAAATAATGCTCACCTTTCGATATCCCTGGATATTTATTTCTTTCTATAGTGCGATTTTTTTTAAATTTATTTAACAGTCAATTCAAACGTACAAGTCAAGTGAAATGTTATTTAAAGTTTAAACAATTATCACCCAACTATTCTTTTACCGCAGTAAAATAACTCCAGTTTTCCGAATACTAGTTTTCCTTTGTTGGAAAGCACAGGCAAACAAACCCTTGTAGAGAGAATATTGTTGTTGATTCTTTGCGTCATCGTGGCCATGTAGCTCCGTGTACAAGTAAAGCGTGTGAATAGAATTTTCCTGATAACCTGTGTCACTGTGATGTCTGTACTAATGTACAGTATGTATTTGTAATTGAGGTGGGATATCGGTATGAATCAGCCGTAGCCTTAAGTTAGGAATAATCCTGGCATTTGTCTGGAGTAGAATTGGGAAACCACTTCTAGGATAGTTGGGTAGAAATTGAACCCACTGCTTTTCAGTATAGCCTCACGAGGCTGAGTGTACCACGTACCAGTCCTCAGACCACAGTTTAACTTCTTCGATATCGAAACTGCAGTCTCACTCAGAGAGGAACCAGATGTGGCCTCAAAGTGGACACCATTGGTCAAAATAATTGGAAGCCTGGTCCAGTCAGGGAGGGCGTGGTGCCATATCCCTTCATGCTCGACTCACTTAAGGACGCTGTACATCTTACATCTAATTAAATTATACACGTGCTGGGATCAATGCCATACATCCCTCGCACATCAGCGTTAATGGATGATGTGGAACTTATGACGGCTGCCGATAGCCCATTCAATTGCACTAGAAGCCTTGGGGTAACACGGCATATCGTGAACACGATAAGGGAGATATTTAAAGAAAATTACTCTACGGAAAAATACTATTTGGGAGTTTTGGTTTAATTTTGGACTGAACCAAAAATTAAGGACTAGCCATAGATATAATGTTCTAAGCGAGACTATAAAGCATATGTGTCAAACTCAACTTCTTTAAGGTGGCGTTAACGTAGGGTTTGCTGAATAAATTAATATTCCCTCTTTTTCATATTTTGGGCTCTCAACATAGCCTATTGAACTTTCATTTGAAGTTCGTTTGGAGCTGAATGTCAATTTCCAAATATGGGATTTTAAAGGCCGAAACGCCTGAGGATTTGAATGAGTTTTTGAATGGTATGGACTCCGTCTTACGGAATGAATACATGATGACAATTAATAAATGTAAAACAACAAGTAGCTCCGTGAAGAACTATACAGCCTATTTTCATATATCCTACTTATGTTAATTGCCACTATCAACATACACAATTTCAGTTTGATTGCTGTAATAGATTCGTAGATATTGAGAACCGACTAAATATTTCGGATGGTCGCCATGTTGGATTTTATATATGTAGGTCCTAGAGTTATGTACTGTTACATGCAGATTATTGTGAACGTGTAGTATTCAAACTTCAATCGCATAATTAGGACACAAGAAAAAACAAGGAGATTTTAAAAATTTTCACAGCTGCCATCTTGAGGTTATGGAAACAATTGGAATAAATTAGTTGCCAGTGGATTAACATTCGGATAAAGATTTACTGTACCAAGTTTCACTGCACGCGGATGGTTAAATTGCGAGAAACGTCCATGTGAATATTTATAATTCGCGTCACCGCCATGTTGGATTTGTGATCACCAGGTTATTTAAAGTCCTATAGGTGAACTTCAGTTCATAGCCCCTATGAACATTAAAAAATTTAGTTTGATTGCTAAAATAGATTCGTAGATATTCAGTATCGTCTAAATATTTCGGATGGTCGCCATGTTGGATTGTTAAATGTATAGGCCATGGAGTCATGTACTATTAAAGGAAAATTATTGCGTAGGTTCATTATTCAAAGTTTCACTTCGATCGCATGACTACATCACAATAAATAAACACTTAATTTTAAAATTCGCACTGCCGCCATCTTGAGGTTATGTAAACAATTGAACAAAATTAGATACCAGTGGATTACAATGTGTATAAATATTTCCTGTGCCAGGTTTCAGTGCGCTTGGAACATTAAATCGCGAGAAAGGTCTATTTAAAATGTTCAAATTCGCTTGGCCGCCATGTTCGTTTTGTAGTTAACCGGTTTTTGAAAATCTTATAGATGGACTTCCAGTAGTGCCCTTTATCTCCGTACAAAATTTTAGGGAGATACCGCTAATAGTTTCAGAGATATAGAATGCCGGTGAAATATTTCGCACATCCGCCATCTTGTGATTATGTAAACAATTGAACGAAGTTAGATGTCGGTGCATTACAATGTATATAAACATATACTGTACCAAGTTTCATTGCGTTTGGTTGGTCAAATGGCGAGAAACGTCTATTTAAAAGTCGCAAATTCGCTTGGCCGCCATGTTGGGTTTGTAGTTACCAGGTTTTCAAAAGTCACATAAGTGAACTTATAGTAGTTCCCTCTATCACCATAGAAAATGTCAGGGTAATATCGGTAATAGTTTCGGAGATATTGAATGCTGGTGAAATATTTCGCACAGCCGCCATGTTGGATTGGTGAGTCGTAACAAAATTTGAAGGGCACGGTCGAGGTCGCCGGGAATAGTGCTATGAACTTTCCGAGTTTCATTGAAATCGCTCCTGCCGTTTAGATTTTATTAGGGGGGGACACACACACGAATCACACACACACACACGCACACACACACGGACAAAAGGTGATCTCATAAGCCTATTTTTTCAAAATTGAAAATAGGCTAAAAATACTGGAATGCAGCCGAAATAAATCAGAAACCTCTATGGACATCAAATTGGCAGGTGAAAAGCTGAAGGAAGTATGAGACTTCTGTTACTTAGGAAGCAAAATAACCAGTGATGGACGAAGCAAAGAGGATATAAAAAGTAGGTTGGCTCAGGCAAGGAAAGCCTTTCTACAAAAAAGGAGTCTGTTGACATCGAATAATATAGATTTAGGTATTAGGAAGTAATTTTTGAAAGCCTTTGTCTGGAGCGTGGCGCTCTATGGAAGTGAAACTTGGACTATTGGTGCAGCAGAAAAGAGGAGAATTGAAGCATTTGAAATGTGGTGTTACAGGAGAATGATGATCAGATGGGTAGATAGGGTTACAAACGGTGAGGTATTAATACGAGTGGGAGAGGAGAGATGTTTCTGGCGACTGCTAATGAAGAGAAGAGATAGGTTAGTAGGACACATACTAAGACACCCAGAAATAGCAAGCTTAGTTATGGAAGGAAGGGTTGAGGACAAGAACTGTAGGGGTAGACCAAGGTTAGAATATGTTAAACAGATTGCTTCGGATGTAGGGTGTGGTAGCTATGTAGAGATGAAACGATTAGCTCAAGACAGGGAGGCATGGAGAGCTACATCAAACCAGTCAAAAGACTGAAGACTCAAACAACAACAACAACAAAGGTTTTCAACTTTGTCAAATATCTACTAAGTCATTATTATTGTGGTTGTTGCTTTTTTCAGTGGCGACGACATCGTGGTCATATAGTGTACCCATTTGTTGTAGCCCCGTGAATTCAGGTGTGTTTGGAATCTGTATTATAGCCTGTGTCATTTCCATGGCTGTATTCGTGTGTGTATTTGTGATTCAGGTGAGGATTGTGAAGAAGGTGGCCGTGGCCTTAAGGTAGGAACCATCCCAGCATTTGCCTGGAGTTGAAGTGGGGAAAACCACGGAAAACCACTTTCACGATGGCTGAGGTGGGAATGAAACCCTCCTCTTCTCAGTTTTGCCACTCAAGGCTGAGTATACCCCGTTCCAGCCCTGAGACCAGAATTCAAATTTCTTTGCAAAGCCAGGAATTAAACCTTGACCTCCGGGTGACAGCCACCGATATATTTGAAAATTTCATAGTTTCTTTACTGTTTGGGTTTAGGGGCAGATGGCCCCGTATTTCAGGCCCTAAAAAAATTAAATAACCAACTTACTTTTTGGGGTGCATTTATGGTTAAGTAATGTAGTCCGTACGGGTAACGCTGTATCTACTGTATTATAAGTGGGCCGTTCCTTCTTGACCGCTACATATTACGTGTCTCCACGCACAGTGAGCCTTCACTCCTTTGTGGTCATTGCAAATAATGTGCGCCGAGTGTCCTTGGCAGCGCGTGTACATATTCAGTGGTCTCAGTGTTCTACTCGGTGTTAAAGGAGAATTCTCCGCGCTTATGACAGGCCACGAATGGCTGGCCCATCTATACTAGCACACACGAGTGTCCGAAGGGCAAGAAGCGAGAAACATAGCCAACTCTTCTCAGTTTTATCTTACGTGACTCAGTGAATCCCATTCTCATATTTAGACAAGAATAAAGTTTCTTGGCAGTGTCGGAAATCGAAGCCGGACCTCAGTGGGTGACAGTCAATTACTGTATGCTAGTCACTACACCACGAGGTGGTCTAGCAATATGTGGAACTGTGTAAGTGAGAGTCAAGTGCTGGGATAAATCCTCGGAGGAAAGAACTGTGTAAACAGTTCCTCATAGTATTAGCCATGGTATCATGAACTATACACATTCTACTTGCGTGCAATCAGTTTGAAGAAACCACTCTGGTAAAACTCGGTGCCCTGTGACGCAAGGAATTGTCGCACAGCCTGCTCCTCCTCAACATTGGTGTGAAAACGTCTTCCCGAGAGTGCGCCCGGGCACAACCAATACACAGTGTGACGACACGTCTACCACCGTTATGCGCCTGTCCACTAACACCGTGATCTTTACTCGAGCAATGTCGTTATCATTCGTGACTGTAGAGGGATGTCAACTTCAATCTTTATCCTCCTCACCCTGTTGTCCTTCACTGAACATGCAACACCAGTGCCTTTTGACGAGACATGACTGCTTCACCATACACGGTCTGTAGGCGTTCATGAATGACTAACACACTAGTTCCACGTGCCCATTCTTACCGGATAACAGCACGCACCTCTATTGGCGACTACGTTGCTAGTGCACGTCTGTCTGATATCGTGAGTTGTACTCGAATGATATCGGGCACGCCGCGCCGGTCTGCTGCTCCTCTCTCTTCGTCAGCGCTCTGCGCATGCGTCATTCCCCCTCCACTGATGCTCCTTCCGTCGTTGAACCAGCCACTGGTGTGGATTCTTATGGCGATTGTTTGTGTTACTTGTTACCATCTGCTTGTGCAATAAAATAACAAAACTTACTTTCGGAACTTCCCTCATACCTCATACCTGGATTCTTCATTTGTCTGATGAAGGGGTATTATAACCGCACATGTAACATTTGAGTTTCATATTTGTTATGGTTGATTGATTCCTGAGCTTAGGGGCTGCGAGAACGCGGCCATGTAGCCCCGTGTACTTTGGGTGTGTGTAAAATCTGTTTGATAACCGGTGTTAATTGTGATGGCTGTATTAGTGTATGTTATCTGTAATTCAGGTAAGGACTGCAGACGATCAATTTCAAATAGTTCCTACTTTTGCTACCAATTGCTACCGTCAATGACACATAGCTGCAAAGTTGGTTACTAGATGTCACCACCTAGTTGTGCACGTTGGAACTTAATAGAGTGTTAATCAAATCTAACCTACGGTGGGTGAGTGGTCAACGTGTCGGTCTACTAACCCCAAGTGATTTTTGAAAGGCGGCAAAAATGATGACACCATGGCATACGATGTTGGCATGTCAAAGAACCCATTTCAATTCAGTAGGCCGTGTTCATAATTGCAAAATTAATCTCGGGAGTTTCCTCCAACACAAAGTTCCTCATTTCTCTACTAGAAAGCGTCATAGTGTTCAAGCAGGTTAGCTATCTAACCTCCTTGACTTTCATAGTGCTTCACGGAACAATGAAATTCGACATGCAAGCTACCCTTTGGGTGTCAAATAACAAAGCTTGCACCCGGCACCCGAGGCCATTTGATATTACTATTATTATTATTATACCTACAAATTTAGCTTCACACAATTGTAGTTAGTGGAAGGTTATTTTACATGCCATAAATCTATGACATGGACCCGCCGTGTTTACTTTCCCTCCGAAGGAAGGCATGCTGAGGGATTTATAGCGTTAATGAAAAACCCGACGACTTCGTCCGGGTTTGAACCAGCGATCTTGGGCATAGAAGCTCAGCATGCTACCAACTACCCCACCGAAGTCGCTTCCTAATTGTATTGAGAATGCTAACATCCAGTTATCTTATAATTAATATTATCAGTTTTGTACAACATTCGTGTAGTAAACCTGGGGGAAAGTACATCATGCAGAACGGCCAGTGCCAGCACCGAGATTCAAACCTTGGACCTCCCAACTGCCAATTGTAATCGTACAGTGCTCTTCTATGCTGCTGGATGCTGAAACATGGAGTGAATATGGCTCTGGTTCTCGGGCGGGTTTGGTCCAGCCGTGGTCAATGATGCATGAGAAGTAAGATGTTATCGTCACCGGGCAAGACCTTGAACAGGCCAGCCTTTCTCCCAAACTGATTGTTTACGTAACGCAACATAATTCTACTCGTTACTTGTAGATACAATCATGGCACAGTCAGATAACTATTACACTGCATAACCATGACAAACGTTCACCAAGAATTGTGTCGCTTTAATGGTAGAGCCACTCGAAGTGTAGCTCACTATTCTGTCGTTTCTTTTTATCTGATGGCCATTCATTAAGCGTCCTACACGTGCGCCAATTGAGCACGGTAATGGCAGGACACACTTGTCGAGGACAAGGTCTCTCTGTCTAACTTGAAATAAGTACATCTTAGAGCAGGCGGTCTCAACCTCGTGCTCGTGAGCACCACGGTGCTCTTTAATTGACATTTGATGCTCTCATCATACGAGCTAAAAAAAATAAAAAAAATAAAAAAACGCAAGCACAAGCTTCCCAGAGATCCATTTTAAACCGAAATTCCGTTACACGAACCAGAATAATATTATTTATATTACAAGTTTTACAGTCAGAAATTTTATCATTCTGGGAAATAGTACTTCTTAATCTACTATGAGAACATTTGAACATCCCTGTTCTATGAGTAACAAGAACGATGCTGATTTGACTATCCACACGTAAATGTATCGTATCTGCCTTTCATGGCTCTACTTCCGTCCAAGACCCTCAATTATCGTTCTTTGATGGTCAGTGATGCATGAGAATATTCCCTTATTGATCTTTCGTTGTCCATTTCTTCTGCTAGTACAGTAAAACCCCTGAAATCCGAACTAATTGGGGCTGTAGCCTGTTCGGATTTCAATTTGTTTGGATTAGCCGAAAATATCCATAACATAATAACCAGCCCTCGTTACGGTATAGGACTGTACGTTGAGCTAGCGACAGTGAGGAAGAAGAAACTTCGACAGACAATGTGACTTATACTGAAGCTGCATCTGCTCTTGACATCGCATTGCGCTTCGTAGAACAACACGCAGTAGTCACGCCAAACGATGTCATATTCTTGCGACGCTGGCGCACGATTGCCACCGCGGAAATGTTTTCGTCGCTTCGACAATTGAAGATAACTGAATTCAAGTGAAAGATTAAGCGATACTTTGTGTTTTTCTATTGTTATTTCATTTGTTTTTGCAAAGTGATTAACCTAAGGAATTACAATAACCAACTATTCCGTTTTTCAATCCTGGATGAGATAAGTATGTAGCTTAGGCACATTTACACTTTGTTAGGTATAGAACTGTACTTCTTTGTTAATTTTTCAACTAATTATTTAAAATAACGTTATATTGTAGAATATATAATTGTTTTTATCACTAAAATAAGTTTCTCTCTTTTTTTTTTTTCAAACTTGAAATTGTCGAAAATAACTCGTTCGGATTACCCGGGATTTCGGATTTCTGGGGTTCGGATTTGAAAGGTTTCACTGTATGTAAGTTAGATGTAAGCCATTAATAATAATAATAATAATAATAATAATAATAATAATAATAATATCGTATGGCCTCGGGTGTCGGGTGCAAGCTTTGTTATTTGACGCCCAAAGGGCTGCATGCCGAATTTTGTTGTTCCCTGGAGCGCTATGAAAGATAAGGAAATTAGATATCTATGCTCCTTGACGCTAAAGCGCTTTCTAGATTAAAATGGAGAAACTTTTTGTGTTGGCAGAAAATCCCGAGATTAATTTTGCCACTACGAACACGGCGTCCTGAATTCAAATGGGTTCTTTAACATGCCAACATCGTATGACATGCGTGTCGTGATTATTGACGCCTTTCAAACATCGCGTACCACGGCCAGCAGCGAATCTGCAAGTTTGGGGTTGGTAGCCCGATACGATAACCCCTCACTCACTGTGGTAGGCCAGTAGTTAGTTATAATAAGTAGATAAGACGGACTGGGTTCATTTCCCGGTCATTGCATGTGATATTTGCGAAGTGATATAGGTTAATGGGTCCTGTGGCTCATGATCGCGAGAATGAAGGTTACGTAAAACTACAAAATGTCTTCCTTCAAAAAATGGTTCCCATTTTCATATTTATTGCCATTATCACCATATCAATAGGGGCAGATGACCTAGAGGTTTCACCCCTTAAATCAAGAATAATACCACCACCTCTTTCTAGGCTTATTCACTGTAACGTCGGTTTTCTTTCAGTTATAATATTTTTTTCTCATTGGTATTCCAGCTGAGAAACAAAGAACGCCTTTGTCAATCTAGGCGTGAATTGAATATATAATTGGATTAAGAAGTCAGTTCCATTTCGTTGCACCGGAAGTGGAGATGTTTGATAAAAGACACAGAGATAATGCTCATTGCTCGGGTCCCATATTTATGTCTCTGGCGTAATCGGAACGACGTGAGGTAATTATGCTGCCACGCATACAAGCCAAGTTGTCTTTCCAGGGAACACATTAATTGTCGCTCCACACCGGATTCGAACCAGCAGCAGCAGGAACTGAGTTCAGTGAGCCTGCTCGTCGAGTCAGTGACATTTGAGAGCGGTAGCTAGTTACACTTAATTAAATTGTTAAGTAAACACTTTCCTGTAGAACGAGGATTGTATTTCCAAAGTTACGTATTTCCTTTAATTTTCGTTTTTTTGTTTTTCTTAGTACAACACACTAACTCAGGCGGCTTCGGTAGCATAGGCCTAGTTGGTAGCCTGCCGAGCTCCTATGCCCCAGATAGCGGGTTCAAACCCGGCCGAAGTCGTCGGATTTTAAGAGCGTTAAAAATCCCTCAGTATGCCTTCCTGCGGATGGGAAGTAAAACCGCGGTCCCATGTCATAGATGTATGGCATGAAAGAGAACCTTCCACTAACTACACTTGTGGAAGCTAAAATTTGTAGGTTAGTTTGATAAAACTATATTAGTTCCAATGTTCGCCGCCAGGTGCTGACTGCGATTGTATTTAGTAGCCACGTCCACAGCTAGGTGTCGTTGACGGTAGCATTTGGTAGCAAAAGTAGGAACTACTTCAAAAAATTAACGTCTGCAGTCCTTCTACTTGAATCACAGATGACACACACTAGTATAACCATCACAATTAACACCGGTTATCAGACAGATTCTACACACACCCAAAGTACACGGGGCTACATGACCGCGTTGTTGCAGCCCCAGAACTAAGAAACCAACCGACCAATACTAACTCGTTGATAGATCACGGAATATTTTTCTACGCACCAATAGTCACTTACACAAATGTGGCCATGCTCCAATCGCGGAAACTAATCAAGTTTTGGATGGAGTGGTGCTGTTGCAGCAGCATCTGTAAGGACGTGGCGATAGCTTTGATCTCCTAGGCGACATCTACAGAGCCAACTGTGTGCAATAGTCTGAAACTGACTTTAAGACATAGCCTAGTTGTTCTTGGAGCGGTCAAAATAAGAAAGCAAAAACGCAACACTTACGGAACTTTTAAAGACAGAATAAAATATAATTGCTTAAAATATCTGACTCATTACTAAGTTTTGTTGTTGTTGTTGTTGTTGTTGATTGTTTAAGGGGCTTTGTGACATCATAGTCATGTATCCGTGTGTACTTGGGTCTGTGTGGAATTCGTGTTATTTTGATGGCTGTATTAGTGTGTGTATTTGTAATTCAGGTGAGGATTAGGAAAGAGGCGGCCGTGGCCTTAAAGTAGGAACCATCCCGGTATTTGCCTGGAGTAAGAGTGGGAAACCATGGAAAACTACTTCCAAGATGCTTGAGTTGGGAATCGAACCCGCCTCTTCTCAGTTTTGCCTCACGAGGCTGAGTGTACCCCGTTTCAGCCCTCACACCAGATTTTATTTCTTTGGCAGAGCCGAGATTCGAACACAAACTTCCAGAGCGCTGCCAAGAATGCTAGCATCTACACCACGGGAGGTCCGTTAGAAAGTCAAATTAAAACGTGTATAACATAATAGTTGTAAATGCTGATATACTTAAGTGTTGTACATGTATCCGCCTAAACTAAATTAGCCTAAGCCTAAGTGAACTTTATGATCCGATGATGCATCACTGACGAACGGATGTAGTCATCCAATTAAACCCCCCATTTGTGTGAGAAGTGTTTTATCTCCACATAGTATGAAACAAAGTCCCCGATTCTGGATTGCACAGGTAATTTCGAGAACCACTGGATGGATTTTGATGCGGTTTTCACCATTCTGTAAAGGATTTCTCGAAGAAGGTTTCTGTAGTTTAGGGGCAGATGACCTCTTAGTTCCGCCCCTTAAAACAACAATAACTAATTAAGTAACTAACTAGGTTTCTGTAGAAAAACATTCATTTATGATTAAAGGAAGCCAAGCATAACGATTTCAGTGAATCGAGTAGAAGGAACCCCGGCCGTCCCTGCACCTTTCAAGCTTACGCTGGGTAAACCGTTAAACATATCTATATAAAAGAATTGTTCAGCATGAAAAGTTCTAGAAAAATGTCAAAGACCACATATATTTAATACATCGCCCACTATAACTGTTTTTACGTTTTCATTTCTTCCAACAATCTCCATTCAATGGGAATTTAAAATACTAGCTTCGGAGCGAGATTACGAGCTATCGAATGAGCCTATCACCACAGCTTTGGTTAGCATCAAAGTATCTAGTCGTGTCGAGTTAAGACTTCAGAGAAGAGTATATGTGTTTGGAGTTTTGCTGTTCACCTCGGCTTTTCTGAATTGCGTCTGGGACCTGCCGTCCGTGCACCCTTTAAGCTCAAGCTGGATAAACCGTTAGAGATACCGTTCGAAGCTGGGGTGGGTTGCTAGTTAAGTGCATAAGTAATTGATGTATTTACTTCAAGCGATAGGGTGATTGAGTTGATAAAAAGAGACAGTCGGTCTGAAAGACTGGACTTTATATCATTTCAATTGCTACAAATTCTGAAAAATGCTAGAAAGGCTGGAGGCTTCTCGCTTCGTTCGAAGCCAAAGACTCTTGACATGTTAGATAATCAAGAAACAATCAGAACGCTAAAAAGTTACAAGTCATGAGGGAGCTGGAGCGTGCGGTGAAAGGAGGGAACTGGCTGGATGACGTCACGCTCGCCTTGTCGTTGCCGTCTCGTAACGCCAGAGCTCACCAGTGAACTCAGTACACATGCACCAAGCGGTACTATGACGTCACACACCTCGGTACATGTCGTGACGTCGCCGTAATGTAAGGAAGTAGTCGACTAGATCATTTAATAGTACATTATGCAACTCGCCTATAATGGCGATAATTAAGACACGAGTATTTTTATAAAACGAGCGTATGCGAGTCTTATAATTTCCATACGAGTGTCTTAATTACCATTATAGGCGAGTTGCATACGACTGTTTATGTTCGACGATAATTATAACTTTATTATATGTTTTAACATAAATATTCATAAATATCTGTTGAGAGTCAGCTACGGTACTTGAATTTTGTGATCGCAGAGCGAGCGTTGGGTGTTATATCTCTGTCTTTCAAGAGCTTTGAACGACCGACGCATGCGCTCTGTGTGCTTGCAATGCCATATGCAGCCATATGTTTACATCAGCCGCCCCTCAGTAATATTGTCACCGGTGTCATTTGAAGACAATGCGCTGTGTAGAAATTAGCGTTGGTGATTTTAAGGTACAGTGCTATTGCTTGTCTCATATTCGCCAGTTTATTTACGCGAACATATGTCCATGTCGGTAATTTATTATAGTTCGATGTTGTGTTTATGTCCGACATGTTGGATTTTGAGCGCATGCGCGAAGGTATCGTTACCTAATTGGTCAATGAACGAGCTCTGATTGGCTGGAGAAACTGTATCACAATGGAAAACAGTGTTATAATGACCATCATTATGATACAGTTTTCTGACACGTAATAGTGAGGGTCGAACATAAAATGATAAAAGCACCTATTGTTACTCCTTGTCAAATGCAATTGGGTATTCTCGTGCTGATTGACTGAAATGGGATACTGGTAGTACACATATGCTGAGTAAGATTTGATATTGGGACCGCAGTCTAATTGGATAAATGCTCACCTCGTGGTGTAGCGGCTTGCATGCTTGGCTGTCGCCCCGGAGGTCCGGGTTTGATTCCCGGTTATGCTGAGTAATTAAATTATGGCCTGAGTGCTGGAACGGGGTACACTCTGCCTTGTGAGGCAAAACTGAGAATAGGTGGGTTCTATTATCACCTACGCGTTTTGGAAGTAATTTTCCATGTTTTCCCCCACTTCTACTCCAGGCGAATGCGGGGATGGTTCCTAACTCAGAGCCATGGCCGCCTGCTTCCCAATCCTCATACGAATTGCAAATACATACGCAACCACAAACACAACAATAACACAGGTTATGAAAAATGAAATCCACAGCCTGCTTCCAGTCTCCGACCGGGTCAGGAATGGAATGAATGAAGCCCCCACCTAGCGGCGAGAATATGAACTGTGCCGGCTGCCGAGGCCTGACGCACTCCTCTGGGGCAATGATTAAATGAATGACAGATGTAACGAAATGATAGTGGAGAGTGTTGCTGGAATGAAAGTTTGACAGGGAAAACCGGAGTACCCGGAGAAAAACCTGTCTGCCTCCGTTTTGTCCAGCACAGATCTCACATGGAGTGACCGGGATTTGAACCACGGACCCAGTGGTGAGAGGCCGGCATGCTGCCGCCTAAGCCACGGAGGCTTCAACAATAACACAGGTTATCAGACAAGTTATATTCATACAATCATTACACGGGGCTCTCGGCCCCGTGGTGTTGGGGTAGCGCCTGCCTTGCACCCGGAAGCCCCGGGTTCGATTCCCGGCTCCATCAGGGATTTTAGAAACTGACGTGAGGGCTGGAACGGGGTACACTCTGCCTCGTGGGGACAATTGAGTAGCTGTCTGACAGTGGGGCAGCGCCCTGATTTAGAAAACAAAGATTAACCGCTGAGGGGACTCGATGCGCTGACCACGAATCACCCCATAATGTGCAGACCAAATGCCTGGGCAGCGGTTGCTTGATAGGCCTAGGCCCTTCATGGGCTGAAGTGTCAGGGGTTATTATTATTATTAGGCCTACTCGGGGCTGAATTACCACGATGCCCATGCCCCTCAAAAGCTAAATTCACCTGCCTAGACAGCAAGAGATTCGGGTTTGAATATGCAAATCTCATTCAACACAAATGACTGCACTATGGCACGCTATGTCCTAAACCCCCTCTATGAATAACCTGGTGGTGAAGCGGTAGCGTTTCTTCTGTCGTCCAGGAGGTCCGAGTTCGATTCCCGACTCTACCAAAAAATTTGATTCTAATCTGAGGGCTCTTCGAGGGGTCAGACCTCTTGGTTTTTTTTTCATTATATTTCCTTTTCTCTTTAAAATCCCTGCATTGTTTTTGTTAATTGGCTCCCCGTTTATCTAAATTCCCTTTAGCGTTTTTTTTTCATCTACACTACATTTTGTAGGTATTTTTAATCTACGTTGCATTTTATGAGTTTTTTCGATTTAATTGCATTCCGCGATTGTTTTCAGCCTCAATTGCATTTTGTAAAGTTGACAATCTAAATTGCTCTTTATTAAGTCTTTCAATGTAGGTTCAGGGCATTTTAGTGAGTATTTTTAATTTCAATTGCATTTTGTAAGTATTTTCAATCAAAACCGCATTTCACAAGAATTTTAAATCTAAATTGCATTTTGTGTGGTAGGCATTTTGCAAGTATTTTGATTCTCAATTGCATTTTGTGGGTATTATGAATCTAAATTACATTTTGTCAAGTATTTTCAATCTAAATTGCATTTTGTAATTATTGTTAATCCAAATGAGTAGGTTGAATCTACCGTACATATTGTAAGCATTTTCAATTTAAATTGCATTTTGAAAGTATTTTGAATTTTAATTGGACTTTGTGAATATTTTGGATTAGAAATGGGATCTTTCAATATGAATTGCATTGTGTATTTTCAATTTCAATTACATTTTGTAAGTATTTTGAACCTCAATTGCATTTTGTACGTATTTTCGATCTCATTTGCATTTTGTAAGTATTTTGAATTTCAATTGCATTTTGTTCGTGTTTTGAACCTAGCCTACATTTTGTGCGTATTTTTCAATCCATTCCTTTTGTGAATATATTCGTTCTAAATTCCCTTTTGTAACAACATTTTGTGAGTAGTTTCAATCTGAGCTCCCCTTTTGTAAGTATTTTCCGTCTCACTTTAATTTTCGTTCTGGTCTCCATTTCATTGTCATTTTCGCTATCACCCAGATCATTAGGGGCCGATAACCTAGATGTTAGGCCCCTTAAAACAACAATTATCATCATCAATCATCAATCTGAGGGCTGGAATGGGGAATATTCAGCTTCGCGAGGCATAACTGAGCAGAGGTGGGTTCAATTCCCACCTCAACCATTTTGGAAGTGGTATTCGTTGGTTTCCCCAGCTCTGGTCCATGCAACTGCAAGGATGGTTCCTGGATGTTAGGACATATGACTGAGCTAGGATAATATGTAGGATATTTTGCTATATACAGTTTTGTGACATTGTGATTATTATTATTATTAATAATAATATTCTCCCTTATTCATTGATATTAGTATTGTACCCGTTCGTCCCGGGGATGCGATGACCCATCTGCTATAACATCGCATTCCTGGAGTTCCAGGACAGAGCGGAGTTAAATGAACCTCTAGTCAAATAAGGAATGTGTCGGAAATTCAGCTGAGTTATCGAAAAAGCAGTGGGTATCACGAGACAAAGTATCTCTAGGGTCGTTACGGGCATAAGTTTAATAGAAATAATGCAAATATAAATGGGCGCCATCAACTGAATTCCTAGCAAACCACTTCCTTTCCGGATAAGCCTTACTCAAGACAAGGAAAGAAAAAGGAACATCACACCATCATCAGATCACAACTAAGATAAAAACAAATTTATTTTACTTTGATAGTCAGACAGACATTTTAAATATAACTCCTACCTAAGAGTATGGTCGAATGCCAAAGTTAAATTGTCATTGTCCAAAAATCGAACCATCTCTTCTCTAATCCAAAATTATTTTTATCCACATAACAAGAAAAATTTATAAAGTTCTCTTGGGTTCTCAGGATCACTGTAGCACTATGTCTTTCGTCACTGACATTTGTGAAACCTGAGACCTAATTTCTCTTTAATTTAACATCAATGTGGATTTAAAAATGTTATTAATCTGTCTAAACATACACATATAATAATCACACATATCAAATATCACGTAAATTATGGTTTGCATCGCATAATTTGAATGTTGAACATGTTAATTAAATGCTCCTAAACATCGAATAATTAATTTACACTATTTACATCGTCATTAACAATCTCTTATCTGTGAATTACAGAAAATTCATATTCTCATTGGTCATCATTATCGTCATCATCAAAATTAAATATTTCTCACATTAATTCTCACTTCAAAATTCTACATGTTCCTGTCAGAATCATTAATTCATCACCATTACATCATTTAAATCTTCAACTCAAGTTGCAATTCCTTCAAATTATCTCTCAATTAAATTTATTTAATTCCATATAAATTCATTAATCATCAGCTTCTTTAATTAATTATCACCTTCTATTCAGTTATTCATCATCATTACAATCGTCTATTAATTTATTTCAATCAGTTTATTTATTCAATCTTTAATTCATCCATTTATTTTATTCGTCGATTTATTTCAAAATTTAATTTATCAACTTATTTAAATTTCAATCATCTGGTTATTTAGTTTTTCATTATTTCATCTAGTCATTCTGATTTTTATTTCATTAGGTCAGATCGTTAATATGCTTAAATCTCAGATTATTATTTCATTAATTATTATTTTCAGAAAATCTTGTATTATCAACTTTATTTATTTGTTTAATTTCCTAACAAATTGTTTAATAAGGTTTATAGAACGTTGTCTTACAGTTTTATCACTTCCAAGTTATATCTCGTATTTAATTTATCATGCCAAAAAATATTATTGCCTCCACGACATCACGTTGGATCTAACTATCCACAACGACATTACATTTCTTCAATACTTCAAATATCACATTTGAATACAAGAATTATTCCACAAAACTCCATAAATATTCAGCACATACAGCATGAATCTCAACAATTACGCTAGACTGGGTACGACGACCTCATGTCTGCTTCAAAATACATTATCAACGTTGCAACTATCACATGGCAACTTCCACAAAATGCCTATCACAAACTTCACTTAACCATGTTGCATGATCTACAAAAAATATATAACTGGCTTCAAATTATCAACGCACACAATCTCCACTAACTGTAATTACTCTGATCACATCTAGACAACTTCTTAAACAATTGGAAAAATATTACTTCCGTAATTTAAGATCTGCTTTCAAATAGCATAAATTCTCTTACAATTTTTCATAACTCACATCACAGAAAAACACCAATGTGCTATAATCTCATATCAAAATCTGCAATACTGATCTGCCTTAAAATAAATCTTGACCATTAATGATTAATCTTATAAGATTCAATTACTTTAAATCCTTCTCAAAGGTATCAAACACAATTATAAAAATCATCAAAAGTATCAGCTGTAACAGCTGTTAAACTGAAATTACTCTCAAAAGAGTATAGCAACAAAATATTGGATTGGCAAACAAGAATTACTAAATGCAATCCTGCTGACATTTATCGTTACTTTATTTAACAAAATTTCGACTGATATGTGACTAGTAGTTCCTTGTTTGATTCACTTACATCTCGTGTACACTCGGATGATAAAATGAGTCCCTCAATGGCGAGTAAGATGTGTAACCACCGTACAGTCGTATAAATACGAAAGACCTCGCCCCGTCGACTTGGATGATAGTTCCCTGAACGATGGGTAAGATGAGTAGCCACCATACAATCGTATAAATACGAAGGACCCCATCTCGTAGGCTATATGAGTGAATGTACCAGATAGGAATCAACAAGTTTCTAGTTGTCATATAAAAGCGATGTTCATTCACTAAAGTGAATAACTTCTTAATATCTCCAAACAATCCAATGGAAAAAATCCCTACTGATGAATAATACACACTCGCTAGTATGCAATGAACTGACGAAGTAATTTTAGATAATCAATTGCAGATCACGAGTTCGAAATACTCGTTACACAAAAAAAACTATTTATGAAAAATATCCTTGCTGGAAAAATGTCTAAAAGACCAAACATCTGCTTAATAAAGCCAACCAATGGTGAGAATATCGTATAATGATGCCTGCCATATCATATGGTCACTCCATATTCTAGCAAATTCGAAGTATATAAAGTCAAACCATGTCTTAATAATCGTATCACTCCTATTAGAAAAATATACATGTGTGCCCAGTATTCATGAAAATAATCGTATTAGGTAGTTATGACTCTTACAGTACCTTTCATAATCAGCTGTAATACATTTCCAAGATCGTCGATTTTCCCTACATAAAGAATTTCTCGAAAGATCGGCGTGAATATCATTCCATCCATGAAATGACGATTGCATTCGAAATCCCAAAGTGAATCAGCTGGTGGTCAGGAATCGAATCCATCGCTCTGCGGTGCCATCTTGTCTCTATCAGCGTCTACTCGGACATGTTGAACTTCAGATTATCCATAGCGGATATTGTCCAACTCCTTCTCGAAAAAGTTCATGGAAACAGCGGACCCCCTACTCCTCTTCTAAGTTACGCCACTGTTCCGTTAAATGTTCAGTTTGAGTATTGTAAGTTCAATCTCAAATGACTGCTAAGTCCCACTTCCGTAAAATAAAATTTTACTTGAGAGTGTTCAAGATTACGAAACACCCTGTAGTGTCTGTATTAGGTAATTCATGAAAACTGCATAAGAAATAAATCTTATCCATGCACGATCTAATGTTCATCGGTGCCTATGCTAACAACATTCCGTTTACTTGAAATAGTTAAAGTAGCTTTGAATGCGTTATATAAAAGCATAGTCATAAAGTTATTCATATAAGACTGTGTTCAAACTGCGTTGAAATGTCGCTCGTAATAAAGTCTCCAACTACTTGCAGTGCCGTCCTAACATATCCCGTCCGTCCGTAATTGCTTCCTCGGCCAGCCCGCCTGGATCAATGACCCGCCTGGCCTTCGCTGCTCGGTGATGCAGGAACTGTCGCCTACACTTTGCCGTGACAGTTTCGGTATGTTACGTGACCTTCACTGTGCGTCTCGCTTGCGCTATAGAGCTGCTCCTACCTGCTCGTCTGACTGAGCTCAACTGAACTTGCTGGCACTGTCTTCTTGCTTATGTGCTCGGCGCAGGCACGTGGTGTAGTCCCCCACCACTGTGCTCTCGCGTCACGGTCATAGTCTCGAACCCAGATCATCTCGGCTGTTCCGTTATAAAATAACTTAAGGGTTATCGGACTTCCATAAAATTATTTCCACATATAATGCATGTTATATATCCTCTTCTAAGTTGTTTAATTGCTATAATTCCATATATATCTCAATAAAGCTTCACATCTCTATCCATAATTCCATCTCCTTACAGATTTCAATGCCTCCTCGATTCTAGACCTCCTACGTCATCTGGACATTCTTCTTGACGCGATCGGTGCGCTATCTTTTAAGAGCTCTTCTCAAAACCTCAACTACAGCTTAATGTCTGCTGGCGTAGCCGATAGCCTAAACTAGGTATCGGGTACACCCGTACATCTCCTTTTTTTTAATCAGGATTGAGAAAAATAAAATACACTCTCAGGCATTCTATATATATAATACATGTACACGATAGCTCTACAATTCCCTTACTCAGCATGATGGTATTTCCTGATGCTAGCTGCATTAAAAGTTCCTACAACTTCATCAGTATCCATTCTGACAATTTTGTAGCTATTATTCTGGTATGTTTGTTCAATACGGAACGGACCAGCGTACAATGGAGCGAATTTATGGTAGATCTTCAGCTGAAGGTTCGAAGTGACTGGCTTCCTAATCAGCACCTCATCATTTTCTTGAAATGGCTCGTGGAACCTCCTTCCTGCCTGTCTCCTGGCTCTCTTCTCCGCCTGTCTTCTGAGCCTCTCTCCTGCCATCTCGACTCTTCTTTCTTGTGTGGGTTGAGGATCTACTGGTGCCCTCACGACTCGGTCCCATGGTCTATCCGGTTTCAATCCATGATGAAGCATGGACGGAATCTGTCCTGTGCTTTCATGTACTGTGGAATTCAAGCATTGGCTAATGATGGGTATCACTTCCATCCATCTATGGTGTTGCCTTGACACATATAAGCGACACAGCTTACTTATCTTCGGCATAATTCTTTCGGCGGGATTTCCCTCTGGATACCGTACAGAATTAAACACATGCCTTATTCCTAAACGTTCCATAGCAGTAGAAAATTCCATACTAGTAAATTGCGATCCATGGTCACTCAACAAAACTTCAGGTTTCCCCATGCTCGGAATAACTGTTTTCTCAAGTCTGTTTATCACGTACTTGGATGTAGCTTTCTGTATAGGGCATAGAGATACGTATTTCGAAAATACGTCAACTGTTACCAAAACGAACTGATTGCCTTTCGTCGAACGAGGAATCGGACCGAAAATGTCCGTCGCGAAAAGTTCTCTTGGCTTGCTGGGTAATATTGATCTAGGAACTTCTTTCATTAACTTAGATGAGTATTTACTTCGCTGACAACTGTCACAGGTCTTTATGACGTCGCGAATCGTTTGTCCCATTTGTCTCCAAACAAAAGTTTCTTGAGCGAGAGCCAAAGTCTTGTCTACACCTACATGAGCTGCAGTTCGGTGTATCATCCAAATAACTGGTTTGACAAGCTTGGGTGGGATCACTACTCTAAGTTTAGTATGATCCTGGTCGATATATTGGCATATAACACCTCCCATAATATGATATTTTCTAGCCTCTATCTCAGTTCTTTGAAAATCCGGATCAGTGTTATCCATTCTGCGTGTCAAAAAACGGTAAATTCTTCGCAAAGGTGCATATCTCTTCTGAGTTTGCGCTAACAACTTCAACTTTTCTAGAGTACCATTATCCTCTTGAATCAAATTTATATGGTTGACAAATACTTCCTCACAAGGGTTTCTGCTCAACACATCTGCTAACAGATTTAACTTCCCAGGTCTATGTACAACAGTTGGGTTAAATTGCTGTAAGAACAGAGCCCATCTGGTGATGCGGTCACTCGCTAAGTCTGTCTTCATAATAAATTGGAGGGCTTTATGATCTGTGATCACTGTTATGTCATGTCCAAACAACACCTTCTTCCACGTTTTAAGAGCATGAACCACTGCTAATGCCTCTAACTCAGTTGCATAGTAATTCTTCTCACAATTCCTAAGCTTGCGACTGGTGAAAGCTAAATACCTATGTTTCTTGTCATCATCCAACTGATATAGGATCCTACTAATACCTATTTTGGATGCGTCTGTCTCTACAAAAAATCTTCTTGTAAAATCAGGATACTCAAGCTTGATATTTTTGATCAGCATTTTCTTGGCCGCTAAAAACGCTTGATTGCATCTATCGTCCCATTTCCATCGATTTCCCTTCCTTAATAAATCCTGCAGAGGTGCCATCGTCTCAGTATATTCAGGACAATGTGTTGAAAAGAACTGACACATGCCTAAAAACTGCCGTACCTCTTTAATCTTTCGTGGTGTTGGAAACTCTGAAATTGCCATGATCTTCTTTGGATTGGGCCTATAACCATCTCCATCGATTCTATGTCCAAGAAATTCAATTTCTTCATGAAAGAACTGACATTTATTGAAATTCACCTTGAAGTTCGTTCTCCTAAGATCTTCAAAAAGCATTTGAAGGTGCCTGATATGTTCTTCCGCTGTCTCAGACGCTATAATCAGGTCATCAATATAGCTTACCACATGCTCCTTAACTGCATCTGACAAATTTTCATCTAGTGCTCGGATCATCACCGGACCACTATTTTTCACTCCAAAAGGTAACCTATTGAATACATATGTTTTATGGTCAAACAAGAACCCTGTGTATTGTTTGCAGTCTTCTGCTAGCTCAACATGATAATATGAACTAGTCAGATCGATTGTCGAAAAGAAACTCTTTCCTCTGAATCGGCGTAACAATTCACGAATAACAGGTGGTCTATCATGTTCAGGAAGAACTCTTTCATTAAGGGCTCTAGCATCTAGACATATCCTCATCTTACCGTTAGGTTTCTTGACAACAGCTAAAGGATTCAAATAAGCAGTTGGCATTTTCTTAATTATTCCATCTTTCTCCATGTCGCTTATCATTATGCTAACTTCCTCCTTCCATTTATCCGGAATGGGATATAAATTTTTATGGTATGGTTTGTCATCCATCAACTTAATGCTGTAGGTAAAATTTTCTATGAGACCTGGTTTGTCATTGAATATGTCCTCATATTCTGAAATTACTTGATCAAACTGCCCCTTAATTTCTGGATTTATTTTACTTGTCATGCCAATTTTATCTTCTATAGACCTTTCAACGCTGCATACAATCTCATCCAATATATCCTCTCTAAAGAATGTCATCTCCGATTCTTGATTTTCCATGACCCCTTCTTGAAAGTACATGCGCCTACTCTGCATATCTATGATCAGGCCACTCTCACTTAAGAAATCCACTCCTAGGATCATGTCAAAATGTAGTTGACCCACTACTAGGAACATCTGTTCGAAACTTCTGGTTCCAATCCCAACATCTAAAAGTACCTGACTTTTACATTTCATACTCTTGTCTGGGATCACCCCTTGAATTTTGCTAACAACAGTTGGCAACATTGTAATTTCTCCTAATAATTTCAATTCATCCAGGCAACCTATGGATATCAAGCTCACCATAGCCCCTGTGTCTACAAGTGTCTTTATTTCTTTTCCCATGACTTCCACACTAATAACTGGCAATTCATGTCTATTTTCCCGTTGTACTATGTCTTCCTCCTCGATTAAATCCTCGTCCTTGACCTGATACGTTTCCACGATGACGATCGATTCCCAATGATTTGCATTTTTCTCTAGAGTTAATTTGACGTTTTTTTTTTCCTTCGCCACTCGTGCTTGCTCGATTGACATCTCTCACTGTCTCTTCGAGTGGTGCACTAGGCTGTCTATCTTCTTGCCTCGACCTCTCATGTCCACGATTGTCTCGTCTGTCGTTAGGATCGTTTCTTCGGCCATCCTGCCTGTCGTTCCCATTATACTGTTGACCTTGGCCCCAGTTATTTCTGCCCCGATATCTATTGTTATATCGATTCCTGTCTTGATATCTGGAATTCTGGTTATAATTCCTATATCGGCTATCTCTCGCTTCTTGATCGTATGGCCTCTCATATGGTCCTCTATATCGATCATTTCCTCGAGCGTTACGGATGTTTCCTCGATTCCCTTCGTTCCGTCGGTTTTCCCAGGAATCCCTTCTGTCCGTTTGAGCTGCATTGTCTACGACTACCGCATTCACTTCTTGCGTGTTTCTGTTGTCGTTTCTGTTACTTCTAGGCGTAACCTGTGCGCTTGTATAGTCCAATCGCCGTAAAATGTCGTCATAGTGCTCCAGTGTATTGGCTCCCGACGCTATCAGTGATCGCTGTACCTCAATCGGTAACTGTCTCGCTATAGCTTGCAAAAGCTCTTCTTCTGGCAATGGAGGAATAAGGAACTGTAATTTAGCCAGCTGTGACGTGAAATAGTTGGCATAATGCGTCGGATGTGACGTAGAATAGCGCTTTGAGTACATCTCCGCTCTTACGTTAAGTTGATCCTCGGCACTCCAAAATCTCCTCAAGAAAGCCATGGCAAATTGCTCCATGTTCGCAAAATTGCTTCTGAACGCTCTAAACCACGTAAGCGCAGATCCATCTAAGGCGCGTTCGACTATCCTTAGCTCTCTTTCTTTGGCTACCCTATGTTCCGCCATGTAGTCTCGAATATCTCGCAGAAATTCGACTGGTGTGACTCCTGTATTTCCCGAAAACTTTCTCGGCTTGTCATCCAGATTCCTAATAATGGTGACTGGACCTGAGTATCGTTCGCTTGGACCCAACGTACTCCTATTCGAACTTGGATTATCCTGAGGGGTTGAACTAGCCCTTTCGAATGTCACATTCGGTTGCATTTGACGGTCTTCTCCCATGCTCGCTTCTTGATTAGTCATACTGCGGTCTATCGCTGTTTGATATATCAATGTTTCCCCTGATGTTATATTCTGACTGGTGAAACTGTTAAACATGGATTCTAGTTTAGTCATCCTGTCTTCTGCTAATCTCTTGACCTGAGTCTTCAATTCATCTAACGATGTAACATCCTGCGTCTTGTTACTCTCGTCTAAGTCGTTTCTTAACTTGTCAATTTTTCCTTCGCACGTGTTCTTTACTGACGCGACTTGTTCTTTTAACAGATCAACATCTGTTCTAAATAGAGTTGAATCTATCTTCATCGCTTCCTTGTTTTCCGTAAACCTCGCTTCTAAGTTTGCCATACCTGCGATTAATTTTTCATCTAACCCTTCACGTTTCTCTTTTGCTTCGGCATCGACCTCACTATACCGTTCTTCCACGATTGCACCGACTCTATTTTTAAATAAAGCTAAGTTTTCATTAACCTTTTGCTCTATATCGTCGTCTATCTTCCTAATATCTTTCTGCAATTGATTTTCTAATGATTTTAAATTTGAATTGACCTCTCCCAAGACTTCCTCTTTAATGGTCCCAATTACTGTCTTTAAATCTTTAATCTCGTTACCTAGATTCGTTTCTAGACCTTTAATCTTAGTCTCGAAAGATACTTCGGTAGACCAATCTTGAATTTTGCCTACATCTGCCACTAAACCATCGATGTCGAATCTCAACTTCGATACATCTGATTTAATGTCTTTCTGTATGGACATTACGTCTGTTCTTAAAGTAAAAATATTTTCTTCTCCTCTACTTTCTAATTCAATAATATTTTTTCTTAATATTTGAACATTTTCCTCTCCTTTCATGTTTACTGCAATTATGTCTAATTGTAAAGTCTTCAGCATCTCATTATTCTTTAAAGTTAAGCTATTCTCTAATCTAGTTAACTTGTTTTCTAATTCAGTGTTAGTTTCTTCACTACGAGACTGTAATTTCTCTTCCAATGACTTAAAGTTATCTTTCAAGTTAGCTTCACTAGCTTTTAAATGACTTTCAGTACTAGTCTGTAATCTAGTTTCTAATGACTTAAAGTTGTCTTCACTATTTAACTGTAATCTAGTCTCTAATGACTTTAAATTATCTTCACTAGTTGACTGCAATAATTTTAAATTTTCTTCAGTACTAGACTGTAGCCTAGTCTCTAATGACTTTAAACTGTCGTTCAGATTGCCTTCGTTACTAGCCTGTAATGACTTTAAATTTTCTTCAGTACTAGTTTGCAATGATTGCACATTCTCTTTACATTTGGCTTCTAATCTAGCTTCTGAATTATTAATTTGTTCTTTAACTTCCGTTTCCATCTTAGAAATAGTTTCTGCAATACCAGAAATACCCGTCTGTAACTCTCCTAACACCTTAGCTAAATCTTCCGGCAACATAATTATATTTTCAATATAGGTTTTATATATAGAGACGTTAGACAACAACACATCACAATGTCTCAATTCCTGCATTCACTTGGGTATAGGAAAAAATGTCTTATAACTAACATGATATTACTAATACGATTAACATGAACACTGGAATGGGCACACAAGTACATTGTCTGACTAAGTTTAATAAATTTTGTAACACACTTAAATGAACTTGAGATCAATCTCTCAGTAATCTAAATCTGATGTGATTCCATAGAATAAACAAAATCGAAGAGCCCCACTAGTTGGATAAAGCCAATTCTCCCTCTATCTCTGTACCCGTTCGTCCTGGGGATGCGATGACCCATCTGCTATAACATCGCATTCCTGGAGTTCCAGGACAGAGCGGAGTTAAATGAACCTCTAGTCAAATAAGGAATGTGTCGGAAATTCAGCTGAGTTATCGAAAAAGCAGTGGGTATCACGAGACAAAGTATCTCTAGGGTCGTTACGGGCATAAGTTTAATAGAAATTATGCAAATATAAATGGGCGCCATCAACTGAATTCCTAGCAAACCACTTCCTTTCCGGATAAGCCTTACTCAAGACAAGGAAAGAAAAAGGAACATCACACCATCATCAGATCACAACTAAGATAAAAACAAATTTATTTTACTTTGATAGTCAGACAGACATTTTAAATATAACTCCTACCTAAGAGTATGGTCGAATGCCAAAGTTAAATTGTCATTGTCCAAAAATCGAACCATCTCTTCTCTAATCCAAAATTATTTTTATCCACATAACAAGAAAAATTTATAAAGTTCTCTTGGGTTCTCAGGATCACTGTAGCACTATGTCTTTCGTCACTGACATTTGTGAAACCTGAGACCTAATTTCTCTTTAATTTAACATCAATGTGGATTTAAAAATGTTATTAATCTGTCTAAACATACACATATAATAATCACACATATCAAATATCACGTAAATTATGGTTTGCATCGCATAATTTGAATGTTGAACATGTTAATTAAATGCTCCTAAACATCGAATAATTAATTTACACTATTTACATCGTCATTAACAATCTCTTATCTGTGAATTACAGAAAATTCATATTCTCATTGGTCATCATTATCGTCATCATCAAAATTAAATATTTCTCACATTAATTCTCACTTCAAAATTCTACATGTTCCTGTCAGAATCATTAATTCATCACCATTACATCATTTAAATCTTCAACTCAAGTTGCAATTCCTTCAAATTATCTCTCAATTAAATTTATTTAATTCCATATAAATTCATTAATCATCAGCTTCTTTAATTAATTATCACCTTCTATTCAGTTATTCATCATCATTACAATCGTCTATTAATTTATTTCAATCAGTTTATTTATTCAATCTTTAATTCATCCATTTATTTTATTCGTCGATTTATTTCAAAATTTAATTTATCAACTTATTTAAATTTCAATCATCTGGTTATTTAGTTTTTCATTATTTCATCTAGTCATTCTGATTTTTATTTCATTAGGTCAGATCGTTAATATGCTTAAATCTCAGATTATTATTTCATTAATTATTATTTTCAGAAAATCTTGTATTATCAACTTTATTTATTTGTTTAATTTCCTAACAAATTGTTTAATAAGGTTTATAGAACGTTGTCTTACAGTTTTATCACTTCCAAGTTATATCTCGTATTTAATTTATCATGCCAAAAAATATTATTGCCTCCACGACATCACGTTGGATCTAACTATCCACAACGACATTACATTTCTTCAATACTTCAAATATCACATTTGAATACAAGAATTATTCCACAAAACTCCATAAATATTCAGCACATACAGCATGAATCTCAACAATTACGCTAGACTGGGTACGACGACCTCATGTCTGCTTCAAAATACATTATCAACGTTGCAACTATCACATGGCAACTTCCACAAAATGCCTATCACAAACTTCACTTAACCATGTTGCATGATCTACAAAAAATATATAACTGGCTTCAAATTATCAACGCACACAATCTCCACTAACTGTAATTACTCTGATCACATCTAGACAACTTCTTAAACAATTGGAAAAATATTACTTCCGTAATTTAAGATCTGCTTTCAAATAGCATAAATTCTCTTACAATTTTTCATAACTCACATCACAGAAAAACACCAATGTGCTATAATCTCATATCAAAATCTGCAATACTGATCTGCCTTAAAATAAATCTTGACCATTAATGATTAATCTTATAAGATTCAATTACTTTAAATCCTTCTCAAAGGTATCAAACACAATTATAAAAATCATCAAAAGTATCAGCTGTAACAGCTGTTAAACTGAAATTACTCTCAAAAGAGTATAGCAACAAAATATTGGATTGGCAAACAAGAATTACTAAATGCAATCCTGCTGACATTTATCGTTACTTTATTTAACAAAATTTCGACTGATATGTGACTAGTAGTTCCTTGTTTGATTCACTTACATCTCGTGTACACTCGGATGATAAAATGAGTCCCTCAATGGCGAGTAAGATGTGTAACCACCGTACAGTCGTATAAATACGAAAGACCTCGCCCCGTCGACTTGGATGATAGTTCCCTGAACGATGGGTAAGATGAGTAGCCACCATACAATCGTATAAATACGAAGGACCCCATCTCGTAGGCTATATGAGTGAATGTACCAGATAGGAATCAACAAGTTTCTAGTTGTCATATAAAAGCGATGTTCATTCACTAAAGTGAATAACTTCTTAATATCTCCAAACAATCCAATGGAAAAAATCCCTACTGATGAATAATACACACTCGCTAGTATGCAATGAACTGACGAAGTAATTTTAGATAATCAATTGCAGATCACGAGTTCGAAATACTCGTTACACAAAAAAAACTATTTATGAAAAATATCCTTGCTGGAAAAATGTCTAAAAGACCAAACATCTGCTTAATAAAGCCAACCAATGGTGAGAATATCGTATAATGATGCCTGCCATATCATATGGTCACTCCATATTCTAGCAAATTCGAAGTATATAAAGTCAAACCATGTCTTAATAATCGTATCACTCCTATTAGAAAAATATACATGTGTGCCCAGTATTCATGAAAATAATCGTATTAGGTAGTTATGACTCTTACAGTACCTTTCATAATCAGCTGTAATAAATTTCCAAGATCGTCGATTTTCCCTACATAAAGAATTTCTCGAAAGATCGGCGTGAATATCATTCCATCCATGAAATGACGATTGCATTCGAAATCCCAAAGTGAATCAGCTGGTGGTCAGGAATCGAATCCATCGCTCTGCGGTGCCATCTTGTCTCTATCAGCGTCTACTCGGACATGTTGAACTTCAGATTACCCATAGCGGATATTGTCCAACTCCTTCTCGAAAAAGTTCATGGAAACAGCGGACCCCCTACTCCTCTTCTAAGTTACGCCACTGTTCCATTAAATGTTCAGTTTGAGTATTGTAAGTTCAATCTCAAATGACTGCTAAGTCCCACTTCCGTAAAATAAAATTTTACTTGAGAGTGTTCAAGATTACGAAACACCCTGTAGTGTCTGTATTAGGTAATTCATGAAAACTGCATAAGAAATAAATCTTATCCATGCACGATCTAATGTTCATCGGTGCCTATGCTAACAACATTCCGTTTACTTGAAATAGTTAAAGTAGCTTTGAATGCGTTATATAAAAGCATAGTCATAAAGTTATTCATATAAGACTGTGTTCAAACTGCGTTGAAATGTCGCTCGTAATAAAGTCTCCAACTACTTGCAGTGCCGTCCTAACATATCCCGGCCGTCCGTAATTGCTTCCTCGGCCAGCCCGCCTGGATCAATGACCCGCCTGGCCTTCGCTGCTCGGTGATGCAGGAACTGTCGCCTACACTTTGCCGTGACAGTTTCGGTATGTTACGTGACCTTCACTGTGCGTCTCGCTTGCGCTATAGAGCTGCTCCTACCTGCTCGTCTGAATGAGCTCAACTGAACTTGCTGGCACTGTCTTCTTGCTTATGTGCTCGGCGCAGGCACGTGGTGTAGTCCCCCACCACTGTGCTCTCGCGTCACGGTCATAGTCTCGAACCCAGATCATCTCGGCTGTTCCGTTATAAAATAACTTAAGGGTTATCGGACTTCCATAAAATTATTTCCACATATAATGCATGTTATATATTCTCTTCTAAGTTGTTTAATTGCTATAATTCCATATATATCTCAATAAAGCTTCACATCTCTATCCATAATTCCATCTCCTTACAGATTTCAATGCCTCCTCGATTCTAGACCTCCTACGTCATCTGGACATTCTTCTTGACGCGATCGGTGCGCTATCTTTTAAGAGCTCTTCTCAAAACCTCAACTACATCTTAATGTCTGCTGGCGTAGCCGATAGCCTAAACTAGGTATCGGGTACAGTATTAACATAATTAACGTACTCTTTATTGATCATCGTATTTAAACTTGTAAGGTAGGCCAATTTATTGTATTTAATGAAATTGTTGCATATGTACTGGTACCATATTGCATGGTTAAGTGTAAGAGAGGGCTATGACCACTACCTTCGACACTACTAAAGACATACAAAATAATAATAATAATAATGAAGGCCACGGAGCATCTTTTCCAATCCTATCCCCAATTTACAAATGCACACACCAGTACAGGCATCACCATAACACATGTTCATACAAAATTACACTCACACACACGTTAACACATGTGGGTAAATGACCACGTTCTTACAGCCCCTAAAATAAGCAAAAATAGCCTTTTCTATGAAAGATTTCATAATAGATACCGAACCATATATTACTGTAATTCATTAATTCTAGACGATCTCCGATGTATCTCAAGGGGGCAGGATAATCTGCTCCGACGTGGAATGTGGTGTAGATGAATGTATGTGTTAGTGAGAAGTGAGGGGTCAAATACCTTGGTAGACCCTTTAAATGTGATATCGGCTTTGCCCTAGAAGAGTAGCCAGTCGTAGAAGGTTTCCAGTTATTAAAGCAGAAGGGCTGTGACAATATACGAGCTGGCTTCGAAGATTTTCCTATTAATTAATTAATGTAATCAATTAATTAGGCTGCTGGGTTGAGAGAGGATGAGTTTAGCTTGGCTGTAACTCAGGGCGATGGGGAAATGTGTTAGAGGTAGGTTATAGCTTGGCTGGGGAAACAACAATGGTAACGGTTAACAGGAGTAATTGTTGTTTGATGGTTGGTTCTTAAGTTTAGGGGCTGCGACAACGCAGTCATGTAGCCCCATGTACTTTGGGAGTGTGTAGAATCTGTCTGATAACCGGTGTTAATTGTGATGACTGTATTAGTGTGTGTTATCTATTTTTTTTAAATTTAAGTACTACAACTTAGAATTTTTCAAATAGTTCCTACTTTTACCGCCAAGCGCCACCGTCAACGACTACTAGGCCAAGTTCAGAACTTAGCTACTAGACGCCACCGCAGTCGGCTCTTGGCAACGAACGTAGAAACTTAAGAGCGTTGTTTACATTCTTAACCTATCCAATTTAGCTTCACACAGGTGCAATTAGTGGAAGGTTCTTTAACGTGCCATAAATCTATGACATGGGACCGCCGGCTTTACTTCCCCTCCGAAGGAAGGCATACTGAGGGATTTTTAACGCTCTTAAAAAATCCGACGACTTCGGCCGGGTTTGAACCCGCTATCTTGGGCATAGAAGCGCAGCATGCTACCGACTACGCCACCGAAGCCACCTGATTGTTGTTTGAACTCGGAAGGGCAGGTGAGAGAGGTAATGATTCCTGGATGGAGATGATGAAGCGACATTCTAGTGACAAGATGGCTGGTGGATCATCAGTTCATCAGTTATTCGATGTTCTTGGCACGAGCTTGGCGACTAGCGTGCGTCCTGTTCGGCAGCTAGACTCGGAATACTCAGTGAACTCCCTACTAATCCAACGGACAATCCCGTGTGTGTGATCTTCCTGGCGTCTCCTTGTGGTAGACGTCGTAACTCTCCCCCCACTTACTCTTATTGAAGACTTTATACAATGAGAAGCTGTTAGCATAGAAATCACTGTCATAAAAACGCAACAGTACGGGTGGTGGCGATAATGGTCCCCAAGAAGAAGAAGACGGTAGGGGAGCTTTTATGTGTAGCCGTGAGAGTTCCGCGATCAATATAGCAACTCGCCTCATATTGCATATGGATGATCGGCGAAAAGTAAGGTGATAATACTTCTGTAAACTTGTTTTATTGTATACATGAGAACATCCCCACGGGGTAAACAAGGGGCGAAAAGGAACAATACTTCAACAACCATAGGCCTAAATGGAATTCAGTCATTTGAAAGTCCAAGTGGAAACAGGATTCCTAGGGAGGGAACTTCTTGAGGGTATGAGATCAAACAGAGTTATGGAGTAACGAGTTACTTCTATTAGTGAGCGTTACTCTTGGCATAACGATAGGATAGTGGGCGTGGTGGCGCAGTGGTCAAGCTGCTGGAGTCTCACCAAGGTGTACCGGGTTCGATTCCCAGTCAATGCATGTGAGATTTTCGAAGTGAAATGCCATGTCCTGTGGTTGGGATTCCACGTAAAAAGGAGGTCCCGTGGCTTATGATCTCATGATTAATGGCCACGTTAAACTATAAGCTTCCTTCTATATTTTATAACGATAACATCATTCTTCAATTTCTTCCTTTCTTCTGTCATTTCTTCTTTCCGTTTTGCCTTCATTCCTTCTTCATTCCATCCCCTCTCCCTTTCGTCATTCCTTCTTTTCTTCATTCCTTTCGTCTTTACTTTCTTCCTTTCCTCTTTTCTTCCTCCCCCCCATGGGCTCTTGACTAGTGGGACGTGTGTTGGCAACCACGGGACCCCAGCTGAGTCTGGCATTGCTTCCACTTACTTGTGCTGGTCTCCTCTCTGACATCATTCCTGTCGACCTACCATGGTCAACTCGTGTTCTCTTCCGACCCCGACGGTATTAGGATATCTGAGGCCTGTGGTGTCTTCCATTTTCCCGCCTTAATTGACCTTTATTTCATCTTTCTTGATCTCTCATTCATTGAGGTGCCAGACCTCTTCTTTTCTCTTCATGATATCTCCTGCCATCTGCTCAAGGCCCTTAAGGAGGCAGGGTGTTTGTAGCCCCACCATTTATGGTGCACCCTGGATAGTACTACACCCTCAAAGGCTCACGGCTGGTGAGTTCGGGAGTTAGCGACCCCGGATGATTCGTGAGCTGGGTCCGTTTATTACCCATTTTCCGCTGACTTTGGGGCAGCCCTCTCCTCTTTCCCCATTTCCTATCTGCCTTTCATGGCTCTTCTTTCTTCCAAGTCCCTCAATCCTCATTCTTCTAGGATTGAGGTCATTGCATTTCCTCTTGTCCAATATTTGTCCTTTCTTTCTTTCTTTCTTTCTTTCTTTCTTTCTTTCTTTCTTTCTTTTTCTTTCTTTCTTTCTTTCTTTCTTTAGCATATAGGCCTACTCATTTCTTCTTCTAGTAAGTAAGTTACTGTAGTTGTTAAGTCAGTAATTATAGTTGTAATCATATTTCATTATCACTGTCTCCCAAACCATTAGGAGCCGATAACATAGACGTTAGGCCCCTTAAAACAACATTTATCATCATCATCCTTCCTTCCCTATTTTCTTCCTCCCGTCCTTCCATCCTTTCTTGCTTTTTACCGATGTTTTGTCGGTACTGATTATAACAAGATTGCGAGCCAAAAAGCGTAATTCCAACTTACAACTTCATCCAACAGCAGCAATCTTAGACAACTTTCTGTAAACGCTTACGTAATCTGAACGACTTGAAATGAACTTCAAAGCCTTTCTTTTAAGAGAAATCAAGCAAAGACTGAGAACTTCTTAATAGGTTTCTTGCGGAGGTAAACTTCAAGCGAACAAATTACCATTTGCAGTCGTGCACGATATGTACAACATCTTATAATTAATTCGCGTGCTTAAGGACAACAGGTTGGTACAAAAGACATTCATGAATACGTACCCAAGTTTAGAAGTGAAGCAAGGAGATGTATATCTTGACAGGGAATGTAAGCCGGTTAAGTTGGTAGCACTGTAATTAAGAAACATGAGTATGCTTTGCAGTTGAAGATTGTATGCATTTGTTCTAGAGTTTGAATAAGGCATTAATAACATTGCAACACAACAAATGAATCCTGTCGTGGGACGTTGTATACATTGTGCTGGTAAGAGTTGCTATGTATCATTCGTATAAAGAGAGTGGCTTTGCGACCTGTCTTTGTTAATAAACGTAGTTTTTGCTGCTGTTGCTGTTCAGTCAGGGGTTTTGTGGCAACGTAGTCATGTTACTCTGTGTACTTGGATAAGCTTGGAGTCGGCTTGCACTGCGTCATTAGTGTGGCTGTCCAAGAGTGTGTATTTGTGAAAATTCCTCAGCCTGCTTCCAGTCGATTGTCTGGGTCAGGGATCTAATGAATGAAGCCCCCATCCAGTGGAACTGTGCCAGCTGACGAAGCCTGTCGCACTCCTCTGAGGCAATGATTAAATGAATGTGATTAAATGACAGTGGAGAGTGTTGCTGGAATTAAATTTTTGACAGGGAAAACCGGATTACCCTGAGAAAAACCTGTCTGCCTCCGTTTTGTCCAGCACAGATCTTACATGGAGTGACCGGGATTCTAACCACGGACACAGTAGTACGAGGCTGGCATGCTTCCGCCTAAGCGACGGAGGCTTCAGTGTGTGTTTGTAATTGAAGGAAATATCTGGCCTTGGACTTAGAAGCCTCCGTGCCTTAGGCGGCAGCACGCCGGCCTCTCACAGCTGGGTCCGTGGTTCAAATCCCGGTCACTCCATGTGAGATCTGTGTTGGACAAAACGGAGGCAGACAGGTTTTTCTCCGGGTACTCCGATTTTCCCTGTTAAAATTTCATTCCAGCAACACTCTCCACTATCATTTCATTTCATCTGTCATTCATTTAATCATTGCCCCAGAGGAGTGCGTCAGGCCTCGGCAGCCGGCACAGTTCATATATCCTCGCCGCTAGATGGGGGCTTCATTCATTCCATTCCTGACCTGTCGGGGACTGGTAGCAGGATGTGGATTTGCATCTGGCCTTGGACTTAGGTTAGGTAAAATCCAGGCATTTTCTTGATTGCGAAGTAGGAAACAATCAAAACAAATAATACTTCTGGGACAGTTGAGGAGGGAATCACTTCTCAGTTCATCCTCACGAGGCTGAGTGTACTCCGTTCCAATTCTCAGAGGAGAATTAAATTTCTTGGCGGAGCTGAGAATCGAACCCTGGACTTCTTCATCTGGTGTCTCAATAAGTACCCCCGACACCATACATTGCGGCTCAAAAGTAATTATTTAAACATTGGTTATGGAAACGTCCACCTCGTTGCGTAGTGGCTAGCATTCGTGGTTGTCACCTCGGAGGCCCGGGTTCGATTCTCGGCTCTGATAATAAATTGTATTCTGGTCTAAGGGCTGGAACGGTGTTCACTCATCCTCTTGAAGCAGGTTGGTTCGATTACTACCTCAGCCATCCTGGAAGTGGTTTTCCGTGGTTTTCCACTCATACTCCAGGAAAATTCCGGGATAGTGGCTAACTTAAGGCCACTGCCACTTCCTACCCTAATCCTTACCTCTATTGCAAGTACACACACTAGTGGAAGCATTACAGTGACACAGATATCAGACAACTTCTACACACACCCAAGTACACGGGACTAAATGGCCATGATGTCGCAAAGCCCCTAAAAGAATTTTTATTTTATTTAGTCAATTTATCCTCTAGGTTGGTGGTTCCCACGGACCGAGCGAGGGGACTCACCACTACCGCCTCTATGGGCAGTGTCCTGGAGCTTGGAACATCTGGTCGGGATGGATACAACTGGGGAGGTGTGATCAGCACTTCGCCCAGGCGGCCTCACCTGCAAAGCGAACAGGAGCCTCATGAGGGATGGGAAGGGATGGAAGATTGGGATGGATAGGCCAGGAAGAGGGGAGGAGGCGGCCGTGGCCTGACAGTAGGTACTGCCCCCGGAAATTGAATTATATTGAGACCACGATGGCTGTATTGGCAAATATGAGTCAAGTTATGAATGTCATAGTTATGACATGGATACTCATGACGTGGGCACGGATGACGCAGATTTCATGCAAGCAGGCTGGTTGAGCTGAGATTCTTGGTGACGTCATGATTTTGTTCGAGAAAGATCCGAGATTTACGACGCAGTCGCAGGAAACAAGGTATTGTGCTAAGGAAGAAGCTACGCTATTGGAGGAGAGACTCGAACCAATGAACGATAGTTTGGAAGGAAGACGGAGATTGCTGAAACTACGATATTTGATTACTTTTGGCATGCAGATTTGTGGAAATCTATTTTCAGTTATGGCATTGATTTGGAATTTTGAAGAAATTAATTTTGAGTCTTTGAAATTTGAAAATCCGGCAAGTATAGCCAAAGTTAAAACTTCCAGCAATGACGCAGCAACAGGCTATGGAAGGGATGGATACGCCCCTTAAGAAGTTGATAAAAGGTCGTGCACAGGAGAGAGGAGCTCTCAGATCTCATATCTCAGATCTCATATGTCAGATCGCATATATATTTCTGGTGATATATAGTTATTTTCAAGTGATTCAGTGAAGTAAGTTGTCTTTAGCGTGGTTAAAGCCCGGCGCATCGAACGAACTCGGAGCAGTTCCATTTTACGCTGCTCGAAACTAGGTGAAGTTGAAACGCTCACATTAACGTTTCCACCAGTCAAGATATCAAGCGCTAACTTCAGCCTTTATTATAATTCTAGTGGGCAGTACAACATTGAGGTGTGTACAAGATTTGAACGATTTCACAGTTATACTTCGAAAGATATTGGAACTTTAAGGCTGCCAACAAAAGTGATTTTCTCGCCACATGAGAAACACTTTTAAAATTCCACATTATACACTACGGCTGACACGTGGAGTGCAACAGTGATATTGGAGAATACGTTTGGTATTACAACGATACATTCGACTATGGAACATTATAATCTTGCAGTGCTTTCAATGATTATAACAGTAGTTGAGATGGAAGGCTAAGGCTTTAATGCAATTGGGACATATATCGTTGGAGTAAAGTAACAGCATGGAACTTCGTTAATCGTCTTTCTACAAAAGCGAGCATGTAGTGAACATCCAACTACACTCATGCATCGTGAATCCATCGCTGAATTATACCAGAAGGCAGTGGAAATATTTTCATACTCCACAACTATGAATATTTCTGCGGAAATAACTACAATAAACTTCATGGCGAATTCCTGCAAGAACTTCAGGGAACTTTCAAGAGAGGCCAGGGTTGTCCCGGCGCACAAAGAAGAGTTTTGCCAGAAGGATGTTTTTCGTATCCACGGAGCAGTGCAATTTCGGAGGAGGAAGCAGTTCGATTCTCCGAGGACGCTGATTCCAGATTCGAGGACGGAGCACATCTTTACGCTGGTGAATTGGAACCAACAGCAGTTTTCTTTGAAAACTTTCCTCTAGATCTTCAATCAACAGATAAGGTAGTCGTGAACGTTTCTTGTATTATTTGAGTCTTGTAGCGATATCTGAGCAACCATTCTTCCCATATTTTCTGTCCTATCTTTTGCCCCATTTTCTTGATTGATATTTCTGTACTCAGTACACTTCGATGATTTATGCCTTTTTCTTCGATTTTTGAGACATTGCTATGTCATTGGCATACTTAATAATTTTGGATCAGTTGAGATTGATGATTTAGATTCTTTCAGTAATTTGCATATTTTTGTAGTCACGATTTGACTGTAAAGTTAACGATTTGCTATGACAGATTTGAATTCAGACAGCGTGTCATTTTATTAAAGTAATTCTATTCAGTTAATTACTTTGACCAATTTTCTGTCATCCTCAAGAAAGAAGAATGATTAAATGATTTTAGAGCGTTAAAATCTATTACGATATCGACGATCTTTGAAATACTAGTCGTCTTATGAACATGATTGCAACATAGACATTTATCATTGCATTATAGACAAATTTTATGAAATATGAACGTTGATTACAATTTATTGAATACACTATAGTAATGAACATTTGATAGGAGTTTTTCTCAATTCTAGATTGGAACAATAATGTTTGCATTCCACAGTCTAATTGTATTCTATTCGACTATTTTGCAGTTTAGATGAACTTTGTTTGAAGATAGTATTTTTATACTGCGTTACTTTGAAGATGTTAATCTCAATTTTGATAGACCAGGGAGGAGTGTCTAATCGTATTTGCTATTAAATTTATTTGTGATTGGCAAATTTTTACTTCATATCGATTCATGAATGAAACCCACGAAGGTTAAATAATAACAGTCATTATTACAATTGATGAATATAAGCATTTTTAAAGAGGAACTATGGATGTATAATCGTTAGTTCAGTGGACGTGTAAAAGTCGCTGTTGAGTAATGCCCTTGAATAATGAAGGAGGTTCCCACAATAATGGATGAAGTTGATGAATTTATAAGTGGAGGTTTTTGTGTGTAGTTTGGAAGATTTTTATGCCATATATATGAAGATATATGATGAATTTTGGGCCAATTGTTGTGCAATTTTGTGCATTATAAGCGAAGTATTTTCCCGCTGATTGTATTGTTCTTGTTCTTTGAAAGATTATTCATATGAAGATACTGTTAAAATTAACAAGAGTGTTAAATAATTTGAGAGGAAGATTTTGAATGGAGGTTACAGTCACAAATATTAATAATTATTATTAAACCTTATTAAACCTGAATTTGACAGTTAAATATAACTAACCTTCATTGGTCGATTATATCATCACGATTTGAGTAATTATCAACCGGATAAACGTGTGGTTTAATGTATTTCTTGTATAAATAATATAAACAATTAATATTGTAAATAATTTTGTAAATATCTTTGTTAAATAATTTGAAATGATAGTGATTAATAGAAGCGTGTATTAAATTTTCAATTGTCATTTGACATTGTTATAAACAATTTATTACTGTTATAAATAATTAATGAACTTTTGTTATTAACATTTAGAGTTTTTTTATATACTCTAAACAACGCAAGTTAAGCAAGTGGCTTGAACAAATAATCATGATTTGGGATTGTTGGAGTAATCCACTGGTGTTTGAATGAAGCATGTAAGACATTTGCGTGATAATATTTCAGTTGAGATGTGAACATTTACGTGTTTGAAAAGGAGAGCCAAGCTCTGAGGTAACACGCTTATGCTAGGGTTGAACGAACGGGAGTCCGCTTTGACAATACAGGTGCATTGCAGCTGGCCCGGACAACTGTGTTACAGAGGCCAAGGACGTTCCATAATAGCCTTGTGGCTATAAATAAAATGTGAAGTATATAAACACGCAAAACAATTGATATATGTGTCTCATCCCAAATCCCGTTTCCATCCCCAGTGCATTATTATTTTACGTTGCTATGAGCTTGAGAAAGCTGAAACATTATATGTAGAGAATACAGGTCCTACAGGAGGACATGGTTATGTGGTCGATGGCTTCTGATTGCCACGTTGATTTTTTTTTGTTAAATCATTTTTTTTGGTGAAATAAATTATTGTGCAGTTTAAAGTCTCTCGTCTTCGTTCTGGTTCATTTTAAATATCATGGTGGAGGTTATTGTGTGGGCATACTTTAAGTGATCCAGTTGACAACCCAGTCCCCGAGATAAATTTAAGAGGTAAGTAAAGGTAATTATGAACCCCCGTATATTTTGGTGTGTTCCACAATAATTTTCTTGTTAACTATTGTGCTCTAATCTCGATAGTATCTGTCAGTGCCATTTTCATTGATGTAGTTGTGCCGGTGCGTTTGATTATTGGCAATCCGATTGAGGGGGCGGATATCTGACAGCCTACTATCCGGATATCGGGTACAGTACCATCCCGGCATTTGCCCGAAGACGAAGTGGGAAACCACGGCAAACCACATCGAGGATGGATGAGGTGGGAATCGAACCCCCTCTACTCATTTGGACCACCCGAGGCTGAGTAGACCCCGTTCCAGTCCTCATAACACTTTGTAAATTTCGTGGTAGAGCCGGGAATCGAGCCCAGGATCGCCGGGCCGGCAGCTAACCATGCTGACCGCTACGCTACGGAGGCAACCCCTAAAAGAATATTTAACAAAATTGTTACATTAATGGGGTTGAAACATTATGGTCATCAGTCTGGGATACTTGTGTGTGCATGGAATTGGTTAGATAGTGATATTGTAATGACTTAAGCATTGTATGAATTGCTATATTAACGTCTTAGATTGTGTTTGGGGTTCTGGGACTTGAAGTCAGGTATCATCTCAGCATTAATCTAGAGCAGTCATGGGCAAAGTACGGCTCGCGGGCCAAGTGCGGCCCTTGAGCTAGTCTAATCCGGTCCGTGACATGGTTTCGAATTATAAGCTTACACATATTTTCATATTTTCTGTTCTGTGTACCTAGAAGTGAAAACTATTCCAATCGCATTGTGTTTATGCATTTTGTATAATATATTTTTGTGCGAAAAATCTCTACGACGAATTTGAAAGAAGATTTCAGTACTTCAAAATTATTGAACATGATTTGGACGTTTTCAGCATACCATTTAATGTTGACTGTGAAACAGTAAAATCAGAGTTGCAGTTAGAACTGATTGAGTTACAATGTAACAACGAATTAATGCAACTTCCTCAACGTTTCAAAAATTGAGTTCTACAAGGCCCTACCAAAATTAATCTTCCCAAACTGGAAATCTCATGTTCGCATCTTACTATATCTGTGAACAGGTGTTTTCTACAATGAAGTTTCGCAAAAAATAGCGTCAGAAATAGATTGACAAACCACCATTTAGCTGCGCTACAAAGAATCAGCTCATCCCAGTTTCAACCAGATTATGAAAGACTTTTTATGTTCGACCCTGACTGTTATATGTCTGAAATCTGTATCATATTGATGGTCATTATAATACTATTTTTCATTATCAAACAGTTTCTCCCACCAATCACAGCTCAAGAAACAGTTATTTGACCAATTAGATAAGGATACCTTCGCGCATGCGCTCAATATCCAACATGTCTGTATAAATTACCGAAATTGCACCGTCCATATGTTCGCGTAAATAAACTGGTGAATATGAGACAATAAATAGCACTGTACCTTAATATCTCCAAATCCAATTTCTACACAGCGCGTTGTTTTCAAACGCATTCGGTGACATTTTTACTGAATACTGGTGGTCAATCTGCACATATGGCATTGAAGCACACACAGCGCATGCGTCGGTCAATCAGAGAGCTTGGAAATCAGAGATATCCTATACTCAGCGCAGCACCCGATCACAAAATTCTAGTGACAATCTAAACAGATATTTATGAATATTTATGTTAAAATATATAATAAAGTTACAATTATCGTCGAACATAAACAGTCGTATGCAACTCGCCTATAATGGTAATTAAGACACTCGTATGGAAATTATAAAACTCGCTTACGCTCGTTTTATAAAGATACTCGTATCTTAATTATTGCCATTATAGGCTCGTTGCATAATGTACTATAAAAGCACAGTCACAGTTTCACTTGTCACGTACTCCTTCCTCTTCTAAGAAATAATGAAGGTGTGTTTTTTCCCCTAAGTTTTCAACCATTTGTAGCCTGAGAGTTTTGTTTGATATAAAATTCAGAAATAAAAAGTTTATAATCTATCTATAAACATGTGTTGTTCTTTTTACGTCCTGCCTAGATTATTTTATATTCCACCTGGCCCTTCCCCTAAAATGTTTGCCCTGTCTCAACTTGAGGGATTGTAGAAAACTATTGGAAAACGGCACTCAATTATAGTCTAGTCTTTGTCAAAGCGTGTTTCGAACCTACGGATCTCCGATTACCAGCTACCTATCCAATTTAGCAGTGTAACATTAAAATAATACAAGAAAAATGCAGTATAGCAACCCTGAAATAATACTTCTTACTAAAGTGTGGGTTTATTTGGATTACATTCTTTTATCCAGAAGTATACCTGTGCGCGCTCTATCGTCTGCTAGGAGATCTGCTGCTGTGCTCACTGTATGGTTCATCACTTTGCGCAAGCCCCGTCAGGCGCTTTGATTGAAGCATCGTGTTAGTGTAATTTACTCTATTAGTCAATAAGGTGAAAAACTGTCCTCCGTTTTTCAGCCACAGGATTTTAGTTTATTTTCCGCTGTGATAGGGATATGAACTAGAAGATACCCTCATCAACTTCCTTCCTTTGCTCTATGAGCGCGTTTACGACGAGTAATGACAGCTAATAATGATAATAATAATAATACTCACTACACCACGGTTGTAAAACCTGAAGCATTATATGCTTCGGAGACTTTGACCATAAACAGGCGGGGACTTGTCGACCAGTTAGTCAAAAGAGAACGCAGGGTATTGAGAAAAATTTTAGGCCACAGATGGGTTGACGGGCACATACGTTTGAAGTCAAACGAGGAGTTATATAGAAAGATAGAACCAGTCACGTCAACAATAAAAAGGAAAAGGTTGTTGTTCTATGGAAACATTTTCAGAATGTCCAACGATCGTCTAACAAAGAAAATTTGGAATTTTGTGAAACCAAAGAGGAAAAAAATGGCATGGTTTGAAGAATGTAGCAAAGACCTTCTAGAAATTGGTATTCCGGACTGCAAAATTATGAACAGGTGTGAATTCAGACACCTAATCAAAAATTACCAGGGATTTAAGGTAGGGGCCCAAAAGAAGGAGGGGACCTCTTTCAGAAGATCGGAAGAAGGCGCTGAGTGATGGGCTCAAGAGATACTGGCAGGACATCTAAGCTGGCAGACGATCTAGAACGAAACATTGATTTTGATTGTTACTCCGTAGTCCATAGTGGCTCAATTCGAATGTAAAAAATAATAATACAGTAATAATAATAGTAATAATAATAATAATAATAATAATAATAATAATAATTTGAAATTAAATGTATTTATTAATTACTGTTGATGTTACATTTGTGATACTGTATGTCTCACGAATCCTACAGCAAATCAGTACACATTATCTGCGAGATATATTAATTATTATTTACAAAACACACAATATACAGATAGTATTCCAATAAAAGAGTGCACGTTACTTTCTTATTATTTACAATTTATTTTTATTTATTTATTTATTTTTAAATTATTAATTATTTGATACGGCCATCTATGGACTAGAAATACACAACAATTATTCAGGTCTTCGTCTTCAGGGTGCTTTTTCCTAGCCATTTTGCTTCCTGCCAGAGATTTTTCAATATTCGACTCCTTCTCAATCTTTCTTCCACTGAAAGCGTGAGTCTTCTTTTGGGGGGATCCTTCGCATTTGTAACTTTAGTTCTGAATCTTGTCCTGTAGTTTACCTATTTAAGTCTTGATAAACCTCCTGAAGCCATGGCGGTTGTATCTTCCACGTATATTGAAGGTTATGCATTTTATTAGCTAATAGTTTAAAATTATATATGGAGAGAGTCCATCCATGCGGTCGCTAGGAGTCGACGCTGACTTTAAGGCTGTGCGGTCAAAAATTAAAATTTTGTTTTTATTTTTATTTTTATTCTTAATCTCTAATGTAGGTCTTTGTGAGACATTATATGCGTTTTGCAGAAAAAACGACGGCTCGTTTGCTGAGGACATGGCTTCAAAGTGGCTATTTTGAGCGTTAAAGGTACGATCACTACGACGAAACTAATAATCGGAAGACACCGACATTTCCCTACAACAACCCCTGTAGTAGTACCTGCAATAGGAACAATTCTTATTTCGAAATTCAAATTTTGTATTAACCTCTTTAGATTTGAATACCATTTTTAGTGAGAAAAAATTGTTATATTAACTTCAAAGTTATATTAATTTGAAGTGGATCTTATTCTGAGCAGTAGAAAACTTTGATAAAGAAAATTGGTTCAGCGATATACCCGTGGTGCATGCTCCTTTCAGACTCTAAAAAACGCTGACTGAATCAGTCACACACACATACACACACGCCCGCATACACACACAGCGGTAAGACAAGGTCTTGGGCAAGAGCGCGCTCGGGCACCTGCCTTCCCCTCTCCATCAACACCTTTGCTATCGCAGCTTCCGCCCCCCCCTCCCACCCTGACTCATCCTGCCAGGCTACACGACCACAGTCTAGAGGAAATCGTAGAAGTGTTATTATCTCACCCATTACTCCATACAGAATGTTAAAAATTATTTATCAGTTACTTTATAAAATTCTGTAAGTTATATTAGCAGAATAAAACATGTTTATGATCAATAGAACTTAATGTGAGTTGTAATCTTCAAAATTACGGGGCTACATGACCGCGTTGTCGCAGCCCCTAAACTTAAGAACCAACCAACCAATCTTCAAAATATATCAAAATAATATATATACTAATATAATAAAGCTAAAGAGTTTGTGTGTTTGTTTGTGTGTATAAACGCGCTAATCTCTGGAACTACCAGTCGGATTCGAAAAATTCTTTTTTTATGTGATAGCCAGATTCAAGAGGAATAGTTTAGGCTATGTTAAATTGCGGACAGACCACTCCGTTCCCTGCATTTAGGCCCTTTGGCACAAATCTACACCGTTTCACCGATCAGAACCAAAATGTGTATACATATCCTTTGGAACCCTGCGAGTAACACTGTCTGCATGAAATTTATGACAGACCGGTCTATTCCCTGCATTTAGGCCCTTTGGCACAAATCTACACCTTTTCACCGATCTGAACCAAAATGTGAAGACTATACATAGCCTTTGGAACCCTACGAGTAACACTGTTTACATGAAATTTCAGACAGACCACTCCATTCCCTGCATTTATGCCTTTTGGCACAAATCTACACCGTTTCACCGATCTGAACCAAAATTTGAATATTACCCTTTGGAACCCTGCGAGTGACATAGTGTACATGACATTTGGGACAGACCATCCATTCCCTGCATTTAGGCCCTTTGGCACAAATCTACAACGTTTCACCGATCCGAACCAACATTTGTATACACACCCTTTGGAACTCTGCGGGTAACACTGTCCACTTTAAATTTCGGACAGACCAATTAATTCCCTGCATTTAGGCCCTTTGACACAAATCTACACCGTTTCACCAATCTGAACCAAAAAGTGTATACTTACCCTTTGGAACCCTGCGAGTAACACTGTTTACATGAAATTCCGGACAGACCACTCCATTCCCTGCACTTATGCCTTTCGGCACAAATCTACACCGTTCACCAAGCTGAACCAAAATGTGTATACTTACCCTTTGGAACCCTACGAGGAACACTGTCTGCATGAAATTTCGGACAGACCACTCCATTCCCTGCATTTAGGCCCTTTGGCACAAATCTACTCCGTTTCACCGATCTGAATCAAATGTCACATACTTAGTCTACACTTTGGAACCCGACGAGTAACACCGTCTGCTTGAAATTTCGGACACACCACTTCATTCCCTGCATTAGGTCCATTGGCATAAATCTACACCGTTTCACCGATGTGAATCACATTTTGTACACTTACCCTTTGGAACCCTGCGGGTGACACTGTCCACTTTAAATTTCGGACAGACCACTCCATTTCCTGCTCTTAGGCCCTTTACCACATATCTACACCGTTCCTCCTAATTGCACCAAATTATACATACACTTTGAAACCCTGCTGGTAACACTGTCCACTTGATATTTTGGACAACGCTCTCCATTCCCTACATTTAGAATAACAAACATACTTAACTTGAAAACCATGTGTTAAGGCCCTAGAATCATTCATGTCCGTAGTAGTGTAAATATAAGAGTATTTTAATAAGTCTATTGTTGACTGGCAATTAGGGCTGCATCACGTCGCCCCTACCAGTGTTCTGGTGCAGAATTGCGAAAATAGTTGAATCTTGCGCTGCTTATAGATTGCAGTCAAGGAGAGAGTAATTAGTGCAAAAAGACTTCTTTTGCCCCTTAAAACAGTTATACAGATGCATAATATGTTCATGATGATAAGTGCAATGGTGTTGGTGCAATACATTGAGGTTATCAGCTGCAATAAGCGTTGGTGCTTTCAAATTTACCGTAATTTATTCCGAAAATTATCGTTGAGCGCTATGTGGCCATACATGATACTATTGCTACCTCAGGAGCTCGGGACAGCCGAAGTTTTCCAAAGTGTTCTGATTCTTTTCCTACGGCGCTATGCGACAAAAGACGACACTATTGGTCTCTACATCTCTAACTGACAATGAGATATAGGCCCTAGGCAGTGTCTTTTATTTCGCTTATCACTCTTTCTAATCATTTTTAGAAATGTGTTTGTAAATTACATGTGTCAGTGCTGTAGTTAGTAAATAGCCGTTTCCCTATTCATTATTATCATTATTATCATTAGGGGAAAATGATCTAAATGTTACGTCCATTATACTGTACTGCTTATCACCCTCACTACATCCACCACCACCACCACCACCTCCACCACAAAATGTTGTATTTTTTTTTCTTTCGGGTAGCTTAAGTATCATATGCCAGTTCTGTAAAAGTATTCATTATCATCCATAAAACAAATAAATCCACCGGGCGAAGCCGGGCACTGCTACTAGTTTATATATATTACAATTTGTCTTACGTGGGAAGGGAGCGGCTGTGGCCTTAATTAAGGTACAGCGCCCATTTGCCTGGTGTGAAAATGAGAAAGCAGGGAAAACCATCTCCAGGGCTACCGACGGGGGGGGGGGGGAGGGTGTTCGGACCCACTATTTCCGGAATGAAAGCTCACAGCTCCACAACCCTAACCGCACGGCCAGCTCTCTCCGTCAATCATATCATACTATATCATAATATAATCTTTTTTATTGGGCTGGACGGAGGGAGAGTGCCTAGTCCTCAAATTGGTAATACGCAGGGCCGTCGCGAGACGTGCGGTCTCGCCAGGCCCCGCGCTCAGAAAGGCCCCGCGCTTCAGGCCACTTTTTTCATAAATGTAAATAAATTAATAAATAAATATAGTGTGTTTGATTCAGTCCAGCCCAAATTAAAATTTGTCCTCCGCTATGTTGATATGATAGCAGAAACTCCAAGGATCGTCGAATCGTTCATCGAGTTTTTGGAGGTACACGACACTACGGGAATGGGGTTAGCTGAGGTTTTAGAAGGAGTATTGGAGGATAATGATCTTGATATCATGGACTGTTGGGGACAAGGGTATGGCAAGGGTGCTAATATGAAGGCTAAGTATAAGGGAGTGCAGATGCGAGTAAAAATACTAATAAACGAACAATGTTCATGGCATGTTTTGCACATAATCTTAACTTACTTTTGGGTGACATGGTTAATGCAATAAGAACGGTATGGCATTTTTTGGTATAGTTCAGCGCCTGAACACTTTGTTTGTAGCTTCCACGGAAAGGTGGGACATTTTGTGCGAACTATGTCCTGGCCTCCTCACACTAAAATCTTTAGCTAGCACGAGATGGAAATGTTGAATTGGCAGTGCCAAGCCCATCAGGTACCAGTTAGGCAAAGGAAACGAAGCTCTAGAAGAATTGGCAGAAACTACCAAAGATCCTGTTTACCCGGTCAGAGGCCCAATCTTTGTTGCTTCATACACGTTCGTATGAATTTGTTTTAAGCCTCGTTATCTGGTACGATATTTAATTTTCTGTAAACTCAACAAGTCTGTCTGTTAGGTAGTCAGCCCGAAGGCTGGTTGGATCCTCAAAAAGTACCGCCGTTACGTTATGTGAGTAGATACCCACAAAAAACCAAGGCAGCTCCATTTTGAGGCGTTCTAGGCAAGAAGAGGAGTGAGGTAGTTTGCCATTGCTTTCCTCACTGAGTCAGAACAGTAGTCCTAACCCTATGAGTAGAACCTTTCACTGAGTAAAACTCTCCAAACTGAGAAGACTTCGTTAGATACGGCTTTAACTGAACTTCAGGGCCTAAAGTCATTTTTTCAAAATTATCGCAACACTGGCTTTGACAGTGCAATGTCCACCGGTAGAGAAATAATGGAAAATTTGGGCTATGCAAATAAATTTCCTATTCGCCGTCAAGGCAATCGCAAAAGGTTCCTTGATGAAATAAAACAGCAAAATGATCAGCAAGTGGAAAAAACTGAAGAGGAACTTTAAAAAGAAGCTAAAAATAAATTTCGGGTAAATTACTTTTTGTCTGTCGTAGATACTGCACTGAGCTGCGTAGAAAATAGATTTAACGAAGTTATTTTTTTTTCGGAATACTTTGGATTTCTCTTCGATCCTTCCAAGCTTTCCAATTTGGAGGAAAGTCAATTGAAATACCATTGTCAAACACTCTCTAATTTTCTAAAAGTCGGGGAGCTTGAAGATTTGGATGCAGAGGATCTCTTTCTGGAGCAACAATTATTTAGGTACGCTGTTCCGCAATCTGTAAAAAGTGCTTGCGGTGCACTAGAGTACTTAGCCCCGATAAAGGAGTCCTATCCTAATTTAACGACGGCATATCGAATTATGCTTACAATTCCTATAACGGTTGCTTCGGGGGAAAGGAGTTTTTCCATTTTGAAACTAATCAAAACAAGTAGTTCCCTGAAGAACTAAAGCCTATTTTCATATATCCTACTTATGTTAATTGCCACTATCAACATACAAAATTTCAGTTTGATTGCTGTAATAGATTCGTAGATATTGAGAACCGACTAAATATTTCGGATGGTCGCCATGTTGGATTGTTATATGTATAGGCCATAGTCATGTACCATTAAAGGAAAATTATTGCGTAGGTTCATTATTCGAACTTTCACTTCGATCGCATGATTACGACATCAGAAATAAAAACTTAATTTTAAAATTAGCACAGCCGCCATCTTGAGGTTATGTAAACAATTGAACTGAATTAAATACCAGTAAATTACAATGTGTATAAACATTTGCTGTGCCAAGTTTCATTGCGTTTGGATCATTACATCGCGAGAAAAGTCTATTTAAAACTTTCAACTTCGCGTGGCCGCCATGTTCGTTTTGTAGTTAACCGATTTTTGAAAGTCTCATAAATGAACTTCCAGTAGTGCTCTTTATCTCCGTACAAAATTTTAGGGTGATAACGGTAATAGTTTCAGAGATCTAGAATGCCGGTGAAATATTTCGCACAGCCGCCATATTGCGATTATGTAAAAAATTGAACGAAGTTAGATGTCAGTGCATTACAATGTGTATCAACATATACTGTACCAAGTTTCATTGCGTTTGGTTGGTTAAATCACGAGAAACGTCAATTTAAAAGTCGCAATTTCGCTTGGCCGCCATGTTGGTTTTGTAGTTACCAGGTTTACAAAAGTCATATAGGTGAACTTCTAGTAGTTCCCTTTATCACCGTACAAAATTCCAGGGTATTCTCGGTAATAGTTTCGGAAATATTGATTGCTGATGAAATATTTCGCACAGCCGCCATGTTGGATTGGTGAGACGTAACAAAATTTGAAGGGCACTGTCGGGGTCGTCCAGAATAGTGCTATGAACTTACAGAGTTTCATTGAAATCGCTCCAGCCGTTAAGATTATATTAGAGGGACACACACACACGAATCACACACACAGACAGACACACAGACAGACACACGGACAAAAGGTGATCTCATAAGCCTATTTTTCCATAAATGGAAATGGCTAAGAAACTTTTTGCGATCAATGATGGCGCAGGAGCGTCTGAACGGTTTGGCAACTCTGTCAATTGAATGTGAAACGGCCAAAAAATTAGAAATGAACGATTTAATGAGCACTTTTACCCTAGCAAAGGCCCGCAAAGCGCCTTTTACATAAATAAAAAGCTCTAAATACTAAACATAAAACAGATTTTTTTAATAAAAAATAAAAGCCTGCCTTGTAAGCCATGTTATTTCTCGAACAATGGGGCCGTTCAGCTGATATTTATCGGTGGAAGTAGACTTATAGCACTTTTAGTAGTTTAGTTTATGAATAACTGTATAGCCGAAGAAATGTTGAAATATGTAAACGTGATTGCGTATTATTATTAATGATGTGCGTTTGGGTAAGAAATTACATCAAGCACATGCTTCGTTTTCCATAATATATTATTTATGCCAAAAAAAATCACCTGTGTTAGCTCATTATATCAGGTTTCCATTGATATAGCTTGTTGCTTTTATCTGATCAGGTGCTTCCTGTATCCAATTTTATGCTTAGGCCTATCCTATTTGTTGAGGTTTGTTTAGAAACTAGAAATGTAATAAAATGAGTTTTAACTAGCCTAAAATTGTAATTTCTTTTAAAACGTCACTCTCCGTACAACACATCCACATCCACTTACAGTCTAACGCTATCAGTGAGAGAAAGAAGACATTGAGAGACGAGGAGAGGTAGGGGAGGAAGTAGGTGGTAAGTGACGGGTAGACAGATCACGAACACAAATGCAGCGGCTGTCCAACGGTGATAGTGCTGCCATCTCTTGGCATGCTATTGACGGCGGTGGTGATCGCACTGCCTTAAGGCACCGGATCATCATCATCATATATTTTATTATATGTAATTGATTTCACATATTGGGTGATAATGAGAAAAATATTAATATAAATAATTAGAAACCCAAATTATTACACTATGTCAATATGTGATTTAAGTATTTCCTTAGTGATATAAGCTGTTATATCATTATAATGACATTGTGTTTAAAGCCATTTTCAGTGTTGCCTTAGTAAACGAAAGTTTGATGCTTTCCAGTCAGTGAACATGATTTTTTTCCAAACGAGAGATTAATAAATACACTTGGATTACCAGTTGCGATCGTCAAATGTTCATCATCAGATCCATCACACTTAGGCCCTAAAATTTTTGTCAGAAGGTATGGGTGAAATAATTCAACTCGTCAATATTTGTAAGTTGTGGTCTATGTGATGTTTGTTGAGAGTAGGCAGTGACCAAGATAACTGCTCTCTCCAGGACAGCGCAAGACATCATCAGATAAGTAGCCGGTGCAATACAACCTATATTGACCATTTGACTACAATCACATTCAAACCAAACAAGGAAGTTTGGAAATCAATCACCAATTACAGTATTTTTAATGGATCTGATAATGATCGCTTGACGATCGAAACTAGTCATCCAAGTGTATTTATTAATCTCACGTAATGTTTTCTGAATTAGGGAATAAGCCCTCTCTTTTGGGAAAAATCGAGTTGAACGACTGAAAACCTGCAAACTTTCGTTCACTATAAAAATTACAATAATAAATTAATGTTTATTTAGGTAATAACTTTTAATGTGATGCATAGGTAGTTGTTTGCTGTTCCTGTTGGACAACCCATGGGGTAGTTCATTAAGTAGTGATGGTATAATATAATTTAGTCTCTTGAAAACATAACCGACAGTAGTGGCTACGCTGGCTAAAGCGCAGCATTAGGTCATGGGACCAAGCTCTCTGCTGACTCGGTAGACGCGTGGGTTCGAGCCCCACCGTCGGCCGTCCTTGAAATGGTTTTCCGTGGTTTCCCATTTTTTCAACACCAGGCAAATGCTGGGACGGTACCTTCTGACAGGCCACGGCCGCTTCCTTCCATATCCTTGCCCAGTTTCATTCACCATCATTCATTTCATCTCTCATTAACTCCTCTCATGAGGTTGGCGTCAGGAAGGGCATCCGGCCGTAAAAACCATCGCCACAAAGACTTGCATCGCATCTCATCCCCGACCCCGTTGGAAAAACGGGAATAATAAGGGGGTAGACATACAGTCTCTTGAAAACATAGCTATTTGCACATAAATGTTTTGCATATTTTGCTTGTTATGGCTCTTGTGTGTACATGTGAGAGACCTTATGCTTGAATCTTGCATCATAGTAGTAGAGATTCGGTACAGTAATTTTAAATAATAATAATAATAATACGAGCCACTCCTGAGAGCTTCTGTACAAACGACACACAGTGGCAGCTGGTAATAAGGTTGAAGGGTTGCACAACAACCAGATAATTTTAATAAATGATGATAATAATAATAATAACATAATGATAATATTGATAATTTTGCAATAAAAAAAACTACAGAGGCTTCGGTGTCGTAGTTGGTAGCATGCTGAGCTTCTATGCCCAAGATAGCGGGTTCAAATCCGACCGAAGTCGTCGGATTTTTTAAGAGCGTTAAAAATCCCTCAGTATACCTTCTTTCGGAAGGGAAGTAAAACCGGCGGTCCCATGTCATAGATTTATGGCATGTTAAAGAACCTTCCACTAATTACACCTGTGTGAAGCTAAATTGTATAGGTTAAGTATGTGAACAACGCTCTCAGGTTCCTACGTTCGTTGCCAAGAGCTGACTGCGGTGGCGTCTAGTAGCTAAGTTCTGAACTAGTAGTTGTTGACGGCGGCCTTTGGCGGCAAAACTAGGAACTATTTGAACATTCAAAAGTCTGCAGTCCTTACTTGAATTAAAAAGAACAGATAACACAGACTAATACAGCCATCACAATTAACACCGGTTATCAGACAGATTCTACACACACCCAAAGTACACGGGGCTACATGGCGGCGTTGTCGCAGCCCCTAACCTGAGGAACCAACCAAACAACCAAAAAAAGTACACCTCTTACATCCACAAAAATTCATAGTTCTGTTATTTAATAATTCAGAACAAATGTGTAGTACTGTGAACTATTCAAGCGTGAGTGCCACACTTGCAGTTCTCTCTCGCCCTCCTATAGCCTATAGCTTTTTAAATAGTTAGTTGGTTCTTCAGTTTAGGGGCTGCGACAACGCGGTCATGTAGCCCGGTGTACTTGGTTACTAGATAACACCGCAGTCGGCTCCTGGCGACGAACGTTGGAACCTAAGAGCGTTAGTCAAATCTAACCTATAATTTAAGCTTCACACAAGTGTAATTAGTGGAAGGTTCTTTTACATGACATAAATCTATGACATGGGACCGCCGGCATTACTTCTCCTTCGAAAGAAGGCATACTGAGGGATTTTAACGCTCTTAAAATATCCGATGACTTCAGCCAGGTTTGAACCCGCTTTCTTGGGCATAGAAGCTCAGCATGCTACCGAAACCGCTCTTTTTTAAATAATCAATTTAATCTGGAGGTGAGTGTGATGTTCTCAGGACTGCGTCTCTCGTGATAAATAAGCTACATCAGTTTTATCGAGCACGTGTACTGTATTCCGTCTTCTCTGGTATCAAGCAGACTTTTACACTACACAACCTCTCCATAGTGTAAATACAGTGGAACTTGAATAATTCGATCCTCAAGGCACCAATAAAAAATCCAATTATCCAAAAATTCGAATTAAGAAAGTTCTTTAAAAAGGGTAGAGAAAATATTGAAATTTTAAGTTTTCATCCAAGAACTTTTATAAAACATAATATTATATAGGTTTTTAACGAGTAAAGTGTGTATATAGGCTACTATGTATTAAGTTTACATAATGATTTACGTTCAACAAAGCAGATTAACAGACAACGGTACGGTAAAATGACTGTATCGTGAATAACCTCAAAAGTTTCAAATGATAAAATAAAACCAAACTGAGCTATTCACTTCTTTAACGACAGTAGTAATCCAGCAATCTAGTTAAGTCTTAGAGAAATCTACTGTTTTTCAAAAAAAGTTTGAGATTTTACCTATTTCCTACAATTAAGTCTATCGGCCATCACAAAAGAATCTAACAAATTCACGGAACAGAAAACAGAATACAATCGAGTAGGTGCCGAATGCCAATGATACAACGTCGTTTTTCGGGAATTCCTGACCCAACTGCTTGGCTTCCGATCGGCTATTTACCCGTCAAAACTTCGAATTATCCAAAATATAATTCGAATTAACCACGATTTTTTAGCATTGATTGTATATAAAATGCTAGTTACCAAGAGAAAAAATTGAATTAAAGAAGATTTCGAATTATAGAAGTTCGAATTAGCCACGTTCCACTATAGTGCAACACCCAGAACCATAATTATCCTCCACTGACGACACACAACCCTGCCCTTCGAAGGTTCCCAGCGCTTCATCTCGTGCTGTCTGGGAGCAAGTTAAAGCCTAGTGCGGTTGTGTGCATGTGATGACGCTAATTAACTTGAAATACCTCTCCTCGAGGATTATCATTCAGATGCACAAGAGTCTCCCTCTGAAGCACAGTGCGTGACTTTACCAATCCAGCGTGGGAGAATACAACAACAGAATTACGTTCTACTTCAAAATCCAACATGTTAACCACTCATTCCATCATAAATACCAGGTGAAGTGCTGTAATTATTTTTCAATCATAGCAGATCACACCGTCCGCCTCACCAAGTGAAATTGATGTAATATTATTGGAGCACCTCAAAACTTAATCCAATGAAGTGATTGTTTTTATAAGGCATCTGCAATAAGATCACTTATCCCTCATATCCCTCCCTATATTATTCTGCTAAGGTCCCATTCCAGTTTTGTACCGAAAATAAGGTCCCAATAAAACCAACCTACACATATGGGGTACCTACAGGTTCAGCATAACCCAATGCGTAAGCGAAACTCACTCACTTACTCTTTAAATGCCTCACAATTAAATAAATACATTAAAATATGTATATTTACAATGAAATAATAAAAGAATGCAGCACGGTAATCATGGTAACAGAATTTCACAGGTCCATCTATTTCTGTAAGACGCAATGCAATTCCAATTATTACATTACTGTGAAAGTTTCCAGACGGTTATAAGGTTACCACTGAACCAAATTAAGCTGTAAAATTCATCAATACATACAGTATAATGCGCTTAAGGGGGCCAAGTGGCACTCTAGAATATTTTCACGCAATTTTCACATGTGAGTGTGGTACGAAAGGTCTTTTTCACCCGACTATAAAGGGTCTCCGAAAACCACATTTAAAGGCCCTTAAATTAACAGTGACTGTGATATTCCCAGAAAACTAACTTCGCTCTGATATACCTATGAAGGAATGACAAACCCTAACCACTGCACCAGTAGCTGAATTGATAAAGTCTGATTATTCATACCAAGGATAAATCAGTCATAGCATTCATGATTGAGATTTTGCCAAGTGTACTCTTTACAACTAGAATATTCGCGGGCGAAGCCACGACGGGTAATGCTAGTTATATAATATTAAGCTTTCGAAATAAATAAGTAAAATATTTTAAAAAAATATATAAATAAATATATAAATCAATCAACAAATAAATGAATTAATAAATTAATAAATAAATAAATAAATAAAATGTCAATAAATGATTATATAAATAAATAAATAAATAAATAAATAGAGGAAGCAAGGCAAAGCAAGAGGGAAACATAGAAAGAAAGAAAGAAGAAGAGAAAGAACGAAAGAAAGACACACAAATTAGGGGCTTGGGACATCTTTGATCATCGACCCCCTGCACGGGTGTGTGTGTTGAGTTTTTCTGATAACCTATGATTCTTGTGACTGCAGTAATCTGTGTAGCTGTAGTCTAATTATTGGGGTTCGGAGATGGGGTGAACGACCTGGAATTTGGTAATAAATAAGGCACTTTCCCGGCATTTGCCTAGAGGAAGTGTGGAAAAATCAAGGAAAACCTCACTCAGGCTAGCCACTGTCAGCCAGGGATTCAAACCTCAAATCTCTGGATTTGTCGGAGCTGCCCTCACAGCCGTGGTGAGCGATTTAATGCGCAGAACTACGCCTCGAGTTAAAAAGGAAACAAGAGTAGAAATGAAAAAGGCCTCCAAACCTATGAAAATAGAGGGATAACGGCAATTGAAAAATGAAGGTTTATGAAAGGGGAGAAGTTGATAGATCCCAGGCTTCGGAAGAAAATACGATTTGGTCAAGGGAAGTCGGCAGTGGAACGAGTGCTATGGTCATGATATTTCATTTTGAAATGTTGGAATAGGCCTGATTTCTTATTGTAAAGCAGCTTGAGACCCCAAGACCTACTATATTTAGACTAAGCACAAAGGACATGGTGGGAAGGAAAGAATAGGATGAATATTCATTTGTCTCCAATTACTGCATGTCTCTATTCCTCCCCCAGGGGCTCTCATCTAGTGGGACGTGGGTTGGCGACACGGGTCCCCAGCTGAGTCCGGCATTGCTTCCGCTTACTTGTGCAGGGCTCCTCTCCGTCTTCTTTCCTGTCGACCTCACTTGGTCAACTCTTGTTTTCTTCCGACCCCGACGGTATTAGGGTATCCGAGGCGTAGGGAGTCTCTTCCTTTCCCGCCTTAATTGGCCCTTGTCTAATCTTTTCTGATACCCTCCTTCTGCGAGGGGTCAGCCTTCTTTTTCTTTTCATGTTATCTTCTGCCTTCTGCTCAAGGCCCTCAATGAGGCCGGGTGTGTGTAGCCCCACCACTTCTGGTGCACCCAGGATATTGCTGCACCCTCAGGGGCTCAAGGCTGGTGAGTTCGGGAGTTAGCGACCCCGAGGGATTCCTGAGCTGTGTCCGGTTTTCCACCTTCTATCCATTACCTCTGGGGTGGACTCTCTCCTCTTGCATTTTCCTATCTGCCTTTCATGGCTCTCCTTCCTTCCAAGTCCCTCAATCCGCATTCTTCGAGGGTTGAGGGCATTTCCTTTCCTCCTGTGCTTTATTTGCCTTATTCTCCTTTTGTTTTCCATTTCCTCTTCTAGTTTGTGAGTTTTGGTTGTAGGTTTCATTTGATCATCTTTCATTTTCACTATGACCCAAACCATTAGAGGCCGATAACCTAGAGTTAGGCCCCTTAAAACAATAATTATGATCATCATCATCATCATAACTATTCCTTTCCTTTTTCCTTTCATTTCTTATTAAATTATATTTATTTATTTATTATTATTATTATTGTTATTATTTGACATCAAGCCTCCGTGGCTCAGGCGGCAGCACGCCGGACTCTCACCGCTGGGTCCGTGGTTCAAATTCCGGTCACTCCATGTGAGATCTGTGCTGGACAAAACGGAGGCAGACAGGTTTTTCTCCGGGTACTCTGGTTTTCCCTGTCAAAATTTCATTCCAGCAACACTCTCCACTATCATTTCATTTCATCTGTCATTCATTTAATCATTGCCCCATAGGAGTGCGTCAGGCCTCGGCAGCCGGCGCAGTTCATATCCTCGCCGCTAGATGGGGGCTTCATTCATTCCATTCCTGACCCGGTCGGAGACTGGAAGCAGGCTGTGGATTTTCATTTCATTATTTGACATCGTTATGCCCTACTCAGGAGCACGGTTGAACCTGCTTAGCTAATGTGTTGGGCTTCTTTTCCTCCCAAAATCTCTTCATCCTCTCGCTAAGCCTCTTCCTTCGTTCTTCTGTCCAAGTTATAGTGACTCTGGTGTTGGGTTTGTCTCCAAAATGGTGAGTGTCGCTTTTGGTTCTGAATTTACACCTGTCCTGTACAATGCCTTCTGAGATGTTGATTTCCTGGAGAACTGTTTCAATTTCACGAAGCCAGCTGTTCTTCCTTTTTAATGCAAGGACCAGGTTGAGAATTATTTTAGTTTGTTTTTGTCCATTCCAATAATGTGTCCATAAAATGTCAATAGTCTTTTCCGAAAAGTGTGAGAGATTTTTTACAGAATGACAATATATTTCCTGGAATGATTTTTTCCTCCCTATTCACTCTATACAAACTGGGCCAACATTTTTTCTTAAAAATGTCCTTTCTTGTCTCTAGATCTTTGGTTAAAGATCCACCACCTGATGCATACTGAACTTGATCGGGAGCCTACGGGCGTTCAATTGAAATACCCCGCTATGACCATTGGCTGCAATTCGAATACAATTAATCTCATGTAAATTTTTTTCAGCATTGGGGTACCACCCATTACAATTGGGTACAATCGTGTTGACCGACTGAAAAAAATGAATTTCGTATATGAATACATTAAGGTGAATTAATAACAACATTACATTTGACTCAAGTAGGCCACAATTATTTGAAGTTGCCCTTTGGGAAAAGGGGGGGGGGGGATATAAACGTCCAGCAATATCAAACAGCCACAATAACAAAGAAACACACTGAGCAGCGACCACGAAGCAGCTTGTTCTTGTGAACTAACTTTTATAGCAACGAGGCTTAACTTGAATTTACTTCTTCTAAAACTAACGGAATATACTTTACATGAGAGCTCTGGTTTACGATTCAGCAAACTTGTACGGACTGGGTTAACTTCTTGTATTTTTTAACTTTAGGAGAACATTAAAAGGCAGCCGGATATTAAATTACATTTTGGGTGAGAATAAAAAGACGTAAAACTATTGCTTGCACGAGCTAATGTAGCACTCGTTCAGCTGGCGCGCGGTCAGCAAAGACACGGCGGGTTTGATGGATGGCGCGCCGCAAGCGGTTTAGAGGCGCACTAACTTTCCTAGATACTTACACTTGGAGAGCTTAAAACAGGCCTGCACTACGTACCCAAGGGGTTGTCCAGCTGAAATCTTAAAATCAGGCAGTAATAAAACTTACGGAAATAAATTGGATATGGCTTCTCAGGTAAAATGAAGATGATGAAGATAATTGTTGTTTTAAGCTGCCTAACATCTATGTTATTGGCCCCCTTATGGTTCGGATGAAAATGGAAGATGAGGAAATTAAAAAATAAAGAAGGAAAAAAAGAAATAATAGATAGTACGAAAATAAATTCCCTGAATCCATGAAGAAGGAGGATTAAGGGACTTGGAAGGAAGGAGAGCCATGAACGGCAGATAGGAAAGGGAAAAGGGACAGGGTCCGCCCCGAAGTCAGTAGAAAGAGGGGAAAGAACGGACCCAGCTCGGGAATCCCTCGGGGTTGCCAACTCCTAAAGTCACCAGCCGTGAGCCCTTGAGGATGCAGTATTATCCAAGGTGCACGATATGTGGTGGAGCTGTACACACCCTGCCTCCTATAGGGCCTTGAGCAGAAGGCAGGAGATACCATGAAGAGAAACAGAAGGCTGACCCCTCGAAGAATGAGGGTATCGGGAAAGATGAGACAAGGGCCAATTAAGGCAGGAAATTGAAAGACTCCCTAGGAATCGGATATCCTAATACCGTTGGGGTCGGAAGAAAACAAGTATTGACCAAGTGAGGCCGACTGGAAAGGTAACTGAAAGGAGCGCGGCACAAGTAAGTGTAAGCAATGCCGGACTCAGCTGCGGTCCTGTGGTCGCCAACTCACGCCCCGCAAGTAGTGAGCCCCTGGGGGGTCTCAGTAAGAGATTTAGGTATTATTCCCTATGATAAACCGACATTCGCGTTCAATGCGCAGTCTCGGCATTCTATACAGATTCACAGAAATTAAAGACCGCACTGCACATAAATTATACTTCACCACATAATGTTCTCCATATCCTAGATTTCTCTTCCCCAGTTTGGTCTATATCGGCTATAACCAATATTTCCAAATTGAGCAGTGTATGTAATTCCTTCATATGAATAGTTAAAGCTCGCAATCCTTCACTAGGGCATTTTGCCAAACCCGCAATTTTAAATCAACTCAATGTACTCGACCGGAGAAGCCGTTTACATTTTAGTGATCTGTGTTTACTACACAAAATTGAAAATGGCTGCACAAAATGTAGCATGTTACTTACCTACTTCCCGTTCCACGTTCCCTCCCGTTCAAACCGTCAGCATGATTTACACCTTGTAGGCTACCTCGCCCACTTCTTGAACTACAGAAGCGCTGTATTTTCCACCATTTACCTATCCTTAGCAACTCCGTTTAAAACATTAACATAGTATCTCCTTATACAGAATTCAAGCAAAACATTAGAATATCCCTTTCATCTTCAATTCTAACCCCCTCCCACTACCTGATCATGTACTATGTCAATCCTTACCTGCGACTTTCCCGAGATTTGTCCCTTGCTGTTATAAATATTATTTAAGATTTGTTTAACTATCAGTGTGAAATGACCCTTTTATGCTTGTATCTAATAACTAAATAAATAAATAAATAAGTAAATTAATAAGTAAACAAATGAATTAAAATGTTTGTACTAAAGGCGTTGTTATATTATTTAAATATGCTTTCTATTTAATTTAAACTTTTTTCTGGTTTTTATTTTTAATTACTTTTACGACTAATAATTAAGATGAATAAATGCATGTCATGTCTACCGCTTATAATTGCCGTTTCTACGGGGTTCCAGGATGGGATAGGAACAATTTCTATGTGGCAGATGGTCTCTACGGCCGGATGAGCTTCCTCACTGCAAACCCATGACATGTGTTAATGAACGATGAAATGACAAATGGACAAGAAACTGGAAGGAAATGGCCGTGGCCTATTGAAAGGTACCACCCCTGATTTGGCCTGGAGTTCAAAATTTTAGCACAACTACGACAGTAGGTAATTAAGGTCAATAAACAGCTTAATAAAAATATAACAGGGGGGTGAAAGGGAAAAAGTAGTTCCGTGAAGATCTATACAGCCTATTTTCATATATCCTACTTATGTTAATTGCCTCTATCAACATACAAAATTTCAGTTTGATTGCTGTAATAGATTCGTAGATATTGAGAACCGACTAAATATTTCGGATGGCCGCCATGTTGGATTTTATATATGTAGGCCTTAGAGTTATGTACTGTTACATGAAGATTATGGTGTACGTGTAGCATTCAAACTTCAATCGCATGATTAGGACACAAGAAGTAACAAGGAGATTAAAAAGTTCGCTCAGCTGCCATCTTGTGGTTATGGAAACAATTGAAATAAATTAGATGCCAGTGGATTAACATTCGTATAAGGATTTACTGTACCAAGTTTCACTGCACTCGGATATTAAATTGCGAGAAACGTCCATGTGAATATTTATACTTCGCGTCGCCGCCATGTTGGATTTGTGATCACCAGGTTATTTAAAGTCCTATAGGTGAGCTTAAGTTCATAGCCCCTATGAACGTAAAAAATCAGTTTGATTGCTATAATAGATTCGTAGATATTCAGAGCCGTCTAAATATTTCGGATGGTCGCCATGTTGGATTGTTAAATGAATAGGCCATAGAGTCATGTACCATTAAAGGAAAATTATTGCGTAGCTTCATTATTCAAACTTTCACTTCGATCGCATAACTACGACACAAGAAATAAAAATAATAATTTTGAAATTTGCACAGCCGTCATCTTGAGGTTATGTAAACAATTGAACTAAATTAGATACCAGTGCATTACAATGTGTATAAACATTTCTTGTACCAGATTTCATTGCGTTTGGAACATTAAATCGCTAGAAAGTTATATTTAAAATTTTCAAATTCGCTTGGCCGCCATGTTCGTTTTGTAGTTAACCGGTTTTTGAAAGTCATATAGATGAACTTTAAGTAGTGCCCTATATCTCCGTACAGAATTTCAGGGTGATACCGCTAATAGTTTCAGAGATATAGAATGCGTGTGAAATATTTCGCACATCCGCCATCTTATGGTTATGTAAACAATTGAACGAAGTTAGATGTCGGTGCATTACAATGTGTATAAACATATAATGTACCAAGTTTTATTGCGTTTGGTTGGTTAAATCGCGAGAAACGTCTATTTAAATGTCGCAAATTCGCGTGGCCGCCATGTTGGTTTTGTGGTTACCAGTTTCTCAAAAGTCACATAGGTGAACTTCTAGTAGTTCCCTTTATCACCGAAAAAAATTCCAGGTGATATCGGGAATAGCTTCGGAGATATTGAATGCTGGTGAAATATTTCGCACAGCCGCCATGTTGGATTGGTGAGACGAAACAAAGTTTCAAGGGCACAGTAGGGGTCGTCCGGAATAGTGCTATGAACTTACCGAGTTTCATTGAAATCGCTCCAGCCGTTTAGAAGTTATTAGGGGGGGGCACACACACACACACGGACACACGGACACACGGACAAAAGGTGATCTCATAAGCCTATTTTTTTCAAACTTGAAAATAGGCTAAAAACCAGCTTCGTTGAATTAACACCCGGGTTAGTCGACCAAAACTGGTGCCTAAGTGAACACGAAACTGCTCGAAGTGCCAGTAAGGAAGAAAACCGGTTAAGTATCAGCCTGTATTATTACAGTAAAACCATAGTTGATTTTGTATAACCATATAATCACCCCAAACAGACAAACTCCGGATTTTCATCACCATTTTAGCATTTAACCTAACATTAGATATACTACAATAGCATACACCGACAGTTGCATTACCAATACTGCAACTAGTACATATTGTAAATATTTTTCACCTGTATTCTCAAACATAGATGTTATAGCCTAAGTGTAATGGATCTGATGATGATCCCTTGACGATCGAAACTGGTCATCCTAGTGTATTTATTAATCTCATGTAATTTATTTCAGGATTAGGACATAACCCACCTCTCTTTGCTTACGTTCGTATTGACCGACTGAAAAGCACCAAACTTTTGTTTAGATAACAGTCTGTTGTGACACCTCCACGTCTGCAAGTTTTCTTTCTCACCTCGCGATATTCTCAGAACAGCAGGGTCACCGTCCATACCTAGCCTCGTCAAGAGATGGATAGAGCTTGAAAAATGGCCGAACTGCCACGATTTGAGGCTTCCTATTAACCTCTTTACCCTTTTCTAATTCATAAATAATCTGCAGTATAGTGTTATTTTAAGGGTGTATAATTCCTAAATACGAATTTTCATATAATTTGCTCCAGTAGGTTTGACGCCAACCTCGTAACAGACAACAAACTGAGGGTATTTATTTATTTAGCGTATGGCAACTCAAGAGCAACTGATATACATAGTTTACAAATACTAAAAATCTACAATTTAATGTCTAAATCTTTAATCCATTGAAGGGCTGAAGCCGTCACTTCAAAGAAATCTTCTGGGCACCCAGAATAAGCTCGCCTGCTGCAGCACGTTACAATGTGTTTGATGGTCTGATGTTCACTGCCACAGCCACCAATCCCCATCGGTGGAGGTTCTCTGCACAAATTCCATGGCCTGCACGGAGCCTGTTAAGTGTCTTCCAAACACGTCGCGGTAGTTCCATGTCAACTGGCTGTGTATCTGGTATAACGAGAGCCTAGTTGTCCTCATGTTCAGCACTAGTCTACATTCCTGACCATTTCCTGTTCATGTTGAAATGCATTGCTTGCAACGATTCTACCAGTATGATGGGTGGACGCCTGTATTTTAATAGGCTTTTTCTAAGTACTGTACCCAACTGTCATCATGTGGACCATGTGTTCGTATCCCAACTAACTCACGGTCTTTCGAGGTATGGGACGTTCCTGCCCACTATACGACCACATGCTCAGGATTTGAGTCTACCAGGTAACTACTCTACAGGAAATACACAACATTTTCCTAAAATGAACCATTTACTGGTCTAAAATCATGGCTATACAACAAATACAAATAAAGGACAAATTATATTTAATTCCCACAAATAAAAATAGGGTTATTCTGTGAGCTTTCTTCTTAAAATAGTGCTACACGGCACTCAAATCTAATTCTAGCATCCTGTCAATGATACTTTCAGACTTCAATGGGTTTCCATAGTGTTCATCATGTGACACAATCTTAGTTAATAGGAGTATCATAACACAAAAATCACATATCACATAAAAATGATATTAATAAAACATTATTCCGTTTCTTACGGCATTTACCTTGATTAGCATGAATTCATTATTTTCTGCAATCATTAACAAATATTTGTTGTGTCGTGTGAATCATCTTCCTTCTTTCCATCCATACGAACGCTTTAAGAAAAGTGGTACTTATCCCTTCCAAAATAAACATGGATAGAATATTTTATAGTTTCACCATATAACGATTTACTGGGTCTTGTCGGGCTTATCATCGTTACAAATGTGTCATGTTCTGGGAAAAAACACATACCCGTCTGCATAAATTAGCAGGAAATGGCAAAATGCATTCTAAAAGAAGATGCCTACATTATTTTGGTTCTGCTTTCCTCCTCAGAGAATAACTGAGCCAAATATTATCTGATTTCTATGATCCAACAACGTATGTGAGTTGCAACACACCATTCAATTCAATTGGCATCATCATAATACTCATATCTTAATTGCATATTGAAATACCGAGATTCCTCAGTGTCCTATTGTGACTCTAACTTACAAGGGACCGGTCGACCGACCTTCCTCCCCCTCAGCAGGCAATAAAATTCGTTCCAGCTGGCTAGTCAAGATGGCTGCCGCAGAAGTGGTCCACAACCCCACCTCTCTCTGCTGCTGTCAAGGTCAAGTTTGTTTACAATCGCAGTACTGGAGTTACGCTAAGTGTGGCTCCTAAATAATTGAGTCATTTAATTATTTAACACCTATCTTTATAGTGTTTTGGGCTCAACTGGCTCCTTAATTAACATTCATGGCTGGGGATGGAATTCTAGTGATAGCCTTGCCGTTCTATGGTGACTACTTGTGGCTTTTGGACGGGCATCATAGTGAAAATCCACGATTTTCACCAGCAGCTGTCAATAAAATATAAGGAAATCTGCGTTCCTAAACGACGAATATGATCCTTACCTCTCAGGGTAGGTCATTGATACACATGCTCACTGCGTCTCGACGGACGTCAATAGTGGCCATAATTCATGCAAGCGTTGGATACAGACAGGCTCTGTCCAATTCGCTGCGAATAACACAGTATGCTCAAGGACGATACTACTCGTAGATTCAGCCAACTTCTCACCTAACGCGCAAGCTATACTAGTTGGTCCCCGCAATTATCTTACGTAAATCACTGGATTCTACGTTAATTCTGCACGCTATACATGCGGCTCAAACAATACTTCACATAGATGACTCCATTATTAAGGCACCCGCGTTCTCTCTGTCATACCACTTAAGCCAAAGCTTTACATAGCTCCTAACACAAATGTAATAAATTTACTGGCTTACTTTACTTTAATGGTCCTCAAACATAATCCTAAGGATTGACCATATCAAATATTCATTCAAATTTCACTGACACTGAAAAAGCTCTCGTATTTCGCTATATTCCACGTTACATTTTTACTGTTTACCAAAATACAGTATCTTTATATTAGACATGACACTATTTGAACATTATTTAGGCCAAAAATGCCTATTACTTTACTGTTGCCGACCCCAGGTTATTATTATTATTACTCATTTAACGTTACCGTTACATCCATCACTATTTTCGACCTAAATGACCCTATACAAATCACCTTCCAAGCCATATTTTATTCAAGACGAGTGGTGAAAACTCGTTCAGTAAGTGACTATTACATCTTTATTCTCAAAGTGATAAATCGTTACATGGTGAACTATTTAGTTATAATGACATTATAAAATGGGTACTCACTTTTTCCTTTTTGCTGGCCCAGCGCTTCAGCTTTAGCGCTACCATGACGCTTGATTTAAGCCATCATGTTATCCTTTACACAACACTTAGATTCACACATTTTCCACCTGATAAACATACTTTTATCAGTGGCCTCCTTCACTGCTACTCACTGCATATTAATCATTATACCCATGAACACTTTTAAATCACTATTACACAATTTATGTACACTTATCCACTACTTCACATGTTGATCCTTAAATCGGACTTCTCCTACGCCTGATCTCAGAGATGCAATGCAATTATGACAACCGCTGGTCTACGTGAAAATCTAACAGCGTTTTACGGACGTTCGATCCTCGTTCCCTGCAATCTTGTTCAGCTCACTATCCAGATTAGGTGGCAATGATTTCCAAGCTCCCATCATTGTAGTGATCCTGATGATAATGTCATACAATTCTGACAATACCTCCCGGTATAAGAACTGTTCAAAAACATTATAAGTTCCTTTTCGCTGTGGCGAATTTATATTTGCGTCAGATAATAGATAAATATCTGTATTAATTTACTTTCGACGCGCTTCATGATTACTTATGAAGCTTATAACTTGCTTCTATTGTTCTTCAACGGCGGAGCGTTGATACTTTAACATTTGGCGTGCTTACTGGCAGCGTCTTAGTTACGTGTATACTGTAGAATAACTCTAGGCGAACTGGCTTGGTGTGAGCTGCTCTCCCTTATAAAGGTTTCTCGTACAAAATAGTCCACTGGACACATGAGAGCGACTCCTTTCTTGAAATAATACCTCTTCAGCCGAAATGACATCAGTAGTGGAGTGAGGCGGGTTCTGCCCCACTTGACACTCCTGTGCCCAACAAACCAACATGGCCGCCGCGCGAAATTGAAATAATTAATAACTCTCAAACGCATGGTCGGATGTTGACAAATGAGGTGTCGTTGAACTCGAGCTGACGTCCTCTCTCCTATCGACCATGTATTATATTTTTCAAAAATTCTTTGATTTTGTTTTGTTTTGCAAAGTTGGTAATAGTTTGAAAACCAAACATGGTAAAACGTTGTGCCATAGCTCAAACGAATGTTCTTTATGACCTTTATTTTCTATAATAAAACTTTTTTACTTTTTATGTTTTTTTTAAAACACTCGAATTTTGAAAATTCTATATTTTGGAAACTAGGAACTCTACAAAAAAAATTGTTTGACGTAAATCAATGATCCCTACCCCCTCTACCCCCCAAAATAAATTTCAAGTCTCTAGAGCAAAAATTTGTGTTTTGTAGTAGTGGGATGACACGGGAGCTGTCTACTAACTTATTGAACCCTCCTCGTATTTGCCCCGAAGCTGATATCTCGCTAACCAATCATGGGATTTGAACATACAGGGTGTCCTAGCACTCGTAATGATGCCCCCTACTTTCCTATAGGCTCTTAATTTAATAAAAAGACCAAAACTAAAAGGTCATGTGCTTTTAATATCTCGCGAACCAATCATGCTAGAGGCGTGTTCGACAGGTCCAAGGGCTCGGGGTGACGTCCTCTCTGCTATGGACCACTCGTTATAATTTTTAATAAAATTGGAAACTCGATTTTGGGGAAAACATGTGTTTTTTATGATTTTGCCGATATCTCACGAACCAATAACGCTAGAGGCATGTACGACAGGTCCAAGGACTCGGGGTGACGTCCTCTCTGCTATGGACCACTCGTTATAATTTTTTTTAAAAATTGGAAACTCGATTTTGGGGTAACCACGTGTTTTTTATGATTTTGCCGATATCTCACGAACCAATAACGCTAGAGGCATGTACGACGGGTCCAAGGACTCGGGGGACGTCCTCTTTGCTACGGACCACTCGTTATAATTTTAAAAAAATTTGGGAAACTCGATTTTGGGGTAAACACGTGTTTTTTTTGTGATTTTTGCCGATATCTCACGAACCAATAACGCTATAGACGTGTACGAGGTGTCCTAGGACTCGGGCTAACGCCCCCTTTCAAATGTGGTAGATATAAACCAAAAAAAAAATTCACAAAGGGCCTAACGCCATACATGTTGAGAAAAAAATTCTTTACCGATACTTGTTTATAATGTTCATGAAGCGTGGTGGATGAGAGAGACGATACGGCTGGGTGTGTGTGTTTCAACGAACCTGTCGCTGACCATGGTGGCTGTTTTCAATAGATCAATCGCTATTTCGGCGGGTCGGTGTATGACAGAGCGAGCGTGCGTTTTTTTTTCCACACATTTTACCTTTGACGTGTAAACGGTGATGAGAACTTGGTTCTATGTTGGTCGAAGCGAGTACAGAAAACAAACTTGTCGAGGAGCAAGAGGTGACTGTCATTTGAGCTTATTGAAAGGCGTTGATCTGACTTGACATCAGGTGCAATGGAAAAAATGACCATGACGCTTGAAGGTGAAATAATCTGACCATCGTGGTGGCAGGGAAGAGCGAAAGGCATGTGAACATGTGTGAAACCACACGTAGGCTAAACCAGTGACATCCTGTCTTGCTTCGTACGTGACAAAATGCAAGTCCAGGTGAAATTTGATCTACCCCAGGTGTTCACCTTGGACGTTATCTGTCCACGTGCACGATAACTGTTTACAAGTTACATCCTGTTTTGCTTTGTACATGACAAAATGAAAGTTGACGTGAAATTTGATCTGCCACAGGTGTTCACGTTGGACGTTAGCTGTCCACGTGCACGATAAGAGAATGTTCAAAGCGTGGGAATCGCTGAATCAGTAAAAAGTATGATGCAACTTGTCGGAATGATGTCACTACCAATAGATAGGCAAGAGCTGCGAACAGCAGTGGTGGGAGGTGAAGGGAGGGAAAGGGGGAGGAGTAATGTATGAGAGAACACAGGTAGAATGAGAAAGAAATATGTGGAGCTGAGGACTGTACACATTGAGCTATAGGTGGTGTACAACATGTGTGAATATATAAATTAAAAATTGCACATGTTCACACAACATGTAATTTATTGACCCAAGAATTAAACGTAGAGTTAAACCCTAACCATTTGACATAGAGTTTATTTCCTTTTTGTTTCAACACTTTTTCCACTAGATAATGCTGAGGAAATGCTGTTTTCTGAAGTTCATGGAGATAAAATCTACCTTTTATGGGTTGGTCGTTTAGGTCCTCGAGTAAATAGGTGACTGGAGTGTCCAAGTTGACTTGACGAATTCGAAATAGTTCAGTCCCCCACTGAGGCGTGTAGCCCTTATTGAAGGCAGACTTAAATTTGCTCACACGAACAAAATCCCCAATTTTCAGTCGGTGACGTTTAGGATCGGCTGTTTTTATGGGGTTAAACAGTTTATCCAATCGCTGAATATTTTTGGTCACGAGGCGTGGCTTGGATCCAATCGTTCTATGTTTGGTGTCATTGTAACGTGATACTAGCTCAGGTAACATGTCCAACCAGCGATACGTGCCCTGAGCGGTAAACGCTTTCCACATATGGGTTTTCAATGTTCGGTTGAACCGTTCGACCACACTGGCTTTGAGGTTGCTGTACGTGGGGTAATGGTGAATATCCTTAGATTTGAGAAAACTGGAGAAATCCTTGTTGAAAAATTCTTTCCCCTGGTCGGTTTGTAGCAGCTGAGGTTGACGTTTGGAGTGTTGAATAATATGTTGAAAGGCCTTGGTAACTAGTGGACCAGACTTGCGACGCACAGGTTCAACAAAGGCCATTTTGGAATAGACATCAATGACGGTTAACATATAGCGTACACCGTCGTTAACACCAGCATAGGGTATCATTTCAACCAAGTCAGCCTGCCAAAGTTCATCCACACCTCGTGAAATCACCTTGAGACGTGGATAGTGACGCCTAGCTGGGCGATGCAACTCCTGAGCAATACCCATTTTAATGGGTGAGGGCTTAAACAATAATTTTGGCATTTCGAAGTTCTTGTTCAATTTCTTGAATTTCCCAATCGTGACCGGTATGACCAGCTTGACGTGAAGCATGCAACAACTGTAGCCGCTGGACGAGCTTATTGGGATTGTGCCAGTAGGTAACATCCACAAGGGGTTTTAATGGTTTAATTGTCACTCCCGAAGCGGAGGCTTTACGACGAGTACTTTGACTGGTGGGAAATATTTTTGCAATGATGGTTTTATATTTTTGAGATATATTGGCATTCACTTGTTGAGCGGGATCATACTGTCTTTTGTGAGCATGGGTATCCAATAAAATGGATTTATATTTGTCAAGATCTTCTGACGTATAATCATGGGGAGAGGGGGTCCGAGAAAAGAGCAGCTTTAACAGTCCTGGCGTTAATTTATAGTTGATGTTTTTAATGACAGCTTTAGTACGAGCAAATTTAATGGATGAATCGCCAATTTTAAAACTATCATTCTCATAGCGAACACCATACGTGGTATCAGTGTTTCCAATAAATAGATCGGTGAAATAGGGTTCCAATGTTGATCCATAATATTTTATTAAAATGGTTTTCAGTTGAGCTTTATGTTGAGGGTTGGCCAAGAGTTGTGAAAACGGAGACGCTCTGGAAGGGCAAGGTGTTTCGACCCTGGCCAAGGATTTCTTTTTTCTCAAAAACTCAGCAAGGGGTGCGGCCTTTTTTTGAGGCGTAAACACTTGTTCCTCGTCTTCCTCAACTTCACTAACACTAGTCAAATCTTCCTGTTCCTCTTCCTCAGGGTCCTCGTGCAGCGTCTGCGTGGCTTGTGAAACGGTGGGTAGCGTTTCAGATGGCTTGAAAGAGGGTTTCAACATGGCTTTTAGTGGAGGTGCTAAATGTTGCTGAATAAACAAAGCATGATTGGCACGTGATTGTTTCAATTGACGAAACTTTTGGCGAATAGTATTTTTTGCTCTAATAATATGCTTTTTCAATTGACTCTCTGCTAACGCCATGGTGTCTTGACAAATGACTTGCCGGGGAATGAGACAGGGCCTTAAATAGCAATAAAATGATCAAACCCTAAGCGATACCGTCCTTGGTTGAGTTCACTTTGTTTGTCAATCACTAAACAGGATTGACGTTGAGTGTTCCAGCACTTGGCACACAATTCTGTAAACATTTTAAAGGTCATATCCGGATTCACATGTTCATTATAAATGTGACGACTGTTCCTCTCGTCCTGACGAAATAAAACAATGACATTGGCATTGTCACGAATCAACTGTTTGGACATTTTAGAATACGTTTGCCCAAGATAGAAGCAATCGATATGTTTGTGACGACCCATGCTGAAATAGCTTTGAATGATGCCTTGACGTTCAGTGGATACATCATCGAAAATCATGAGTGAATCAGGCTTTACCTCATCCGGTGAAATCACATTTTCTTGCATGGAAAATGTAAAATAACCCATATTCTCTTTTTGTAATCCAGACATGACTTGATCCAGAAACACGTAGAGGGGTTGGTAGAGAGATTTTGCAAAAATATAAATATTTTGAAAACGCAGACCATTGGGCGCTGTGATGAGCGTTAGCAAAAGGTTAGTCTTTCCACAGCCGGAAGGCCCCACAATGATGCAGCGAATGGAAGATGGAAACAATGAACCATGACGTTGTTCACGTGATGTGGGACAGAGATGGGAAACCATGTCCCCCACGGGGAATGACTCTTGCTGCTTAATAATCTTCATTTCAACTAAGACTTAGACAGGCTAGCAGGCTGTCTATATACAGGACACCGAACCTTGTCATAGAAACAGTAGACTGGTACTACAGGTTGACGATGGATGTCTTTGGACGTGCGTTGATGGCCAAAGCTAGGCCTGTTCCCATACATGATCCTAAACAAGAAACAGATCCTGCTAATAAACACTATGTGGATATGTCAGTAGTGCCACGCACAAAACAGGGAGATTATGACTTTAAGGGAAAGCGGTTAACCCATGTAAAACATCCTCAAGTGTCTACAGACGTTACTACGAAAAAGTATGTGGATAACAAAGTGTATGAGTTTTATGACAAAGTGCCCCAGCTTACGGTGAATGGCTATAGCGCTAATCACCATCGGATTATTCACGTGGAAGACCCGCAAGACGAAGACGATGTCTGTACCAAGCGTTACATGACCTATGAAATGAAAAGGCTTTATAAATTTATCCCATCTGTATTTTTAGTGTATCTGACAAATGAAAAACCTGTGAATGACAGAAACCATTTACCGCTAGTCCATGATCAGCACTTGACCTATGTGCTTGCTTCGGGTTTAAGCCACTATCGATTACACTATGATGGAACCATTCACATCAAATATGCCATACCTGATGAGAACCATTTACTAATAAAGATAAATGGTAATAGGATGTTGATCCATAACAATGAAATGGTCAATGCAGGTGACGAATTATCCCTTCATCTCATGTTGACATGGGATGAAAAGCAAGCGGGAAAAACCATAAACGATTTCCCACTTTATGTGGAATTGGAATATACAGCCATGAAATAACCATCTGACGTTAGTTGTGATTTAAACTTTCTAGTGAAAGGTTGTTGGTCATTATCATCATGGTGAAACAAAGGTATGCAGTGAGAAAGACTAAAAAAAGGACTTTGTCCTTGGCAAAGCCTGGGCTTACAACATTCGAGGACAAGCCCTTGCGAAAGAAAAAAAGAAAAAATAATGTATTGACCATAAGGAAAGCCCTTCGAGCAGCACAGAGACATGTTATTGCAAAACGTCGGCGACAGGTTTCAAACCAAGGGCGAGTGATTCCCGTCCCCAAACGAGCGGGATTTTTACCTGCATTAGTTGCTGGTTTGGCTGCTCTAGGTTCACTTTTGGGCGGTGCCAGTGCAGTGGCGAAAACCATTAACGCCGCGCAGCAGGGCAAGCAACAACTCAAAGAAAGTCAGCGACACAATGAAACGATGGAAGCGATTGCCATGGGGGCTAGAAATGCCAATTTAAAGCCAGCCTTTTATCAACAAGGATTTGGGATTTCACCATTTCGAAATATATATAAAAAAAAATTAACCTCAGCCATAGCGAGACATGCCCTGACGCATCAACAAGTGGAAAGCTATGCTAAACAACTAAAGCTTTCTCATTTTCGAGGTGTGTTTATGTAAAACCAATTACCCCCACGACCCTGGAAACAGGAATGTGCTGTTGTCAATTTGGATGATCACCGAGGACCAGGAACGCATTATGTAGCTTATGTCAAAGAGAGATCCATGGTATGGTACTTTGACAGTTTTGGGAATTTGCCTCCGCCCATGGAACTAGTGACCTATTTTGGAAACAGGATCAAGATATATTATAATGTGAAACGTGAGCAAACGTTTAACAGCCAACAGTGTGGACGTTTGTGTTTAATTTTTTTATATAAGACGCAGCATAACTAAAACGCCACCAGTATGTCGGCAGAAAGTAAAACGTTTACACTGCATGGACGTGGACCTGAAGTCAGCCTAGACTTTTACCCGCCTATCGAATTGAGTGAAAAACCCTATGGTTTAGGACTTGTTTCTCTTGAAACGTACAATCGAATATACAACATACGTGAAAATGTGAACAACAAGTTTTACTATGATGATTCTGTGCTCACCTTGAACTCTGGTGGATACACGATCGATGACATTTATGAACACATTTATGTGGTGTTGATCAATCAATATGGTTTAAAGTCATTTCTCGACGGAACGCACAAGTTTGAACTTGTAGGCAATACCAACACTCATCGCTGCAGTATTTCTCTACCTTCAACATTGACTTTAAAACACACCCCGATTCCATTGGCCCATTACTAGGATTTAAACCACGTGTGTTGGAGCCCAACAAAAAACATGAATCGGACCATGAAGTGAAATTCATTGAGGACCATCATGTGTCGGTGACGTGTAATATTATTAGCCAAGTGTACACCAATCAAGAACCATCGCATTCGCTTTATGACTTTATTGTGACATCGCCCAATGGGTATATTATTCGTGAAAACCCTCCAGTGGTGCTTTGTCATTATGTGGCTGTCGATAGTATTAGTAATATAACATTAAGACTGATCAATAGAGATCAACAACTCATTGATCTAGATTCTACCACACCAGTGACTTACAAGTTGGTGCTAAAGCCACTATGAAGTTTGTGTATAAAGCAACAACACCGTCTAGGGATGGTGTTAGTTGTTTGCCACGTGAATACACGTTAACATCTCAAGACAAACAGATTTTACAGCATTTGGGTTACCACGTCAACCCTCATAATGAATTCTATTCTAGAGATAGCGAATCACATCGAGGAGCAACCAGGAGTGGTAAGAATTGACCTGCATTCCTATCAAGCTCAAACACCTGGACTCAATAACAATGATGAAATTCAATTTGTTATCAACAACCAAGATATTTACACCCTACCGCATGAAAGTGTCATTCAGATTGAAGGTCGGCTCACCAAAGCCGATGGCTCTACACCCACCACATCCAAGTTGGCCAACCATGGTTTGGCCTTTCTGTTTTCTGAAGTGCGGTATGTCATTAACGATATCGTGGTGGATAGCACTCGAAATGTGGGCATTTCCAGTGTCATGAAACTATACCCCTCTTATAGTGAGGAAGAAGCTAAAACACTTTGCATGGCAGGTTGGTGTCCTGACTCGACCAATGACTGGATGGTACACACCGATGGGACCTTTACTGGATATTTACCTCTTAAACTGATTCTAGGCTTTGCTGAAGATCACCAACGCATTGTGGTCAACGCAAGGCAAGTGCTTTATCTGGTGAGAGACAGGAGTGATAATAATGCACTCAAGGGAGCCGACAATGCCCCCATCGATTCAAAAGTTCAACTACAACGCTTGCTATGGAAAGTGCCTCATGTGACCCTTAACGATAGCAAAAAACTGGACATACTCAAAATGGTAAAGAGAGATATGCCTCTACCCATGGAATTTAGAAGCTGGGCACTCCATGAGTATCCGCTATTGCCCACCACCAACACACACAGTTGGTCTGTAAAAACAGCTCGCTATACAGAGAGACCTCTCTACCTGATCGTGGGTTTTCAAACGAATCGCAAGTATCAACAAACCAAAGATGTCACGCAATTTGATCACCTGCAATTGAGAAATGGACGCCTTTTCCTCAACGGAGCAGTGTTTCCCTATGAAGGACTGGATTTGGATTTTTCAAAAAATAAGTTTGGCCCCCTGTACGACTTGTTTTCTAAATTTCGATGGTCGTATTATCAAAAAGAGAACGGCCCCATGCTACTACCCCAAGCGTTTAAGGCAAGAGCACCACTGATTGTCTTTGACTGTTCTTACCTGGAAGAGTCTGTCAAGACATCCAATATCGACATTCGACTAGATTTTGAAACGCATGACAATGTACCAGCCAATACGACGGCCTACTGTTTGATTATTCATCACAAACAAGTCAACTATTATCCACTGTCCAACCAAGTGACGAGTGTATAAATAACAGCTCAACCCACGTCAAGCCGCTCAGTCATGTCTTGCTTTAAAGCCTCAAGAGACGTCACATCCATGAATTTAAACTCTGAGGAACAACGTTTCAAGACTTTTGCCACATGGCCAGTGCCTTTCATAAACCCTCAAGACTTGGCAGCCGCTGGATTCTACTATTTAAAAACAAGAGATGAAGTGAAATGTGCCTCTTGTCCCATCATCATAGACCAATGGCAGGAGGGCGATGAACCCATGCAGGAACATCAGCGCTGGTCACCCACCTGCCCCTACCTGTGTAGAATGGAAGTGGGAAATATACCCTGTCATTCAAGCTATCCCTCACTTGTGTCTCTGGGTGATGAAAAAAAAAACAAGTTACGATACGTGTGGACCGTATGGTGTCCATGGTGCTTCGGTGAGCAGCTCACCATCAAAAACGCCTAGTTTAGGGACATTGGGACATCATCGGTGTTATGGACGTTACAAACACAAGAGACTATATTGTTGTATCAGATGCTATCGTCCTTATCCCAAAATGAGAAAAGCCTGTAAGACGTGTTATGGTAATAAAATGATGTAATTCTTAAATTTTATTTTTTGCATGTCCCCCTGTCCTACCCTAACCTCAATTTAAAACTAGCATGGCAGGTAAGTCCATGTCATGATCACACCTGATCGTCAGTCAGTCAGTTGAACTTGGTCCAGGCAAGCGTCAACATGTTGCACACACTCATTGTAGATTGCCAAGGGTTTAAAATTTGTGACAGCAAATTTATATTTAAACAAGTGGCCATGATCGATTGTACCACGTTTTGGATATCGCAAGCTACGCATTTGCTATTTAAACCACCCCATGCTTTTGATTTGTTGTGTGAAAAAGACCGTAAACAAACCCAGAGGATTGAAAATCATAGGCAACTAGACTGGAATCAGGGAACCATTTCCTATAAATATTTGGATGTGGTTATGAAAGCACACTTGTCCTCTGCCAATGTGGTATTTGTGAAAGGTAATGAAAAACGTCAATGGTAGCAACCATTTTTGGCGTCTTACTGTCAATGTATCGACCTCATGGAGTTGGGCTGCCCCTCCCTGCAAACGCTCATGGATACTTGTTCCTGTGGCAACATTACCCATACAGCCCTATCGCATGCGTGGCATCTCTTTCATTGGTTAACCACCCATGCCTGCTCGGAGTTGTTGAACAAAATTATAACTCAAGATTTACCTGTGAATGACGTCAGTGAGATTTCTACAAGCGACGTGTAAACATCTACAGCACGTGATACCATGGAGAAAGGCAATGCTACGGACAAAGCCATCGGCAAGTTCTTTGTGTGCAAAAAGAAACTAGACAGTTTTACCAAAGAGGAACTCTTGGCGCTCCCCTAGTCGTTCATTTATTATGTGGCCGCCAACGCAGTGAAAGAAATCTGGCAACATGTACCAAAATCATGGACTCAAGACCCTGTGTTGAGTGAATTGCAACCCTGTACGGATTACGATCACCATAAGCAAGTGGCTATGGCAAAAATACCGTCTATGCGTCAGTGTGCGACTTGCCAGCTAGTGAAACTGTATCACGGTCATAAAAGTCCATGTAAAGACTTTGTTGAATCATTCCACGGGTGTCATGGCGAGAAAAAGCAACAACAACAACAAACACAAACATCGTCAACAGAGGAAGAAGAAGACCAAACCTTTTTACCATCGATGGAAAAGGATATGCCAGACCTGTACTGGCAATGGCGTCATTGACAAAGTGATTCAATACTTACCTTTCGAAATCCATCTTCCAGGTTATCGTTTTTGCGGCCCTGGAACTCGTCTCGAAAAACGTTTACAACGTAGTGATGTACCCATTAATCTTTTGGATCGAGCATGCAAGGAACATGACCTTTCTTATCGCCATAGTCATCCTGGTTTAAGACATGTGGCAGATAAATTGTTATTGAAGAAAGCCAAACAACGTTTCACATCCAGTGATGCCTCAGTGAGTGAAAGAATGGCAGCCCTGATTGTCATGAGTGCTATGAAAGGAAAGTTGATGATGCATGGACATAAACATTGAGGAGTGAGGAATTGGGATTTGTTTGTATTCTATTTTTCTTTTGTCAATTCACTATGACTATGAAATAAAAACAAAGGTTTGCCAGAGCATGATGTTTCGTTATTTTTAATTTTAAGAAATCGTGATGTTGATGGCTGATTTTTTCGTTTTACACATTTCACACAAGATGAATTCACACACTGTCATTTGCCATTTTGCAATTTACAGATTTTAAAAAAGTTCGTTTCAAGTTTTGCGTTTTTGATGATATGGATTTTTCCAGTTTGTTGATGACACTTTTTAAACAATGTCTGTTTGAAGTTTTTGAATTTTCATATTTTACACATGGCCATTTCCAGTTTTTAAAAATGTCCGTTTTAAGTTCTGCGTTTTTGGTGTTATGGAAACATGGATTTTCCATTTTGCCGTTTTCACATTTTTCCATTTGGTGTATGTCGAAAGTTGAGATTTGACAATGATGTTGAAGCAAGTGCTTGACCATAGCGATACTGCAATGTGTTAATGCGTGTTTGGAGAAACGTCGAGGTCTACGACTACTGCAGGTAAGACTGTTTTTACAAAAATAATGTCTTTTGACTGCCACATTTCAATGGAAAAAAAACTAATGACAAAACAAAATGAGTATATAAGTGACAATTTCCCACACACCCACCCTACCTCACCGTGTTTGCTCTGGTCAACCATACACACCAGCTTTCTCTCTCCACTCATACATTCACACCTGCCTTTGGGAACAAACACAACCACTTTATTTATTCCCCAGAGCACATTCTCGACATGCACACTCATCCCAAAAAAAGCTTTTTTTAGTTTACCATTTTACAATTTCAAAAAAAAAAAAGAAAAAAAAGCTACTAAAAATCTTACTTATTTCATATTTACAAAAAAAAACTCAACTTTGTACAGCGTTAAAAGAATCACACTATTTACCAATCAAATTTTTTTTTAAAAAAATAAGGTTGCACACAACTTTTTTAAAGAGCAAAAGTCAAAGTGGGTTGCCACTATTTACAAAATCTACTATTTACAATGACAAAAAATCAATATTTGCAAAATACTAAATCTACAAGTTACATAAAGCTATCTCCCATAAACGATTAAACAATGAAATCACACCTCCTCCTCCTTGCGATCATAACCCCATGGTAGGCTAGTGAGCAGGTCATTAGCCCACACACGTTTGTTATCCATGGAGGCGAGGGTGCGTTTTCTCTGTTCTACAAGATACAAATGATGGTTGCTGGATTGTATCCTGCACTGTGTATGAGACATAGCTTTGCCAGTGCGTAAAACCGCTAAGTAATCGTCTACACGTAGCGATTTTACCACTGCTCTACCTACACCTTTTGCTCTTTTGGCTTCCTTATAGTCGAGTGTGCGATAAGCATACATTTTTGAAGCCAAACCTACGAATTCCGTCATAATGGAATCACCGCATTCATCTTTTAAAACGCCCATTTCCTTCTTGTTTTTTATGGGCAGCTGAAACACGTTGTCAGCGCTATAGCAAGAGGTGTCGAACCAGTCACTATGCTGCCTCATGACGTCATAGGGTTTGCAGTGGCGAATGTGGTAAATGAATGAGTCCGTGTCCATATACAAAAGAGAGACGTTCTCAAAATGGCGTTTCGCAAACTCATAGTGGAATCGATACATGACCGATTTAGAAAAGTCTAAAATGACTTGACCCAAGTAAATGGGTTTATCCATGGTCACGCTGGTCTTACTCATTTCAATAGTAGCCAAATCCTCATCGATAATTTTGATCGATTTGAAATTTGGCTTGGCAATGTACCGCCGGGCACCCCACTGCCCCTCCCAGACATTCACCAATTTAATGTCACGGTATTTGCGGACATTCTCCATGGACTTGCCATAGATGCAGTTGTTCATTAATTTTAAAAAAATAATTTCAAACTGCTGTGTTGCCATTTGTCGGTGCTCTGTGTTGAGTCGCATGTATGGCTCAAGCCATGCTTTTTGAGCAAAAGAAATACCCCTGTGGATTTTCTTCAACACCAAGCCTTGGGCGAGGCATTGCACCAACATTTGGATATGTAGCACATACCGATTTTTGTTGTAAAGTGTGCCCATGAGTTTTTCAATTTTCACTTTACTGTCAGGGGGGACCATTTGCTCAAGGCAGAATGGGAAATCGGCATGTTCATCATACAAGGATGAGGGATATTCAATATCCACTTCTAGCACATATCCACGGCCTGTTTCTTGGCTAGCCTTGTTCACATCAAATTCTGACACTTGTTTGTCTGTCAGCTAAGCAAACTTCCCATAGGGCAAAGGCTGACTCATGGCGTAACCGTACAAATTATTCACATCATAGTACATTAAGTACGATTTTGGTTTGTCTGGTGAATAATCAGGCATGTAGACATGGTTCGCTTCGGCATGGCGCTGGTTAAGTGACACAAAGCCGCCACGAATGCCCTTTCCAAAAAATAGAATCATGTCTACATCAGTGAGTAAATCCAATTCCACTTGAGTGTATTTCAAAGCGGCATCAAACGAGAGTCCAGGACTCGTATAATAGTGAGCCGGGTCAAGACCGTAAATGTGTTGACACAACTCACGGAATTTTTCAAACACATCAGTGAGCAGCAATACATCCAGTTTTAGGTAATGCAAAGCATATTCACTTAGCGTGTTCATGCCAAACATTCGCCAAACTTGACATGCATGTGCATAGTCTTCATCGGAAACGGTACTGCGTGTTAGTTTCGAGTAAAATTTCTCTTGTGGTGGGAGTTTTCTTTGCTTTAACACGTCCCAGCTATTGCAGAAATCATACGGGAATATACCTTTCCGAATGCACAATTGAAATTGCTCAGGATCATTAAAATGCATTCTAGTATTTTTTAATTCCTCCTCATTCAAGCCATTCACAAGGCTGTCTAGCGAGGATGCCATAAACTTAAATGAATCCAAAAATCGAATGCTAAAGTCTCCCAACCACCATGGCAGGGCTGTAAAACGCTCATGGTTTTGGGGAATAATGGTAAACGAGCCCTTGTGGACATGGCCCAATTCACGAATCAAAAACTGAATGTCATAATTTGCCAGATTGTGGAAAAAGACACTGATGAAACGAGGAGCTGGAAAGTTTAAATTGCATTTACTATGCGCAGCTCCACGAAACTCCCCCGTAAAGTGCGAGTGGTCTCTGACTTTTTCCTCTCCACTTAAAATAGGCTTTTCACAAATATGGCATGTCGTGGCATGCTCATACCGCTACTGCTGTTCTGGAGATAGGCTCATGGGTACTGGGTGGTCCAGTAATTCCTGTACATCATGAGCCAACTTGACAAGTTCATCCAAGAACCATTTGGCACAATCTGGCCCCTCGCGGTATTTGTAAACGGATTGTGTGGGGTCATAGGCACACACCACATTAAATCCTATGGCAAAGGGTTCATGTTTTTGAATGGGTGTGGTTGAGCTGATGGTGGGATCTGGTTCACATCCCGCCATGGGTGTGGTGAGTGCTTCGAAATCTGCATATACCACATAGGGAACAGTGTCACGCTTATGAATGTCCTTAAACTTTAACACAGCCTTGTCCCCTTGTGGCAATATCAGTCTCACTGCTTCCTGAGAAACGCAATCTACCCTATGACGTTCCAAAAGCATAGGGGTTTTAAAATATTGCAAGCATCGATCACAAATATATTTTGAATGCTTGTCCTTAGACATTTGACTGCTCAGCAATCTACTCAAGCTTTTAATGAGGCAATAGTGATTCACCTCTCTCTCAGATAGATATAAAAGAAGAATGTGGTGTCGTTTCGGTTCTTTTGTAGCATAAAGAGGACCCACAATCTCATCACCATCAAGGCCATACACCATGAACGAAAAGTCCTGGTTATCTTGTTCATACCTATGGATCTTGGTTAAGTCCATAGGGAACGACACTCGAGTTAAATTTAACTTTTGTTTCAATTCATCAAACTTGGCCTTGTACTTTGCTGGTCTGTTAACATGACGATCTTGAGCTGGCTGCAAATACGCAGCCACAGCCCACAGAAAGCAATCATTGTCATGGTTCTCAATATTCACCACTGCCTTTTTCGAAGCTATTGCTGGTGGTGTTTTAATATAGCTAGACCCAGCATTCAACGGGTTGAATTGACAAATGTTGATTTGCAAATAATGAATTTTGTCTAACGCTAAACCACTGGGTCCTTGTTGCAGTTTATCAAATTTTGATAGCAAGGCATTCACCACATGGCTTTGATACCACTGTTCCAAATTATGGGCTATCAAAAGCTCTTGCATTTTACTGCAAATATAGAATGTCTCTTTATGCTCTACGTCCTTCTTTTTATATATGAAATCGCACACCAGTTCTGTATTCACCATTAAAGCCGTATGCAACCTTTGCGCTGTACAAATTTCAATTTTAAAAATTTCAAAACAAGATTCTAAAAATTCTTTGGGAATCAAACTTTTTCCAACATTGACTACGCGGCCAGAGCACACACGTGATTTGAAACAAGACTCAAGGGGCTCCCAAGTTAACGTCTCCGCAGCAGTAAAAGACATTATTTTGAAAGAACACTCTCACCTGAGTTTTCAGCTGTAGACAGCTTGACAATGGTTCCACTCTAAAGCCACTTGGTTTTCAACTGTATTTGCTATAGCAGTGAACCCTTTTTTTTCCAAATATCTAAAAAGAAATAAAATAAACCACCATAAGTATATCCGTTCCATATAGTTTATGCATTTCATAAACAAAACAAAATCAAACAGGTTATATATATAAAACACAAATCTCACCTTGACGTGTAATGCTTTGCTATATTCCCGTCTCGTGGGCTAGTGTGGAAATGGTTTTCTTTTCTATCTGTCTGTCTTTCTCTTTCTTTAATATATTTCCCACAGACACACGACAGGTAGCCTATACACGTTATCTGCAAACAAATAAATAAATAAAATCATTAATTACCTAATCAATAAATAATTGCATGTATTTATATAAAAATCAATAAATATATAAATAAATAAATAAATAAATATATACCTACCCCACAACAAGGTTAAGCATTTTCCACCAACACCAAAACTGATAAACAAGACCAGGGGATTCATGCAACGCAATATGTTCAAAGGTAGTCACCTAAGTGAGCGTGGAAATGATAACGACATGTCTTTATATATGCTACGTTGCATGTATAATCATTTTTTCTCATGCTTTGAACATTCTGTTATCAGGCACGTGGTCAGCTAACGTTCAACGTGAACACCTGTGACAGATCAAATTTCACGTCAACTTGCATTTTGTCACGTACAAAGCAAAACAGGATGTGACTTGTTAACAGTTATCGCGCACGTGGACAGCTAACGTCCCAGGTGAACACCTGTGCCAGATCAAATTTCACCTGGACTTGCATTTTGTCACGTACGAAGCAAGACAGGATGTCACTGGTTTAGCCTACGTGTGGTTTCACACATGTTCACATGCCTTTCGCTCTTCCCTGCCACCACGATGATCAGATTATTTCACGTTCAAGCGTCATGGTCATTTTTTCCATTGCACCTGTTGTCAAGTCAGATCAACGCCTTTCAATAAGCTCAAATGACATTCACCTCTTGCTCCTCGACAAGTTTGTTTTCTGTACTCGCTTCGACCAACATAGAACCAAGTTCTCATCACCGTTTACACGTCAAAGGTAAAATGTGTGGAAAAAAAACGCACGCTCGCTCTGTCATACACCGACCCGCCGAAATAGCGATTGATCTATTGAAAAGAGCCACCATGGTCAGCGACAGGTTCGTTGAAACACACACACCCAGCCGTATCGTCTCTCTCATCCACCACGCTTCATGAACATTATAAACAAGTATCGGTAAAGAATTTTTTCTCAACATGTATGGCGTTAGGCCCTTTGTGAATTTTTTTTTGGTTTATATCTACCACATTTGAAAGGGGGCGTTAGCCCGAGTCCTAGGACACCTCGTACACGTCTATAGCGTTATTGGTTCGTGAGATATCGGCAAAAATCACAAAAAAACACGTGTTTACCCCAAAATCGAGTTTCCCAAATTTTTTTTAAAATTATAACGAGTGGTCCGTAGCAAAGAGGACGTCCCCCGAGTCCTTGGACCCGTCGTACATGCCTCTAGCGTTATTGGTTCGTGAGATATCGGCAAAATCATAAAAAACACGTGGTTACCCCAAAATCGAGTTTCCAATTTTTTAAAAAAAATTATAACGAGTGGTCCATAGCAGAGAGGACGTCACCCCGAGTCCTTGGACCTGTCGTACATGCCTCTAGCGTTATTGGTTCGTGAGATATCGGCAAAATCATAAAAAACACGTTTTTACCCCAAAATCGAGTTTCCAATTTTATTAAAATTTATAACGAGTGGTCCATAGCAGAGAGGACGTCACCCCGAGTCCTTGGACCTGTTGAACACGCCTCAAGCGTGATTGGTTCGCGAGATATTAAAAACACATGACCTTTTAGTTTTGGTCTTTTAATTAAATTAAGAGCCTATAGGAAAGTAGGGGGCATCACTACGAGTGCTAGGACACCCTGTATGTTCAAATCCCATGATTGGTTAGCGAGATATCAGCTTCGGGGCAAATACGAGGAGGGTTGAATAAGTTAGTAGACAGCTCCCGTGTCATCCCACTACTACAAAACACAAATTTTTGCTCTAGAGACTTGAAATTTATTTTGGGGGGTAGAGGGGGTAGGGATCATTGATTTACGTCAAACATTTTTTTTTGTAGAGTTCCTAGTTTCCAAAATATAGAATTTTCAAAATTCGAGTGTTTTAAAAAAACATAAAAAGTAAAAAAGTTTTATTATAGAAAATAAAGGTTATAAAGACCATTCGTTTGAGCTATGGCACAACGTTTTACCATGTTTGGTTTTCAAACTATTACCAACTTTGCAAAACAAAAAAAAATTCAGAATTTTTGAAAAATATAATACATTGTCGATAGGAAAGAGGACGTCAGCTCGAGTTCAACGACACCTCATTTGTCAACATCCGACCATGCGTTTGAGAGATATTAATTATTTCAATTTCGCGCGGCGGCCATGTTGGTTTGTTGGGCACAGGAGTGTCAAGTGGGGCAGAACCCGCCTCACTCCACTACTGACATCTACATCTTGTTTATTTAGGTGTGGAGGTTTCAAAAACATTCGCGTGCCGGCGATCGCTTCGGCCAATTAATTACAATTAATTGCCTTAGATCAGCGCGTCAGGACGCTACTGCGGTGGTTCCCCGTTGGCTGGTCACAAAGTCACTGCTCTCGAGCGTAAGCTAGGTTGTAATTCGTTCATTTGGAGATAAAAGCTTTAATTTAGGTGAAAAACCACTCCTAAATTACCTCTCCGTGAATATATTCACCTGGGTGTATATTTCAATGCATTTCGATACTCCACTTGGCTGTAATTAATTAATTTCCGTGGACCATCATCCCTACTCTAAGTTTCACCGTTGTCAAGCGGTGAATACCCGGGTCATTAAATTTGAGCTGTCTCTCCGCTCCAGACGTAAATAGTGCGCTCGGCGCCTAAGTTCTCCGCCCACTTGCTAAGGGTAATTTGTAAAACTTCAAACTGGCCTCTTCTCATTCTCGTATGTTCTGAAAATGTATATTTCCTTGCATTTGGCTACAATTCTTCCCTTAAATTGCTATGATATTCACATATAGATCGTGAAATCACGCTACATTATTATATGTCAGTATACCTCTCATTGCTCTTTGGGTTCCCAGTAATTGCTCCCCCTCAGAGATCAATGGTTCGACTCTAGGCATAACCATGTGCCTGGTCTTCTCTGATGAGACCTGAGTTCGATGCCAGACTGCCGTGACTGATTGGGCACATCTTTCCCCTGCTAAGCTCGGAAAATTCATTTCATAAGTGAATTTTTCGGGCTCTTCTGATGGCATCGACTCCATGCAGTATTTACATTAAGCGGTCAGTGCTCTCGGCAATGGGCTCTCTCGTTCCCCATTCCACTCTGTCCGCTGTCTCGTAGACTCTCGTTCTGCCTTCTCAATTGTTCATTCATCCCCTCTAGCTCCGCAGCGGCTTCCCTCAACTGGTCATAAAGTTCCTGCAGTTGACAGCTGCATTCTCCCTTCGTATCCGTTGGGTCTGCGAGCTGGTCGCTTCGCTCCGTTCCTCCTTGGGACTGCACGCTTTTCTCAAGATTCTTTCCGTGCATACGCAATGATTCCCCGTCCCCTTGGGTGTGCATTGCTTGCTCCTCTCTTGTATTATAGTCTTCTGGTGGACTATATAACTTCAAATTAGCTGCATTTACAACAACTTCTCTACCTGTTGCTTCGTCTTTGATCCGATATGCATTATTTTGCAGATCCCTTATAATCAGGTAGGGTCCGTGATAGGCATGCTGAAATTTTTTATATTTCCTGCTCTCTGGATCTGAACTGGCGGGTTTCTTCAATAAGACGTATTCCCCCACGAGTAACGGTCTGTGATAGCGTTTCTTCCTGTTTCTCCGCTGTCGTCTATCTGCTTGTTTCTTGAGATACTCGAACGTTCTCTGGATCCTCAACTCACGTCCAGGTTGTGCATCGATGGGTGTCCGAATGACATTATTCCATGGCCTCTCTGGTCTTCTATCGTTATGTAGGCTCACTGGCACCTCTCCTGTCGCTTCGTGCACGGTATTGTTGATACAATATTCAATAATCTCAAGTACGTCAATCCATTTCCAGTTCTCAGTAGAGCAATATATCTTCATGTACTTTTGCAGTTCCCTCATAACCCTCTCAGCGGAATTCGACTCCGGGTGTCGAACTGTGGACAAAATCTGTCTTATGCCCAGATTTTCCAACTCCCTGTGAAATTCTACGCTGGTGAAACAGCTCCCATGATCAGATAAGATGTTCTCTGGCTGTCCTAATATAGGAATGATTCTTTCCTTCAGCCTCTTAAGTAACTGTTTTGTACTGGTTTTCTGAATTGGACACAGGACTACCATTTTGGAAAACACGTCTAGTGCAACTAGGATGTGTCTATTTCCTCTTCTAGCTCTAGGAAGCGGCCCAAAGTTGTCCAGTGCCAGAAGCTGGCATGGCTTCTCTGGTAAGAGTGGTATAGGTTTCTGCCTCATTAAGTACGAGTTAGGCTTTACTCGTTGGCACATATCACATGTCCTGATAATATTCCTGACCGTTTCCCTAAGTTTTGGCCAAATAAATGCCTCTTTAAGCAGGGCAACAGACTTATCTACACCGGAGTGTCCAAAAGCTCGGTGTGCTATACTAGCCTTCTCTGCAATGCTGGTGGTACGACTATCCTGGGTTTGGTGTGGTCTGAGTCGCTCCATTTATGTAACATCTGGTTAAACCAGAGATATTCCGTTGATAGTGCTTCAGCTTCCACATACATCGGGGTTCCTCTATCCAGCTTTCCCTCGAAGTAATTAATCATCAACCGTATCCAGGGATCTTCACGTTGAAAAACGGTGATGTTCCTCAGATCATCTAAGGTCTTCTGATCTCTATCTTCTATCTCGATAGCTAGAGCTTCTTCTTCATTAGCTGTAGGGTATCTGCTTAGCAGGTCAGGTATGATATTGTCCTTCCCCGGGCAATACTCTATTTCCACTTGAAATTGCTGTATGTACAGGGACCACCTTGCCAGTCTTTGACTCGACAAGTCAGTTTTCAGCAGGAACGTTAGGGCTTTATGGTCTGTTCTCAATATAATTCTAAAGCCGTAGACTAGCTTTCGCCAATACTGTAGGGCATACAGTATCGCGAGTAATTCGACCTCCGTGACCGTATAATTCCTTTCATTAGGTTTCAACCTTCTGCTTATAAATGCAATGTACGTTTTCTCCTCTGGCCTGTCCACATTCTCCTGATATAACATTGCTCCGACACCTATAAATGATGCGTCAGTCTGGATAATAAATTTCTGAGTGTAGTCAGGACATCCCAATTTTACATAATCTAACAGCATCTGTTTAGATTTCACGAAGGCTTCCTCGCATTGCTCCGTCCAGTGCCATCTTCCTCCCTTCTTCAATAAGTCTTGGAGTGGTGCTACGGTCTCGGTATACTTCGGGCAATGGCTTGAAAAGAATCCAATAACACCTAGATATTGCCTGACATTCTTTACCTTCGTTGGTCTCGGGAAATGTTTAATGACTTCCAATTTTCCCGGATTAGGTCTGACTCCTTGTGCATCTATCACGTGGCCTAGAAATTTAACTTCTCTCTGAGCAAAGTTAGACTTCTTTATATTGACCTTAAAGTTAGCCTGACTTAGGTCATATAACAACTTGCGTAGATCTCTGACATGTTCTTCGACTGTTTCAGATGTCAGTAGTATATCATCTACGTAACATATGGTTGTAGCTTTTACTTCTTCAGACAGGTTCCGATCTAGCGCTCGTATCAACGCTGAACCTGCTGTTTTTAATCCAAATGGAAGACGCACGTATGAATACGTGTGCTGGTCAAATAAAAATCCAGTTAACAAACTTGTTTTCTCTTCCAGAGCAAGATGGTGAAAACTTGCCGTCAGGTCAAGATTTGAGAACACAGTCTTTCCTTTGAACCTCCTAAGTACCTCCTTAATGGGCGGCACTTTATCAAATTCCGGTATGACCTTGGAATTCAAATTTCGTAGGTCCAAGCATATCCTCACACTTCCGTCCTGTTTCGGTACAACTACCAGTGGGCTGACATAGGGTGTGGCTGTCTTTACAATGACGCCTGCTTCTAGCATTTCCTGTATTGCTTCTTTGACCTTTAAATAATGTTTCTCAGCTACAGGATACGGCTTCTGTTTGAATGGTGTCCAATCGCTGACTTGGAACGCATACTGGAAATTCTTGATCCGGCCAGGTCTCGAATCGAAGACTCCCTTATACTCAAAAAGCAGTTCCCTTAGCATTTGCTTATATTCTGGACCAAATTTAGCTTCCTCAATCTTCTCTTCCAGGCATTCTTCAAATTTTGGTTCGAGGTCCTTTTCAATGTCTGCGGCCAGTGTTGCCAACTCTTCCTCAATGTCTCCTGTTGTCGACACTGCATCCCCAGTCATATCTCCGTATGTATGCCATACGTATTCTTCTGGTCTCGTTTCATTATGCTTTAATGAGAGTTCTAACTCTTCCTTTCCCTCACTTGCGCGAAACATCACAATGTCTTGCGAGAGATCTATAATAACTTTATACTCTCTTATGAAATCCATACCAACAATGAGGTTATACGGCAGCTTATTCACAAGTAGGAAGCTCTGTGAGAATGTAGAGTTCCCTATCTGCAAATCTAAAAATACTTGGTATTTGCATATCATAACTTTATCTGGTATGACACCTTTTATTTTCACGCTTGAAATAGGTATTTTCAATACGTGAATTTTACTCTGGATTTCACTATATAATGCCTGGGTTATCAAACACACTGTTGACCCTGTATCGATGAGACTTCTTATCTTCATGCCCGCAATGTTTACAATAATAATGGGTAGTTCCCTTCTTACATTGACCGTCCTTTCATCTAGGTCTTCGATAAGCTCCTCAGGTTTGGCAATCCAGTCAACAACATTCACTGTATTCCATCCTGAACTTATCTCCCTTTGGTCATTTAAATTTGGTGTTTTTTTTTCAATTGCTCCATTCTTTGTGCAGTTCTTCAGCCTGTCTTCATGCTGTTGAAGTTCCAGACTCTTGGCACCGTCATCATTTTTATATATGTCGGGTGACCTTCTATTCCTAATCGCTTCATCCCAATGAACTCGCGATTGTCTCGGATCATCTCCGCGCTCTTCCATGTATCTTAAAGATGCGTGATAACGTTCTTCCGCCTCTTCATCGAACCCGCGACTCTGCTCTTGGGATCTCCATCCTTGGTTGTTCCCATTTCGGCCGTAATTCCTTCTGTTATCAAGCTGCTGGTCTCTGGTACCACGCTGATTCCAGTTTTTCCTTCCTCGGTTTCCACGGTTCGATCCTCCTCGATATGCTGGCCTCCAATTTTGGTTTTCGCGTCCTTCGCTTTGCCAGTCGGATTTTTCTGTTTCGGTGCTTGTAGATTTGCTTTTTGTCTGCACCTTAGTTGGCTCAATCGGTGTAGTCGTCATGTTAACTTGTTCCACATTTCGACTTTGTCTTGTGTGCTGCACTGTGGTTAGATCGAGTTGTCTCAGCACTTCCTCCATATCGATCGCAGTTTTGGCGTTTGCCGAGATTAGCAGACGTTGTACTTCATACGGTAGCTGCTTGGCTATCGCTATGCACAAGTCTGACTCTCTAAGTCCTTCATCAAGCTCGCGAAAACGGCACAATTGATTCACAAAGAATTCTCCGTACTTAGTCGGATTACTAGTACTGTAACGCCTGGAATACAAGTCCAATCTGAGGTTCTGTTGTACGCTTGCGTTCCAGTATCTGCTTAAAAATGCTTGGCGAAATTCGTCAACAGTGTCGAACGTGTACCGAAAACTCCTAAACCATAGGGCACACTCCCTTTCGGTTAGTTTTTCAATCGCTCTCAGCCTGCGCTCTGGCGGTACTTTCGCGTCATTCAAGTACTCGGAAACTTCTTTAAGCCAGTACTTGGGTGTCATGTTAGAATTACTCCCAGAGTATTTCTTTGGTTTCTCATCACTAGCCCTTATAACTGTGACTATTTGATTTTGTACAGCATTTTCATGCGGTGTTGACATGGCAATTGGCATACCAGGTGTGGTATACGGGCTGTCACTTGGCATGGCTGCATTCTTTGGAGTGGGCTGTATTTCTATCTCTGCCCATTTATTTCTCCTATTCTCTTCTATACTTCCTTCGCTAGACCTAGGATTCCGCAACATGGATTCCTCCTGCGCGATCATTCTAGTCTCGATTTGGCTGTGTCTATTTTCTGCCCTTTCCAAACGAGCTAATACCTCTCGTTCTATTTTCTCTAGGCGATCTTGGTTTCTTTCTGCCATAGAAAATACCTTTTCCTTATCATCCTTAAGGTTTTCCTTCAGGTGGATAATTTCCCCTGCTAGACTTTCTCTTACTTCGGCAAGAGTCTTATCGCTGGCTTCAGTCTTTAAGCCTTCTCGAAGTTCTAATTCTTCTCGTAAGCCTGTAACTTCCTTTTGAATGTGACCTTGTATATGAGAGATTTCAGTCCTTATTTTCGTGATTTCTCCCTGGTCCTCGTCCTGTCTTTTATGGATAACTGCTAAGTCGCTCTGAGTTTGTTCCAACTCTTTCTGCACTTTCCCGACTTGCCTCTTCATATTTGACATTATCTCCTTATTCTCTTGATCAGAAGTTTTTATTTCCTGAATTTCCTTGCATTGATCAAGGATATTCTGATCCTGTTTTCTTAAGGCTTCGTCTACCGCCTTGGCGTAACCTGCCATTCGCGTATTCCATTTTACGTCACTATCCTCGAGCCTTTGATCCACGGTCTGAGTGAACGTATTAAATTGCTCTAGTTGACGTTTAGTATTAGCTTCATTCTGACTCTGAATGTCTTTAAGCTCCATGGACATACTGCTTAAATTATCGTTAATTTCACGCTGTGACTCTCTGAACGCTTGTAGATTGCTCTCTAGTTTTAACTCTATTGACTCAAAGCGTTTATCGTTATCATCTTGCATTTCTGAGACCACGCTAACAATATTCTTAGTTACCTCACGCTGGACAGACTCTTTAACGTCATCCATTTTCTTATTAAACTCTATTAGGTTTGACTCTAATTGCGTGTTTATTGTAACTTGATTAGCCTCTAATTGAGTATTGACTGTAGCCAACATCTGGCTTACCTCAGTTTGATTAGCCTCTAGTCTAGTGTTTACTTCGGTTTGATTAGCCTCTAATCTAGTGTTTATTTCGGTTTGATTGGCATCCAATCTAGTATTTATTTCGGTTTGATTGGCATCCAATCTACCCGCTATTTCATCTTTAAATTCTCTAATTTCTTCCTTTCTCTTAGCATTAGAATTATCAAAATGTTCCCTTAACTCAGCAATACACCTGAGTACGTCTTCAGTTCCAGCCATCCTGTACTTCTTAATTTGAGATTCAGGTAGGCCGCAGCTGAATATGCTGGCGCGTTCTATTAGAAAGAAAAGGATCCTGATCCCGCGACCACAACAACAACATATTACAAAATGTCAAAACCAACTATGGAATGGGTATAGACCCTCGTACCCGTCTGACAACAGTGTCTGACGTCTGAATATCATCTAGAAAGACTCACAATCGCTCAAACAAAGTTTGAGGAAAAATATTATTTTTATGGTTTTCCCCATGAAAACCATGCTATTATTATGGGGTTTTCTGAATCCCATAAGCCACCCACGTACTGGGCGCCATGATAAAGAAGAGGGTATCCCATGCTTTGCCACACACATCTGGGCGACATGATAATGAGATGGGTGGACATGCTATGTTTTCCCTGGCCACTTTGTGCACTGCCAAGATCGCTCATATTGCACTGACGCAGGCGGTTCCATAATGAATTAATACCGTCCCACATTGCTTGGGCCATGATAATTAAAGAGGTTGTGTGTAAGTTACATTTACATTTAAGCATGTCTTATGGAGGATTATCAACATTTATTTTACGTGATGGCTTATTAACAAATGGGACGCAGCCTTTTCCTATTCTATCCTAATTTCTATGCTGTATTTGCTTCTACCATTAATACCTTGGCCGACTTTTAGCAGTACCTGTGACTCAATCCTAGTACAGAGACATCTCCTCCATGTATCCAACTGTCATCATGTGGACCATGTGTTCGTATCCCAACTAACTCACGGTCTTTCGAGGTATGGGACGTTCCTGCCCACTATACGACCACATGCTCAGGATTTGAGTCTACCAGGTAACTACTCTACAGGAAATACACAACATTTTCCTAAAATGAACCATTTACTGGTCTAAAATCATGGCTATACAACAAATACAAATAAAGGACAAATTATATTTAATTCCCTCAAATAAAAGTAGGGTTATTCTGTGAGCTTTCTTCTTAAAATAGTGCTACACTGCACTCAAATCTAATTCTAGCATCCTGTCAATGATACTTTCAGACTTCAATGGGTTTCCATAGTGTTCATCATGTGACACAATCTTAGTTAATGGGAGTATCATAACACAAAAATCACATATCACATAAAAATGATATTAATAAAACATTATTCCGTTTCTTACGGCATTTACCTTGATTAGCATGAATTCATTATTTTCTGCAATCATTAACAAATATTTGTTGTGTCGTGTGAATCATCTTCCTTCTTTCCATCCATACGAACGCTTTAAGAAAAGTGGTACTTATCCCTTCCAAAATAAACATGGATAGAATATTTTACAGTTTCACCATATAACGATTTTCTGGGTCTTGTCGGGCTTATCATCGTTACAAATGTGTCATGTTCTGGGAAAAAACACATACCCGTCTGCATAAATTAGCAGGAACTGGCAAAATGCATTCTAAAAGAAGATGCCTACATTATTTTGGTTCTGCTTTCCTCCTCAGAGAATAACTGAGCCAAATAGTATCTGATTTATTATTATTATTATTATTATTATTATTATTATTTATTTACCATAAATCGTACACGAAGTATGGAAGGCCTAGTGAAAAAGGGCAAGCCCCACATACATATTTCATGCTTCACAGGCACAGCTTACTTCTACATTTGTTTTAACAATATTTACAAGTTTTACAAAGATATTTGCAGTATTTACATATTTAGAATATTGACATAGTACATTTTCCTGTTCACTCACTCTCTCACGCACGCACTTTCATAACCTCGATCACGCGATACATACATTCATTCCATTCAGATACTCATTCATTCAGCGAGACAATCAATCACTCATACATACGTTTATTTATACAATGTACCTTTTTACGTACGGCTTGAATTTCCTAAGAGGCAAGATCTTGGCATCCCCTGGAAGCGCGTTCCATAACCGCGCAGAGCGGCCGTAGAAACCTGTCAGGTAAGCATTGCTACGTGCGAAGGGCGGAACGAGGGTTACACCTCGTCCTCTCCGAACTGAGCGATATGCCAATGACAGTCGGCAAAAAGGGTCAATATTAATGGAACCTGTAAGGGATTTTTTAAGAAAAATTAGATCAATTTGTTTGGCTGTTGCCTCTATAGATGGAAATTTTGACAAAGGGGAAGGGGAATAACGAGCTATTAGCCTTTCTGCGCGGCGCTGTACACGCTGGAGCTTGTTCATGTTTTCCGCTGTAGTGGGATGCCAAGCAGGTAAGCCGTACGTTAATATCGGACGGACCATGCATGTGTAAGCCATCCTGAAGGCTCTAGGTTTACAACCTCTCATGTTTCTGTACAAGAAACCCAGAACTTTGGTGGCCTTACATCTTGCCTCTTCACTTTGCATGTTCCAATTCAGGGTGTCGGAGATTGTTACCCCTAATAGCTTTAAGTTTGTGCACTGTGGGATGACACTGTTCATAATTTTGTATTCATTCTCAATGGGTTTTTGTGACCTGGTTATTCTTATGTATTTACATTTTTGTACATTTATATTTAAATTATTCACAGAACACCACAGCGATAAGTTGTCCAGATCTGATTTAAGACAGAGGGAATCTTCTTCACATTTAATGCCCCTGTATAGCACGGTGTCATCTGCATATAGTGACATTGATGAGGTGACACAGCCAGGAAGATCGAGCATATATATAGTGAAGAGAAGAGGTCCGATCACAGAGCCCTGAATCACTCCAGAAGTAACTTGAGCAGCCTGCGATCGAGCTCCTCCGTACACCACACACTGTGTTCGACCCTCTAGGAATGACCTCACCCATGCAAGTAAGCTACCCCGTATGTTAAGCTGCTGTAGCTTTAACAAAAGTCTTTCATGAGACACTTGATCGAAGACCTTAGCCCAATCCAGTGCAATACAGTCCACTTGTTTCACTTCTGGCTGATTCAAGTAGAACTGAAACTCATCTATGACTTTTGTCAATAGAGTAGTGCAAGAACGACCCGGAAGAAAACCGTGCTGATTTGGGTCGAGCAGATTGTTCTCCCGTAGGAATTCCAGCACACTGTTTGCTACTAGCCGCTCCATACATTTACAAATTATAGATGTTAGACACACCGGTCTGTAATTTGCAACATCTTCTCTGTCACCTTGCTTATAGATTGGCACCACGTTAGCACATTTCCACCCACACGGCACAGAACCTTGGTTGATAGACAGGTTGAATAACGCACTCAGAGAGGGCGCTAATGCTTCCGCACACTGCAGCAGGATCCGTCCGGGAACATCATCTGGGCCGGTCGCCGCATGTGGTCTAATCTTCCGTAGGCTCTGAATCACCTCAGTTGTTGTGAAGTACAGGTTGGAGAGTGGGAGGGGTGGAAGTGATGACCTTGGCAGAAGCAGGTTCGTGGTCATATCCGGCTTAGAAAAGTTCTGCTTGAAACTGTCACTGAACGCTGTTGCAATATCTTGGGGTGCACTGAGGAATGTACCGTTACAGTGAAATGAGGCTGGCGCAGTGGTGCCACGTCTTCTGGACAAAAATTTCCACATTTCACTGGTGCTGCTTATTTTGTGAATATAATTGTCGTATGTTTCGCGAATTAATTTCTTTGTTTGGTTCCTGATGTTCTTGTATTTTTCCCACATGATGTCAGTTGAGCAACTTTTCCATTTCTTGTATAAAACGTTCCTTTTCCTAATCATTTTAATGACTTCCTTCGTCACCCATGGAGAATTTTTCTTCCCACTAATGGTTATTTTCGGTATAGCTATATCCACACATTCAAAGAAACAATTTCGCCAGGCGTGCCACACTGAGTTGATGTCGCTGGTGTCCAGAATACATGGGGTGGGAAGGTGTTTGAGGAATAAAGATGATAGCAATTTCCAGTCTGCCTTTTTGTAATTGTATACTGTCCTCACTGTGCTCTTGCTGCGTGGTTTGTTGTAATGCAATGTGGTAAAGATGGCTGCGTGATCACTGAAACCGGGTATGACTTCAGCTTTCTGTACGGAGGAAGGAAGGCTTGTTAGGAATAGGTCTATTGTGGAGCGTATGTGAGTTGCAACACACCATTCAATTCAATTGGCATCATCATAATACTCATATCTTAATTGCATATTGAAATACCGAGATTCCTCAGTGTCCTATTGTGACTCTAACTTACAAGGGACCGGTCGACCGACCTTCCTCCCCCTCAGCAGGCAATAAAATTCGTTCCAGCTGGCTAGTCAAGATGGCTGCCGCAGAAGTGGTCCACAACCCCACCTCTCTCTGCTGCTGTCAAGGTCAAGTTTGTTTACAATCGCAGTACTGGAGTTACGCTAAGTGTGGCTCCTAAATAATTGAGTCATTTAATTATTTAACACCTATCCTTATAGTGTATCGGGCTCAACTGGCTCCTTAATTAACATTCATGGCTGGGGATGGAATTCTAGTGATAGCCTTGCCGTTCTATGGTGACTACTTGTGGCTTTTGGACGCGCATCATAGTGAAAATCCACGATTTTCACCAGCAGCTGTCAATAAAATATAAGGAAATCTGCGTTCCTAAACGACGAATATGATCCTTACCTCTCAGGGTAGGTCATTGATACACATGCTCACTGCGTCTCGACGGACGTCAATAGTGGCCATAATTCATGCAAGCGTTGGATACAGACAGGCTCTGTCCAATTCGCTGCGAATAACACAGTATGCTCAAGGGCGATACTACTCGTAGATTCAGCCAACTTCTCACCTAACGCGCAAGCTATACTAGTTGGTCCCCGCAATTATCTTACGTAAATCACTGGATTCTACGTTAATTCTGCACGCTATACATGCGGCTCAAACAATACTTCACATAGATGACTCCATTATTAAGGCACCCGCGTTCTCTCTGTCATACCACTTAAGCCAAAGCTTTACAAAGCTCCTAACACAAATGTAATAAATTTACTGGCTTACTTTACTTTAATGGTCCTCAAACATAATCCTAAGGATTGACCATATCAAATATTCATTCAAATTTCACTGACACTGAAAAAGCTCTCGCATTTCGCTATATTCCACGTTACATTTTTACTGTTTACCAAAATACAGTATCTTTATATTAGACATGACACTATTTGAACATTATTTAGGCCAAAAATGCCTATTACTTTACTGTTGCCGACCCCAGGTTATTATTATTATTACTCATTTAACGTTACCGTTACATCCATCACTATTTTCGACATAAATGGCCCTATACAAATCACCTTCCAAGCCATATTTTATTCAAGACGAGTGGTGAAAACTCGTTCAGTAAGTGACTATTACATCTTTATTCTCAAAGTGATAAATCGTTACATGGTGAACTATTTAGTTATAATGACATTATAAAATGGGTACTCACTTTTTCCTTTTTGCTGGGTAGTGCCAGCGCTTCAGCTTTAGCGCTACCATGACGCTTGATTTAAGCCATCATGTTATCCTTTACACAACACTTAGATTCACACATTTTCCACCTGATAAACATACTTTTATCAGTGGCCTCCTTCACTGCTACTCACTGCATATTAATCATTATACCCATGAACACTTTTAAATCACTATTACACAATTTATGTACACTTATCCACTACTTCACATGTTGATCCTTAAATCGGACTTCTCCTACGCCTGATCTCAGAGATGCAATGCAATTATGACAACCGCTGGTCTACGTGAAAATCTAACAGCGTTTTACGGACGTTCGATCCTCGTTCCCTGCAATCTTGTTCAGCTCACTATCCAGATTAGGTGGCAATGATTTCCAAGCTCCCATCATTGTAGTGATCCTGATGATAATGTCATACAATTCTGACAATACCTCCCGGTATAAGAACTGTTCAAAAACATCATAAGTTCCTTTTACGCTGTGGCGAATTTATATTTGCGTCAGATAATAGATAAATATCTGTATTAATTTACTTTCGACGCGCTTCATGATTACTTATGAAGCTAATAACTTGCTTCTATTGTTCTTCAACGGCGGAGCGTTGATACTTTAACATTTGGCGTGCTTACTGGCAGCGTCTTAGTTACGTGTATACTGTAGAATAACTCTAGGCGAACTGGCTTGGTGTGAGCTGCTCTCCCTTATAAAGGTTTCTCGTACAAAATAGTCCACTGGACACATGAGAGCGACTCCTTTCTTGAAATAATACCTCTTTAGCCGAAATGACATCTACATCTTGTTTATTTAGGTGTGGAGGTTTCAAAAACATTCGCGTGCCGGCGATCGCTTCGGCCAGTTAATTACAATTAATTGCCTTAGATCAGCGCGTCAGGACGCTACTGTGGTGGTTCCCCGTTGGCTGGTCACAAAGTCACTGCTCTCGAGCGTAAGCTAGTTTGTAATTCGTTCATTTGGAGATAAAAGCTTTAATTTAGGTGAAAAACCACTCCTAAATTACCTCTCCGTGAATTTATTCACCTGGGTGTATATTTCAATGCATTTCAATACTCCACTTGGCTGTAATTAATTATTTTCCGTGGGCCATCATCCCTACTCTAAGTTTCACCGTTGTCAAGCGGTGAATACCCGGGTCATTAATTTTGAGCTGTCTCTCCGCTCCAGACGTAAATAGTGCGCTCGGCGCCTAAGTTCTCCGCCCACTTGCTAAGGGTAATTTGTAAAACTTCAAACTGCCCCCTTCTCATTCTCGTATGCTCTGAAAATGTATATTTCCTTGCATTTGGCTACAACTCTTCCCTTAAATTGCTATGATATTCACATATAGATCGTGAAATCACGCTACATTATTATATGTCAGTATACCTCTCATTGCTCTTTGGGTTCCCTGTAATTGCTCCCCCTCAGAGATCAATGGTTCGACTCTAGGCATAACCATGTGCCTGGTCTTCTCTGATGAGACCTGAGTTCGATGCCAGACTGCCGTGACTGATTGGGCACAGCACAGGTACATCAGAGTGGATTGGAAGCTGAGGATTGATCATTATTGTTTTATATTCATTTAGGAGGGCGTTCTATCTCCGCAGATTTGGTGGCGCTATGTGACTTAGGGGCGGTAGCCAATGAAGAGGAGTATACTTGATGCACCCTGTTATTGTTCTCATTGCCACATTTAGCTGGACATCGATTTCACCCACATGTGGGCTGTTTAGCCATACTGGAGCACAGCATTCAGCAGCAGAGTAGACGAGTCCTAAGTACGAACGTCGTAGTGTTGTAGCTGTTGCACCCCATGAGGTTCCGCACAACTTTTGTATGATGTTATTTGGCGATCTCAGCTTTGCTGCGGTGTTTTCTGTATGATAGAGTTCTATCCAGAGTCACGCAGAAATATTTCGGAAGAACTTGATGATGAAGTACCTGGCCATTATAGTTGACATTTAACTTTGCATCAGCTGTTCTATTATTATGATGAAAGCAGCTAACTTCAGTCTGCCAGCCAGACTTATCTATTGCAGATCTTCTGGCTTAAACATGAACACGCAACTTAGGGTATATTTGGTATTTATACAGGGTCTTTATATTTGCTTGGCAAGGACATTCTCGCTCACGCGCTCCGCTAGTGACGGCTCAGTTGCCGGCAGCTGCGCACGCGTATGTACGGCACAATACGGTGCTTAAAATCAGTTTCATGCAGTTTTACTCACCATGCTTACAGTATATGCTGAAAATGTTTCCCATCCACTGCCAAACGTAATCGGCATCTACTTATGAAGTTTCCGGTTACTCCGGTTAATTTAGCTTTAGTAAGGAAATAACGACCTTTAAGTCTATTTTTATCGTTTATAGTGCTGTAATGCCTTATGTGAAATATTCATTACTTGAACGTGTATATCTGCACAATACGTACATAAAGTGGAGGAAATCGTGCGCTAGAACAAGACAAAAGTTTCGAGTGAAATTTCCAGGGAGACCCATTCCTATAAATCAGACAATAAAACAACTAGCTAATTTGAGATTCAAACGTACAGGTTCAGTAAACAACAAAAATAGACGTTAAGGTCGTTATTTCCTTACTAAAGCTAAATTAACCGGAGTAACCGGAAACTTCATAAGGAGATGCCGGTTATGTTTGGCAGCGGATGGGGAACATTTTCAGCATCTACTGTAAGCATAGTGAGTAAAAATGCATGATACTGATTTTCAGAACCGTATTCTGCCGTATATACGCTCGCGCGGCAGCCGGGAAGTGAGCTGTCACTGGCGGAGCGCGTGAGCGAGAATGTCCTTGCCAAGCAAAAATAAAGACCCTGTACAACTCATGCGGAATAAATACGAAGTGTTAGTCAAAAGTTCAAAATGTTCCTACTTTATAGAGAAAGACAAGACACTTAAATGAAATTCCACGAAATGTACAGTCACTGAAAAGAAGTGACATCTGGGATGAACCTGAAAATAATTGACATGAGATTAATAAATACATTAATAATAATAATAATAATAATAATAATAATAATAATATCGCATGGCCTCGGGTGCCGAGTGCAAGCTTTGTTATTTGACACCCATAGAGTAGCTTGCATGTCGAATTTCGTTGTTCCTTGAAACACTATGAAAGTCAAGGAGGTTAGATAGCTAAGCTCCTTGAACACTATAGCGCTTCCTGGTAGAGAAATGAGGAACTTTGTGTTGACGGAAACTCCCGAGATTAATTTTGCCATTATGAACACGGCTTACTGAATTCAAATGGGTTATTTGACATGCCAAAATCGCATGACGTGCGTGTCGTAATTTTTGCCGCCTTTCAAAAATCACTTACAATGGCCAGAAGCAAACATGCAAGCTTGGGGTTAGTAGACAGACACGTTAACCACTCACCCACCGTAGCAAGCTATAAATAAATTGATTCAATTAGATGACCAGTTTCGATCGTCAAGTGATCGTCATTATATATCCTCTACACTTAGGCTAATAATTCTATGTCTACAAGTATGTGGGAGATGGTATTTACAATATATATATATTATTTTTTTATTTTGTCAATTTACCCTCTAGGTTGGTGAATCCCATGGACTCAGCGAGGGAACTCACCACTACCGCCTCTATGGGCAGTGTCCTGGAGCTTGGAACATCTGGTCGGAATGGATACAACTGGGGAGGTGTGATCAGCACTTCGCCCAGGCGGCCTCACCTGCAAAGCGAACAGGGGCCTCATGAGGGATGGGAACGGGTGGAAGATTGGGATGGATAGGCTAGGAAGAGGGAAGGAGGCGGCCGTGGCCTTACAGTAGGTACCATCCCGGCATTTGCCCGAAGACGAAGTGGGAAAACACGGAAAACCACTTCGAGGATGGCTGAGGGGGAATCGAACCCCCTTTACTCATTTGGGCCACCCGAGGCTGAGTAGACCCCGTTGCAGTCCTCGTACCACTTTTCAAATTTCGTGGCAGAGCCGGGAATCGAACCCAGGACCTCCGGGGCGGCAGCTAACCAATTTACAATTTGCTTTACACTTTATTTTTAGCCTATTTTCATTTTTTGAAAAAATACGCTTATGAGATCACCTATTGTCCGCGCGCGTGCGTGTGTGTGTGTGCGTGTGTGTGTGTGTGTGTGTGTGTGTGTGTGTATGTATGTCTGTGTGTGTGGATGAGTATGTATGTGTCCCCCTCTAATAACTTCTAAACGGCTGGAGCGATTTCAATGAAACTCGGCAAGGTCATAGCACCATTTTGGACAACCCCGACTGTGTCCTTCATTTTTTTAAGTCTCACCAATCCAGCATGGCAGCTGTGCGAAAACATTACACGTATTAATTAGATTATCACAAATAATGGGGCAATGTGATAATATAATAAATACATGTCATTTTTTCAAGGCGTGTGGTTACATATTTATATCTTGTATCCCGTCATTCATTGGACACAATCGTGTTGACCGACTGAAGAGCTACAAATGACAATTTTGTATAGACAACACTGAAAAAGAATGGCTTCAAATATCTACACTATGTGTAAAGGACCTGATGATGATCGCTTGACGATCGGCATTGGTCATCCAAGTGAATGTATTTATTAATATCATGTAAATAATTTTTAGGTTTAGGAAGTCACTCATTACAATTGGGTACAATGATATTGACCGACTGAAATGAAAATCCACAGCCTCTTCCAGTCTCCGACCGGGTCAGGAATGGAATGAATGAAGCCCCCATCTAGCGGCGAGGATATGAACTGTGCCGGCTGCCGAGGCCTGACGCACTCCTCTGGGGCAATGATTAAATGAATGACAGGTGTAATGAAATGATAGTGGAGAGTGTTGCTGGAATGCAATTTTGACAGGGAAAACCGGAGTACCCGGAGAAAAACCTGTCTGCCTCCGTTTTGTCCAGCACAGATCTCACATGGAGTGACCGGGATTTGAACCACGGACCCAGCGGTGAGAGGCCGGCGTGCTGCCGCCTAAGCCACGGAGGCTTCTATTGACCGACTGCAAATCATCGATTACTATTGCAACACTGTAAACTAGCATCCAACCCGATGTTTAACTACACTTATGATGCATATGTAATGGGCTCGAGAAGCCCAATATTAATATTCCTATACGACAAAAAAGATGTATCGATTGAAGAAGTGTAGGGGGCGTGAATGAAAATGATGTATTAACAAGGTAGAGTCGATTTCCACTTGGAGTAGAAGACACGTCGTTAACATTTGCACGCACACGCTATGCCTAGTGGCATAACACCCACAATACCGATTCTAAATTGACCACTGTGAAAGGGAGTGTAAGATTCCAGTTGAGTCTAAGCCAGGTGGGCTAAAGGGGCAGGTAACCTCGCTGTTTCGTGCATAAAGCAACAATAACTAACTAACAGGTGGGTAAAAACTTGTTGATATGGCTAATGGATAAACTATGGGCTCTGCAACATCGCGGTCATGTGTGTGTATATAAGTGATGATAAACCACTGCTAGGTTGGCTAAGGTACGATCCAGTTCTCAATTTTGCTTCACAAGGCTGAGTGGTAAATTGAACGTGGACCTCCACGGGGTGAGTAAGAAAAGAATTCGTTTAAGGGCCAAACACCAAGAACTGGAGCGAGTATGAAAAAAAAAACCGGTTGAAAAGCACACCGAAGATAACTACTCTCTTTGCCGTGTTTTGAACCAACAATCTCTGAACTTGCTTCAGCTAACTCATGCGGTCGTTGCGAGTGATATTTAAGGCGAACGACTGCGCCATGTTGTCTATGAAATTATAGAAGTTATTTTCTTTAAATTTAAATCATTCTCTCTATTGAAAAAAGTGGTTGAAATTAAATGACATTATTTAATTAATTTACTTGGCATGTAAGTTAGTAATTTTCAGCCCAATGACTACACCAGTACGAGGAGTAAGTGTGCCAATCGGAATTGCTGACGAGAGTCATGTAGAGCAAGCATTCTCTATCTTTTCCTCTTTAAGTAATTTTTTTTGCTCTCGTCATACGAGCCAAGAAGTGCTCGCGTGCACAAGCTCCCCTGAGATCCACTCTTTAATTCAAATTCTTTTCCATTAACCGGAACAATAGTGGTTTCATTTGTAAGTTTTGACAGTCTGAAATTTCATCATTTAGTGGAATAGTTTGTTTTAATCTACAGTAAAACTAGTTGGAAAAATAGTTGATTTGATTCGACTGTCCACGTACAGTACCGGTCAAAAGTTTAGGACCACATAAGGGAATCATGGTATGTCACCTAAAACCTAAACTTGTGGCACTAAAGCACTGCGATTTTTTTACTGAAGTCTTACATCTGATAGAATATATACGTACTGATTTCGTTCAATTGGACCTAAAATGGTCGATTATCCCTTGTTTTTTATCACGCTTGTCGTAAGGATCCCTTGCCACCTACCCACTTCTAACTTGTCGTGTCTAGTAGTTCCACTTTCACTCAACAGATGGCATCCAAGCGTAGATTTATGGCTTGTGTGATTTCGCCGTGAGATTATTTTGTTGTCAGCAGTGCATAGTGTACCCAATGGGACACGGCAGATTGGCATCGAACTCGGGTCTTATCAGAGAAGACCAGGCCCATGATTCTGCCTAGAACCGAACCATTGATCTCTGAGGGGGAACAGCTATAGGGAACCCGAAGAGCAATGCGTTATAATGGCATATAATAATAATAGCATGATTTCACGGCTAGAATGTGAATATCATAGCTGTTTAAGGTGAATAATTGTAAGAAAGTGCAGGCATATGTACGTTTTGGAAGCCTGGACGCATGAAAACCAACCAGCTTGACACTTGACTAATCGCAGCCAGCAGAGGGGCGTGTTTTAGTGACGCCGAAGGAACTCATTTCGTCTGGACCACAGGGACAGCTCGAGATTAATGACTCTGGGGTTCACCAGTGGACAAGACTTGAGACCGGAGAAGGGGTAGTTGCCCACAGAAATTAATTGATTGCAGCCAATTGGAGCATTGAAATGAAGTAAAATTTACACCCAGGTGAATATATTCTAGGAGAGATAATTTAGGAGTGGTTTCACGCCTAAATTAAAGCCTATATCTCTAAATGAGCCTCTGAACATACTGCATACGCGCAGGAGGATTGATTTGGAGACCAGCACGAGGGGAAGTACCCGGGGAGCGTCATGACGCTATGGAAGAAGGCAATTAATTGTAATTAATTGGCCGAAGCGATCGCTTGCACGCGAGTGATTTTGGGACCTCCACACCTAGACAAACGAGGATTATACGTCACTTTGTCTGGAAATGCATTATTTAAAGAAAGGAGTCGGTCCCGAATGTCCAGTGGACTACGTTTTACGAGAAACCTTTATATAGGGGGAGCAGCGCAGAGGAGTCAGTTCATCTCCAGTTCTTCTTGACTCAACACGTAAACTAAAACGCTGCCAGATCACGCTAGAAAGTGCGCGAATTTGTATCGACGCTCAAGTATATTGGGAGAACAATGGAAGCGCATCATACAGCTTCTTAATAGTAATTATGAATCATGTAAGATTTAATCTACAGCAGATATTTATCCAATATCATACCCAAGTATAAATTCCTACACAGCGTAGGGATAATTCAGGATTTTTTTGGACAGCGAACGTACCAGAAGGTATCGTCATAGTTAAAAATGACACATTATTATCAGGATCACCACAATTATGGGAGCCTGGAAGGCAGCAAAAATAATCATGACAGTGAACTGAACAGGATTGCAGTAGAGATGATATGTATTGAAGGTGACGGGAATCGAACGCACGCACACGCAAGATAGACGTTCACGGAGACCAGCGGTTGTCGTAGCTGCATCGCATCTCTGAGGTCAGGCGTTAGGAGGAGTCCAATTAAGGATCCACATGTGAAATAGTGCGGGAAGTGTATATAAGTTTTATTACAGTGATTTTAAAAGTGTTTATGTGTATGGTAAAATAATATGTATTGTGTTAAAGTGAGAAAAGCCAGTGATAAAAATATGATTATCATATTTGAAGTGTATAATATCAGTTGTCGTGTGTTAACTACTATGATGGCTTAAACCAAGCATCATGGCAGGTTCGTGGCTGGCGTGCTGGAATAACCCAGCAAAAATGAAAAGTGAGTACAAATTTAAAATGTTTATATAATTAAATAGTTCACCATACAACGAAGCATCACTTTAAGACTAAGATGTAACAGTCATTTATGTACGAGCTTTCACCACTCGTATTTTGGTAAAATATGGCTTGGAGGGTGATTTGCTTACGGCTATTTGGGCCTAAGATAGTGATGAAAGTAACGGTAACGTTAAATATTAATAATAATAATAATCTGGGGTCGATATCAGTAATAAGTAAAGTAATAGGCGTGTCAAGCCTAGCGTACGTGCAAATTGTGTCATGTTTAACGTAAAGATACTGTATTTTTGTAAACAGTAAGAAAGTAACGAAAAGTATATCGAGATATGAGAGTTTTTCAGTGTCGTTGAATTGTTGAATGTATAATTAATATGGTAAATTCTACAGGGCTGTATTTGAGAACCATTAAGGTAATGTAAGCCAGCAAATTTATACTTGGTTTAGGAGCTACTTAAAGCTTTGGCTTAAGAGTAATTGCAGAGAGGCGTGAGTGCTTTAATAATTGAGTCATCTATGAGAAGTATTGTTTGAGCCGCATACAGCGAGCAAGTAACGCAGAATCAAGTGATTTACGTCAATAAGTTGCGGGGACCATTCAAACATAGCTTGCACGTTAGGTGAAAAGTTAGCTAATCTACGAGACAGTATTGCCTTGGTGCATACTTGTATTATTCGCGGCGAAGTGGACGGAGTCTGTCTGTATCCACCGCTTGCAGGAATTGCGCCACGAGGGATAACTCTTCGAGTCCCTGCGTGAGCCCATGTACTAATTGATCTGCCCTGAGAGGTAAGAATCATGTTCGTCGTATAGGAAACGCAGATTTCCTTATTATTATTAAGCAGCTGCTCCGATGAGAAAACTTGGATACTCTATCGAGATGCGCGCCGAAGCCACTAGTATCGCCACGGAACGGCAAGGCTATTACAGCATCCATCCCCTGCCATGAATGTTAATTAGGAGGCGATTTGAGCCCATTACACTATAAAAGTAGGTGTTAAATAATTAGAATGACTCAATTACTAGGGACTACACTCAGGGTACCTCCATTGTTCTGCACTTGTAAACAAACGTGACCTTGCTAGCAGCCATATGGGGTGGTAGCAGGCCACGAGGATGGCGGCCATCTTGCTCGGCCAGCTGGAACTAATTTTATTGCCCGCTTGGAGAGGAGGTCTGGTGACCTGATCCCTTTATTTTAGAAGCATAGTGGGACACTGAAGAATCTCGATATTTCGAAATGTAATTAAGATATGATTGTTGTGATGATGCCAATTGAATTAAATGATCTGTTTCAACACACATACCATGTTGGATCACTGTGATCGGATAATATTTGGCCCAGTTATTCTCTGAGGAGGAACGCTGCACCAAATATAAATAGGCATCTTTTTAAAGTGCATTTTGCCCAGTTCACACTAATTTATGCAGACGGGTAGGTGATTTCAATGACATGACACGTTTGTAACGATAATATTTCGACCAGACCCAGAAAATCGTTGTATGGTGAAGCTATAAACATTTCTATCCATGTGTATTTTGGAAGGGAAAACGTACCACTTTAGCGTTCAAATTGATGGGAAAAGAGAATACGATTCACGCGACGCAACACTTGTTAATTAAGGCATAAGATAATGCATTTATGTTAATGAAAGTAAATGCCCCGTGAAAACGGATAAAATGATTAATTATTGCATAATTAATGTCATTTAAAGATATTGTGACTATTGTGTTGTGATACTCCAGTTTATGTTAAATTGTGCCACGTGAAGAACACTATGGACACTCGTAGATGTCTGAGAGTATCAATGATAGGATGCTAGAAATAGATTTGAGTGCAGTGAATCACTAATTTGAGAAGAGACTCACAAATAACCTTGATTTTTCGTTGTGGGAAGTAAATGTAAAATATCCTTTGTTTGTATTTTTGTTGTATAGCCATGATTTTGATCATTAAATATTTTATTTAGGAATATGTTGTTTCTTTCATGTAGAGTAGTTACCTGACAGACTCAAATCCTGAACATGTGGTCGTATGGTGGGCAGGAACGTCCCATACCTCGAAAGACCGTGAGTTAGCTGGGATACGAACACATGTTCCATATGATGACAATTGGGTACAATAGTAACATTTTAGAGCTGGCTTGAATAAGTATAAACCTGCAAAACAAAAAATCCTGCATTTTGTCGGAATTTGTATATTTATACCAAAATATTCCCCAACTATTGTTAAGTCTAAAAAATAAATTTGGTGGCAATACCTGCAACCAGTTGGAATATACAATACATTATACCTCTGAAAATTGTGATTTTTGGTGTGACCTTCCAACAGTTAAACAAGAAGTTCCGTGACGAACTAAAGAGCCTACTTTTCTTAAAATTTAAAATTCATGCCATTGATTAATCTATATGGATCTATCTAGAATAATGACAAAATTAAATGGGTAATATAGAAATTTCTAATTAGTTCGAAATACTGTATACCTGGCATAATGTAGCCTAATAGAGAACTACAGTTGTCAGCCCTGGTGACTGAATATATTCTTGTTTCCATCTCTTAAGGTACAGAATACAAAATTTGGTTGAAGTCCAATGGATAGCATGGACGTTACATGCAGTTAAACATTGGATCTAACAGCGCGCTTTAAATCATGTTGGCAACAATGACATACATGTATTGGTCAGAAATAATCTGCAATAATATGATCTCTTGTTGTGTTAATTTTGAATGAAATCCATTTGTTAGTATAGAAGTTACAGGCATTTTAAAATTGGACCTATCAGCAGGCTTAGAATCATGTTGGCAGCACTGACGTATATTAATTACTCCAAATTAATCTAGAATGTCAGGTACTATACGTGTGCAAATTTTAGAGCTATTGGCTTGCATATTTTATGATATATTGATATTAGGGAAACAAAAATAGAGACACCATTTTTTAACAGTTGGCAACACTGGTTGCCCTTAAGAATACGCATAGTCGTATCTGTTATGGTGCACATAGCACATATAAATTTTGGTTGAAATCCAAATGATAGTATAGAAGCTACATGTATTTAAAGTTGGACCTCTCAGCAGGCTTAGAATCATGTTGGTAGCACTGACGTATATAAGTTACTCCAAATTAATACAGAATGTCAGGTACTATACGTGTGCATAGTTTAAAGTTGAGGGCTTGCATACTTTCTGATATATTGGTATTTGGAAAAAATAAATGGAGAGCATTTATTAACAGTTGGCAGCCCTGGTGGATCTTAGGAATACGCTCAGTTATATCTGTTTATGTACACATAGCACATACGAAATTTGGTTGAATTCCAATTGATAGTGTAGATGTTATATGTATTTAAATATTGGACCTATCAGCAGGCTTATAATCATTTTGGCAACACTGCCATGTATGGCCTCCTGGAAATTAAACTGCAATATTATTGTCTATACGTGTGCCAATTTTCAAATAGCTCCCATTCATACCTTCCGAGATATCCAACATAGAGCTCAAATTTCAATTGCGATTTTTCAGCAGTTGGTAGCACTGACATCATTTTCAAATATGGCCGTGAGATATTCAGGTATAGATCTTTACTCCTACCAAAATTTGTTTCGATTGCTGCAGCCGTTTAGGAGTTGATAGGCGGGGACACACACACAGCCAGACAGACAGACAGACAGACAGAAGGACAGACAGACAGACACACACACATTTGCCCGATCTCATAAGTCTACTTTTTTCTCATTTTTGCAAAATGTGAAAAGTAGGCTAAAAATCGCAGAGTTCTAGTGCCACAAATTTAGGTTTTAAGTGCATATCATGATTTCCTTATGTTGTCATAAACTTTTGACCGGTACTGTAAATGTATCAAATCTGCATGAGTCGTGCAAGCAGTTGCAGCAATTCCAGCATTTCAGAGGGTGAGAGCAAACCATCAGTAGTAGCTACGCTCGCTAGCGCAAGCCGCTAGGCCATGGAGGCATACCTACTGCAGTCTCAGTAGACTTGGTTTCAAGTCCCACCATCGGCCGTCCTTGAAATGGCTTTCCGTGGATCTCCATTTTCAACACCTGGCAAATGCTGTGACGGTACCTTCTGACAGTCCACGGCCTCTTCCATTTACATCCTTGCCCAGATTTAATCATGTTCATTCATTTCATCACTCATTATAGCGCATTCGACAGGTAGTTTCAGATAGAAAAAGGTCGGAATTTAATGAAACTTTGCGATGTTGTTGAGGGATGGTTAATTAACATTTTATCAAGTTTTAGACCTCGAGGACCCTTTGCTAAAAGAGGAGGGGGGAGGAAACTGCAAAAATTTCGACCTTCCTCCGGTTTGTCCTCAATAACCTTTTTTCCCTTACGTCCTATGGCAATATAATTCCCATGCTGTTTTGTAGAGCGTTCAATTTCCTAGAAGTTTGACTATTCAAACATGTTTGTATGCCAATTCGTTACCAAGATATGGCGCTTCGAAACAAATTTCATTTTTCAAAATTCACTAATAAATGCCCAAAAATGCAGAATTCCACATTATTTCTTCTGTTATACCCAAATTATGATGAAATGTTGTTTTAATCCTGGTTCCTGGTTACAATCACCAACTTTGGAAACCCCCAGCCCCCACCCCACCCCCGCTCCTCCCTCCCCACTCAATCCCAATACACAAAAGCTAATTTTCTTCTCTGATGAAAGCCAACCTAACTCTCATCATATTGTTATTGATATTAGTTACTTTTCGGATCGACCTCCCCCCCACTATATAATTATCCCAGCGCAGGTAAAAAAAGACGTAGTCCTTTCGTGGAAAGAATTAATGTAATCAATAATATTAAGGTATTCACAAGGCATACATTATGTGGAATAGCGATATTATTATTGAAAGGTACTCCTATATACTAGTACATATCATAGTAGATACTCATTTGTACTCATTACCGTTCCTGTCGGGATTTCTTAGCCATTGGGTCTGCTTTTAAGTACTCGTCGACCTCCTGAGTGATCTGGCTATTAATGACGTCCTTGCCGTCGTATTCGTCGACTAGGTCTGGTGAGTCCCTCTCGTTCAAATCAGTTGTGGGGGCATTTTCGCGGAGTGGCCTGTGCAGTGCTTGCACATTGCCGAGCACCTAAGCCCTGCTTTCTTGCAGCTGCAAGCTCCAGTGCTACAGCCTTTGCTGCACTTGCAGGAAACAATCTGGAGGATGTTATCCGGCGTAGCATTTCTGGTTGTGCGGATTGGTAGTACCCCTCGCGTGTTTAGGCTCCAAAACTGATGGGAGAAGTTCATTGCCTAACCACGCCTGTACTTGCTGGTAAGTGCGGAAGGAGTGGTACTAGGCAGCGTCCCTTTGTGGTGGTAGGCAGGCTAATTGTAATTTAGCCTTCGTCACTGATCGTGTGAATAATCTGTACCGCAGGTCGTCGAGGTTGTCATTGTCAATGTCGCCTCCATAAACTGCTACCAGGAACTTAACTCCAGCGTCGCTGATCTGCTGAGGACTAGCGTTTGGTGTGAGAAACGGAGCCACTGCTGCAGAGAGGGAGGTATTCTTCATATGGGGCTGCTGAAAATTTTGTTCTTCCCCAATCTATGCGGTGCTGACGTGGTATCACAACCACTCACTGCGTGGAGGAAAAGTATGTTGGGGGAAAAGGAGCAGGAACTTGGTGAGTAGAGTACACTGGGACCACTGCCTTTTCCACTTTTCTGAGGATAGATGTTCTCTGTGGACATACTTAATGCTGTCAACAAAATAAGTATGTCCATATCTTCAGCAGTAATGATGACGCCATCGAATTCGCTGGCTTTGGATATGGCGGTGTGGACGATCATTATGTCGGCGTCCTCATATGCCTGCTTCACTTCGATGCTAGCATCCGCCATTTGTGTCATCAACATAGAAATGAATGCGCTCTTATTGTGATCGTTTGCCAAGAACTTTTCTTGTGCTATGGTCATCTTGGTAGATGAGAACACGACTTTGGTTGCTGATTGTAATGCAGAACGGCGAGCTCGTTCTGCGGTTTTGGTGCTTTGATAGCCGGCGTTAGTGGGATATCCATCAAACACAACTGGGACCACTGCCTCTTCCACTTTTATGAAGATAGATGTTCTTTGTGGACATACTTAATGGTACCAAAGCGCCTCTGCACGTAGTTGAAGTACGTAGGGCACAGGATCTCGAATGTGGTTGTGGGAGTTTTGTTCACCACTTTATGTAACAGGTATCCTTCATCAATCACGTTACATTTCCTGTTGCCAAGGTTGACTTCCTCTATGTTGTGAAGAGTGAATACATTGCAGACTTCGTTCCCTTGCGCATTCCCTCCTCAGTTAAGAGTGACATCGGGAAGGATGCGAGTTCAAACTTCAAGAGTTCTTTAAGATCTTCTTCAGATTTTTTGACAATGTAGACACGCTGGAAGAGAGTGAGGGGATTGACAGTTAATTTTTACCAGCAATTTTCAACGTGCACAATACGGAAGCGAGAGTCACGACCATATCCTTCCGTTTTAGTTTCAATTCTTCAAAATTCCCCCCACTTTCTTCATGCAAGATATGCCTATCTTTCTTGCTAAATGACAGTTCACTTGCCCATGACCAATGATCCCTGTGCACAGAGAAACTATCTCCTGGATGTGAAAGAATGGAGGGTGTTCAGTGAACCATGCGCACAGTTTCCCAACGTCCATGTTATCTCTCACTACTCGGGTTGGGCTCATGTCCACATGCTGTTCAGATGTCTCTGAACAAACATCAGCGAACAATTCTATTTGTTCACAAATGCTTTGAAGACACAGCATGCCCAATGCCCATCTAATCGTATGTAGTGGAAAGCGGGGGGAGGCGGGAGGTCAATCCGAAAAGTAACTAATATCAATAACAACATGATGTGAATGGTTGGTTGTTTCTTAAGTTTCGGGGCTGTGACAACGCGGTCATGTAGCCCCGTGTACTTTGAGTGTGTGTAGAATCTGTCTGATAACCGGTGTTAACTCTGTTGACTGTTTTAGTGTGTGTTATCTGTTTTTTAATTCAAGTAAGGACTGCAGACTTTTGAATTTTTCAAATAGTTCCTATTTTTGCCGGCAAACGCCACCATCAACGATTACTAGTTCAGAACTTAGCTACCAGACGCCACCGCAGTCGGCTCTTGGCAACAAACGTAGGGACCTAAGAGCGTTGTTTACATTCTTAAGCTATACAATTTAGCTTCGCACAGGTGTAATTAGTGGAAGGTTCTTTAAAATGCCAGAAATCTATGACATAGGACCGCCAGCTTTACTTCCCCTCCGAAGAAAGGCATTCTGAGGGATTTTTAACGCTCTTAAAAATTCCGACGACTTTGGCCCGATTTGAACCCACGATTTTGGGCATAAAAGCTCAGCATGCTACCAACTACGCCACCGAAGCCACTCATGATGTGAATATGGTTAGCTTTCATCAGAGAAGAAAATTAGCTTTTGTGAATTGGGGTTGGGTGTGGGAAGGGGGGATCGGCGGTGGGGTGGGAGTGATTGTAACCAGGCACCATAATGTCAACAACATGTCATCATAATTCGGGTATAACCGAAGAAATAAGGTACAATTCTGCATTTTTTGGCATTTTTTAGCAACTTTTGAAAAATGACATTTTTTTCGAAGCGCCATATCTCGGTAAAGAATTGACATACTGTACAAACATGTTTCAACAGTCAAAATTGTAGGAAATTTAACATTCTACAAAAACGCATAAGAATTCTATTGCCATAGGACGTAAGGGAAAAAAGTTATTGAGGACAAACTGGAGGAAGGTCGAAACTTTTGCAGTTTCCTCCCCCCTCCTCTTTGCGCAAAGGGTCCTCGAGGTCCAAAACTTGGGAAAATGTTAACTAACCATCCCTCAACAACATCGCTAAGTTTCATTAAATTCCGACCTTTGTTCACCTAACTCCACTTTTTCCAACCTGTCGACTGGACTATTAAGTTACCCTTCTCATGAGGTTGGCCTCAGGAAGGGCTTCCGGCCGCATATAATTTCATCGCAACTCATCCCCGACCCCGTTGAAATAATACAGACGAAGAGAGAGATAGGGAAATGAGAGGCAAATGCGTGTTCTATTATTATTATTATTATTATACTTTCTTCGATTCGGCCAACTAGGGACCACGTCAATTCAACTGTCTCATCTTCCGAGCTCTAACTACCGCCCAGTGTTCCTTTCTCTCTTGGGACCACACCTTCCCTGTCTTCAGCTTCGGCTTTTCCTGGAAACCTTTGTGCGTACGTAATTTTTTAGGTAGATTTCATTAGAAAGCTAACTATTGCAATGGGTCCCATGTTTCGACTTCCGGAAAATTTCGACATATCTTCGCGTTTCACATCCCCCAGACCCCAAAACCACCGTCAGTTCAAAAGTTTATATATAATTTATGTATATATATATATATATGTATATATATATATGTATATCAGTTTCTTGTGGACACGATAACTGCCGTAATTTCGCACCAATTACTTCGAATTTTTTACCGAATATGTATACCTATAAAATCTCGGTCGAGTTCGTTACTGGGCTAAATCGGTCGAAGGGGGTGAAAATGGGGGGCATTTTTCGAAAAAGTGAAATTTCGCTATAACTCTCTTAATACGTGCAATATCGAATCCATTCAAAGTTCATAATATGTGTCGGATAAGTGCCAAAAATATTTGTCAAATAACTTTTTGATAGCACCAACCATTGACCAAAGGGGTGGAAAAAAGTGGGTTTTTCGGGAAACATTAATCATATCTCTCTTAATAGGCACAATATCAAAACCGTACAAAATGGACAATATTCCCCTAATAATTACCTAAAACTTTTGTCTGAAAGAATTTTTGATATGACCCACCATTACGCCAATGGACGAGAAAAATGATTTCGGAATTATAAGAAAATGCCAAGAGCTATCAGTGGTTGCCATGGCAACACTACTAAATTGATGAGGCATGGGCCATCAGACGTTGCAATGACAACGCACTTGCACGAGATCAGATTCAGTATTTCCATCTGATTAAGTGGTTGGTTGGTTGTTTCTTAAGTTTAGGGGCTGCGACAACGCGGTCATGTAGCCCCGTGTACTTTGGGTGTGTGTGTAGAATCTGTCTGATAACCGGTGTTAATTGAGATGACAGTATTAGTGTGTGTTATCTGTTTGTTAATTTAAGTACTGCAACTAACAATTTTTCAGATAGTTCCTACTTTTGCCGCCAAGCGCCACTGTCAACGACTACGAGGCCAAGTTCAGAACTGAGCTACTAGACGCCGCCGCAGTCGGCTCTTGGCAACGAACATAGAAACCTAAGAGCGTTGTATACATTCTTAACCTATCCAATTTAGCTTCACACAGGTGCAATTAGTGGAACGATCTTTAACATGCCATAAATCTATGACATGGGACCGCCGGCTTTACTTCCCCTCCGATGGAAGGGATATTTAACACTCTTAAAAAATCCGACGGCTTCGGCCGGGTTTGAACCCGGTATCTTGGGCATAGAAGCTCAGCACGCTACCGACTACGCCACCGAAGCCGCCTGGCAAAGTGGGAAGCGGCTTCGGTGGCGTAACTGGTAGCATGCTGAATGTCTATGCCCAATGTCGCGGTTTCAAAGCCGGCCGAAGTCGTCGGATTTTCTAAGAGCACTAGAATCCCTCAGTATGCTTTCCTTTGGAGGGGAAGTTCCAACGTTCGTTGCGAGTTGATGGTTGGGGTGGCATCTAGTAGCCAAGTTCACAGCTAGGTGTCGTTGACGGTAGTACCTGGTAGCAACATTAGGAACTACTGCTTGAAATTGACCGTCTGCAGTACTTACATGAATTAAGACTAATACAGCCATTACAATTCACACCGTGTATCAGACAGATTCTACACTCACTCAAAGTACACGGGGTTAGATGACCGCGTTGTCGCAGCCCCTAAACTGAGGAACCAACCAGAGGTAGATTTCATTAGAAAGCTAACTATTGCAATGGGTACCATGTTTCGACTTCCGGAAAATTTCGACATATCTTCGCGTTTCACATCCCCCAGACCCCAAAACCACCGTCAGTTCAAAAGTTATATATAATTTATGTATGTATTTGTATATCAGTTTATTGTGGACACGATAACTGCCGTAATTTTGTACCAATCACTTTGAATTTTTTACCGAATACGTATACCTATAAAATCTCGGTCGAGTTCGTTACTGGGCTAAATCGGTCGAAAGGGGTGAAAATAGGGGGCTTTTTTTCGAAAACGTGAAATATTGCTATAACTCTCTTAATATGTGAAATATCGAATCCGTTCAACATTCATACTATGTGTCGGATAAAGCCCAAAAATGTATGTTTGAAGAGTTTTTTTTATAGCACCAACCATTGACCAAAGGGGTGGGAAAAAGTGGGGTTTTCGGGAAACATTAATCATATCTCTCTTAATAGGCACAATATCAAAACCGTACAAAATGGACAATATTCCCATAATAATTACCTAAAACTTTTGTCTGAAAGAATTTTTGATATAACCCACCATTATGCCAAGGGATGAGAAAAATAATTTCGGAATTATAAGAAAATGCCAAGACCTATCAGTGGTTGCCATGGCAACACTACTAAATTGATGAGGGATGAGCCATCAGACGTTGCCAAGATAACGCACTTGCACGAGATCAGATTCAGATTTCCATCTAAGTGTGAAGCGGCTTCGGTGACGTAACTGGTAGCATGCTGAATGTCTATGCCCAAGGTCGCGAGTTCAAAACCGGCCAAAGTCGTCGGATTTTCTAAGAGCGCTAAAAATCCGTCAGTATGCTTTCCTTTGGAGGGGAAGTTCCAACGTTAGTTGCGAGTTGCTGGTTGCGGTGGCATCTAGTAGCCAAGTTCACAGCTAGGTGTCGTTGACGGTAGTACCTGGTAGCAACATTAGTAACTACTGCTTGAAATTGACCGTCTGCAGTCCTTACCTGAATTACAGACTAATACAGCCATCCCAAAGTACACGGGGTTACATGACCGCGTTGTCGCAGCCCCTAAACTGAGGAACCAACCAAAATCTCTGCGGTAGATATAATTTTGCGTGAAGAAGTAACAGACCGTTACATAGTTGCACATCAGTGTCGAAACCTAGCATAAGGATAGTGTGACCACAAGTATAAAAATGGACCCCAAATGACAAGAAGGTTACCGTTCCCATAAGACAATAAAATGTTTAAAATAAGCATAAAATGACGAAAAACAAAGTTAATTAAGCTCCAATTATAAAATACCTTCTCGCATTAAATGAGGTCTGATCCTTCTACGAAAATCTGCATATTCTGCCTATTTTCGCCTATCCCCAAGTTTGTCCGGTGAAATCTACCTCCGCCTTCCTGCGTGCCGAGAGGACTTTTTTTTCTTGAAGTGGAACACGCTCCTGGATATCTTTCGGGGAAATTTCCATTTCACGTAGATCTTTCTTAACTTCCGTGAACCATGCCCCTTTGGTTTTCTTATTTTGAAAGTACGTCTATATCCGTTTTGATATCCTGCCAGGGCTCATTCTTGTCACGTGACTATAAAAGGGAATCCTTCTTTTTCGAATCGTGTCACTGATCTTCTGTCTAAAGATATTTTAGTAAGTCTTTCATTCTCCATTCTTTGAATATGTCCATACATTTGTATCGTCTTTTAATTAATTTATTATTATTATTATATTTATTATTATTTTATATTACTTAATGGAACTTGGTTTGGCATTGAGGTGGTGCTCATAGTTTCAAAAAGGCTGAGAAGGCCTGAAGTAACGTTTTGATGATCTGAGAATGTGATAACATTACACGCTGCTCGTGACAGCATGATGTACACACCTTGAGACAAGATCACTGGAACATGGTATTTCACGACAGAAGTCCTGCATCAGTTTCCGTTTATAGAACTACCGCTCTCTAGGAGATAGGTCAGTACTAAAGCACGTTACTCATTAAATGGTCTGGTTATCTACGTAGATTTCAGTGTAAACTTAATGACTCTCGATTCGTGTATATTTGGTATTTTGTTTCATTTAGAGACTTGGGACATGTAGGTCATCAACTCTCTTGACTTTATATCGCCACCATCTTGACGGAAACGTAATGGCGGCCACACAAATGATCAAAGCTTAAATCAAATTACGACTAACCTAATCATCCGATCTCTACCAAATTTTGCAACAACATACCTTTATGGGGGCGGCATCCTTTGACCAAACCAATAGGTCATCAACCTAATAGTTTGCGGATGGCGGCCATCTTTGTGTGAAAATGGATTGCCCCTGTTAATTCGAACACGGTGAAACCCAATGGAACGAAATTTGGTACAGAGGTAGTACTAGCAAAGGGAACCCCAGTGTCATGTTTTATATCGCCGCCATCTTGACGGAAACGTAATGGCGGCCACACAAATGTTCAAAGCTTAAATCAAATTACGACTAACCTAACCATCCGATCTCTACCAAATTTAGCAACAACATACCTTTATGAAGGGAGCATCCTTTGACAAATCTAATAGGTCATTAGCCTAATAGTTTGCGGATGGCGGCCATCTTTCTGTCAAAATCGATTACCCCTATTAATTCGAACACGGTGAAACCGAATGGAATGACATTTGGTACAGAGGTAGCACTAGTAAATGGCTCCTCAGTGTCATGTCTTATATCACCGCCATCTTGACGGAAACGTAATGGCGGCCACACAAATGTTCAAAGCTTAAATCTAATTACGACTAACCTAATCATCCGATCTCTACCAAATTTTGCAACAACATACCTTTATGGAGGAAGCATCCTTTGACAAATCTAATAGGTCATTAGCCTAATAGTTTGCGGATGGCGGCCATCTTTCTGTCAAAATCGATTACCCCTATTAATTCGAACACGGTGAAACCGAATGGAATGAAATTTGGTACAGAGGTAGCACTAGCAAAGGGCACCTCAGTGTCATGTTTTATATTGCCGCCATCCTGAAGGAAACGTAATGGCGGCCACACAAATATTCAAAGCTTAAATCAAATTACGATTAACCTAATCATCCGATCTCTACCTAATTTTGCATCAACATACCATTGTGGAGGGAGCATCCTTTGACCAAACTAATAGGTCATTAGCCTAATATTTTGCGGATGGCGGCCATCTTTGTGTGAAAATCGATTCCCCCTATTAATTCGAACACGGTGAAACCGAATGGAACGAAATTTGGTTTAGAGGTAGCACTAGAAAAGGCCACCTCAGTGTCATGTTTTATATCACCGCCATCTTGACGGAAACGTAATCGCGGCCACCCAAATATTAAAGGCTAAAATGTAATTACGACCAACCTAATAATCTAGTCTCTACCAAATTTTGCAACAACAAATCTTTATGTGGGAAGCATATTCTGACCAAACTGCTAGATCATCAGCCCAATTGTTTGCAGATGGTGGCCAAGTATGTGTGCAAATCGATTCCCCCTATCAATTCAAACACGGTGAAAGCGAATTGAACGAAATTTGGTACAGAGGTAGCACTAGCAAAAGGCACCTCTGTGTCATCTTTTATATCGCCGCCATCTTGACGGAAACGGAATGACGGCCACCCAAATGTTAAAAGCTTAAATCAAATTTCGACCATCCTAATAATTTGATCTCTACCGGATTCTGCAACAACATGCCTTTTTGTGGAAAGCATATTATGACTGACTACAAGGTCATCAGCCCAATAGTTTGCAAATAGCTGCCATGTATGTGTGCAAATCCATTCCCCAGATCAATTCAAACACGGTGAAACCGAATTGAATGAATTTTTTTACAGAGGTAGCACTAGCAAAGGGCGCCTCATATTCATGTTTAATATCCCTATAGCACGTTGTATTTCAACAAGCTACTACAACCAACATTCAATTATACTCCTTGAAAAGGACAAAGATTTATAACAATACCCATGCATTTAGGAGAAAGTAGGCTATATGTTCTTTACTGAACATCTTGTTATTTACCTACTTCTCAGAAGCTATTAACAGGCATAGCTCAACACCTTCAAACGTTACCAATTGTAGGCAATTGGTATATCTGTCGTATACCAGGTGAATCAGCAGCCCCTTACTAAATCGATTGCTGTAACCCAACTAACGCATGTTGGCAGAAAGTTTGATAATTTTCTACCAGCATCCTGTACTGTACTAGTGCACTGAAAGCATATCCAGCAAACGATAATGAACCCTATTATTTTTCCCTCGATGTAACTACTGACTAATAATAATTTCTCGGCTTCGGTGGCGTACTCGATAGCATGATGAGCTGCTATGCCCAAGATCGCGGTTTCAACCCCGGCCGAAGTCGTCGGAATTTTAAGAGCGTTGGAATCCTTCAGTATGTCTTCCTACGGAGGGGAAGTAAAGCCGGCGGGCCCATGTCACAGATTTATTGGACGTAAAATATCCTACCACTGCGATTGGTAGTGTGTAGCAACATTTGTAGGTTATATTTGGCTAGTTAGAAACGCTCTACCAAGTTTCAACGTTCGCCGCTAGGTATTAGTGATAGTAGCATCTGGTAGTCAAAATTGGAACTACTTTAAATTAAACTTGCAGGGAGGCCACGGGCGTTCAATTATAATACCTTGCTATGGCCATTGGCTGCAATTCATATATTATATAAACCAATGCCACTTTGTTCATGGAAATTACCTCATATGAAGAGTACATTAGCCTTTGAAATTTACTGAGTGTTCAAAGGTCCATTTTACGGAAGTGCTTGAGGGAATTTCCCTTATTATGCCAAATAATAGTTGTTGATTCATGGGGATTGTTGTTTTAAGGGGTGAATATTCAAAGTTATCTACCACTAACGATAAGGGTGATAGACCTAGTGAAAATGAAAAAAAAAACATGTAAACTATTCCTCTTAATATTGGTTTACATCTAACTTGTGGGCGGATGACCTCGCTGTTACGCCCCTTAAAACCTCCATAACTAACTGTCCAACCACATATTAACTTACATACTGGAAAAAGAAATTGACAAAGAAAGCAATAACGGAAATAAATGACGGGGACCGAATATGCCCTCAAACGTCGAGGAATGAGAACTGGGAAACTTGGCAGGAGGTAAAAACATGAAAGTCAAATGGGTAAGGGAAAGAGGAGATGATCCGCCGTAAAGACACTGCAAATAGGACCCAGCTCAGGAATCCCTCGGAGTCACCAACACGCGAACATACCAGCCTGGAGCCCTTGAGGGTGTAGCGCTATGTAGGGTGCACCATAAGTGGTGGGGCTACACACATTCTGCCTCCTATAGAACCTCTTACAGTACGGAGAATATACCATGAACAATAAAGTCGGTTTCCTCGAAGATTGAGGCTATTAAAAAGAAATAAACCGGAACCAGTGAAGGCAGCAAAATGAAAGACACTCTAGACCTCGAATACTCTAATACTGGCGTTCTCAATTTTTTCTGAGACTGTGAGCACCACCGTCATGCCCCACCAAGTACATAAGCATCATTAAGATAATAATAATAATAATAATAATAATAATAATAATAATAATAATAATAATAATAATAATAATATAAATAAAAACAACATTGCAACAAGTATGTGCCTCTATTTCCTTTTACTATCTCTCTCTCCCTCTGAAGTGCTGAAATAGCTAGAGATTCACCGCTCATCAGGCATGCTGCAACTGCTTGCATGACTCACTCAAATAAGATACATTTACGTGTGGGCAGTTTGCGGTACTGATAAAACAAGAAAGGAAAAAGGAGGGAAGCTTGCAGTTTAACGTGACCGTCAATCTCTAGATCATGAGCCACAGGATCTCCTTTTTACGTGGAATCCGAACCACAGGACATGGCTGTCCAATTATTTTTGCAGTAGATTATTTCCCAAAATGATCACAGTTTTGACTGTCAATAATAATTATTACGATGAAAACACTATTATTCCGCTTCATGCAACAAAATTTGAATTGAAGAATGGTTCTCAGGGGAGCTTGTGCTCGTGAGCACGAAAGCACAAAATGTAATTTAAGGAGCACCGTGGTGCACGTGAACACCAGGTTGAGAACGCCTGCTCTAATACCTTCGGAGCTGGAAGAGAACAAGACTTCACTGAGGGCGATCGACAGTTTTTATTAACAGTTGGCAGCCCTGGTTACTCTTAAGAATCGGCATAGTCATATCTGTTATGGTACACATAGCACACACGAAATTTGGTTGAAATCCAAATGATAGTATAGAAGTTACATGTATTTAAAGTTGGACCTCTCAGCAAACTTAGAATCATGCTGGTAGCACTGACGTATATAAGTTACTCCAAATTAATATAGAATGTCAGGTACTATACGTGTGCATAGCTTAAAGCTGTCGGCTTGCATACTTTCTGATATATGGGTATTTGGATTTAAAAAATTGAGAGCATTTATCAACAGTTGTCAGCCCTAGTGGCTCTTAAGAATAAGCTCAGTCATATCTGTTTATGTACACACAGCACATACGAAATTTGATTGAAATCCAATTGATAGTGTAGAAGTTATATGCATTTAAAATTTGGACCTATCAGCAGGCTTATAATCATTTTGGCAACACTGCCTTGTATGGCCTCTTGGAAATTAAACTGCAATATTATTATCTATACGTGTGCACATTTTGAAAAACCTCCTTTCATTCTTTCCAAGGTATCCAGCATGGAGCTCAAATTTCAATTGCGATTTTTTAGCAGTTGGTAGCACTGGCATCATTTTCAAATATGGCCGTGAGATATTCAGGTATAGATCTTTACTCATACCAAATTTTGTTTCGATTGCTGCAGCCGTTAAGGAGTTGATAGGGGGGACACATACACAGCCCGACAGACAGACAGAAGGACCGACAGACAGGCACACATTTGCCCGATCTCATAAGTCTACTTTTTCCTCATTTTTGCCAAATGTGAAAAGTAGGCTAGTAAAAAAGTGGAGCCTGGTACAAATAAGTAAAGGAAAAATTTACAAGACCTTAAGGCCAGTGGGACTCTACCGCACAGAATGTTGGCCAGCTTCAACCAAACACGAACAAGCCCTCCATGGTATGGAAATGAAAATGCTGCGTTGCTCCATGGGTATTGCAAGACTTGACCATGTCAGTAATGAACATGTAAGGAAGCAAATGGGAGTTGCAGCAATTAAAGACAAAATGAGGGAAGGAAGTCTTCGCTGGTATGGGTAGGTCACTAGAAGTGATGAGTACTCTGTGATAAAAACGGCCCTCCAATACGATCCAGGAGGGCATCGACCCCGTGGGTGCCCAAAGAAACGATGGATAGAAGCAGTGAAGACCTGCGGTGTGCGGTCTCAAACCTGAAGATGCCCTTAACAGGAAGAAGTGGCAAGCAACTACCAAGCAAGTGGACCTTGCGGCAACGCGGGAAATACGCTAGGAAAGAAGGAAAGAATAAATATTGAACTCAGTTGGGATCTCGTGGTCACCAACTCACGTCCCATTAGCTGTGAAAGGAAGCTTGTAGTTTAACGTGACCGTCAATCTAGAGATCATGAGCCACGGGACCTCCTTTTTACGTGGAATCCGAACCACAGGACATGGCATTTCACTTCGAAAATCTCACATGCTTTGACCGGGAATCGAACCCGGACCGCCTTGGTGAAAGGCATACAGCTAGACCGCTGAGCCACCACGCCCCCCCCCCCCCCATTAGCTGTGAGCCCCAGGGGAAGTGTTATCTATTATTATTATTATTATTCTTTCTTCGTTATGCCCACTTAAAGAGCGCGTTTGAACTTGTTAACTTGGGTTGATGGCTTTTCCTCTTTCGTCTTCTTCTGCTTATTCTCCTCCTTCTACTTCTTCTTCTTTTCCTCCCAGAATTTCTTCATGAACTCACTATGCTGTTTCTTGCGTTCTTCTGTCCATTGTTTTCCAGTGGTCAATTTAGCTTTCTCCATGAAAGTGTGCTTTGCAACCAGAGTTCCAAAGGCCTTGCAATTCCTGATGGTATCTTCTGTGATGGTTTTTCTTTCTCTTAGTTCTGCTTGATTTCTTCTAACTATCTGATTTTGACCTTCTTTGAATTTATTAAATCAAGCAGTATTTTTTTGCATATCTAGTGTCATCCATTCTGCAGACCATAGAATTTCAATCGTCTTCTGCGTACAGTATCGGTGAACTTATTATTATTATTATTTATATTCAGAAGGCTTGTGACTGCAAGTTTATAAAATTCGAATTGGAGACTTCAGTAGCGCCTCTGCGGGCCATGGAGCGGCATCACAAATGAGTAATATCGGTATAATCATCAGGTAAGAAGTAGGAATGTCTCGTAAATATTTATCTTTCCAGGTATGGTCTGGACAAACAATCGTGGAAATGGAAGTCACGTACACTTGAGAAGAACCGGACCTCAATATTACAGAAGCTTCCGTTACCTACTGTACGTGAGGATATTGAGATGATGAGATCCGCCTTCCACTAGTTAATTTAGTATCGTAACGTGCGTTAGCTGTGGAGAGATGCGGTAGCTACGCCAATTCCTTTCTCTTGCCTTTACTTCTAACAGCTAAATACAAAGTTTGTACATTATAGTAGCAAAACCAGCGCAAAGTTCTCGTATGAATATTGAGTGAATAGAGGAAGAAAGTAGAAAACTGTTAATACGGCATCAAGGACGAGAGGATGGATTTGGCACAACCACTTGAACCAAATAGTGAGGAAATACTGCAAACTTTGAAATTAATTTTTGAGGAAAATAAAGTATGAATTCTAATACCAGAGAGAATGATGAACCCTGAGATGTTCAGTTCAATGTTGTATTCTTAATATAAATAAATAAAAAAATAAAAATAAAAAAATAAATAAATACATATCTACAAAGTCCCCGATTCTCGGATGTAACGAGTAAACGCTAGAGCCATTAGATTGATCTTGATTTAAACTAATTTTACAACTAGGTGATCTAAGAGATCGCCGCGACATAACTGCTCTGTCTATATGAGAGATGCGACTAATGCTGGGTTAAGGAAAACACGCCAAATTCAGAAAGTTATTTCAGGAACCTTCACAGAATTTATGCCAACAATAAGGAATCAGGGGTAATATTAAATGAAAAATATTTTCTTTCAAATCTGTAGGTCAATGTTACCAAGCCACTTTAGGTTACTTTGATTCTCGTGTGTTTTCTCACACACAAGCCTATATTCATCCGGGCCACACACTACAAAATACAGTACATGTGAATTTAAGGGAATCCGGAATGTCCTATGTTATTAATATATGAATTGTTGCCAATGCGTCAGCGTCAGCGCCCAAGCAAACGAAACCGGTGGAGCCGGTTTCGTTGCGTGATTTTTAGCCTCTCAGCCCACTGGGCCTTTAGAGCTATGTTAAGGGTAGAGACTTGTTTATGGAAACTTAATGGATTAAGGAATGGTTTGGGTATGTTACATTGAATCAAGCAGGCCAGAATATCACCTCAGGTTGGGTGGTGGGAAGGATTGGGAAGTTTGGAAGTGGGTAGGTTAGAGAGAGGTGGATTGCAGCTGCATATAGAATTAAAATAGCGGAGACAAAAAGAAGTAGCAAAAAGCAGGGACGACAGTGAACGGGGCATTAAGTGCAGAGGTGTCATGGTAGGGCGATCGAACCCGCGGACCGCGGAACTCCATCCCGAGTAAGCCGCCCGAGGCCAGCCACAAGAGCAGATGCTCAGCGGAATAGCGGGGCAAGGTGGGTGTAGCGTGGCAGTAGTTTTACAGGGGAATCGTGGCTAATTGTTGGAGTACAGTACTTAGAGGAATTGTGTAAGGGCTGAGTTCTGGGTTCGAGTGGGCGGTGCAAGTGTGACATGAGGGAGGGGATGGAAGTATTGGCATGTTGTCTTAGTTCAATCTGCCTTCGCTTAATAGCGGTCTTGATGTATTTGCAACCAAGATGATGATCATCACACCTGTTACAGCGGGTCCTGTGAGGGCAATTAGAAGCATTATGGTCCAATCTTTGGCAGTTGAAACATTTTGTAGCCAATGGTCATAGCAGGCCATTTTTAAATGAACGCCTGTGGGCTCCCAGCAAGATCCATTTAAAGTACTTCCAACGTTGGCTACCAGATGTCACTGTCACTGTCATCTAGCGGTGAACGTTGGAACTTGACAGTGTGTTTCTAACCAACCAAATATCACTTACAAATTTGGCTACACACAACCAACTGTAGTGGTAGGTTCTTTTACATGCCATAAATCTTACATGGCTTTACTTCCCCTCCGAAGGAAGGTATACTGAAGGGCTTAAACGCTCCTAAAAATCCAACGACTTTGGCTGGATTTGAAGCCACGATCTTGAGCATAGCAGTTCAGCATTTTACCGACTACACCACCGAAGCTGCTTGAATGTCCCATATTGCTCATGTTCATTTCTAATCTATTATTTACCTTAAGCTCAGAAACTATCAACAGGATCTAATCGAATTTTTTCAGGGATGTTGTTAAAGACTGTCTCCTTACTTTAACATAGGCTTTTTGAAAATAAATGTATTTTTGATTGCATTATGCTAACAGCACTTTCATGATCATAACCATTTAGTAAAACCAAACTAAAGTAAATTTTGAAAAACGGACGTGTTAATATATAACACATATAAGGAGGAATTACATCTAAAAATTTCAATTCCGTATGCTGGAAAGTTCCGAAAAATGGGAAATTTTCTAGAAAAAATGGAGAAATTAGAACCATGGATTTTTCCAGATTTTAGAACATGCCATTAGAGCATGATTCTTTCTTTCATAGCATGTGCTGCTCTTTTTTTGACTTGGCTTTCCTCCACTTTAAATTCCAGGAAACCTATCGAAATCCTAGAAAAGTAATACAGACTAATCTCTACAAAACAAAGTCCCCGATTCTTGGATGCTACGGGTAATCTCGAGAACCACTGGATGGATTATGATGCGGTTTTCACCGTTCTGTAAAGGACTTCTTGAGGAAGGTTTCTCTAGAAAATCATTACTTGATGACCAAATAAAGACGAGCAGTAACGATTTCAGTGAATCGAGTCGAAGAAAATCCTGCCGTCCTTTCGCCATTCAAGCTTACGCTGTGCAAACCATTAAAAATATCTATATACTATGAGTGTAAGAATATTGTTCAACATGAAAAGTTCTACGAAAAAGTCCCGGACAGCATTTCTCTATCTTTGGTACATCACCCACTATGAGTGTTTTTATTTACTATTTCATTTCTTCCAACAATCTCCATTCAGAGGGAGTTTAAATTACTAGATTCGGAGCAAGTTTACGAGCGAGCATGTCGCCCCAGCTTCGGCCAGCATCAAACTGTCGAGTCGTGTCGAATTAAGACTTCAGAGAAGAGTATCTGTGTTTGGAGTTTCGCTGTTCACCTCGGCTTTTCTGAATTGCCTCAGAGACTTGACGTCCGTGAGCCTTTTAAGCTTAGGCCGGGTGAACCGTCAAAGATCCCGGGTGAAGCTGGGGCAGGTTGCTAATAAGATATATTAGGATAACATTACTCTTCTTCCATACCAAGCACTAGCATCAATTTTTATGTGGTTTGAATTTCCTTTACCCTAAATTCTAACGCAGACTCTTTCTTAAAAATAATGTTTGGTGTAATATAAGGTGCGTTCAAAAATTAACGAGCCGGAGGCTGGAATGCGCAAACCGGTGATGACATCGGCTAATCGTGGCGTGTGTAACGAGGTGTGGTTCCAACCAGAGCGTGGAAGGCCACAGCCGGTCGCTAGAGGGCACGCGTGCACGTCACGTGACGATACAAAACGAGCAGCAGCATTCATCAATCGTCCAACGCTGCCAGTCGCATTGCAAACAGTGACATGGAGGCGTCAACTGAAGAGCAAAGAGGTGTTGTTCGGTTTCTGATAGCGGAAGGAGTAGGGGGAACGGACATTCATCGCCGCATGTCAAAAGTGTACGGCGAACACTGCGTATCCCTTGCAAGGGTCAAGGCATGGCACAAGCACTTCAGGGAAGGACGGGTTTCGTTAGCCGATTATGCCCGGTCTGGGGCACCCCCCTGCATTACCGATGACGACGTCCAGCTGGTTGATGCACTCATTACACAGGACCGCCGAGTGACAGTGAACGCCATAGCCGCCGTGGACACTCCACGACAATGCACGACCTCATACGGCCAACACAGTCGCGGCACTCCTGCAGAAATTCAAATGGGAGGTTCTCGGCCACCCTCCATACACTCCAGACCTCCCTCCCTGTGATTACGCCATGTTTGGTCCCCTCAAAAGGGCTCTGCGGGGCCAACGATTCACCTCGGATGCCGACGTTCAGCTGTACCTGCGGAACTGGTTCACATCGCAGCCCAGGGAATTTTATGAGACAGCCATTCACCGCCTCGAGTCACAGTGGGGCAAGTGCCTCAACAGCCAGGGCCAATACTTCTAACATACAGGTACTGGTTTCTGTAATTATGCCTCCGGCTCGTTACTTTTTGAACGCACCTTATAGTAATAAAAATAAGAACGCATTTTGGCAAGAGTTTACTAATAGGATACACGGTTGTGGGAGAGTATAAGGAAAGTATCCTCAGGAATGAGATATGTATCGGTAGAAATCTGAAAGTCCTCAGGTAAGTTTTGCGCAAAAAACAATGTTGACAATTCTGAAGATTTTGGGCATAACAATAGGCATTTTGCAACATCGTGGTCATAAAGTCCCGTGTACTTGAGTGTGTATGTGTGAGTGAGTCTGATAACCTGTGTGATAGTGATGACTGAATTAGTGTGTGTAGTTGTAAATAAGGTGAGAATTGGGATGGAGGCGGCTATTGCCTTAGATTAGGAACCATCCTGGCATTAGCCTGGAGTAGAAGTGGAAAAACACGGTAAGCCACTTCCACGATGGTTGAGGTGGGAATCGAAGCCACCTCTTCTCAGTTTTGCCTCATGAGGCTGAGTGTATCCCGTTCTAGCCGTCAGGCCAGAATTACATTTCTTGGCAGAGTCCGTAATCAGACCCGTGCCTCCGTAGGGACAGCGAAGAGTCATAGCCACTACACAACGAGGCAGACGAGTAAAAGTGAGAAGCCACGGAACACCACTTCCATGATGGCTGAGGTGGGAATCGAACCCACCTCTTCTCAGTTTCGCCTCACTTCCAACCCTCAGACCACAACTAAACGTGGTCTCTTATAATGGATGCAGGATCGAATCCTGGCGCAGCCAGTGGGCATTTGAGGATGCGCAAATGCGAGAGAGCCATGATAGTAGATTTACTGGCACGTTAAAAATCTCCTTCGGGGCACAATTATGGCACCCCGGCGTCTCTAAAAGTCGCAGTAGTTAAATGGGACCTAAAACCAATACCATTATTATTATTATTATTATTATTATTATTATTATATAGTTGGAATTATGCTGAGGAACCAGCTTAGCTGGGATATGGTCACTTTCTTCGTTGAGGTGGTCCTTCGTCAGAATACGTCTTATGGGGTCTTGCACGATTTGGTTGATTAAGTCTGCGATCCGTGGACTGAGTATGAATTGATAAGTAAGAAGGTGCTTGTGAAGCAAAGAAAATGGCTCCATCCTGAAGTAAAACGAAAGTGGTACCGGGATTTATTTTGTCAAAAGGATAGGGTAGGAACCCCACACACTTGAGGACTGTGGGCTCTTCTCAATAACGTTTGTAAGATTTTCCACTTCCCTCGTAAAAGAAAAAGATAAACAAATAGTATTATTATAATGAAAACTACCAGAGGGATTTAATGATTAAAAAAATATCATTGAAGCACTGTGTATGGCAACTCTTTTTTGCAAACAAATAATATACTTGGTTGGAGTTTTCAATTCTTCAAGTCTATTCCCACTCGTTCAATCTAACCCCAGTTTATGGTTTCACAAACCCCTTAATGAAGCAACAACAAGTTAGGTTGTACTCCACAATACACCCTGTGAGCCCTAAGAACCGCCACGTCCGTATTTTTATTCCTAAATCATACGTTTCTTTGAGATCCAGACTTAATGGATTTCTTACTTGTCTTTAAAATATCCTTTAATAATAACAGAGCTATGAAGGACATGTTTTTCTTTATATAATATTCAATTTCTTCGTTGTAATTACCCCCAGAAACTCAATTTTAATGAAGATATTTGTAATTAAATTGGATTGCTTTTATGAAAAATCTTAATTGAGGTAAAAGTGTAGTGCTCTACACAGGAAAGCAATAATATAGCAGAGCATGGCTTTTAGAAAGGAATTAATTAATGTAAGTCCCTGGAGCGGAGTTGTTTGCATCAGTAACTTGCTTTCGTTCCACCGGCATTACGCAACGACGACATCCAGTCTTCAGAACACAGGCTCACTTATTATTATGTTGGAATTGAAATGCTAGATATGAAAAGAGCAATGGCATATTTTAAGAGAAAATGAGTTCGGGGTAAATTTTACGAGGGCAAATTCTTTTTAACCTCCAATTGCAAATAAAGTTTTTTAAACATCCCTCTCGGCAGGCCAGAAGATGAAGGTAGATATCACCGGGCAAATAAAAATATATTGATTTCACTATATTTGCCGATACCTACAAAAGTTCCACATGTTCATCATACGTGAATCCCCATCTTCTTATAATTCCGAAAACATATTTTGCTCATCACTTAGCGTAAGGGTGGGTCATATCAAAAATTCATTCAAACTAAAATTTTAGGTAATTTTTAGAAGGTCTATTGACTATTTTAAATGGTTTGATATTATGCCTACTAAGCGGCATCGGTAGCATGCTGAACTGCTGTTCCCAAGATAGCGGGTTCAAACTCGGCCGAAGTCGTCGGTTATTTTAAGAGCGTTAAAACTCCTTCAGTATACCTTCCTTCGGAGGGGAAGTAAAACCGGCGGGTGGTCCCTTGTCATAGATTTATGGCATGTAAAAGATCCTTCCACAGACTAAACTTGTGTGAAGCCAAGTTGTTAGGTTAGATTTCGTCGGAACGCTCCATCAAAGTTCCAACGTTCACCACTAGGTATCATTGATATCTGGTAGCGAAAGGAACTACTTGAAAATGAACGGGACTTGTAGCTCACCCTAAGGGTGTCCGCTGGAAACAGCTACAGACCCTGGCAAGCCGAACATGTCCTCGGACATTCCCGGCACTAAAAGCCATATGATAAATAAATAAGTAAATAAATAAATAAGGGAGATATGATTTTTTTCCTCTCAAAACTGCATTTTTCCCAGTCCTTTGGTCAATGGATGGAAAAGAACCCTCCTCTTCTCACTGTTACTTCACGAGGCTAAATGTACCGCGTTCCAGCTCTCTGACCAGACTAAATTTCTTGGAAGATCCGTGAACAGCACCCGTATGTCCACAGCGAACAACCCAAAATGCTAACCGCTATGCTAAAAAGTGGATAATTATTCTTTCAGTAAAGGGAAAAGGTGTAAGATGCTCGGCTCTAAGTTTGAACTCTAGGCGTACATCGGGTGTTCAAAACCTTCTCATCGAAATTGCTGCAGAAGCTGTTTAATTTCAGTTGCACTGTACTGTAAGGTCTGGAGTAGTAGGAGGCGGCACTGACCATAATTTAGATATCAACATGATTTTGCCCAATTAGATTAGGTGAAAAACTAAAGGAAGTAGGAGAATTCTGTTACTTAGGAAGCAAACTGACCAGTGATGGACGAATCAAAGAAGATATAAAAAGAGCGTTTATTTATTTATTTATTTATTTATTTATTTATCGTATGGCTTTTAGTGCCGGGAGTGTCCGAGGACATGTTCGACTCGCCTGAGTCTGTAGCTGATTCCAGCGGACACCCTAAAGGGTGAGCTACGAGTTCCGTTCAATTTCAAGTAGTTCCAACTTTCGCCACCAGATATCAATGATACCTAGTGGTAAACGTTGGAACTTTGATAGAGCGTTCTGACGAAATCTAACCTAACAAATTTTGCTTTTCACAAGTTTAGTCTGTGAAAGGATCTTTTACATGCCATAAATCTATGACATGGGACCGCCGGCTTTACTTCCCCTCCGAAGGAAGGCATACTGAAGGATTTTAACGCTCTTAAAAAATCCGACGACTTCGGCCGGGTTTGAACCCGCTATCTTGGGCACAGCAGTTCAGCATGGTACCTACTACGCCACCGAAGCCGCGTTAAAAAAGAAGGAAAGCTTTTCTACAGAAAAGGAATCTGTTGACATCGAATATAGATTTAGGTATTAGGTAGTCATTTTTGAAGGCCTTTGTCTGGAGCGTGGCGCTCTATGGAAGTGAAACTGTGACTATTGGAGCAACAGAAAAGAGGAGAATTGAAGCGTTTGAATTGTGGTGTTACAGGAGAATGATGAAGATCAGATGGGTACATAGGGTTACAAACAAAGAGGTATTAAGACTAGTGAGAGAGGAGAGATGTTTCTGGCGACTGCTATTGAAGAGAAGAGATAGGTTGGTAGGAAACATACTAAGACACCTAGGAATAGCAAGCTTAATAATTATGGGAGGAGGAGTCGAGGACAAGAGCTGTAGAGGTTGACCAAGGTTAGAATATATTAAACAATTTGCCTTGGATGTAGGGTGTGGTAGTTATGTAGAGATGAATCGATTACCTCAGGACAGGGAGGCATGGATGGCTGCATCAAACCGGTCAAAAGACTGAAGACTCAAACAATAACTATCTATGTAACACACTTTAATGACAAAACAATAATATTATTCTCTGATAAAAGGGGGAATTTATGATTGAGCATTTCGACCATCACGTGGTCAGTATCAGATCCTGATGACTAGGGTTAAAGTTTAAAATTTCACATATATATTTAGAAATAGCCTATGTTTTGCTATACTATAATATAAGCTTGTCTAGTATTTATGATTCGCAGGGAATTTCGTTATCCTATTTTATGATGTTGCATTAGGCCTATACGTCCACGATCATCACAGGAATATTATGAAAGTGTCAATATTCGAGCTATACAAAAATATATTAAAATAGAGCATGCACACTGATTTCTACTTAAAGTTAAGAGTCTTAACCGTTAGATTATCCTATTCAGGCACAGTCGCCGCATAGGTGTTCACGCTTGACTAACTTGCACCTTAAAAGCATAATTTGATAGTTTGCACAGGCAACACTTTAAAAAATCCATCAAAACGTCATAAATTTAGTGACCATCCCAGCGGCTTCGGTGGCATTGTTGGTAGCATGCTGAGCCTCTATGTCCAAGATCATGGGTTCAAACCCGGCCGAAGTCGTCGGATTTTTAAGAGCGTTAAAAACCGATCAGTATGCCTTCTTTCCGAGGGGAAGTAAAGCTGGCGGTCCCATGTCGTAGATTTATGGAATGAAAAAGAACCTTCCAATAACTACACTTGTGAAAGCTAAAATTAGTAAGTTAGTTTGATAACGCTATATTATTTCCAACTTTCATTGCCAGATGCTAGATGCGATGGTATCTAGTAGCCAAGTCCGCAGCTAGGTGTCGTGGACGGTACCATTTGGTAGCAAGAGTAGGAACTACTTGAAAAATTGATCGTCTGCAGTCCTTACCTGAATCACAGATAACATATACACTAATACAGCCATCAAAATTAACACCGGTTATAAGACAAATTCTACACACACCCAAAGTACACGGGGCTACATGACCGTGTTGTCACAGCCCCTAAACTAAGGAACCAACCAACCAGAGACCATCCCTGCATTGGCCTGGAGTTGAGGTGGGAAATACACAGAACACCACTTATAGGATGTCATAGGTTGGTATGGATTTTTCACGCGGTATAACATACACGTGATACTTTTTTCAGGTGGAATCACATATTTACCAGCCAATATAATTGGTCATATATTCATGTTGACCGACTGAAAGTTAATATCCAATTGTTAGTAAAGCAACACTGAGAAAGGGATTCACAGCTTCCTTAAGACTGATGATAGCTTGACAGGCGATACCTGTCCTCTCTTAGTTTTCTTCCTCTTCTGTAGTCCGAAGCAAATCATCATAATACACTATTCAAAACGCTAAAGTGTACGTTTCATAAAACTCAAGCTCTTAAATCAAAGAGATTTAGAAGTTACAGTTTGTACCAAAATATTCCAAATCGTCTCAATATTGCTGGAAAAATCTTTCTTTCCGTGAAACGAAAATATATCTCTTATATAAAAACAAGTGTCCTGACTGACTGACTCATCATCGGCCAGCCAAAACTATTAAAGCTAGAAACATGAAATTTTGGGAATATGTTCGTTGTAAGTCGAAAACGCCCACTAAGGAAGGGTTTTTGGATATTCAGTTTCTAAAGGGGTGTTAAGGGGGTACACCTGCATTTCATTGAATAACAATATCTCCAGATTGCTTTCATTGGGGGATTTGATACTCGGCATATAAACTCATCATTAAAAATAAGAAGATACGTGTCTGAGGGTTTTTCGATGTGGTGTATATTTTGAGGTGAAAGGGGTGAAAAGTGGGGTTGAAGGTTTCCTAACCGAGCGTGTATCTCTTAAACGACATAGGCGAGGAGTTTGGACCTCAGCGGAAAAAAATCAGCATAAAAAATAACAAAATAGGTGTTTGACCGTTTTTTCATAAATCCAATATAAGGGGCCCATGGGGAGGGGTGAAAATATGGGGAGGGGGGAGGAAACGTAATATGTCTGAGTGTAAAGTTATACATGGCCTATGTTGTAGACAATAACACATTACATCTTTTTTGTCTCTTGCTATTTCATCATACGACGAATACTTAGGGAGTTATTAATGATTTTGTACTTTTTGGCCGGAATTTTCTAAGTCCCAGGAATGGCATAAAAATTGATTCGAATGAAATTTCGAAAAATAGTTTTTTTTAATACTTTTATTATATTTTTCACGTCTTTTAGGGTCCGGAACCAATATGATATTTTGATGTTTTTTTTCGTCCCATGCATTTTTGGTTTCAGGTGATAGAATTATTTTCCACTAGGACCGATGCTTATCTCTTATATAAAAACAAGTGTCCTGACTGACTGACTCATCATCGGCCAGCCAAAACTATTAAAGCTAGAAACATGAAATTTTGGAAATATGTTCGTTGTAAGTCGAAAACGCCCACTAAGGAAGGGTTTTTGGATATTCAGTTTCTAAAGGGGTGTTAAGGGGGTACACCTGCATTTCATTGAATAACAATATCTCCAGATTGCTTTCATTGGGGGATTTGATACTCGGCATATAAACTCATCATTAAAAATAAGAAGATACGTGTCTGAGGGTTTTTCGATGTGGTGTATATTTTGAGGTGAAAGGGGTGAAAAGTGGGGGTTGAAGGTTTCCTAACCGAGCGTGTATCTCTTAAACGACATAGGCGAGGAGTTTGGATCTCAGAGGAAAAAAATCAGCATAAAAATAACAAAATAGGTGTTTGACCGTTTTTTCATAAATCCAATATAAGGGGCCCATGGGGAGGGGTGAAAATATGGGGAGGGGGGAGGAAACGTAATATGTCTGAGTGTAAAGTTATACATGGCCTATGTTGTAGACAATAACACATGACATCTTTTTTGTCTCTTGCTATTTCATCATACGACGAATACTTAGGGAGTTATTAATGATTTTGTACTTTTTGGCCGGAATTTTCTAAGTCCCAGGAATGGCATAAAAATTGATTCGAATGAAATTTCGAAAAATAATTTTTTTTAATACTTTTATTATATTTTTCACGTCTTTTAGGGTCCGGAACCAATATGATATTTTGATGTTTTTTTTCGTCCCATGCATTTTTGGTTTCAGGTGATAGAATTATTTTCCACTAGGACCGATGCTTATCTCTTATATAAAAACAAGTGTCCTGACTGACTGACTGACTCATCATCGGCCAGCCAAAACTATTTAAGTTAGAAACATGAAATTTTGGGAATATGTTCGTTGTAAGTCGAAAACGTCCTCTAAGGAAGGGTTTTTGGATATTCAGTTTCTATAGGGGTGTTAAGGGGGTACACCTGCATTTCATTGAATAACAATATGACACGACTCTGACGCGAGCGAAGCCGCGGGTACCTGCTAGTCTCTTATATAAAAACAAGTGTCCTGACTGACTGACTCATCATCGGCCAGCCAAAACTATTAAAGCTAGAAACATGAAATTTTGGAAATATGTTCGTTGTAAGTCGAAAACGCCCACTAAGGAAGGGTTTTTGGATATTCAGTTTCTAAAGGGGTGTTAAGGGGGTACACCTGCATTTCATTGAATAACAATATCTCCAGATTGCTTTCATTGGGGGATTTGATACTCGGCATATAAACTCATCATTAAAAATAAGAAGATACGTGTCTGAGGGTTTTTCGATGTGGTGTATATTTTGAGGTGAAAGGGGTGAAAAGTGGGGGTTGAAGGTTTCCTAACCGAGCGTGTATCTCTTAAACGACATAGGCGAGGAGTTTGGAACTCAGCGGGAAAAAATCAGAATAAAAAATAACAAAATAGGTGTTTGACCGTTTTTTCATAAATCCAATATAAGGGGCCCATGGGGAGGGGTGAAAATATGGGGAGGGGGGAGGAAACGTAATATGTCTGAGTGTAAAGTTATACATGGCCTATGTTGTAGACAATAACACATGACATCTTTTTTGTCTCTTGCTATTTCATCATACGACGAATACTTAGGGAGTTATTAATGATTTTGTACTTTTTGGCCGGAATTTTCTAAGTCCCAGGAATGGCATAAAAATTGATTCGAATGAAATTTCGAAAAATAGTTTTTTTTAATACTTTTATTATATTTTTCACGTCTTTTAGGGTCCGGAACCAATATGATATTTTGATGTTTTTTTTCGTCCCATGCATTTTTGGTTTCAGGTGATAGAATTATTTTCCACTAGGACCGATGCTTATCTCTTATATAAAAACAAGTGTCCTGACTGACTGACTGACTGACTGACTGACTGACTGACTCATCATCGCCCAGCCAAAACTATTAAAGTTAGAAACATGAAATTTTGGGGATATGTTCGTGGTAAGTCGAAAATGCGCACTAAGAAAGGATTTTTGGATATTCAGGTTCTAAAGGTGTCTTAAGGGGGTACACATGCATTTCATTGAATAGCAATATCTCCGGCTTGGTTTCATTGAGGGACGTGATACTCGGCATATAAACGTATCATTAAAAATAAGAAGACACGTGTCTGAGGGTTTTTCGATGTGGTGTATATTATGAGGTGAAAGGGGTGAAAAGTGGGGGTTGAAGGGTTCCTAACGGAGCGTGTATCTCTTAAACGACATAGGCGAGGAGTTTGAAACTCAGCGGAAAAAAATCAGCTTAAAAAATAAGTAAATAGGTGTTTGACCGTTTTTTCATAAATCGAATTTAAGGGGCCCATGGGGAGGGGTGAAATTCTGAAAAAAGAAAATTGAAAGATACAAAGTCCTGACACACTCATCATCGCCCAGCCTAAATTATTGAAGTTAGAAACAAGACATTTTGGGGATATGATCATTATATGTCCAAACCGTCCACTAAGGGAGGTTTTTCGGATATTCAGGTGCTAAAGGGGTGTTAAGGGGGTAAAACCTGCATTTCATTGAATAACAATAACTCCGGATTGGTTTCATTTGTGGATGTGATACTCGGCATATAAACTGATCATTAAAAATAAGAAGACACGTGTCTGAGGGTTTTTCGATGTGGTGTATATTATGAGGTGAAAGGGGTGAAAAGTGGGGGTTGAAGAATTCCTAACGGAGCGTGTATCTCCTAAACGACATAGGCGAGGAGTTTGAACTCAGCGGAAAAACATCAGCCTAAAAGATAAGTAAATAGGTGTTGACCGTTATTTTTTTCATAAATCCAATTTAAGGGGCCCATGGGAAGGGGTGAAATTCGGGGGGGGGGGGCGGGGGACAGGAAAGAAAGTGTCCTAACTTATTGACTGACTCACTCACTCTTCAATCTCAGGAAGTGAAAACTGCTTAAAAATAAGTAAATAAGTGTTCGACAGTTTCTTTTTCATAAATCAAATTTAAGGGGTTCATGGGGAGGGGTGAAATTCTGGAGAAAAAAATGAAAGAAAATGTCCTGACTCACTCACTCACTCACTCACTCATCATCGCCCAGCCATAATTAATGAAGTTAGAAACATGACAATATGGGGATATGTTCGTTGTATGTCAAAACCGTACACTAAGGGAGGATTTTCGGATATTCAGGTTCTAGAGGCGTCTTAAGGGGGTTGAACCTGCATGGGAAGGGGTGAAATTCTGGGGGGGGGGGGACAGGAAAGAAAGTGTCCTAACTGATTGACTGGACTCACTCACTCTTCAATCTCAGGGAGTGAAAGCTGCTTAAAAATAAGTAAATAAGTGTTCGACAGTTTCTTTTTCATAAATCAAATTTAAGGGGTTCATGGGGAGGGGTGAAATTCTGGAGAAAATGAAATGAAAGAAAATGTCCTGACTCACTCACTCACTCATCATCGCCCAGCCAAAATTAATGAAGTTAGAAACATGACATTTTGGGGATATGTTCGTTGTATGTCAAAACCGTACACTAAGGGAGGATTTTCGGATATTCAGGTTCTAGAGGGGTCTTAAGGGGGTTGAACCTGCATTTTATTGAATAACAATATATCACGAGTGGTTTCATTTGTGGATGTGATACTCGGCACATAAACTAATCATTAAAAATAAGCAGACATGTGTCTAAGGGTTTTTCGATGTGGTGTATATTATAAGGTGAAAGGGGTGAAAAGTGGGGGTTGAAGGTTTCCTAACGGAGCGTGTATCTCTTAAAAGACATAGGTGAGAAGTTTGAAACTCAGCGGAAAAAATCAGCTTAAAAATTAAGTAAATCGGTGTTCGAACGTTTTTTCATAAATTCAACTTAAGGGGCCGATGGTGTGGGGTGAAATTCTGCGAAAAAAGGAGAGAAAGTGTCCTAACTGACTGACTAACTCACTCACTCATCAAACTCAGGGGAAAAAGACAGCTTAAAAAATAAGTTAATAGGTGTTCGAGCGTTTCTTCATAATTTCAATTTAAGGGGGCCATGAGCAGGGGTAAAATTCTGGTAAAAATAATTGAAAGAAAATGACCTGATTGACTCACTCACTCATCATCGCCCAGCCAAAATTATAGAAGTTAGAAACATGAAATTTTGGGGATATGTTCATTGTATGTCGAAAACGTCCACTAAGGAAAGATTTTTGGATATTCAGCTTCTAAATGGGTGTTAAGGGGGTAAACCAGCATTTAATTGAATAACAATATCTCACGAGTGGTTTCATTTGGGGATGTGATACTTGGCATATAAACCAATCATTAAAAATAAGCTGACACATGTCTAATGATTTTTCGATGTAATGTATATTAAGAGTAAAGGGGTGAAAAGTGGGGGTTGAAGGATTCCTAACGGAGCATGCATCTCCTAAACGACATAGGCGAGGAGTTTGAAACTCAGAGGAAAACAATCAGCTTAATAATAATAAATAAATAAATAAATACATAAATAAATAATTTAATAAATAGGTGTTCGACCGTATTTTCATAAATCCAATTTAAGGGGCTCATGGGGAGGGGTGAAATTCTGGAAGAAAAACGTCCACTAAGGAAGGAATTTTGGATATTCACTCTCATCGACCAACCAAAACTATTAAAGTTAGAAGAATGATATTTTGGGATTATGTTTGTTGTGCGTCGAAAACGTCTACTAAGGAGGGATTTTTGGATATTCAAGTTCTAAAGGGGTGTGAACGGGGTTAAACCTGCATTTCATTGAAGAACAATATGACACGACTATGACGCAAGCGAAGCCGCGGGTACCTGCTAGTCTCTTATATAAAAACAAGTGTCCTGACTGACTGACTCATCATCGGCCAGCCAAAACTATTAAAGCTAGAAACATGAAATTTTGGAAATATGTTCGTTGTAAGTCGAAAACGCCCACTAAGGAAGGGTTTTTGGATATTCAGTTTCTAAAGGGGTGTTAAGGGGGTACACCTGCATTTCATTGAATAACAATATCTCCAGATTGCTTTCATTGGGGGATTTGATACTCGGCATATAAACTCATCATTAAAAATAAGAAGATACGTGTCTGAGGGTTTTTCGATGTGGTGTATATTTTGAGGTGAAAGGGGTGAAAAGTGGGGGTTGAAGGTTTCCTAACCGAGCGTGTATCTCTTAAACGACATAGGCGAGGAGTTTGGATCTCAGAGGAAAAAAATCAGCATAAAAATAACAAAATAGGTGTTTGACCGTTTTTTCATAAATCCAATATAAGGGGCCCATGGGGAGGGGTGAAAATATGGGGAGGGGGAGGAAACGTAATATGTCTGAGTGTAAAGTTATACATGGCCTATGTTGTAGAAAATAACACATTATATCTTTTTTGTCTCTTGCTATTTCATCATACGACGAATACTTAGGGAGTTATTAATGATTTTGTACTTTTTGGCCGGAATTTTCCAAGTCCCAGGAATGGCATAAAAATTGATTCGAATGAAATTTCGAAAAATAGTTTTTTTTAATACTTTTATTATATTTTTCACGTCTTTTAGGGTCCGGAACCAATATGATATTTTGATGGTTTTTTTTCGTCCCATGCATTTTTGGTTTCAGGTGATAGAATTATTTTCCACTAGGACCGATGCTTATCTCTTATATAAAACCAAGTGTCCTGACTGACTGACTGACTCATCATCGCCCAGCCAAAACTATTAAAGCTAGAAACATGAAATTTTGGGAATATGTTCGTTGTAAGTCGAAAACGTCCACTAAGGAAGGGTTTTTGGATATTCAGTTTCTAAAGGGGTGTTAAGGGGGTACACCTGCATTTCATTGAATAACAATATGACACGACTATGACGCGAGCGAAGCCGCGGGTACCTGCTAGTTTGTATATAAAGTGCGTTAAAACAAGTAAACAAGACCCCGGTTAGAACTGTGTCGCATCGAACCCGCATGGCAGTATAGCCAAGAGGGTGGTATATACTGTTCGGGTCCAAGCTCTATGAACTTGCCGGGTGAGGTAACGCGGGACGCGGGAAGAGAAGGGTCTGTCAACAGCCCGCCGTTTTATCTGTAATTCCTGTCTATTCCAATACTGCTAACATAGGGCCGTTATTCAAACCACTGTGGTGTTGCAAATGAGTGAGTGAGTCACTGACCAATGTATTGGTTCTGTTACTACGCACGGACCGGAAAGCCCCTACATCTCTTCTCATCGTCCCGTGATCCACATTCCTCTCAGGTTCACAGAGCTTGGACACATGGCGTGCCACAAGTAACCGATTGTAACAAATTACCAATCAAAAGATAGAGAATTACCCGCTTCAGTGATGAATTGTACTCTGATTTTATAAAATATGGACAATTGTTATAAGTAATTGCATTTAGCCCCTCGACTTTCAAGGTTAAGAACTGTCGTTACGCCCTGTTCGTGCCAAAACTGTCGGGGTAACGATCCATCGTTATCGGCTTTTTTATTGATTATTTCGTTATTTTTACACTTGATAAATGAAATTTTCAGGGAATATGAAGAAGGCTTTTTTAACTCACGTTTATATTCCGGGGGAACCTGTGACAACCTGTAATTATATGAATTCTTAGAGTGTGAAACATGTGCTCACAGAGTTTCCTGTCTTGTTTATGTCGTGGTTGGTGGCAAACTTGCGTGTATTTTTTATCAGTTTTCGTGGGTAATTTTGAAATCTTGATATTTACCAAGCTATCAAATAATATAGAGTTTCTTTTAACATCACTAGTAGACTTGACAAGTGAATTCCATTTCCCAAAATTACTTTAAAAATTCAAATCTGAAATTTGTAATTCTTCCGTTGTTTTTTTTACATTGAAATCATATTACTCAGATACATGACTTATTTTCAGTAATAACAAGAGATTTATACACTCAATGTTATTAATATTTTATTTTAATATCTTCAATGGCCTCTCTTCCATCTCATTTTAAAAGCTTGGTAATTATGGATGACAGTTTTTACACATCTATCAGATGAGAGCTTAAAAATGAAAGGGTTAGGCAAATAAACAAGACGATGGCCCCTGCCAGAACTGTGATGCGTTGAACCCGCATGACAGTAAAGCCGGGCGGGCGCTTTAACACATGCGACAGTTCTCGCACCCGCCTTCTGGTAGATATATACTGCATTTTAATAATTTTATGTATTTGCTTCTCTGAATATTTTTGGCATGTCCCAGTAGTTGGTATTACATTGTGTTGACAGACTGAAAAGATATAATGTAAAAGACTGAAGAGTCAAAGACACGGAAGCCATATCCCAGTAAGCGGTATCGCAAGTGTGAAGTGAACGACCAGTGTTCCTCAAGAGATGATTGAAAGCCAAGATTAGGTAGACAACAAGAGTCTCGAGACATGCTTCCTGCCTTTATGTTTTAATGGATGCCATCTACTTATAGACGTAATAGCGTCAGATGCTATCAGCGAGGGGAGAGCACAAAAAGAAAAAAAAGATGGTAAGCTATTGGAAGTAGTAGAGCTTTAAAAGTGGTTCGGAATATACCGTAATATAAACTGAGAAGTATCTGACAAAAATATACGCTATTAGTGTCCATAAAAATAAATGAGCTCTGAATAACCGTCAGGATTTTGGAATTTCTGCTGATAGTGAGGTATTTGAAACCAGATGATGACTTTCATACCTGTAGTTGTGTGCTTTAAAGAGAGAATGAAAGTCACGTTAATTTCATTGTACAAACAAAAAGTAGCCATGGAAGGCCATTGACATGATGTGTTGACCGATAAGAAGCAAACGCCAAGTGATGGAAGTATGGCACGTGTTGGAAACCATGCTTTGTATCAGTAATACCACCACCCGACCATATGATCTAAGCAACTGCTAGCTTCACTTGAAATCGCTAAGGTGTAGTGTTTGAAACTGGTTTGATGCAGCTCTTTATACCTCTGTGTCCTGAGTTAGTCATTTCATCTCTACATTGCTACATTCGAGGCAATGTGTTTAACTATGGCCTCCCTTTACGGTTCTTGTCCTCGACCATTCCATAACGAAGCTTGCTATTCCTAGGTGCCTATCACTTCTCTTCGCCAGAAAAACCTCTTCTCCACTCGTGTGTTACTCTATCTACCCCTCTCATCTGCACCATTCTCCTGCAACACTACATTTTAAAAGCCTCTTTTCTTCTCTTTTCTGCTGCGCCAACAGTCCAATTTTTACTTCCATAGAGCACCACGCTCCAGACAAAGGCTTCCAAACATGACTTGCTAACCTAAATCTAGATTTGACGGAAACCCAACTTCTAGAACATCGAGCCCCTCTTTTAAAATGGAATGAGTTTGCCTGAGAGATCAACGTGTAAAACTATTCTCTAATGGCCTATAATGCATGATATTTTAGAAAATGGAATGTAATATTAACAAGAAGTTCCGTGACGAACTAAAGAGCTTACATTTCTTAAAATTTAAGATTCATGCCAATGATTAATCGATATGGATCTATCTAGAATAATGACGAAATTAAGTTGGTAATATCGAAATTTCTAATTAGTTCGAAATACTGTATACCTGGCATAATGTAGCCTAACAGAGCACTACAGTTGGCAGCCCTGGGTACTGAATATATTCTTAGTTCCATCTCTTAAGGTACAGAATACAAAATTTGGTTGGAGTCCAATGAATAGCATGGATGTTACATGCAGTTAAACTTTGGATCCAACAGCGCACGTAAAATCATGTTGGCAACAGTGTCATGCATGTATTGGTCAGAAATAATCTGAAATAATATGATCTATTGTTGTGCCAATTTTGAATGAAATCCATTAGTTAGTATAGAAGTTACATGCATTTTAAAATTGGACTTATCAGCAGGCTTAGAATCATGTTGGCAGCACTGACGTATATTAGTTACTCCAAAGTAATCTAGAATGCCAGGTACTTTACGTGTGCAAAGTTTAGAGCTATTGGCTTGCATTCTTTCTGATATATTGATATTAGGGTAACAAAAATAGAGACAGCATTTATTAACAGTTGGCAGCCCTGGTTGCTCTTAAGAATACGCATAGTCATAGCTGTTATGGTACACACAGCACATACGAAATATGGTTGAAATCCAAATGATAGTATGGAAGTTACATGTATTTAAAGTTGGACATCTCAGCAGGCTTAGAATCATGTTGGTAGCACTGACGTATATAAGTTACTCCAAATTAATATAGAATGTCATGTTCTATACGTGTGCATAGTTTAAAGCTGTCGGCTTGCGTACTTTCTCATATATATTGGTATTTGGATAAAATAAATTAAGAGCATTTTTTAACAGTTGGCAGCACTGGTGGTTCATAAGAATACGTTCAGTCATATCTGGTTATATACACATACAACATAAGAAATTTGGTTGAATTCCAATTGATAGTGTAGAAGTTATATGCATTTAAATATTGGACCTATCAGTAGGCTTATAAACATTTTGGCAACACTGCCATGTATGGCCTTCTGGAAATTAAACTGCAATATTATTATCTATATGTGTGCCGATTTTGAAATAGCTCCCATTCATACCTTCCAAGATATCCAACATGGAGCTCAAATTTCAATTGCGATTTTTCAGCAGTTGGTAGCACTGACATCATTTTCAAATAATGCCGTGAGATATTCAGGTATAGATCTTTATTCCTACCAAATTTTATTTCGATTGCTCTAGCCGTTTAGGAGTTGATAGGGGGGGGGGCACACACACAGCCAGACAGACAGACAGACAGAAGGACAGACAGAAGGACAGACAGACAGACAGACACACATTTTCCCGGATCGATCTCATAAGACTACTTTTTCCTCATTTTTGCAAAAAGTGAAAAGTATGCTAAAAAAATTAAGGATGCATTCGGACAAAAGATAATGTCCTTTTTAAACGAGCAATTTTGTACAGAAGCAAGAAGTTCCGTGACGAACTAAAGAGCCTACTTTTCATGCCAATGATTATTCTCCAGTATATGAACCTATCTAGAATAATGACGAAATTAAGTTGGTAATATCGAAATGTCTAATTAGTTCGAAATAGTCCTGGTATAATGTAGCCTAATAGAGCACTACAGTTGGGAGCCCTGGTGCCTGAATATATTCATAGTTCCATCTCTTAAGGTACAGAATAAAAAATTCGGTTGAATTCCAATGGACGTTACATCAGTTAGTCATTGGATCTATCAGCACGCGTAAAAGCATGTTGGCAACAATGTCATGCGTGTGCTGGTTAGAAATAATCGGAAATATTATATCTTGTTGTGCCAATTTTGAATGAAATCCATTTGTTAGTATGGAAGTTACATTTATTTTAAAATTGGACCTATCAGCAAGCATAGAATCATGTTGGCAGCACTGACTTATATTAATTACGCCAAATTAATCTAGAGTGTCAGGTGCTATACGTGTGCAAACTATAGAGCTGTTGGCTTGCATACTTTCTGATATATTGATATTAGGGTAAAAGAATATAGACAGCATTTATTAACAGTTGGCAGCCCTGATTGCTCTTAAGAATACTTATAGTCATATCTGTTATGTTACACATAGCACATACAAAATTTGGTTGAAACCCAACTGATAGTATAGAAGTTACATGTATTTAAAAATTGGTCCTATCAGTAGGCTTTGACTCATGTTGGTACAACTGACGTATGTAAGTTACTCCAAATTATTCTAAAATGTCAGGTACTATATGTGTGCATAGTTTAAAGCTGTCGGCTTGCATACTTTCAGATATATTGGTATTTGGACGAAGAAAATAGATAGAGCAATTATTAACAGTTGGCAGTCCTGCTGGCTCCTAAGAATACACTCAGTCATATCTGTTTATGTACACATATTACATACAAAATTTGGTTGAAATCCAATTAATAGTGTAGAAGTTATATGCATTTAAACATTGGACCTATCAGAAGGCTTAAAATTATTTTGGCAACACTGTCTTGTATGGCCTCCTAGAAATTAAACTGAAATAGTAGTATCTACATGTGTGCCAATTTTGGAATAGCTCCCATCATACCTTCCATGATATCCAACATGGAGCTCAAATTTCTATTGAGTTTTTTCAGCAGTTGGTAGCACTGACATAATTTTCAAATATGGGCTTGAGATATTCCGGTATACATCTTTACTCGTACTAAATTTGGTTTCGATTGCTGCAGCCGTTTAGGAGTTGATAGGGGGGGGGGGGACACACACACAGCCAGACAGAAGGACAGACAGCCAGACAGACAGAAGGACAGACAGACAGACAGACAGACACACATTTTCCCGGATAGATCTCATAAGTCTACTTTTTCCTAATTTTTGCAAAATGTGAATAGTAGGCTAAAAATCCGTTGTTTTCGGAGTCAAAATTGCAGTTAACATTGACTTGTTTTTGGGCTGACGGTCTATCTCGGATAACCGTTCACAGTTTTGCCTCCAAAAGTAAAACAAACCAAATTTTTTGATCATTAAATTTCTTCTTGGGGGAGGATCTAATGCGTGTAGTGAGGATTGCTGCATTTTGGGGTGAAACTTATAGGATATCTGCCTAACGATATGGGTGATAATGAAAACGAATTAATATGAAAATATCATTACTGCTATAACCATTGATATATCTAGTTGATCCCTGTTGTTGTTGTTTTTTGAGTCTTCATCTTTTGACTTTTTTGATGCAGCGCTACATGCCTCCCTGTCCTGAGCTAATCGTTTCATCTCTACACAGCTAACACACCTTACATCCGAGGCAATCTCTTTTGCATAATCTAACCTTGGTCTACCCCTTATCCTCGAACCCTCCTTCTATAACTAAGTTTGCTATTCCTGGGAGTCTTAAATTGTGTCGTACCAAACTATTTTTAGCCTATTTTCATTTTATGACAAAATAGGCTTATGAGATCACCTTTTGTCCGTGTGTGTGTGCGTGTGTGATGGTGTGTGTGTCCCCCCTAATAACTAATAAACTTCTAAACGGATGGACTGATTTCAATGAAACTCAGTAAGATCATAGCACCATTCTGGCCGACGCCGACCGTGCCCTTCAAATTTTATTGTCTCTCACCAATCCAACATGGCGTCTGTGCAAAGTATTTCACCAGCATTCAGTATCTCCGAAACTATTACCGATATCATCCTGAAATTGTGTAGGGTGATAAAGGACATTACTAGAAGTTCACCTATGAGACTTTCAAAAACCTGGTAACTACAAAACTAACATGGCGGTTAAGCGAATTTGAGATATTTATGTAGGCTTTTCTCGCGATTTAACCATCCAAACGTAATGAAACTTGGTACAGCAAATGCTTATACACGTTGCAATGCACTGGCGTCAAAGTTAGTTCAATTGTTTACATAATCTCAAAATGGCGGCTGTGCGAAATATTTCGCTGGCATTCAATATCTCCGAAACTATTTATGATATCACCCTGAAATTCTGTACGGTGATAAAGGGCTCTGCTGCAAGTTTATCCATGTAACTTTCAAAAACCTGTAAAGTACAAAACGAATATGGCGGCCAAGCGAAGTTGAAACATTTTAATAGACTTTTCTCGAGATTTAACTCTCTGAGCACAGTGAATTGTGGTACAGTAAATGATTATAGATATTGTAATGCACTGGATTATAATTTAGTTCAATTGTTTACATAACCTCAAGATGGCGGCTGTGCGAAATTTTAAAATTAAGTTTTTATTTATTGTGTCGTAATCATGCGATCGAAGTGAAGGTTTGAGTAATGAAGCTACGCAATAATTTTCCTTTAATGATACATAACTCTATGGCCTTTACATATATCAATCCAAAATGGCGAGCGTCCGAAATATTTAGACAGTTCTCAATACCTACGAATCTTTTACAGCAATCGAACTTTTTTTATGTTCATAGAAGCTATGAGCATAAGTTCACCTATAGGACTTTCAGTAATCTGGTGATCACAAATACAACATGGCGGCGACGCGAATTATAAATATTTAAATGGACGTTTCTCGCGATTTAACCATCCGAGTGCAGTGAAACTTCGCACGTTAAATGCTTGTACAAATGTTAATCCACTGACATTTAATTTATTTCAATTGTTTTCATAACCACAAGATGGCAGCTGTGCGAAATTTTAAAATCTCGTTTTTACTTCTTGTGTTCTAATCATGCGATTGACGTTTGAATGTCACACGTACACAATAATCTTCATGTAATAGTACATAAATCAAAATCGAACCTGGCGACCATCTGAAATACACACATCAAAAAAAGTTTTGCATCACCTCGGTTCCAAGAGTTCCGGAACCTTTAAATACAAAGGGAATAGAGATCAACACAAACAACATTTCAGCTCGTTTTATTGCTCATGAGACCCACACATTGCATGTTGTACCATCATACAGCTAGACTTTCAGCATTTGTGGTCCAGATTGCAGTACACACCACTACCTCTAATACCCAGTAGCACGTCCTCTTGCATTGATGCATGCCTGTATTCGTCGTGGCATACTATCCACAAGTTCATCAAGACACTGTTGGTCCAAATTGTCCCACTCCTCAACGACAATTCGGCGTAAATCTCTCAGAGTGGTTGGTGGGTCAAGACGTCCATAAACAGCCCTTTTCAACATATCCCAGGCATGTTCGATAGGGTTCATGTCTGGCGAACATGCTGGCCACTGTAGTCGAGCGATGTCGTTATCTTGAAGGAACGCATTCACAAGATGTGCACGATGAGGTCGAGAATTGTCGTCCATGAAGACAAATGCCTCTCCAATATTCTGCCGATATGGGTGCACTATGGGTCGGAGGATGTCATTCAGGTATCGTAAAGCCGTTTCGGAGCCTTCCATGACCACCAGTGGCGTACGTCGGCCCCACATAATGCCACCCCAAAACATCAGGGAACCACCACCTTGCTGCACTCGCTGGACAGTGTGTCTAAGACGTTCAGCCTGACCAGGGTGCCTCCAAACACGTCTCCGACGATTGTCTGGTTGAAGGCATATGCGACACTCATCGGTGAAGAGAACGTGATGCCAATTCTGTGGGGTCCATTCAGCATGTTGTTGGGCCCATCTGTACTGCGCTGCATGGTGTCGGGGTTGCAAAGCTGGACCTCGCCATGGACGTCGGGAGTGACGTTGCGCATCATGCAGCCTATTGCGCACAGTTTGAGTTGAAACACGACGTCCTGTGGCTGAACGAAACGCATTATTCAACATGGTGGCATTGCTGTCAGGGTTCCTCCGAGCGGCAATCCGTAAGTAGCGGTCATCCACTACAGTAGTAGCCCTTGGGCGGCCTGAGCGAGGCCTGTCATCGACAGTTCCTGTATCTCTGTACCTCCTCCATGTCCGAACAACATCGCTTTGGTTCACTCTGAGACGCCTGGAAACTTCCCTTGTTGAGAGCCCTTCTTGACACAAAGTAACAATGCGGACGCGATCGAACTGCGGTATTGACCTTCTAGGCATGGTAGAACTACAGACAACATGAGCAGCGTACCTTCGTCCTGGTGGAATGACTGGAACTGATCGGCTGTCGTACCCCCTCCGTCTAATAGGCCCTGCTCATGCATGGTTGTTTACATCTTTGAGCAGTTTTAGTGACATCTATGAACAGTCAAAGGGACTGTATCTTTGATACAATATACACAGTCAACGTCTATATGCCGGAGATCTGGGAACCGAGGTGATGCAAAACTTTTTTTGATGTGTGTATTTAGACGGTTCTCAATATCTACGAATCTATTACAACCTTCAAACTGAAATTTTGTATGTAGATAGAGGCAATTAACATGAGTAGAATATATGAAAATAGGCTGTATAGTTTTTCACGGAACTACTTGTTTCTCTTCATTAGCAGTCGCCAGAAATATCTCTTTACTCCAACTCGTCTTAATACCTCTTCAATCTTCATCATTTTCTTGTAACACCACGTTTTAGATCTTATACCCTCCTAAATTCTGCTGCACAAACAGTCCATGTTTCACTTCCATAGATAATGGCTTTGAAAAATAACTTTCTAATGCCTAATTCTATATTTGAGTCAGCAGATTTTTCTTCTCTAGAAATGTTTTCCTTGCTTCAGTCAACCTACTGTTTATATCCACTTTGCTTCGTCCATCACTGGTTATTTTTCTTCCTAAGTAGCAGAAGTCTCCTACTTCTTTTAGCTTTCCACCTGCCAATTTAACATCAATAGGGGTTTATGATTTATTCGGCTGCATTCAATTATTTGCGTTTTACTCTTTCATGTTACTTACCCTCAGGTATAGGGAAATAAAAGACAGGGAAAATAATTGCCCTCGCAGAATGAGGAATGAATAGGACTTGGAAGGATGTAGAGCGATGAAAGGCAGAGAGAAAAGGGAAATAAGATAGGGTGCGCCCCAAAGTCAACAGAAAATGCTAAAGGCACAGACCCAGCTCAGGAATTCCTTCGGGACGCCAATTATGGAGTCCAACACGCGTGAGCCCCTGAGGGTGTAGTACTATTCAGGCAGTACAAGCCGCGGTGTGACAGTAAACGCTGTCCCCTTTATGGGCATTTATAGTGGTCTGTAGAGAGAATGAAAAATTGGAAGAGCTAAGAATGAGGTTACCAGGAAAGAAAAGGACAAGAGTCAATTAAGGCAGGAAAATGAAAGACACCCTAGATCTCGGATACAGGAATACCATCGAAGGAGAGCAAGAGTTGGCTAAGATAGGTCGACAGAAAATAATGAGAGGAGCTCGGCGTAAGTAAGTGGTAGAAATGCCGGAATCAGATGGGATCCCGTGGTCACCAACCCACGTCTTACTAGTTGTGAGATCCTGGGACTCGGAGAATTGCACTACGCCACATTCTAATATACATGTTTTGGGGAACGTGGTTCTCATCTGTGCTTGGAAATAACATTTCCATAACAGTAGTTCATTTCTTTTTACAGTCGAGAGGAAAGGAAACTTAACTTACCTATAGCTTGGAGGCTCATTTCTCGAAGCTATGGAGCTCCCAATCCACTTACGGCCCACGTAAACAGTTTCAATTCAGGTATAAAAGGAGTTGAACGGAAGTCTCTCATTTTAGCGAGAGGAAACTGGAGGCCTTTTTTTTTCTTTTTGTGCAAACTTCAGCGTGATCGACCCAAAGAGACGAAGAGATATCGTGTGAATGAAGCGAAACTACGCAAAGCGCGTCCTTGATACATCTCGCCGCGTGCATGAATGGGAGGCTGAACGAGCTCACTTCTTCCATACCAGCACTAACAAAAAACAGTTCCACGTTCTTACAGCTGCTAAAGGTGCTTAAATAGCCTTCGAGGAAGGATATAACTATGCTAATTCATGCATGTCAACTTAAAACACCGCACCCTAAAGACGATGACTATTACGAGTATTAAGTCATTATCTCATTATTCTTGGACATTTTACAAAGATCACTAAAATAATTGTAACTTACAGAATATTAACGTTACTGATTCCATACGTGATATTCTGTTTTTATATTTCACTAAGGGGGATAGAAACATATTTTATGAGATATTGTAGAAATGCCACATCAATAAAAGTTATGCCCCCATTATGGTGTATTGATAGGATCAAGAATTGAACCTGATCCACTTTGTATACTGTACCAGTTCCCTCACTAGAACGAGCAGTGGCTCGTTGGATCTAGATGGAGTGCCCACGTGTTTCCAGAATGGCCTGTTCGCATCCCGGCTGAGGAAGCCACAAAATTAGATCACAAGACTAATTTCATGTGTTATTATTAAATGAAAATAAATTCTTCATTTTCTTTTGATAAAATCATTTTTTGTGAAGTTTCATTGCAAAGTTATTGAAAATTTTGAACTTGGAAAATAATAATATTTCAAACGATATTCTGTATCAATATTCCTGTTTATAATTTATTTCCTTAGGTAATTTTATGCCCTAATTTTTTTAAATAAAAATCCCTACTTCGTGAAAAATTCCTTCAAAAACAAATTCCATATACAGGTTTCCAAATATAACTGTGATTGACATACCGTACCATACAAATTTTGTTAGATTTGGCACAACATTACAGGGGGAAAATGGTATTCAATGCGAATTCAATTGGAATTTTCGGGAAAATGAAGACCAGGGTTAGAAGAAGATGCCCCGTGATCCTATTCCTGATCCAGTAATTCCCAATGTGATTAAAATATATTTACATTTGGGCAGGAAGCGTCAGTGACCTTAAGGTGGGCCGATAACCTAGATGTTAGGCCCCTTAAAACAACAATTATCATCATTATCATCATGACCTTAAGGTAGGTGTAAGTCCCTCAGAACAAATTGGCCCTTGATGGAGAAAGAAAAGCTAGCAAACAGGCCTGCTTCACGTTGATTGACAGCTTGTAATCCGGAAGAGGGTTGGGAAGGGGCTGCTTCTTATGTCAGACATAAGGGACACTAGGACTGAGTTTTGGTCAGAAATCACAAAAATATTGATTTTTTTATTCTTTGGTATAATTACGCCCCTAACTCCAGCGGATAATTTAGTGAAAGTCTTTTCCGGATTCCACCATATTTAAAGGTCCAGCGCATGCTTGAAATGTCTAGTGCATGGTATTTAAACGCCCCCTATTCATGGACTTTTATTGATGCGAGTATTTCTGAACTTATTTTCCTAATAAGGAAGCTCATAAAAGCAAGAAAGAGGGTGTTACATATGATGCTGGGCAGTTTTAGCTGATAAGGTAAGCTGATAACTAAAATAATATGCATGGCTTAAGAAAAAGTGCATTTTTCTCAGCTTCCCATTTTTTTGAGACAAAATTCGCCCCTTATGCATCAGACTTGTAGCTATAATGTAGAAAATTTTATACATATTCTATATTAATGTATCCATGAGTACAGTGATTAGTTTTACTGTAGTATTCTTAGTTTTGACATTAAAAATATTTTAATTTTAAAATAATAGGTAATTAATGGTATATAAAAGATTGTCAATTGCGTTAACTTATATCTCAACAAATATTCACATGAACTTAAAACCAATCACTAGGATTGCTTCCATACTAAATACCTATGTAGGAAAGTCATGATAAATGACCTACTTCTATCCGTTTAACGTAAGGACTATTTCCAAAATTTGCATAATTTTCACATACAAATAATCATATCTCCTAAACCGTTTGAGAGAGAAAAGTGTAAACCATTAGTCTAGTGTATATTACTATTAGAGAGCTGTGTGAAAAATTAGAATAATATCCATTGATAATTACCTAAAATTGAAAGCCGATAACCCAAAAATATGCATGTCTTTATAAAAGTCCATTTTTAGCCTACTTTCGATTTTTGCAAAAAATGAAAGTAGACTTATGAGATCAACACAGGGCGAAAAAAGTGTGTCTGTCTGTGTGTGTGTATGTGTGTGTGTGAGTCTGTGTGTGTGTGTATGTGTGTGTGTGAGTCTGTGTGTGTGTGTGTGTGTGTGTGTGTCTGTGTGTGTACTCTGAATGTCTGTCCCCCCCTATCAATTCGAACAATTGAACGAAATTTGGTACAAAGGTAGCACTAGCAAAGGACACCTCAGTGTCATGTTTTATATCGCCGCCATCTTGACGGAAACGTAATGGCGGCCACACAAATGTTCAAAGCTTAAATCAAATTACGACTAACCTGATCATCCGATCTCTACCAAATTTTGCAACAACATACCTTTATGGGGGGAGAATCCTTTGACAAAACCAATAGGTCATCAGTGTATTAGTTTGCGGATGGCGGCCATCTTTGTGTGAAAATCGATTCCCCCTATTAATTCGAACACGGTACAACCGAATGGAACGAAATTTGGTACAGAGGTAGTACTAACAAAAGGCACCTCAGTGTCATGTTTTATATCGCCGCCATCTTGACGGAAACGTAATGGCGGCCAAACAAATGTTCAAAGCTTAAATCAAATTACGACTATCCTAATCATCCGATCTCTACCAAATTTTGCAACAACATACCTTTATGGGAGGAGCATCCTTTGACAAAACCAATAGGTCATCAGCGTAATAGTTTGCGGATGGCGGCCATCTTTGTGTGAAGATCGATTCCCCCTATTAATTCGAACACGGTGCAACCGAATGGAACGAAATTTGGTACAGAGGTAGTACTAACAAAAGGCACCTCAGTGTCATGTTTTATATCGCCGCCATCTTGACGGAAACGTAATGGCGGCCACACAAATGTTCAAAGCTTAAATCAAATTACGATTAACCTAATCATACGATCTCTACCAAATTTTGCAACAACATACCCTTATAGAGGAAGCATCCTTTGACCAAATGAATAGGCCATTAGCCTTATAGTTTGCGGATGGCGGCCATCTTTGTGTGAAAATCAATTCCCCCTATTAATTCAAACACGGTGAAACCGAATGGAACGAAATTTGGTACAGAGGTAGCACTAGCAAAGGGCATCTCAGTGTCATGTTTTATATCGCCGCCATATTGACAGAAACGTAATGGCGGCCACACAAATGTTCAAAGCTTAACTTAAATTACGACTAACATAACCATCCGATCTCTACCAAACTTTGCAACAACATACCTTTATGGAGGGAGCATTCTTTGACCTATCTAATAGGTTATTAGCCTAATAGTTTGCGGATGGCGGCCATCTTTATGTCAAAATTGATTCCCCCTATTAATTCGAACACGGTGGAACCGAATGGAACGAAATTTGGTACAGAGGTAGCACTAGCAAAGGGCACCTCAGTGTCATGTTTTATATCGCCGCCATCTTGACGGAAACGTAATGGCGGCCACACGAATGTTCAAAACTTAAATCAAATTACGATTAACCTAATCATCCGATCTATACCAAATTTTGCAACAACATACCCTTATAGAGGAAGCATCCTTTGACCAAATGAACAGGTCATTAACCTAATAATTTGCGGATGGTGACCATCTTTGTGTGAAAATCAATTCCACCTATTAATTCAAACACGGTGAAACCGAATGGAACGAAATTTGGTACAGAGGTAGCACTAGCAAAATGCATCTCAGTGTCATGTTTTATATCGCCGCCATATTGACAGAAACGTAATGGCGGCCACACAAATGTTCAATGCTTAAGTTAAATTACGACTAACATAACCATCCGATCTCTACCAAACTTTGCAACAACATACCTTTATGGAGGGAGCATCCTTTGACCAATCTAGTAGGTTATTAGCCTAATAGTTTGCAGATGGCGGCCATCATTATGTCAAAATTGATTCCCCCTATTAATTCGAACACGGTGAAACCGAATTGAACGAAATTTGGTACAGAGGTAGCACTAGCAAAGGGCACCTCATATTCATGTTTAATATCCCTATTGCACGTTGTATTTCAACAAGTTACTACTACCAACATTCAATCATACTCCTTGAAAAGACAAAGAGTTATAACAATACCCATGCATTTAGGAGAAAGTAGGCTATATGTTCTTTACTGAACATCTTGTTTGATACAACATTTGGTCCTTCCGCATTAGATTTGCTGCTATAATATTGCAAATTTTTATTCATATTCTATAATAATGCATCCATAAGTTCAGTGATTAGTTTTACTGTAGTATTCTTAGTTTTGCCATTAAAAATATTTTAATTTTCAAATAATAGGCAATTAATGGGATACATAAATTATGAAAGATGGTATATTGGCTTTTACAGCTGGTGAATTAAAACTCAGCAATTCTTCTAGGTTTGTGCCGTGTCTTGTGTGGGGTTTCACCTAGGACACCAAGCTGGCTCATCGGCGGGCTCTTGGTGTCCCCGCCCGGACCCCCCACAATAGTATCGAACTGCGCGATACCTCCCTTTATATAGAGTGCTACTGCACTTGAGCTGCTTGAGCTTTTGGTTCTCGCAGTCAAGGAGTGCAGTTGCACTCTGTATAAAGGGAGGTATCGCGCAGTTCGATACTCCTGTGGGGGTCCGGGCGGGGACACCATGAGCCCGCCGATGAGTCAGCTTGGTGTCCTAGGTGAAACCCCACACAAGACACGGCACAAACCTAGAAGAATTGCTGAGTTTTAATTCACCGGCCGTGAAAGCCAATATACCATCTTTTTGGAAGCCTTCATAGGGAGGTTGAGGCTGCTTGAGCTTTTGGTTCTCGCAGTCAAGGAGTGCAGTTGCACTCTATATAAAGGGAGGTAGCGCGCAGTTCGATACTCCTGTGGGGGTCCGGGCGGGGACACCAATAGCCCGCCGATGAGCCAGCTTAGTGTCCTAGGCGAAACCCCACACAAGACACGGCACAAACCTAGAAGAATTGCTGAGTTATAAATTATGAAATATGATAATTTATATCTCAACAAGTATTCAAATGAACTTAAAACCAATCACTAGGATTGATTCCATACTGAATATCTATATGGGAAAGTCATGATAAATAAGCTACCTCTATCTGTTTAACGGAAGGACCATTTTCAAAATTTGCATAATTTCTATATAAAAGTAATCATATCTCCTAAACGGTTAGAGATAGAGAACTGTAAATCAGTAGTATAGTGTATATTAGTGTTTGAGTGATGTGTGTAAAATTAGAACAATATCCATTGATAATTACAGAAATATGAAAACTCAGTCCCAGTGTCCCTTAAGATAGTTAATAGTCAGTTTGGTTCGGCTCGTTGGCAGTGCAAATTCTTATAGACTGTGTTATCTTTATACGCAAAATGAGCGAATTCTTAACTGAAATTTACAACAAAAAACGAGGAGAAACGAGAGAGATTATTCTACATTAATCATTCCTAATACAGTTTATAACATGTAAAATAAATAAAGGTTGCTATATTATCGATTTAGTGACAGTTGCTATGGGAATAGAGTGTACTTCTGGTGATTGACGAGTGACACAGCAGACTCTGTATGGCCGGGTGAGGTAAATGAGACTCTCTTGAGTTTCATTAGATCTTCACAACGACTAATAGTTCGGAGGCAGTTATACCATCCCATCATTTGCCTGGGGTAGATGTGGGAAACAACGGAAAACCATTTCCAGGACGCCGAAGGTAGGAATCGAACCCGCCTTTTCTCTCCTTTAGGATGACATGTTTCACTCGTCAAGAGAGCATCATCAGATCCAAATATACAAGACAAAATAGCTCTACAAACCACTACCAAACCCTCAATGTGAGTGTCATCCTAAATTTATTCCCCTTTTCTATAGTACACAACAATATGTTTTAATCACATGTATTTTTCTGGTTATTTTTTCGCATGTCCCAGTAATTGCCCAAGATCGTGGGTTCAAACCCGGCTGAAGTCGTTAGTATTTTAAGAGCGTTGAAATCCCTCAGTATGCCTCCTTGGGAGGGGAAGTAAAGCCCGCGGGCCATGTTATTCTGTAGATTTATGACATGTAAAAAATCTACCACTACAATTGGTATTGTGTAGCCAAATTTTTAGGTTATATTTAATTAGAAACGCTCTATTAAATTCCAACGTTCGCTGCTAGGAGTCAGTGACATTGGCATCTGGTAGCCAAAGTTGTAACTACTTGAAATTGAACTTGTTGGGAACCTACGGGCGTTCAATTAAAATACCCTGCTATGGCCATTGTCTGCAATTCATATACAATAATTGTGTTGACCGAGTGAAAACTCGCATTGGCTTGAATGCTATCGATATCTCAGACTTGTGTGTCTCAAATTTCAATTCTGAAATTGAAGACATGTGTCCCGAGTCCAATCAAATCTCTAGGTAGGCCTATTGTATGTCTCACCTACCTCGTGTAGGATTGTCGAAGTTACACGAGCGAGGTTGAAGAATAGGTTAAATTTGACGTTTCGTTCTCACTTCCATGTAGCAGTGAACTAAATAATCTAAATAGGCATTTTGTGCCTTCCTCAGCCAGGATGGCATGTTAAAGAACCTTCCACTAATTACACCTGTGTGAAGCTAAATTGGATAGGTTAAGAATGTAAACAACGCTCTTAGGTTTCTACGTTCGTTGCCAAGAGCCGACTGCGGTGGCGTCTAGTAGCTAAGTTCAGAACTAGGCCTAGTAGTGGTTGACGGTGGCGTTGTGCAGCAAACGTAGGAACTATTTGAAAAATTCTAAGTTGCAGTCTGTACTTAAATTAAAAAAACAGATACACACACTAATACATCCATCACAATTATCAGACAGATTCTACACACGCCCAAAGTACACGGGGCTACATGACCGCGTTGTCGCAGCCCCTAAACTGAGGAACCAACCAACTAACCATCAGCCGGGATGCGAACCCGCATTCCTGGAAACATGTGAGCACTCCATCTAAATCCAACGTGCAGTTCTCGTGGTAGTGAAGGAACTGGTTTACAAATTGAATCAAGTTGAATTCTTGATCCTATCAACACACCATAACGGGGGCATAACTAATGCAGTTGGCAACACTGGGATTACCATGAAATCAATTAGAATTGTAAAATACTCATTATACACGTAATTACCTGTGATATGATAATTTTCGCTATCTGTAACATTACATACGCTGGCTACTATATAAGATCAGTTGCCAACTTAGCACGATAAGATAACTTATTTTCAAAGTCGGGTTTATTGAACCATTTATAATGTTGACAATTCTCGACTATTATGCAATTTAAAAAAGAAATATTGGTGGTCATTTATTAATTAGCAGCTCACGTATGCCAATATATGAAATTAAAATACTTTTCAGTCGCTAAACACGATTGTACCTTAATTGTAAAGGCTGTTATTCCCTACACGTGTAATAAATGACATGAGATTAATTAGTACATTTGGATGACTGGCTCCTATCATCAAGCGATCATCGTCGGTTCATTTACATTCTGGCTATTATTCTACGTCTACGAATATGTGTATTATAATATATAAAACATATACACAATTTTAGTATAAATACATCTATTGTAAACCTGCGTAACTTGCCAGGTTTGTTATTATTTTGTGATGTTCTGTTTTGATAATGTTAGTGGTCATTGGTCATTAAGTTTAATTGTTTCGTCGTAACCTGTAATGGTTACTCAATTGTATTTATGTTCGTCGATATCGAAATGTAAACATTTTGTGTCGGAAAATTCTATCATAATGATAGTCATTATAACACTGTTTTTCATTACGATACAGTTTCTCCAGCCAATCAGAGCTCATTCAATGACCAATTAGGTAAGGATACCTTCGCGCATGCGCTCAAAATCCAACATGTCGGACATAAACACAACATCTTCCTATATAAATTACCGACAAGGAATACGCACCGTCCATATGTTCGCGTAAATATGGCGAATATGAGACAAGAAGTAGCACTGTACCTTAATATCACCAACTCTAATTTCTACACAGCGCATTGCCTTCAAACGACTCCTGGCCGATAACCTAGATGTTAGGCCCCTTAAAACAACAACAATCAAACGACTCCGGTGACAATATTAGTGAGGGACGGCAGATGTAAACATATGGCCTGCATAATATGGCATTGCAAGCACACAGGGCGCATGCGTCGGTCGGTCAGAGAGCTTGAAAGACAGATATATCATACCCAGCGCTCGCACTCCGACCACAAAATTCAAGTGGTTGACTCTCAACAGATATTTATGAATGTGTATGTTAAAACATATTATAATAAAGTTACAATTATCGTCGAGCATAAACAGTCGTATGCAACTCGCCTATAATCGTAATTAAGACACTCGTATGGAAATTATAAAACTCGCTTACGCTCGTTTTATAAACATACTCGTGTCTTAATTATAGCCATTATAGGCTCGTTGCATAATGTACTATTGTGGTGTTCTATTTTGAACATGGATTTATTTACATAGCTGGTTATTAGGGCGATGTGGTGCTCATACTCGGTCAGTTTCTGTCATAGAAACTGACAGAGATGTTTAGCCTACTTTCATTTTTTGCAACAACAAAAAAAGCAGACTTATGAGATCTACACAGGGCCAAAAAATTGTGTGTCTGTATGTGTGTGTGTATGTCTGTCTCCCCCTATCAATTGAAACACGATAAAATCGTAATGAACGAAATTTGGTACAGAGGTAGCACTAGCAAAGGGCACCTCAATGCCATGTTTTATATTGCCACCATCTTTACGAAAACTTAATGGTGGCCACTCAAATGGACAAAGCTTAACATTAAATTACGACCAAACTAATTACCGGATCTTTACGAAATTTGGTAAAAGTATACCTTCATATGAGTCGCGTACTATGCTGACACTACACGGTCCTCAGCCATACTGTTTAAATATGGCGGCCGTGTGAATTATGCAACCATTATAATTATTAGCTTAAGACCAACCAATTCCGATTATCGAGCCAAGGGTGGTTTATGCTATTCTAAAGGGCGTGACCCATTATTTATTATAATTTAATATTATGCTATATGAGTGACTTAAAAGATATGAGTCGTCTCTGTCCCATGACAAGATGACAGCTGACCTCTTGTGCCTGTCCTATATTTCAGTAGTTTGAGTATGTTGTATGCGATATATCCTGCAGACAGAAATAACATAAACTTTGTATGAAATGATTCATAATGAAGGAGTAGGCTACTGCAGTGAAGAAATCGTTTATTTCACGACATTATTTGATAATACGTTGTATCTAAGTCGGTTAATAACACTGAGATGTTATGGATATGTTTGGCTTTGTGCTAGTCTCTCACGCGGGCGACTGAGATAACTATGTTTTTAACTTGAATCCTTTAACAAATGAATTGTACGAGCTCTTTACACAGATACTATATAAAATGCCATTTAGCTCAAAGGAGAGGCTAATGTATACAATCGTTTATTAATAATCACAGCCACAAACAGAAGGCATTAGAAAAAGGAGAACATAAGAACAAGATACAAGTTGTCATGAACCACAGACTTCTCAATGCCTCTGTACGCTACTGTCCTCTTGCAGGTTTCGTGGGTAATAGTTCCAAACAATCCGCTATATAAATCTCTGGTCTCTTGAAGTATTCCAATTTTGTATTAATTCAACTTCTAGCCATAATCGCACTCCGATTACCTTTAAGCACTGTCAGGTGGATCGCATCCCCCCTGGTTGCTTTAACCTGCCTGCCCATTCAACACTCTGAGGCGTACAAGATATAATATTAATTCACTGCTAGGTTGCAGCACCAACCTACTGTCATTGCCGTGGATTTCTAAAGGGGAAGATACCTAAAACGAAGGATTACTAAGTTTGGAGGCTTAATATCGAGATTATAGCTCGTGAATGCATTACAATAATTTAGTAGTTTTGTTATTCAATCATAAAGTATATAATATTGAATTAGACACATTAGCAACAACGAGTTATAAGTATACGCATATATTTAGGAGAAAGTAGGCTATATGTTCTTTGCTGAACATCTTGTTTCTTGTGGGACTAGCTGCTCGTCTTCTCTCCCCTATCATTGTCTAACCTCGCATTCTTAAGTGTCTCTGTTCGTCTCGTTATTAAGATATTTCTGTATTAGCAAGATATCGATACGTCCTGATAAAGGATATGTTAAAATATTCTGGATATCGTCAAATTTTAAAGATCAATTTACATTCCCCTACGTATAAACTGATGATGATGATGATAATTGTTGTTTTAAGGGGCCTAACATCTAGGCTATCGGCCCCTGATGGTTTGGGTGATCGTGAAGATGAAAATGAAATGTAAACTTAAAACTAAAACTAACTACCAACCTACATACTAGAAGAAGAAATGGAAAACTAAAGGAGAATAAGGCAAATGAAGGACAGGAGGAAAAGAAATGCCCTCAACCCTCGAAGAATGGGGATTGAGGGACTTGGAAGGAAGGAGAGCCATGAAAGGCAGATAGGAAAGTGAAAGAAGGTAAGGGACAAAAGGGGAAAATGGACCCAGCTCAGGAATCCCTCGGGGTCGCCAACTCCCGAACTCACCAGCCGTGAGCCCCTGAGGGTGTAGCATTATCTAGGGTGCACCAGAAGTGGTGGGGCTACATACACCCTGCCTCCTTAAGGGCCTTGAGCACAAGGCAGGAGGTAAAAGGAAAAGAAAAAGAAGGCTGACCCCTCACAGAAGGAGGGTGTCAGGAAAGATGAGACAAGGGCCAATTAAGGCGGGAAAGGAAGAGACTCCCTAGGCCTCGGATACCCTAATACCGTCGGGGTCGGAAGAGATCAAGAGTTGACCAAGTGAGGTCGACAGGAAAGAAGACGGAGAGGAGCCCGGCACAAGTAAGTGGAAGCAATGCCGGACTCAGCTGGGGCCCCGTGGTCGCCAACCCACGCCCACCAGAAGTGAGCCCCTGGGGGAACGTATAAACTAAACAGTCCTCTGCTCAAATAGATATTGGAATGTATTAAACTCTCGTATAGGTTACTGCTGTGATATCGTCTTTGGTTTGTTAGTACTGAAATGAGTTTATGTTAAAAGCAGGTAGTTCCGTGAAAAACTTGAGCAAGGCTGTTGTTCCTGGATGGGAAGTTCAGTCTTGGTTAATCTGAATGACGCTTAGGCCTGTCCCATGAATCATCACCCTAGCGATATAGCAACGCCGTCTTGAACTAAGTGTTGCCCCTGCGAAAGTATTTCTCTGTGATTGCATGGCATCATTCTGAGTCTGGAGTGAAGACGAACTATATGATTGGTGGACGAAGGAGTGAGGGCTCAGAGACTGCTGCCTGAGTCACGATTGGTTGACTTCGGTGCAGGAACTATGTTTTGTAATGTAGCGCAAGGACCTTTCCTTCTCAAACAAATTCAATTAAATAGGTTTTACAAGTGATGGTATCAATAGTTCTGTTATATGACCTACGTTGTGTTATTACACTGTATAAGGCAACAATTGAAAACTCTTAACGTCTTCCACATCAATAACAGGTTTCTAGATCACATATCGCCGATTAAATATCGTGTGACTCTCATAATTAAGCAATGCGATTCCAAGAGGGGAATCCTATCCAGGATTGAGCAGGCAAGAAATGCATTCATACACATAAGTGCCCTTTTTACCAGCCTGGCTCTCAGCCTCCAGTTCTGTGTCCGGATGTTGCAATGTTACATTTTACCAGTTCTTCAGTATGGGCTCCACAGTTGGACACTTAACCAACGATGGAAAACAGCATTGAAGCTTTCCAAATTCACTATTGTACAGAAGAATGTACTGGTTGGAGAGGAAGACCAATGGGGAAGTCCTTAAGCAAATGAATAAAAGTAAAGTGCTCCAGGTGACCATCAAAGAAAGGAAGCTTAAGTACATCGGGCACGTCATAAGAGGTGAACGATACTAACTTCTCCTCCTCCTCCTTGCAGCAAAACTCATAGAACGAAGATCAGTGGGGAAATGTTGGAATTCCTGGCTCAAATACCTGTATCGTTGATATGAACGAACATCTGTAGAAATCTTCCCAGTCGCTGCCTCGTGCACAAGCATAAAAAATTGGATCGTTAACCTTCGGAGGGAGATGACATTTTCATAAGAAGAACTCAATATCAAAGCATTGTACTCGTATAAAAATTTAAAATTTTGAGATAAAGAGATTTCTCAGCAAGAAGATTATCAATACGTACCCCTTCACTATAGGGGGCTATCTTCCATAGACTGGATGCGTGGTGCAACGTTAACGTTGTCGCCTGCTGTTTCCGAGCTTGAAGATTCGAATCCTGGCGCAGCCAATTGGCATTTGAGGATGCGTAAATGCGAGGGAACCGTGTCCGCAGATTTACTAGCACGTTAAACGTCCCCTTCGGGGCAAAACTCCGGCATTCCGGTGTCTCTAAAACCCACAGCTGTTAAAAGGGAAGTATAACTATTGAAATTAATTACTTATCTTCCATGACCTCAATGTACTTACTAAGTCTCCTGTTCCTATGGTACAATATTCGATTTCATAAATACCATGTCTCAAAACTCCAAATGAAGTAATAAGAGCAACAATAGTTAGAGCAGGCATTCTCAACCTGGTGTTTGTGAGCGCCACGCACAATTTTAATGAAATTCAGTGTGCTCGCGAACACAAGCTGCTCTTAGATCCATTCTTAAATTCAAATTCTGTTGAACAAACCAAAATAATAATATTTAATTTATTCATTTGTTGGATGTTGATGACGGTGATCAGGTGCCATCAGGTCGGCGTCGACACCTAGCGACTCCATATGATTCGATCAGCCATATACTTCCGATCCTTTACTGACATATTCATGTTGGATTTGATGGAGTCGATCTATCTAAACGCTGGCCGCCCTTGTCTCCGACAGCCTTCCACCTTTCCAAGCATAATTGTCTTTTCCAACGAATCAGAACGTCTCATAATGTGTCCAAAATATGACAGCTGTAATCTTGTTATCAATGCTTAAAGAGACAGATTTGGTTTGATTTTTTGAGTTACCCATAGATTTGTCTTCATGGCTGTCCAGAGAATACGCAGTATCCTTCTCCAACGCCAGAGCTTAATATGCTCAATATACTTCCTATCTCGTTTCCTTATGGTCCAGCTTTCACAACCATATGTAGTTATGGGAATGACTAGTGCCTTAACCCTTCTGACTTTAGTAGGCAAAGATACATCTGAAAACTTGAAAATAAAAATAAAAAAATCCCAGACATTTCGAGAGGGACCATGCTTCCTTTTGCAATAGAATTTTAACAAGTAGTTCTGTGAAGAACTATGCAGCCTATTTTCATATATCCTGCTTATGTTAATTTTCTCTATCAACATACAAAATTTCAGTTTAATTGCTGTAACAGATTCGTAGATTTTGAGAACCGTCTATATATTTCATATGGTCGCCAGAATGGATTTTTATTTTTGTCCTATTACATTAAGATTATTGTGTACGTGTGGTATTAAAACTTCAATCGCATGATTTGAACACAAGAAGTAAAAACGAGATTTTAAAAGTACGCACACCAGCCATATTGTGATTATGCAAACAATTGAAATAAATTAGATGCCAGTGGATCAACATTTGTATAAGCATTTAACGTGCAACGTTTCACGGCGCTCGGATAGTTAATTCGCGAGAAACGTCCATTTAAATATTTATACTTCGCTTCGCCGCCATGTTGGATTTGTGCTCACCAGGTTACTGAAAGTCCTATAGGTGAACATATGTTCATAGTCTTTATGAACATAACAAATTCAGTTTGATTGCTGTAAAAGATTCATAGATATTGAGAACCGTCTAAATATTTCGGAAGCTCGCCATTTAGGATTGTTATATATATAGGCCATAGAGTTATGTACCATTCAAGGACAATTATTGCCTAGCTTCACTATTCAAACTTTCACTTCGATCGCATGATTACGACACAAGAATAAAAAACTTAATTTTAAAATTTCGCACAGCCGCCATCTTGAGGTTATGTAAACAATTGAATTAAATTAGATGGCAGTGCATTACAATCTGCAAAATCATTTATTGTACCACATTTCACTGCGCTCAGAGAGTTAAATCACGAGAAAAGTCTATTAAAATATTTTAAATTCGCTTGGTCACCATGTTCGTTTTGTACTTTACAGGTTTATGAAATATACATAGGTAAACTTGTATCAGTACCCTTTATCACCGTACAAAATTGCATGATGATATATGTAATAGTTTCGGAGATATAGAATGTCAGTGAAATATTTCGCACAGCCGCCATTTTGAGGTTATGTAAACAATTGAACTAAATTAGACTCCAGTGCATTACAATGTGTATAAACATTTGCTGTACATTTTTTCAAGTTTCATTACGTTTGGATAGTTAAATCGCGAGAAATGTCTATTTAAATGTCTCAATTTCGCTTGACCACCATGTTGGTTTTGTAGTCACCAGGTTTTTGAAAGTCTCATAGGTGAACTTCTAGTAGTGCCCTTTATCACCGTACACAATTTCAGGGCGATATCGATAATAGTTTCGGAGATATTGAATGCTAGTGAAATATTTCGCACAGCCGCCATGTTGGATTGGCGAGATGTAACAAAATTTGAAGGGCACGGTCGAGGTCGCAGGGAATAGTGCTATGAACTTACCGAGTTTCATTGAAATCGCTCCAGCCGTTTAGATTTTATTGGGGGACACACACACACACACACACACACACACCTCACACACACACACACACGCGCACACACACACGGACAAAAGGTGATCTCATAAGCCTATTTTTTCAAAATTGAAAATAGGCTAAAAATGTGGCCAAAGCATGTATGTCAATAAGCTTACAAAAAAAAAAACTAGAAAAATTCCTCTGTTCATCACCAGATAGCAGCCAGAAGCTACTGTCTGGCACGTTTTTCTACCAAGGTCCATACAGTACCTTCTGGTTGCTATCTGGTGACGAACAGAGGAATTTCTCTAGATTTTTTAAGCTCCCTAACACACATTCTTTGGCCACTTTGTTTTAATTATATTGAAAAAGGAGGCAAGGTCTAGAAATTTTAACATTTTATTTTCACACAAAAACATCCCAAAAATATGAATAATTTTAATAGTATTCCGGCCCATGAAATCCTTAAGGTACAAATCGTAATAATTATGTTTTCATTACAAGTATTGCCAGTCACAAATTTTATCATTTTGTGAAATATACAAATAAATAATATGCATATTTGGACATCCCTGTTTTATGAGCAACACGAAAGATGCTGATTCACCTCGACTGTCCGCGCGTAAATGTATCCTACCTAAATTAGTAATACAAGCAGTAGAAGTAGGCCTGGTGAGCGGTGAATCCCTAGGTATTTAAGCACCTCTGAGGGGGGATAGGAAAAGGAACGAGAGACGCACGTTCGTTGCATAATGATGATGATAATAATAATAATAATAATAATAATAATAATAATAATAATAATAATAATGAAAATGAAAATTGTGGGCAGAGAGTTTTTTCGAAAGAAGGTGTTAAGTATGGAAGGATTCCAGGGTTGAGTGGAGAGGAAACCTGGGGCGAAGTGGTCGGAACAGAAATAATCAGCACAGTCTAAGAATTAAGAAATATTGGGAAGAACGGAAGAGAAAACGAAAAAGAGATTAGAATTGAAATTGGCGCGTGGCCCATAACAGGTGTTACCGGAAAGAATAATAATAATAATTATTATTATTACTGTATTTTATCCGATTATTTGGTGCTCAGGTATTTGCTATGCCATGAAGGTCTAATTACTTTCAAAAAGCTAGAGAATGCCTGAATTAGACCTAAGATAATGTCTGTTTGGATTCATAGGCTCTGGTTAGCAAGAGTGATTGTATTTTACGCTAGTTTAATCTCTACGAGAAAAGAAAGCAAATAGCGAGCTTAACAGTAAGACAAGAGGCAAGGTAATCACCAAGTGTTCACACGGTATCGAATGCCATGCCATACCATCCTTATCAGGTGGGTCCTAATGAAACTATAGTAGTAGGCTCGCAATTTGATCTCCCGTGTCTGGCCAGGCAGAACATATCTGACACGTCGAGATTTCTAATTAGGTCCGAAATGTGTGGCCGGCCGAGTAGCTACGCCCTCTGCTCACTAGTTACCTTGGATCCAGCCAGAGCCCTTCCAGCATGGTCTCCTCCTTGTGCTACGTCACTGGTCAGGTGCTCTCAACCTCTACTCACTAGTTACCTTGGATCCGGCCAGAGCCCTTCCAGCATGGTCTGCTCCATGTGCCACGTCACTGGTCAGGGGCTCACAACCTCGACTCACTCGTTACCTTGTAACCGACCTAGCCCTTCCAGCATGTCCTCCTCTATATGCTACGTCACCTGTCAAGGGCTCATAACCTCACAACATGGCCTTCTGCACCTGCCACGTCACTTGTCAGAGGCTCATAAACTCGCAGCACGGCCTTCTGCACCTGCCACGTTACGTGTCAGAGGCTCATAACCTCACGGCATGGTCTTCTGCACCTGCCACGTCACTTGTCAGAGGCTCATAACCTCGCAGCACGGCCTTCTGCACCTGCCACGTTACGTGTCAGAGGCTCATAACCTCACGGCATGGTATTCTGCACCTGCCACGTCACTTCTCAGATCTCATAACCTCACAGCATGGCCTTCTGCACCTGCCACGTCACTTGTCAGAGGCTCATAACCTCGCAGCATGGCCTTCTGCACCTACCACGTTACGTGTCAGAGGCTCATAACCTCACAGCATGGTCATATGCACATGCCACGCTACGTGTCAGAGGCTCATAACCTCACAGCATTGTCTTATGCACCTGTCACGTCACTTGTCAGGGGCTCATAACCTCACAGCATGGTCTTTTCCACCTGCCACGTCACTTGTAAGAGGCTCATTACCTCACAGCATGGCCTTCTGCACCTGTCACGTCACTTGTCAGGGGCTCATAACCTCACAGCATGGCCTTCTCCACCTGCCACGTCACTTGTAAGAGGCTCATTGCCTCAGAGTATGGCCTTCTCCACCTGCCACGTCACTTGTCAGAGGATCATTACCTCACAGCATGGCCTTCTCCACCTGCTACGTCACTTGTCAGAGGTAATCCTCACTGCATGGCCTTCTCCACTTGCCACTGGTTTATTCCTTGGAATACACGGTTAGTTAGAGTTAGCTCTTGCTGCTCTTTGCTTTTCATTTTCATTGGTTTCTTTTATTTTCCCTCGCAGACACCAACAGGGACCCCCTTGGTATTTCCTTTTTCTTTGAACATGCTCTAAAAGTATGTAAGTCTGTTTCAGTTGTTTATCCTCTGTGGTTCGACCCCCGCTCATGCGGCAACCTGCCGAAGTTTTTGGATTTAGCGATCTCAAGAGGACTTACACACCAGTCCAGCAGACGTCGTCTTTGTCGTCAGCTGCCATCTCTATGAAGATATTAATTGGTGTATCGCATTCCCATTGTGTTGAAATGTTGGTTTTTCAATGTTTCCTACAGTATTTAGTCTCTTATGTTTTCCTTCCCCCTCCTCACTGTCCTTCTGGTTCTCTGTTCGCTCAATTCTACTCTCCCCCCTTCTAGTTCGGACTTCGAGTGATAATTTCAATCCGTTAAAGGAGGAACACCTCCTCAATACTCATGAGGTGATTCAAATCAACGCCATGACGGAATTTTAAGTGTAACGGCCGCAGAAGTCTTCAATCTTCAATCATCATGGCAAGTTAAGTAAATACCGACATTGCTTTTAAAGCATTTTAGAGGATTTTAAACAGCATTTTGAATGCTTTTAATGGAAGTTATAGGCAGTGTTGGGATTTCCGCAACTTAAGTAATAACTGCCCCACGAGGGAACCGTTATTCTTCGCCAACCAGGCTTGTTACTAAAGTCATGAAATTCAACATTTCATGAACTAAATAAAGGAATACTTTCCTGCAACGAGGGATTCATTTCAAATTCATAACTGTCTAAAACTTAACCTGTATGCCTCCGTAGGATGTCTACTTGCCCCTTTGAACTGTCACTACAGCTCTGGAACTTTCCGGTCAAAATGAACTGTCAACCGTGATGAACTATACTCAATAGTGTCAAAACTATTAACTGCAATCCAAAAACTCTCTAACGCATTAAACCTATTCAAGTCAAACTCAGTGAATTCATAAACTGCAATATCAAGACTACATACCGCTAGAACCCGTCAAAGTGCAATTTAATGAACCTATAAATACTGTAACAGTGAAAACTTACAATCTATCAACAAACTTCAGTGCTACAAAAAAAAGTTTCCGTTGAACAATCTACCGCGTCGCGATTCGTTCGAATTTATAAAATTGGCCAGGACTATATCCTATAATTCCTACTCTCCCAATCCCTTTTACTAGGGTAATTACTTCCTTTCTATGAGGCTTCGTCTATAAATAGGCACCCTTCCAATTTTGCTCCAGTTAAAACTTATTGATTCTGTAAAAATAACCGTAGTTATAATCCACATCTTACTGCGTAATTTTTCCTGTTTTAACCAGGAAGTTCTAATCTGAAAATTGTTAAATTACCTAACTTATGTAATCCAGGTTTCATTAATACGACCTGCCCAATTTGTATGAAGCATATCTTAATTTCTATGTCAATATAACAGTGGTTATAGGAACCACTTATTAGTCTATTTTTTCTTATCCAGCTGCGCCCAGGATTGCCTAATCCTTTTGCTTGATGCTAAGGTATTTTAAAAGCCTTTTTTTTTCCTGGAAAATTAAGTCTACCTAATTAACCATACAAAATATTAAACTAAATTGTAATTTCTTTATTTTATTGTTATGGGCTTTAAGCCTTGTAATTGTAAGTAAAATTCGAAAACTATTGTAAAGTGTCTTATTGTCATTACAGGTCTAAGATCTCAAAAGTTTACTAAAACAAACCATTTTGTTCTTAAATCGAACTAGATCTGAGATCTACAATTGTTAATTTTTTGCAACTCTATTACTTTGTTAAATAAATTCTATATTATTTGTTTTCTATCTCTCTTGCTACCTTATCTTCCCTACTTTCTTTCCTGAATGATTCTATATTCAAAGAAAAAGGCAAATCACTGAATGATAAGTTCATTAAAAACTCATCACTTGTTGCGTTTAAAATAAAACTTCTTCTAACAACATTTACAAAGTTCCTTGTAGCTATCTCAGCTAATTCTAGTAAATCATTAAGGCAAGTATGGCTCGCTCTGCCAGCTTCCTACTTGAAGAGATTTTCTCTCTGCTTGTGATTTACTGTCTAAGATTTTGGTTTTATTCAAGTTAGGTTGGAGTTTTCATCCATTCTAAACTGCTAGTCGGCACTCTTCTGGGTAAGAGTTTAGCTTTCGTTAAATGCAATAATTGGTACTCTTTAAAGATTTTTACTTATCGTAATAGAAATATTGCAAAAAAAAGCACTATAGTCCCTTCATCTCTGCCCACCCTGGAAGCATTCGTCTTTTCTGTTGGGGATCCAACAGTGTCGCTTCACAAAATTATTCAGTCTAATTTAAATATTTCTGGCATTTCAGAATGCTCTCTAAACGTTCACCCTTTTGAAAGGAAAGTACAGTACATAATTCATTGCTATTTGGCACCACTTGGTTCGCCAGCACACTACGTCCCCCGCAATCACGCTTGGGAGGGAAAGAGCACTTTGCGATAGCTTGCCGGCGACCTCAGCACACGCTGCGCTCTCCGTTAGTCTTACACAAGTCTCCGCTCATTTTAGGTACTTCATGGGCTTTGTGCAGTAAAATTCCTCTTTATATCACTATTTCTTTAAGGCTTTGTGTTGGATTCTCTTCCTCTCTGCCTAAAATTGTTTCCACTCCTAAACATACCTCCTTTCCTTTCTCATCATCTTCCTCGGGTAGTGTTTACACTCAGTATTATCCTACCAGCAGCGTCACTTGTCAAGGTCTCATATCCTCACAGTATGCATCGAAACATTTACTAACATGTTTGTAGTCTAATGATTGGCGCAGCACTTTATTAATTATGCACTGTATTTTGCTGTTTATATATTGGCCACTTTGCAATTATGTGCTATGTTGATGATAACTGGAGCCATTGTATGCTACGATGTTACCAACCTCTTACGCACTACTAGTACAGATGGTAGATACTGTTCAATTGGCCATAGAATCCACATGATGAACATGTTGAACTCCGGAACACTGAGAGGATGTATTGTGTAGGTCGAGTGCCCGGACAGGAGAACTTCCGGCTGGATATGTTACGTGTAACGAGCCCTTGTTTAGAGGAACGTACAATGCTCTCCACGTCCTAAGCGAGCTAGGTAATGGAGTGGCACCATGGACACACCGGTAGACGAGGTGCACAATGCTGCACAGTCACTGCTCAAAGAAAACATGCAGCAAATCCAAATTGGAAGTCAGAATCTTGTATTTATTTTACGGTATATCCTCATTAGTGGCTGTCCACCTGGTCGCGTAGTGCCTAGTACTCTTGGCTGTCTGACTGGCTGCGTGGCGCATTGGTAACGTTCTCGCCTGCTGACCCCAAGATAGTGGGATTGAATCCCTTCGTAGTCAGTTGGCATCTGAAGATTCGCAAATGTGTGTGAGCCGTTCCAGTAGATTTACTGACACTTTAAAGATCTCCTTCAGGGCAAATTTCTGGCACCCCGGCCTGGCGTCTCTAAAATCCTCAGTAGTTAAAGGGGACGTAAAACCAATAACATTATGATTATTGTTTTGGTTGTCACCGCGGAGGTTCGATTCCCATCTCAGCAATCCTGGAAGTAGTGTTCCGTAGTTTCCCACTCTACTCCTGGCAAATGCGGGGATAGTTTCAAAATTAAGGCCACGGCCGCCTCCTTCCCTATCCTCACCTGAACTACCAATACACACACCAATGCAGTCATCATACTTACGCTGGTTATCATACAAATTCCACACACACCTAAATGCACGGGGCTACATGACCACGATGTCTCAACGAATCAATAACAACTCATTAGTGGAGAAATTAGGTCAATTGACTTTCTGTTACATTTAACTACATGCTATAATACAGACATCAGTAGAGAGATAGCGAGAAGACGATTACAATGGTTAGGACACATTATCAGAGCAGAAGGTACTCTCCCGAACCGTGTGTTCAATTTTCAACCAACGGGGAAACGTCCAAGAACAAGATGGAAACATCGAGTTATGCTGGCACTGAACCAGGTGGATCCAGATGCAAGTATGGAAGATGCCAGGGATAGATATCGTTGGTCTAATATATGCAAGGGGCAGATGACCTCAACAACTAACTAACCAATATATGCAACCATTGTTTGAGACTCTGAAATCATTCTTCCTGTTATGAAGTACAATGTTATATTATGTTATGCTTGCTATTTAGGTCTATATTGCAATCAAGAATGTATTCCCTTGTTCTTTTTTTTTTTTTGCTATGGGTCTTAATGGCCTATTAAATCCAATAACTGATGAAGATATAATACATAAACTTATGCTTGATTCAGCCTTGAGACTATTTCATATCAATATTGTCCCGATAACTTGTTACGCAATTATCCAAATTTGGGCTCACCTCACTCCCGCAAAATTCAGTGGACTGGAGCCAGCTTAAGTAATCCACCTACGCGGAGCCCATCGAATAAACGAACAACGAGGTCTAGACTTCTCTTCCTCTAAACCGCCACACACTATTTTATCAGAGAGATTACGATAAAGAAAAAAATTACGAGCCTTACAGTAGTTGCATATGATGTGCAACATCTGACATAGAAGAAACCTCACGTGAAATTGTTGATACACCGGTATTTTATACTATTATTGGCACAAATATTAATCTATTGTAAAAGGGAGTGTTTTACAGATATTGTAGTTAATAATACGGAACTCATTTTATTAGATGATTTGTAGCTTCCACCAGCACTAGCCTAAATAAAGAATACGATATGGATCAACTAGATTAATAGACGCGACACCGCTCATAACCTTAAATTCCTTATAAACAGGTCCTCTTGATTCACACGTAATTCCATATGGATTCTGTTAAAATGAGTTATATTGATATGATAAATATCGTTTAAAATGATAATCTGATAGCAAAAACATCTACCCCGCCCAGGAATCGAACCCAAGAACTCCAGTTTCACCGTCATACGCAATAACCCCACGGCTATTTCGACTACGCAAATATTGTGCACAAAATGGTGACTTATTTCCACGTTCCAATAATACTGCGTTACGGAATTAAGTTTCATTTATATTTTGCTTGTTTCGATCATGTTCCTGAGTGACATTAGGTTTAAAATGCCTTATGGGAATGCAATGCCGACTACTTACAATGTTTGATATTAAGGCCTTTTACCATTTAAAAATACTGATACGAAGACTTCGAACATGTACCATGTCATTTGTTTAAATCACTTGACACCAGAGTTCGCATGAGCGTTTTCCGTTCAGTAAGTCATATACATTTCACATGGCCGAGAGTGCGTCATGGTATCAATTTTCGACACCACGCGCTGATTGTTTCTCTTACCAGTGCCAGCTGGATCGATCGATCGAGTTGGCAGTGCGTCTTATACTTCCGTTCGATCCACCACTGCCAGCTAGGGCACACTTCCATTCGATCGATCGAGCGGGCAGTGCATACTTCCGGTGTCCACCACAGCCAGCTAGTGCACGTCCATTCGATCGATCGAGCGGGCAGTGCATACTTCCGTTGCCACCACTGCCAGCTAGTACACTTCCGTTCGATCGAACGAGTGGGCAGTGCATACTTCCGTTTGATCCACCACTGCCAGCTCGATCACTCCGATCCACTTCCGTCCCCAATTTTCAAAATCACTCCCACAAAACTATCCAGCAACCGAGCGGAAAGATGTTACACATCAAAAACCTGCTGCAAACACCAGGATATGAAGACCACATAAGAGAAAGGAAAGAAAAGGCAAATGGAATAGATGAACAATTTTATCTAACGCCAGCCATGAATACGGATGAATGAAAGAAACCAAATTTCCCGCTTCGACATAACATAAGCATGGTCGACACGGATTTCACTACAGAATTTGCAACAAAAGGAGATATCACCAGGCAACAATTCAATGTATCTGAACGCTATGTGGACTACGATGCGAACAGTACCACCTACTCGAGTGCAATTCTCCTTCTTCTCTAGTGGTCAATCCGAGGATTGGTTTGCAGAAAATCACCACTCTTCGCGTCTTTTCGCTTTCCTCGTCATTTCTCCTATCTTCCTTCATTTGATCCATAGGCTATACCTCAGGCGTGGTTATCCACTAGGTCAGGGCCATCCAGTCATTGCGCTCGGAGAGCGTGGAGCACTGGGCAGTCAGACTAGTGCTCCTTCCCCTACAACCGTGGAGACCTGAGACGACAGACGATGCTCGGACCGCGCTGACTACTAAAGATACGTACGTACAGTCGTGCGGCCGACGGCATTTGTAGATTTGTAGACCTCATCTTGATAGGGCTGTTTTGCCGCAAAAAATATACCGCATATACAAATTAAATAGCACTCCGATGTATGGAATGTGCAGGAAACGAACGCAAGTGTTGAGTAAAGAATATTGTGTTTTATTCCAAATTGACATGTGAACATATTAGACAAGAAAATTCAACAACATTTTACCAATATGAACAGATAGTATAGACCTTGAGTGACTTTTGCTCCGTCGTTTCAACGAGCTATTAGGTTTAGCGGAAACAATCTTCTCCAAATTGGGTACAATATTTCTGGACACAGCTATTCGTAAACAATTGCGCAAGTTTCTATCGCTCATCGTTGCACGATGTTTACTTTTGGTAAGCTTATGAACCGAAAAGAAACGCTCAAAAATGAACGTTGAGCCAAACATTGCAGACCGCGCGCTCAACCAGGCAAGCTCCTCACACCACTACCGAAAAATACCTTCCACCAAAGCGCTCCGGGAGCGCTGTATGGATGGCCCTGCTCTAGTTAATTTTCCATCAAAATACCACTCTATGATTATCTTCAGGATTTCTTTACGTATCAATAGATGGCAACAATTGATTTCCACAAACTTCTCTTCTCACCCACTCTCTTCAAGGCCTCTTCATTTGTAACCTTGTCATTCCATTTTATATTGAGCATACGCCTATAGCACTTCATCTCAAAAGAATGTAGCTTCTTCTCTTCCACAGTCCCCAGAGTTCAGGTTTCACACTCCGGATATGCTTTCAGAAACATTTTCCTGGTTTTAAGCCTGATGTTCTTAGCAGTTAAGATCTTTTTCTTTATGATAAAGGCAGCTTTTGCTTGAGCATTTCTTCTTCGTACATAGGTTTGGCTCCGTACATCGCCATTGAACCTACTGCCTGGACAATTGAGTGCACAGGAAGGACAACATCACTAAGATTTTACGCAGAGAACGAGCCTGGCTGCTAGACAATTGCTATGCGGCAAAAGCTCTTCTGAGATAAGTAAACATAAGCAAATATAATTTTAGTGTATGTTTTTTGTTAAATTCATTTATTTATTATATTGTGTAATTCTAAATTACATACACGTGCATATACAGCATTACTCACGTAATTTATAAAACCTTAAGACAAAACAAACCAGCTGCATAACAAGATTCAAATTGCGAATCGTATTTTAAACACCAAGAAACGCGCTACAATCTTAGTTAAATATATATCAGTGCATAATGTAAACCTCAACACAGTGAACAGGAACTGATGATGACCGCTTGAAGGTTGAAAGGCGTAATCCTAAATTACGCCATTATAATAGCGTTAATTAACTAATGTATTATTTTCTAGGAGTGTTATTAAATTAGTTTTTACATTGTACCCCACCCAGTCATTGGGAAAATTCGTGTTGACCTACTGAAGTGCTACAAATGAAAAAAAACTTTGTGTTCAGCTTTCTATAAGTACATAGTGTGTTTAATAAATCTTATAATAATTGGTATTTTGGCTTTCACGGCCAGTGAATTAAAACTCAGCAATTTTTCTAGGTTTAAGCCGTGTCTTGTGCGGAGGTCCGCCTAGAAACATCAAGATTTGTTCATAAGCGGGCTCGGGGCATGGACACCAAGAGCCCACTGATGAGCCTATCTTGGTGTTCCTAGGCGAAACCCCGCACAAAACACGTCATAAAATCTAGAAAAATTGCTGAGTCATATAATTATTGATATTATTAATATTATCATTATTATTATTATCCCCCCTATATTATCCTGCTAAGGTCCCATTCCAGTTTTGTACCGAAAATAAGGTGCCATTAACACCAACCTACACATATGGGGTACCTACAGGTTCAGCATAACCCAATGCGTAAGCGAAACGCACTCACTTACTCTTTAAATGCCTCACAATTAAATAAATACCTTATTTATTTATTTATTTATTTATTTATCGTATGGCTTTTAGTGCCTGGAGTGTCCGAGGACATGTTTGGATCGCCTGAGTCTGTAGCTGCTTCCAGCGGACAACTAAAGGGTGAGCTACAAGTTCCGTTCAATTTCAAGTAGTTCCAACTTTTTCCACCAGATATCAATGATACCTAGTGGTGAACGTTGGAACTTTTGATAGAGCGTTCTGATGAAATCTAACCTAACAATTTTGCTTTACACAAGTTTAGTCTGTGAAAGGATCTTTTACATGCCATAAATCTATGACATGGGACCGCCGGCTTTACTTCCCCTCCGAAGGAAGGCATACTGAAGTATTTTAACGCTCTTAAAATATCCGACGACTTCGGCCGGGTTTGAACCCGCTATCTTGGGCACAGCAGTTCAGCATGCTACCGACTACGCCACCGAAGCCGCTAATAAATACCTTAAAACATGTATATTTACAATGAAATAATGAAAGAAATGGGCGGATGACCTCGTAGTTCCGCCCCTTAAAACAACAATAACTAACTAACTAACAACACGGTAACCATGGTAACAGAATCTCACAGGTCCATCTATTTCTGTAAGACACAATGCAATTCCAATTATTACATTACAGTGAAAGTTTCCAGACGGTTATAAGGTTATCACTGAACCAAATTAAGCTGTAAAATTCATCAATATATACAGTATAATGCACTTAAGGGGGGTCAAGCGGCACTCTAGAATTTTTTCACGCAATTTTCACGTGTGAGTGTGGTACCAAAGGTCTTTTTTACCCGACTATAAAGCGTCTCCGAAAACCACATTTAAAGGCCCTTAAATTAACAATGTCTGTGATATTCCCAGAAAACTAACTTCGCTCTGATATACCTATGAAGGAATGACAAACCCCTAACCACTGCACCAGTAGCTGAATTGATAAGGTCTGATTATTCATACCAAGGATAAATCTGTCATAGCATTCATGATTGAGATTTTGTAAGTGTACTCTTTACAACTAGAATTTTGGCGGGCGATGCTGTGACGGGTAATGCTAGTTGTTATTATTATTATAACTTCAGAAGTCCTTTTTAGTTGGAAAATAAACAATTACTATTGAAAATATTGTTTTAATGGCATCCTTGTCCTTCGTCAGTGACTGGAGTGGAATGTTCCTTCCTCTGTCACGTTTGTACACAGCACGATAACGTTCCGTCCCCTCCTAATAAAAACAAATACTGGCCCGTGCAACGAGCGGAAAGAATGTGATGGCAAGGAGAAAAAGCTCGCTCCAAGTTTTTTATTTTATTTTAATTTAAACTCTTTATTTCTCGCAATGTGATGATGAAAGACAGCAGCCTTTTAATACCCTTTTCTTAACTTTATTATTTAACAGTGAGGGTATTTCGAAAGTGTAGACAAACCCGGACAGGCAGGCGGAGAGTATTTCCAGTAATTGACTTGGAAGTGGTCAATAAAAACTCGTGTAAACTTCTGTGAAGGACTACGGGCTTCGTTCCTATTACTTGTTTTTCTCCGGCGCTGCTCGACAAGGCACCGCGCCTGCTTCACGGGAAGGCCTCTCTCGCAGGGGCAGCTCAACACAGCGAGCAGAACTTGAAGCATATCGAGCTTATCTATTTATGTTTCGTATGGTACAGATGATCTACATATACATATACAAATATGTACATAATATTCAGAAATGAACATCAAGGCTCTTCTACCAGGAAAACGCTGGAGCTGAGGCTTCAATGAACTTTCGAAAATGCAGCCCGTTCATAAAAAGGTACATTGTCAAACTTCTGTATGAGTGATTGATGGTCTCGTCGAGTGAATGAGTGTATGGAGTGATTGAGGAGTTGAAAGTGAGTGCGTGAAAGAGTGAGTGAACTATGTTAATATTCTAAATATGTAAATATTGCAAAAACAAATGTAGATGTAAATTGAGCCAGTGAAACATGTAATATGTATGTGGGGTTTGCTCTTTTTCACTAGGCCTTCCATACTTCCGTTTGATTTATGGTAAATAAATAATAATATTTGTTCCCTTTCGCCTACAAAGCTACGCTATGGGCACTCCCGAATGATGTGGTTCATCGTCTGTTCTTGAGCTCCGCAGTCACAAGCTGGTGATTCTAGCCAACCCCATTTGTGTAGCATTGCTTTGCACCTTCCATGACCAGTTATAGCACGTTTAGTTGGCACCACGTAGCTCTTGGTAGATCAGTTCCTCATTTATCAACGCATTGAGGAAACCCATCCGGCTAGCAATTCTTACGAACTGAAGAGTTAATTTCTCTTTCAGTATCTGCTATTCATTTTAGTGAGGAAATGCGTTAAACCATCCGCATTTATTCTCGATTTAATTATGACAAGTAATTTAGTCAATGCTCTGAATTGATTTATTTTTACATGGGTACACAAGATTGTAGATTTTCACTTGCATAGTGCAAATTATATGTATCCGTAAACTGCAAGCTAGTTGTGAGCATGTTGCTAAATAAATACATGCCGTCTAATAAGAATAAATAAATAAATAAATAAATGAATAATAAATTAATTAACAATGAAGTAAATAAATAAAAATATATAAATAAATTTAATTAATTAATTAACATTAAAGTAACTAAATAAATATCAAAACGAATAAGTTAACTATTAAGTACATAAATACAATAAATTAATTATTTATATTTAATTAACAATTAAGTAAACAAATACATTTACTAATTAATTATAACAATTAAGTAAATAAATTAATAAATTAATAAATACATCAATACATAAATAAATAATGAATAAATACATAAATAAATAATTAAGTACCGGTAAATAAAAAATAAGCAGATAGATGAAAATATGAACAAATAATTCTGAATGCGATTCACTACAAATGCCATCCTAAACAATACGCGGCAGATATATTAAGCTGTTCGTTCCTTTTCATACTCGCCAAAAGCAGTAGAATTCATTTTACATTTAATTAATTTTTTTATCAAAATCACGCTTTATTTGTTATTACGCTCTATGTTATTCAATCAGCTTGTTATGTAGATATTTCTTTATTATGAGGTTTTTAAATGAAATTAGAGAGCTTTTCAGTTGGTCAACACAAATTGTTCCCAATGACAGTAGTCTACTTAGGGCGGGAAACAGGTATTTACATACCATACAAACTAACACAATCTCGCGAGGCTATCTAAAGCAATAATCAATTAATCAATGTCTTAATGGTTTTCTTGTGATCTAACTAATAGGTTTCCAATGCTTTAGCATGATTGTGGAGTTCAAGTTCTCGAGGTTTCCATTTATGGTGATTATTTATGATCATAATCCCTTATAACAGCAACAAGTCTCCACACAACCTTGGCTGTGAGGCTAAAAGATAAGAACTGTCAGAATAGAGGCGGATGGTGCACGTCAAAAGATGTCGACTTAAATGGTAAAGGCATGTGAATACAATGGCAAGGTAAAAGAAGGAGAACGCCAAAACAAACGCTACTCAATACAATAGAATGGAAAATAAAAGAAACAAGGATCGTCGAAACAACAAGATGGGACAGCGAGGAGAGGAAAGAGAAAAGAATACCTAACGAGACTGTCCACAAGACAGCTGATATCCAGCCCGTATCTTTTTATCCTCTGGCGTTTCGGATTATCTCAACTCCCTCTCCACATTGTGAAGCAGTGAAAACACGGTGTTATAAGGGCATCTTGTTTTTATTTGTTTTCTTACTGAAGGATGGGACACGAAACTAGATCTCTTTAAAAGTCAGACCGCGGACCTGAGTTTGAATTCAGACGACACACGTTGAATTTCCAATGACAGCCACAAGTGTTTACAGATGCTGAGAATATCACTACAGTAACAACACATTCAAATACAAGAGGTCTCTTTAAACAGGAGACCCTTCTATTGAATGTATGGAAACAGAAATTTAGTAGTCACCAATGGCCTGGGGTAGAAAGTTTATTTAAATCCACGGACCTTCCAAGCATTAATGTAACATAGGATTTTTACCCTTTTGTTTTGTCACAGGAGGCTGTAATAACTTTAAGAACAGGTGGAATAAACCGTCACCACGCCCTATATATTTACTAACGTTTCCAACATCAGATGATTCCTGTAATTATAATAATTATATTTTTTTGGGTGGGGGGAAGAAATGCATTTAAGCACATAGTATCGGGCACCTGAGTAGCAGACCACCGACTAAATCGCAACCCCCTCCTACCCCCCCCCCCCCCCCCCCTCCCTCCGTTACTTCTGAACACTTGCCTGGAACCGTTTATCACATTACTTTAGGCTAGAGTCATTTTATCTTTGCCGGTAGGGCATTCTTCCGTAATAATAATAATAATAATAATAATAATAATAATAATAATAATAATAATAAATAATTTTGATAGAAAACATTTGTAGAAATATTATTGAATCTCTCCTCCTTTATTATGAATTTAATTTTTACTTGTCGACAGCACTGAGAAAATTCTTTATTATTCTCTAAATTATCATGTAGTTTCACTGACTTGCAACTTAATTATTCATTGCATTGCTGATGGAGGTCATAATATGACCAAAACTGGTTCTTTAGATCAATAATAATAATAATAATAATAATAATAATATCATAATCTCTTCTACAGGTATCATACCGAAGTCACTGAAGGCCAACCTTGATAAATTGGGGCTCCATCATAATCTGCATACCAGTATGCAGAAAGCAGTTATTTTAGAGACCTGCTCCATAGTTCGTTCGTTCCTCAACCTACCAGTATAGAGAACACCACTCCATCTTGCAACAAATGCCCATGAAATGGTGAATTGTAACCAACGATATGGTGAACATATGATGATACTAATAATAATAATAATAATAATAATAATAATATATGTGGCAACCCTCTACTCAGGGGTTTCGTATGAGTAGGCAAACCATTGCCTTGTGGGTAGAGAAGGGATTCTCAAAGGCTTGGGGACCTGCCCCGAGAGAAAAGGGCTCTGGGGCTTACAACCTCAGTTCTACCCTCGAAAACAGGATATCCTGTTTTCCCAATGACTTCAACAGTTGACATGATGAAACCATCTTCGAATGAAACTACTCCAGGGGTCAGTCGGAAACGGAAATCCCTCACCACGAATAGTGGTGCAACTAGGCCTTTGGATTCTGGTGAGCCTGGAACGTCATGTAAGGAAGAGTCGGAGCTTCCTGGAACCTCCTTACAGAAGATAAGACCTAAGCGAAAACATCTGCTGGGAACATTAAACATCAATACTCTCCGTCAAGTAGGGAAGTTGAAACAACTGACTACCATTTTGGAGAAAAGAAACATACTCATTCTGGCAGTACAAGAAACAAGATATCTGGATGAAAATACGATAGAGTCGGCTGGTTTTAGAATATATAAAGGCAAACCAGGTCATACCATTTCAAAAGGGAGACTGCCAATCTTAGGAACAGCTTTCGTTGTCAACATAACTATAGTGAATTCAATAGTAAACTTCAGTTCACCGTCAGAGAGAATATCGTTCTTATCCTTCAAATCTGGAAACAAATTATACACGGTCATCAATGCACATGCTCCCATAAACCAAGACAACAAAAGGAACAAGGAGAAAGTAGAAGACTTCTGGGAATCACTTGAAATGAAACTTCTAAAATCCCCTATGAGAATGTGAAAATCTTGATGGACGATTTCAACGCCCAGATAGGAAAAGAAAAGAAATACAACAAGATTGTTGGAGATTACCCAGCCCATAAAAGAACAAATAAAAATGGAGAAAGGTTAATTGCTTTTTGCAACCAATTCAATCTCAAACTTATGTCTACATATTTCAAAGCTCTCCCTAAGAAAAATAAGACGTGGATCTCCCCAAATCCTCTATTAGGCGAATTTCAAATTAATCACGTTGCAATTACAACTGGAAACAGTCGCGAGATTCTGAATGACAAAGTACGAAAAAGTTGTAACATTGACACAGACCATTTCTTATCGGAAATCAAAGTAAAATTTCAACCGAATAGACATCAACGCATATGTCAAAGGAAAACTAGGATTGACACTGAAATTCTCCAGCAAAACAAAAATATGTATCAGGAAAAACTTTCCAAGTTACAGATGAACAATTGGAAAGAAATGAAAGAATCGTTAACAAGAGCGGCTGAAAACTTAGGGCAACGGAAACGAAAAAGGAAACACAGATGGTGGAACAAAAGATGCGATGAAGTTCTTGATATGAGACTAAAGGCGTGGAAGAGATGGCACTCCAACCGCAAAGAACAACATTGGAATGTCTTCAAGCAACAAAGGAAAGAAACAGCCAAGATCATCAGAGGAGAAAAGAGACTGTATGACAGAAGCCGGTTGGAAAATATAGAAGAAGATTTTAAGAAAAATAACACACGGGAATTTTATAAGATATTTCGGGATGAATTACAACAATACCAACCTCCAAGTCTTTGCTTTAAAAGGAAGGACGGTACATTGGCCGTGAGTAACAAGGAGAATTGTTACATTTTGGTTAATTATTTTGAAACACTTCTAAACTGTGAGGATCCAAGCGAAAGGCTGGATTTCGAGCAGCCAATGAGTATAAATCCACCGTCCCACCCACCGAGCCTCCTAGAAATCAAAAACATCATCAAGGATCTCAAAAACAATAAAGCACCAGGGGAAGATGGCATAGTAGCTGAAATGTGGAAAATTGGAGGAGATACGGCTGGGGAGAACTTACATCGCCTCATTTGTGATATCTGGGAAAATGAAATTATCCCAGATGGCTGGAAAAGGGCCCTAATACATCCACTCCATAAGAAAGGTGACCGAACTGATCCAAACAACTACAGAGGAATTTCCTTGCTAGCTATATCGTACAAAGTAATATCTAAGGCGCTATTACACATAATTGAAGTTCAGGTAGACCATCAAATAGGCGAATATCAAGGAGGCTTTAGAAAGGGCAGATCTTGTGTGGAACAGACCTTTAGTTTGAAAAGCATCTTGAGAGTAAGAGCTTTACGAAGTAGAAATACGGTAGTTGCGTTTGTTGACTTCAAAAAAGCCAACGACTCCATAGACCGGAAAACCCTATTCAATGTTTTGGAAGAATTTGGAATTGATAGCAAAACAAGGGCGATTATAATTCAAACATTAACGGAAACTGATTCCAAAATTAAATTTCAGGGGGAAATCTCGGAGCCCTTTAAAATTCGGACAGGAGTCAGACAAGGAGATGGGCTTTCAACGATTCTGTTTAACGTTGTCCTGAAAAAAATAATGAGAACATAGAGGAATGCCATGAGAGAAGAAGGGATAGAAGGAATATGTTTAGGTACAAAGAAGCAAGGTGTGAAGGTTGATAGCTTAGCGTTTGCGGATGATATGGCATTGCTAGCTGAAGATAAAGAAGAAATTAAAATAATGTTTGAAAAATTACACGAAATTGCAGGTAAAACGGGACTCAGGATCTCGTATGAAAAAACAGAATACATGGAATACAAACATGATAACGAAAAGGGAGGATATGCACCTCTCTATGCATAATTACATGTGATGATGGCCTCCTCCCTTGTAAAATTTCAATCCGGAGGTAAACTAGTCCCCAGTTCGGATCTCCGGGTGGGGACTACTCGAGAGGGGGTTAACATCACAGAAGTGACAAAGAGGAAATCTGACATTCTACGGATCGGAGCGTGGAATGTTAGAAGTCTGCTAGGAAGTGGAAAGTTAGAAAACTTAGAAAGGGAAATGGATAGGTTGAGGTTGGATTTGGTTGGGATTAGTGAAATGCGCTGGCAGGAAGAACAGGAATTTTGGTCAGGAGACTATAGGGTCATTAGCACTAAATCAAACAATGGCCAAGCAGGAGTTGGTCTCATATTGAGTAGGAAACTTGGACAGCGGGTGGAATATTATGAGCAATACAGTGAACGGATTATTGTAGCAAAAATCAATACTAAACCTACGTGCACCACAGTGGTACAAGTCTATATGCCTACCAGTCAAGCTAATGATGAGGATGTTGAAAAGGTCAACGAAGAAATAGATGACATTCTGAGGTATATCAAAGGTGATGTAAATGTTATAGTAATGGGAGATTGGAATGCTGTGGTAGGAAAAGGGAGGGAAGGGAAGATAGTAGGAGATTTCGGATTAGGTGAAAGGAATGATCGAGGAAGCAGGCTGATGGAATTCTGCACCGAACATGAGTTGGTCATAGCTAACACCTTATTCAATAACCACAATAGAAGAATATACACACGGTTGAGACCAGGAGATACAGGGCGTTACCAAATCGACTTCATTATGGTCAAGCTGAGGTTTCAAAACCAGATTTTGGATTGTAAAACATATCCTGGTGCTGACATAAACTCTGACCACAATCTGGTTGTAATGAAATGCAGATTAAAGTTGAAGAAACTGAAGAAAAGTCAAAAGCCAAAAAGGTGGGCAATAGACGGACTGAAAGTAAAGGATCTGAACGAAAGATTCAAGAAGAGTATAAAGGAAGGACTAATCAAAACCCCTAAACAAACTTCAATTGCAGACGAATGGGCACTTTTGAAGAATGAAATAACAAAATCGGCAGAAGAAAACATTGGTAGGAAAAAAAGAATAGGTAGAAAACCGTGGATCACTCAGGATATACTAGAATTGATGGATGAAAGGCGGAGACACAAGAATCTAAGAGATGAAGAGGGGAAAGCAGAATACAGACGTCTGAGAAATGAGGTTAAAAAGAAGTGCAAGGAAGCGAAAGAAGAATGGTTGAAAGAGAAATGTACAGGCATAGAAAAGTGTCTGAAATTAGGAAAAGTAGACACAGCTTATCGAAGGATTAAGAATACTTTTGGGGAAAAGAAGACTATGTGCTGTAATATTACGGACACAAATGGAAAGCCTCTAACAGATAGGGAAGAAAAGGTTGAAAGATGGAAAGCTTACATAGAGTGCTTGTATAAGGGAAAGGAGATTGAGAATCATGTAATGGAAAGGGAGGAGGAAATTGATGAGCATGCAAAAGGAGATTTAATATTGAGATCAGAATTTGACAGAGCATTAGAGGACTTAGGCAGGAACAAAGCACCAGGCATAGATGATATACCGATTGAGTTGCTACGCTGCATAGGAGATGAAGGTCTGATCAGGTTATTTCACTTGGTGTGTAGGATTTATGAGACAGGTGAGGTACCCCCTGAATTCAAGAAGAATGTTATCATCCCTATACCAAAGAAAGTGGGAGCTGACAGATGTGAAGATTACCGTACAATCAGCTTGATTACTCATGCTTCAAAGATCCTGTCTAGAATAATTTACAAGAGGATTGAAAGCCAGATAGAAACGGAGTTGGGTGAAGACCAGTTTGGTTTCAGGAGAAATGTAGGAACAAGGGAAGCTGTACTAAGTCTTAGGCTGATTTTGGAAGGTAGAATAAGGAAAGATAAGAGAACATTCATGGCATTTGTAGACTTAGAAAAGGCTTTTGATAACGTTGATTGGACTAAATTGTTTGATATTTTGAAATCTATTGGAATAAAGTACAGGGATAGGAGGGTGATATACAATCTATACAGAAACCAGACAGCAGTCATTCGAGCTGAAGGATATGAGAGAGAAGCTGGTATTATGAAAGGTGTAAGGCAAGGCTGCAACTTATCACCCATACTTTTCAATCTTTACATTGAACAAGCAATGAAGGAAATCGGAGAAAAATTTAAAGTGGGAGTGAAGATTCAAGGAGAAATAATTTCAACTCTGAGATTTGCTGATGACATCGTCATCTTGGCCGACAAGCCTGAGGATTTGAATGAGTTTTTGAATGGTATGGATTCCGTCTTACGGAAGGACTTCATGATGAAAATTAATAAATGTAAAACAAAAGTACTGGAATGCAGCCGAAATAAATCAGAAACCTCTATGGAGATCAAATTGGCAGGTGAAAAGCAGAAGGAAGTAGGAGACTTCTGCTACTTAGGAAGCAGAATAACCAGTGATGGACGAAGCAAAGAGGATAAAAAAAAGTAGGTTGGCTCAGGCAAGGAAAGCCTTTCTTCAAAAAAGGAATCTGTTGACATCGAATATAGATTTAGGTATTAGGAAGTCATTTTTGAAAGCCTTTGTCTGGAGCGTGGCGCTCTATGGAAGTGAAACTTGGACTATTGGTGCAGCAGAAAAGAGGAGAATTGAGGCATTTGAAATGTGGTGTTACAGGAGAATGATGAAGATCAGATGGGTATATAGGGTTACAAACGAAGAGGTATTAAGGCGAGTGGGAGAGGAGAAATGTTTCTGGCGACTGCTAATGAAGAGAAGAGATAGGTTAGTAGGACACATACTAAGACACCCAGGAATAGCAAGCTTAGTTATGGAAGGAAGGGTCGAGGACAAGAACTGTAGGGGTAGACCAAGGTTAGAATATGTTAAACAGATTGCCTCGGATGTAGGGTGTGGTAGCTATGTAGAGATGAAACGATTAGCTCAGGACAGGGAGGCATGGAGCGCTGGATCAAACCAGTCAAAAGACTGAAGACTCAAACAACAACAACTTAGAAACAAAATATGGGAAGATCAAGAGGTCGGATAAGTTTAAATATCTTGGTGAATGGATCCAGCCTAATGGACTGGATAATGCAGCAAACAAAGGGAGGATCAGAAAAATGGAATTAGCTTTTAAATTAGTACAGAATAGGTACAACAAAAGAACAATATCTTACGGAGCGAAGATAAGACACTATACCAAGGTTGTCAAGCCTGAGGCATTGTATAGTTCAGAATGTTTGATACTGAACAAGAAAGGTGAATTAGAGGAACTGGAGAAGAAAGAAAGAAAAATCTTGAGGAAGATCTAAGGACCCGAAAATAGAAATGATGGTACATGGCGGAAGATACGAAACATAGATCTTTACGGACAAGCAGAAAAAATCACAGATACCATACGGAAGAGAAGGTTGAAGTTCTATGGACACCTTACGAGAATGAGTGATAGTCGACTAACGAAGAAGATCGTAAATTACATCACCAAGATAAAAGCAACTACAAAATGGGTAGATGAAATAAGAAAGGATATGGAGGAAGTTGGGGTCAGTCCAAATGAGATCTGGAATAGAGAGGTGTTTCGAGGTAGGATTGATGCATTCAAGGGGTTCCAGCGAAAGCAAAGGAGAAGAGCCAAGAACATCTGGTCGGAAGAAAGGAAGATAATCCACAGTGAAAGGATGAAGAGTTTCTGGTAGAAGAAAAAAGGACTAATCAGCTAGTCATTGTTTCCCGTGGTCCGAAGTAGGCCAAAATCGAACAAAGAAGATGAATAGTATATGTGGATCCATAACATGAGTCAAAAATAAATATTTAGAGGAATATATCCAAATAAGAGGATCAAATAAGCCATCTAGACCGAACAGAAAAACGTCAGAAAGCATACAAACTCCCATGGTCACAATAACCTAGAAATGCATATCACGACAGGCCAAACTTAGACACTACAGAATAGTCGTACTATAAGAAGCATTGTATGCGTCACAAACGACCAAATCGAATCATCAGGTATCATAGCAACAGAAAATATAGAACGTAGAATTCTCAGAAAAATATTTGGATCAATATACAGAGATGGCATATGGATGAAGAGACATACCAAGAGTTATAAGAGCACACAGACTCACTGATATGTTTAGAAAAACCCTGACTAACTTTCTACGAGGGCATACAGAGGGAATGAACAACAATAGACTTACAAAGAAGATCTTTGTTGTAGTAAACAGTTCAAGCAGGAAAATGAGTTGGTTTCATAAAATAGAGTAAGACTTCAGGCAGGCAGGGATCACAAGAGGCAAATGATAGGCGAGAGAAGAGATTTTGGGAAGAGAAGAGGAAGAAGGGAAAGAAGTGAACATTGTGTCATCATGAGATTTTCGAGTTCAAACACAGTCTATGATAGCAAAAATAATGTATTTTTTTTGGGGAAGGGATGTATTTACGCACATAGTGTCGGACTCCTGAGTGGCAGAGTACCGACTAAACCCCCCTCCCTCCGTTACTTTTGAATACTAGCCTGGAACCGATTATCACATTACTTCAGGCTAGAGTCATTTTATGTTTGCCCGTAGGGCATCTATATAAAGTATCTATCCCAGGAATCTGTACATATAATACCCCATTCCACTGTCTTGGAATTGAAGTCTCCAACCACTATGCCACTATCCGTGGCGTTCAGGATTGCATCTTCCAAAGAATTAACTTTGCGGTGGAAGTTTTAAATTGTCTGATTAGGAGTTAATTGTTGTTGTTTTAAGGGGCCTAACATCTAGGCTATCGGCCAGATTGATTAGGAGTTAGGTAACCAATATGATCTTCACCCAAACATGACCATCAGAACTTCCATGATCCTTTATATGAACTTTTCCAGGATTCAACCCCCAGATTGCAAATAATAATTAATAATACAATATACAAATTATTATTATTATTGACTGAAGGTAAATTATCACTATTTCTAATACCACAATATTTTTGGTACTGATGGCATGCCCAAATTACCGAATTATTTTAAAATTTTTGGGTTAAACTTGCAAAAAAATAATAATCCCAGGAAGCTCCTGTTGAAAATATAAGGTGCGTTTAAAAAGTAATGAGCCGGAGGCTGGAATGCGCAAACCGGTGACTACATCGGCTAATCGAGGCGTGTGTAACGAGATGTGGTTCCGACCAGAGCGTGGAAGGTCACAGTCCGTCGCTAGAGGGCACGCGTGCACGTCACGTGACGATACAAAGCGAGCAGCAGCAGCATGCATCAATCGTCCAACGCTGCCAGTCGCATTGCAAACAGTGACATGGAGGCGTCAACCGAAGAGCAAAGAGGTGTTGTTCGCTTTCTGACAGCGGAAGGAGTTGGGGGAAGGGACATTCATCGCCGAATGTCACAAGTGTACGGCGAACACTGCATGTCCCTTGCAAGGGTCAAGGCGTGGCACAAGTTCTTCAGGGAAGGACGGGTGTCGGTAGCCGATGATACCCGATCTGGGGCACCCCCTGCATTACCGATGACAACGTCCGGCTGGTTGATGCACTCATTACACAGGACCGCCGAGTGACAGTGAACGTCATAGCCGCCGTGGTCACTCCACGACAATGCGCGACCTCATACGGCCAACACGGTCGCGGCACTCCTGCAGAAATTCATTTGGAGGTTCTCGGCCAACCTCCATACAGTCCAGACCTCTCTCCCTGTGATTACGCCATGTTAGGTCCCCTGAAAAGAGCTCTGCGGGGCCAACAATTCATCTCGGACGCCGACGTCCAGCTGTACGTGCGGAACTGGTTCACATCGCAGCCCAGGGAATTGTATGAGACAGCCACTCACCGCCACGTATCACAGTGGGACAAGTGCCTCAACAGCCAGGGCCAATAATTCTAACATACAGGTAATGGTTTCTTCAATTATGCATCCGGGTCGTTACTTTTTGAACGCATCTCATAATATGTAAGTGGTCTTAAACTATTGGTAGGCACTGCATGTCCAGTATACAGTACATATTCATTAATCGGTCCCCCGTGGTAATGAAACGCATTTGAATATGTTTAATTTTCAAGGAATGAAACATCGAAATATATGGCCTCTTGCTTTCCCAGTGAGACCAAGCTGATGGTTACTTCATTCATGTGGTGATAGGACATCTCCCCACGCGGTAGACTCATTATATACCGCCCCCCTCACTCCATCATACTTCCCTCTTTCACCCTCATCCTGATCACTCCATTATTACACGGGGAACTCTCCCAGCCTCTCTGGACCAGGTAACAGATGGATTGGCCCACTACACTTCATCTCATTGACCGTCATCACTCTCTAAAACACCGGTCTTTAATCGATGTGCTGTGACCCACTTCTTGAAGCACTTGAATCTGTGATTCAGTGGCGTAATTGTTAGCGTGCTGATCTTCTATGCCCAAGATTGCGGGTTCAAACCCGGCCGAATCATCGGAATTTTAAGAGCATTAACAATCCCTCAGTAAGCCTTCCTTCTGAGGGGAAATACATTCGGTGGGCCCATGTCGTAGATTTATTGCATGATCAAGAAGCTTTCACTAACTACAATTGTGTGAATCTAAATTTGTTGGTTAGAATTTATAAACGCTCTATTAGTCTCCAACGTTCGTCGCCAGGTGCCGGTAGCGGTGGCATCTAGTTACCAAGGTCGCAGCTAGGTGTCGTTGGCGGTAACATTTGGTAGCAAAAGTAGGAACTACTTGAAATTGATCGTCTGCAGTCCTTACCTGAATCACAGATAACACTTGCTAATACAGCCACCACAATTAACACCGGTTATCAGACAGCTTCTACACACACCCAAATCACACGGTGCTACATGACCGCGTTGTCGCTGCCCCTAAACTGAGGAATCAACCAACCAATCTTTCATTGGACAGTGGTATTTTGATAGCTATTCCATCCATATCTCACTCTTTCAATTTGAATTGGTTGTGTAATTTTACGTGTTGGTGGCCATTTTCAATTCTATGCCCAAGATCGCGGGTTCATACCCGGCTGAAGTCGTCGGATTTTTTAAGAGCGTTAAAAATCTCTCGGTATGCCTTCCTCCGGAGGGGAAGTAAAGCCGGTGGTCCCATGTAATAGATTTATGGCATGTTAATGAACCTTCCACTAATTACACCTGTGTGAAGCTAAATTAGGTTAAACATTTATTTGACAAACGCTCTTTGGTTCCTACATTCGTCGCCAGGAGCCGACTTCGGTGGCATCTGGTAACCAAGTTCTGAAGTAGTAGTCGTTGACGGTGGCGTTTGGCGGCAAAAGTAGGAACTACTAGAAAAAGAATTTAATGTCTGTAGTCCTTACTTGAATTCAAAACAGTCATCACAATTAACACCGGTTATCAGACAGCTTCTACACACACCCAAAGTACACGGGGCTACATGACCGCGTTGTCGCAGCCCCTAAACCAACCAACCAACCAACCAAGCCTTTTTCTGTGTTGCGTCAGTAAATAAAATTTTCTGTAAATGTTTTCCAGGCAGTAACAAGGTTATACCCAAGTTGTAATAGGTGTTGTTCCCTAAAGCTGAAACAAAATGACATGAGATTAATTAATCAATAATAATTAATCACACCAGCAACAATGGCCGACAGCGCTAAAACGCTAACCCGTGCCTCGCTGGCATTGGGAGAGCGTGGGTCAACTCCCACCCTGGTCGTCCTGAATGGTTTCCCATTTTCGCCACTACCGTAGGCAAATGCCGGGACGATTCCTTTCAACAGAACCACCACCAACTTCCTTACAAAATATTTTCCTTAACCCTTAATTTATCCACCCAAATTAGCGGTCGCCTGGTCGAGTGATCGGCCTGTCTCCATCCCCAGTGTGTCTTCAGTTCCCTAACACCTTCCTTGCGATGGTAGGGGAATGATCCGTCACGGAGTCCGTGGGTGAAGCCGAACTGGTAGGATTAGTGAATTTTAAAAATATGGGCAGAATCGTGTCGACCGACTGAACAGAATTTTAATGTCATTTTTGGGAATATTAAAATCAGTCAAATACAGTAGCATACTCTAGTTGGATAATAATATCTCTACATAGTATAATCCAAGATCTGTGGCAGCATATCTCTATTTTTAATACATTGCCCACTATAAGTGTTTTTACGTTTTCATTTCTTCCATCAATCACCATTCAGTGGAAATTTTAATTACTAGCTTCGGAGCCAGTTAACGAGCTGGCGAGCAAGTCTAGCACCCCAGCTTCGGCCAGCATCAAACTGTCGAGTCGTGTCGAACTAAGGCTTCAGAGAAGAGTATAAGTATTTGGAGTTTTGCTGTTCACCTCGGCTTTTCTGAATTGCGTCTATGGCCTGCCGTCCGTGCGCCATTCAAGCTTACGCTAGGAAACCCGTTAAAGATACTGGGCGAAGTTGGGGAAGGTTGCTAGTCTGGGATTAATACAAAACTTCAGTCAATAATTAAAGATAATTCGACATAATCATTATTTTATTAGGGGAGAAATGCAGTAGTGTCTTAAAAATTCACAGGCAATGAAAACTTCGCAAAAATTTACAAAAATCGTGAGTATTGCCAACATTTGCGAAGACAAGCTATTAAATTTAGGTTGTCATTCAATGTGTGTATAAAGATATGTTACAGTATCTCAAAATTTCACTGGCAATGAAGAAAATCACAAAAGTTGCCAAAATATGGAAAATATTGAGAAGCCTAATGCAAGATATATGTAAAACACAATTCTCATTAAAACCAAAGACAAAAGCCTATTACAATTTTTTAGGTTACACTTGTCATTCTCAACTAAGAATGCATTAAAATAATTTCTACATGATAACAAACAAGGACGCAAGAAAAGGTGCGCATATGGGAGGAACGACATACAAGTAGAACATTTGAGTGAGATATTTTTTAATGAAGAGTGCTTGGGATGCTACGTCTCGTAGCCTGAGATTTACTCACTGTGTTGTCTCTTTAGTCCTTGCAGCATGCACGGCTATTTATCAAGGGCAGAGTTAAGTGTCCCAGGATTGATACACCCAGAGTTAGGAATTCTATAATTTGAAGACGAAGAATTTCCATATTTTGTTCACACAGTTTCACAAGCTGTGCCCCCGATACAAAGCTAAACGGAAACTCCTAATTCCCTTGGCGTGTTTCGCACTACATATACATGTTTCACAACAACGCACTGGCTCCGTCAGACACATCCGATGAGCGTAAGGTTTAATTTAAGAAGAACTTTCCCTTCCGTTAAAAGACATTTCAAACAAAATGTGCAAATATTCAGAATATATTATATATACTTTTGTAAGCAGACTTCCATTCCGTTTACAATCGCGAGTCAACTCGAGTCCTGCTTGCTATGACCATAGTTCCTTCCTCTTCTTCCACTCCATGTCCAAACAATGTTAAATGATGGTAATTGGATTCCATGGTCTCTTTTAATAAATGCATTACACCTATGGAATGCTTTGCTTGCTAATAAACATGGCCGTCTCTCTCTTGGCTCGTTGTAAAGCATATTTGTGTGCACTGGCATATAGAGTTTCTAGCTGCTATTCATAAAAACACGAATCGTCTGATAAAAATCATGGACATTTGTCCCTCACTCCCCCTTCTGAAGATATATTTTGCTCCGTCCTTTAAAAACGAGCACAATTCAATTCGCTGCACAACCAGATTCCAATAAAATATACAGTTAATTTTGCAACAAAAAAACTATAAGTTTCCGTTTTGTTTGTAACAGTGGCACAATTGTCAAACATTGTGTGCCAACAATGCAACATTAATACCTTGTAAATACCCTACAATGATGATAATTAGTAGTTTATTAATTATTTACTTATTAACAACTTGAAAATATCTTCGGAGAATTTTTGGAGGTTGACTTTTCAATTTATTTAGAGAAATAATTCAAACAATTTGTGTACATCCAGAATACATTTAAGATTTCATTTATATCGACACCCAAATATTTCATACTATAATGAGAAGTACATGATTAAAAATTACTCTGTGATTGGATTGATGATCAGGTTTCAAGAAACTATTATCAAAATATTTACAGAATTCTGCAGACTACTCCAAGTTGTCCAATCCATCGTAAGGGAATCATCATCGAATTGGGCAACATGCTGAAAATTACGGTGGTAGTACATAAATTGTTTTAAATATTATCCTAAGGGTTAAGTTTCGGTTGATCCACAATTTTTGCCTAATTATATTAAACGGAAAAATTATATTCTACCCGAAAATATTTACAGGTGACTGATTATTATTTGCACAGATTACAAGGGGGATGGGATTCAAGGATGGCTTGTTTCATGTGACAAGCGAACATCTTCAGATCCATGTCAAATAAATGAATCATACATTCAAACAGATATATGGGGCTGATAACCTCGATGTTAGGCCCCTTAAAACAACAATTATCATCATCATCATCATCAAACAGATATCATCAGATACAGGTCAAACAAATGAATCATATAAACAATCATCAGATCTAAGTCAATGAATGGGGCAGATGACCTCTCAGTTCCGCCCTTCAAACAACAATAACAAACTAATAACTAATCAGTCAATGAAATAAAGCATTTATAGAAACAAATAACACCAGATCCAGGTCAAACAAATGAATGAAAGATTATAGACACAAAACATCAATAGATCCATGTCAGTGAGATAATTCATACATACAAACAAACATCATCCGATCCAGATCAATGGAATGATTCATAAATACAAATAAACATCATCAGATCCAGGACAAACAAACGAATCATGTAAATAAACAAACATATACAGATGAAATGAAATGAATCAAGTATACAAGCATCATACTCGCTAACAAATATCAGATCCAGATCAAACAAATGAATCATATATTACAAGCAGACATCATCAGATCTAGATCACACAAATGCATCATATAAGCAAATTAAATCAGACATAGGTCAATGAAATGAATCATGTATTTATGACCTGGATGTTATTGCTAGGGCTCGGATATTTAGGTAAATAATTTTTTTTTATGTAAATACATATTTTAAGCATTTCTTCTATAAATACATAAATTCCTGCTTTTCACTTATTAGCACATAAAAATACAATATTTACATTTTTTTAAAATCAGTATGCTAGATCTTTCAATGTATTGCATTTGCCTACTTTCGATTTTTGCAAATAATGAAAGTAGACTTATGAGATCACTACAGGGCGAAAAAAAAGTGTGTCTGTCTGTGTGTGTGTGTGTGTGTGTGAGTCTGTGTGTGTGTGTGTGAGTGTGTGTACTCTGAATGTCTGTCCCCCCCTATCAATTCGAACACGGTGAGCGCAAATTGAACGAAATTTGGTACAAAGGTAGCACTAGCAAAGGACACCTCAGTGTCATGTTTTATATCGCCGCCATCTTGACGGAAACGTAATGGCGGCCACACAAATGTTCAAAGCTTAAATCAAATTACGACTAACCTAATCATCCGATCTCTACCAAATTTTGCAACAACATACCTTTATGGGGGCAGCATCCTTTGACCAAACTAATAGGTCATCAGCCTAATAGTTTGCGGATGGCGGCCATCTTTGTGTGAAAATCGATTGCCCCTATTAATTCGAACACGGTCAAACCGAATGGAACGAAATTTGGTACAGAGGTAGTACTAGCAAAAGGCACCCCAGTGTCATGTTTTATATCGCCGCCATCTTGACGGAAACATAATGGCGGCCACCCAAATGTTAAAGGCTAAAATGTAATTACGACCAACCTAATAATCTAGTCTCTACCGCATTTTGCAACAACAAATCTTTATGTGGGAAGCATATTCTGACCAAACTGCTAGATCATCAGTCCAATAGTTTGCAGATGGTGGCCAAGTATGTGTGCAAATCGATTCCCCCTATCAATTCAAACACGGTGAAACCGAATTGAACGAAATTTGGTACAGAGGTAGCACTAGCAAAAGGCACCTCAGTGCCATGTCTTATATCGCCGCCATCTTGACGGAAACGGAATTACGGCCACCCAAATGTTAAAAGCTTAAATCAAATTTCGACCATCCTAATAATTTGATCTCTACTGGATTTTGCAACAACATGCCTTTTTGTGGAAAGCATCTTATGACTGACTACAAGGTCATCAGCCCAATAGTTTGCAAATAGCGTCCATGTATGTGTGCAAATCCATTCCCCAGATCAATTCAAACACGGTGAAACCGAATTGAATGATTTTTTTACAGAGGTAGCACTAGCAAAGGGCACCTCATATTCATGTTTAATATCCCTATAGCACGTTGTATTTCAACAAGCTACTACAACCAACATTCAATTATACTCCTTGAAAAGGACAAAGAGTTATAACAATACCCATGCGTTTAGGAGAAAGTAGGCTATATGTTCTTTACTGAACATCTTGTTTTTGTTCTGTTTTACTTCAACGGGGAAGAACCTGTGAGCTATCTAATCTTCATGCAGAGCGTATGTCAGCTTGCAACTGTGTTACTCTTAACTTGTCTCCCCATGCCACTCACTGTGGAAGCCGGATATTTCTTTATCCATAGCCATATTGGACCACTTGCTAGACCTCCCCCTCCCCCCAGATACCTGGAACCAGTGTCACTCAGATGCAGTTCATTTCTGGCACTGTGAAGTGTAAGGCAGTTCTATGATGCCTAAAGTAAAAAACAACTACAAGTTATCGTCTGTAGCAGAATTTAAAGATAATTTTACTTCTGATGGGGGCGTTCTCTTCTGCCAACCATGTGGTAAAGCAATCAAGGCTGAACAGCGATCTCAAGTTACACAACACCTCAAGGGCAAGAAACATATTGCCGCAGTTTCGCGCCCTCAGAATAATAGGTTTCGTGATAATCGTCGGTCATTTGTGATGGACAACCTGAAGATGTATCTCGTTGTGTATTATAATGCTTCAGCAGTCAGTGAGGCTTAGAATAAATTGAATTCGTGAGTACTGCATATTAATAAACGAATTTATAATTAAATATTTTTATTTTTTGTCACATATTTCAGGTATTTTTAATACATACAAAATAAATATTTTCCCGATTTTTAGCACCTAAAAATCCGAGCCCTAGTTATTACGTTAGCTTGACGGACAAAACATGCCATACTTGCATCTCATCCCCCCCTCCCTTCCCCACTAATTAATCTGTGTAAACAATAATCACATGTAATTCTGTTTACTACTAGATTCTTATATTCCCCGCTTGAAATAACTGGGCATAATTACATGTTGACCGTTTCAAAAGGTATCAATTGACAGTGATAATTACTTCAAAGCATTTTATAAATACTTTAATTTAGTAAGCTTTATCTGTGGAGCAACCTTAAATCAAGGAATCTACTTATTATCATTGATGAGTAACATCTTTCCACTCGGTTGCTGGATATCTTTGTGGGAGTGATTTTGAAAAATGGGACGGAAGTGTGTAAGACGCACAGCCAGCTGGATCGCATCCCTCCTGGCAATATAAAGCAACCAGGAGGGATGCAATCCAGCTGGCAGTGGTAAGAGGAAACATTGAGCAAGCGGTGTTGGAGATTGGTACAATGACGCACTGCCAGCCATGTGGAATGTATATCACCTATGGATTACTTCAAGGTTTGGAGGCGCCATAAAGAATATTCCTACAATAAATCATCATCAAGTTGTCGTTCCTTGGTGTAAGAATATTCATTATATCATATTTGATGAAAACAATTATGATTTATTAAGAGTCTCTTTTCCAATCTCTGGATAAAAGTGATGGGCATCCACTTCCCCAGTAACTTTGATCAACACTTTCATACTGAACAGTAAACGCTCATGCGATGTCTGGTGTCAACTGTTTGAAACACAAACCACATTTTCAAAAATCTTCGTATCAGTATTTAAATGATGATATGCTTTAATAATGAAACATTGTAACTAGTCGGCAAAGCCGGTATTATGTTTCTGCACAATGGCTATTCAGATATTAACCCACATAGCGGTAATGCAGAGATCAATATAATATATATCGATGTTTTATACGGGAACTGGGCCTGCCTTTGATAGGAATTCCCTTTACTGTCAAGTAGACGTGTTCACAACTAATTTAAAACTCAAGTCCACGCAGGAACATTATCGAATAAATAGCAAAATATTAATGGAGCATAAAAAATTACCGCCATATTATTACCGGCACGTGAAAATAAGTACAGGTAACTGTCTGGTACTCTAAACATCTGATGTTGTAGTGGTTGCTTGGATAGCCCCTTGGACAGCGAATCATGAGGTCTCGGGTTCGAACCCCAGTCCCGGCACATTTATTTGCTACCAGATTATCGATTCAAACGATATGTATCATAACATTATGCGTCATTTTAACAGAATCTACATGAGATTACGATTTATCTAATGTTAATTACAATAGTTTGCACCAAGTAGGAGTTGGGAAGTTTGATTATATTGCACATTATTTCTAATAGTCTATAGATAGGCTCGAGGCTATGGTTTCATTCCTCCTCTTAATTTGCAATATAATATGTGATGTTTGTTCAAACAAGTGTGGCAGTAGCATATCTCCAATTCAATCTATACATTCATCATAGTACCAGTATAAAAACGGAGCGTAAATTAACATTTTTAGAATGTCCAAGTTGTGTAGTATACGAGTAGGATAACAACATGTCAGATGACTTCACATACATTTCATCTCAATTTCATAGTAGGATAACATGTTACACACGTCATATGCGACTACTGTAAGGCTCGTATCTTCTATTATTATTATTATTATTATTATTATTATTATTATTATTATTATTATTATTATTATTGTTATTATTATTATTATTATTATTATTATTATTATTATTATTACAGTATTAACTTTCCTGTGTATTTAAAAAGTATAAATCTTGCAACGTTGATAACGCTATTTCACAATCGTGCCCCCGTTACAAAGCAAAACTAAATATTATAATTTTTCTTGGTATGGTTAGCACTTTCTTTTTAATAAAACGCACTGGCTTTTCCAGACACATCTGATGTGCATACATGATTAATTTAGGACCGTTTCGTATTGATAAAGGTAAAAAAAGAAACTCCTACAATGTATGGATATATTCTGAATAGATTAGATATACATAGTAAACATGCTTCCATTCGGTTTACAATCAAGCGTCAAGTCGCATTCTGCTGGCTACGAACAGAGTTCTTTCCTCCTCTTGTACTTCTTGTCCAAACACTGTTAAAATGTTGGTAATTGAATTCCATGGTCTCTTTTAATAAACGTGTTACAGCTATGGAATGTTTTGGTTGCTAATAAACATGGCCGCCTCTCTCTTGGCTCATTGAAAAGCAAATACTCAGTGTGCACTGGCATATAGAGCTTCTAGCTGCTATTCATTAATAACACGAGTGTTCTGATAAAAATCACGCGCATTTCTCCCTCACTCCCCCTTCTGAAGATATATCTAGTGCCGTTCATTAAAAACGAACGCAATCCAATTCGCATTCACTGGGCGAGGAGGGTTTGCGACCTGAGCCAGTGTAATGATCAAGTCCAGCTTGACTGACAAGCTGGCAATCAAGTTTAAAAAGCAGGAGGAGAATGTTGACATTTCATCACGTGACTAAAACAGAATTTAATCTCTACTGTTACGTGACGATGTCATTCAGTCTGATGGCGCGGAATGAAATGCCTCTTTGCAAAATTTGTTTATGTGATAACAATATGGCTGACTGCTCGATATCATGCTGGTAGATAACAGGTAAACATTTAATAGAACAATTGTTTTAACTGTGCGGTTTTCAGAGATTTAAAAATCAAGCTCCAGTATCATCTTTTAATATTGGTGATTTTATTTTTATTAAATATATTTATAGTCGCTTTAACTCAGTGGTCTTAACGCGACTATACTAAATACTGTAGTAAACGATTCAGGTGATTAAATACATTTATATTGATATAAATGCCAGGATATAGCACAATGTAGGTAGATAACAGATTTTAGAGAGAAGATCAGTGTCCTTGGGAACCTCGATCACTTGAAGGCCAAATAGTGGAGAACTCAGTGTCCCTTCAATTATTTTCCTTGTTGATGATATAATGCGCCTTTGGTGATACAGTTGACATTGTGAAATGATATGGTTTACAGTGAGAGGACAGTTACATGAGTTACAGGTAGGAGGCTAATTATTTTCCAGAAAATCCTTGTGGGTAATCTTAGTGTGTCTTATCCTCAGCCGGGAGATTAATATTTGGTGGTGTCTGAGAAGGGTATGGACTGGCTATTCTTTTGTGGACATCGTTTTAATTTTCTGGAGGTTACTGGTAGAAACTTCAAGCCAGATTTTTCCATCATTCATGTGACTTGATTTTCTTGAACAATAACTTCAGTACAGTATGTGGAGGGTATATTAGCCTACTTTCGATTTTTGCAAAAAATGAAAGTAGACTTATGAGATCACTACAGGGCGAAAAAAAGTGTGTCTGTCTGTGTGTGTGTATGTGTGTGAGTGTGTGTGTGTGTGTGTGTGTGTGTGTGTGTGAGTGTGTGTACTCTGAATGTCTGCCCCCCCCCCTATCAATTCGAACACGGTTAAACCGAATTGAACGAAATTTGGTACAGAGGTAGCACTGGCAAAGGGCACCTCAGTGTCATGTTTTATATTGACGCCATCTTTACCAAAAGGTAATGGCGGCCAATCGAATGGTCAAAACTTAATAATGCATTACGACCAAACTAATCATCGGATCTTTACCAAATTTGGTAACAACCTACCTTCATATGGGACGCGTCTTGTTCCCAAACTACAAGGTCATCAAACGTACCATTTCAGGATGGCGGCCGTGTGAATTATGCAAAATTTATAATCCATAACATGGGACCCACCGGTTCCGATTATCGAACCAAGAATCGTTTAATTTGTTCTAAGCGACGTGGTTCGTTCGAAATTAAAAGTTTATATTGTAATATTATAATCTAGAAGTGACTTTAAAAATCTGAATCGTCTCGGCTATTTGACAAGATGGCAGCCGATCTCTCGTTCTGACCTATATTTTACTAATTTCAGTATGTTGCATGCAATATAACCTACTGATAAAAATTATATGAACTTAATATGAAATGAACTCGGTTTGAAATATACTTCAGTGAAGAAATCTTCAGTCCAAGTGATTATTTGCTATTACAGTACGTTATATGTAATTAATCGATAACGCGTGAGTTATGAGTGTACGATTGGCTGTGTGGTTAGAGCTCCCGTCTCTCATGTGGCTGGCCAGGGTTCAAATCCAATCAGAGTAGAACTTTTTTGCTTGATTTTTTTATATTTATTGTTTCTTGAGTACTGAGACGTTATAAAATAAAGCGTTATATGGTGCGTTTTGCAATGGAAATTATATATTAAAAAAAAACGACATTCTCCACCGGAGTGACATCTACCAGCCTTCAGTTGTACTATGCAGAAACTATAGATTCGAGCAGCGCTCTATACCGGCCAGTTAGTGAACCCAGTCTTAACGACTGCTAGGGGTAATGATACAGTAACATTCGTTTATTCCTTGTGCACATCGAACCAAGAATCGTTTAATCTGTTCTAAGCGACGTGGTTCGTTCGAAATTAAAAGTTTATATTGTAATATTATAATCTAGAAGTGACTTTAAAAATCTGAATCGTCTCGGCTATTTGACAAGATGGCAGCTGATCTCTCGTTCTGACCTACATTTTACTAATTTCAGTATGTTGCATGCAATATAATCTACTGATAAAAATTATATGAACTTAATATGAAATGAACTCGGTTTGAAATACACTCCAGTGAAGAAATCTTCAGTCCAAGTGATTATTTGCTAATACAGTACGTTATATGTATTTGATCGATAACGCCTGAGTTATGAGTGTACGATTGGCTGTGTGGTTAGAGCTCCCGTCTCTCATGTGGTTGGCCGGGGTTCAAATCCTATCAGAGTAGAACTTTTTTGCTTGATTTTTTTTATATTCATCGTTTCTTGAGTACTGAGACGTTATAAAATAAAGCGTTATATGGTGCTTTTTTGCAATGGAAATTATATATTAAAAAAACGACATTCTCCACCGGAGTGACATCTACCAGCCTTCAGTTGTACTATGCAGAAACTATAGATTCGAGCAGCGCTCTATACCGGCCAGTTAGTGAACCCAGTCTTAACGACTGTTAGGAGTAATAATACAGTAACATTCGTTTATTCCTTGTGCACAGAGGCGTTGTTGATAACCTCAAAACTTGCAATATGGATGATTTGGAGATGGATTATTTTGTTATACCGTGTATTTAAGATTAGCCTATAAATTAACGGGTTGCGAAGTTACTTCACTCAGTCCTATATCATTCGTATACGACACAGAACAACAACGTGACGTCAGTTTCTGATCTGCTCTGATTGGCTATTACATTGCTGCAGTCGGGTAGTTGGCAGTCAAGGATAAAATTCGCGACTGCCAACTGCCAGCTACCAACTGCAACTTCATGTTGTGTATGGTGCCTATAGTATACACGGAGTCGATCGCGACTGCCGACCGAGGACTACCAACTACGGACTGCCGACTGCGCATTGTAGATGGGCCTTATTAGAGCAACGAAGTTTCAATTATTGTAAGTAGTCGGTGTTTGGAGTGTTTGCTGATTAAATTGCAAAATGCTGGGGTAAATTATAAACTATGGTTTGAACGCCACTGTTCAAATCCTGTGTGCCAATTTGCACTTCAAATAGGAAGAAATTAGGAGATGATAAGGACAGAGAGTGCACCGCCCTATTAAAATAAACATATTCTTGGCGTGCCTCCTAGCTGCATCACTGGAACCAACTAGAAAAGAAAGGAGTACGCAGTGGAAATGGATGTTAATTTCTGACCTGTGCTGGGCCCGTACTTGCAGGCCAGATGTGCCGAGCGACTCCAGACTCCGTGAAGGTGGTCCCACGACGAGTGGTAGGAATACCCTCCTGGTGCTAGAAAGCTAGAATAAGTTAGGCCTAGGTTTGAAGAGAGAGAGAGAGAGCGAGCAGCCCGATCGCCCAACACTACTAAATGAGACACATGGGTAAAGAAATGGAAATTTAATGAATTGAAACCGAACACACAAAGAAACCCGGCCAGAATAACACACACAAAAAAGAATACCCTTCACCTAGGGGTCAAATAAAGTCACTTTCAAACGGGGAAGATAAATATAAATAACAATAAATAACTTACGATAGTAAATAACGTTAACAAATTAAATTCATACCTGTGCTCACTTCGGTGAAAACGATGTAAAAAGGGAGAAAGTAAAAGATCAAGAGGCAATCGAGCCGGTCGCTGGTCAACAACAATCACTTCTCAGCCTAGAGATGGATGGTTGTCATGACGACCATAAATAACAAGCATAGCAAAGATAAAACAAGAGGCTGTGTGCGTGTCGCAAAGGCTGTGGCGAGCAATGGGGATGCGATCGAGCTGGCAGTCCCCAGAGAAAAGAAATGCAAAAACCAAAGATACTACAAGGAGAAACAAATGACGCCAAGTGTCCGTGAAATATATCATGATACATGCACGCAATCAAACACACAAAATGCCAGCCGTCGATGCAGTAATAAAACACAAAGCAACTCGTGCTTGTAGGTAGTCTAGCAAAACATGCTAAACCTATATGGTCACCAACTTACGTTCCGAGTTCGAGCTGAATACGGTAAGGCCTACTTAAAGTTACCGCCGTGATCCAGTTGCCCGAAGCATGGAATGAAGGGAAAACATAAGGGCTAAAATATATGGTGTCATGCCTCGTGTTGGGAGAATGGTCGAAACGCCAACGTCCACAAACCACGGGAGACCCATTCGAAGATATGCCCAATCAAAACAGCATCAATGCACCTGGCAGCAAGAAAACATACACTCACAAAATCACTCGCAGATATATTTCACGGCACAAATAAAAGGTTAAACGAAGACTCAAACCAAATAAAACAGGAGACCGCCATTACGATTGGTTCCACAGCAAATCCAAGCACACGACGAAGATCAAAAAGAAAGGTTAAATTTAGGAAATGAGCATAGTGGACACAAGGTTAGATGTATTACTTACATGAGTAAATGGAAGGCTTCGGCATAATAACAATGTTAAATAAAAAGGAAAACATTACATTTTAAATAATAAGGCGGAGAGCCTCAAGGCACGTCCGGACAGAACGTATCTCACATGGCGTCTGAGTCTACCGGGACGGCCGCCAAAGAAAATAAAGAAATGAGAGATGTTAAACATGGCTCAGGATCCACACCACCCCCCACAAAAGAAAAATTATTTATAATAATAAAAGATTTTTCTTTTTACATCACTAAGTACCACCGCTTTGAAATCAATCATGTCCCAAGTGTTCCAAAATACACAACATCCTTATCACACAGGTGGTTTGTCAACAACTATAACAGTACACAAAATATGAGGGGGGAGGGTGATCGATATAACAATCACTTAAGCAATTGAGGCATATCAGAAAGAATACAGTTATAAAATGAAGTAATATATAAAAATAATCAGATCGCTTCGGCGATCGCAATATCAGGACAGAACTCCTTCGGGGTCCCCAAAGGCGCGCGTTCCTTTGACGATCCCTGGGCTTGTCATAATGGTATTACGGTTCGCCTGAGCGTTACAATGACAAGAAAAGTAGATAGAGACACGGACGAAAATCATAAACAAAAGACTTTCCCCCTTTGACGCCGAAGTCTGCCATTCTCCTTATACCCATCATGAAAGTGACGTATTAAAATAACAAAGAAGCGATATAATGTGTCCATTATTTATAGAATATAAATTCTCTACTGGCCGAATTCGCAAAAATACATATTTTTACAATAAATATTGAGTTACACAGAGTATGTAGGCCTATTTCTTCTTGTATTATTTTCTTTCTTGAGCTCGTAAATTTGTACTTGACTCTGCCTCGGTCAAAATTGGTTCAATAATAGGCAGGTCAAGGAGACGCCATATGAATACTAGCTTCCTTGGATAACATAAGCAAATTATGATTGGCTAACCTACGCAGAAAAAGGACAACATTAATCACAGCAAATAAGAAGGTTACACAATAAATGGTTTCAATTGAGATATGTGAGCTCTGGATACGTCGGTGGGATTCTCCTTGGAGATCAATTCAACAGTGACAGGTGTTAAAAATCTAGTGATAGTTTTGGGCGTGCTCCAGCGAAGCATTAGCTTAGCTGACTCCTTATTCTTGGCCGAACTCTGTGGGTGCAGGCGCACTAGCACGTCGTCATTCACCTGAAAACAAACAGGTTGCCTACCCTTGTTATAGCGAGACGCCACGCGATCTCGTGCCCTTTTCAGATGCCGTACAGCAACTTCCCATTTTTCTTTGACTGAGGTACGGCGGGATGGCGCAGCCAGATAATCTATTTTCCACTGAAGCTGAAGTGGATCAACAATACGCCTCCCTAAAAACAATTCCGAAGGGGTAGAATTCGTCGATTCATGAAGAGCAGTGTTAAATCCTAAGGAGAAAAACTGAAGGTTTGCGTCCCAACGTGACTGATCTGCGTTGTGGAACGCACTCAAGCAAGCCTTCAAGTTACGATGAAACCTTTCAACGTGATTTGGCTGAGGGTGGTAGGGTGCCAAAAAGACATGATCAATTCCCCAAGAAAAACACATTGATCTAAAAGACTTGGACCGGAAAACGCTCGCGTTATCGGACACTAAAAACTTTGGAGGACCAAAAACACCAAAAATATGATTGGTCAAAAGCCTAACAGTGGTACGTGTCGTGATTTCCCTGACAGGAAATAACCATACAAATTTTGAAAATCCATCAACGACAGTAAGTATAGCTTGATGACCAGAAGATGACCTAACTAGGGGACCAAAATAATCTATAAACAGGCGCTCATTAGGATATGACATGGTGTCAGCGTGGTGAAGTCCAATGCGAGAATTCTTTGCTGGCTTAGAACGTTGACACGTAACACATTTTCGGACGAAAGCAAAAGCATCCGCTTTCAAATGAGGCCAGAAGAATTCCTGAGAGATTTTATGGAAAGTCTTCGTCATACCTAAATGTAATCCAAAACAGGATTCATGGAAATACGCCAAGAGCATACTTCGTATATTCTCTGGCACGAAAATCCTACATTTCGAAGATCGAGGAGCGGTATGCACTATAACATCATTGCGCAATGAAAACTCAGATACACCAGGATCTTTCCCGAGAATTTTTTCACGCAATGTGACACAAAATGGGTCATCTGCTTGGTACGTACGGATGGCAGTAAAAGACCATGGAATGTGTTGGAGAAGATTCACTGGCTCGGGGATCTCAACAATGGGAGGAGGTTCCTCAAACATGCGTGACAAACAATCCGCTACAACATTTTCACTGCCTCTGACGTGAATGATGTCAAAGCTGAAAGAGGATAGACGAAGAATCCAACGATTTATACGTCCCAATTTTTTGACATGCGAGCGCATCCAGGACAGAGCTTCATTGTCGGTATACACTATGAAATGCCGATGTTCTAGAAAAGATCTGAAACGTTCACAGCCGAATACGACAGCCAGACTTTCTTTCTCGAAAGTGGAATACCGGCGTTCGCAATCATTAAGCATCCGACTGGCAAAAGCGATGGGTGCCAAATTACCATTCACCTGCTGACTAAGCACACAAGAAACTGCGACATCACTCGCATCACAATGTAACATAAAATCTTTCCCAAAATCCGGAGTTCGAAGGACGGGAGCAGAAGAAAGACATTCTTTCAATTTCTCAAAGGCGAGGCACTGGTCGGGGCCCCACACGAATCGTACATTCTTCTTCTTCAAATAATTCAGGGGCTCTGAAATGTCCGAAAAGCCCTTAATGAACCTACTGTAAAAGCCTGCCATTCCCAAAAAACGTCGGACTGCTTTCACATTCGTGGGAGTAGGGAACTCTTGGATACATTGCACACGCTCAGGGTTCACTTCTATGCCCACATCCGAAAGAATGTGACCTAAAAATTTGATTTGCTTCGAAGCCAAAGAGATTTTGTCCGGGTTAACAGTGAGTCCGGCTCTGCGAAGACGACATAGGACTTCACGTAAATGGATCAGGTGATCCTCAAAAGACTGACTGTAAATCACGAGGTCATCTAGATAGTTAAACACAGATGAATACTTTAAATCTCCAAATAACTCGTCCAAAACCCTACTCAATACTTGTCCGCCGATAGAAATGCCCATGGGTAACTTATTGAACTCAAAAAGGCCGAACGGAGTGGAGAACGCAGTTACCTTACGGCTCTCGGGATCGAGAGGAATTTGATAATATGCACAATTCAAATATAGGACGGAATAGTACTTCGCCCCGTGAAAATGCTGAAAAGCGCTCTCCAGAGTTGGAAGGGGAAAGTTGTCGAACACCACCTTAGAATTGAGTCGACGATAATCAACTACTAAACGAAAAGTACCCTCTTTCTTAGGCACCAGGAATGCTGGACTACCATAAGAAGACTTAGAAGGACTCACAACACCGCGTGCCTTAAGATCATCAATATATTCTCTCATGGCAATGAGTTTGGGTGGAGAGCACGAAAATGGCGCCGACCTAACTGGAACCTCATCAGTTAAATCAATATGACACTCGTAGCCGATAGCGGAACCCAGTTCCGACGTGAGAACATCTGGAAATTCATTCACCAAATCAGATAAAGCGTCACGTTGACTCGTGAATAAAGTAGGAGGGATTAAAACAGCAGAGATACCAGAAAAATTACAAGGAACACTCGCTTCACAAGTATTAAAATGAAACCGCTCCTTGGATTTAAACAAAAAACTGAAGAAATGATCCAAAAAATCAAGCCTCAACCCTGCTTTGTGCATAAAATCAGAACCTAAGGTCATAGGCGTAGATAAGTCATCCACCACATGGAAGTTCCAATCCCAAGAATAACCACATATCTTAATATGACATGTTACAACGCTAGAAACAGAAATAGATGACTTCACCGCAGAATAAAATTTTAAACCCCCATCTTGTGGACAAATCTGAGTAACAGGAAGCTGTTCCGCGATGGAGTGCTGAATAAATGAACGTGAAGCACCAGAATCCAGTAAAGCTGGTATCGACAATTCCTTAACACTTACAGGGACCCAAGGACAGAAGTTTCCAGTCGTGGAAATGTTCATTTCCCGGCGAACTTCATTGCATGGCCACTCCGGCGGGTCTAAACCGGGGACCCATGCTCGTTTCCCTGACGCGAAGCACATCTAGGACAGGCTATGTGCGTCACGTCACGAAGACCACATGTGTGACAAAACACACGAGAGGGCGCACGGCAGGAATTAAAATGATGCCCCAAACGATCACAATTCCAACATTTTATACGGTTATACATGTTCGGGTTTCGAGGTAACTGTTGATCCTGAGGAGCGGGATTCGCAGAAGAAGTAGCATTGGGAATACTCCCGACAATATGCGAGTGGGGACGGTTAACTGCCCGGTCCTCCTGACGAGATATTGAAGATGGGTGCGCAGTCCTCTGAATCTGGGATTGCGCGCATGCAGTCTCTGGAAACAAACTGTCAGAGGGGAGGGGTGGGGGTACATATGACTTGCGCAGGCGCCGATTGAACTCGCATTCACGTCCTTGATCAACAATGTCAGCCACACTATACACACTGGACCGGCGTATGAAAGACTTGTACTCAGGTGCTAGATTTCTATACACAATATCAACAGTTTCAATAAGGGGAAGGGGCTGCGACAACCTACTTATTAAAGTCATTAGCCCAGTAACAAAATCGTCTACAGGCTCTTCCAAACCCTGGGTACGGCGATGAATTTCAGCCTTCAAGTCATGTTAAAAATCATAAGTCGTAAACCGCTCCTTTATTGACTTACAGAAATCAACCCACGAGATGAAAGATCTGTTGGTAAGTCGATACCATTTTAAAGCTAAACCACTCAACAATAACGGTAGGCAGACAACAATGTCGTCTGGTTCGAGGTCATAACAATGGCAGAGTTCACTGACCCTGTCTAAGAACTCAAATACAGACGAAACTCCCAGTTCACCAGAAAATGAAATTCCCCACTTGGACACTATATTGGCTACGCCTCCCTTGCGATGGCCTTTCACCTCAGTCAATGGATTAGTGTCTTTCCCACAGACACTTTCAAACGATAGCAGATCATCGTCAGACTGGATGAGCTCCTTCTTCACGTTACAACCTGGGAGAGAATACATGGCTAAACTACAGAAATACTGCTAGCTACAATTCAAAACAATAACTACAAATGTCTTGCCTCCGTCCTGCGCCTGAAATGAGTACGAAACAAGAAGTAGGGTTGGTTAGTACATTACCAATGCTGGGGTTCGTTGATAGGGTCCAACTCATTGCACTCTCCTTACAGTTTGTTATTTTTATGGTCCATACTCCTTGGAAGTTCACATTGACTCTCAATATTTGTTTGCATAGTATGCAATAGGGAACATGAAACAGAATAAAAACAACATTGAAAAATATGCAGCGAAATATTAAAATCCAATGGATATGGCTAAGCGACCAGGAGACTTAACCTCGCAACTGATACCATCTGCACCGCCCTATTAAAATAAACATATTCTTGGCGTGCCTCCTAGCTGCATCACTGGAACCAACTAGAAAAGAAAGGAGTACGCAGTGGAAATGGATGTTAATTTCTGACCTGTGCTGGGCCCGTACTTGCAGGCCAGATGTGCCGAGCGACTCCAGACTCCGTGAAGGTGGTCCCACGACGAGTGGTAGGAATACCCTCCTGGTGCTAGAAAGCTAGAATAAGTTAGGCCTAGGTTTGAAGAGAGAGAGAGAGAGCGAGCAGCCCGATCGCCCAACACTACTAAATGAGACACATGGGTAAAGAAATGGAAATTTAATGAATTGAAACCGAACACACAAAGAAACCCGGCCAGAATAACACACACAAAAAAGAATACCCTTCACCTAGGGGTCAAATAAAGTCACTTTCAAACGGGGAAGATAAATATAAATAACAATAAATAACTTACGATAGTAAATAACGTTAACAAATTAAATTCATACCTGTGCTCACTTCGGTGAAAACGATGTAAAAAGGGAGAAAGTAAAAGATCAAGAGGCAATCGAGCCGGTCGCTGGTCAACAACAATCACTTCTCAGCCTAGAGATGGATGGTTGTCATGACGACCATAAATAACAAGCATAGCAAAGATAAAACAAGAGGCTGTGTGCGTGTCGCAAAGGCTGTGGCGAGCAATGGGGATGCGATCGAGCTGGCAGTCCCCAGAGAAAAGAAATGCAAAAACCAAAGATACTACAAGGAGAAACAAATGACGCCAAGTGTCCGTGAAATATATCATGATACATGCACGCAATCAAACACACAAAATGCCAGCCGTCGATGCAGTAATAAAACACAAAGCAACTCGTGCTTGTAGGTAGTCTAGCAAAACATGCTAAACCTATATGGTCACCAACTTACGTTCCGAGTTCGAGCTGAATACGGTAAGGCCTACTTAAAGTTACCGCCGTGATCCAGTTGCCCGAAGCATGGAATGAAGGGAAAACATAAGGGCTAAAATATATGGTGTCATGCCTCGTGTTGGGAGAATGGTCGAAACGCCAACGTCCACAAACCACGGGAGACCCATTCGAAGATATGCCCAATCAAAACAGCATCAATGCACCTGGCAGCAAGAAAAACATACACTCACAAAATCACTCGCAGATATATTTCACGGCACAAATAAAAGGTTAAACGAAGACTCAAACAAAATAAAACAGGAGACCGCCATTACGATTGGTTCCACAGCAAATCCAAGCACACGACGAAGATCAAAAAGAAAGGTTAAATTTAGGAAATGAGCATAGTGGACACAAGGTTAGATGTATTACTTACATGAGTAAATGGAAGGCTTCGGCATAATAACAATGTTAAATAAAAAGGAAAACATTACATTTTAAATAATAAGGCGGAGAGCCTCAAGGCACGTCCGGACAGAACGTATCTCACATGGCGTCTGAGTCTACCGGGACGGCCGCCAAAGAAAATAAAGAAATGAGAGATGTTAAACATGGCTCAAGAGTTATAACTATACCCATACATTTAGGAGAAAGTAGGATATATGTTCTTTCCCGAACATCTTGTTTTTAATGTTGTAGTTGAACCATTTAAGAGTTTAATGAAATATTAGAAGCCATTATTCAGTGTTGCTTAAGTAATCTATTAAGAGAAGCTTGACATCCAGATATCCGCCGTGAGTCTGCAAGAATACTGGAGATATTTACGGTATTGGACTTGAAATCCCACACTTTATATGGGTATCAACCGGCAACTTCAAGGCTCAAGTCAAAAAGGTGTTTCCTCCACTCGACATAACGCCTGACTCAACCTTCTCCAACATTTAGGAAATATATATGGCACTATAGGTTGCACAGTTCGACAGGATGGATGTTACCTGCTGAACTCCTTGCCCCAGGACATGAGGAAACTTGGCCTTTATGGAAGACGCTTAACAGGCTGCACTCAGGAGTTGGCAGATCTAAAAGCAACCTGAAAAAGAGGGGATTTGCGTGTGACTCTACACTATGCAAAAGCGGTGAAGAGCAGACTATGGACCATCTCCTCATCTGCAAGCTGTGCCCAACAACCTGCTCTTTGGAGGACTTGTTGCAAGCCACCAAAGAGGCTAAATACTGGTCACATTTACGTTTTTATAAATTTGTAGAACCTATGACAGTAGCCACTGTACGAAGAAATGTATGTATGCTTTTAGTACCAATTACTGGATTCTCTTTGTGTATATTATTGTGTTATCTGACACTATGACATTAAATTAAATTGAACCTCGACAGTCGAGGAGCGTTGACAATCCAGGTGACCTGCACCAGCGCAACGATCAATTCCAGTTTGTGAAGTGAAGTAGATATCAGTATAGGAACTACCGGAATTCAGCTAAGTCTACAAATCCACATTATCAACTTAGTTACATTTAAGTGTTTGTAAGTGATTAACCAAATACAAAAGCTCATTACCTAATGGAAATTTGAATAGTAACAGTTACTAACAAAGGAATGTTGGGCGCAATCACTTCTAAAGCACGCTATGGTAGAAGTTTACACTTCAAAAGGGTTTTCATATTTTACACATGTTTTACACTTTGCATCTCGTAACTGTCATTAAATATAACCAACTCATTTGGACCAATGCCGTTTTAAGAAAGCAATGGTATTGAATTGAGGTGGCGCTAACGGAATATTTGAACAAAACACTTCAATTTCTTAATATTATGAATGAATTGTTATGTCAGTATTTCAACATGTTAAGTGAAACTCCTTTTATAAGTTGTTACTGACACAGCAATATCCTTCACTGTCACCAACATTATAGTTTTTTAAAACAAAATATTAAGCCAAAGGTACATTTATTACTTATTACTTATCTGTTGAAGATTTCAAACTAAACACACTTGTTCGTTACAATACTGAAAAATCCACAGCCGGGTCAGGAATGGAATGAATGAAGCCCACGTCTAGCGGCGAGGATATGAACTGTGCCGGCTGCCGAAGCCTGTCGCACTCCCCTGGGGCAATGATTAAATGAATGACACATGAAATGAAATGATAGTGGAGAGTGATGCTGGAATGAAGTTGTGACAGGGAAAACCGGAGTACCCGGAGAAAAAACTATCTGCCTCCGCTTTGTCCAGCACAAATCTCACATGGAGTGACCGGGATTTGAGCCACGGACCCAGCGGTGAGAGGCTGGCGTGCTGGCGCCTAAGCCACGGAGGCTTGCTCGTTACAATACTCTCTGAGATACCTTATTTGGATAAAACTGGAAGCAGTAGGAAATTCCAGTGAAGGAAATGCCTTAAAAAGTATTATTGGTAGATGTTTGCCAAAATTGACAGATTTCAAAAGCCCATATCATGGAAACAAGTAACATTCATGTTCCAAACAAACTTTATTTTGATAATTCAATATGTTGAAAACCTGAAATATTAAATAAGAGGGGAAAATATTCACCAAAATCTAAGTTAGCGCCACCTTAAGAGAATATCAATAATAAAACACTCAATAATTTACCAGTTACCTCTAAATGATACAACCAATATGTACACATATCACATAACAGGATAAGTCTATAGATATGGGGTTACAACCACGACGCAATGTATTACCTCCAATACGAGGTGATTCCCAAGATACAACTAACGTTTGAACAATTACATTCATTTCAACTCCGATGCTAATACAACCTACTTGACACAAAAGAGCATAGCATTAGTTTGAGTGAGACATCTAATACAAGGAATCACACGTATGATAGCACGAATGATTCGCAAAGACCTCGGTTGTCCATTTCTGCCGAAAGCGCACTCTCCATCCTGATCCTGAGCTTTATCTGGGCGATGTAGCTTTGCCTGTTGTTGCTACGTACCGGTTCCTTGGGCTCCTTTTCGATCAGAAATTGACGTGGGAACCACACGTGCGGTGTTTGAAAACTGCCTGTGCTAAGAAACTCAACATGTTGCGGTTTATTGGCGGCACATCGTGGGGGGCGGACCGCGCGGTGCTCCTACGTTTTTATAAGGCACTGATTTTATCTAGATTAGATTATGGCAGTGTAGCATATGGTTCGGCCCGTAAGTCAGTGCTTGTTAAACTGGACAGTGTCCACCACGGCGGTGTGAGGCTGGCGACGGGTGCCTTTCGGACGAGCCCAGTCGTCAGCTTGCTCGCCGAGGCTGGCGTACCTCCTTTACACCTGAGGCGCCAACAGGTACTGCTGACCTATGCTGCAACTATTCGATAGATGCCACTTCATCCAAGCTATCCATGTTTGTTCTCCAATCCGAATCGCCGGCTGTATGATGCGCTTACCCGAGCCACTCGGCCGGCGGGGATTCGCTTGGATGACTTATACCGTCAGTTCGGATTTCCCTCTGTCTCCTGTATCGTCCGAGTACCTAGCAAGGCCCCTCCGTGGATGGTCTCTCGCCCTGACATCATCCTGGATCTGCACACCGGCCCCAAGTCGGACACGGACTCCTCCGTCCATCGCAAGCTGTTCCAGTCCGTGGTGAGCCGGTATCCAAGATTGGGGCTTCTATTCACGGATGGATCGAGGGTAAACGAGAAAGTAGGCTGTGCATTTGTAGTTGAGGATCGTCGGTTTCTCTTTTCACTTCCCTAGGCCTGTGGCGTGTACACAGCGGAGCTCTATGCCATCTTAGAGGCTCTGCGGTACACGTTATCAGACGATCACCAGCACTTTCTTGTGTGTACTGACTCTCTTAGTGCGCTGCAATCGATCGATGTGTGTTTCCCGAAGCACCCTTTGGTCCAGCGTGTGCACGACCTGCTCGTCAGTGCGTGTAACGCTGAAACCGGGGTGACCTTTGTGTTGCTTCCTAGCCACATGGGTATTGCGGGAAACGAGCTTGCTGATCAGGCGGCGAGAGAGGCAGTCGCACTGCCCTCGCTACCGTATAAGGTGCCTGCTAGGGATGTGCGCTCTCAGTTGCGGCATTCGATCCTGTCGCATTGGGAGGAAGCATGGCGTGCCACGCCTCCACCCAACAAACTGAAAGGCATCAAGGAGACAACGAAGGTGTGGAAATCTTCCTACCGATCTCTTCGGAAGGAAGCTGTGGTACTCTATCGACTCCGGATCGGCCATGGGATTGCTACGCACTCCCACTTGCTAAAGAGAGAAGACCCTCCTGTGTGTACTTGCGGCGCCCACCTAACCGTGGCACACATTCTCTTGGAGTGTGTGGATCTGGCCGATCTGCGAAGGACTCTTAAACTGCCTAACACCCTGTCTCTTATTCTCCGTGATGACGGGCCGTCAGCAGACCTCGTCATCCGGTTCATGAGGGAGAGTGGTTACTTTTCCAAGTTTTAATGTCAGTTAAGACTTTTAATTCAGGCTAAGTCTGTTTTATGTTTTTTATTACGTTCATCTATTTTATTGTTTACGATGCCTTATTTGTTTTATTGATTTGACCACCCCCTTTTACTATTTTTATTCAAATAAGGCATAATTGTTGGGGCTCACTGTTTGTTTTATAAACACCATTTTCGTTTCATCCAGGACAGTGAGCTGTTTTTTATCTTCATCCTTTCATTTCACGCCATTTCATTTCATTAGGGGCCGATAACCACGATGTTAGGCCCCTTTAAACAACAATTATCATCATTATCAACGGAATTATTAAGTCCTTATTAAGTATATTAGTACATTATGCAACGCGCCTATAATGGAAATAATTAAGACACAGGTATGTTTATAAAACGAGCGTATGCGAGTTTTATCATTTCCATACGAGTGTCTTAGTTACCATTATAGGTGAGTTGCATTCGACTGTGTATGTTCGACGATAATTATTAAAACTATTTTATGTTCGAACATAAATATTCATAATATCTATCGAGATTTCGCCAGTTTTATGTACTGAACAGAGCGCATGGGACGCAGATAATACCTTGTATTTGACCATGGCCCCTCGATTATCCCACTATGACACTAGGCAACGCAGTGAAATTTAAATTAGAAGGCCTTGGAACTCAGCGCAGGTGCGATGCTATCCTTACCTAATTGGTCAAACAACTGTTTCTTGAGCTCTGATTGGTGGGAGAAACTGTCCCATAATGAAAACTTGTACTATAATGAGTCTCATTATAGTACAGCTTTCTGACATATAATATTTATATTTCGACTCCGTCGAACATAAAAATATTTTGAGAAGCTATCCGAACAACTACTACAAGAATAAGCCAGCAAATAAGGCTTTGAATTTGACAGATTGGGAAGGTAAAAATCTCAATTCCCCTATCAATTATTACCATTTCACCACAATCCATCGCAACTCCATGACACAGTTTAGAAACAACTCCTTCTAAGTGATTTGAAAGAAAAATATTAAGTAATTGGAACTTTTGTTTAATCAAGGATATCCATCTTATTTTATTTTAATAATATTAATCGCTGAATAAGATATCGATGAATATTGAAACATGCACAACAATTCATTAGATGTTTCATAATTTCTTTTGATAGCGTGTTATCTTTAAGATTTATATTAAACATGAACAGTACTAACAAATACACCAACACTTATAGGTGTAATTGACTAAACGAAGTAAAGAAGAATTGGAGATGTTATGTCGCGTTATACTGTATTCATTAACTAGTCGTTGATTCGCACTACTAATGTGGTAGGATTTATCAACGCTTAAGTGGCTGATACAGCTTATCATTGTAAAATGTTGGCAAATTTGAATATTTTTTTTCTTTGCAACCACAATACTTACAATAATCAAAGTTTGTGCATAAGAAACAAAGGTATTGTTTTACATGGAAACAACATTAGCATTGACTTAAAAATAATTAACAATTTCTTTTCAAAATTCAAACTGATGGTTGTTTATCATCCAACACCGATGCGTTTTTGTGATAACTCCACTAATTTTCAACTATTTGTAACCGTACGTCTTCCATTCTTTGGGGTTGGTGGTAATTGATTTACCATGAGGGATACGTTTTTAAAAAATATTCTTTTACTTCTCTTTCCTCATAACTTTTCATAGCACAAAACAATATCTTTGCCAAGAATCACTTACAATCCTTCCACACAAAACCAAGTCATATCACTTCTTCCCTCATACCTTTCTACAATCACCATAGATAATCTCCCAAGATACTCAATTACTAAACATATCACACATACTATCAGAAAATATCACACACAACATAAAACAACTTATCATCTACTTCAGAAGGTCCATTAATATTCCCTTCACTGTATAAACACTTGTGTTAAATTCACCAACATGAATATCTTCGTCAGATGGAGTAGCCAAAACTATAACATCAAGTCTTTTAGATACTCCTCTTCTATCATTGAATCCGACAACAATATCATAATCAGAATGAACTACATATTCGCATCAAACCAGTCCATTCCGTTATTACTACCATCCTTGTCCTCAAATTCATCCTCATCTGAAGAACCATCATCATCTTCGTCCTCTCCTTTCTCATCCTGCCTCTCCTCCTGCGCTGTCGTCTGCAACTTTTGCGTCTCCTCCGCCTTCCATCTCGTCTTTTTCTTTATTTGCCATGTCATCCCATACCTCGAACTCCTCATCTTCCATCTCCTACGTACCTCTCTCCTTCCCTTCCTAATTTTTCTCCTGTTCTTTCTTGTATGTCTCATACTATTCAACACTTTCTTTCTCTTCGTCTTACATCTCATCCTTTTCATCCCCATCTACCTTCTCCAACGCTTCTTCACCTTATCTTTTTCCAGTATGTTGTCTTCTCCATGACTCACTCTTGTATGTTTACCCTCCTCTTTAGCCTATTTTTCTTGATTGCTACTGTCTTCATGACCAACCTCATCTAATTCTCCGTTCTCTTCTTCAATTTATCCCATATCACTTGCTTTCTCACGCCTCCTACCATCACATACTTCACACATCTTCTCAATATCTTGACCATCTTTCATTCCTTCTTCCTCTCCATTACCATCTTCTACACGCCCTCCAACATCACGTACTTCACACATTTCCTCAATATCTTGACCATTTTTCATTCCTTCTTCCTCTCCATTACCATCTTCTACACGCCCTCTACCATCACATACTTCACACATCTCCTCAATATCTTGACCATCTTTCATTCCTTCTTCTTCCCCATTACCATTTTCTGCACGCCCTCCAGCATCACGTACTATCTCACTACAATACATATGATCTCCACTCTGTGCTCTTACAGCTTCCCTTTCTCCTCCTCTGGCTCCTTCTTCTCTTTCTCCTTCTTCTGCTCCTTCTCATTCTGTCTCCTTCTCCACAGCCACACTCACAGACCCTTTCCAAGATTCAACCTGTTTTCGTACAGATTCAATCTGCTGACCCATAGTTATTTTTACTTCCCCTATTTCGTCTTTCACACCTCCTATTCCCTTTTTCAGACCTCCTATTTCCTTTCTTAACCCTTTCATAGACTCATCCTGCTTCTTCATAGATTCGAGAAACGACTCTTCCTGCTTCTTCAGAGATTCCTTCGTAGCCGTAAGCATTTGGATCAAACTAGCTTTGCTATTTTGCATGATAAGGCCGTACTTCACTGCTATTCAAGTTAACGTATTCTCCTTTATTGTGCACTGTACTCGCTTTATTAAAAATTCCTTTGTTCGTGCGCCACGTTGGTACGACATTAATTGTAACCGTACGTCTTCCATTCTTTGGGGTTGGTGGTAATTGATTTACCATGAGGGATACTTTTTTAAAAATATTCTTTTACTTCTCTTTCCTCATAACTTTTCATAGCACAAAACAATATCTTTGCCAAGAATCACTTACAATCCTTCCACACAAAACCAAGTCATATCACTTCTTCCCTCATACCTTTCTACAATCACCATAGATAATCTCCCAAGATACTCACTAACAATCAGACCTCTAACAAAATTTTACAGCATGGAATAAAAAAATAATTAAAGATATATAAAAACAAAAGAACAACGTAAATAGATAAATATACAGATATAAAACTCAACTCCATTATTCATGGCCCTCTTCTCCTTTACTGGTGAACTATTGCACAGAATCTCAAAGCTCAGCGCTCAGGCCTTACAATAGCCACCAGCAAAGAGTAGCCATGATCCTAATCTAAAATATCACAGAAAATGAACAGTTACATATTTAAGGTTATTTTTATCTTATTTTTTTATAATATTCCCTTCTACAAATGTATGTACTTCAGCAACATATCTGAACAAAAAGTATTTTTAAATTTGTGTAAAAAAAGTATAATATTTTTACCACAATTTTTTTTCTTAATAAGACACTGTCCAAGTGAGACTTACATTTTCACCATTTTGTAGATATAATAGGCCTATGTAGAAATACACCCAAAACCTTTCATCAGTGTATGTCAATTATCTTTTGAGTGATCACTAAGACGGATATTAAGAAACAACTTTCGGAAAATGAGTCATAAACATAGGAGCTTAAGGACGAAAACGGGGTTGCAAGTCCTTGCCTTCTAAATCGTTACTCAAAACGTGTTGCTCATAACGATGTATCCTTTCACCAATATGTTCCAAAATGATAGGAGCATCAAATAAAAAAAATAAAAAAACGATTTTTTGAAGGTGTTAAGCTTACCCGAGCTCATAAGATCATCTAATGGTAAGACAAATGCTCAAACCACGTCCTGCAATGTGTACCGGCTCGTGAGTCGGCTTGAAGTGACAATACTAAAGAAAGATAACATGACTAGGATGAGACAAAACAGGAAGTTCCGTGACGAACTAAAGAGCCTACTATTCTTAAATTTAAGCTGCATGCCAAAGATTAATCTATATGGATCTATCTAGAATAAAGAAGAAATTAAGTTGGTGATATCGAAATTTCTAATCATTGATATCTGGTGGCGAAAGTTGGAACTACTTCAAATTGAACGGAACTTGTAGCTCACCCTTTAGGTGTCCGCTGAATGCAGCTACAGACTCAGGCGAGCCGAACATGTCCTCGGACACTCCCGGCACTAAAAGCCATACGATAAATAATTAAATAAATAAATAAATAAATAAATAAATAAATAAATACATAAATAAATAAATAAATAAATAAATAAATCTAATTAGTTTGAAATACTGTATACATGGCATGATGTAGCCTAATAGAGCACTACAGTTGGCAGCCCTGGCGACTAAATATATTCTTAGTTCCATCTCTTATGGTACAAGACGGAGGGGATGGGGAGGGGGGAGGGGGGGGGGGGCAAGTGTTTTAGTCAACAAGGTAGCCAATCCCAGAAACAGAAAATACAGGGTCAATATTATAAAGTGGCACTGGTTCCATAAAAGAGTAGTTCCGTGAATAAATAAACAGCCTATTTTCATATATCCGACTTAAGTTAATAGCCCCTATCAACATACAAGATTTCAGTTTGATTGTTGTAATAGAATCGTAGATCTTGAGAACCGTCTAAATATATCGGATAGTCGCAATATTGCTAGCCTACTTTTCGCATTTTGTAAAAATGAGGAAATAGTAGACTTATGAGATCGATCCGGGAAAATGTGTGTCCTTCTGTCTGTCTGTCTGTCTGTCTGTCCTTCTGTCTGTCTGGCTGTGTGTGTGCCCCTCCTATCAACTCCTAAACAGTTGTAGCAATCGAACCCAAATTTGGTATGAGTTAAGATCTCTGTCAGAATATCTCAATGCCGTATTTGAATATGATGTCAGTGCTACCAACTGCTGAGAAATCGCAATTGAAATTTCAACTCCATGTTGTATATTATGGAAGGTATGCATGAGAGCTATACCAAAATTGGCACACATACAGATCATAATATTTCAGTTCAATTTGCAGGAGGCCATACATGACAGTGTTGCCAAAATGATTCTAAGCCTGCTGATAGGTCCAATTTTTAAATGCATATAACTTCTACACTATCAATTGGATTTCAACCAAATTTCGTAAGTACTATGTGTAGATAGATATGACTGAGCGTAATCTTAAGAGCCATTACGGCTGCCAACTGTCAATAAATGCACTCTATTTGTTTTATCCAAATACCAATATATCAAAAAGTATGCAAGCCGACAGCTTTAAACTATGCACGCGTATAGTACCTGACATTCTAGATTAATTTGGAGTAACTAATGGACCTCAGTACTACCAACATGGTTCTAAGCCTGCTGCAAGGACCAATTGTAAATACATGAAACTTCTATACTATCAATTGGGTTTCAACCAAATTTAAAGTGGGAGTGAAGATTCAAGGAGAAATAATTTCAACTCTGAGATTTGCTGATGAGATCGTCATATTGGCCGACACGCCTGAGGATTTGAATGAGTTTTTGAATGGTATGGACTCCGTCTTGAGGAAAGAATTTATGATGAAAATTAATAAATGTATAACAAAAATGTTGGAATGCAGCCGCAATAAATCAGAAACCACTATGGACATCAAATTTGCAGGGGAATAACTAAAGGAAGTAGGAGACTTCTGTTACTTAGGAAGCAAAATAACCAGTGATGGACGAAGCAAAGAGGACATAAAAAGTAGGTTGGCTCAGGCAAGGAAAGCATTTCTACAAAAAAGGAATCTGTTGACATCGACTATAGATTTAGGTATTAGGAAGTCATTTTTGAAAGCCTTTGTCTGGAGCGTGGTGCTCTATGGAAGTGAAACTTGGACTATTGGTGCAGCTGAAAAGAGGAGAATTGAAGCATTTGAAATGTGGTGTTACAGGAGAATGATGAAGATCAGATGGGTAGATAGGGTTACAAACGAAGAGGTATTAAGACGAGTGGGAGAGGAGAGATGTTTCTGGCGACTGCTAATGAAGAGAAGAGATAGGTTGGTAGGACATATACTAAGACACCCAGGAATAGCAAGCTTAGTTATGGAAGGAAGTGTCGAGGACAAGAACTGTAGGGGTAGACCAAGGTTAGAGTATGTTAAACAGATTGCCTCGGATGTAGGGTGTGGTAGCTATGTAGAGATGAAACGATTAACTCAGGACAGCGAGGCATGGAGGGCTGCATCAAACCAGTCAAAAGACTGAATACTCAAACAACAACAATATGTACTATAACAGAAGCGGCTTCGGTGGCGTAGTTGGTGGCGTGCTGAACTGCTGTGCCCAAGATAGCGGGTTCAAACCCGGCTGAAGTCGTCGGATTTTTCAAGAGCGTTAAAAATCCTTCAGTATGCCTTCCTTCGGAGGGGAAGTAAATCCGGCGGTCCCATGTCTTAGATTTATGGCATGTAAAAGATCCTTTCACAGACTCAACTTGTGTAAAGAAAAATTGTTAGGTTAGATTTCGTCAGAACGCTCTATCAAAGTTCTAACGTTCACCACTAGGTATCATCGATATCTGGTGGCGAAAGTTGGAACTACTTGAAATTGAACGGAACTAGTGGCTCACCCTTTAGGGTGTCCGCTGGAAGCAGCTACAGGCTCAGGCGAGCCGAACATGTCCTCGGACACTCCCAGCACTAAAAGCCATACGATAAATAAACAAAAACATAACTATAACAGATATGACTATGCCTATTCTTAAGAGCAACCAGGGCTGCCGACTATTAATAAATGCTGTCTCTATTGTTTTTACCCTAATATCAATATATCAGAAAGTATTCAAGCCAACAGCTCTAAACTTTGCACACGTATAGTAACTTACATTCTAGATTAATTTGGAGTAACTAATATACGTCAGTGCTTCCAACATGATTCTAAGCTTGTTGATTGGTCCAATTTTAAAATACATGTAACTTCTATACAAATGAATGGATTTCATCCAAAATTGGCACTACAATAAATCATAATTGTTCAGATTATTTCTGACCAACACATGCATGACATTGTTGCCAACATGATTTTACACGATCAAACCGAATTGAACGAAATTTGGTACAGGGGTAGCACTAGCAAAGAGCACCACAGTGTCATGTTTTATATCGCCACCATATTGACGGAAACGTAATGGTGGCCACCCAAATATAAAAAGCTTAAATCAAATTACGACCAACGTATTAATCTGATCTCTACCAAATTTTGCAACAATATACCTTTTTGTGAGAAGCGTTCTTTGACCAAGCTACGAGGTCATCAGTCCAATAGTTGGAATATGGTGGCCATGTATGTGTGCTAATCGATTCCCCCTATCAATTCAAACACGGTTAAACCGAATTAAACGAAATTTGGTACTGAGGTAACACTAGCAAAGGGCACCTCAGTGTCATGTTTTATATCGTCGCCATCTTGATGGAAACGGAATGGCGGCCAGCCAAATATTAAAAGCTTAAATCAAATTACGACCAACCTAATCATTTGATCTCTACCAAATTCTACAACATCATACCTTTTTGTGGAAAGCATCTTTTGGCTTATGTGCAAGGTCATCAGCCCAATAGTTTGTAGATCCTTATAAAACGTTGCATTTCAACAAGCTACTACAACCAACATTCAATTATACTCCTTGAAAAGGACAAAGAGTTATAACAATACCCATGCATTTAGGAGAAAGTAGGCTATATGTTCTTTACTGAACATCTTGTTTATAAATGAAAATTAGCTAAAAATAGGGCGAATAGGACATTGAGGGCAAAACAGGCAAGGTTTAAGCAACTAATGAGACGCCCAACTAATAAATTAATAATACCGGAAATAGTATAATCGTATGTTTCGGCCGTGCTCTGAGTGGCATGCATTGGTTTCCCAGTTCAGAATCCAGGCAAACGTCGGGGTTATGCCAAAGTATTCTTTCTCCTTACCAATCATAATCTCATCAGTGCACCTACTAGTACGGACGTCACAATAGCCCAAATTATCAAACAATTCCTGTTTGATCTCAGTGCCAAACAAGCCATGGGCTCTCGTTCTGATCCATGTTCCATTGCTGGAAGGGCTTATTGCACATCTTGAATTTTCCATGTAGATGCCCTAGATTCAGCGACTTCACACAAATGGGATGCCTGCAGGCAACTGTTACTAGATCTGTATTCCTTGACGTGTTCTAATTTCCCTCTGCTTTGCTTCTCAGATCCTCTTCTTTCTCAGCATTGTGGTAAGTGAGTCGGCCGAGACATAGAACAGATCCCTAGAACGATGCTTTTAAGTCTTTATCCTAAAGTCTACTGGAACCATAAATGTCACAATAATTGGGAAAATTAACCCAACTATGTTGAGATATATTTGAATTCTCTTAGAACAAATACAGTATTATCTCAACACGAAGAACACATTTCTTGAAATTGCTCACAACATTAGTGATGAACATTTAAAGCAACTGCTATCAATTAAATTCATTAATCTGTCTAGATTAATGCCGTGTCTTGTGTGGGGTTTCGTCTAGGAACACCAAGCTGGCTCATCAGCGGGCTCATGGTGTCCGTGCCCGGACCCCCACAGGAGTAGAGAACTGTTCACTACCTCCATTTTTATGAAGCGCACCTTTATAGGGAGGTGAAAGGCTGCTTGAGCTTTTAGCTCTCGCAGTAAAGAAGCGCGGCTGCACTTCATAAGAAGGGAAATACTGCACAGTTCGCCACTCGTGTTTAGCCTACTTTTCATATTTTGCAAAAATTATGAAAAAGTAGACTTATGAGATCAAACCGGGAAAATGAAAACTGACAACTTAAATAAGATGATATTATGACATATACAGCCACCATAATTATACTTAATTTTGTAAACATCATCGCACTGAATTTTCCTACTGTTGGGAATTGCGCACAAGAGATAACAACTGTTTCAAGAATATTCAGGAAGACTCTGGAAGCATCCATGACTTCTGATTGGTTACACGAAGAGGAAGGAAACGGGACAGAAAAGAAAATTGCTTTTTAGAGACACACAAAACTATTTTGGGTCCGTTGCGGTCCCTTGCGAGCGAGAATTTTATAAATGGTGTGAGCCATTGCAAGTAGAAAGTATTATTCCATTGATTGTGAGAATTTTGTACTCATAAAAGTGTGCGTGTAAATCTAAGAACGATGTTTTCGGATTACTATTCCGTGCATTAGAATGCATTTTTGGTGTGAAATTTGACATTACAAAGAGAGAACAGTAGGTATATTTATTTATTATTTATGTTATGACTTCAGTAGTGGCAAAGCTAGGACACATAGCTCTCTCTCTCTCTTATCCACGCAATATGGCACCGGCACAAATGAAACAATTTTTGAAACACAATAAATACCTTACATGTTCATTATGATGATCAATAATGAGTAAATTAATTATTTTATTACAAATATATTAATGAATAAGGCATATGCATAATAATGATAGTACTATGAATAATAATTTGTTAGCAAAATAGGCTATACCTTAAGACAATAGAATCCAATAATAGGGTGCATTGTACCGGTTTCGGCTACAGCCTATTATAACCTTCCTCATCAGATATGATATGAATGAAGTTGCACGATTACATACAATTTTATAAGTATGAGTTAAAAAATATTTCCAAAAACGTTAACTATTTAGATGCTTAAAAATACTCTAACAAAATCAGATCTGTTACATAGTGAATGAACAAATTCTTCATATAAGACCGCCCGTAGTGGAGAAGTCAAATATATGGATATGATGTGATTGATAAATTGAGAAATTTAGAGGCTGGGATTCATTGTGAAACTTATTTTACGTGGTATTAAAAGGTCTTATGGTATAATGATATTACCGACAGTAGTGGCTACGCGGGCTAAAGCGCAGCGTTAGGTCATGGGGCCAAGCTCTCTGCTGACTCGGTAGACGCGTGGGTTCGAGCCCCACCGTCGGCTGTCCTTGAAATGGTTTTCCGTGGTTTCCCATTTTCAACACCAGGCAAATGCTGGGACAGTACCTTCTGGCAGGCCACGGCCGCTTTCTTCCACATCCTTGCCCAGTTTCATTCATCTTCATCCATTCCATCTCTCATCCCGACGCGCGGGTCGCCCACGGGCGTCGACTAGAAATACCTGCACTCGGCCTCTCAGGAGGCTACACGACAAAAAAATAATAATGATATTAATATCGTATGGCCTCGGTTGCCGGGTGCAAGCTTTTGTTATTTTCACCCAGAAGGCAGCTTGCATGTCGAATTTTGTTATTCCTTGAAGCACTATGAATGGCAAAGAGGTTAGAAATCTAAGCTCCTTTACACTATGGCGCTTTCTAGTAGGGAAATGAGAAACTTTGTGTTGACTGAGAAATCCCGAGATTAATTTTTCCTTTATGAACATGGCATATAGAATTCAAATGGGTTCTTTAACATGCCAACATCCTATGACATGCGTATCGTGATTTTTTCCGTCTTTCAAAAATCACTTACCATGGCCAGGAGCGAACCTGAAAGCTTGGGGGGGGGGGGGTTAGTAATCCGACACGATAACCACTCACCCACCGTGGCAGGCTGGTCTTACGGTACATTATAGTGATACGAGTTTGTCAAAAAGCTAGAAAGGAAATCAATTTAAACTCTGTCAATGAGGATTTGGGCAGACATACAGTAGTCCTTTTCATGTAATTTCGTAATAATAATCATATTAATCACAATGTCACAAACCTTTCTATAATATCCTAAATGTTATCCTAGCTGAGTCATACGTCCTAACATCCATCACCATTTACACGAGTCAACAGGTAATCTTGGAATGCTGCCTTAGGACGTAGAGCCCGTTTTACGAAAACGTGGACGGTAACATACAAATTTATTCAGGCGTCTATTAGAGTGTATAGGCCTTGGTCTTGAATAATCAGCGACGATAACAGCATACTTCAATTTATGATTCAGTTTATAATGTTTCCTTGGGAATCTAACATCGTAATGAGCGTGTGTGAACAGGAAAGGCAACGTGAACTTTCTGAACGAGTTTAAATTAAATGTTTATTAAACCGGGGATATTTATAAAGACAACGATGATGAACTAAAGTACCATTTGGAGGCCTGGCGACTACATGCAGGTTGGAGACCAAGAAAATTCACCAACCATCCCATGGAGCTGGAATGAACGGCAATGATGGGTAACCAAAAACCCCTAAAAGCTGCACGCAGAGAAGGTACAAATGAATAATGTATTAATATGTATCCACAGTCAACGATGCATAGCTAATATAACGTACATGTTATCTAGTTAGTTTAACAATCCTTAGGATAGTTATTTTTTATATGCTGGGATACTTTCACATAATATCACACATGGATATGACACAACATAGTTTTAACGCATTTGTGTCAATCATGCATGTAAATAGTGGCAAGATATCTATAATTGACATTCGCACAGTTACCATCATGAGTATATCAAAACAATTGAACTAAATTAGATGCCTGCATATTAAGCCTTAAATAAAGATCTACCGTGGCAACTTTAACTCCGATCGGACGATCAGAACTCAAGGAAAGTTCATTTAAATACTAAAAAAGTCCTCTCGGCACGCCGGAAGGCGGAGGTAGATTTCACCGGACAAACTTGGCGATAGTCGAAAATAGGCAGAATATGCAGGTTTTCGAAGAAGGATCAGACCACATTTATTGCGTGAAAGTATTTTATAATTGGAGATTAATTAACTTTGTTTTTCGTCATTTTATGCATATTTTAAACATTCTATTGTCTTATGATGACGGTAACCTTCTTGTCATTTGGAGTCCATTTTTATACTTGTGGTCACACTGTCCTTATGCAAAGTTTCGACACTGATGTGTAACTATGTATCGGTCTGTTACTTCTTCACGCAAAATTATATCTCCCGCAGAGATGTTGGTTGGTTCCTCAGTTTAGGGGCTGCGACAACGTGGTCATGTAACCCCGTGGGTGAGTGTAGAATCTGTCTGATAAACGGTGTGAATTGTGATAGCTGTATTAGTCTGTAATTCAGGTAAGGAATGCAGACGCTCAATTTCAAGCAGTAGTTCCTAATGTTGCTACCAGATACTACCGTCAACGACACCTAGCTGTGAACTTGGCTACTAGATGCCACCGCAATCAGCAACTCGCAACGAACGTTGGAACTTCCCCTCCAAAGGAAAGCATACTGAGGGATTTTTAGCGCTCTTAGAAAATCTGACGACTTTGGCCGGTTTTGAACCCGCGACCTTGGGCATAGGAGTTCAGCATGCTACCAGTTAAGTCACCGAAGCCGCATCACACTTAGTCAGATGGAAATCTGAATCTGATCTCGCGCAAGTGCGTTGTCATGGCAACGTCTGATGGCTCATCCCTCATCAATTTAGTAGTGTTGCCATGTCAACCACTGATAGCTCTTGGCATTTTCTTACAATTCCCAAATCATTTTTCTCATCCCTTGACGTAATGGTGGCTCATATCAAAAATTCTTTCAGACAAAAGTTTTAGGTAATTATTAGGGGAATATTGTCCATTTTGTACGGTTTTGATATTGTGCCTATTAACAGAGATATGATTAATGTTTCCCGAAAAAAACACTTTTTCCCACCCCTTTGGTCAATGGTTGGTGCTATCAAAAAAACGTTTCAAACATAAATTTCTGAGCTTTATCCGACACATAGTATGAACTTTGAACGGATTCGATATTTCACATATTAAGAGAGTTATAGCAATATTTCATTTTTTTTTTTCGAAAAAAAAAGTCCCCCATTTTCATCCCCTTCGACCGATTTAGCCCAGTAACGAACTCGTCCGAGATTATATGGGTATACATATTCGGTAAAAAATTCAAAGTGATTGGTGCAAAATTACGGCAGTTATCGTGTCCACAAGAAACTGATATACATATATATACATATATTACATAAATTATATATAAACTTTTGAACTGACGGTGGTTTTGGGGTCTGGGGGATGTGAAACGCGAAGATATGTCGAAATTTTCCGGAAATCGAAACATGGTACCCATTGCAATAGTTAGCTTTCTAATGAAATCTACCTAAAATACTGCCGTCAACGACACCTAGCTGTGAACTTCGCTACTAGATGCCACCTCAATCAGCAACTCGCAACGAACGTTGGAACTTCCCCGACGAAGGAAAGCAAACTAGGGTTTTTAGCGCTCTTAGTAAATCCGACGACTTCAGCCCGGTTTGAACCCGCGACCTTGGGCATAGAAGTTCAGCATGCTACCAGTTCCGATACCGAAGTCGCTTCCCACTGACATATGAAAACTGAATGTGATCTCGTGCAGTGGCGTTGTCATAGCAACTGCTGATGGTCATCCCTTATCAATTAAAAGTAAAGTTGTCATGGCAACCTCTCTTGGCACTTGGCATTTTCTTATAATTTAAATCATTTTGTTCACCCCGTGGCGTAATGGTGGGTCATATCAAAAATTCTTTCAGACAAAAGTTTTAGGTAATTATTGGAGGAATATTGTCCATTTTGTGCGGTTTTGATATTGTGCCTATTAACAGAGATATGATTAATGTTTCCCGAAAAACCCACTTTTTCCCACCCCTTTGGTCAATGGTTGGTACTATCAAAAAACTTATTTTACATAAATTTTTGGCACTTATCCGACACATATTATGAACTTTAAAGGGATTCGATATTTCATGTATTAAGAGAGTTATAGCGATATTTCTCTTTTTCGAAAAATGCCCCCCATTTTTACCCCCTTTGACCGATTTTTCCCATTAACGAACTCGACCGAGATTTTATAGGGATACATATTATGTAAAAAATTCAAAGTGATTGGTGCAAAATTACGGCAGTTATCGTGTCCACAAGAAACTGATATATATATATATATATATATATATATATATATATACATATATACATAAATTATATATAAACTTTTGAACTGACGGTGGTTTTGGGGTCTGGGGGATGTGAAACGCGAAGATATGTCGAAATTTTCCGGAAGTCGAAACATGGGACCCATTGCAATAGTTAGCTTTCTAAAGAAATCTACCTAAAATTCACTTGACCGCCATGGTGGTTTTGTGCGCACTTGACTTAGTATTCTCTATTACCATACCAAATCTCAGGTAGGTATCAGTAGTCTAACAGTTTCGGAGGTAATGAATACCGGTGAAATACAGGCTCTTTCATAAGGAATGAACCAATTACGAAGCATTATTCACAGTACGCAAACAACACAGAAGAACAAGTCGCACGCCATTGCAAGGAGCGTAGTCTCACGTTTTGAATAGTTACCAGTAGACTGCTCTGTCGTGAACACTTGTAGGAGAAGGGACAAAAAGATACAGTCAGTCTGAGAGACTAGACTTTATATCATTTCAAATGACGCATGCTACAAATGCTACACATGTTAGAAAGGCTCAGGAGGGCTTCTCGCTTCGCTCGAAGCCCCGGGACTCTTTCAACAGACTCCATTACCCATTAATTTAGGCTCCCCGCGGGGGGAACGGAGAGCGGGAGGTGCACTCTGCTGCATGACGTCACGCACTCGCCGTCTCCGTATCGCATAACGCCAGACCCCAGGAGTAAACTCAGACACAACAGACTCCATTACCTTTTTACTTAGGCTTCCCGCGCGGGGAACGGAGAGCGGGAGGTGCACTCTGCTGCATGACGTCACGCACTCGCCGTCTCCGTATCGCATAACGCCAGACCCCAGGAGTAAACTCAGACACAACAGACTCCATTACCTTTTAACTTAGGCTTCTCACGCGGGGAACGGAGAGCGGGAGGTGCACTCTGCTGCATGACGTCACGCACTCGCCATCTCCGTATCGCATAACGCCAGACCCCAGGAGTAAACTCAGACTCGGTGCATATGCACTGAACAACATGATGACGTCATACACGCCGTAACCGTTACGCATAACGCATAACGATGAAGTCGACAAGATCATTTGAAATGATAAAACTTCATTACAGTCAAATACATGTGTCTTGGTTGCAATCTTGTACCACTGACTGTTACGGAGGTTTCGGCTTGACTAAATTAGTTCATTCTTTATGAAACACCCTGTATTTCGCGTGGCTGACCTGTTGAACTGGTGAAATTTATTAACATTTCAAAGGCATATATGAGATCGGACGAATTGGTAGTAAGATCCTACAGAGTTTCATTGAAATAGCTCCAGCCGTTAAGATTTAATTCGGGGACACACACGCACACATAATACACACAGTGTGTACGTATAAGTTTATATTTCATGATAAAAATGAGATGGTAATAATCGATATTAAGCCTCCGTGGCTTAGGCGGCAGCACGCCGGCCTCTCACCACTGGGTCCGTGGTTCAAATCCCGGTCACTCCATGTGAGATCTGTGCTGGACAAAACGGAGGCAGACAGGTTTTTCTCCGGGTACTCCGGTTTTCCCTGTCAAAATTTAATTCCAGCAACACTCTCCACTATCATTTCATTTCATCTGTCATTCATTTAATCATTGCTCCAGAGGAGTGCGTCAGGCCTCGGCAGCCGGCACAGTCTATATCCTCGCCGCTAGATGGGGGCTTCATTCATTCCATTCCTGACCCGGTCGGAGACTGGAAGCTGGCTGTGGATTTTCATTTCAATAATCGATATTGGTGAAAGGGCTCCCTTCACTGATTGACCCATCGAGAGAATTGTACTACGCTGGATATGTATGTATGTGTGTGTGTATTGAACAAATGGTACTTTTAGGATTGTAATGAACCCAAAGAAATATAAAACGTTACTTGCTTTTATTCTATGACATGTGCACTTTGATACATTTACACAACTTTGACCGTTGCTCTCTGAAATGTACCAATCATAACACATGCCTTAAAGGCTATACGCTTACAATTTAACTGGCTCTGAAGTTTGAAAATAATAGGCCTGATCCATAATGAAACTTCCAAGGACTGGATGTGACGTCAAGCCAAGTACTTGTAATCTCTTTGCCGGGAAGCCAAAATGTAGAACATTACGAGGTCTTAGCAGACTGCTTATCCAGGCCTTAATGCCTCAGGCTTCTTCTTCTGTGAACTGGGTTCTCTAAAATTGGCTTCCTTAGTCTTCTTAGTCACCGTGGCTTTTTATACTCTATTCAACCTATACGCCGCTAGGTCCTCTTATACTATAGACGTAGTCATTCAGAAAGAGTTCTGGGGATAGACAACGTATGTTAAAAACAGCGGAAAGCTCCCTCCCTTGCTCGTTTGCGTACTTCCTCAGTATTGTGACGCAATATCCACTCGTTGGCTGTTATATCCATAAATGAAGTGAGCTTTCTGAATGTACATTTCCAATTTTTGGCTAAAATGTTGTATTTACCCCAAATGAGATGCACGAGTACCGTATAATTGCTAAAGTAATACAGGGTCTTTCATATAAAGTAAGAACGGCAAGGGGCAGTTTTGTTATTCGCTACTGCGGTGCCCTTTGCCGAGCTTGTGGCACGCCATGGCCCCCTGCTGTACTATTGAAAGCGCGCGCATAGTACACACGAGGGCTGTTTTGTTTTATTTTTTCAAGTTCCGATGGACTGTATAAAAATAACAGATTGACATACCAAACTAATTTTACTACTAATGGTTTGCTTGTTCATTCGCGACCACACTGTACCAACGTTACGATAGACTTTTACAAAGAATTCAAGTGTGAAGTTTTTGACCATCTGTCGATTAGTCCAAACCAGCACTGAATGATTTTCACCTATTTCGAGAATTGAAGGTATGGTTGGGTGGAAACGCCTTGCCAAAGAGGAAACTCTCCAGCCATACTCATCTCAGTGACGGCAGAATATTTTGCTGAGGGCATTTGGAAAGCTGGTGTAACGATACGATAAGTGTTTCAATCGTTTTGGCGATTATGTTGAGACATACGAATAAAACAATCAAACATTTAGTAGTAAAATCAGTTTGGTATGTCAATCTGTTATTTTTATACAGCCCAACGGAGTTTGAAGGAAAACAGCCCTCGTGTGTGCTATGCGCGTGCTTTCAATAGTACAGCAGGGGGCCATGGCGCGCCACAAGCTCGGCCAAGGCCACCACACCAGCGAATAACAAAACTGCCGCTTGCCGTTCTTACATTATATGAAAGACCCTGTACCTGGAGTTTAATGTATGTATGTTCCACTTGTAGAGAATAGACAAAACCAGAATAACCAAAATGATATTCGACTACCTATGCAACAAGAAGACAACTACGGCATGGATTAAGGAAGATCGTTAAGATCTAGAAAGGTCCAACATTCAGGAAGTTTCGATGTTAGATAGGGATATATTTCAGACCATTATTCAAAATTTGGAAGGGCTCCAAGACGGAAGAACTCCGAAGACTGTAAGAACCTGGACGGTTGAAAAGAAGCAGGAGCACAGTGTGATTGTTATTGGTCCATTCGAAAATAAAACAAAATTAAATGATATCCGCCTTTACTCAATATAAATTGTTACAAAAATTGTCTGCATGTTTCAATACTCTGCGATCTTGTTCATCAAGAAATGACTAAACTTAACAAGTAAATTAATCAATAAACTAAGTGCGTGGACTCGTGAAATTATGCAGTTGGAAAATGACCATTAATAACATAGGCTAGTTTAAGTAGAAACTAAAGAGAGCAAAACCTATAATCAATAAATAATATAATTATTATTTCTTATTGTACCAGTTTGGCCACATTATGGCCTTCGTCAGCAAATGATGAACAGTTTTAGGTAGAAGTAATTAGTTATTAGGTTGCAATTAATTGAAAATATGGAATTATTTGACCCAAAAAACGAGAGGTATTTACGTGGTTGAGAAGAAAATTACTTCGAATAAGCTGAGAATATGTAATATTTGTCTAAAATGCTCCAAATTAAATTCAGATCTGTTATACAGTACATGTAATTAATTATTGTAGATAAACACTGTATGAAATTATGAAAGTAAAGAAATTATAATTCCATGCTCAAATATTAACCTTTAACAACATAATTGTTTGATTAGCATTTTCACAGCAACGTAATATTATAAAGTGATATTTTCATGATAGCATAATGATAATAAATATACGTTACACCGACCTCAAAAGACAAAATGTTACACTGTACTTATGCATCGTTTCCAAAACAATGGTATTTCTCACGTTCAGCTGCTTTTGAAGATTTCTTTTTCATTTGTAACAGACTTGGTTTTATTAGTGTTTAGTATTTTAAAATGATTTAGATGGCAAACCTTTTAGTAATACTCTAGTATTGAACCTCATCCTTTTTATAAATTAAATTATACTTGTTGAAAATTATTAGAAATACTTAGCTATTATTTTGCGTTTATCATATTATCACGCAGACTCGCAACTTAATTTTTGTTTCTTATTATACATATTACTTACATTTTCTGATGAAGGTCATAAAGTGGCCTAAACCGGTACCGTACATTAGAAAACAAATAATAATTTTATTACTTTCTTCGTTAACTATGAAACTAAGGATGTTAGTCTATCAAATGGACAAACGCTATTTGTTTTGAAAGCATTACTGCTATTTTTTGTGTCCACATTTGTATATTGTTAAGTATTTGATAGTAATAACCAATTGACTTGAAAATACCAAAATACTTTGAGATAACATTAACATATATCAACTTTGCTACACACTTATAAACATAAATTTATTTGGTCTTTGTATCCATAGAGCGTACACTTAAGGAAATTCTCAAGAGTAGTAGCTGAACCTTAGTGGATTAGTTTGGAGGAGGAAAGGAGACCGTTTTACGAGTGGAGTTGGGATATTTCAGAATGTCAAGCTTGTAGAAATTAATAAACAAATATTTTCAACGGGTCTCACCACTCCAGTTTTAATATTCTCTCTATACTGCAGAATGAGGGTTCGTGTTTGAGGATCGATTTTCCGTTTCATAGTTGACATTGTGGAATTTGGTCGTGTCTTGTAGAGCAATTTTTGTCCGTAGATTTGACCTTTGGGAAATGATGATCCTCGCTTGATGTGCGAAACATGTCATCCTATAGTTTCTGCCCCTTCTGTAATCCGTAGCAATCATTTATTAATCACATGCAATTTATTTCAGGTTGTTTAACGCATTTCCCAGTAATTGGGATTATATTGTGTCGACCGACTGAAAAGTCGCAATATCAATTGTCAATAAGACAACATTGAAAAATAGTTTCATAGCTCTCTAATTATATATCTAACATGACAAAGTCAATCGGAGAATATCGTGAGTTGAAATTGATATCTTCATGACGTGGATTTGTCACTACGCAGCTCTAATGCATTTGACTCAATCAGGCATATAAGAAGCAATACGATATCTAGGATTCAATTGACACGGACAGTGGAGTGAGTCATTACGCACACTATTTGAACTCTGTCTCCGATTAGGAGTAGGGATGATCGATTCTCTTCATAACTCTTTTATGTTTATTGCTGTTTCATTCAAAGCCCACTGGTTTGCTATCGACATATTGACTTCTTGCTGTATTTATTTATTTATTTATTTATGTATTTACTTATTTATTTATGTATTTATTTATTTATCGACCGACAGTAGTGGCTACGCTGGCTAAAGCGCAGCATTAGGTCATGGGGCCAAGCTCTCTGCTGACTCGGTAGACGCGTGGGTTCGAGCCCCACCGTCGGCCGTCCTTGAATTGGTTTTCCGTGGTTTCCCCATTCTCAACACCAAGCAAATGCTGGGACGGTCCCTTCTGACAGGCCACGGCCGCTTCCTTCCACATCCTTGTCCAGTTTCATTCACCATCATTCATTTCATCACTCATTAACTCCTCTCATGAGGTTGGCGTCAGGAAGGGCATCCGGCCATAAAAACCTTCGCCACAAAGACTTCCATCGCATCTCATCCCCGACCCCGTTGGAAAACGGGAATAATAAGGGGTAGACATACATTTATTTATTTATTTATTTATTTATCGCTTCCTTGATTACAAGGCTGCTTTTACTGACAAAGTGCATTCCAGAAAAACTTCAGGTTTACGTAAGATTTTTTAAAATTAATTACAAACTGAAAGAGAAGGATGTAAACGAAAGATTCAAGAAGAGTATAAAGGAAGGACTAATGAAAAACCCTAAACAAACTTCAATTGCAGACGAATGGGCACTTTTGAAGAATGAAATAACAAAATCCGCAGAAGAAAACATTGGTAGGAAAGAAAGAATAGGTAGAAAACCGTGGATCACTCAGGATATACTAGAATTGATGGATGAAAGGCGGAAACACAAGAAAGTAAGAGATGAAAAGGGGAAAGCAGAATACAGACGTCTGAGAAATGGGGTTAAGAAGAAGTGCAAGGAAGCGAAAGAAGAATGGTTGAATGAGAAATGTGCAGGTATAGAAAATTGTCTGAAATTAGGAAAAGTAGACACAGCTTATCGAAGGATTAAGAATACTTTTGGGGAAAAGAACACTAAGTGCTGTAATATTAAGGACACAAATGGAAAGCCTCTAACAGATATGGAAGAAAAGGTTGAGAGATGGAAAGCTTACATAGAGAGTTTGTATAAGGGAAAGGAGATTGAGAATCATGTAATGGAAAGGGAGGAGGAAATTGATGAGGATGCGAAAGGAGATTTAATATTGAGATCAGAATTTGATAGAGCTTTGGAAGACTTAAGCAGGAACAAAGCACCAGGCATAGATGATATACCGATTGAGTTGCTACGCTGCATAGGAGATGAAGGTCTGATCAGGTTATTTCACTTGGTGTGTATGATTTATGAGACAGGTGAGGTACCCCCTGATTTCAAGAAGAATGTTATCATCCCTATACCAAAGAAAGTGGGAGCTGACAGATGTGAAGATTACCGTACAATCAGCTTGATTACTCATGCTTCAAAGATCCTGTCCAGAATAATTTACAAGAGGATTGAAAGCCAGATAGAAACGGAGTTGGATGAAGACCAGTTTGGTTTCAGGAGAAATGTAGGAACAAGGGAAGCTGTACTAAGTCTTAGGCTGATTTTGGAAGGTAGAATAAGGAAAGATAAGAGAACGTTCATGGTTTTGTAGACTTAGAAAAGGCTTTTGATAACGTTGATTGGACTAAATTGTTTGACATTTTGAAATCGATTGGAATAAAGTACAGGGATAGGAGGGTGATATACAATCTATACAGAAACCAGACAGCAGTCATTCGAGTTGAAGGACATGAGAGAGAAGCTGGTATTCAGAAAGGTGTAAGGCAAGGCTGCAACTTATCACCCATACTTTTCAATCTTTACATTGAACAAGCAATGAAGGAAATTAGAGAAAAATGTAAAGTGGGAGTGAAGATTCAAGGAGAAATAATTTCAACTCTGAGATTTGCTGATGACATAGTCATCTTGGCCGACAAGCCTGAGGATTTGAATGAGTTTTTGAATGGTATGGACTCCGTCTTACGGAAAGAATTCATGATGAAAATTAATAAATGTAAAACAAAAATACTGGAATGCAGCCGAAATAAATCAGAAACCTCTATGGATATCAAATTGGCAGGTGAAAAGCTGAAGGAAGTAGGAGACTTCTGTTACTTAGGAAGCAGAATAACCAGTGATGGACGAAGCAAAGAGGATATAAAAAGTAGGTTGGCTCAGGCAAAGAAAGCATTTCTACAAAAAAGGAATCTGCTGACATCGAATATAGATTTAGGTATTAGGAAGTCATTTTTGAAAGCCTTGTCTGGAGCGTGACGCTCTATGGAAGTGAAACTTGGACTATTGGTGTAGCAGAAAAGAGGAGAATTGAAGCATTTGAAATGTGGTGTTACAGGAGAATGATGAAGATCAGATGGGTAGATAGGGTTACAAACAAAGAGGTACTAAGACGAGTGGGAGAGGAGAGATGTTTCTGGCGACTGCTAATGAAGAGAAGAGATAGATTGGTAGGACACATACTAAGACACCCAGAAATAGCAAGCTTAGTTATGGAAGGAAGGGTCGAGGACAAGAACTGTAGGGGTAGACCAAGGTTAGAATATGTTAAACAGATTGCCTCGGATGTAGGGTGTGGTAGCTATGTAGAGATGAAGCGATTAGCTCAGGACAGGGAGGCATGGAGAGCTGCATCAAACCAGTCAAAAGACTGAAGACTCAAACAACAACAACAACAACATTACAAATGCGTAAAAATTGTCCTTCTTCACGCTTAAAATCAAACTATACCCCTACAGCTAACTCGCGAACTATTCACACTCGGATTGCAAACATTGCAAGCACTTATTTCGACGTTAGAAACATGATGGTATAAAACTAATTTATTAACTGTCCTTTTCACAAGGTAATTTTTCTTATAAGACAATGCGCGGTCTGAATTGGAGCACTTAGAGGTAATAAAATCAGACTGGAATATCTTGGTCGTGAAAAGCCAGGCGACACGTATCTCTGTCTCAACATTACCTGATATCGTTGATGATCAACCAGTCCCCATGCAACAATTGGGCGTCAGCCTATGAGTTATGTGTAGATCGCGTGTGAGCCGATCTTAGATCATTCAATAATGATAATCGCTAAAATATATCATTATGGTAACTCTAATCTAATACCATGAACACTACACCATGGCATTAAAATTAGGGAGGTATTCAAGATTAGCAACATCTAGATCAACGTTCAATAATACCGGAAAGTATTTTCCTGTCTATTGACTAAACGATCTTTTAAGCTGGGCCACTGGCAAACACCACTCATTGACCAGTTATGAATTAATCCCTAGCGGCTTCGGTGTTATAGTTGGTGTAGCATGCTGAGCTTCTATGCCCAAGATTGCGGGTTCAAACCCGGCCGATGTCATCGTTTTTAAGAGCCTTAAAAAGTTCTTCAGTATGCCTTCCTTCGGAGGGGAAGTAAAACCGGCGGGCCCATATCATAGATGTATAGCATGTAAAAGAACCTTCCACTTACTACAATAGTGTGTGAAGCTAAACTAACTGTGTAGGTTAGAATTTATTAACGCACTGTAAGTTCCAACGTTCGTCACCAGGTGCCAGATATGGTGGCATCTAGTACCGAACTTCACAGATAGATGTCGTTGATGGTAGCATTTGGTAACAAAAGTAGAAACTACTGGAAATTGATCGTCTGCAGTACTTACCTGAATTTCAGATAAACACACACAAATACAGCCACCACAATTAACTACGGTTATCAGACAGATTCTACACACACACAAAGTACACGGGGATACATGACCGCGTTGTCGCAGGCCCTAAACTGAGGAACCAACCAACCATGAATAATCGCTCCCAATGGTCCAAATACTTTATACAAGAATCGGAAGGAACTTGTGGATGGACTATAACCGTTGTATTCAAGTACTAGAATACATTTGTCAGTGTTGCCTATTCATGTATCAAATCATGCTATTCAGTCGGTCAAGATGATTGTGCCCAAGTATATTAAGCAGGGAATACAAATATTTAAACATCCTAACCTGTAAAAGATATTACATTACATATTACATAAACATGTTTATGTTCGACCCTGACTATTATATGTCTGAAAACTGTATCATAATGATGGTCATTATAACACTATTTTAGGTAGATTTCATTAGAAAGCTAACTATTGCAATGGGTACCATGTTTCGACTTCCGGAAAATTTCGACATATCTTCGCGTTTCACATCCCCCAAACCCCAAAACCACCGTCAGTTCAAAAGTTTATATATAATTTTTATATATCAGTTTCTTGTGAACACGATAACTGCCGTAATTTTGCCCTAATCAGTTTGATTTTTTTACATAATAAGTATCCCATTAAAATCTCGGTCGAGTTAGTTAATGGGCAAAATCGGTCGAAGGGGGGTGAAAATGGGGGGCTATTTGCGAAAAAGTGATATTTCGCTATAACTCTCTTAATACGTGAAATATCGAATCTATTCAAAGTTCATAATAAGTGTCGGATAAGTGCCAAAAATGTATGTCTAATAAGTTTTTGGATAGCAGCAACCATTGACCAAAGGGATTGAAAAAGTGGGTTTTTCGGGAAACATTAATCATATCTCTCTTAATAGGCACACTATCAAAACCGTGCAAAATGGAAAATATTCCCCTAATAATTACGTAAACTTTTGTCTGAAATAATTTTTTATATGACCCACCATTACGCCAAGGGATGAGAAAAATAATTTCGGAATTAAAGAAAATGCCAAGTGCCATCAGAGGTTACCATGACAACGCTTCTAAATTGATAATAATATCGTATGGTCTCGGGTGCCTGGTGCAAGCTTCGTTAATTGACACCCAGAGGGTAGCTTGCATGTCGAATTTCGTCGTTCCTTTGAATGCTATGAAAGTAAAGGAGGTTAGATATCTAAACTCCTTGACAGTACAGCGCTTTCAAGTAGAGAATGGAGAAACTTTGTGTTGGCGGAAAATACCGAGATTAATTTTGCCATTGAACACGGCCTACTAAATTCAAATGGGTTCTTTAACATGCCAACAACGTATGACATGAGTATCGTGATTTTTGTCGCCTTCAAAAATCACTTACCATGGACAGGGGCGAACCTGCAATCTTGGGGTTGGTAGTCCGACACTATAACCACTCACCCACCGTGCTATCAGAGCTATCAGAGGTTGCCAAGACAACGCCATTGACGAGATCACATTCATTTTTAGCCTACTTTTCACACTTTGCAAAAATGAGGAAAAAGTAGACTTATGAGATCGATCCTGGAAAATGTGTCTGTCTGTCCTTCTGTCTGTATGTCTATCCTTCTGTCTCTCTGCCTGGCTGTTTGTGTGTGCGTGTCCTCACCCTATCAACTCCTAAACGGCTGCAGCAATCGAAACCAAATTTAGTATGAGTAAAGATGTATACCGGAATATCTCAGGCCCATATTTGAAAAAGATGTCAGTGCTATCAACTGCCAAAAAAAACCGCACTAGAAATTTGAGCTCCATGTTGGATATCTTGGAAGGTAAGGTAAAGGCAGGTAAGATTGCGCAGACTTTAAGATTGCGCAGTGGCATTTTCTTACAGTTGGCAGCACTGGTGACCCAAGCCATTCTGTGGAGAAACGTGTATTGCAAAGTGCTCTTCGAAAGTGTGAACGATTTTGCTGATTCTACTTGTATAAAGTATTAAGAGGTAAGAATAATTAATCATCCTATTTGATGTAATTTGTATTCTTCAGGATATAAGCCTTAGAGATCCTTTAAATTATGATTTAGTTGAAACAAATAATCCTCTCGCAATGGGAACTCCTAACAAAGATTGTGAGCGGCTCGATGTGCGTATACGTAACTGCTTCTGCCATCTGTTAGCGAAAGTGTTGAACTACGCAGAAACCTGCAAGACCGCGCGCTCTGCGCAGTCTTGGAGGAACTGTGCGCCATCTTGCAGGCACATTCTTGTTCTGTAGAAATCGTTCATATCTACGATATTCTTTCTTTCAGACGTCTATTTAACGGCAGTATGAGCTCAACATACTCAAGAAAATCAGAGAGGAAACTTATATTTACGACAGAAATCTTAGAGGAAGCCAGAAAGAGAATTGAAAATGGTGAAAGTCAAAGAAAAGTGGCTACTTCATTGGGTACTAAGGAATCCACTTTGAGAAATAGATTAAAATTGGTAAGGAAAAAAATAATTACGGTAGTTGGTTAATAATTGTTTATGGCAATTCATAATTAACTAAATTAAGTAAATTATATTTAAAAATTAAGTTCAATTAAAAATATTTAACAAATATTATAGGCCTACTACAGTACATAAATATTTTCAACTCCAATGTTTAATATTTATTCCTCGAGTAGCCTACGTTATGTAATATATTTCTTCGTTAATTTACAGGGGACTGTACCAATTTCCTTGGGACGTCACAAACCTGTGTTCACGCCAGAACAGGAACAAAAATTGGCCGACCATTTGAGGGAACTGGACAAAAGGTTTTATGGAATTACCAGAAAACAGCTGATGAGTTTAGCGTACGAATTTGCTGAGAGGAATAAGATTGAACATAGGTTCAATAAGAAAACTAGATTAGCAGGAAAGAACTGGGTTTTGGCCTTTTGTAAGAGGCAAAAGCTGTCATTACGCACACCAGAGAAGTGCAGCATAGGAAGAGCAATTGGATTCAATCGAGTCCAATGTGACCGATTCTATGATAATTTGGCAAGTGTGTGTGTTGATGAAATGTTCCCAGCTCATAGGAAATTTAATATGGACGAGTCCGGTATATCAACCGTGCCTAATACTGTTCCTAAAATTATATCTCCTAAAGGGAAGAAAATAGTCTGTAAGGTCACATCGGGAGAGAGAGGGCAGGCAGTTACCGTAGTGTGTTGTATGGGGCCTACAGGCATATTTGTTCCTCCAGCGATGATCTTTGCGAGGAAGAGAATGAAGCCAGATCTGTACATGGATGCTCCTGAAGGGACATTGCCAATGATATCCGACTCTGGCTATATGAACACTGAGCTCTTTGTAGAGTGGCTCAAACATTTCAAAAACTTTGTAAAGCCATCAAAAGAGGATCCAGTTCTCCTTATACTGGATAACCACATTTCCCACTGCAGCATTGATGCTGTTCTTTACTGCAGGGAACACAGCATCACCTTGCTTTCACTACCACCCCATGCAAGCCACAGGCTTCAGCCTTTGGATGTTGGCTTTTTTGGGCCTCTGAAGAAAGCCTATTCTCAAGAAGCTGATACGTGGTTGGTGAATCATCCTGGCACTGCAATTACACAGGCCAACGTGGCCAGGATCTTCAAATCAGCCTACGAGAGAGCAGCAAAGATGGAGACAGCCGTTCAAGCTTTCATCAAAACTGGAATTCATCCGTTTAACCGGAATGTATTTTTGGATGACGACTTTGCTCCCTCGGAGGTAACATTCCGCCCATCTGTGCAGGAAAATGAACCTGCTGTAGAGGAGCAAATTCAAAATGCAAAAGTTTACGAGCCACAGGTGTCACCTGCTAAGATATCTCCCCTACCAAAGGCAGCTCAAGCAACCAAACGCAAGAGAACTTGCAAAAGGTCTGAAGTTCTATCTTCCTCTCCTTATAAGAATGGCCTTCTTGCAACGAAGAATGAACAAGCAAAAAAACAGGGCAGGAAAACTCTTCACTTCGGTGTAAGTTCAGTAGCGTCAACTTCGTCAGCTGTCACAACTGCCGAAGAAGAGAAAATCGTGTGTCCTTGCTGTGACGAAGAGTATGAGGAACCAATTATTGAAGACTGGGTGCAATGTAGTAGGTGCAAACAGTGGTGGCATGAAGGGTGTTCGAACTATGAAGGCATAGGACTCTTCAAATGCGAATTGTGCTAATGCGTATTCTTACAGGACGCCATGCGCATTCTTAAAGGACAGTGCCTTTAAGACTGCGCATTTGCAATTAATTAAAAACATTTTTTTACATTTAATATACATTATTTTAAGTGTTCTTTGTATACGCATTGTGTTCGCAATTAATTGAAGTCTTGTTAATAAATTTTGTGTTAAATTGGTCACAAAAGTAGTTTATCTATGGACATAAATACACTAAGTGCGCAATCTTAAGTGCCTTTACCTTATACATGGGAGCTATTCCAAAATTGGCACACATGTAGACTCAGTTTAATTTCCAGGAGGCCATACATGACAGTGTTGCCAAAATAATTTTAAGCCTTCTGATAGGTCCAATTTTTAAATGCATATAACTTCTACACTATTAATTGGATTTCAACCAAATTTTGTATGTAATATGTGTACATAAACATATATATGACTGAGTGTATTCTTAAGAGCCACCAGGGCAGCCAACTGTTAATAATTTCTCTCTCTATTTTTATCCAAATACCAATATATCAGAAAGTATGCAAGCCTACAGCTTTAAACTATGCACACGTATATTACCTGACATTTTACATTAAATTGGAGTAACTTATATACGTCAGTTCTACCAACTTGATTCTAAGCCTGCTGATAGGACCAATTTTAAATACATGTAACTTTATACTGTCAGTTGGATTTCAACCAAATTTCGTATGTGCTATGTGTAACATAACAGATATGACTATAAGTATTCTTAGGATCAATCAGGGCTGCCAACTGTTAATAAATGGTGTCTATATTTTTTACCCTAATATCAATATATCAGAAAGTATGCAAGCCAACAGCTCTATACTTTGCACACGTATAGCACCTGACATTCTAGATTAATTTGGAGTAATTAATATAATTCAGTGCTGCCAGCATGATTCTTTGCCTGATGATAGCTCCAATTTTAAAATACATGTAACTTCTATACCAACAAATGGATTTCATCCAAAATAGGCACAAAAAGGTATCATAATATTTCAGATTATTTCTGACCAGCACTCGCATGACATTGTTGCCAACATGCTTTTACGTGTACTAATAGATCCAATGTCTATCTCCATGTAACGTCCTTTGGACTTCAACCACATTTTGTAATCTGTACCTTAAGAGATGGAATTAAGAATATATTCAGTCACCAGGGCTGCCAACAGTATTGCTCTATTAGGCTACATTATGGCTAGTATACAGTATTTCGAACTAATTAAGACATTTCGATATTACCAACTTATTTTCGTCATTATTCTAGATAGGTTCATATACTGTAGATTAATCATTGACATAAATCTTAATTTTAAGAAAAGTAGGCTCTTTAGTTCGTCACTAAACTGCTTGTTCCATCTGACTATGAGGGAAGCGGCTAACTGGTAGCAAGCTGAATTTCTTTTCCCAAGGTCGCTGGTTCAAAGCCGGCCAAAGTCGCCGGATTTTCTAAGAGCGCTAAAAATCCCTCAGCAAGCTTTCCTTCGGAGGGGAAGTTACAACGTTCGTTGCAAGTTGCCGGTTGCGGTGGCATCTAGCAGCCAAGTTCACAGCTAGGTGTCGTTGACGGTAGTATTTGGTACAAAATTAGGTACTACTACTTAAAATTGACCGTCTGCATACCTTACCTGAATTACAGACTAATACAGTCATCACAATTAACACCGTTTATCAGACAGATTCTACACACACCCAATGTACACGGGGATACATGACCACGTTGTCGCAGCCCCTAAACTGAGGAACCAACCAACATCTCTGCGGGAGATACAATTTTGCGTGAAGAGGTAACAGACTGTTAGATAGTTACACATTAGTTCTAAACCTTGCATAAGGACAGTGTGATCACAAGTATAAAAAAATGAGCCCCAAATGACAAGAAGGTTACCATCCCTATAAGACAATAAAATGTTAAAAATATGCATAGAAAGACGAAAAAAAGTTAATTAATCTCCAATTGTAAAATACTTTCTCGCAATAAATGAGGTTTGATCCTCCTACGAAAACCTGCATATTTTTCCTATTATAGCCTATCCCCTACTTTGCCCGGTAAAATCTACCTCCGCATTCCGTCGTGCCGAGAGGAATTTTTTTCATTATGAAACAGTTTATCCCACCAATCAGAACTCAAGAAAGAGTTGATAGTCCAATTAGGTGAGGATAGCAACGCACCTGCACTGAGTTCCAAGGCCTTCTAATTCAAATTTCACTGCCTGGCCTAGTGTCAAAGTGGGGCAATCGAGGAGGCCATGGTCAAATACAAGGTACTCTGTGCGTCTCGTGCGCTCTCTTCAGTACATAAAACTGGCCAAATCTCGACAGATATTTATGAATATTTATGTTCAAACATATAATAGTTATAATAAGTATCGTCGAACATAAACAGTCGTATGCAACTCGCCTATAATGGAAATTATAAAACTCGCATACGCTCGTTTTATAAACATACTCGTGTCTTAATTAATGCCACTATAGGCTCGTTGCATAATGTACGATTTACAAACCGTGGGTTAACTAAGTGATACTATTTCATCTAGGCCTAATATTTCTTTCCGGTGGGTGTTTAAATATATGTACTCCCTGCCTAATATAACAGGGCTCACTCGTGTTGACCAACTGAAAATCAATAAAGGGAAGATAAACTGTTGTAGCATAGCCTACCCAAAATGCTAGGGATTCGCGCAAGTGTCTTAATGGAGAACCTAATTTTAAGTATTTCTCCAGATATGTTTACTGTTGCCAGTTGCCAGTCCTTGATGATAGCAGTCATTTTTCATTTGTCTTTTGGCACAGGATAGAGCAAAATATGGCTCATCACCTATGTCACAGCCTAATTTCTGATTGTGAATATAGCCTATGGAATCTACAGTACTGAAGTATGAGTTGTGATGTGTAAAGACACTCAGGTCCCAGCTGGTGACTAGTGGGTCGTACTGCACTAGATCAGTTAGGAAAGCAATGGCATCTAATAACTCCATATTTAGGGTTTGTTGTAATGTTGTAGATGATGAACATTCACGTAATGGTCTTTCGCCAGCGTTTCTTTGGTCTTCCCAGGTTTTTCCGACAACTTGGAACATACGGAAGAATCTGTTTAATAATTATTTATTTATTTATTTATTTATTTATTTATTTATTTATTTATTTATTTAGCGTATGGATTTTAGTGCCGGGAGTGTCCGAGGACATCTTCGGATCGCCAGAGCTGTAGCTGCTTCAACGTGGACAACCATGGGGTGAGCTACAAATTTCGTTGGATTTCAAGTAGTTCCAATTTTCGCTGCCAGATGTCACTGACACCTAGTGGTGAACGTTGGAACTTTGATAAAGCGTTTCAACGAAATCTAACCTGCAAATTTAGCTTCACACAGGTTTAATTAGTGGAAGGTTCTTTTTCATGCCATAAATCTAATACATGGGACCGCCGGCTTTACTTCCCCTCCGAAGGAAGGCATACTGAACGATTTTAACGCTCTTAAACAAGTAGTTCAGTGAAGAACTATAGCCTATTTTCATATAACCTACTTATGTTAATTGCCACTATCAACATACAAAATTTCAGTTTGATTGCTGCAATAGATTTGTAGATATTGAGAACCGACTAAATATTGCGGATGGATGCCATGTTGGATTTTTATACGGTATATGTAGGTCTTAGAGTTATGTACTGTTACATGAAGATTATTGTGTACGTGTAGTATTCAAACTTCAATCGCATGATTAGGATACACGATGTAGAAACGAGATTTTAAAATTTCGCACAGCTACCAGCTTGCGGTTATGGAAACAATTGAAATAAATTAGATGCTAGTGGAATAACAGTTGTATAAGGATTTACTGTACCAAGTGTCACTGCACTCGGATGGTGAAATTGCGAGAAACGTGCATGTGAATATGTATACTTCGCATCGCCATCGTGTTGGATTTGTGATCACCAGGTTATTGAAAGTCCAATAGGTGAACTTATGTTCATAGCCCCTATGAACATTTTAAAAAATCAGTTTGTTTGCTGTAATAGATTCGTGGATATTGAGATCCATCTAAATATTTCAGATGGTCGCCATGTTGGATTGTTATATGTAGGCCTATAAGCCATAGAGTCATGTACCATTAAAGGAAAATTATTGCGTAGGTTCTTTATTCAAACTTTCACTTCGATCGCATGATTACGACATAAGAAATAAAAACTTAATTTTAAAATTCGCACAGCCGCCATCTCGAAGTTATGTAAACAATTTAACTAAATTAAATACCAGTGCATTACAATGTGTATAAACATTTGCTGTACCAAGTTGCATTGCGTTTGGAATACTAAATCGTGAGAAATGTCTATTTAAAACTTTCTACTTCCCTTGGCTGCCATGTTCGTTTTGTAGTTAACCGGTTTTTGAAAGTCCCATAGATGAATTTCTAGCAGTACCCTTTATCTCCGTACAAAATTTCAGGGTGATACCGGTTGTTGTTTGAGTCTTCAGTCTTTTGACTGGTTTGATGCAGCGCTCCATATCTTCCTGTCTTGAGCTAATCGTTTCATCTCTACATAGCTACCACACCCTACATCCGAGGCAATCTGTTTAACATATTCTAACCTTGGTCTACCCGTACAGTTCTTGTCCTCAACCTTTCCTTCCATAACTAAGCTTGCTATTCCTGGGTGTCTTAGTATGTGTCCTACTAACCTATCTCTTCTCTTCAGTAGCAGTCGCCAGAAACATCTCTCCTCTCCCACTCGTCTTACTACTTCTTCATATGTTACTCTATCTACGCATCTCAACTTCTGTAACACCACATTTTAGACGCTTCTACTCTTCTTTTTTCCGCTGTGCCAACAGTCCAAGTTTCACTTCCATAGAGCGCCGCGCTCCAGAGACTTTCAAAAATGACTTTCTAATACCTGCGCCAACATACTTTTTATATCCTCTTTGCATCGTCCATCACTGGTTATTTTGCTTCCTAAGTAGCAGAAGCCTCCTACTTCCTTTTGCTTTTCACCTGCGAATTTAACGTCAATAGAGGTTTCTGATTTCTTTCGGCTTCATTCCATTAGCCTAATTGTGTTTTACATTTATTGATTTGCATCATGAATTCCTTCAAGACGGAGTCAATATCATTTAAAACTTCATTCAAATCCTTTGTTGAATCGGATAACATGACAATGCCATCAGCAAATCTCAGAGTTGAAATTATTTCTCCCACTTTAAGATGAGTCATTTTTGTGAATCTTAGATTTTACTGTCAAGACTAATCCATGCCATTGAGCACTGAATCGATACTATACGGACAATAGTTTTCTACTTCACAGGGCTTGCAGTAGGGCTACTTGGAAGGGTAAGGGGAGTGGGCTAATTATCTGCCTCTCTAATTCGAGCTCATTAGCTCCAAATTAATTGGAGTGGAATATTTTATCGCTCCACTTCACATCACGCGAACAAGTGGGAGAAAAATGCACGGATATCACTCCTTGTATTATCTGTCAAGAGGGGGCCAGAGAGTTTGCGGGAGGGAAACAAATTACGGACATATGGATTCGATTTTCCACCCCTTACAACAATAACAACCATCCGACAGACGTACCGATAGACAGACGGACTGAGGAAGATATTTGAATCTCGGCACCAATTATGGCCGTCCCGAGTGTGCACTGCCCGGGAGTTTACATATTCACACCAGCAAAATATCCTTATTATTATTATTATTATTATTATTTTTATTTATACTACTAATGTTGTTGTTGTTGTTGTTGTTGTTGTTTTTTAAATTAAGGTTTTGAATAGCGTGGTCATCCATCCCCGTACTTGTGTGGGTAGAATGTTTACAATAAACTATGCTATTGCAGTCTGTGTAGAAGCTTTTTTTTTTTGTATTTGATAGTAGGATTGGGAGGGAAGAGACCGTGGTCTGTGAAGAATCATCCTAACAACTGGGTTGACAACAAGTGGAAATGCATGAAATACCACTGCAGATAACCAAGCACAAGGTAAACGTTTGTAGTACGTGACCGTTAATCTCGCAATCATGAACCACAGGACCCACACTTTACGCAGAATCCAAGCGACAGGACGTGATATTTTACTTGAAAATCTCACATGCATTGGTCGGGAATCAAACCAGGTCCACCTTGCTGAGAAGCATGCAGCTTGACCACTGCACCGTCATGCCCCATCCAGCACAAGAGAAAAAATAGCTGCAGAAATGAGAGTGAACAAATTGGAAAGGATGTTTCGTATGGCAAAAAGCGTAGAGTAAAAGTTATTTATCCTGGAACTTAAATTAAGACGTTATCAATCAGAGTCCTACCCAGCAGAAACGCTTAAATAGACAAGAATTGGGTATCTTGAAAAATTAGAATAAAATAGAATGAAGTTGAAAGAAGAATTTGAGGTCAATACTGCTACCAACTACTGGGAACATGCGAAGGAAACGGTAATGACTTTTATTGATTTAGAAAAGGCCTATGATAGCATCCCTAGAACAAAAGTTTGGGAAGCTTAACAAATAGGGGGATAGGCAAGGAACTGAGAGACATGATAAAAGGAATGTGCATGCATTGCTACAGTAGTGTGAAGGCTAGAGTCGGGACATCGGAATGGTTTAAAATTGACACTGGACTAAAGCAAGGAAGTGTCTTGTCACCATTATTGTTCTTAATGGTAATGGATGACATCATGAAGGCAGCATTGAAAGACTATAGTAGGGCAAAGATGAAGGTAATGTTTTCTGCATACGATGTTGTGATCTGGGGCGAGGATGAGATGGAGGTACAAGAACAGTTAGTCGTAATAAATGAAAAGATTGAGCAATGGAGATTGAAGATAAATGTGGAGAAGTGTAAAACAGTGGTGATGAGTAAAGGTAAGAAAGAAGGGAAAGGAGTAATCAAAGTAGGAGATAAGGAATTGGAAGTGGTGAAACACTTCAAATACTTGGAAAATGAACTGACTGAAGATGGAAGACTAGATTTGGAAATTAGCAGAAGAATACAGCTCGGGAGAGCTTTCTACCAACAGGTACGAGGACTAGTATGGAACAAGGATATACCAATTAAGGATAAAGAAGTTCTGTACAAAGCATATTATGCTCCTATAATGACATATGCAGCAGAAACTTGGACAATGACTAACAAGGGAAGTCTTCGCGCTACTACACTCCGAACGGGATGCAATTCAGGAGACAAATAGCTCAGGAAATGTACACCATGGGACAGGAAACCGCATCGGCTCAAATTAATATGCTATGTCATATTTATAACGTTAAAGTTATGACAATGATACGCGTGCCGCACCGAGAATGGTGAGCAGTAAGCCAGTGAGGCTGTAACAGGTCTGGCTCACGCTCGCGTTTCCAGGCGAGACGGAATGATACAAGCGCGTGGCCTTCAATGTGGATGTACTTAAAAAAAAAAAAATATGCAGGACGTGTTACCTATGATAAACACAATGGATGACATAGTAGCAGGGTTGCTGCCGTAATTTGTGCATTATCCGAGATATATTACCTAGTTATTATTATATACAATTACAGAAATGAAATGCAACCGATACCTAATAATAAGTACAGTACTTTACACAATTAACGAGTATCACGTGTTTATCATGTCTTGTTTGTTTCAATCAATGTACGTATCACAAAGGTGAATGTCATGAACAAGGTGGTCAATACATAGATTTGTTTTACACCAGCCACACGTGAGTATGGCAGTATTTGTACACTGGCCTCAAATATTCAGGGAAGGACTTTTTAAACAAAAAACAACAGGGTTCGGAAAGTTGGACGGTCGATCATCTACAAAGCCAGCCTTAAACCAGCTATATGTGAACAAGCTTTGAAAGCATGGGGATGGCAATTGGTTGTGTGTAAAAGACTGAACTTGTTACGTTGTTACGTAGGTGAATATTGAACTCTAGACCACGTAACAGCACACTATCGTAGAAAGTTCGAATGAAATTCTTCCATATCCGAAATCCAAATCCATCCAGGGGTTGAATTATACCTGTGGTTCCTTTTGGTACAATCTTGACATAAATGTCCTTGTCATTTGGTTTGGCTGCTAGTATAGCATCTTCTGTTTGTCCAGTCCATGAATCTAAAACCAGTAGGCTACACTAAAATCGGGAACTAATGGAAAATACACATTTCGGAGCCACTCTTGAAATAAATGTTGAGTTAATTTACCCGGCTTGGAAGCGAGTACATATAAATTAGGTGCAGTAAACAAGGTGTCCTTAACTCTTGGTCCAAAGACTCCGTTCTTTTCCTGTAATACCACAAGTAGAACGGAAAGCAGACGACCATCCGCGGAGATTATTGGTTGGACGGTGTAAATATCCGTTAACGAATTTAGGGATTGTGCTTCAGCAAATATACGCTTGTCACCTTTGCTGTGAAGTGTTCGTCCAGAGTGAAATTCCATGTTGAACCCACTTTGGTCTGTATTAAGACACACATTGGACTATAGGCTTCAATGGCTTCCGCAACATCTCCAACAAAGGTTGTCGCACTTGCAAGTAGGTCAGCATGATTTGTTGTATAATTATGTGACACGAATTTTGTCACTTTTCTTGACACAATACGGCAAGATCTTTTAAAATGGGAGAGCCAAACTTTCGATGCACGAAAGGTTTCATCACCTACTCGCCGTGCTGCCGCCAGAGCCCATTTCCGGATATCACTGTCATGAACAACCTTTCTTCCCTCTCTGGCGCATTGAAACTGTTTAGCGGTTGCATCGAAAATTAATTTCAGTTTTTCTTTTTTCGTACCTCCGCGCTCAACATGTTTTTCCCATGTGTAAGGTCATTACGACACTTCAACTTCTTATAGCGGCGATGCACAGTTTAGAACTTCCGTTGTTTACCTCTTCGATTACGCCAAAAATCAATAGCAGCTTTCTTATATTGCACACTTACATCACTATTGTCTCCCGCAGGTTCATCGTGCTCCCTGTCTTATTCTGCATCGTTGTCGGGGTCAAGCATAACCAAGCTATCTTCCGTTTTAACGGAAAAACTTGGGTCATCTATACGGTTTGCCATGAGACCTGTAACGAAGACGTCAAATTAGTCCCAAAACACGGACCGAATTAATAACCAATAAAGTACATGTTCTAACCGTATTCTTGGATATAGCCTTCTTACGGTACGATTCACAGGCTAAATCCACATCTGCAGCTGTAACCGTAGTGGGTGTCTTTTCGCACTCTGCAAAACAATTCTGCAGGCACAGAACAAGGTTCCATGGGTTGATGTTTTTTATGTCCTCACTGGCAGACATGCTTTCTGTAACAACACCTTATGATTGTAGTATCAAACTTTGTTAATATTACAGTGGGTATACAAATTGTCAGCTGCATGTTCAAAGTTACTTGTCATTTTGCTTATGTAGCCGATGTGTCACACGTTCTGTCTGGAGCCCCATTCACTTGACAAAGCAGACAGTCTAGTCAACAACTCGTTTACGGTGTCTGCTTCGTTCTTTGTGCCGCGCTCTTACTAGCGCGCACCCGATTTGCGGACGTTTCATACAATAAAAATGGTATTGAATATTAATTTGAGCCGATGCGGTTTCCTGTCCTGTAAGGTACATTTCCTCAGCTATTCGTCTCCTGAGTTTCATCCCGATCGGAGTGTAGTAGCGCGAAGACTTCCCTTGTAAGAGGGATGAGAGCAGAGTACAGGCAGCTGAGATGAGATTCCTGTGAAGTATGGTCCAGAAAACGAGGAGAGACAGAGTGAGAAATGAAGATATACGGAAATAACTGGGAGTACAGAAACTAAATGACAAACTGGAGCAAAACAGATTGAGATGGTTTGGACATGTCAAACGGATGAATGAAGTAAGGCTACATAGACGAGCACTGGGACTAGGGATGACAGGGAAGAGAGGACGAGGAAGACCAATAATGCGTTGGACGGACTCGGTGGAGAATAACATTAGAAAACGGAACCTGGATTGGAACACCATGTCGGAAGAGGAATGGTGGAACGACAGAACAAAGTGGAGAGGAACCATATTTGCACCCACCCAGTGTCAGCTGGAAAAGGGGAAATGAAGATGATGATGATGACTGCGACTTAATAATAATAATAATAATAATAATAACAATAATAATATAAGTTACAGTGAACACATCATGAAAGATCAGGCTGTTATAGATGACAGTGCAGGAAGTGCATTACCGGTCCAGAAACCATTGAGCATATCACCAGCAGTTGCAGAATTCTAGCGCCGACATCTTACACCGTTGGGCATAACGATGTTGCCAAAGTTCTCCATCATAAAATCACCCTAGCAGGACAGGATGCCTTACTACAAATACTCTCCATAAAGTGTGCTGGAAAACGACGATTACAACCTCTATTAGGATCGCACTATTCAAACTAATAAAACAACTCCTCATAATAGACCAGATATAACAAACTGACAAGAGGAACCACCACGGGTATGTGGTTGACATCGCTATCCCAAATGGCCATAATATCCGCCACAAAGACAGGGAGAAGATTGAAAAATAAACTCCACTAGCTTTGCAGGTTGCGAGAATTTGGAGGCAAAAATGTGACTATCCTTCCCTTCCTCCTTTCTCCTACTATCCTTTCACCTATATCATTATCAGTAAATCTAGCCATACTATACCTTCCCATATACACCCACACTATTGCACAAAAGACTCCAATTTTGAAGACCTGCAGCATCGTTTGAGGATTTTTGAAGACGCAATACGATTTTCTTGGAAACTCTTGTGGAATGGAGACGCGTGAGATAACATTCCAGGAAATAATACATCTGTCGAACTTTCATGGTAAATACACACATCAAAAAAAGTTTTGCATCACCTCGGTTCCAAGAGTTCCGGAACCTTTAAATACAAAGGGAATAGAGATCAACACAAACAACATTTCAGCTCGTTTTATTGCTCATGAGACCCACACATTGCATGTTGTACCATCATACAGCTAGACTTTCAGCATTTGTGGTCCAGATTGCAGTACACACCACTACCTCTAATACCCAGTAGCACGTCCTCTTGCATTGATGCATGCCTGTATTCGTCGTGGCATACTATCCACAAGTTCATCAAGACACTGTTGGTCCAAATTGTCCCACTCCTCAACGACAATTCGGCGTAAATCTCTCAGAGTGGTTGGTGGGTCAAGACGTCCATAAACAGCCCTTTTCAACATATCCCAGGCATGTTCGATAGGGTTCATGTCTGGCGAACATGCTGGCCACTGTAGTCGAGCGATGTCGTTATCTTGAAGGAACGCATTCACAAGATGTGCACGATGAGGTCGAGAATTGTCGTCCATGAAGACAAATGCCTCTCCAATATTCTGCCGATATGGGTGCACTATGGGTCGGAGGATGTCATTCAGGTATCGTAAAGCCGTTTCGGAGCCTTCCATGACCACCAGTGGCGTACGTCGGCCCCACATAATGCCACCCCAAAACATCAGGGAACCACCACCTTGCTGCACTCGCTGGACAGTGTGTCTAAGACGTTCAGCCTGACCAGGGTGCCTCCAAACACGTCTCCGACGATTGTCTGGTTGAAGGCATATGCGACACTCATCGGTGAAGAGAACGTGATGCCAATTCTGTGGGGTCCATTCAGCATGTTGTTGGGCCCATCTGTACCGCGCTGCATGGTGTCGGGGTTGCAAAGCTGGACCTCGCCATGGACGTCGGGAGTGAAGTTGCGCATCATGCAGCCTATTGCGCACAGTTTGAGTTGAAACACGACGTCCTGTGGCTGAACGAAACGCATTATTCAACATGGTGGCATTGCTGTCAGGGTTCCTCCGAGCGGCAATCCGTAAGTAGCGGTCATCCACTACAGTAGTAGCCCTTGGGCGGCCTGAGCGAGGCCTGTCATCGACAGTTCCTGTATCTCTGTACCTCCTCCATGTCCGAACAACATCGCTTTGGTTCACTCTGAGACGCCTGGAAACTTCCCTTGTTGAGAGCCCTTCTTGACACAAAGTAACAATGCGGACGCGATCGAACTGCGGTATTGACCTTCTAGGCATGGTAGAACTACAGACAACATGAGCAGCGTACCTTCGTCCTGGTGGAATGACTGGAACTGATCGGCTGTCGTACCCCCTCCGTCTAATAGGCCCTGCTCATGCATGGTTGTTTACATCTTTGAGCAGTTTTAGTGACATCTATGAACAGTCAAAGGGACTGTATCTTGGATACAATATACACAGTCAACGTCTATAAGCCGGAGATCTGGGAACCGAGGTGATGCAAAACTTTTTTTGATGTGTGTATATAAGTGTCTGACCAATAGAATCGACTGTGCGCCCCTCTTGTGTTTGATTCCGCTTCATGTTCCAGTCCGCAATACAAGGCAAAGACTCACTTTCCGGATCCAGAAGTGTAGAACTGTAGCCCTTGCCAATTCCTGGTTATTGATGGCGTTGCGCTCTCTAAACCATCTTGAGAGCCCTATAGATATATTTTACTCGAAGCCTACGGAAATTCGTAGATCATTGTTGAACTCAAGATCGTAGGTGTTTGTTGTATATTGTATCTTTGATACAATATACACAGTCAACGTCTATATGCCGGAGATCTGGGAACCGAGGTGATGAAAAACTTTTTTTGATGTGTGTAGTTTGAAAATGTAAGTTATATGCTCTTTAAGTGTGACAATACTCAGTTTCTTGTATTTGATGTACCGATTTGAGTCATGTTACCAACTGTGATTTCATAAAATGAAATAATAATAATCATAGGTCACAACTCAACCGAAGCATGTCCATTCTGATGAGTGGAAGAAAATACACTCCGAAAGGATGAAAACCTGATGGATCCAGAAGAAGATAAACAGTTGGGATCTCGCGGTCCTTAGTTGGCCTAACGTCGAAGAGAATAATGCAGAATATGAACGAAGAACCAATAAAATAGAAAGCTATATTTGACAGTTAAAAGACTATCTAATAGAAGACTAAAGTACATTTTGAACATATTTACCGTATGAATAATAAGAGACTAACCATACACATGTCCAACGTATTAAACAGCTACAAATCCAAAGCAACACGGTTCATTGAAATTGGAAAAGGTGTGAAAAATGCTGGAATTAAAACAGATACAATAGAAAAAAGAAAGTCAGATGTAGGATTTCAGGAGAGAAAGAAACTAACAACTGGTAGAAAGTGGACTCAAGAAGAAAAGAAAAGATCCCGCTGCTGAGCCAGCTTGTTGTCCTAGTGCGATCTCCCACACAAGACTCGGCGTAAACCTAGAAAAATCGCTGAGTTTTAATTCACGGACCGTGAAAGCCAATATACTGTCCGTCCACCAGCTCAAGATCCGTGGCAGGAATTCAATGAGTCAGCTGGAGTCAGATACGTAGGCTATGCGCTCCACTCCGCACTGGCTGTGTGGCAAACACGGGCATTTTTTTTTGTGTGTGTGTGGATGGTGTGGACACAGCACAGTAATAATTTCTAAGTAATATTATCGCTCAAGTTTAGAATGTGTATTCGCGCTTAGATAAACAAAACGTTATCCGCATCCGCACTACTGTTATCCGCATCTGCCCCGCATCCGTACGACTTTTTTCCGCATTTGCACGTTTGTTATCCGAATCTACTGGCATTACAATAATATTTTAATTATAAAAAACATAAATTACTAAGTTTGATTCGTTTGATTGTTGTTTCAGAAACCCGTGTATAATCGGCAGCTCTTGCAGTTGCCTCACTCAGTGGAAGTTCTATACACTTGTTCCTAGTTTCTTCATCACATCCCTCAATCACTTTCCTCATTATTTGCTTACCCTCAGAATGTATCACACTTTTTTCTTTACTTCCCTCATAACACTACTGACCCGTACGATTTCACAATTGAAACTAAACGCAAGTAGCAGTGATTAAACATAGCGTGAATAACATCGGTGCTAAGTTAGCAATACCTGCAGCGGCACGTCCACTCAATCAACGCAGCTGGAATGCGTCTCCTCTCCCCTTCAGTCCCCTAAGACCATGAGCTGGTGGACAAACAGGTACCATCAATAACGCATTTATTAAGCAACACTTATTTGAACCAATTTTGCATTTATTTGTTTATTAAATACCGCTAAACACCACACGAAGATATCACCATAGAACATGATGATGCTTAACGTAAACATTTTTGGGCAAATTGCATATCTATAGCAATTGCTATAACCCTAATTCCTAGCCTGTTAGATGGAATCAGCGCCTCTAGCTCCAAGTAGCAAGCCTCTCATGACAACTTTATCGAGCCTTTTTTTTTTTCTTGTTTATTGCAAGGTAAGGTTGGAATAGAGATGTTTATTTTCCCCATGTTGACTTTCAGAGCTTAGATGGGCCAATTGTAGGATTGTTTATCAATAACAACAAGAAGTTCCGTGACGAACTAAAGAGCCTACTTTTCATGCCAATGATTATTCTACAGTATACGAACCTATGCAGAATAATGACGAAATTAAGTTTCTAATATCAATTTTCTAATTAGTTCGAAATACTGTATAATTGGCATAATGTAGCCTAATAGAGCACCACAGTCGGCAGCCCTGATGACTGAATATATTCTTAGTTCCATCTCTTAAGGTACAGAATACAAAATTTGGTTGAAGTCCAATGAATAGCATGGACGTTACATGCACTTAAACATTGGATCTAACAGCGGGCGTAAAATCATGTTGGCAACAATGTCATGCATGTATTGGTCAGAAATAATCTTAAATAATATGATCTATTGGTGTGCCAATTTTGAATGAAATCCATTAGTTAGTATAGATGTTACTTGCATTTTAAAATTGGACCTATCAGCAGGCTTAGAATCATGTTGGCAGCACTGACGTATATTAGTTACTCCAAATTCATCTAGAATGCCAGGTACTATACGTGTGCAAAGTTTAGAGCTATTGGCTTGCATACTTTCTAATATATTGATATTAGGGTAACAAAAATAGGGACAGCACATATTAACAGTTGGCAGTCCTGGTTGCTATTAAGAATACGCATAGTCATATCTGTTATGGTACACATAGCACATACGAAATTTGGTTGAAATCCAAATGTTAGTATGGAAGTTACATGTATTTAAAGTTGGACTTGTCAGCAGGCTTATAATAATGTTGGTAGCACTGACGTATATAAGTTACTCCAAATTAATTTAGAATGTCAGGTACTATACGTGTGCATAGTTTAAAGCTGTCGGCTTGCATACTTTCTGATATATTGGTATTTGGATAAAATAATTTAGGAGCATTTATTAACAGTTGGCAGCCCCGGTGGGTCTTAAGAATACGCTCAATCATATCTGGTTATGTACAAATATAACATACGAAATTTGGTTGAATTCCAATCGATAGTGTAGAAGTTATATGCATTTAAAAATTGGACTTATCAGCAGGCTTATTATCATTTTGGCAACACTGCCATGTATGGCCTCCTGGAAATTAAACTGCAATATTATTATCTATACGTGTGCCAATTTTGAAATAGCTCCCATTCATACCTTCCAAGATATCCAACATGGAGCTCAAATTTCAATTACGATTTTTTAGCAGTTGGTAGCACTGACATCATTTTCAAATATGGCCGTGAGATATTCAGGTATAGATCTTTACTCCTACCAAATTTTGTTTCGATTGCTCCAGCCGTTTAGGAGTTGATAGGGGGGGACACACACACAGCCAGCCAGACAGACAGACAGACAGACAGACAGACAGACAGACAGACAGACACACATTTGCCCGATCTCATAAGTCTACTTTTTTCTCATTTTTGCAAAATGTGAAAAGTAGGCTAAAAATCTTTGTGATAAATAACGATAAAGGGACTCCCAGGGAAACAAAGAATGAAAGGATCAAATATCACAACTTTGTATAAACATTCCATACATATAGCGATGTGATTGTTAGTGTTTTCAAATATAGAAATGGCTTTTAGGACATACCTTTCCTTGGAGTGGCCATGTCCTGTATTTTGAGAATACTTGAAAATATGACCGCAGTTGGGATTCGAACGCAGATCTTCTACTGTATGGACAGGTGCGTTTAGCCACTTACATCAATGCGACCATGCTCCAACTGAGGATAGAGATAGAAAGGCGCTGTTGCATCGGCTTCCGGAATGATATGTAATATATTTGCTCCTAGACGACACACAAAGTCTGAACCTGACTAATCTTATACTTTGGAAACAAAGAAATGGCTTTTTGGGTAAGAGATTTGCAACCCTGTTTTGGCAGAGATTTCATGTAGTGCCTCTAGAGCTTCTTTACTCTACTTAATAAAGGAAGAAAGTAATTTAGTTGTGACAGCTGAAACATTAAAGCTACAGCCTTAACATTTCGTGTACTCGCTACTGTTTTCATCATTAATCTGTGGTAGGCCTATTTTATAAAATATATTGTTTCTTGGTTTAGAATTTCTGGATATCACTCATGGGTCACTTCAACGCTGTTGCAAATAATCAAGAAAATAGTTATTTTCCTTTATAATTTGAGCACATCTATAGTTTTGACCACATGCCGTATCGAAACAAGCAAAGGTGAAGATCAGCCTTCAGAATGCTAATGCGTGTAATAACTTCATCACGTGTTTGCATTGTCTCCAGTAGTTTTATTTTTATCTGTCCCTGACTGTACCTATTGTTCTTCCCCGTGTTTTATTTCAATAACCTTCAGGACAATTCCTGTTAAACAATGAGGGACCTGACGACTCCTTGCACTTGCTTCAGTAGCCCATGGCACATATTTAAGGGAAGAGTGAGGCAGTACTGACAGCTTATTAACATACCCGCTGGATGCTGGTTGGGTTGTCAGGCGTGAAGATGAATCACGAACTGATAAGGGCGATGTTACTTACACCACTGGTAATACAGTAGTTTAGATTCTACTCACTACTCAGTCATGGCACCTATTTCCAGTGCGTAGAAAGCAGTGAAACCATTTTCGATGGAATTAAAACCTATTGTTCTTCTCCGTGTTTTATTTCAATAATTCCATTGAAAAAGGAGGTAGGTTCCTTCGAAACGGATGGTATTTAATTTTATTTTCACACAGCAATAGCCCAAAAACATGAATAATTTTAATAATGAAAAATTAATTGATAACTTTTCAATATATCAATGGAAGAGTGGGTGGGTGTAAGGAGTACACGCTATACCTTCTCTGTGTAACCTCTAGCGCAAGCTGTAGCAGAACTTCACCTCGTGGACGAGAAGAAAACTGAGTGCTCAAACTAGAGAAAATGTGGCAATAACTAATAAAAAATTGACGAATTTAAGGGGAATTTACGGCACTGAAGGAGTGCTTCCCTCGATTCATCCAAATGCACGCCACTGCAGCTGACGAAATTAATGAAACTATCTCGCTCTAAACCACGCTGTTTCGCCGCTTAAAACAACACTAACGTGTAGCGAGATTCTCTCCTATAATATTTCTTGGTAAACTCCGTTGGTCAACGCAATTTCTCGTCTGAGTCTGACAGTATCAGGGTATCTAAGCTTAGGCTGCCTTTCTTATCCCGCACCCCTTATTCTCAATTGTATTTTTTTTCTATTATCCTCATGGGTCTGACCTATCCTTTTTTCATCCTCATTATCATCTCCTACCTACTGTTTTAAGACCCTGAAGGGGACAGACTATGTATACTGTATCTCCACCTTGCGTGGTGCACCTTGGATAGTGCTACGCCCTGAATTATTCACGACTGGTGAATTTAGGAGTTGGTGACCACGAGGTATTCCTTAATTGAGTCAACTTTTTCCATTTACTTTTCCGTTCCTATCTGCCCTTCAAGGCTGTAATTATTTTTAAAACCCTCAATCCACATTCTTCGAAGTTGAGGGCATTTGTTTCCCCTGTCTCTCATTTCCCTTATACCATTTTATTTTGCATTTCATCTTCTTGTGCGTAAGTTATATGTTGTTTCATTTCAGGACTTGAACATCGTCGTCAATAATCCGCTTCATACTTGGGTGATTATATATTATTTTCTGATAACCTGTGTTCTTGCGGCATCTGTAGTAATGCGTGTATTTGTACTTCAGATGAGGATTGGGAAGAAGGTGGCTGTGATCCTAAGTTACAAACCATGCCAACATTAGCCAGGAGTAGAAGTGTAAAACCACGGAAGTCCACTTCCAGGATGACTGAGGTAGGAATCACTCCTATCTCTTTTTAGTTTTGACTTATAAGGATCAGTGAAACGTGTTCCAGAACTACCTCTTGGTTTAGCAGCTGGCGCTCTTGGCTAGCGCCCCGAAGGTCCAGGTTCGAATGCCGGCTCTGCTAAGAAATTTTAATTCTGGTGTGAGGGCTGGAACGGGGTACACTCAGCCATGATTTCATTTATAAAACAAGGCAATCAAAAGAACAAATATAAAATATTCTTACTTAATTTCATGAAATACTACCTGAACATTGTACAATGAAGGACACTGTTAAATGTAGCGCGATTTCTACATCAAAAATTAAGAAAATAATCTCATTTCTTTTTAAATCAAAATCAAATCCATAGTCAAATTGTGAACTTTTTTCTCGATCATTAATAGGCTAGATTTTCTTGAAAGTATGGAAGCAAGAATTATAACAACTATTGCTAAAGTAATTGAATTGAGGGGTATAATATATGCAATTCAAATTATTTATTTTGATAATTTTCAATCTTTTTGATTGGAAATCAAATATACATTAGTATAAAACAAAGTCCCCGATTCTTGGATGTAATGGGTAATCTCGAGAGCCACTGGATAGATTTTGATGCGGTTTTCACAATTCTGTAAAGGATATCTCGAGGAAGTTATTGTATCAAAATGTTCATTTATGAACAAAGGAAGCCGAGCAGTAACGATATCAGTGAATCGTGTCGAAGAAAAACCTGCCGTCTGTGCGCCATTTAACCTTAGGCTTATGCTGGATACACCATTAATAAGAAGTTCCGTGAAGAACTATACAGCCTACTTTTCATGCCAATGATTATTCTACAGTATATGAACCTATCTAGAATAATGACGAAATTAAGTTGGTAATATCGAAATATCTAATTAGTTCAAAATATATCTGGTATAATGTAGCCTAATAGAGCACTACAGTTGGCAGCCCTGGTGAATGAATATATTCTTAGTTCCACCTCTTAAGATACCGAATACAAAATTTGGTTGAAGACCAATGGACGTTACATGCAGTTAGACACTGGATCTATCAGCACGCGTAAAAGCATGTTGCCAACAATACCATGCGTGTGCTGGTCAGAAATAATCTGAATTATTATGATATCTGGTTGTGCCAAATTTGGAAGAAATCCATTTGTTAGTATAGAAGTTACATGTATTTTAAAATTGGACATATCAGCAGGCATAGAATCATGTTGGCAGCACTGCCTTGTATTAATTACTCCAAATTAATCTAGAATGTCAGGTGCTATACGTGGGCAACGTATAGAGCTGTTGGCTTGGATACTTTCTGATATATTGATATTAGGGTAAAAATAATATAGACAGCATTTATTAACAGTTGGCAGCCCTGATTGCTCTTAACAATACTTATAGTCATAACTGTTATGGTACACATAGCACATACGAAATTTGGTTGAAATCCAACTGATAGTATAGAAGTTACATGTATTTAAAAATTGGTACTATCAGCAGGCTTATAATCACGTTGGTAGAACTGACGTATATAAGTTACTCCAAATTAATCTAAAATGTCAGAATATACGTGTGCATAGTTTAAAGCTATTGGCTTGCATACTTTCTGATATATTGGTATTTGGATAAAAAATAGAGAGAGCAATTATTAACAGTTGGCAGCCTTGGTGGCTCTTAAGAATACGCTCAGTCATATCTGTTTATGTACAGATATTACATACAAAATTTGGTTGAAATCCAATTGATAGTGTAGAAGTTATATGCATTTAAACATTGGACCTATCAGAAGGCTTAAAATTATTTTGGCAACACTGTCATGGTTGGCCTCCTGTAAATTAAACTGAAATAGTATTATCTACATGTGTGCCAATTTTGGAATAGCTCCCATGCATACCTTGCAAGATATCCAACATGGAGCTCAAATTTCTAGTGCGTTTTTTCAGCAGTTGGTAGCACTAACATCATTTTCAAATATGGACGTGAGCTATTCCGGTGCACATCTTTACTCATACTAAATTTGGTTTTGATTGCTGCAGCCGTTTAGGAGTTGATAGGGGGACACACACACACAGCCAGACAGACAGACAGACAGAAGGACAGACAGACAGACAGACAGACAGACAGACAGACACACATTTTCCCGGATCGATCTCATAAGTCTACTTTTTCCTCATTTTTGCAAAATGTGAAAAGTAGGCTAAAAATAGCTATATACTATGAGTGTAAGAATTGTTCAGCATGAAAAGTTCTACAGAAATGTCCGTGACAGCACATATCTATCTTTAATACATCGCTCACTATAAGCCTTTTTACGTTTTCGTTTCATCAAACAATCTCCGTTCAGTGGAAATTTAAATTACTAGCATTGGAGCGAGTTTACGAGCTAGCGATCGAGACTCGGCCAACATCAAACTGTCGAGTCATGTCGAGTTAAGACTTCAGAGAAGAGTATAATGTGTACGGAGTTTCACTGTTCATTTCGACTTTTCTGAATTGCGTCTGGAACCTGCCGTCCGTGCGCCTTTTGAGTTTAGGCTGGGCAAACCGTTAAAAGTACCGGGCGAAGCCGGGACGAGTTGTTGTTTATATACAAAATAAATATCTACCTCATCAATGATTAGAAATATTTAGGAATAACCTGAGAAGAGGAGGGTTCTATTCCCACCTCAGACATCCTGTAAGTGGTTATCCGTTGTCTCCCACCTCTACTCCAGTCAACTGGTTCCTAACGCAAGACCTCGATCGCCTCCTTCCCAATCCTATCCCCAATTTACAAATATACACACTAGTACAGCCATCGCAATAGCACAGATTATATATCACACGAATTCTCCATACACCTAAATACTTGCTTTACGTCCCTTTTAAATACTCTGGCTTTTAGAGACGCCGGAGTGCCTGAATTTTGCCCCGAAGGGGATCTTTAACGTGCCAGTAAATCTAGTGACATGGCTCTCTCACATTTGCGCACCCTCCAATGCCGGCTGACTGCACCAGGATTCGATCTTGCAACCTTGAGCACAACAGGCGAGAACGTTACCGCTGAGCAACGCAGTCAGCCCCACACACCTACATACAAAGGGGGCTATACGACCACTATGTCGCCGCCCCTAAAATTAGCAACAACAACAGCCTGTTCATGCCCTAAGACCAGACTTCAATTTCTTGGCAGAGCCGGGATTCGAACTCGGACCCCTGGAAGGACAGCCAAGAAAAATTTTGTTTTTTTAGCATTGGTTGTAAAGTGTATAACAAGTTATTGTCATTTACTCTAATATTGTTCCTTAAAGTAACAAGAATGCTCAGCTAAACAGCAGTTGGATTACGACAGCCATAAAATAACAGGTCACGACTCTTAATACGTTCTATGTTATGCTATGCACTTTAACAACTTACTTTACGACTGGTAACCAACTCATGCAGTGTACTCTGGGAAATGTGATAAAACTCGTCAAGGTATACGAGCAACAAATAGGTCTTGAGAAATGGGGCCTACACACTGTGGTTAAAAGAGATTTACACCTTTTTGTGCTACGCCTTCTCCCTAAAAACATATTCCGAAGGGAAGTCATTAACTGTTTGCATATGTTCAGTGTAAGGAAACTAATAAATTATACTAAAAGATGACATTACGGCTTGTGAAGAACACAAGGAGGAGGATCATGAATGGAAGGAAATGGCTGGGAACTGGTTACACTGCATGACCCAGCATATTCTGCCATACAGTTCGTAGGAATATATCCCAATGTTGGAATATTTCCCACTACGCAACTTACTTAGTACAAGATAGCCTGTTAAACGCAAATCATTAGTGAAATACTAACTTTAATTGGTTCTGCCTATTGTACCGTAACATACAGTTTTTATAACCAAAAATGATTGAGAGTCTTCTTCTTCTTCGTTTTCTTTAGCGTTTGTCCCGCCTCGTGGCAGGGTCCGCTATGTGAATTCGCTGTCTCCAATTTACTCGGTCATGGGCCATGTCCGGATGTAGGTTGACGCTTTTCAGATCCCTGTGTAGTGTATCGGCCCAACGTTGTCTCGTTCGCCCCACTTTGGTCTATTCCCGGTGACCTCTAGTGAGTAGCCCTGTTTTACAATGGTGTCCGCTCCTGACCGTAGCGCATGCCCAAACCATCTTAGATGACCCTCACGCATTTTGTTGTTGATTGCCGTGACACCAAATCGTTCCCTTATTCTTTCGTTGGGGATGTGATCCAACCTAGTAATGCCAGCTGTCCATCTAAGCATCTTGGTCTCCATGACACTTAGCTGACGTTCTGCTTCCTTGGTGATCGGCCAACATTCAGTACCATAAAGCGCCACGGGACGAATGACAGTGCGGTAAATCTTCGATTTTAGGTGGTCTTTCATCTGGCGATCGCTCATGACACCTGACATTGTTCGCCACTTCATCCACGCAGCATTAATTCTTACGTTGACCTCCTCGGTGAGACGACCTTCAGCAGTTATCGTAGAGCCAAGATACTTAAATTTTGTAGATCGAGGCAGATCATCGCCGTCAACTTGGATTGTTCCGATTTCTCCTGCATCCGATGTCATATATTCAAACGATTGAGAATCTCCCTGGTTGTGTGTTTGAGTCTTCAGTTTTTGACTGGTTTGATTCAGGTCTACATGCAACTCGTTTCATCTCTACATACGTAGCTACCACACCCTACATACAAGGCAATCTGTTTAACATATCCTAACCTTGGTCTACCCCTACAGTTCTTATCCTCGACCCTTCCTTCCATAACTAAGTTTGCTATTCCTGGGTGTCTTAGTATGTGACCTGCCAACCTATCTCTTCTCTTCATTAGGAGTCGTCAGAAACATCTCTCCTTTCCCAATCGTCTTAATTCTTCTTCATTTGTAACCCTATCTACCCATCTGATCATTTAGTTAAATGAACCCTGGAGAGATAAAGATGGAATGATGCAAAGATAGAATGACAGATAGGTTGAAGATGGACTAGTCCTCAACATCTAGACCACACTATCTAGAATGTGGCCCACAAACCAGCGGTGCCATTGGAATTAATGAAAGAGAATGTCGAAGTGCAAGCACTTTATGTACCTTGGATCCATTGTTACATCAAGCTGCGATGCCGCTTCCGATAAACGCAGCTTGGCTAAGTACAGACAAGTCACCGGAGTTCTCAAATGAAACTGTCTATCGTGAGATTGATCCAGTCACCAGCACAATGAAGAAGAATAGAATTTCATATTTTTTCACATCTTGCGGCTTCCAGAAAACAGAATTGTACGCCAGCTAGTGACGAGAAATCTAGGAAATAAAACTGGAGGAAAATGGATCCAAGAAATCCAACAAGATCTCAAAGCAGTTGGACTCAACAGATGCCGAGGAAAAAAATAAAATTAACACTATTCTTAAAACTCACAATTTTTTGCAGAAATGACACATAGAAAGCCTATGGAGATTTCAGATGAGTTGAGAAAATCCCGATCTCAAAGAATGAAAAAGTACTGGAAGAACGCAAGAACCAAGAAGAAGTGATTGTGGAACGACTCAAGTGGTCCAATGTGACCAATCAAGATTAATAATAATAATAAAAATCATAATAATAATAATAATAATCATCATCATCATCATCATCATCATTTATTGCATGTGACAGGCCATTAAGACCCATAGCAGAAAAACAAGGATATACAATTCTTGATTACAATATAAATAGCAAGCATAACATAATATATAACATTGTACTTCATAACAGGAAGAATGATTTCAGCTTCTCAAATAATGGTTGCATATATTAGACCAACGATTTCTATCCCTGGCATCTTTCATACTTGCATCTGGATCTACCTGGTTCAGTGCCAACATAACTCGATCTTTCCATCTCGTTCTTCGTCGACCTCTTGGACGTTTTCCCGTTGGCTGAAAATTGAACACACGGTTCGGGAGAGTACCTTCTGCTCTGATAATGTGTCCTAACCATTGTAATCGTCTTCTCTCTATCTCTCTACTGATGTCTGCCTTTTTATAGCGTCGATATAACTCCTCTTTACTCCGTCTTTCCCAACTGTCAGTTTCTGGGCAGTATTTTGGGCCATAGATTTTCCGCAGCATTTTTCTTTCAAATGCACATATAAGTTCTTCAAAAGTTTTTGGAGTCGCCCACGTTTTGAACCACTTTTCAGAATTTATTGTAATTATTATTATTATCATCATGATTATTATTATTATTATTGTCATGTGTTGTGACATCTCTATATTACGCCTCGAGAGTTTAAAAGTGCGCAGTTTGTCTGTATGTATCTCTCTGTCTAACGTTGTGCAACCCCTGGCTACATACTGCCTTGTTCTCTCGTATTGGCTAGTGTTGTTGCTACCTTGCATTTTGTTGTGCAATTCGTTCTGCCATTGGCTCTGACAATATTTGACGCGAGTTTGGGGCCACTCCCAAACTACGCATTTGATTTTTCTGAGAGGCTTCTCTCCCCTCTGGGGGACAGAAGCTTGGTCAGTCTTAGACGCGCCGAGATGTAAGGCGAACGTGTGCATTCGGGCAGAGGCCCACCCTCATGGCGCAGCGGAATGTGAGTACGGCTCAATGTATTTCTATCTAACGCAATGTAATTGTTTTTGTTAAACGTTCCTTCTTTTGCTTAATTCTCTTTCCTTTTCAAGATGTTATTGTTAGTATTTTAATCCTTGAACCAGATCTCCGGGACCTTGCGTAATGTCATACGGCGGAGTTCTTTTTGTTGCTTTTGTTATGTGCCCACCTCACAGTTTTATTATTTTGGTTAATACCTGTAAGATTCGAAAGTATTGCGTTTCTGCGTCTAGGCTTAAATATATTTTCCTGTCGGGCCTTAGTGCTCGTCTTTTGCGTCGGTGTCTCTTTGTACCACAAATGTTTCATTTGATTGGTAGCAATTGGACCTTTGTTTGTGGACAGTATGTGTGAGGTAACGGGACTGATGTCCAACGTCCCACTAATACGTGTCCCTTTTGTTTATAGAATATATGTGACGGTGGTTAACTGGGATTTTCTCCAGCTCCGATGTCATATTATTCTTTTTTTTATATGTCGCGTTGGTGCGGCATTATGTTGGAATATAAGCCTATTTTATTATAGCGTGCTTTCGATTTTTACCGGTCTCTTTCGTCCCAAGTCAATTGTAATGTAATGTATCTCCGTATATCTCATTTTCCTTTTGTTTTGTTTTTCTCTTTCGATTTTCGCCGTATTACATAACTTAATTATAATTCCCCTTGTCTTCTCCTTCCTCCTATCTCCGTGAGATCTCTCTCCCCTTTGTTTTACTCCCCTCACTCCTCCCCCTTCCCTCCGGTATGTTTACATAACATCATGAAAAGCTTCGCGTCTTAGCAGTTCGAAGTTTGACTTTTTGCAGGTTTGTCGTTTCTCTCTAACTTTTGTAAGTTTCGTTTTATTTTCTTTCAAGTTTGTATCTTTTCGTTAGATTCATGTTGTTGAGCGGTACTCAGGTTCTGTCGTGCTTTTCAGTTTTTTTTAAGTTTTTGAATTCTTTATTCTTGGTATTGGGTTTCTTTTGTATTACTGATCTTGTCATAGCTTGCCTTTTTCTTTGTTTTAAATAATATGTTTATTTCGTATACACGCTCTTTCTTTTATCCTTAATACATTTTTATATTTTAAGTAATATAGCTCCCTTGTCTTTTCATTTCTTACATTTAAGTTCCCCTTCCTTATCCTTATCCTTATCTCGATTTCGTCAATCTTGTCTTTGTGACGTAACAAAGGCACGATTAACACGGCTCTGGGATTTATTTAATTAATTTTATGGGAATCTCGTTTCTGCACTTTTGATTATTGCATTAAGCAATTATTCGTTTGCATTTGGTTTTTTGGAAATTATCTTTTGCTCGCTCCGAAAACCTTGGGCCCAGCACCGGGTCGAGCAAGACGTCTTTTCCCCATCCATTTGCGACCTTGTTGATTTTATCTTCCACTGCTACTCTGACGCGCATTATTATTATTATTTACTAGACCTGTACCGGCGCAATGGTAGCAGATCGCATGGTTGCGTGCGAAATCGTTCCCTCCTCACCTCTCTCAAGTTATTAACCTTTTATTATTTTTCTCTTCATTTACATTGTATTAAAATTTGTTTTTCTTTGAGTTTAAGGAATTCAGTGAATTGTTTTTCCCCACCCCTGAAGAAAGGGTGAAGTTACTTTCTGTGTGAACTACGGGCATCCAGGAAACCCATCTCCAAGGAAAGGTGGTTTAGTCCCTCAAGTAAACAAGACATCCAAAAGACCCAGCTTCGAGGTGAACAGTGGCAACATATCAGTGAGTACATCGCATCGCTGGAACACGACACGTCACGGTATTGTAACCTACTTTTATGTATTTGCTTCCTCTAGTAGACATTTGTTTAGTTAACGGTGATTTTAAGGCGACAGGAAATTTTGTTTGCTTTCTCTTCCTTTTCATTTCGTCAGTGTTGTGGACGTTTTTATTTTACTTTCTGTGAAGTAGAAAATGCATTTCTCTCAAGGGTTTGAGTCCTTACCTTTGTTGTAAATAGTCGCTTAGTTGACTGTGATATTTCTCAGAACTCGCCTCACCCCTTCATATGTCTCGGTCTGGAACAGCTGCTGACAGGTTTCTTGTCATTACCGTGCAGCCTAAAAACCCCCGCCCCTCTTTCTCCGAAATTTTCCCCAATGAAGGTAGGCCCACTTATGGGAACCGTCTCTTTAAATCCTACGGTCACCCCGACCCACCTTGAGCCTCGCGTAATTATACTAACGTTTGATGTTAGTAAAGTGTTTGTTGTCTCAGTTATGAATGGTCTGTTGAGCTATTATGTGTGTTATGATTGGGAGTTAAGTTTGTTTCATAATTAGGGAGGGTGATTGTTTTATTTTTGTCAGGGGATTTCAATGTAGGTTTTCATTTAAAATTGTTTATATACGGTAAGCTTGATGTTACTATATGTTCAGTATGGCAGTGTGTATTTCGTTGGGAAACCTGCTAGGTGAGGTCTCCGTCGGAATTAGGGTTTGGGACCTGTCCCACGGCTTCGACGCCCACTTAGGATGTACATAGATTCCACACGATTCGTCAATCTTTAGTATGGGATGAAGTTTGTCACGATGACCTGTAGTCCGTTATTTGAGTTTCCATGGTGTTCCAACGACTCATATTAGCATTCTGATGTAATGGGGAAATTTTGATTTGTTTATGGGAAGGAGTATGTATGTAGTGTTGTTGTTGTTGGTTGTATTTTGAGATGAATGTGTGTGTCAATGAGTTTAATGAATTTTTATCAACAGTTATTTGTGGGTGGTTTCAAATTTAGTTCAATTTTGATTTTATACCCTATTCAATTTAAACTATATATATATTACGTACGAACTATTTATTCGTTTTTATTGGCAAACCAAATATACGATAAGTATTACTCAGAGATACCAACCATTTTAGGTCTACGGCATCCTTGGTATGGGACATTGATGTTCGTGTGAACTACTCTGGCGTGCATTACCCAATTTTCTTATATTAGTATGGGATAGGCCATACCCTCTCTGTCTTTAATTTTTTTTATGCGGTACCTCTGAGGTCTACGGCCCGTATATTGACGCTGTAACCATTTTATTTTTGTGGGTTGGTAATATTTATTATTGGGTTTCGAGTTTGATTGATTGTATGTCTGGTCTTGATTGGTTTTATGCGAGGTTCCAGTCTGTTCCTTTTATTTGGAAGGTATTTTGTAACGTAATTATTTGGATTTTCGTTCTCTGTCCGGGATGGCATTTTTTATTTTGACAGCTTCTTTGAGTTATTATTCCTTTTTATTTGTTAGTACCTAATGTCATTTGACGAAGGTTATTAGTACATTTTTCCCCTTTACTCCTGCTATGTATCTAGTTAGGCAGGAGACACCCGTGGCCGCCTGAGTTACACGGAGGATTTCGAAAGATGTGTTGAACTATACTTCTACCTAAGGCAATTTCCAGTACCTGCCTGCTTTTGTTGTAAGGAACCGGCCCGGCCCATTGTCCGAGCTGCAGACACGACTTGCTATTGTTCGACAACGCCTGAGATGGTCTGTTGACTTACATTCTTTTCTTGTAGTGACAGTGATTTGTTTATTGATATAGTTGTTTACTATTTATCGTAACTTCTGTTTTACGTTTTTGTGATATCATGTTTTTATAAATCATTTCAATCTAATGTTTTCTCTAAGATAATGTGTATTATTTTCCTGTATCTGTCATATATTTGGAGAGTGTTTCCGGTAGCGATAGCTAGTCTCCAAGTACCTGAGAAGTAGCCGGTGTATCCTTTAGACCCCGTTCACGGCTCGTTTTCTCTTCTTTCATTTGGTCTGACGACCCTGCCTATTCATACTTTTACTTTCCAGCTGGCAGAATGAATCCACTTTCCCTCTTACGGAGCTTATGTAACCCCAAATATTTCCCCGACGCAAGCCTTATTTTGTATACAGGGTGCTCCCCTTTATATTTTTTTGTGATCATGATTTAACCTTTTTCTTTCTTTTATTATTAGAAAATTGGCTGATTTCCAGAAGGTCGCCATTAAGAAGACTTCGCTTTCTCCACGTCATCTGGCAGAGTCTAGCTCAAGATTGACCGTTTTATTATCATTATTTTCTTTTTGGTACATCCATTTTTAATATGTGTGACGTATTGACGTGCAGTAGAGGTAGGATCCGCCTTTATTTCACGGCTGTACTGATCCTTTATATAATTTCAATTTTTGTTGTTTTAATTTCATTTTAAAGTCTTTTTTTTCTTTCGTACCAAAAAAGAAAAAATTTTCCTCACCAGTGAACATCTTCGTGAATACGTGTGTATGAAAATATATGTGTGTTTGAGAAAAGAGACTTGCGTTTCGTCAAGCCTTTTATGGAAGTTATGACGTTCAAAGAACTTTTAATTAAGCTGCGTCTTATGAATAAGAGAAATGTGAGAACATTTTATTATGTCTTAATTTTTCATGTGTGTATCTGGTGTACATGATGTAATCTTCTTTCCTTCACCCTGTTCAAATGTATCTAATCGAAGAATGTTATTTTATATAATTTTGTTATGAAAAAGAAAAAATTCTTTTATGCCTTTGTTATGTAAAAGAATTTTTTTGGAGAAAGCGGTGGAATTTGAACCACTTTTCAGAATTTATTGTAATTATTATTATTATCATCATGATTATTATTATTATTATTGTCATGTGTTGTGACATCTCTATATTACGCCTCGAGAGTTTAAAAGTGCGCAGTTTGTCTGTATGTATCTCTCTGTCTAACGTTGTGCAACCCCTGGCTACATACTGCCTTGTTCTCTCGTATTGGCTAGTGTTGTTGCTACCTTGCATTTTGTTGTGCAATTCGTTCTGCCATTGGCTCTGACAATATTTGACGCGAGTTTGGGGCCACTCCCAAACTACGCATTTGATTTTTCTGAGAGGCTTCTCTCCCCTCTGGGGGACAGAAGCTTGGTCAGTCTTAGACGCGCCGAGATGTAAGGCGAACGTGTGCATTCGGGCAGAGGCCCACCCTCATGGCGCAGCGGAATGTGAGTACGGCTCAATGTATTTCTATCTAACGCAATGTAATTGTTTTTGTTAAACGTTCCTTCTTTTGCTTAATTCTCTTTCCTTTTCAAGATGTTATTGTTAGTATTTTAATCCTTGAACCAGATCTCCGGGACCTTGCGTAATGTCATACGGCGGAGTTCTTTTTGTTGCTTTTGTTATGTGCCCACCTCACAGTTTTATTATTTTGGTTAATACCTGTAAGATTCGAAAGTATTGCGTTTCTGCGTCTTGGCTTAAATATATTTTCCTGTCGGGCCTTAGTGCTCGTCTTTTGCGTCGGTGTCTCTTTGTACCACAAATGTTTCATTTGATTGGTAGCAATTGGACCTTTGTTTGTGGACAGTATGTGTGAGGTAACGGGACTGATGTCCAACGTCCCACTAATACGTGTCCCTTTTGTTTATAGAATATATGTGACGGTGGTTAACTGGGATTTTCTCCAGCTCCGATGTCATATTATTCTTTTTTTTATATGTCGCGTTGGTGCGGCATTATGTTGGAATATAAGCCTATTTTATTATAGCGTGCTTTCGATTTTTACCGGTCTCTTTCGTCCCAAGTCAATTGTAATGTAATGTATCTCCGTATATCTCATTTTCCTTTTGTTTTGTTTTTCTCTTTCGATTTTCGCCGTATTACATAACTTAATTATAATTCCCCTTGTCTTCTCCTTCCTCCTATCTCCGTGAGATCTCTCTCCCCTTTGTTTTACTCCCCTCACTCCTCCCCCTTCCCTCCGGTATGTTTACATAACATCATGAAAAGCTTCGCGTCTTAGCAGTTCGAAGTTTGACTTTTTGCAGGTTTGTCGTTTCTCTCTAACTTTTGTAAGTTTCGTTTTATTTTCTTTCAAGTTTGTATCTTTTCGTTAGATTCATGTTGTTGAGCGGTACTCAGGTTCTGTCGTGCTTTTCAGTTTTTTTTAAGTTTTTGAATTCTTTATTCTTGGTATTGGGTTTCTTTTGTATTACTGATCTTGTCATAGCTTGCCTTTTTCTTTGTTTTAAATAATATGTTTATTTCGTATACACGCTCTTTCTTTTATCCTTAATACATTTTTATATTTTAAGTAATATAGCTCCCTTGTCTTTTCATTTCTTACATTTAAGTTCCCCTTCCTTATCCTTATCCTTATCTCGATTTCGTCAATCTTGTCTTTGTGACGTAACAAAGGCACGATTAACACGGCTCTGGGATTTATTTAATTAATTTTATGGGAATCTCGTTTCTGCACTTTTGATTATTGCATTAAGCAATTATTCGTTTGCATTTGGTTTTTTGGAAATTATCTTTTGCTCGCTCCGAAAACCTTGGGCCCAGCACCGGGTCGAGCAAGACGTCTTTTCCCCATCCATTTGCGACCTTGTTGATTTTATCTTCCACTGCTACTCTGACGCGCATTATTATTATTATTTACTAGACCTGTACCGGCGCAGTTTCACAACCATACATTAAAACAGGTCGTACTAGGGTCATGTATAGGTGGATCTTGTTTTCCTGAGATATTAGACGTGACGTGAAAATTCGATTCATGCTATAGGAAACATGAGTAGCGTTGGTGATTCTTTGTCTTATTTCCTTTTCTATTTCACTTTTGTTTGACAATATTGATCCTAAATATTTGAATGATTCAACTGTCTAAAATTTGTGCATTCCAACGTCGATAGCGATCGGAATATTCTGTCGACGTGATATAATCATGTATTTTGTTTTCGATTCATTAACCACGAACCCCATTTTCTTTGCTTCCAGTAGGAATCTTGATGTATCAGTCGTTACCTGATCCAAAGTGTTCCTCATGATCACCACATCATCAGCAAATGCAAGAATTATGTCGGATCCGACCATCTCCATTTCCCTATTCCAACCAGTTCCACGTTTAATCTTTTCCAATGCTATATTGAAAAGGCCTGGGGCTAGAGGATCTCCTTGTCTTAGTCCACTTTGAACGCTAAAGGATTCTGATTCTTGATTTGCAAACCGCACCTGGCATCTAGAGTCAGAGTAACAGGTCTTGATCAACCTGATGTACTTCATTGGAATGCCCATCTCGTGCATAGCCGTCCATAATACTATACGGTTTATACTGTCATAGGCCTGACGAAAATCAATAAAGATTAAATGCAATTCCGTGTCAAATTCGTAGAATTTCTCCATGAGTTGCCTCAATGTAAAGATGTGGTCGATAGTAGACCGACCAGATACAAAACCACATTGGTATGAGCCTATAATGTCTCCCAAAAATGGCCTAAGTCGATTCATAAGCAGTGAGGTAAAAATTTTATATCCTATCTCGAGTAAGGCAATCCCTCGGTAGTTAGAAGGTTGTGTGGCATCACCTTTCTTAAAAATGGGGCATATCACGGCTCTTTTCCACTCACTTGGAATAACTTCTTTCCTCCAAATATTAACAATTAATTGTTGCAGATTTTTTATTAACACTGCTCCACCATACCTAATCAACTCGGCAGTAATTCCACTTCCTCCCGGAGCTTTGTTGTGCTTTAGAGATTCCACAATATGTCTTATCTCATCAATAGTTGGCTCAGGTACTTGCATTTCCGCCGTCATCATTGGCACCTGTGCATTTATAGCATCCATCTCAACATGAACATTTAGTAACTGATCAAAATGTTTTCCAAATAGATCTGCCTGTTCTTCAGGAGGTACAATTTCTCCATCTTCGTCCTTTAGTATTAGTGTATGTTGCTTGTAGATTCCCCTCGCAGGGTTAACCATTCTAAAGAAGGATCTCGATGCTTTCTTGGATTCCTCTATTGCTGTCAGTAGTGCCTTACCATGATCCCGTTTTTTCTGTTGGATGAGTCGATATGTAATACATCTCACTTCCGTATACGCTGCATTATTATCTTCCGCTGGATATTTCACCCATTGCAATCTTTTTATTGTTCTGTTTTTCACTGCGACTTGACACTCATTATCAAACCAGGGTTTGTTTTTGGTTTTTGGTCGATGTCCCAAAACTTCATTTGCACTTTGTAGAACTGCCCTCCACAAAACAGACCACTGCCCTTCCACATCTCCTAATGTATTTGATGTAGGTAGGCACTCCTTGATTCTATCTTGATATTCTTCCCTCACAGACGTAAGGGCCAATTTATCTTTGTCCGGGATGACCATTTCTTGCTTTCGCTTTCGCCATTTGGTAGACAGCTTGAGGCGCAATTTCATTACTACTAGAAGATGATCTGAATTCATATCCGCTCCACGGAATGTTCGTACTTGTTCAACACACCCACGGTGTGTACCATCTACTATTATGTGATCAATCTGATTCCTCGTATCTCCACCTGGTGATATCCATGTTGCTTTATGTATTTCTTTACGTGAAAAATATGTTCTGCTGATGACCATTCTTCTGTCATATGCAAATGTGATCATTTTGATACCATTTTCATTGCTATTGACCTGGGGACTATCTGGTCCGATGGTTGGACGATATTCGTCTTCACGTCCAACTTGTGCATTAAAGTCACCCAGTATGAGATGAATAGTATGTTTTGGTAACTGATCTACAGTAGATTCCAATTCTGCATACAAGTTGTTTTTCACCTCCTCCTCCGCATCTTCTGATGGTGCATGACAATTTACAAAACATATCTTATGTGAGGATGCTTTCAAGATCAGTGCACAAATTCGATTATTTATGGGCAACCACTTACTTACAGCAGAAGATATCTTATTATGTACAACAATTCCAACTCCCGAAGTCCATTCAGGTCGATCTTCGTCACTATTAAACATCATATATTGATTTCCAACATTCATGATCCCTTTCGGTAGTCTTGTCTCTTGGACTGCTGTTAGTATACACCCGTAATTACCCAGCACTGATTCCAGCTGCTTCATTCCTCCTGTCATGATTGACCTAACATTCCATGTACCAATTCGAAAACCAGTCAGTCCTTTAATAAAGCCTTTGTCGTCAACCTTAAGATCATTCCTGTATTTTCCTTTATTTCTTTCTTTGATAAGTGTAATTTAAAACTATCAGGATATCAGCCTGATGAGCTCGAGTCCAGTGGTGGGGTTGCCACCTACGGTTTCTGGACCACCGGGTTTGTTATCAAAGTGCCTTCTTCTAGACAGGTTGCTTTCACTGCAGCTTAAAGTGCCCCATCTACACTTACCCCAATCTGGGGTCCAGGTTCCATGCCATTGTCCTTATGTAGGATCTTCTGCCTTTAGGAACGGTTTCCCCTTCCAAGGACATAGAAAGTGCCCTAACCCCTAACAGCACAACCATCAACTAATATAAGTGACCGTTGGCCAAATATAGGGGAGACTCCTTATCCCGTTGACATAATACAAAAAGATAGATATAACATTTGCTATCAATACAAGAGATAATACAAAAAAGTAGGAATCACCAGCTACTTCAAGGAGAAAGGGTGTGCACATAACCTAAAATGGTATTTGATTGATTGTCAAGTGCAAAGATCGGACACCTCACATTAACATGCCGGTTGGTATGAGCCTGACATAGAAAGCGGTGTAGGCCCGAGCGCTCTTCATCAACGACGTTATATATGCGGCTTTGGAATATCAAGGCATGGCCCTGTTGAAGCAAGGAACTTCAAAGCAAATACAGTATTCAATCAACGCTTCGTAAACAACATGGCAGCTATCCAAGACATCGCAGTACAGTCCACAAATTGTTTAAAGCTCTCCAAAATGACATCATCAATCCTGAAGCCAATATGCACACATGATAGAAAAACATTAATGATCATTGAATACACTTGATGATCCCTATAAAAATAAAGCTTAAAAACCAATTATAAAAACAAATATGTTGCACCACATCGCAACTGCGTCCCATCGTGGTCCCATAATAATAATAATAATAATAATAATAATAATAATAGTCAACCCCTGGCACTATCCAGCCCATGACGGGCTAAGGCCGACCAAGCGACCGCTGCCCAGCCATTTGGCCTGCAGATATTGGGGTGACGCGTGATCAGCGCGTCGGGTCCCCTCGGCCGTTAATCTTGGTATTCGTGATCGGGGCGCTGTCTCACTGTCAGACAGCTACTCAATTGTCCTCACGAGGCTGAGTGCACCCCGTTCCAACCCTCACGTCAGTTTTAAAATCCCTGACGGAGCCGGGGATCGAACCCGGGGCCTCCGGGCGAGAGGCAGGCGCGCTACCCCAACACCACGGGGCCGGCAATAATAATAATAATAATAATAATAATAATAATAATAATAATAATAATAATAATAATAACTAGCATTACCAGTCGCAACTTCGCCCGCGAATATTCTAGTTGTAAAGAGTACACTTAGCAAAATCTCAATCATGAATGCTATGACTGATTTATCCTTGGTATGAATAATCATACTTTATCAATTCATCTACTGGTGCAGTGGTTAGGGGTTTGTCTTTCCTTTATAGGTATATCAGAGCGAAGTTAGTTTTATGGGAATATCACAGACACTGTTAATTTAAGGGCCTTTAAATGTGGTTTTCGGAGACCCTTTATAGTCGGGTGAAAAAGACCTTTCGTACCACACTCACACGTGAAAATTGCGTGAAAAAATTCTAGACTGACCCTTGACCCCCTTAACCACATTATACTATATGTATTAATGAATTTTACAGCTTAATTTGGTTCAGTGATAACCTTATAACCGTCTGGAAACTTTCACAGTAATGTAATAATTGGAATTGCATTGCGTCATACAGAAGTAGATAGACCTGTGAGATTCTGTTACCATGGTTACCGTGTTGCCTTCTTTCATTATTTCATTGTAAATATACATGTTTTAAGGTATTTATTTAATTGTGAGGCATTTAAAGAGTAAGTGAGTGCGTTTCGCTTATGCATTGGATTATGCTGAACCTGTAGGTACCCCATATGTGTAGGTTGGTGTTAATGGGACCTTATTTTCGGTACAAAACTGGAATGGGACCTTAGCAGAATAATATAGGGAGGGATAAAGAAAGTAACAATATTTTAAGTCAAACGTTTACAAGACCATGGTACGCTCAGCGGCAATCTATGGGGCAGGATGTCGCCCAATGGAAGAATATAATAATAATAAAGCATGAGCAGATTCTACGTACAATGGAGATGAAGAGGCTCCGATGGACCTAGGAGTGACACGATCTGACCACGTACGGAATACAGATGTTCGGCGAAGATTAGGCATCGTTCTTATCGTGGGGAAAGTGAGAGAAGCTTGGCTCCACTGATATAGTCACGTATTGAGAAGGGAAGATAATTCAGTCACTAATACAGCTGCTCAAATTGACCCAGGGGGAATGCGACTGCATGGAGGACCAGCAAAGCGGTGCGGTGGACTGACCACACAAACGTCAGCACGCACGATGTTGGCTTACAGCCTGAAGATGACAACGACAGACTGAAATAGAGGAGATGTACAGTGAGTTCCTCTCATAACTCGTCCGGCCAGCGAATCGAGCTTATCTGCCTCGCGTTGACTGATCACTTCTGTCACACAGCGCGCATTTCCCAGTTCTGGTCCGTGCTTATAACGTGTATTAAGTTAGTGTTGATCTGTCGCTCCAACTGTTCTCGAGTTGTGAAGTGTTACTTGGGGTATAATTCTCATAATGCCTGCACGTGTGTACACGGTAGAGGAAAGAGTATTTATGTACGATAATTATGTGAAAACAGAGTCTTGCAGGGAAGTCGTTAGACGTTTCATAACACATTTTCCAGGTGTACGCTCTCCACATAGAGATACCGTGCGGAATCTCGTAAACAAATTGAGAGGAACTGATTCTTTACTCGATAAGAAGCGAAGTGTTATAAAACGTGTACTTAATGAGGAAAAAGTAAATGAAATCTCAGAAAGATTAGAACATACGCCTACAAAATCCCTAAGACGACTTGGACAAGAAGCCGGGGTTTCGAAGACCTCAGCATGGCGGGCTACGAAAATGTTGAAACTGAAACCATTACTGTAGTACACGAACTGCATCCACGTGATCATGATAAGTGGGTACGATTTTGTAATTGGATGTTACGAAACGTTCATGATGAAACAATTGATCCACGCTTAATATTTTTCTCGGACGAAGCTTGGTTCCATTTACACGGTTATGTTGCGACGCAGAATAACAGATATTGGAGTACAGAAAACCCCCATCGCATATACGAAATTCCACTTCATGACGAAGTATGGTGCGCAGTGAATGGATACAGAATTATAGGACCTATAATTTTTCAGGGCACAATTAATGCACAAAGATACAGGGATAATATACTAAAACCATTTTTTGACGAACTGACTTGGTACCGTGGCATTGATACCGTACGTTAGGATTGATTGATTGTTTATTTAATTCGACTGAAAAATCTCATCGGATGTGTATAATCCGTTCTCATACACAAAAATGCAGCACGATCAACAATCATTGTTAAATTAACAAAGAATAATCTACACTTAAATTTTCTATGTAAGTCCATGATGTACTTGGCACGATCTCGTACTCCTCTTTATTGTTACTTATAGTCCGCCATTAATGCACTCGTAAAGTGTCCCTTGAGTACTGAACGATAAGAATTCTCAATTTGTACAGATTATAAATTCGTGATGTGGGATAAAGAAATGATTTATTCTCTCTAGAGAGTGAGATGGATTACAGCCATCACAATTACACAGGTTATCTAACAGATTCCACACACAAAAGTACTTGGGGCTACATGATCACTATATCGCAAAATCTCTAAATGAGTCAACAACACCACAACAGTAAAGAGACTCTAATAGATTTATCAACAGGAGCAGATAACCTCGTAGTTCCGCCTCTTAAAACAACAATAACTAACTAACTAACTAGATGTATCAACTTTGAGTACCAACCAGTACAATTTTCCTTATAAAGCACAACATAATTTAACACTTATTCTCAACTTTCCATCTCGCAACTTTAAAGATTGAATTATCACACGTCATTAGACGCCAAATGCTGCTCTAAATGTGTGTCTTACGTTAGTAATGTTGCCGATCCATCCCCATCTGAATAATTTATGTTGATCATAATAGATTTAGCAGGTTTTCGTAATGGCAGGAATCCTGTTCTCGATCACATAATTAGGCAAAACTGTAATATTCGACAAATAACTAACAGACAGCACCTAACAACCTTGGATTTACGAAGGAACTTGAGTGCCTCGTTGCTTATCGCACTAAATATTAAACTTGAATTCTTATTTCATCTCGTGCAAGCATCATCAGCATATTCAGGGAATTAATGAGAACGCTGTAAGTGCAGCAGAAATTTCTTCGAATTAAATGTATTCAAATAAAAAAGACAAGTTATTCGTAGGACTAGTTCATATAATCTCCTAATGGCTTCGTGGATAACTGGATGGCAAGGTAGTTTTGGTCTGATGGATCTCGGCATTGATTCTTGACATGGTCGAAAGATTTAGCTTGGTACGGTTAATTCCACTTGCTCGGAAACTGAGTACATGTAGTGGCGTCTTTATTTCTATACTTGGGAAAATAAACTTTCGATTCGCATAATTCTAGAAGGGTTTTTACCGTGATTTTCATCTTATACTCCAGTTAAGTGCCAGGAAGATACCCATTTTAAGCCACCACTGCTTTCTTTACTATCCTAGAACAAACTACAAATAGCCTACACACACTAATAAATCCACAAGAGTAACATAGATTATATTATAGGTTCTTCACACACCCAAGTAAACGAGGCTGGTGTCATAGAGCCCTAAATGTATCAACAAAAACAAAATTAGTTTTTTCTATTCACAACAGTCACGGGCGGCGTCAAATCGAATAATCTGTATGTGATCTATTTGGGGCCCTTATGCGATTATTATTATTATTATTATTATTATTATTATTATTATTATTATTATTATTATTATTATTATTGTTATTATTATGAATATTATTTTTACGATTTTTCTTGTTTTTGTTGTTATTATCGTTATTATTATTATTTATTTTACTTTTTTTATTTTACACGTTACAGGCCTATTAGACCACGCGAAGCAATCATGACTTTTTGTTCTTCCTGTCTTTCCAGTACTCTTTCATTCGTGCACTAAAGGCCCTCTTCCTTTCTTCGGTCCACTTTGGTCTTTGGGCTGTAGGTGCAGCTCTCTCTGACAACACTTCCCACTTGTATACTTTGTGTCTAAATACGCTTTTGTCTATTACGTCTTCTGGGTCGACCTGTGCTTTTACTAGATCAATTTTGACTTGCATCATCCAGGGTGTAGTAATCTTGAGCCGCTGTATGTATCTAAGAATTTTGTTGGTGAGTCTGGTTTGTGGGAGTCTGCTGATGTGGCCGTAAAATTTTAGTCGCCTCTTTCTGATGTCTGCTGCGAGGTTGGACAATTTCTCTGTGGTGTCTCTGGAGTGAAGCCTGTATCCTTCATCTGTGTGCTTTGGTCCAATTATTTTCCTTATTATTTTTCTTTCCTCTGTGAGGATTTTTTCCAAGTCGCCCTTAGTGTGTAACGTCAACGTCTCACTAGCATAAAGCACCTCAGGTTTAATAACCGTGTTGTAATGACGAAGTTTAGTGAATGTGGACAGACATTTTTTGTTGTAGACACTCTGTGTCTTGTATTATTATTATTATTATTATTATTACTATTATTATTATTATTATTAATCTAGTAAGAGAAGACTATTGATGACAGCCATCCATTCAGTTCTGATGTATGGAGCGGAAATATGGGCGGATGCCCTGGATAAGGAAATTTATAGGAAGTCTCTGGCGCAAGAGCAGAGGCGGGGTGCTTTGCGCGTGGCATCTGCATATCGCACGGTCTCTGAGGAAGCAGTTCTCGTTATTGCCGGGATTATTCCGACTTTTTTTTCTTGCGAAAGAACGCAAGAACATTTACTTGAGGAAATCTGATATGGGTTTACAAAATGCAAGACGATCGGCATGAGTACAAACCTTTCAAAATTGGCAGATCAAATGGGAGCAAGGAGATCAAAGCCAATGGACTAAGAGAATGATCCCTCAGGTGCAGGTTTGGACAGAGAGGAAACATGGTGAGGTTGAATACTATCTCACTCAGTTCTTGACTGGCCATGGGAACTTCTGTTCCTATCTTAAGAAAATGGGGAAGGTGGATTCATCAGATTGCATCTACTGTATCAACGAATTAGATAATGCTAATCACACCTTCTTCTCTTGTGGACGGTGGGTCCAAAATAGGCAGTCTCTTCAAGATCACATTGATGTAGAGATATCCCCGGACAATATTGTTGCAGTGATGCTACAAAATGAGGAAAACTGGAAACTGGTAGCAAGTTTTGTTGAAGATATCCTCCGAACAAAGAAGACGGATCTGGATCGCCACTGAAGATGATTCATTACGGAAGAGTGCCCTACAGGCAAATATAAAATGACTCTAGCCTGAAGTAATGTGATAAACGGTTCCAGGCTAGTGTTCAGAAGTAACGGGTAAGTTTTAGTCGGTAGTCTGCTACTCAGGAGCAGAAGCTCGACACTCTGTGCGTAAATGCATTTCTTCCCCTAAACAAAAAATTATTAGGTACCGTAGTTTTTTTTTTGCAAACTGAGGAAGATAGTGAGTTCAATTACATGAAACCCATAAAATAGCGTGCTAATAGTTGTCAGTTCTAAGAATGTTACATCATGACAGAATAATAGAAATGATAAAAATAATATTTTTTACTTTTTTACGAGGGAAGTGGAAAATCTTACACTTACATCAGACACTTGAGAACGGTCCGCACTCCTCAAGCGTGTGGGATTCCTACCCACTAAAAACCACACCCAATCCTCTTGACAAAATCCATCCTACGACCACTTACGTATTACTTCAGGATGGTAGCGTTTTCTAATGCTTCTCGAACACCTTCTTACTTTTCTAATCACACGCAATCCGCAGATCGTTGCCTTATTCCCTTAAATCACATGTCTCACTCTTTCTTCTTATGCCGGAGAACCGTTTCGACAAAGAAAGCGATCTTGTCCCAGCTGTACTGGTTCCTTAGTATAATGTCGACGATGTTGACTGGAGTTATTGAATCAACGTCGGTTTCAAGATGTTGTCTTTCTGCCGTCCATCAAATGCATAGGAAGAACGTATGATATACATCATCGATAATAATAATAGTAAAAATAACAATAATAATAATAATAATAAATAATAATAAAGAACTGCTACCAAAGAAGTCAGGGAAAAAGTGGACGGGCGAACGGAAGAAATAATATAATGCACGAATGAAGAGGATTTGGGAAGTACGACGTCACAAGACTGGGTTGCCATGAAAATTGTTCAAGTTGACACGCTCTCTTAAGAGGGAATGTAAGATAGTAACAGTAATAATAATTACACCTGAACTATATCTATTTTTAGATAAAGCCAGCTTGCCCCAAATCAATACAATGCCCCAAGTGGTATGAATGTAATAGTGGTTGGCCTTGACATGTTTGATGTACACTATCTACTATGAATATTCGAAGATTAGTTTTCTACTCTCTTCTAGCAGAGAAATTGGAACTCTGATGGATATCATGTGGCTGAAAATGAATCACGTTTACTTTTAACAATTCATTGTGCATGTCGGTGTTCTAAACACTTCTTAAATCCCACTCACACGGTAGGGGATCGAACCCATGGGCTTGGGATTATGCACCAGACGCTCTTCCACCACCTCTTCACACCGAAGAAGCAGTAATAATAATAAGAACAATACTAAAACAATACTAAAATAATCTCCTTCGATGAACTCCAACCTAGTTGGATGTCCTGGAATGGAGAATCCCCTGGAAAATCGTGGGAGTAATCCAAAATTAAGCTAAGGAGCAACAAAGAAATCTACCATAATGTACAGAAAAATTGGAGACCATGAGTATAAGGAGGCTAATATTTCTAGAACATCTGTACAAAATAGAATAAAACAGACTGATAGTCAGTCTGAAAGACTGGACTTTATATCATTTTAAATGATAGTAGCCGAGTACCGAGAAGGCAGTGAAAGAACAGAGTTTCAAGATTCTATTTTGTTTCTTCACTGCCTACTTGATTGTTCTCGCACTGCCTTCTTGAAACTCTGTTCTCGCACTGCCTTCTTGGTAGTCGGCTGCTACATCGTACTATGACGTCACTCACTTCAGTGCATTCTCGGTACATTTCGTCCCGTCACCGTAACGTAACGTCAGACCTCAGCGTAACGACGAAGTTGACAAGATCATTTAAAATGATAAAACAGACGAACCAGACAAAGATTCATTTACCTCTGGAACATAAAATACCACTACGACATGGATTAGCCAAGCTCGGGAGAGTCTTTGAATTATCCATTCCTGGAGGGCCAACTGACAGAAAGAGTTACATTTCGGGGCACAGTACGAAATCTGTAAGGGTTTCAAAACGAATACAGATTAGAAGAGCTTGGACGGAAAACAAAGGCAACAACTCATTGTCAGCATACGTATCAAGTTGCACAGGAGCCGAAGAATCTCCAGGCAAGGAAGAAAATCTTGAATTTGCAGCGTGATCATAAATGGTGAATTCGGAAATAAATAAATAAATAAATAAATACATTATCCAGGATATAATCGTTCGAGAGAAATTAAAGTGGAAGCTAGAACCAAATCAACCTGACTTGTCCATTTCACGCAATGCTCGGCACGCGTAACCTGTGTTAATAACACCACCGAATTCAAACCCAAGATATGACGATAGCGGTATATCCCATTAGTCAACGTTACACTCGTTATTGTAACTGGTAATTAAAGGGTTCATTGCCACAATTCTCGCATCAATTACAAGTCGTCATTATTAATTACTGGTACAGTCCGATCAACGAATGCACCGACAACAATCAAACTGGCCTTACTTGAATCCTGTCTCCTTTCGCCATCAACTCTACCTTCTACTGTAAGTTGAAATAAATTACAAATAAGATGTTCAGTAAAGAACATATAGCCTACTTTCTCCTGTATATATGGGTTTAGTTGTAACTCTTGAATGTTCTTCTGATGAACGTTAAGTGTTGTATTCTACATATGACTACCCGCTTACTAATTTTCATTGTAATTCCGCTTTTTCATCCAGAGAAATTGATTCAAACATTAGAAAAGTACGCCCATCCACCATTTTGAATGTAGGCCTATGGAGTCGCTTATCTTGTGTCTTCTGCAGATAGCCTTTTATGTGAGACAGGGGGCGTGGTGGAGCGGCGGTCAAGCTGTTGGCCTCTCACCAAGGTTGACTGGGTTCAATTCCCGGTCAATTCATGTGAGATTTTCGAAGGGAAATGCCAATGCCATGTCCTGTGGCTGGATTCCACGTAAAAGGGGGGTCCCGTGGTTCATAATCACAAGATTCACGGTCACGTAAAACTACAATCTTCCTTTTCTTTTATGTGAGACAACATTACGAAATTTATGTTTTTCAGTCGGTCAACACGACTGTACCCAAATAAATTGGGTGTTATGCCCTAACCCTGAAAATAATGACATTGAATTAATAAATTCACTTGGATGACCAGTTTCGATCGTCAAGCTATCATCATCAGTTTTCTCAGACTCAGTCTAATCTATTTCCACATACAAGTCTATGTGGTATAAGTTATTTAAAAATGTACATTTATTTAGTTACACGAGTTTATTTTAAGCTTTCGCAACTTGTCAAGATTATTAGTTTTGAGTGCTATTAGTTAGGATGTTTTAGGAGGCTATTGACCTGAAGATTTGCGGAAACTGTGAAAATATTTAAATAAAAACACTCAAATAAAGTTAGGAAGACATTTGTGGATACTTTACGAGGGTGCAGGAAATTTGAAAGGTACTGACTCGCCAATAGGAGTTCCCCAAACCCCTTAGGAACGTATAAGTGTAGTATTAGCCTGCCAAGATTTGATTGCTGGCGGTTGAGGTGGGAACTATTCTTTGTTTACACGTGTCCGTGTCATACTGTCAGCCTGCTTGACAGACAGGTACAGTTGCGCGAATAGTATATGACTCAGCTCCAGTAGCCTCAGTCATCGTTTAACTGTCCGTGGTGACATGTGCTCCTGTGAAGCTTAACTGTGCAACTGCGAGGATTGTAGCGTGCAATGCTGCTTGACTTATGTGAGACTGCAGTCCGTCATCGTAGTGTTCAGCGCTTCGACCAGCAAGGCCCCTGCAGCAATAAACAACGACAAACGCTGACGCAGCCAAGTTCAGCGGCAATCAAATCTTCAATGGCTAATGGAACTAATATACATGTATATAAATATTAATTAAAAATCTGTTTTTTTCTTAATCAAGCTTGTATTCTGATAATTTGGCAAAGATATAAGATTGAACTCACGTGAATTACAGTACTAAATATAGAAGATGTGAAGACAAACTAGAAATGTTTCAAAAGTACAAATAACCAAACTTCTCCAAATGGTACATGCTCTCACAATACCCCATGATGACTTCTCGTCCAGACCAGTTCTGATGACAGATGAAGATCTCCCAGCGTTCCCTGTCGCCGACGTGAAGATATGCTGATTCTAGTTCGGTGTCCCAGCCTCCGGTTTGATGTGATGTTCTTAGTTTACAGAATGGCGTATCCGCCATTTCTTGGCAGAGCCTGGAATCAAATCCAAACCTTTGTGATGAAAGCCAAGAATGCTAGCCACTTCACCATGAGGTGAACTTTACTTATAGCATACTACGGAGTTGATATAGAGAACGCACACTTTAAGGCAAACACATCTCATGTCTCTTGAGTTAAAACACCAATACCACGTTCTTTCGAGGTACGTATCGAGTCTCTATTCTCAAAGGCCCAAGGTTCGATTTCCAGCTCTGTCTAGAAATATAGATGTGGTAAGAATGTTGCAAAATCTACTGGAAAAATGAAACGCGGAAGAGGACATCGCTGGAAATAATGTTACCCTTTTAAAACTTTTGAAGTATAATTTGCAAATGTATTGGGTGTAAAATAATGTGATTTGTTGTACTTCATGTACAGAAATGAGCAGAGTTAACATCTATAGGCAATGAGCAATCTATTCCACAGGAAAACTTCATGAAATAGCTGCAAGAACATGACTCAAATTAGATGAAAAATACATGAAAGGAATAAAGCAGGTTTCAACACCAACCTTCAATCTTCAAATTTAAATCAAGAAGTAAACAAGCAAAGGATTGCAAAATTACAAGTACTCGTATATAAAATTACATGGAACAGATATAATGCGGTCGCATCCGTAGCGTAACGGACAGCATGGTTAGCTGCCCCACCCCCGGAGGTCCTGGGTTCGATACCCGGCTCTGCCACGAAATTTGAAAAGTGGTATGAGGACTGGAACGGGGTCAACTCAGCCTCGGGTGGTCCAATTGAGTAGAGTGGGTTCAATTCCCACCTCAGCCATCCTCAAAGTGGTTTTACGAGGTCCCCCACTTCGTCTTCAGGCAAATGCCGAGATGATTCCTACTGTAAGACCACGGCCACCTCCTTCCCTCTTCCTTGCCTATCCATCCTAACCTTCCAATCCCCTCCCTCATGAGGCCCCTGTTCGCTTTGCATGTGAGGCCGCCTGGATGAGGTGCTGATTACACCTCACCAGTTGTATCCACTCCGACCAGATTTCCTAGCTCTAGGACACTGTCTGATAAAGGCTTAATATTTCGGATGGTCGCCATGTTGGAATTTATATATGTAGGTCCTAGAGTTATGTACTGTTACATGAAGATTATTGTGTACGTGTAGCATTCAAACTTCAATCGCATGATTAGGACACAAGAAGTAACAAGGAGATTTTAAAATTTTCGCACAGCTGCCATCTTGTGGTTATGGAAACAATTGAAATAAGTTAGATGCAGTGGATTAACATTCGCATAAGGATTTACTGTGCCAAGTTTCACTGCACTCGGATGGTTAAATTGCGAGAAACGTCCATGTGAATATTAATAATTCGCGTCACCGCCATATTGGATTTGTTATCACCAGGTTATTTAAAGTCCTATGGGTGAACTTAAGTTCATAGCCCCTATGAACATAAAAAAAATGCAGTTTGATTATGCCTCTGCTGAAGCATGATAATGTCTAAGTGACAATCGCCAGTAAACTTTAAGGTTTACTGTTGCAAATTTTGGTAGAGATTAGATGATTAGGTTAGTCGTAATTTGATTTAAGCGCAGAACATTTGGGTAGGCGCCATTTCTTTTTTGTTATGATGGCGGCGATATACAACATGACACTGAGTTGTCCCTTGCTAGTGTTACCTCTGTACCAAAGGTGGTTCCATTTGGTTTCGTTGTGTTTGAATTGATATGGGGGATCAATTAGCACACATACATGGCCGCCATCTTCAAACTATTGCGCTGATGACCTTGTAGTTTGGTCCAAACACGCTTCCCACATGAGGGTATATTGTTGCAAATTGTGGTAGAGATCAGATGATTAGATTAGTCGTAATTTGATTTACGCTTTGAGCATTTGGGTGGCGGCCATTACGTTTCCGTCAGGATGGCGGCAATATGAAACATAACCACTGAGGTGCCCTTTGCTCTGTACCAAATGTCATTCAATTCGGTTTTACCGTGTTTGAATTGATAGTGTGTGAGTGGGGGGGGGCAGACATACCGAAGCACTCACACACACACACAGACTCACATTTCTTTGGCCCTGTGTAGATCTCATTTTTGGCAAAAATCGAAAGTAGGCGAAAAATCATACATTATCCTACTGCAGATGTAAAAGCCAACTCGTCAAGTTATACCCACTTGTCTTAATGAAACTTAATTTTATGACAGTTAAGAAAGTAAATGGCTGGTCGATAAATTTTCTAATTTTCGTTTTAGTGGTTAAAATAAGATTACTCCGTCTGTACACAATATATGGATTGCGCCTGCGTACTGAAGAGCGCTCTTCAGAGGTTGCAACCTCATTGCCGCGGCCCGCAGTGAATGAATGGTAACATAACCTGCTCCGAACAGGTTAGTAAAAGTGAAACGAGATGAAATTGGCCCGAACGCCATCTGGGTGTGGTCTCAGGAACACAGTGAATTCGGTGTATGTTAGTTACGACAAGACTTGGCATAGAATACTTGTTTCTTGTCTGGGGGCGTAGCTCAGATGGTAGAGCGCTTGCTTAGCATGTAAGAGGTACCGGGATCGATACCCGGCGCCTCCAGTATTTTTAATTTCTTTCTAATTCGTCACATGTTACTCTTTCATTAATAATTACAATTATAACAGTTGCAATTTGCCATAGACCATTTATAGATAGAAGAATTACGTCATAAGTACGAGAGACTTTTAACTTGCATATGCTGATACTCGGGAGACAGACCCCTACCTTTCTGCCACATCTCAGTAACGATAGGTATGTCTATGAGAGATGCCACGAGTGTTCTTCGTGATCTTCATACCCTCTGATTTAATTAAATTACGTAAAGAGAATCTGGACTTCACCCGCGGACTCAACGAGGGATCATTCCTCTACCGTCACAAGGACACTGTCTGGGAGCTGAGTACACTTTGTCAGCAGATAGGGTAAGGAATACAGTTGTTGACAGTCCTATAGTTATTGACATATTGTTAGAAAGCCCGTCATTATAAGGAGTATAGAAAAGACAAAGAGATGTGAATGAAATGGAATCGAGGGAAATATATTTCTACGCCAAATTCAAATGATTTCAAATGCCTGCCATATCGTGCTCCCACCTTTGCGAGTACACTTATACAAACGTGAGTGGTTTCTTAACGATTTCTTATGGAAGCGGATTACAGATTTCGATCGAAACACAGGTACTTTTTCCTTGTAAGTACTTGACATGTTCTTGCTTGTGAAGTCTATGCTTGTGTAGTTCAAAATAGGTGACTGAATAATATTTAGTGATTTGAAGGTTATGTGCTGGGTGTAAATAACTGTCTTCTTGTTTTTTGGATTTTTGCCATTATAATAAGAAAAATGTTCATATATTGCTGGGGTAATAATTATGGGCCGCTATACAGCTATATGGGGTGTCAATAATATAATTTTGGTTGTCAACTACTGTGTTGGCAGTACTTTTTGAATGAAAGCGTTCTGAATTCTATGCCTATGCTTGAAAGCAGAGAATGCAAAAGATACCCATATTGATATTGCAAGATCCAGCACGTGTATTCAATGGGGACGAGACAAATTTTCAACTTTGTCCTAAGACAAAAAATATCATTTCTACCAAGGGAGCAAAACAAGTGTATGAAATTGATCAGGGCATAGCTAAATCCTCCATAACAGTAATGTTCACCTTCTCAGCCACCGTAGAATTGACTCCACGGATGATTATATATCCTTACAAACGTCTTCCTGCGGAAATAGTGAGATCTGTTCCGGAAGGATGGGATATTGGAGTGAGTGAAAATGGTTGGATGAAATCAGAATTATTTTTTGAATATATTGGTAATGTTTTGTTCCGGGGGCGTGGTGGCTCAGCGGTCTAGCTGTATGCCTCTCACCAAGGCGGTCCGGGTTCGATTCCCGGTCAATGCATGTGAGATTTTCGAAGTGAAATGCCATGTCCTGTGGTTCGGATTCCACGTAAAACGGAGGTCCCGTGGCTCATAATCACAAGATTCACGGTCACGTAAAACTACAATCTTCCTTTGTTTTGTTCCCTTATCTGATGCAGAAAAAATTGAAATTCCCTGTCATTCTTTTTGTGGATGGACATAAGACACACCTCACATTTTAGTTGAGTGAGTTGTGTTCAGAGCTGAAGATCCTTCTAATTGCCCTCTATCCCAATGCAACGAGGATCTTGCAGCCGGCTGATGTAGCAGATTTCTACCCTATGATGTGTGGATGGAGAGCCGCTGTGTTAGAGTGACGAAGAAGATATCCTTTTAAGCACTAAACAGAGAAGCATTTGCACCAATCCTCCAGAGTGTACTACAAAAGTATATTCGGTCTGAATCACTGGTTAATGGTTTCCCTTTCAGAGCATGCGGCCTGTATCCATGAAACAGTAATGCAATGGATTTCAGTAAGTGCCTGGGAGGCAAAATGGGACAAAATATCACTGATGGAGCAGTACCTGGACCCTCCACATGAAAGGACACTGGAAGATTTTTAACAAACTGCACATTTCAGGAACTCATTGGACACGACCTAATCACAAAATTTGAAGTAATACAGCGCAGTACAGAAAGCATTAGCTGGGTAAATGCCGAGACACATATATTGTACAGAATGTGGACTGAAATCTCTACTTCTGTTGACAGTCCAAGTGAAGATCCAACCGATCAAGAAGGAGAAGACGGTGAGCCTGAATCTCAGCAGTGAATCAAATGAAACCACCAAAGATGTCAAATGAAGAGAATGACTACCCTTCCACTTCAACAATTGGCACCCCTAAAAGAAAAAAAATAACTGTAGTGAATCACCACTGGCAAATGTTTTAATGTGGCCAGATACACCAAACAGGAAAGGGAAGAGGAGAAAGAATGCCATTTGTGGTAATATCTTAAACGCGGAAGAAAATAAGTAGGGAGAAGTTTGAGAAGAAGGCTGCTATAGAAAAGGACAAGATTGAAAGAAAGAGGGAAAGAGGAGTGAAGAGAGGAACGAGAGCAGAAGAATGTAGTGCAAAAGAATGTAAAAACGTTGAAGAAGGATACTGTCAATAAACACGAATGTTTGAAAATAACAGAAATGAATGCATCCAGTACATGTAAACCAAATTCTGCCCAGCAAATCACGAGAAGGCAGCTCTTTCCTGGAATAGCCATTTATTTGAACATCAATCCAAATGTTAGCAACAATACCAAGAAGGATTCAGTTAATGAATTAAAATCGAACTGGAAGGATTGTATTTTAAGTACGCTACGAGAGTGAAAAGTGAGAATGTGGAGCACAATGCACTCTGTGGGTATTGTTTTCACGTTAGTTGCCTTCCGGAACAGGAGTCGGACTCAGATTCTGACTTAGGTGACCTTATTTACTACGATCACTGTCTAGAAGTCAGGAATGAAATCATGTGATAAACTGGTATATAGTAAATTATTTTTTGTTTCTTCATTGTTCTGATGGCAAAGATTAGGTTGGTTTAGGCATGTATCTTTCATCATCTGAACATACTTAAACTAGAACCAGAATTTTTATTGTGATTTATATTGTTTCCAGTCATCACATCAAGATACTGTCTCTAGAAACAGTTAAAATGACTAATTTAGATAGGAATATTTCTTATATAACAACATGAGAGTGAAAAACTTATGGAAAATAGGGGTGACAACAACTGTCTTATTACTGTCAACAATGACACAATGAGTCAACAATTGTGTTTTTTTATACTTTTTCAATTAATAATTTATTAAAAATCACTTGATGAATGAAAACACTTTATTTGTTTTGAAGAGAAGTATTTCAACCTTTAAGACAAAGAAACCAATATTTTCAATATCTCTTTTTCCAAACTACGGGCTGAAATTGAGTTACTACAGAATATAACGCTTAACGTGTCAATGATAAGTTATACGTCTTACCTACAACTTGGGATGGTGACAGACCGATCACTAACTTGGGTCTAATTAATGAACCCAATGTCGTACCGACGAGTATTGTATCTATTACCTGTTTTTCACTACTGCTAGGGATGATTCTTTACTCTTTTTAATGTGATCAAGTTCTTCACATGCTAAATGCCCTACACTCTACTGAACCTGCAGCACGACTCTTCCTTCAGGGTCGAAGCTAGCCATGGATCAGTTTTTCTGTCAAAATGCCTAATTATGTAAACGGTAATTGGATGAAAAAGAAGCCACAGGAAACGTATCAAAGTATTCCATCCGAGAGCGGATAGTAACATTTTATGGTCACATTTACAGAATGGATGACAATAGGCTAACAAGGAAACTTTTAAACCTAGCACTATCTCTGGAAAAAATACACAATAATTAGCTGGTACAAATAAAACAAGACCAACAAGAAATTGGTATCAACTAAGAAATTAATCACAAAAGACCAATATTTGAAACCTAATAAACTGACACAAATTTATCGAAAAACCTACACGGAAGAATGCAGGATGGACAGAAGAACACAAAAGAGAGCACAGTGAACAGATATTGGGAAGAAAATAGGAAACATTGTGCTATATTAGTTCATTTGATTCAACTCTGCTACCTGAATAATTTGTTCAAAATACCGGAATGTATCTACTCGAGAGATATTTCCAAATTTGGTGATTAAAGGTTGGTTGTTAGATCATGATTTGGTTGCCTCCATATGCGTATTTATTCCTCTCATACGAATTCTCGAGTCCTGTTCTTGCCACTATTTCTTTAAGCCCCTCTGTGGAATGGATTGCGTCTTGCCTTTAGTTATTAACACAACTTATTTCGGTGCATGAAATACAACAAATCAAATCTGGACATAACGAATAAATAATAATGATGTCAATAATGATGATTAGGGCCCGGATGTTGATTTCGTAAAAAAGTTTTAAAAATGCACTTAAAATTTTCAAAAATGACTGTAATAAATGACCTATAAATTCGAAAAATGCACTATAAAATGGTGAAAATGATCTTATAATAATAAACTAATATTTCAAAAATTCGAAAAATGCACTGTAAAACGGAGCAAAGGATCTTATAATATTAAACTCACCAATATATCAAAATTGAATATCTTGAGATTTTGCATAATGTTTTATACCCGGTGATTTTGTCCAGCACTTTTATCAGTTTTGATGCAATACCCGCAGTAATATCGCAACGATTGTAGCTAAGACTAGTTTCCACCCGGTTGATTAAGGAAATGGAAACAACCATTTCTTCGCCCGTTTTCTCCAACGATGTGATTGTTGCTCTCAATAACGCTACTAGCTTCTTCATTACTCTGAGAGACGTAACTCCCTCATACAACGCTGCGACATGACTAAATTGGATAAAAATGACCTTAAAAGGCAGATTTCTGTAAAATATGACCCAAAAAATGTACCAAACTTAAAAAATGCTCTTAAAATAGAAAAGTAGCACACAAAAAATGCAAAAAGATGCAAAATAAAAAACACATATCTGAAGACGGGGTGGCCCGTCCGGAATTTCTTTGTATTTCAGCATTGTTTTAGACAGCTCAGTAAAAAGATGACATGTCATCAACATTCGTGCCCTAATGATGATGATCGTGCGGCCTCCGGACTGGCTTTGGAGACGACACAACCCACATGGGTTCTCCATATCATTCCTTACATGGATAATAATAATAATAATAATGATCTTGTGGCCTTCGGAGAGGCCAAGTGCAGGTCTTTCTAGTTGACGCCCGTGGGTGACAAGCGCGTCGTATTGAGGATGGAGTGATTATGAAGACGGCACATACACCCAGTTTCCGAGCCACGGGAATTAACCCCAGGGGTTAAAATCCCTGATGGCTCGGTCGGTAATCGAACCCGGGGCACTTTAGGCCAAAGCCTAGCACGCTAACCATTTAGCCACGGAGCCGGTCATATTAATAATATTAGCGTAAGATATCGGGAGTGGCCAGTTGATGGCGTAGCTGAAGTTACACCTCAATTTTACAGTATACTGTGAATCAACTCGGAAACTTATGTTAATTCTATAATGGTGATATCGAAGCCTATTTCTCAATGACCAGACCCAGAAGTTGCTCAGAAAATAACATTTTCGATAGTGCCAAGTAAGAGCAAGGGGAGATACTCCCGCCGACAGTGCACTGGAGGTATCAAGCAAAGTGTAATGTCTACAATGCCACACCCAGAATACATTTCCAAACCCTCTGGCTCTTGTAGTGCTACTCATTCTGGAACAGGAAGGGCCATCGTCCCCCAGCAAAAATCCTGCAAGTGCTTCACATTAACTCCTACATCCACAGAAGAGAAAAGTGTGGTCATTGTACGCTGGTAAAGACGGCCCTGCCCACATTGGGCACTTAGAGTTCTAAGTGACTTCCATTACAAGAGAGCTCGTGGTTACTAGTGAACAAAGAAACAGCAAATACAACAGTTCTTTTAATGTATATTAAGTGAAAAGAGTTCCGTGGCAGGATTCGAAACTCGTGGGGATGTAGCTGTGAAGTTAGAGCTTTGGCAGCTCCTGCGTTCTAGTAACTATATGGCGTGAATTCATCCTTCCACTACCGACAGTAGTGGCTACGCGGGCTAAAGCGCTGCGTTAGGTCAAGGGGCCAAGCTCTCTGCTGACTCGGTAGACACGTGGGTTCGAGCTCCACCGTCGGCTGTCCTTGAAATGGTTTTCCATGGTTTCCTATTTCCAACACCAGGCAAATGCTGGGACAGTACCTTCTGACAGACCACGGCTGCTTCCTTCCACATCCTTGCCCAGTTACGTTCATCTTCATCCATTCCATCTCTCATCCCGACGCACAGGTCGCCCACGGGCGTCGACTAGAAAGACCTGCAGGAAGCTACACGACAAAAAAAATCCTTACACTGATTATTCCAGCCCCTTGTACACACCAAAACAGAAGCTTACGACCGTCCGCGTGTAATGTCTAGACCAACTCGTGATGAAGTGGCTAGCATTCATTTCAGCCATCCGTGAGGTCCAGGTTTGGTTCCTGACTCTACCATTTGATTCTGGTCTGAGGGATGACGCAGAGTTCACTCAACCTCGTGAGGCAGAATTGGGAAGCCGTGAAAGCCAATACACCAACCATGTGTAAGCCTTTATAGTGAAAGACTGCTTGAGCTTTTAGCTCTCGCAGTTAAGAAACGCACGTGTGCTTCATAAGAAGGGAGGAAGTGCACAGTTCGCTACTCCTGTGGGGTCCGGGCTCGGAACACCAAGAGCCAGCTGTTGAGCCAGCTTGGTGTTCCTGGGCGAAATCCCACACAACACACGGCATAAACCTAGAAATTGCTGAGTTTTAATATGCAGTCTATTTATTTTATGACAATGGTTACAAAGCTTTGGAAATTGTTGCTAGATTATGATAATGATGATAATTGCTATTTTAAGGGGCTTAACATGTAGGTTATCGGCTCCTATTGGTTTGGGCGACAGTGAAAGGTGAGATGAGAATGAAGACTATAACTGATAGCCTACTAACTACAAACTTACATACTAGAAGAGAAATGGTAACAAATAAAGGATGAGGCAAATAAAGGACAGGAAGAAAAGAAATTCCCTCAACCCTCAAAGAAAGAGGACTGAGGGACTTGGAAGAAAGGAGAGCCATGAAAGGCAGATAGGAAAGGGAAAGGGAAGAGGGCCCGCCCCAAGGTCAGAAAAAAAAACGGGACAAAACAGACCCAGCTCAGGAATCCCTCGGGGTCACCAACTCCCAAACTCACCAGCCGTGATCCCTTGAGGGTGTAGCACTATCGAGGGTGCACCAGAAGTGGCGGGGCTACATACACCCTGCCTCCTTGAGGACCTTGTGCAGAAGGCAGGATATAACATGAAAAGAAAAAGAAGGCTGACCCCTCGAAGAATGAGGGTATCAGGAAAGATGAGACAAGGGCCAATTAAAGCGGAAAATTTAAAGACTCCCTAAGCCTCGGATACCCTAATACCGTCGGGGTCGGAAAAGAACAAGAGTTGACCAAGGGAGGTCGACAGGAAAGAAGACGGAGAGGAGCCCAGCATAAGTAAGTGGAAGCAATGTCGGACTCAGCTGGGGTCCCGTGGTCGCCAACCCACGCCCTACTAAATGTGAGCCCCTGGTGGGGGGGGGGGGGGGGAGATGCTAGAAAGTAAAAGTTAAATACCAAGTAGTTTTTGAGATTTACTCAAATAACAGTTACGTGTGCATTCACTGTGACATTTTCTCTCCTCTCATCCCGTTTAACATTCCAATTTGAATAGAAAATACAAAAGTTAATGTCCTCGTGAAGACCATACAAATGGTGCCATTAGCCTTGACACTCGAAAAACAGACGCTAACAGTTTCTTTAATAGTAAGTATTTCAGAATTAATTATATAAATCGTGGTGCTTGCAAGTTTTCCCTCCCCCGTGTGAGTCACCAGAATTCAACCCCATGTAACACAATAACACTACCCATGAAGTCGTCCTCCCTCTTTTTTTTTCATTTAGCGCAGCGGTTCGTTTACTCCCCCTCCCCTTCGCACCATACCCGCCCTTTTAGGGTTATAATTATCCGGTTCATCCCTTGCATGCACCATCCTCCCCTGTCATAGGCACTCGACGAGGGCTCCATCAATGGTCTGTCCCACCTCGCCTCTCCTCCATGTATACCACAAAGCAGACGAACTTGACAATGCCCAAGTCTGTTAAACAACTCGCTCCGTTTTTTTATATAACATTGAATGATGTGGGGTTTGTAAGCCTGTCAAATACTAGGGGTTATTAGTGCCTACTCCCTGTTCTTGCTTCTAATGCAACGTAACAATTCCAACATTTCTTTTTGTTCTTTTCTCTTCTTTGAAAAGGAGACCGTATCTTTCTGATAATTATTCTCAGACAGATGTGTTTCGCCCCAATTACATTTTCAGTGGCTTGCAGTACACTGTTCCTCTCATCCAGAAACATTGAGTACTATGGAATTAATGGCCACGAGCTAGGGTGTTATTTCAATACAATCTGTCCCCCTACTCCGTGTTTTTCATTTATGTGCTTGTGCAAACAACCGCGGGTAAAACGTATGTCACACATGTACTAAGGGTTCAGGGGATAGCGTATAGAATACCGTAGTACATTTACTTAGGTATACAAAAAAAGAACTGGCAGCATCTCACAAAGGCTCATCTGAAAGAACTTGAGAAAATAAAGTTAAGGCAACTTACCTAAGAAAGAAAAGAAAAACACTTTGCGTGTCCAAATTCACACCGTCATTTGCTACTCACAGCCACCCCCCAACGCCCCCCCCCCCCCTCCCATCCCTCCCACCATACTAAGTGGCGATAATCAAAACAATACCAATAAAAGAACAGAAATATGGGATGATTTCTTTGCAACTGATGCGATGATATTAGAGGACTGGACAGTAAAGGACCACATATTGAAGTACACTAAGGAATAAGGCGACGGGTGGCGTTATCTGCAAGGAAGAGGAACAGACATCTCACTCCTCGTCAGATAGCTGCAGATCTTGCAATCGCTACCAGTACCGGTGCACGTGTTTCTGCCAGAACCATTTCGCGGCGAATCAGGCTGGTTTGTACGGTCGGAAGCCTGTTATGCCTCCAACTTCAACCACGCCATCGTTGAGCAAGAGTTAATTGGTTGGTGTAAGGAACATGTCCGTTGAGGTCAGCAACAGTGGTCCAGAGAGATGTTCTCTGACGAATTGCGCTTCACCTTGACAAGTGATTCCATTTAGTATGAAGAGAAAGGGGAGCACGTTACGCACCACCGATGAGTGTCATCAGTATGGCCTCAGCGTTATGGTGAGGGCTGGCGTTAGGCACAATGGCCGAACACCGCTGCATATCTTCAAACGAGTTACCGTTACAGCACAGCGGTATTGCACTCAGATTATTCTGGACCACGTTCGTTGTTTTAGGGGTGCAGTAGGTCCCGACTTTCTGTTTTTGGACGCTAATACGCCAGCCCACTCAGGACCACTGCAGTAGCGGACACACTGGAAGATGAAAGTATTGAACGTATTGAATGGCCTGCGTGCTCCCCGAACTTAAATCCTATCGAGCATGCCTCCCCTAGCCGTGATAAACTTAAAATCGTTTGAGAGAGGAGTGAGAAAACATTCCCCAAGGACTCCTCAACAATTTAGTAGACAGCATGAATAACAGGTGCACAATGTGCATTCTGCTATCGGCCTTCATTTTGTGAGTCTAAACTGTTTCCGACAAGAATGCCATGTATTGATTTCTTTATATCTGTTATCCTGCTTTCCCATGAGGAGAAATCTGTACTAATTTTCGTTATAAATATACCATTCCACTTCTATTACGTATGTACTGTGATGCACGTCTTACATCCTTGCCTGTGAATATTGGTTTCTACCAATGCCTCTGTTCATTAGCATTTGTCAGGCAGTGATTTTTTTTCATTCTCACAGTGCTGCCACTGTTGTAACCAAGACAACGTGCGAATTATTCTCTCTCTCTCTCTGGGTATATCAATGTGTTGACGTTCCATGAATAACTGGATTCAAAATAAGTATTCTTTGAACATTCTGCAGTTAGCTGACTTCCAGTACGTGTTATCTTCTGAAGTCGTGTTTCTTTGTAGAAACGATTCGTACTAGATACCTATTTGATAGAATTACTATAAACATGGGTCAATATATTGTACAAAATTCAGCAAGTATTAACACACGTATATCAAAATATACGTATTATTCCGAGAGTGTAGAATGCCAAAATGATAATAAAATTTCCTGTAGAAATTAAAAAAATAACGCATTTTTAATGAAACCAAGTATTAATTATTAGCATCTAATTTGTTTAAAATATATTTTTCTAGTAAAGAATAAATATCAAAATTTCGGAAAATTCTAGGTCCTAAGAAATTACCTGACAGTGGATATTGATTTCAAATAGGTTCAAATCAAGAGCTCTTCTGACAAGTGTCTTCTTCTGTCAGTATGAGAAAAAAGATGTTGATGTTGTATGGGCATATTAAACGATTGGGAACTGAGAGGTTAGCTAATAACATTCTTAACCTTCAAAATAAGTTGAAGATACAACCTCCATGGCTTCAGGCGGTATATCAAGACTTACAAAGGGAAACTATTGGACTGGTTGAAGTGTGGGACAGAACACGATACAGAACTAAAGTTGCAAGTGTGGAGGGTCCCCCCAAAAGAAGACTCACACTTTGAGTGGAAGAAAGATTGAGAAGGAGTCAATGATTGAAAAATCTCTGGCAGGAAGCTAAACGGCAAGGAAAAAACACATTGAAGACGAAGACTTGAATAAATGTTGTGTATTTGTAGTTCATAGATGGCTATATCGAATTAATAAAAAATAAATATCAAAATTGTATCTTGAATATATAGGTAGTGGATAATGTTTTATTCAACAACGTATAATTTCACTAAACCTAGCTTTGCATTTTTAGCAATACCACTCATAATAGCTTGGCATCAAAAGGGTTAAGGTCACGGCCTCTTCCTACTCAAATCCTAGAACAAATTAGAAAATACTCACAATAATACAGTCATCAATATGACACAGGTTATCAGCTAAAAGAGGCGCATGGAGACGATTCATTCCCCTACAGAGGCTTACAGACTAGACTGATGAGTATACCACTTTATAATAAAATAGTAAATTATGCAACAAGCCGAGAACGGCAATAATTAAGACACGAGTATGTTTATAAAACGCTAGTTTTATAATTTTCATACGAGTGCCTTAATTACCATTATAGGCGAGTTGCATACGACTGTTTATGTTCGACGATAATTATAACTTTTTTTTAAGTTTGAACATAAATATTCATAAATATCTATCGAGATTCCGCCAGTTGCGTTCTCTGAACAGAGCGCATGCGCTTGGTTCCCAGTTGTTGACTGAACAGAGCGCATGCGCTGGGTTCCCAGTTGCGTTTACTGAACAAAGCACATGCGCTGGGTTATTGATTTTCCGTGGATCAAACACCTGGACAATTTCATATGTGTCGTAATATCACCACTCCTACGAAAGCAAAGCCCTGTGTACAAATTGGAGTTGGGGAGATTAAGATACAGTGCTATTTCTTTTTTTCATATTCCCCATTTTATTTATGCCAACATTTTGAACGGGGCACTTTCCATGTCGGTAATTATTTTTTTGTCGTGTGGCCTCCTGGGACGCCAAGTGCAGGTCTTTCTAGTCGACGCCCGTGGGCAACCTGCGCGTCTGGATGAGAGGTGAAATGGATGAAGATGAATGAAACTGGGCGAGAATGTGGAAGGAAGTGGCCGTGGTCTGTCAGAAGGTACCGTCCCAGCGTCAGTAATTTATAAAGAAGGATGGAGTGTTGCGAACTTCTGGACGTAGATTCACAAATTTCTTGCATAGTTCATAGTAGGCTATTTTCTTGTTACCGTAAAGGTTCGTGCTGATTTTGTCTTTATGTTTGGGATTGTTACTACAATGGTTGATACGATATCCTTTACTTTAGCGGAAATTTCCGATGGCGTAATTTTCAATGTTGTCACTTGTGCCCGCCATGTCTGATTTTGGAAACAAGTGCGTTGAGCGATGCTATCCTTACCTAATTGGTCAAAGAGGTGTATCTTATTGAAAATCTTGAGCTCTGATTGGTGGAGAACCTGTATCATAATGAAACTTGAACTATAGTGAGGCCTCATTATGATGACGTTTTCTGTCATATAATATTTATATTTCGGTATGGGCTACCATTTACAATACGCATCTTGGAAGACGCTAATCAGACAGAGAACTGGTGTGAGTCAGTGCAAAAGCAATTTGAAGAGGTGGGGATACAGTACTGAAGAACTTTGTAAATGTGGTGAAAAACGAAACCCTGAGCGCCTTCTGAATTGCAGCATGTTACCATTTGTATGTGTTTTGGACTCGGATAAATAAATAAATACATTTCGGCTTGGTCGAACATAAATGAATGAATGCATTAATTTTAAAAACGATTGAGGATTTCCAAGATACGTGACTTCGTGTTCCAACCAAATTCTATCAAATTAATTATATTTTGCTAGCTTAAATCCCCCTTCATAGTTCTGTGCTTTGGAATGCAAATCGGAAACTAATCATTGCAAGGACTTCTTCAATTCCCTGATTCATTATTTATCATAGGCCTATTTACATATTTATATCGTACACAGAACACATAAATGACTATATTCCCTTCTGTGGATGGTAATATAGGCTATCCATATTATTCATGTTTCATACCACACTGAAAACGTAGCTTCAAAAATGAAATTGACTGGATTGTCGACTGACAGGGGAGATTCATTATTCAAATAGGATCTGCGTTTACAATATCATGACAGTTTTCCCATCTCCGGTTTAGAAAAATATCAATAACAACGCTGGGAAATAAAATAACGCGCAGGAAAGCCTTGGAGCGAGAAGTGAGCCTATCCCGGTGAAATTCAATGCCCGTTTGGATTAGAATATTACCTGTCATAATTCAATCTTTTTTGGAGGCGTGCAGCCTATTCGATTATGGTCGGAAATAGAAATGTGTTTGGTCATCAAGCCACGGGTGATGTGTTCATGTGCTTGCGTGGGACATTTGGTTCAAACATACAGTAAGAGAGCCATTTTAGCGGCTTCGGTGGCGTAGTTGGTAGCATGCCGAACAGCTGTGCCCAAAATCGTGGATTCAAACCCGACCGAAGTCATCGGATTTTAAGAGCGTTAAAATCCTTCAGTATGCCTTCCTTTGGAGGGGAAGTAAAGCCGGCGGTTCCATGTAATAGATTTATGGCATGTAAAAGAACCTTCCACTAACTGAATTTGTGTGAAGCTAAATTTCTAGGTTATATTTCGTTGAAACGCTCCATCAAAGTTCCAACGTTCACCACTAGGTGCCAGTGACATCCGGTAGCGAAAGTTGGAACTACTTAAAATTGAAGAGAACTTGTAGCTCACCCCATGGTTGTCCGCTTGAAGCAGCAACAGACTCAGGTGAGCCGAACATGTCCTCGGACACTGCCGGCACTAAAATCCATGCGCTCAATAAATAATAGAGCCATTTTTATTGCGCCACATTTGGCCGAGTGGCGTAGTCGGTTAGGCGCTGGCCTTCAAACCAAATGTTGTGGGTTCGATACCCGATCCGTCTTAAGGCATTCATTGTTGTTTAACTGGTTAACTGATGTGTATTTCTAGATATATTTTTAGCGTGTGGCTTTTAATACCGGGAGTGTCCGAGGACATGTTCGGCTCGCCAGTTTTGTGGCCGCTTCTAGGCGGACATCCATGGGGTGAGCTACAAGTACCGTCACGTCTGTAGTGTTGTCTGGGGAGGAACGTTTGAATGTAAGGACGAGGAGTTGGAAGGTAGCAGCTGTGGCCGATAGTTAGGGACCAACCCCGGCATTTGCCTGGAAGGAAGATGGGAAACCACAGAAGACCATCTTCAAGGTTGTCGGCGGGAGAATTCGAACCTCCTCGCCTCCCGGATGTAAGCGACTGCCAGCAGCCACGCCGTAACGACCTCGGCTAACTCACCCGATGTATTTCTAGATGAATATACGCCAATGTGCTGAGTTATTTTCACACATCTTAGTCCCATTCTACATCAAGGCCCCTAGTCAATTTACCATACTCTCCCTTTTCCTCTTGATTCCATACATCACATATCGCATTGAGTTACATTTTCAACACATGTTTTCAAATAAGTATAATTCAGGGACGCACCCAGAACATTTTTCGTGGGTGATAGTGGAGATGGATGTACACAAGAACCTCGTCAATCTGGATTAAGTGAGACCGGAACTTATTCGAATTATAGAAAATCCGGATAATCCGGATAAAAAGTAATACATGTTATATAATCTATTAACACAAGTTGTAATACATTTTTTCAATTGTACAAAAAATATAAGAACACTTTTCTAACATTTATGATTATGCACTAAAATAATGTGTGAGTTTTTTCTGTTTTACATATTTTGTATTGAGTCTGCGCGCAACACGATCACGAAGACGTTTTACTAACAAAAAGCAAGCTTGTAGTTTAACGTGACCGTTAATTGCGAGATCATGAGCCACGGGGCCTCCTTTTTACGTGGAATCCGAACCACAGGACATGGCATTTCACTTCGAAAATCTCACATGCATTGGCCGGGAATCGAACCCGGACCGCCTTGGTGAGAGGCATACAGCTAGACCGCTGAGCCACCACGCCCCCGTTTTACTAACATCAGTTCTCAATGCCAGGCGAATGACAGGACGGTACCTTTGATAGACCGTGGCCTAATTACATCCAATTCCTGTCCTTGACTATCCTCGGTGGAAAATACATTCAAAAAGAGTCAACCCCGTAAAAGAATTAGTCTACTGTACCCAGTAAATATATTTCTTCATTATTTTCGATCCGGATAAACCGGATAACCGGATTAATGATGGACGAATAAACGAGGTTGTGTATATGTAGGTAAAATCTGCCGTATGCAGTGACTGGGTAATGGTTTTCATTAGGGCTGACAAATCATACTTATTTGGGGGCTATATCCCCCAATAATTCCAGGTTATAGAAACATCTCCTAGGCACAGTAGACTTTTAGAAACGCCACTACTCAAACTACTACTAGGTCTGTTGTCAGCCATTACAGCGCACGGAAGTCAAACATAAGTCAAACTTTTTCACCTCTATTAACAAATGAATAGCGTAGTTCGCATCACCCTATAGATTAACCCTGGAACGGTAGCGCTAATTGCAACATTGTTATCGGTAGCGCTTCGCATCGGTGACGACTATGATTCTAGAAACTGATAATAAATACCACTTACGTCAACTTTTATTACACTCTCCAGGCCAGCAGAATGGTGACCGGTCTTTAATAATTTTGTTTGATTTTTGTTCATTCTTTTCTGGGGGGGATTTTGACCAATGTTTTATTTATTCCTTTCTTTATTGAATTTTTGAGCTGGTTTTTACTAATTTTGACGGATTTCTTTTTGGATTTGACTATTTTCTTTATTTTGAACTTTTTGAGTTTTCTTCACTAATTTTGATTTTTTGTGATTTTTTAGATTTTAAGTAGGCTTACCGTATTATTTTCTTTTCTCTTTCTTTTTGAGATTTTTTGTGTCAAATTGTGACTAATTTTAATCGTTTTTAGAGATATTATGGATTTTGACTAATTTTGTGTTTTTGTGAATTTTGGATTTTGACTAATTTATGTTGTATTTTAGAACTACCAAACACTGGTGGGGATTGGAAAAACGGGAGAAGTGGGGGAAACAGAAGAGTATTCTGTTTTCGTCACGGAGATGGACGCTACCTTTCTAGGGTTAAGAAAGCAAAGTAAATGGTTCCATTGGCTATCACAAAAGAGCAGGTAACACCGCCTAAAAACAGCTGAAGTGTGGAACTAAACAGGCGCGCACGTAGCGACGAATAGCTTCGTATCAGCACTCCGATGGTTAAATGCAACAGCCGATTAAAGGTGCATCCATCCCTCCAGGGTGGAATTGCAACTCCCTGATATCTCTAAATCCACAAAACAGGTGTTAAATCCTTGTTATAATTAGTATTCACTCAGTCTCCTATTTAAACAATACATAAACGGTTGTAATAATTGACTAGAGAGGTCTTTCCTTTCTAAAACACAAAATATTCAATTATAATAACTATTACCACGCTGAAGCCGCTGCTGTAAGTCGCCATGGAAGTACTTCAAAGCGAACATTAAGGCAATCGACTAGCCAGTCTGTAATCCAAGATTCGTCTACTAAAACTAATCACTCTCTGGCAACAAATTAATAAAGTAAATTCAAGTTCATAATTTAACATAATTACCCAGTAATTCAACACCCTAAATACCTCAATGGCGAGGCTGGAGGGGCTCTGTTGGTCGCTTGGCGACCGACACGAGCCCGCGCCAGTACAATTAAAATATTAATTACTTCAATTTAGCAAACTAACAATTGCAACCGTTAAATCACTCCCCCTTTTATCTACCAATGCAGGCAAAGGAGCGCTTTGTGTCGCACCGCGTACCTGGTATCCAAGCGTCGCTGACCTGCTCGCTCCGCTAGCAGTCAGCGACTTCAATCAGAGATTAGGCTAGTACAGCTCCACTGGAGAATCAGAACTTGCGCGGCATTACAAAGCAACCACATAGATGTGATGTGCTCCCCAAGACCTGGTCAACCTTCAAACTGATCAGGACACATCACGGCAAGTGCGCGAACTTCCTTTGTAAATGGGGCAAACTTTCCTCCCCGAAGTGTAGCTGCGGTGCCCAAATATAAACAGTTTAACATAGTAGAACAGTGTCCTTGGAGTATAAATTCAGAAAAATGTGACGTATTTCCAGGAAGGTAATGCTTCTTGCATTGCCTATAGAAAGGCTAAATATAAATTTGCAAAAAAGTAATTATACTTATTTCTTGGATTAGATCCTTGTCATACGATAAAAAATACACTCATTCATTAATTTCGTATCGGCTATCTATGGGCAGTGCCATTGAAACTGTCGTCTTCGAGCTTTGATGTTTGCCCAGTACACCCGCATTCGTTCTCGGTGGTTTTCTTTCCTTTCCGGTGTCTTAATCTTTTCCGTCTTCAGCTTAGGTTTATCTTGGAAACCTTGTCATAACAATACACAAGATTTCTACGAGGAATTCCATTCTCTGTAAATTATCTGGTACTATTTAGTGCAGGGCCATCCAGTCATTGCGCTCCGGGAGCGCGGCCGCGTTCGGGGAGCAACGGGCAGTCAGACAAGCGCTCCTTCCCCTACCACCACTACACTGTGGCAGCGAGGAGACGGACTACAGTATGTTCGGACCACGCTGACTAGATACGTACGTACAGTCGTTGGACGGCTTTTGTGGGATTGTTGACATATTAATAGGGCTGTTTTGCCATGACAAATATACCGCACATACAAATCGAATGGTACTCCGATGTATGGAATGAGCAGGAAACGAACACAAGTGTTAAGTAACGAATATTGTGATTTATTCCAAACTGAAATGTGAACATATTAGAGAGGAAAATTCAACAATAAATTGCGTTCTTTTTAACACATTACTGTACATGTCTGTTGCACACTAAACATTTCGCATTCCCTTTATACAGTAAGCTGTACAGAAAAATGAAATTTCCCATTCTGCTTTGAAGACTGCTGCTTCACCACTCCTTTTTTTGTATGCCATTCAGTCATTTCCACCGCGAAACTGATTTACTTAAACGCTGTCAACAAAGCGCATTGGACTAGACTAATGGATCGGCTGCACACTTCAGCGCGCTCAGCCAACCAAGCTCCTCCCACCACTTCTGAAACTACCATCCAACAAAGCGCTCGGAGCACTGGCTCAGAGCGCGGCCGGAGCGCTAGCGCTCGGGGAGCGCTGTCTGGATGGCCCTGATTTAGAGACTATATGAACCACTGCTTTAGCATTTAGCTACTCTGCGGTACTATTTGCATGCCCTGATTGGTATAGATCGTGTCATGTTAAACAGGAGGACATTGCCTTAAACGACACATACATGCTTATAAATGGTTGCCTGAGATCTACATCAAGTGATAAGCAGGAATTGCAGACGTGATGTGGCAGCCAGATATGAAAGATCGAGAGTAGATCTATCTTATGTACGATTATCAACTTGCTCAGCAATGATTGAAGTCTAAGAGAAGTTCCTTACGTACCACTGAATGCCTTAAGAATCCACCTCAACCATCACGGGTAATAACCTGGAGATCTAGAAGGGTGGATAGAACCATATGAAAAGTTTTCAGTAGGCCATGAAGAGACTTGGAGTACATGGAAGTGTCTCACGCTCTGGGGTTGGTAGATCCAAGACCATCAATAGAAGTGAGGACCACCTTGTGAGTCGACCCGCTGTGATAGCGGAGAGGAGCAAACCATGGCTCATACTTAGCTCCTGCCCTCTCTAATGATAGACCGTTTAAGTGTAATAACTAACTAATACAAGTAATATTTTCCATGAGTGTGTTTACATATTTATTTTGTAGCCCGCCAATTCATTGGGCACAATCGTGTTGACCGACTGAAAACCAGCGTAGTGAAGAACCGTTTCGTCAATAACATCCCCGCGTGGTAGAATTGGCGACGAACAGTTTTGTCACTTGCACTCTGCAGGCTAAATGCAGTCTATTATAGATTATGTTGCCAAAGCCGCGGAGGAAACTCGACCAGGAACAAAATTAAAGAGGCGTGATTTTCATAAATCGTGCTGGCCGGACCGCTTGCTGTTAGCAGTAGGAGCACGTAGGGCTATTGTGGTCGGAGCTCGAACCCACGGCCTGGTGTGGTGGTCACGTTAGTCTCGTATCACACGCCAGGTGAACATTGTATGCTCTGTATACATTATTCAAATGGTAGGGGAAGGTAAAGCAAAAGTGCCATTATGCGTCTCCTCGCGTCGCACGAGAACATGCATATGCGTGCCCGACTCAGCGTTCGATTTTCCACTAACATAGGGTCACTACACACCTTAGATTAGTTTAAATATTTCATACTCCACATTATTATAAAATGAAAATCCACAGCCTGCTTCCAGTCTCCGACCGGGTCAGGAATGGAATAAATGAAGCTCCCATCTAGCGGCGAGGATATGGACTGTGCCGGCTACCGAGGCCTGACGCACTCCTCTGGGGCAATGATTAAATGAATGACAGATGTAATGAAATGATAGTGGAGAGTGTTGCTGGAATGAAATGTTGACAGGGAAAACCGGAGTACCCGGAGAAAAACCTGTCTGCCTCCGTTTTGTCCAGCACAGATCTCACATGGAGTGACCGGGATTTGAACCACGGACCCAGCGGTGAGAGGCCGGCGTGCTGCCGCCTAAGCCACGGAGGCTTACTCCACATTATTAGCAATGGTTAGTAATAATAATAATAATAATAATAATAATAATAATAATAATAATAATAATAATAATGCTGTCCCACTTATAAAATATGCAAACTACGCAAGCTAAGAAAACAAACAAGTACGCATCGTAGGCTGAAGAAATACGAAAATTATGGGGGTTAAAATGCGTGAGAATTTTGCCAGTGGTGATCTCTTCCACGGGAGTAGTTCCAAAGACGTTGGCAATGGCTTTGAAGGAACTGCAAATGAAACACCTGATTGCCAGAATACAGAAGGCAGTGCTGCTGGATACATGCCATATTGTTAGGCTATTTTTTTATCTCAATAATAGGTTTAGAGGATACTTGATTATCAAATCCATAATACGTACATACATTTTCATACGTCGCCTTCGTGGTGTAGTGGTCAGCGTTCTTAGCTGCCACCCCGGACGTCCGAGGTTTGATTCCCGGCTCTGCCATGAAATTTAAAAAGTGGTATGAGGACTGGAACGGGATTTACTCGGTCTCGAGTGGTCCACATGAGTAGAGGGGGTACAATTCCCACCTCAACCATCCTGGAAGTGGTTTTCTGTGGTTTCCCACTTCATCTCGAGGCCTAACGTACCTAACGTAAGGCCACGGCCGCCTCATTCCCTCTTTATTGCACATCCCTCCCAATCTTCCCTTCCCTTCCCATCCCTCATAAGGTCCCTGTTCGCTTTGCAGGTGAGGCCGCCCGAGCGAGTGCTCGTCACACCTCCCCAGTTGTATCCCGCGACCCGAACGCATGCACCAGGACACTGCCATGGAGGCGGTAAATGGTAGGATCTATCGCTGAGTCCGAGGGAAAAGCCAACCTTGGAGGGTAAAACGACACAGAAAGAAACATTTTCATTTAAGACTGTTTGGCCTTTCAGCGTCCAGTCTAGTGTGCAAGCCTCTGTTTGTGAACAAGTCGCCTCAATGATCTCGTATTAGCAGTTAGTACTGCGGCCTCCTCTGGTTCTACACCTCTCACTTTGATATCGTTCAACACTGAATCTAACCATCACCTCCTAGCTCTACCTCTACAGCGGAACTCATTAAACCCTTACGTTATCTCTCCTCCCCCATTCTCTTCACATGACCCCACCATCTGAGTAGGTTCACACCAACAGCTTCATCTAGCGTGATCATTTCTAACTTAGCCTTTATCTCTTCATTATGAGTACCTTTCTGCCATTGCTTCCATCTACAGGGTCTCTATTTTTGCTTGGCAATGGCATTCTCGCTCACGCGCTCCGCCAGTGACAGCTCAGTTCCCGGCTGCCGCGCTCGCGTATAGACGGCAGAATACGGTGCTTAAAATCAGTATCATGCATTTTTACTCACCATGCTTACAGTAGATGCTGAAAATGTTCCCCATCCGCTGCCAAACATTACCGGCATCTCCTTATGAAGTTTCCGGTTACTCTGGTTAATTTAGCTTCAGTAAGGAAATAACGACATTTACGTCTATTTTTATTGTTTAGTCTACCGAACCTGTACATTTGAATCTCTTAGCCAGTTGTCTTATTGTCCGATTTATAGGAATTGGTCTCCCTGGAAATCTCACTCGAAACTTTTGTCTTGTTCTAGCGCACGATTTCCTGCACTTTATGTACGTATTGTGCAGATATACACGTTCACGTAACGAATATTTTACGTAAGGCATTACAGCACTACACACAATCACAATAAAACACTACACAATACGATATACAGTACCGGTACACAGTAGCTTTATAAAACACTGAAAGACTGAAACACCCAATTAGCTCAGAGCTCAAACTCTACAAAAGAGCGAGTGAATACGGTTGGTGACCACGCGCCAAAGTCAAGCGAAGGTTTGCTCAATAGCCTACGTGCCGCTCATAACGTGCGCCTAAACAAGACAAACGTTTCGAATGACATTTCCAGGGAGACCCATTCCTATAATTCGGACAATAAATCAACTGGCTAAGAGATTCAAATGTACAGGTTCAGTAGGCTAAACAATAAAATTAGACGTAAATGTCGTTATTTCCTTACTGAAGCTAAATTAACCAGAGTAACCGGAAACTTCATAAGGAGATGCCGGCAATGTTTGGCAGCGGATGGGGAACATTTTCAGCATCTACTGTAAGCATGGTGAGTAAAAAAGCCTGATACTGATTTTCAGCACCGTATTCTGCCGTCTATACGTGCGCACAGCAGCCGGGAACTGAGCTGTCACTGGCGGAGCGCATGAGCGAGAATGTCCTTGCCAAGCAAAAATAAAGACCCTGTATTTGTCCCAGCAATCATTCCTGCAAACCTCATATCAGTTACCTCTAGCTTATGGGTCAGATATCTGAATCTACCCCGCTCTCACTTCCAAACAGGAAGGTCGATCTAAATACTGAGTGACGTAGGAAGAGTATCGTCACTATACTAACGTCTTCCTTGCAGAATACTGTAGATCGCAACTAACAACTCACTGCATTGGCTTTTCTACAACTCGACTCGATTTGAGAGAAATAAAACCTACAGCTTCCCTTGGTGATGCTAAAGATAGGAGTAGATGGAACAGCATCAGCAACAGATATTTAAAATTGTGACTAGAAACATGCCTATCATGTGTAATTCAACCTCTGATTTTATTCTATTTAATTTCTTTCTTCATTGTTATGTCATGGAATATCTTTCGTAATGTATTGAGACCGCTTGATCTAATGCTGGTGATGATTTTTAGTTGTAACAGAGAATACTCCAACCATGAAATCACTGAACGCACTCCGGAAGCTTGTATCATCTTCAGGAGAATTTTTGACTTCGTTTGGAAGCTTGTGAAGGATTAATTATGATCGCAAATGTTTATCTACGATGTGTACCTTTGAGATATATTATTATCAGTAATTCTGCTTTTTTAGCAATGTCAACATGGCAATATTTTGGATAATTAAAGGTATTTGCATCGCAGAGACACGATGAAGAAGGAAGTAGAAGCTAAATGACTTCGGTAGTATTCGAAGCCGGAACACGCCATGCAGGGAGGAAGGACAATCCCATGTGCGCTTGAGCCGCACGGAAGTGTATTCGAATAAGTCGGGTCGAGTGACCGAGGAAAACTTTGGTTGTGAGAAGACTAAGTAAGTCTCATCTAAGGATTGACAAAGCATCCTAAAGTTTATCAGCACCGCAGTGCTTGTGAAATCGTGTTCGACGAAATAGTAATCACGACAAAGTTATATTTATAAAAGAAGTGATTTAGTGATGTTGTTCTTGAACGTCCAGTACATGTGCAACGCGACACCACATGGTGGAATGTGGGTCGTAAAATTTCATCAAAGTGAAAAATTATAGCATTATTTAACAGTATTAATAAAATTTAATTGCAGCCGAATGGCCAAACAGTATCGAGTGCTGTAAAAGTTGTATTAATGTCAGAGAAATACGCCGTGCAAAGGCGAATTTCACCCAAACATTCCAGTAATTGTGTTATCACATGTGCCGACGAATCTGTGAATGATAGCTTCAGTGAAGCAGGCACATGGCCATTTATTCTTTAAAGCCTGCACAGTTTAAAGCCGGTGCTGCTATATAAATTGTCATCAGTGATAAAAGCAGTGTTTTTGTAACTTATTCATCATTGCAAGAAGAATGTCAAAAATGTTTGACTGGGACGATATGCTAATTCACACCTGTACCACGAGGAACGAGATGATGACGTAAATATCTTAATGGAGGAGCCATTGATCATCTAATACCAGCAATATGGAAGCCGATACGAGAATTACGCAAACCATGGCCAAGGAAAATACTACTACAGACTGGGAACATGAGGATTTACCCATTAAATTGAAGCCTGGAATGTTTCCCTGTGTGAAACATGGTGCCGTGAGTTTTCGTTAATTTCTACTTGTATTTGGTTATGGTGTCGGGGGTGGATTAGTTGTAGTCAACCGTTTAGATATAACAGTCATTTAGGTAGCGTTTGCATTTTCTTGTAGATGCCACTGAAGGCATACTTTTCACTTTCATGGGCTTCCACATTTTTGGTAGAAAGCTTATGCCCCGAGTTAGCCACCTCAGAGGGGTGCATTTATATGTCATAATTTTTGTATAGTTCCTAGAATGGACGTCAGCTTAGAAGAAGCAATGATTTATTTGATTTAACCAGCTCAAAGAATTTTTTATTCCTTTTCAGTAACTTTGAGGACCCATTGTTTAAATATATGAATACCCCACTGTTAGTCGGTCGTACCATTTCTATGCTGTAAGGGTTATGCATCTACCATGTTCATGTAAATACATTTTGAAGGTCTTAGAACCTGGATTCAAGGAGAATCATGTCAAAGAATGGGAGTGTCTGCAGCCAAAGCACTCGTAAACCGACCATTCAACATTTAACCGCATCACTGACAATTATAAGCCAGGAGAATGGTGTTATTAAGAACATTTAGTTACTTTGAGTGCATTGCGCACGTCATTTTTGGAGAATTCTTTTCTTTTATGACACAGTAGCGTATCTTTTTAATGTCTTTTCAAAGTGACACATCTTTCTTTTGCTATGCTTTGCCAAGCTGTGATCCAGCCTATGTTTAAACTTCATTTTTCAAGGCGAGTTACGAGGCCTTGTTGTCCAGATAATAATGACATTGTATTATAAGGTGTAATAGATGCAAACCAAAGACATTTTTCGATTGCATTACACTAGTTTGCATACATGCTTTGATAGACTTTGATACGCAGTGAAGCATGGTGAATAACACTCGAGTTTCGTGAGGATGACAGCTTACGACGCTCAAGGTTATTTACTGTAACCTGCAGAGCAGCAGACTGGATTCTTAAGTGAGACAGTTGACGCACGATAGCATACTTTGTTTCTGCTAGCCAGATTATTTTTATCGAGCCGTTCTTGGAGCTCAGTTGGAATGTACAATTGTATAATTGTAATTGTTTGAGTATAGGGTGATTAAGAAGTTACATTCTCAATGTTTAATTGAATTCGCAAGTATTGTAAGCGAATAGATAAAGGATCTTTACCTTATCTTTTATACTATCAGAGTAACTCTAATAGAATGGAGCCACACATTTGCTTATTTTTGAAGGCTTATTTTCTCACTTCGAGCCTCCGTGGCTTAGGCGGCAGCACGCCGGCCTCTCACCGCTGGGTCCATGGTTCAAATCCCGGTCACTCCATGTGAGATCTGTGCTGGACAAAACGGAGGCAGACAGGTTTTTCTCCGGGTACTCCGATTTTCCCTGTCAAAATTTCATTCCGGCAACACTCTCCACTATCATTTCATTTCATCTGTCATTCATTTTATCATTGCCCCAGAGGAGTGCGTCAGGCCTCGGCAGCCGGCACAGTTCATATCCTCGCCGCTAGATGGGGGCTTCATTCATTCCATTCCTGACCCGGTCGGAGACTGGAAGCAGGCTGTGGATTTTCATTTTCATTTTCTCACTTAAGGTGATTGATTGTTTCCGTGTTTTGACACGTTTTTTATGGGGTGGTTTCCCGTTCGTTTATTATGCCAGCAGATTCATAGGGATGACTGCTGAGGTGAATTCTTTTCGTGATCCAGTGGAGGACACGTTTAGATATTTTGGGAATGGTAATTAGATGGAGCATTGCTTTCCCATCTGGAAATGTGTTATTGTGGATTACAGTAGATTATATTTCTATGATATTGGAGCCGCTTAGTGCTCAAGGTTGCAATGATTATTCGGACCATGCATCTCGTAAGGAACTGTAGAAGACTTACGACTATGATTGATAACTTGTGTTATTGTTGACAAACAGATGCCGCGTGCATTCTGTTGTGTTAAGTTTTCAGTCCATTAACCTTGCATATTGGTCATTCAATAATTAAGACACTCTTAAACAAAGATATTAATAATCAGAAACCTAAATCATGAAAGATAATTATTATTAAACCGACGTGGGTTAAAACTTCAATTAAATCTTAATCAACTGTTTAACTTTGATCGCGATTGTTTCAACGTGGACCAATGCAACGTGCTTTAGACAGGATATCCCTGGAAGGGAACTTTAGAAATACATGGTTAGACTTGACAGGAATCAGTCTGATGACTGAAGGTAGTCAATTAGTGGGTTGTGTACCACATGTTTGTTTTGACATGCTTTAAGAGCATGCCTTGTTATTCACATACACTTTAGATTACGGATGGAACAAACAGTCTCCATTTCGAAGTAGGTAGGGTAATAACAAGAATTATTGTGTTTTCATAATTTATTTCAGTGCATTTTCCCTATATGAACCCTACTGTTGTTTATTTTTGTAGCATTATTATATAATTCTTTGTTATGTGTATGGTTGTAATGAAATGACTGTTATACTAGTTTTGTTTAATTTATACACGGACGTTTGGATGTTTCTGTAATTCAAGGTTTAGCTTAGTCAGATAAATATTAAATGTAAATGCGGGATGGTTTTTAGCGTCATTTAGATTTTTGCAGTCACGTTTGACTATTTATTTATGGCACGATGATTCTTCCTAGAACATCGTTACCTTTTCCATTGTAAATTTAATTAGGGTTTTGTACCGTTTTCCCCAGTTTTGCGAGATTTTTGATTGTAATTAGAACTGATCACGAGGGTTTAATTTTATAGTTTAGGGGTTAGTTTTCTTTCTTTGTTTGTATTTGATTAGATAGCGGATTAGCCGATTTAATACCCTCGGATCATAGGTTAGGGGTTGGATTTTATCAATAAACATTTCCAACGATCTTTATTTAAGACTGGACTACTTTCTTTCGTAGTTTGTTTTTTTGTGGGAGGTTCAAATCATGATGTGAACCTGATCCTTGGGACAGGGGAGTCTCACAGCCAGAGAGCCCTTTTGGTTTGCACTCCTATCCTCTTCGTCGGTATGTGTTCCGAGGAAGAGGTCATCTGGGAGGCCATACACGGTTGGTGGTAACCAGATGATCTCCTCAAACGGGCACAGTATATCTTTTGTAATATAATGTATATTCTCTGTTTTCTCTCATGGGTATTAATGGTCTGTTGAGTACAATAAATTACGATGATGATGATGATGATGATGATGATTAGTTATATAGACTACTGTAGGCCTATATTTTTTTCATGTGTAATATTGTTGAGGTAATGTTTGCGCATGTCCCAGCAATGTGAATTATATTGTGTTGACCGATTGAAATGTTGAAATAATAATCGAATGAATAAATAATGTAATTAATTAACTAAAGCAATAAAACTGAACAATTTTTGTAGGTTTATGCCGTTTCTTGTGTGGGGTCTCGCCTGGGATCACCAAGCTGGCTCATCAGAGGGCTCTTGGTATCCGTGCCCGGACCCCCTCTGGGGTAACGAATTGTGCCCTACCTCTCATCGTATGAAGCACACCTGCACTTATTTACAGCGGAAGCCAAAACCTCAAGCAGTCTTTCACCTCCATATAAAGGCTTCCAAAAGGATGGTACAGTATATTGGCTTTCACGGCCATTTCACCAACGAATGAAATAGTACACTTCACTGATAATCTCAATGGCGCAGTGGATAAATAGGCTGGCCTATTACATTGCAGTATTTGAAAACCATTATGTTTTTTTCCTAAAATAATACTGATCGATTGATATAAACTACATAATATCGAAATATCATCATCGATATGTTCAGTACCACTCTCAGGTGTGATTATTTGAGAAGTGCACGAAGCGTGTGACTTTATTGATTATATTTTAAACGAAGCGTATAATTATTAGTTACCTAAGTGGCTTCGGTGGCGTAGTTGGTAGCATGCTGAACTGCTGTTCCCAAGATAGCGGGTTCAAACCCGGCCGAAGTCCTTCAGTATGCCTTCCGTCGGAGAGGAAGTAAAGCCGGCGGTCCCTTGTCTTAGATTTATGGCATGTAAAAGATCCTTCTACAGACTAAACTTGTGTGAAGCTAAATTTCTAGGTTAGATTTCGTTGGAACGCTCTATCAAAGTTCCAACGTTCACCACTAGGTATCATTGACATCTGGTAGCGAAAATTGGAACTACTTGAAATTGAACGGAACTTGTAGCTCACCCTAAGGGTGTCCGCTGGAAGCAGCTACAGACTCTGGCGGGCCGAACATGTCCTCGGACACTCCCGGCACTAAAAGCTATACGATAAATACATAAATAAAATAAATAAATAAATAAATAAATAAATAAATAAACAAATAAATAAATTAGTTACCTGTTTACTGGCGATTTGTTCTCGTTAAGATAACGCGACTCGTGATGCTATTCTAGTTATCATCATAAATGTTGAGAGCGAGTTGCACGGCTTAATCGCTGCCTACCAGTAATTGTATTTCAATGCCTGCATTATGCTTGTCAGTTACTATATATTAAAAGATCGATTAAAACTGAACCGGTATTTCAATTTAACTGTGAACTATATGAAATTGAAGCTCAGTAAAGGGTTCCTGGATTTTGTGCATCAAAATTGAGTGAACTAAGCTAGGTTTTAATCGTCCAGTAAATTAGTGGGTGAAGTAATCAAGATGATGTAATGATATTTCACACCGTGTATCACAAATAAACATAAATTACTATTTGATTACATTTACTGGTTCAGTTTGTGTAGTTGCTACATTACCTTATCACAATGTCGGAGCCTCTATGAAATACACGCGCTCATTACGATCCATACACTGGTGCTGGTTTAACAGGGAATGCCAAGCTAATGCTGGCTATTTTGTTCGATCAAATGGAGGCTTACGCAGGGTTTAGGAAACAAATGTGATATACGATATGATATGGATCAACGTCGCTTATTCAATGTTACCCAAGTCATTCAAATCATAATTCTCTCTCCAACTCAGTAATGAATTTTATTTATCAAAAGCAGCAGGTACGACAAACGATATCAATCTATACACGTGTTTCCAAGAATAGAATATTTTTCACACAGAGTCTAGCAACAAATGGAACTTGAGAAATAATTGATTTGTAATTATTTAACGTATTATCATGTACCAGTTGCAATGAATGAGCAAAGTGGAAAATATACTGTAAATTAGTTTAGCAAAGGCCAGGAAAGATTTCCTGCAGAAGAAAATCATTTGGCATGAAATATGTATTTATAAGGTGCGTTCAAAAAGTAACGAGCCGGTGGCTCGAATGCGCAAACCGGTGACGACATCGGCTAATTGTGGCGTGTGTAACGAGGTGTGGTTCGGACCAGAGGGTAGAAGGTCACAGCCCGTTGCTAGAGGCACGCGTGCACGTCACGTGACGATACAAAGCGAGCAGCAGCAATCGTCCAACGCTGCCAGTCGCATTGCAAACAGTGACATGAAGGCGTCAAACGAAGAGCAAAGAGGTGTTGTACGGTTTCTGATACCGGAAGGAGTAAGGGGAACGAAAATTCATCGCCGAATGTCACAAGTGTACGGCGAACACTGCATGTCCCTTGCAAAGGTCAAGGCGTGGCACAAGCGCTTCAGGGAAAGACGGGTGTCGTTAGCCGATGATGCCTGGTCTGGGCACCCCCTTGCATTACCGATGACAACGTCCAGCTGGTTGATGCTCTCATTACCCAGGACCGCCGAGTGACAGTGAACGCCATAGCCGCCGTGGTCGGATTGAGCGTCGGAAGTGTGCACACCATCATGAAGGAACGACTGCACTTGCGGAAAGTATGTGCCTAATGGGTGACCCAAGGTCTTCAACCACACCAGGAAGCATGTCGGAAGGCCTACTGTCTTGGTCTTGGTTGAACGATTGATGCATGCTGCTGCTCGCTTTGGATCGTCACGTGACGTGCATGCGTGCCCTCTAGCGACGGGGCTGTGACTTTCGACGCTCTGGTCGGAACCACATCTCGTTACAGTCGTCACGCTTAGCCGATGTGACCGGTTTGTGCTTTACAGCCTCTATCTCGTAACTTTTTGAACGCGCCTTATATAATATGTTAAACAGAATGTGTTGGATGTAAGGTGCGGTAGTTATGTATAAAAGAAACGATTATCACTGGACAGAGAAACATGGAAGCCTGCATAAAACCAGTCTGAAAACTAAAGACACAAAAACAACACATTTCTGTGTGTTGATGAATTCATCAGCGTTGGATTGATATACTGTATATTCGGTTAAAAAAAACATAATGTTAATGAAATGATATATATAATTAATGTTCTGTGTACTGTAAAAAGCAGATTTAATACGTTTCATTTGAAGCTTTGCCTCACATGTTCCTAGGATTATATACAGCGTTAAATTAAATTGTTTTGAATGTGTTATTTCATGTGCATAAATCGCCTTATATTTCAAGTTAAAAACTCCGTTGAAATATGAAATACTCACATCGACAGGCGTAAAACTGTATCGTTCATACCTTCGGAAAGAATACCTTTGAAAACTATCCAAAGCTCTTCAGGACGCTGCGCCCTATAGAGTGAAGAACCTAGACCACTCTCTAAAAAATTAGAAAATAAATCTGTGAGCCAAAGAATATGAAAATGCACAATTTTCAGCAAGGGCAGTAGCAAATAAATCTATAAGAACATTGTAACATGTGTTCCAATACTTTTGTGTTTGTCTTCATTTCTACCAAGAAACTGCAATACGTTAAACATCAGCTGTTATTGACGATTGATACGTTGATATTTACAGGAATATCAGATAGTGTGCTATTTATGTAGCCTCCAACTATCGATTACGTCGGATATAGGGTGTGGTAGCTATGTAGAGATGAAACGATTAGCTCATGGAAAGGCATGGAAAGCTGCGTCAAACCAGTCAAAGGACTGAAGCCCCGAAAAAATACAAAAACAAAACTATCGATTCTCATTGTTGTTGTTTGAGTCTTCAGTCTTTTGATTGGTTTGATGCACCTCTACATGCCTCCCTGTCCTGAGCTAATCGTTTCATCTCGACATACTTACCACACCCTACATCCGAGGCAATCTGTTGAGCATATTCTACCCCTATGGTTCTTGTCCTCGACCCTTCCTTCCATAACTAAGCTTGCTATTCCTGGGTGTCTTAGTATGTGACCTACCAACCTATCTCTTCTCTTTATTAGCAGTCGCCAGAAACATCTCTCCTCTCTCATTAGTCTTAATACCACTTCGTTTGTAACCCTATCTACCCATCTGATCATCATCATTCTCCTGTAACACCACATTTCAAACGCTTCAATTCTCCTCTTTTCTGCTGCACCAATAGTCCAAGTTTCACTTCCATAGAGCGCCACACTCCAGCGAAAGGCTTTCAAAAATGACTTCCTAATTCCTAAATCTATATTCGATGTCAACAGATTCCTTTTCTGTAGAAATGCTTTCCTTGCCTGAGCTAACCTACTTTTTATATCCTCTTTGCTTCGTCCATCACTGGTTATTCTGCTTCCTAAGTAACAGAAGTCTCCTACTTCCTTCAGCTTTTCACCTGCCAATTTAATGTCCATAGTGGTTTCTGATTTATTTCGGCTGCATTCCAATATTTATGTTTTACATTTATTAATTTTCATCATGAATTCTTTCCTCAAGACGGAGTCCATACCATTCAAAAACTCATTCAAATCCTCAGGCGTGTCGGCCAAGATGACTATGTCATCGGCAAATCTCAGAGTTGAAACTACTTCTCGATGAATCTACACACCTACTTCAAATTTTTCTCCAATTTCCCTCATTGCTTGTTCAACGTAAAGATTGAAAAGTATGGGTGATAAGTTGCAGCCCTGCCTTCCACCTTTCTGAATACCATCTTCTCTCTCATGTCCTTCAGCTTGATTCTCGCGAGTTTCAATATTCAGGTGTTTTAGCGAGCAGGCCCGACGAGAGGGAAGGGAAACGGGGCTGTAGCCCTGGGGCCCCGACTTGCTGAGGGGCCCGCGAAAGTAGAAAAACCCAGAGTAGACAAATTTACCCAATTTTACGTATTAGCCAACAAATTTGACATTTCATGATACTCAATGTATAGTGAATATGCTACAAAAACCATAAAGGGAACATGTAAATAACCATTATCATATCTCCGCGGCCAGAGATATACAGTAGTTTCCTCTGTTTATAGGGAGGAAAGTTTCTAAATAACATTTCAACTTGACTCCGCTAAGCAACATTATGAACCTTTGCAAAGTTCAAATTTGAGTACATAATATTGTGAAAAGCGTTGATATTGTTCTTGCATTTGATTGATTGATTTTATTTCCACGGCTACACTTAGAGCTTAAGAGCTCCTTTACAGTAGCGCCCTACATAAAATAAGATTAAATAAATATATAAAGCATGACACTGCAGCCCATGAGGGCCTAAGCCTACCAAGCGACCGCTCTCCAGCCATTTGGCCAGCAGATATTGGGGTGACGCGTGGTCATCGCGTCGGGTCCCCTCGACCGTTTATCTTGGTTTTCGTGACCGGGGCGCTGCCTCACTGTCAGACAGCTACTCAATAGTCCTCACGAGGCTGAGTGTACCCCGTTCTAGCCCCCACGTCAGTTTCTAAAATCCCTGATGGAGCCGGGAATCGAACCCAGGGCCTCCGAGTGAGAGACAGGCGTGCTACCTCAACACCACGGGGCCGGCTATACAATAAGATTAGGGCTTATAAAAATAAAACGTTTCACTTACATTCACAATATAAGTAATAATAATAGCCTAACAATGATATTGAAGTAACAAAAAGGCGGTAATAATACAACAATAATAATAATAATAATCATTGAAATACAGTGGAACGTGGCTAATTCAAACTTCTATAATTCGAAATCTTCTTTAATTCGAATTTTTCTCTTAGTCCCTAGCATTTTATATACAATCAATGCTAAAAAATCGTGGTTAATTTAATTATATTTTGATTAATTCGAAGTTTTTAGTGTAAAAAGCCGATCGGAAGCCACACATTTGGGTCAGTTCCCGAAAAAACGGTTCCGAGTGCAGCCCAAGCAACAAATCACATCACAGAACTTAGGCGTTTTTTTAGTTGAAATGACGTAAATGATTCTGTTTTCCGTTCCTTAATTTTTTAGATTCTTTTGTGATCGCCGAGAGACTTAATTGTAGGAAACAGGTAAAAATCTCAAACTTTTTTGAAAAACAGTAGATTTCTCTATGTCTGGATTACTACTGTCGTTAAATACAATAGGTGAATAGTATATTTTGGTTTTATTTTTCACTAGCAGTAGTACCCGGCTTCGCCCGGTGGAAAGATGATAATATTTCAGTCTCCTTAACACTCAACGTCATAAATTATATTTATTTATGTATTCATTTCTTACATTATCAAACCCAGTGACAATGTTTATACTTAAGTCACTATGGGAAGGCTCTGTAAAATAATGATCATTCTCGTGATATTTGTCTTCAGTCCGAGTCGAGATATGTCGTTAGCGGTCCCAGAATTCGTGACATCTCAGTCGTAGAAGACTTTATGTGGTGGTGATTAGAAATATAATGGACTTAAAATCTAGGTCATTTACCCCAAATGACGTTGAGGGCGAAACATCTAGGTAATTTGCCCTACTGATCAGGATGATATTGAAAATTACTACATAACTGACATATGAAACTTAGAAAATAATAGAAAAAGTTATTTTTAGGACTCACATTTCGGGAAAGACTTGATTATTTTTTGCCAAAGAGCTCCCACTTAGATCGCTATCTGGTTAAAAGTTTCGTCTTGTTAAGGTTTAAACTGTACGATAAATGTCTGAAGCAATTCCTCAAAGAGAAGCTTCCAGATTTCGCAGTCGATATATCGTTAACGTTCCTGAGCATCCAGTTGTCTTTTCTTCAAGTTTCTACATAGTAATGATGAACATTGAAGCGACTACTGGCACATGTAACTTATCAACGAATGGGAATAATTGATACTTTAAAGGAATGAGAGGTCATTTGCCCTTTTGATGAGGATCACAATGAAGACGACTACTACTACTACTACTACTACTGAACGGGTATATCAAACTTACAAACTAATGGAAATACGTATTTTTAAAATCACAGGCTAGGTAGACTCTGGTGTTGCTTAGTAGTATAATGGACGTAACATCTTGGTCATTTGCCCCTTTGATGAGGATGATAATGAAGACGACTACTACTGAACGGGTATATCAAACTTACAAACTAATGGAAATACATATTTTTAAAATCACAGGCTAGGTAGACTCTGGTGTTGCTTAGTAGTATAATGGACGTAACATCTAGGTCATTTGGCCCTTTGATGAGGATGATAATGAAGACGATTACTACTGAACGGGTATATCAAACTTGCAAACTAAAGGAAATACACATTTTTTAAATCACAGGCTAGGTAGACTCTGGTGTTGCTTAGTAGTATAATGGACGTAACATCTAGGTCATTTGCCCCTTTGATGAGGATGATAATGAAGACGACTACTACTGAACGGATATATCAAACTTACAAACTAATGGAAATACACATTTTAAAAATCACAGGCGATGAAGACTGTGGTGTTACTTAGTAGTATAATGGACGTAACATCAAGGTCATTTGCCCTTTTGATGAGGATGGTAATGAAAACTACTGTTGAATTGACACGACAAACTTACAAACTACTGTGATAGAAAGAAATATTTCAAAATTCACAGGCGATGTAGACTTATTGTGTGTGGTGATTAGTGGTATAAAGGGTGTAACATCTAGGTCATTTGCCCTTATGATAATAATAAGGTAATGAAAAATGACTACTAAACGAACATGGTGTAATTTTAAATCTGATATAGGTAATTCAGAATACTACCTTCGATGTCTTCCAAAGTCTGAACGTTATATTCTGGCCTAGGCCTATACTCGATGCGTGTAGTGAAAGAGCTTATCGAGTACTGCTCGGGTCCAAGCTGCACGCAGATGATGACGATATATGATGACAGACGTTCGGGGGGGGGGGTTCCCGGTCCAATTCACATTGACCGGTGAATCACTCATTCTTTCGTAACACTACAGCGGTTTGAGCAAAGACCCTGTATGAACATCAGCATAGTCAGCAATAACAGGTAACACGGCGGGGTCTGGACATTTTTCTCATGTCACCTCGCGATGAATGAGCAAGCTATTCTCACCCCTGCCCCCCTCTTCCCCCCTCCACCCACCAGGGTCACAACTTGTGGGACGTGGGTTTGCGACCACGGGACCCCAGCTGAGTCCGGCATTGCTTCTACTTACTGGTGCCGGGCACCTTTCAGTTCTCTTTCCTGTCAGCCTCCCTTGGTCAAACTCTTGTTCTCTTCCGACCCCGATGGTATCAGGTTATCCGAGGCCTAGCGACTCTTTCACTTTCCCGCCTTAATTGGCCCTTGTCTAATCATTCCTGATAGCCTCATTCTTTTCTTAATATCTCATATCTTCTGCTCAAGACCCTCAAGGAGGCAGGGTGTGTGTAGCCCTGGTGCACCCTGGATAGTTCTACAACCTCAACGGCTCATGGCTGGTGAGTTCAGGAGCTGGCAACCCTGAAGGTTTCCTGAGCGGGTCCGGCTTTACCCCTTTTTTCCATTGCCTTTGGGACGGACCCTGTCCACTTTCCGGGAATGGAGTGGTCTGTCCGCAATTTCAAGCAGACAGTGTTACTCGCAGGGTACCAAAGGGTAAGTATACAAATTTTGGTTCTGATCGGTGAAACGGTGTAGATTTGGACCAAAGGGCCTAAATGCAGAGATTGGGTTGGACTGTCCGAAATTTCAAGTGGACAGGGTTACCCGCAGGGTTGCAAAGGGTAAGTATACACATTTTGGTTCTGATCGGTAAAACGGTGTAGATTTGGACCAAAGGGCCTAAATGCAGAGATTGGGTTGGTCTGTCCGAAATTTCAAGTAGACAGGGTTACCCGCAGGGTTGCAAAGGGTAAGTGTACAAATTTTGGTTCGGATCGGAGAAACGGTGTAGAAGTTTGCCAAAGGGCCTAAATGAAGGAAATGGGGTGGTCTGTCCGAAATTTTAAGTGGACAGTGTTATTCACAGGGTTACATAGGGTAAGTATACAAATTTTGGTTGAGATTGGTGAAACGGTGTAGATTTGGGACAAAGGGCCTAAATGCAGGGAATGGGGTGGTCTGTCGGAAATTTCAAGTGGACAGGGTTACCCGCAGGGATCCGAAGGGTAAGTATACAAATTTTGGTTCAGATCGGTGGAACGGTGTGGATTTGTATACATAACAGACAGACAGACAGACAGACAGACAGACAGACAAACATTGAGCTTTATATATATAGATTTGAAACTTTTGAGGTTATTCATGATAGTCATTATTAATTACACTCTTGTCTGTTAATCTGCTATGTTGAACGTAAATCATTATGTAAACGTAATACAATATATTTTCTCTACCCTTTTCAAAGAACTTTCTTAATTCGAATTTTTGGATAATTCTAAATCTTTTACTGGTCCCTTGAGGTTCGAATTATCCAAGTTCCACTGTATTATATACAAAAGAGTGCATACAGACACAGTATCAGCCCGAAGAAACAAACACCATAATACAAGATGAGAGAGAGAGAGAGAGAGACAGACAGAGAGAGAGTAAATCTTTCGCTCAGATACAACCTCTAACAACAAGTGCCTGTCAGAATTCAAAGAAAAGAATAGTGGTAGCAAAACAAGCCTTCCGAAATAAAAATAACTTATTGCTAAATAATCACCTCAGTATGAGGACTAGAAAGTCATTTCTCAATACCTTTGTTTGGAGTATCTCACTGTTTCGATACAAAACCTGTGCATTAGAGAAACTGGAGGAAACAAAACTTAAGGCTGCAGAAATGTGGTTTTGGAGAAGAATTACAAGAACAAGTTGGATAGACAGGGAAACAAATGATCGTGTTCTGCAAAGCGTGAAGGAGGATCTATGTTTATTGAACAATAAGGAAGAGAAAAACAAAGTTCCTTGGACATGTATTCAGGCACGATTCTCTTATCTAAAACATTATCGAGGGCAAAGTGTCGGGAAAGACGTTCAAGGATGTCGTACATCAAGATCTCCATTGGAGAACTGGCGTAAGGTTCTTAAGGCAGCATGAAGTGACTAGCAGAAAACCGTCAAATGTGGCTGCAGCTACAAGGCTTTGCCTTTAGAAAATGATAAATAATAATAATCGTATGGCCTCCGGAGAGGCCGAGTGCAGGTCTTTGTAGTTGACGCCCGTGGGTGACCTGCGCGTCTTAATGAGGATGAAGTGATGATGAAGACGACACATACACCCAGTCCCAGAGCCACTTGAATTAACCCCAGGAGATTAAAATCCCTGATGGCTCGGCTGGGAATCGAACCCGGGGCACTATGGGCCAAAGCCTAGTGCACTAACCATTTAGCCACGGAGCCAGGCTTTAATAAATGATGATGATGACAACGGAATTGACATTTTCAAATTTACAATGAACCAAATTAAGTTAATACGTTCCAAAAAATGTAAATAAAGAAATTTACACTTTTTTAGGAGGCTTAAAATATAAAACTGCAAATTTGATATGTCCACAGTGTCACGGGACGAACAACTGTTGAGGGGCCCGTAAGCCCTAGTCCTAGAGCCCTTGCTCACTCTTCATGGCCCTGTTAGCGATCTGCATTATTACCATCGACACCAGATTGGATGAAAAAGAACATTGATAGTCGGGCTCCAGCATTCGTAGGAGGAGAAAGTAAAGCGTTCCTCTCTTGATTTCTACATCCTATTAAACCTTTTGGATGCTGTTTTTTGAGAATATCTAATATTGAAGAGTACCCCTTTATCACCATGCTATTAGTGTCTTCGGTGGCGTAGTCGGTAGCATGCTGAACTGCTGTTCCCAAGATAGCGGGTTCAAACCCGGCCGAAGTCGTCGGAATTTTTGAGAGCGTTAAAAATCCTTCAGTATGCCTCCCTTCGGAGGTGAAGTAAAGCCGGCGGTCCCATGTCATAGATTTATGGCATGTAAAAGATCCTTCCGCAGACTAAACTTGTGTGGAGCTAAATTTCTAGGTTAAATTTCGTTGGAACGCTCCATTAAAGTTCCAACCTTCACCACTACAGTAGGTATCATTGACATCTGGTAGCGAAAGTTGGAACTACTTGAAATTGAACGAACATGTAGCTCATCCTAACGGTGTCCGCTTGAAGCAGCTACAGACTCTGGCAAGCCGAACATGTCCTCGGACACTCCCGGAACTAAAAGCCACACGATAAATAAATAAATAAATACCATGACATTATGGTTTCTGTTGTTTGGTGTCTACAAGATGAAAATTTGAAGGTTTATATCGTCACATTTCTTCATGAGATAACAAGACAAATAAAATGAAAATAGGGATATTCCATCGTGTGGGTTAGCTTTGTCTGAACAACGAATAAGTATATTTCATCACATAGATGTCAGCATTTTTGCACTGACGAAGAGCTGAAGTCACAGGCTGGTTTCAATCGCAGGTGACATACTTCTATGGCACAAGACAACAAAAGTTGATACCATGCTACGACAGGTGTTTCAATTCGTTTGGTGCCTACGTCGAAAAATAGCTGACACGTTGTTGTACCTGTTGCCAGTAAAGTTTTTCATTTACCTATGTTCGCCAGCCCTGTGGTGTTGGGGTAGCGCGCCTGCCACTCACCCGGAGGCCCCGGGCTGCATTCCCGGCTCTGTCAGAGATTTTAGAAAACTGACGTGAGGGCTGGAACGGCGTGCACTCAGCCTCGTGAGTACAATTGAGTAGCTGTCTGACAGTGGGTCAGCGCCCCGGTCACTAAAACCAAGATTAATGGCTGAGGGGACCCGATGCGCTGACCACACGTCACCCCAATATCTCCAGGCCAAATGGCTGGGCAGCGGTCACTTGGTAGCCCTAGGCCCTTCATGGGCTGTAGTGCCAGGGGTTATTATTATTATTATTATTATTATTATTATTATTATTATTATACGAGGGGTGTTCAAATGAAAAGATACGAACCGATTCAGTGGGTACAATTTATTCGTTATTCAAAAGTAATCACCACAGGCCTGTGCACAGGTGTCCCATTGCTTCACTAGTCACAGGATTCCCTGTTCCAGAAGTCTTGTGGTTGTGACAGGAGACAATCCTCGATGGTGTCCTTCAGTTCGTCGTCCAATTGGAGACGGATTCCCTTGCGATCTTTTGTAACGAACCAAACAGATGAAAGTCGCAGGGTGACAAGTCCGGCCTGTACGGCGGATGCTCAAGTTGCTCCCACTTGAACGTGGCCAATACCCCTCGTGTTACGTTAGAGACGTGTGGGCGAGCGTTATCATGAAGCAAAATCACCCCCTTCGTGAGCAGTCCAGGCCGTTTGTTCTTGATTGACTTGCGAAGGCTACGGAGTGCCGCACAACACACGCGCTGTTAATGGTTCGTCTCAAGGGAAAACGTTTCCAATCGGACGATGAACTAAAGGACACCGTACAATATTGGCTCCTGTCACAACCACAAGACTTCTGGGAACAGGGAATCCTGCGGCTAGTGAAGCAATGGGCTGTGGTGATTACTTTTGAATAACGAATAAATTATACTCACAGCATCGTTTCGTACCTTTTCATTTGAACACCTCCCCCATATATAAATATGTACGCCGTCTTTTAAATAGGGAAACTTACTTTCTGAATGCACCTTGTAGAATAATATGTTTGTAGTAATTCGATGTGCTATGTAATGTACCAGTCTGGATTAAGATATTACGCCATGTAAAATAAACTCTAATTACTCGTAAGTCCCTGGAATTGTATAATGCACACGAGTAATTTGGAAATGTTTACGAGCGACGGAGGGAGAATGTTTCATTAAGCAGGTTCATGTTCTCACAGCAATCGTGAAACAGAGTATCACTAAACATAAGAATCTCGTTCATTACCCAGCCAGCTTCTAGACGTTACTGACAAGGACAGTGGTCGTGGTGATAGCTGCTTTAAGGAGCGTAACATCTAGTTTCCCTGCCCTTAATGATATGGACAATAATGACAATGTAGGAAAAAGAAGACTTCTACAACTTCTAATTAAATACATACGAGTACATGCAATGCAGGGGAAAATTTTAACAAGTAGTTCCGTGAACAACTAAATAGCACATTTTCTTATCCTACTTATGTTAATTTCAGTTTGATTGCTGTAATAAACTCATAGATATTGAGAACCATCTAAATACTTCGAATGGTCACCATGTTGAACGTTTATACAGGGTGTATCATAATTATACCGACAAATAAATCAGGGACGCTCTGCGTGTTATGTAAAAGAGGATGCCGCAATGGGATTGGCGGAGAAAATTGTCCCTCCAAGAAAATGAGGTTACTTTGTTACTTCCGGGCTGGCGATTCAAATCTACGAACTCGCCATATTTGCTTAGCTAGAGAGCAAGCCGCTGGCCACCGCTGTGCTTCAAGCAAGGGAAGGGAGTGTGATAGAAGGTGACAGAGATATGCTGGCGGGCATGCGCAGGTTTCCTCGATCGCCTCGGTTTGCCGCATGCCCGCCAGCATATCTCTGTCTCCTTCTATCACACTCCCTTCCCTTACCTGAAGCACAGCAGTGGACAGCGGCTTGCTGCCTGGCTCAGCAAATACGGCGAGTTCGTAGATTTGAATCCCGCGCCCGGAAGTAACAAAGTAACCTCATTTTCTCGGAGGGAAAAATTTTCTCCGCCAATCCATTTGCGGCATTGTCTTTTATATAACACGCAGAGCGTCCCTGATTTTTTTGTCGGTATAATTAAGATACACCCTGTATATGTAGGCCATAGAATTATACACTATTACGAGGGCAGATCAAAAAATAACTTGCACTTCCCAGTTACAGCCATTTATTACACCACCTATAAATCAGCAACACGTCTATAACGACATACAATGTAACGTCACTTTTCCACATAGTTTCCAAGAGGCCCCAAACATTTCTGCGAACGCACAACCAACTTGTCGATGCTGGATGCATAGAAAGTTCCTCCAGCGTTCTGCAACCACACGGAGACAGCGGCCTTCACCCCCTCATCGATCAGGGAATGTCGACCACTGTTTTGTCTAATAATCGCATTCACACTGTTGACATTTGCACGGGTCCTGGACGTTGCGGGCCTTCCCTCGCGATATTCGTCAGTGATATCCCTGCGTCCGGCTTCGAATTACTGACACCACTTTACGATCCCTTGCCGGGAAATGGCCCGCTACCCATACACAGCACTAATTTCTCGATGAATGTCCGTGCAATTCTTCATTTTGGCCCATAGGAATCGGATTGTCGCACGCACCTCATATTTGGAGTGAACGTCCAGTCGACGTGCCATTGCTTTTGGCAGCTATTCACACCATACAAGACGAGACACCACAGCGACCTGCATAACAGATGTGAGGGCAGTGTCTGTCCCTTTCTCCGCTGTGACCAACGTTTGCGACACACAGCGCGCTGCTGCAGCGCGTTAGTGCAACTAACTTCTTGATCCACCTTCGTAGATAAAGATTAATGCGTACGTGTATTATTCAAACTTCAGTCGCACGATTAGGACACAAGTTTTTTTTTAAAGTCGGATTTTAAAATTTCGCACAACTACCATCTAGTGGTTATAAAAACATAGTGATGTATTTTTGGGGCGGTGCATCGGGATATTTTATTTACAATTATTTATATATCGTGTTCAAAATGATCGTCTTTAAACATTTAAATGTAATTAAGAACCCCATTCATCTATCACAAGCTATTTTCCTGACAGCATTCCAATATATTTGTTGAATGAACAACCATTCAGCCCCGTATGATATGAATACAGTATTTGTTTTCTAGTGAGGCTGAATATTGATCACGCTCGGCATTCCTCGCTACCAGGCCGCAATTACTGGCAGAAAAACACACAGTAGGGGTTCATGTTTTCGCATAGTCATGTCACTAATAAGTGATCGATAATACGAAGCAATGCGTGGAATTATAATGATAGAGATGAGAATATAAAAGACTCATTAGTTGGCCAGACTGGCAATGGTATGTCGAACTGCCTCCTCTTGCTTCAGCAAGGACTCCACTCCTATTGTGCTCACATTTGAGTTTGCTATCGGTATTAGTTCTCATTAAGGTGCTTCGGTGGCGTAGTTGGTAGCATGCTGACCTTCTATGCCCAAGATCGCGGGTTAAAATCCCTCAGTATGCCTTCCTTTGGAGGGGAACAAAAGCCGGCGGTCCCAAGTCATAGATTTATGGCATGAATAAGAACCTTCCACTAACTACACTTGTGGAAGCTAAAATTTGTAGGTTAGTTTGATAACGCTATAATAGTTCAAACGTTCGCCACCAGGTGCTGACTGCGATGGTATTTAGTAGCCACGTCCGCAGCTAGATGTCGTGGACGGTAGCATTTGGTAGCAAAAGTAGGAACTACTTGAAAAAATTAATCGTCTGCAGTTCTTCCACCTGAATTTCAGCTAACACACACTAATACAGCCATCACAGTTAACACCGGTTATCAGACAGATTCTACACACACCCAAAGTACACGGGACTACATGACGGCGTTGTCGCTGACCCTAAACTGAGGAACCAACCAACCAACTTAGTTCTCATCCATACTAATGTTGGTGCTTGAAGAATGAATCATCATTTTCACTCATTCACACTCCGTAATTGCGCCATTAGCTTGCAGCCTGTCAGTTTTAGGAACTTGTACACAACACCTTCCCGCCAAACCGTGTCGTATGCAGCTGTAAGGTCTATAAACACTGCACCATTCTTCAATCTTTTTTCGAAGCCTGCTTCAATATGCGTCCTCAGCGCTAGCACTTGGTCTTCACAGCTCCGATTTGGTCTGAAACCAGCCTGCTCAAGAGGGAGAATACCATTTATTTGTGGGCTAATCCTATTATATATGAGCCGTTCCAGGAGTTTGTAACAAACACTCATCAAGGCTATTGGTCTATAGCTCTCTGGGTTATCGGCAGGTTTCCCTGGTTTCAGGAAGGCCAGAACCTTTGTCCGTTTGAACTCTGGAGGGAGATTTCCTGTCAGTATGATATTTGAAATAAACTGGAAAAGCCATTTTTTCTTCCCACAGTGTGTTATAAATTCCGGATGAATACCGTCAAATCCTGGAGCCTTTCCATTCTTCATCCCCTTGAGTGCTTCCATCTGTGAATGTAGTTAAAAACTTTTATTTTTCATGGCCGTGCCTCTTCATATGTGACAACTGCTGTTTGATTGTCCTTCTGAGATATTTGTGAGGTTTCACTTTCGATCTGCTTGCGATTCGGCTTGCTACATGATGTGTAGATATATCAGGTGAAGTATGAGGTATCTGTGGTACTCTACGTAACTTTTTCAACAGGCTCCAAGCCTTCATGATGGAATGCTTGAAGTTAGTGGTCTGCATAGTCTCCATCCATCCTCTCCGTCTAGCTTCGTCTAGATTATAAAGGAGGTAGTTGGCTACATCACTTTGTTCATTCTCTTGAAAGTCACTGTAGAGTTTTTCGCAAGCTTCATTCCAGCCAGGAATATAATCCTTTTTCACTCCTCTTGGAATGTGCTTTTTAGCAGTTGATATTAATAATTTTACAAACCTGTTGTAATTGTCCACATCTGGTGAGATCGATCTTACATTGTCATCAAATATAATGGTACAGGTTGTAATGGGTGGTAAACGAAGTAAAGTTAAAGTCCTCAACAATGGTCTTCCTCAAAGCTCTGTGCTGTCTCCTCTTCTGTTCAATTTGTACATCGCGGACATACCACTTACCACCTCTCGTCAGTTTGCTTATGCTGATGACCTGGCGATAGTAACTCAACATTCCTCTACAGAACAGATTGAGGAAATTCTTAATGTAGATCTCTCTACCTTGAGTGATTACTCAGAAAGTGGTGTCTGATATAAAATTCCACCAAAACAGAAAGTTGTTTTTTTCTTTCAACTCAACAACCGACAGGCGAATGTTGCTTTAAAGGTCTCGCTTGATGGTTCACCACTACCTTACAACCCTCACCCAAAATACCTGGGCGTTAGTCTCGATCGCACGCTATCTTTCAAGAAACACCTGAACAATAGTGCTGCTAAACTACAGATTAGGAACAACATCCTCCACAAACTCGCTGGTTCAACATGGGGAGCTTCTGCATCCACTCTTCGAACATCAGCAATGGCATTAGTTTACTCTACAGCAGAGTATTGCTCTTCAGTGTGGCTAAACAATCCTTATGTCAAGAAGATCGACGTAGTCTTGAATCAACCCATGCGTATCATCAGCGTCAATGTTAAATCTACTCCACTGTTTTGGTTACCTGTGTTGAGTCATTGAGCCTCCAGATATAAGACGCCTCAACAACCTGGTAAGAGTACAGAAAATAACATCAAACACAGCCCTTCCTATCCACCAGGACATAGCTGTAGGATTCAGGCGCTTAAAATCGAGATCACCACCAGTTCAGACGGCACAGTTGCTCACCAGCAGAAGCTATAATGGAAAAGCAGAATGGCAATCTGTTTGGAACGGCACAGCTCCGAAGGAGTGGCAGCCATTATTTAACATCAAGCACCCTCCGGCTGGTTTTGATCTCCCACGAAGAACTTGGGTTGCCCTCAACAGAATCCGAACCAAGCACGGGCGATGTGGCTCACTGCTTCAAAACTGGGACATGCGAACTTCCCCCAGCTGTGACTGTGGTGCAGTGAATCAAACCATCCACCATATTGTAGCAGAATGTCCGAGGAGGGCGTACTCTGGATCAATGGACGACTTTCTGGTGACATCTACTCAGGCCATACAGTGGCTAGATGAACTGGACATACAGCTATGAAATCTGTAGGGCTAAGTTGATTGTTGTAATGGTTTGCTCCCTTTTTTGTATATATATGTATATATGTAAATAGTATATCGTTTTTGTGTACAATGCCATAAGCATGCATAAATAAAATAGATTCACACGCCAAGATCCTGTTTGGAGAATAACTCACCAGTTCATGCAAAGTGCCAATTGGAATATTATTTCACCATAATGGAAGTTAGACTAATGAAAGATAAGAGAACGTTCATGGCATTTGTACACAAAGGCTTTTGAAACTTTGCTTGGAGTTGTTTGACAATTTGATTGGAATAAAATATAGGGATAGACTAATGGTCCACAATTTGTGCAAAAATCAGACGGCAGTTATTCAAGAGTTATACATGAGAGAGGTTTTTCAACGAACGAAATCTGAGGAACAATCTTTTTCCAAAATATCTTGGAGTCACTTTAGATAGATCCCTGAGCTACAAAGAACACATCTCTAAGCTTTCCCACAAAGTCGCCGCAAGAAACAACATAATGCATAAGCTCAGTGGTACATCCTGGGGAGTCTCTGCTGACTGTTTACGCTTATCTGCCATCAGTCTTATCTTCTCGGCTGCTGAGTACTGTGCATCCGTCTGGTTGGAAAGCGTACATGTGAAGAAGGTAGACACAAAATTGAATGATACAATGCGTTGCATTACTGGTTCCATCAAATCAACTCCATATCACTGGTTACCCATGCTGAGTCACATCCCTCCGCCACATTTAAGGAGGAAGCAAGCTCTACTAAGGGAGGCTAAGAAAATCTTTGCATCACCCTCTTTGCCATTGCACCAAGAATTCTGCCATCCATTACATCAACGACTGCTATCAAGAAGACCAGTAAGTATCACTGCGGGGCAACTCATTGCTGCAGGATTTGGCCAAAATGAAAGCTGGAAGCATGAGTGGTCAACTAAAACATTGGGAACAAGTGCCCACCATCTTGATCCCACGAAGAAACCAAACGGTTTTGACTAACCGAGGAACTTCTGGTGCCGCATCAACAGGCTGAGGACTGGACATGGTTCCTGAAATAATTTCAGGTACAAGTGGGGTTGGATCAGCTCACCAATGTGTGAGTGTAACCTGGAAGAACAGGCGATCGAACATCTGGTCCAACGCTGTCCTCTTCATTCGTATCCTGGCATTCCTGACGATTTGTTCGCTCTTACACCCGATTTAACTGAATGGTTGAGAAGGATGGAATTTAAAGTTTGATTATACCTTGTTATGTATAATTGTATATTGTATAAATTACCATACGATTAAATAAACATGAGAGAGAAGCTGGTATTCAAAAAAGTGTAAGGCAAATCTGCAACTTATAATCCATACTATTCAATCTATACATTGAACAAATTAGAGAAAAAAATAAAGTAAGCGTCGTGATTCAATAATGGAATTTTCGCGAAAGAAATCAGAAACCCATTATTTGTTTTACATTTATTGAATTTCATAATGATTTCTTCACTCCAGATGGAGTCCATACTATTTAAAAAAGAATTCAAATCGTCTGCTGACTGGGCTAAGATTGCAATGTAATCAGAAAATCTCAGAGTTGAAATTATTTCTCTTTGAATCGCGAAAAGAAATCTGATGACATAAAGTAGGATAGATTTAGGTAATAGAAAGTCATTTTTGAAAGCCTTTGTCTGGAGAATGGCACTCTATGGAAGTGAAACTTGGACTATTGGCGCAGTAGAATTGAGTAGAATAGAAGTGTGAAATATGGTGTTACAGGAGAATGATAAAGGTAAGATGATTAGATAGAGTAACAAAATGAAGATGTAAGACAGGTGGGAGAGGAGAGATGTTTCTGGCGACTGCTAATGAAGTGAGGAGATAGATTGGAAGGACACATACTAACAAACCCAGTAATAGCAAATTTAATTATGGAAGGAAGAATGGAGGACAAGAACTGTACGGTTAGATCAAGGTTATAATATTGTATGTTAAACAGATTGCGTCGGATGTAAGGTGTGTAAGCTATGTAGAGATGAAATGACTGGCTCAGGACAAGGGTTAAGGACGGCTACATCAAATCAGTTAAAAGACTGAGGACTCAAACAACAATGTGATTTCCGAGGTAATGACGCAGACTTTCTGGGATGGTGGTAACGGTGGCTCTATGACATCCCAAATGGAATTACAATTGATAGTTTACTCGATATCTTCATCCTCCTTTACACGAATTGTCGATAACTCATAGTAATTATTATTTCCCGAACTAACTTTCTATCTACATTTATATTTTTTTCTCCAAGTCAAATTTTATAACTCTAAATTTTTGATATCTCGCAACTTTCTACCTTGATCGTTCAAGCCACCTATGGACCACGGTGCTAATGTTTTAACTGCTGTCTGGCACTTCTGGTGATTTTTGTGGATTGTTTGTCAACTGCTTTCGTGCTGAAATCTTGAGCCTTTCTCTTGGGCTAGCTTTCTTTCATTTTCTTGCTGAACTGTGTCATACGTTCCTCGGACCATTTCCTGGACCCATTGTGATGAACCACTGTAATGCATGTGAGGATAGGCCTGGTTTTAATTGTCAGACGGTAGCGACTGCTGTCATTTATTGTGTCTTGCTGAATATTACATTCAGCAAGATCCTTCTCAATTTGTTTGATCAACAGGGACCCAGTGGCTTTACCAATATTGGCTACCTTGAAGATTTTATACGACGGCCTGTGATGGTCCATTCTGTACAGGTGGCCGTAGAAAGCCAGGCGTCTCCTTCTGATGACATCTGTGAGGATTTCCTGGTGTTTGTAGAGTTTACAATTTGGTTTGTTTCATCGTCTTCCTTCTGCTAAGGTCCTTGGTCTCACTATTTTTCGCAAGAATTTCCTTCCCTGTGCCTCGAGGGCCCTCAGTGGGGTCTTCTTATTTAGAATCAGGCTCTCAGCTCCGTTGCGGATATTGATGGCCTGACTACTGCATTATAGTGTCTTAGTTTGGCATCCATCGACAGAATGTTTCGAAGCGTACAGTTTTCTGCAGGCATCTGTCTAGTTTGATCCTCCTTTGTTCGAGATCCATTATTTCACTGAGGTCTTCTGAGATGTATTTATTGATGTGTAACATCTTTCCGCTCGGTTGCTGGATATTTTTAATGTGTAACATCATTCCACTCGGTTGCTGTTTTTTTTTGTGTGGGGGTGATTTTGTAAAAAGGGACGGAAGTGGGACGGAAATGCAACGAAAACAATGAGCACGCGCAGTGGCGGAGATTGGTTCAACGACATACTGTCGGCCGTGTTGCTATGTGGAATGTAAATCACATACGGTTTGGAGGCGGCAATTTAGATATTCCTACAATAAATCATCTTCAACTTTTGTTCTTTGGTGTGAAAATATTCATTATATAATATTTGCTGAAAACAATTATGATTTATTAAATCTTACTTCTTTTGCTGTATTCTTATTTAATGTAAGCACTTGAGGTACTGTCGACCAAAATACAGCACTATTATATCATATTTGCTGAAAGAATTTGTCACTGGAGTTTTACAAGTAGTTATCGCAGAAATAATAGTAATGAGAACTTACCGATGGTAATAACATGAAGGGATCCTTCATGTTTGCTGGCACAAGGTAGCATTATGAGTTCATTCTTAAAAAAATGCGAGTAAGTAATATGGAATTATCCGAATAGCATGTCAGACGTTACACATCATATGCGGCTACTGTAAGGCTCGTAATTTTGTTTGTTTATTTATTTCATTATTTATTTATTTATTTATTTATTTATTTTACATACTTTTCCAAGTGAATTGACCACTGAGGATCACGCTACAGCTTTATTTCTTTTTCTTTTCCTTTGCCTGGAGTTCCCTCTGTCTCCAATATTCCTTTATGCGTTCACTGTCGTGCTTCCTTTGATCTTCTGTCCAAGTTCGTCCACTTCTCTTAGGTCTTCCTCCATCTTCAAACCCTTCCAGATTTTTCACTGTACTCTTAAATTCACTTCTTTCTAGCATTTGAGACTCTGTGTTGTTCAACTTTTCTTAATCTTTCCTAACTTCCTTAGTCCACGTTGGAGTAGCCTTTTTCTTCCAGTGATAGTCGAATATTTGTTTCGTTAATCTATGTTTGTGCATTCTGTATAGATGTCCGAGGAATGTCTCTGCATAGTCTCTGAGATTCTTTCCATGTTCTGTTTGACTTCTTTGTTGCTTCGCACCCATGCTATTTCATAAAATTCTCCTGTCGAGGACATCTAGTTTTTCGAGGCTATAATTCATCCATAGGCATTCACTGGCAAAGAGACATTCCGTTTTTACAACAGTGTTATAATGCATTATTTTGCTATTCCAAGAGATGCACTTCCTCTTGTAGATATTTTTGTTATTCCATATGCTGTTTCCATTTTGAGAATTCGAACTCCAACAGCTGCTTTTTCTAACCCATTGTCCTGTTTTTATTTATGAATTAAACTCGCTCCACATCACTTAGTATTTAGTTCGACCTAGAAGCTTTAATTATATCACAGGCACATAAACTTGTTCTTTCTCTGGAACATTTACGTATATTTACATGGCTACTTGTCTCATTCGAAGGTTCTAATTTGTGTTTTACATCAATAATTCTGCTGTTTCTTTAAACATATTGACCGTTTCCATTGAATCAGAACATATTTTATGTTATGAACAAAGACAGATGACGGAAATCATCATCAGTCATATACCAGGAATGTAAACTTCAGAAAGAGGAGAGGCTGTAATCCAGAAATGATCCTTAGAAGCTGGAGGAAAAGCTTATTTCATTGCATTTCTTTGCTGACAAGACATGACATGAAGAATGGGTGGCATCTAACTCATGATTACCGTTTTTACATGGTCTCAAAAAAGGATTACTTGTCAGGGTCACGGGCTTTGGGTTTTTACCAGCCACAGTGTTTGAAGCTAGTGGCTGATCTAACCACCTTGGTTTGTATGTCCTCAAGAAGTAGTAATAATTAAAATCAGTTACCAAAGTTCCATATTCACTCACCAGAGGAGCCACTACACACATAAATTGACCAAGATTACATCAGTATGTCCAACATTGTGTACACAACAGTTCTGCAGAACATATCCGTGTCTCGTTTCAAGATGAAAATCCTACATAAATGTACTCTGTTTATGATCCAATTCTTAATTAAACATATACGTTTTCACCAATATTTTACTCTATTCTTAATGCGTTTCATGTTCATGCTTCATTGCCATCAGAGCAAATAAATCCTTGCACTATTTACTGTTTATTATTATTATTATTATTATTACTATTGTTATTATTATTTTCGTTTCGGTCTAGGGACCACGAGCCAATTTCAATGCTTTGTCCTTTGTTGTTCCTTCTTCTTCCTCCAGTATTCCTTCATCATCTCACTATGTTTCATCTAACTTTTCTCGGACCATTTCGAGCCGGTTTTCTTTCCTTGGAATCCTTCAATTTTTAGCACTTTTTGCTTAAAAATATCTCTCTCTTGTGTATCGTCTTCTCTGATATTGTTTCTTTCCAAATCCTTTTTGACTTCTTGTGCCCAGGTTGTTGTTGACTTCTTGTTCCACAGGAATGTGAAGATCTGCTTGGTTAACCTACTGTCATCCATCCTGCACAAATGTCCAAAAAATAGCAATCTCCTCTTCCGTATTGTTTCTGATATGTTTTCAATTATTCCATATATATTTCATCATTACTTTTTAATTTTCAGAATTCTGCATTTTTTAAAGGACTGAGTATTTTGCGTTTCTACTACTTCTAATTTATCCAATTTGGAAGCTTGTAGTTTAACGTGACCGTTAATCTTGAGATCATGAGCCACGGGACCTCCTTTTTACGTGGAATCCGAACCACAGGACATGGCATTTCACTTCGAAAATCTCACATGCATTGACCGGGAATCGAACCCGGACCGCCTTGGTGAGAGGCATACAGCTAGACCGCTGAGCCACCACGCCCCTCTAATTTATCCAATTTGTAGTTTAGTACGAGACATTCACTCGCATACAGGCATTCCGGTTTGACTACGGTGGTGTAGTGCTGTATTTTAAGATATTTGGACAAACACATTTTGCTGTAGGTATTCCTAGTTATGCCATACGCTCTTTCCATCTTTCGTATTCTTTATTCTACAGCAGATTTTTCCAAACCATTTTCTTGAATAATTTCCCCGAAATATTTGAACTTCCTTACCCTCTTTATTCAACCAATTTCTGTTACCAGGATTTCTAGGGCATTTTTTTATGTTTGACATAAATTTGTTTTTTTTTTTCTACTGAAATTCTTAAACCTGTTTTGTTGGCTATCTCTTCGAAGAGATTGACCTGTATGTCTGCGTTTTCCAGATTTTCAGAAAGTATGGCAAAATCATCTTCAATTGCTAGGCAGTCTATTTCTATACCTCTGTTCTTTCTTCCCATTGTTATTTGTGATAACATATTATTATTATTATTATTTGTTCGCACTCATTTTATTGATATATTACAAGGTAATTATATTAGTTTCAGGGAACTTAGGCAGATTTTCTGAGTTTCAACTTAATAGTTGTTACCACAACCCCAGAAACGTCTGGAAATATCGGGTGGTTGAAATAATGACGGCTTTTTGCAGCACCTTGTTGAGATCGTCGTTCAGATCCAATTCCTTTACGCCATGGAGCAAAGTTCTCGGAATCACACCTGTGTTGAGAGGATGATGAGAATAGTTCGCACATGTTTCACATGCCTTTGCCGCTTGATCAGTTCCAACAAGTCACAGTATTTTCTGATTTTTGACGTGTTTAATTTCAAGTTTCTGCTGTTGGGGATTTCAACATCAATCAATGTCACTTATTTGGCTTTCTTATTAAGAACCACTGGATCCGGTCTATTGGGCGATACCGACTGTCAGAAAAGTGCCTTCCTGATACAGCATTTACTCAGATTTCTCAATCACACTTTATGTCTTATATTGGTAATACAGTACCCTCTTTTTCATAAAACTTTCAACGACAACTCCTTAATCATGATCTCAGCAAGAATTGTTTGTATTCGTGCCTAGAAAATGCTTGCTTACGGATGTCATTTGCTGTATGGCTGACTTAGGGAACCCATAATGGCACTTCATCTTCAATTACTAACCCCAAGCGTGCAGGTTCGCTCCTGGCCGTGGTAAGTAATTTTTGAAAGGCGGCAAAAATTACTACTCGCATGTCATACGATATTGGCATGTTAAGGAACCCATTTGATTTCAGTAGGCCGTATTCATAATGGCAAAATTAATTTTCGGGAGTTTTCGGCAAAACAAAGTTCCTCATTTCTCTACTAGAAAGCGCTATAGTGTTCAAGGAGTTTATATATCTAACCTCCTTGACTTTCATAATGCTTCAAGGAACAACGAAATTCGACATGCAAGCTACCCTCTGGGTGTCAAATAACAAAGCTTAAACCTGGCACCCGAGGCCATACGATATTATTATTATATTCAATTACAGGATTTTTCAAACAAACTCGAGAAATGATTAGCAAGAGGTGTGTGTTTTCTTGAAAATGTGTATAATTGTTGTACAATGTCTATGTCAGGCACTGTAATAATATTAAAATCGTTATTAGTTAGGCTCCTTTAGCTGAATGTTCCCCCTTAATGTGACTTCCAAACCATCTTCAATCCTTAGTGAAATAATATGTATGAGATGATTCTTCTTCTTGTCCGTTACACCCACTTCGGGGTACGATAGGTCAATCAGTGAATAGTGGGTCGTATTTTCCTGCCCTCCCAGTATTTTTGAAACCTTTCAGACATTGCCGTCCTCTCTTCTTAAGAAATTCTGTATATTCGTTTGGTCTCGACCATTTCCTGGAACCTCATCTTTTATCATTGGTTATATTCTTCGCGGATCCATCTGCAAGCATATCTTCTGTAATTTGGAAGTCTTGTAGATATTTTGCAGTTTCCTTAAATCAGTTCAGTTTGGTTTCCTTATTCCGAAAAAAGTCGAAGATTCTGATAGTTATCCTTTTCGGGTCCATTCTTAGGATGTGACCATAGATGTCAATCATCCATTTCTTCATTGTGTCGGCAATATTTACGGTTCTCCTATACAGGGTTTCATTGCTGATAGGTGAGAGTTCGTTATTATTGAATTTGATGTAGAAATTTTCGTGGTATTTTCCTTTCCTTGATCTCCAACGTTTCCATTGGGCCATACATAGTTATGGGGGACGTTTCCGCATCGTATAGGGATTCAGGCTTGACTACTGTATTATAATGCCTTATCTTGGTATTCTTGGAGAGTGATTTGTTTGTTAAAGGTGTCGTTTGTAAGTTGTAAAGCTGTTTCCATTTTGTTTCGTCTATTCTTCTTCTTCTTATTATGATTACTATTATTATTATTATTATTATTATTATTATTATTATTATTATTATTATTATTATTATTATTATTATTATTATGGGAATTAAGACTTTCACCAGATAAGGTCGCTGAGAGCGTTAAGGAGGCAACTCGTTCCACACTTACATCAGGAGAATGCTGGGATGGTTCCTTTCAAAACGTCCATGGCCGACTTCATTCCAAACTCCTATCCCTGATCCTTCCTTTATTAGACCCAATTGTGTGGTCGCCTGGGCGATTGGCCTATCACCATCCCCAGTTGTATTTGCTGACAATGTGTGTTCAGCCCTCAGACACCGTCTTTGTGACGGTAGAGGAATGATCCCTTGCAGATTCCTTGGGCGAAGCCGAGCTGGGAGGTTTAGCGGGTAAATAAAACGTTCTCGGTCAATTAGTTAAACTTCAGGCTAAGTAAACCACGTTCCAAACCTCTTGGCTTACCCACATATCGAACCCGGACCTCGGGTGGGGTAGCTATGACTACTGGCCACTGCGCCACGGGTGATCATATAATAAGGAGTAGGCATACAACTGTCTGGTTACACTGCCTTGTGTAACCCGAATGTCACTGTGCAATAACCAGTTAAGGCAGCTGAGTAACCTCCTCCCATGAATCTGAGATCTATTCGGGTTGGGTGACTTGCTCCGCCTTATTGGGATCTATACACGATACTTAACTGCTTCTCAAAGAGTCATGTTCCAATGCAGCAGCTCAAAACGGATCGTGGACAGTGTTACGGGTTAGAAAGGTCAAAGTGAAATTTGAAGAACATCGTTGCAGAATACATGTTGTTTCAGACACATTAGTTCTCCAATAATAAGGTTTAATTCTGCACATTCATGTCACAGTTACTATGATAGATATATGATGTACCGTGTAATGGATTATCCTGCTTTCAAATGTCAGACACCAACCCAACATACTCAGTGGGCACAGTGGAACTGTGACGAATTGAAATATCTGTAAATATCCTACCGTTCACGGTGGCCGAGAGAACTGACGTGCTAGCGCGTGGGTTCAAATTCCACCTCGGCCGTCCTCAAAATGGTTTTTGTGGATTCCCATTTTCACCATCAGGCAAATGCCGAGACGGTTATTTTCAACAGGTCCACGACCAAACTTCCTTCCAAAATCCCTTCGTTGACTCTTCCCTAATTAGCGGTCACCTGGGCGATTGGCCAGTCACCAACCCCAGTTGTATCTTTTTAATAGTGTGTTCAGCTCCCAGACACTGTCCGTATGACGGTAGAGGAATGATCCTTCGCAGAATCCGTAGGTGAAGACGAACTGGGAGGATAAGCGATAAAAAGCATAATACCAGGTGAATCAGTTGCCCCTGATAATATTGTTTTATGCAGCCCAACGAACGAGAGTTGTCAGGTAGTTCGATATTTCTCTGCTTACTTAGCGTATGGTACAAATGCACTGCAAGCATTTCCCGCAAATGATATCGACCTTCCTGATAACAACGCTAGTTGGGGTGCATTGAACAATATTGTTAGGGGCTGCTGATTCACCTGGTACGTCCTTTTGTCACCATGTAACAATACCGTAACAATACTTATATTATATACATTTTAATTTGAGAATGCTATGCCTTAGTCTGGTCTGAAAAACTCTGTTTGCGAACAAGTGGGCTGTATGATTCCCTTTTAGCAGTTAGCACTACGGCCTCTTCTGTTTCTACCCCTCTCACCTTGAAATCGTTGAACACTGAGTCTAACCATTGACATCTAGTTCTACCTCTGCTTCTCTTACTCTCTACAGCCAAGCTCAATAACATCTTAGGTAACTTCTCCTCCTCCATTCATATCTCATGACTAGGGACCGGATCTTTTTTTTTAAATTGTCATTTTAGCTTTTCTAAAACATAATATAGACTAGTTTATTTTTAGGTTTTAATATATATAATATGTTTTAAAGAGATTTTCATTTTGAAAATGTAGCAAAATTTGACAAACTGCACAAATTACATTATTTAAATTATTCATGGTGGTTCCATATTGATATGCTAAAATAGTTATTGAAAATAATTATACACCCGCCTGAATCAATACTATAAAGACATTAATTATTAAACTTGTTCTTAGTACATGAAACATTGACTTAACCTCAAACATATACATTGAGTTAACCTCTTTACCAAGAGATGTATTTTCCACCACGTTGTGTACTTGATGCCGCTTTGATTAGCTTATGGATCTTTAAGCATAAAGGCTTCTTCATTAATTATACACGGATTGGTGAAGTACTGACATTCCAAGTCTGTCACCTCAAGCTTTTGACCTTCTCAATACGGAACTGTGAATGTAGTGTCTACTGTTTGTCTTACATCTTCATTAGCACCTGGAGGCTGATCACCGCCAACAACTACATTTCATTTCATTCTAATTTTCACAACCTAAATATATGGTGCACCATATTAGGTTTAATAACCTTTCATATTACAGTGTTACGCTTTATTTTGTTTTCAATATGCTATTAGCTGATGAAGGGGATAAAATTTGATTAATCCCCGAAACATGTACTAAGAACAAGTTTAATAATTATTTTATAGTATTGATTCAGGCGGGTGTATAATTCTTTTTAATAAAGTGCACAAAACTTGAAATTAATGCCTAAATGTTAGTAGAAAATCTGATTTCAACGAGAGTGTAAATATTCTACAAAATGATACGGCATCAAATTATCACCGAGAACTTCACTCTTTTTTGGCAATATTTGCTTTCCTTAAATATGTTAATTATTCAAATTCAATAAAACCAAGGATGTCACAGGGGATTTTCACACTCTGGCCCAGTTAATTAACTTTGTCTATTTAGAATATAGGGATCTTAGAAACGAGAACAGATTCATCCCAACTTTCCTTACAGTAAATAACTAAACAAAAAGATATAAGCTGAAAAGTGCTCTAAGAATTTGAATTCTATGACTGGTAGGAATTTTCTCATTCAACTAGAGCTAGGAATAAAAACTGTCATGTGGTTTACTTAAAAAAAAAAGGACTGAAAATTCAAATATACTACAATAAATGGAACAAAACTGCAATGAGGTACTTTTAGGTACTCGCATATCATTTAGGGTTCTCTATGTACTACACAATTCACGAATATGGCTCTTTTGAGTGTGATTTAGAAATGTATTAAACTATTCTTTTATTGAGAAGTAAGTAAAAAATTGGTAAAACCTAATAATCTGGTCCCTACTCATGACCCCGCCATTTGAATCTTTAGATTCGAAGAAATTCATGTAGTGTGTTAATTTCCAACTTTGCCTTTATTTGTTCATTGAATCGCATATCTTCCCACCTCGGTTTCACCCATTCTGATGATGATGATGATAATTGTTGTTTTAAGGGGCCTAACATTTAGGTTATCGGCTCCTAATGATTTGGGTGATCGTGAAAGATGAGATGAGAATGTAATGAACCCTATAACTAATACTAACTACAGACTTACAAACTAGAAGAAGAAATGGTAAACAAATAAAGAATAAGGCAAACAATGGTCAGGAGGAAAAGAAATGTCCTCAACCCTCGAAGAATGAGGATTGAGGGACTTGGAAGGAATGAGAACCAGAGGAGGCAGATAGGAAAGGGAAAGAGGAGAGGGTCCGCCCAAGAGGCACTGTAAAAAGGGGAAACAATCCGGACCCAGCTCAGGAATCCTTCGGGGTTGCCAACTCCCGAACTCACCAGTCGTGAGCCCTTGATGGTGTAGCACTATCCAGGGTGCACAAGAAGTGGTGGGGCTACACACACCCTGCCTCCTTAAGGGCCTTGAGCAGAAGGCAGGAGATAGGAAGAGAACACAAGAGGTCTGACCCCCTCGAAGAATGAGGGATCAAAAAAGATGAGACAAGGGCCAATTAAGGCGGGAAAGTAAAAGACTCCCTAGGCCTCGGATACCCTAATACCGTCGGGGTCGGAAAAGAACAAGAGTTGACCAAGGGAAAGATGACAGAGAGGAGCCCGGCACAAGTAAGTGGAAGCAATGCCGAACTCAGCTGGGGTCCCGTGGTCGCCAACCCACGTCCCACAAGCCGTGGGCCCCTGGGGGTTCACCCATTCTATCTATCAATCCATTTATCTAATATTTATTTATTAACTACCTAATTTATTTATTTAGTAACTCAGTTGTTTATTTCTTCTTTATTCGTTTCACCCAGGTTTGGGGTACATTATCCATCACTTTTTAATATTCTTGTAGCCCAGTATTGCCTCATCTTGCCTTCCTTTCTTCATCAAATATTTGGCTCTTTCTCATGGGTTTGACTTTGACTTGGAACCGTTGTTTCTTGTCCCCGGTTATGGTTTTAGCTGTTTTGTCAATGAGCATATTTTCTGTGCTTTGGAGTTGCATTAAGTCTTTCTCCGTTTCTTTAAACGAAAGTGGTTTGGTTCTTTTGTTACAGAAGTACTCAAAAGATTTTTTTGGTTAGCCTATTTAAATTCATTCTGGGGTTGTGTCCATAAATATCAATTCTTCTATTTTTGATTCCGTCTGGCAAGTGGTTTACTTTCTGATCTGGATTAATTTCTTGTTACAGAATTGGGGGCCCAAGATTTTTCGTGATATCTCATTTATTAACTATTTAATGAATAAATAATTTATTTATATGTTTATATACTGATTTATGTATCTATTTATTCATTTATTTACTTATTCCCCCTCCAATTGGAGCAACGTGTGGTCAGCGCATCGGATCCCCTCGGCCGTTAATCTTGGTTTTCGTGATCTGGGCACTGCCTCACTGTCAGATAGCTACTCAATTGCCCTCACGAGGCTGAGTTCACCGTCTTCCAGCCCTCACACCTGTTTCTAAAATACCTGGAACCGGGAATCGAACCTGGGACCTTCGGGTGAGAGGCAGACGCGCTATTTATTAATTTATTCTTTGTTTATTTCGTTATTTATTTATTCATTAATTAATTAATTAATTAATTAATTAATTAATTTAGCGGCTTCGGTGGTGTAGATGGTGGCATGCTGAACTGCTATGCCCAAGGTCGCGGGTTCAAACCTGGCCCAAGTCGTTGGATTTTTAAGAGCGTTAATATCCTTCAGTGTACCTTCCTTTGTAGAGGAAGTAAAGCCCATGTCATGGATTTATGGCATGAAAAAGAACCTACTACTGAAGCTAAATTTGTAGGTTATTTAGTTTATAAACGCTCTATCAGTTCCAACGTTTGCCGCTGGGTGTTGACAGTGGCATCTGGTAACAATAGTTGGAACTACTTGAAATTGAACTTTCATTCATCTTCATCTCTTATTAACTCCTCTTGTGAGGTTGGCGACATGGAGGGCATCTGGCCGTAGAATCTATCATCCACGTGGGATTCATCGCATCTCATCCCCGACCCCGTTGGAAACAGGATAAATAAGGGGTAGATATATTTATTTTTATTTGTTTATTTTAATGTTTATGTTTTATTTCTTCTTCTTCTTCTTCTTTTCGAATCACCCACTTTGGGGTATGTCAGATCAATCACTTCTTAGATGCTTGTGCTCTCCTTTTCTCCCAATACTTCTTCATTCTATCTGATCTCTTCTTTCTTTGCTCTTGTGATATCTGCATCGGTTTTCTGGGCTTGGAACTTCTTGGTGTTATCTTTGGTCACGGTTTTGGCTGTACCGTTCGTCAACATGATTTCAGTAATCTGGAGCTCTCGCAGATCCATTATTTATTTATTTATTTATTTATTTATTTATTTATTTATTTCGCCCTCTGAACTATTGTATATATCGAACGTGACTGACTTACTTGTCATACCAGGTCATCACTACCAGAGTCAAGGTTAGTGCAGTGTCAAGGGAATTCCTCGGAGTTGACGGGCTGATAGCTGTGAGTGAATATGCTAATAAACAGGGACTGCTGTAGGCGGAAGACTTTCTTTGGTGTGTCTGAAGGCGCGGTACACAGAAATAGAGTAACCCAGTTCTAAACCGGTCACAGCTTCAGTAAGCTTCAAGGTAATCATATGTGTCAAACTGTTGGCAAATGACACGACTTCCAAATCACCAAGTAATTTAAAATGTGATTTATTACGCTACAATTTGTGCCGTATAACTTGTAAGTGGCGTACTTTAGACGAGAAAATTACTCTAACAACGTGATACAGCAGTTTGAGAAGGGAACAGTCCTTATCCCTTGAATATCTCACTTTTGACACATTCAGATCTGGTAGTGGCATTAATTATTTTATGTTCGACCCTGACTATTATAGGCTATATCTGAAAACTGTATCATAATGATGGTCATTATAACACTATTTTTCATTATGAAACAGTTTATCCCACCAATAACAGCTCAATTGTTTGACCAATTAGATAAGGATACCTTCGCGCATGCGCTCAAAAACCAACATGTCTATATAAATTACCGAAAGTGCACCGTCCATACGTTCGCGTAAATAAACTGGTGAATATGAGACATTGTACCTTAATATTCCCTAATCCAATTTCTACACAGCGGGTTGTTTTCAAACGATTTCGGTGACATTTTTACTGAATACTGGTCTCAATCTGCACATATGGCATTGAAGCCCACAGAGCGCATGCATCGGTCGGTCAGAGAGCTTGGAAATCAGAGATATCCTACCCTGCGCAGCACCCGATCACAAAATTCTAGTGACAATCTCAACAGATATTTATGAATATTTATGTTAAAACATATAATAAAGTTATAATTATCGTCGAACATAAACAGTCGTATGCAACTCGCCTGTAATGGTAATTAAGACACTCGTATGGAAATTATAAAACTCGCATACGCTCGTTTTATAAAGATACTCGTGTCTTAATTATAGCCATTATAGGCTCGTTGCATAATGTACTATTATAGGTCCAATTAATTAATTAATCAATTAAACCATTCATTAATTTACGCTCATTCATTTGGCGGCTTTGGTGGCGTAGTTGGTACCATGCTGAGCTTCTATACCCAGGATTGCGTATTCAAACCCTGCTGAAGTTGTCGAGTTTTTAAAAGCGTTAAATATCCCTCAGTAGGCTATGCCTTCCTTTGGAGGGGAAGTAAAGCCAGCAGTCCCATGTCATAGATGTTTGGCATGAAGAAGAACCTTCCACTAACTACACTTGAGGAAGCTAAAATTTGTAGGTTAGTTTGATAACGCTATGATGAACCCATGTGCCATAGGGTCCAATGAGGGCGAATCCATACATTTGGGGAAGAAATGAAAGAAACGTATAGTTTCTAATGTAACTTAAAGAAAGATCCAGCTAAGATGCTAGCCTAATATGGTGCAAGAGGCGAGGACCAGGTGTTCGTGAGATGAGATCATCCCTCTTGACATTCAGAAGGGAGCGAGTCATGAGTATTAATAACCGAGTGGAAATTTCCCAGGATTAAACAAGGAAGCCTGACTCGGAAATCGACCTTACGTTGCTGGAAATTGACAACACCGCTTATGCGCCAGAAGAGGAATAATTAAATTTAACCCGTTTACAAGTATAATAATGAGTAAACAAGTACAGTACAGTGAATCATTTCGAATGAGAGATTTTTTAGTAAAGAGAAACCATTTAATAATTGCGCAGGAGAAAACTGCAAACGCAAGACGACGTCATCGGGGAATTACCAAGGCCTGTGTGGAGGGGAGAAAGTAAAAGAAATGCAACACCCACACAATTGAGGACGAGAAATTAATTAATATCTCCGAATTGCACGATCGATTCTTAGGGGCAATGAGATTATTTGACATTGAGAAGACGAGCTTTCGGAAGGTATAATTTTTATATTTGTGCCACCATTATTTTAGAAATTGGTCACAGAAAGGACTAGAGTCTTATTTTTTTGTAGTGAAATAGTATAAAGCTTCGGGCTTCACCAAGCCAATCATGCAGTTATTCTGACAACCCGTGAGGGTGTTACTACGCATGCAGTCATTCCGACAGTCCGTGAGGGGCGTAAGACTACATCACAGCACATCAGTATCCAGACAGCCGTGTGGGGCGTCACTCTGCGTCACATCGAAGAAAGTTACTAGTACTCCTTGAGGGGAGAAACGCTGTGTTACACCGCAGAAGTAATATCCGATAGCCATAGGCGTCGCAGTATTAACAACTTGCTTGCCTCCATAAGGAGTGGTAAAGAAGAAATTTAAAGTATCGCCGTATTGAAAGATTAGGAAAATCCTAGTTACAGGATTTAGTCCCGACAGTATACAAGTTATAGTGAAAGTTCGTAAGATATAGTCAGAGCAGGCTGCGAACGTCGGACTTAAAGGCGATAGGTCGTTAAATAGACGAACGAATATATCATAACGGACGGAAGTACCGTACCAGAAAGATAAACTGTTATCTAAATTAAAGAACCCAAAAAGGGAAGAACAGAATAAGGTTCGGAACGTATTTCAGAAACGTAGGAGTGCTAGAACCGATGAAATAAAGAAGATCGGAGAATATAAACATTATCTCCAGAAAGCAGGCGAACTATTCTAAAAGTACTAGACTCGAGAAGTACTAGCTGCTATAAACTAAATCTATAGGTCATTGAGGAGACCTCGATCTGAATAGACTTTCGCTAGGATCGATAGACAGATCTACAAAGAAGCCGTTCAAGCTAGATAAATAGCCGGTCATCCAGGATAGGAGTAGAAGAATTTGGATTCCAGGGAACAGTAGATGTTTCGAGACTTTCGTATTCTGCAGGATAGGAAGCCGACATTGAATAAATTTCACCCTTGGAAACGGGAAATTAAGAAGGTCACGTGTGATAGGCTCAGAAATACGGCCTAGTGATCAAGAATTGTGAAGTGTAAATTTATCAAGATTGTGTGTTAGATTAATATTTTTAGTGTTTATTATGTGTTCAAAAGGGACACATCAGTGTATCAAAATGTCGTCAATGTTAAGTGCCTTAAATGTATGTCAAGAAGTGTTTGTACAGAAGATGAATTCCTTTAATATGGAGTAAGAGTTCAAAGTGGGCCAAAATGAAACACCGCACAAGAATAAAGATCATGGGACGATCTTAAAAACATGTGAGTACTGAATTTCATTCTATTTTGGTGTCAGGAATTGGTTGTGTACAAATCCACCGGAGTTTTTGAGTAAAAGGGATGTGTTTTAAGAAATAAATACTGAATAAACAAGAACGCGGTCTGAACAATAATAGAAATTTGAGAAATTATAAATAATTATGTAAAGAATAAATCCCGTAGAGGAAATATGTGAATAAAATGTTAATGTATTTAACGAATGTCATAAGAGCAAGCGAAATATCAGTAATTATCATGAAAGATATTTAAATAAAGTAAAGTTGAGATATGAAAGAAATAGCTTTTGAGCTTGTGTAAAGAATAAAGATAATACTAATAATTAAGTATGGAAATCTATATATATAAAGCACAAAGTTTGTCTGTCTGTCTGTCTGTCTGTCTGTCTGTCTGTTATGTATACAAATCTACACCGTTTCACCGATCTGAACCAAAATTTGTATACTTACCCTTTGGAACCCTGCGGGTAACCCCGTCAACATTAAATTTCGGACAGACCACCCCATGCCCTGCATTTAGGCCCTTTGGTCCAAATCCACACCGTTTCACCGATCTCAACCAAAATTTGTATATTTACCCTTTGGAACCCTGCGAGTACCACTGACCACTTAAAATTTCGGACAGACAACCCCATTCCCTGCATTTAGGCCCTTTTGCACAAACCTACACCGTTTCACCGATCTGAACCAAAAGTTGTATATTTAACCTTTGGAACCCTGCGAGTAACACTGTCCACTTGAAATTTCGGACAGACCACCCCATTCCCTGCATTTAGGCCCTTTGGTCCAAATCCACACCGTTTCACCGATCTCAACCAAAATTTGTATATTTACCCTTTGGAACCCTGCGAGTACCACTGACCACTTAAAATTTCGGACAGACCACCCCATTCCCTGCATTTAGGCCCTTTGGTCCAAATCTACACCGTTTCACCGATCAGAACCAAAATTCGTATTCTTACCCTCTGGTGCCCTGCGAGTAACACTGTCTGCTTGAAATTGCGGACAGACCACTCCATTCCCTGCATTTAGGCCCTTTGGCCCAAATCTATACCGTTTCACCGATCTCAACCAAAATTTGTATATTTACCCTATGGAACACTGCGACTAACACTATCTGCTCGAAATTTCGGACAGACCACGCCATTCCCTGCATTTAGGCCCTTTTTGCACAAATCTACACCGTTTCACCGATCTGAACCAAAATGTGTATACTTACCCTTTGGAACCCTGCGAGTAACACTGTCTGCTTGAAATTGCGGACAGACCACTCCATTCCCTGCATTTAGGCCCTTTGGCCCAAATCTACACCGTTCCACCGATCTCAACCAAAATTTGTATATTTGCCCTTTGGAACACTGCGACTAACACTGTCTGCTTGAAATTGCGGAGAGGCTACTCCATCCCATGCATTTAGGCCCTTTGGCACAAATCTACACCGTTTCACCGATCTGAACCAAACTTTGTATACTTACCCTTTGGAACCCTGCGAGTAACACTGTCCACTTAAAATTTCGGACAGACCACCCCATTCCCTGCATTTAGGCACTTTGGCACAAATATACACCGTTTCACCGATCAGAACCAATATTCGTAAACTTACCCTTTGGTACCCAGCGAGTAACACTGTCTGCTTGAAATTGCGGATAGACCACTCCATTCCCTGCATTTAGGCCCTTTGTCCCAAATCTACACCGTTTCACCGATCTCAACCAAAATTTGTATATTTACCCTTTGGAACACTGCGACTAACACTGTCTGCTTGAAATTGCGGCGAGGCCACTCCATCCCTTGCATTTAGGCTGTTTGGCACAAATCTACACCGTTTCACCGATCTGACCCCAATTTTATATACTTACCCGTAGAACCCGACAAGTAACACTGTTCACTTTAAATTTCGGACAGACCACACTATTCCCTGCTTTTTGGCCCTTTGGCAGAAAACTACACCGTTTCACCGATCTCAACCAGATTTTACATAATTACCCTTTGGAACTCGACGAGTAACACTGTCCACTCTAAATTTCGGACAGACCACTCCATTCCACGCATTTAGGCCCTTTGGCACAAATCTACATCGTTCACCGATCGAAAACAAAATGTGTATACTTACCCTTTGGAACCCGATGAGTAACACTGTCCACTTTAAAATTTGGACAGGCCACTCCATTCCCTGCATTTTGACCCTTGGCACAAAACTACACCGTTTCACCGATCTCAACCAGATTTTACATAATTACCGTTTGGAACTCGACGAGTAACACTGTCCACTCGAAATTTCGGACAGACCACTCCATTTCCCGCATTAAGGCCCTTTGGTACAAATCTACATCGTTCACCGATCGAAAACAAAGTGTGTATACTTACCCTTTGGAACCCGATGCGTAACACTGTCCACTTGAAATTTCTGACATACCACTCCATTCCCTGCATGTAGCTCAGGAATTCCTCGGGGTTGCCAGCTTCCTAACTCACCAGTCATGAGCCCTTGAGGGTGTACCAGAAGTGGTGGGTCTACACACACCCTGCGACAACGCGGTCATGTAGCCCCGTGTACTTTGGGTGTGTGTAGAATCTGTCTGATAACCGGTGTTAATTGTGATGACTGTATTAGTGTGTGTTATCTGTTTTTTAATTTAAGTACAAACTGCAACTTAGAATTCTTCAAATAGTTCGTAATTTTGCCGCCAAGCGCTACCGTCAACGACTACTAGGCCAAGTTCGGAACTTAGCTACTAGACGCCACTGCAGTCGGCTCTTGGCAACGGACGTAGACATCTATGAGCGTTGTTTACCTATCCAATTTAGCTTCACACAGGTGTAATTAGTGGAAGGTTCAATAACATGCCATAAATCTGACATGGGACCGCCGGCTTTACTTCCCCTCCGAAGAAAGGCATACTGACGGATTTTTAACGCTCTTAAAATATCCGACGTCTTCGGCCGGGTTTGAACCCGCTATCTTGGGCATAGAAGCTCAGCATGCTACCAAATACGCCACCGAAGCCGCCATATAGTTATTTTTATTACAGTACATTGTGTACATTATACGTTGAAGTGTCAATTCAATACCGGTAGTAGTTTCCCTTATCATCCTCATCATAAGAGCAAATGACCTACAGTAGATGTTACGCCCATTACACCATTAATCACCACACACAATAAGTCTTCATCGCCTGTGAATTTTGAAATATGTATTTCTATTACGGTAGTTTGTAAGTTTGACGTGCCAATTCAACAGTAGTTTTTATTAACATCCATATCAAAAGGGCAAATGAACTAGATATTACTCCCTCATTGTCTTTGGGGGCAAATGACTTAGATTTTAAGTCCATTATATTTCTAAGGAGACCTTAAAACATTATCATCATTCCACCGGGCGAAGCCGGGTACTACTGCTAGTATTAAATAAAGATCAAATAAATTGATGTGAACATAAGAGCGTTAAAGCCTTAATGTATGTGTAAGATATGATGTTCAAGGGAATGTTTTAAAAGGGAGCGATTTATCGGCAACGGAAAAGATTAATATAAGAATTAAAAATAATATGAATTGTTACTAATGAGATTTATCAGTTCTTGGGAAGACATTTCGGCTTAAAATAATGCATAGCGCAAAGGAACGCAAATAATATTAAAATGTCACGCTAGGAAAGCGTAGAAGTTAAAATACTTGGTAAATTACTTATGGAGGGTAGTTGATTGTAGTGAATTGATAATTGTATAAGTCCTCTATTTGTGACGTAGTATCACGAGGCATTGTGTATGTATTAAAAGGGAGCTAATGTATGGTATTATTGAGCGTATGTCATGTAGGCCACGGCCGACTTTAAATCGCGTCTTGTATAAGTCCTTTATAAGGGAATGGTTCCCGAGGCATGTGAAGAGATTCGAACTCAGAATCCTCTTATGATAAAAGCCCCTTAATTCTTCGTTGTCGAATGTGTATTAATCTTCCCCAATCAATGAGGACCCTCTCATAATTAATAAATGCCAAGGTTACGAAAGTGGTCTATGAACCAAAGAATATTTGTTTGAATGGATACAGAACAGTAAAAGCCCGGTCTCTCCCCAGGACTGAGTATAATGTGAAGGTTTGTTTTGAAAGCCTTGGAAAGGAGCTGCTAACGTGGGTTAGACAGAGAGTCGCCCGTCACCCTCCGTGTCATAAATCGCGCCCGAGTATAATGGCCTGGCTCTCTTAGATTAAGGGTGGGCCGGAACCGTCTCGTAAGATGTAGTAAAGACACCGTGAGTGTTTAAAGTTGTTAACGACCCGGGAGTTGAACCGAGGTCCTTGTAGACTGATATTTTCGTTTGCATGTTCAGATCGTAGTTTCTTATGTGATAATGGTCTTATAAGACATAAGAGATAAATAATAATCCATATTGTAATGATGTATGGAAGTAGGATTCTACGAGTTAATTGAAGGCAACTAAGTTTCGGGAGTAACTATAGTTTTTTGACTGTGTCAAGTATCTTCACGCTCTGGAGTGCACAAGTGATTTCCTGATTACCTTAATATATTTGTGAAAATAAAGAGAGATGATAACAGCTGAATGTGTGAACATGCCCAAAATATTGAGTTAGATAATTAACATAAGATTTTAAATGTAATTATACATTTGTTTTTGAGAATTAAGAAAATATGAAAGAAGTATTTGAGGTGTACAAGAATGACACCATTATTATGTAAAGCATGGAGCCAAAAGAGCTCGGAGTTATATAAAACTTACAGTTGATGCTTTATGGAAGTAAGACTAAGTAGGAATTGTTGGTTTATGTGGAAACCATATGTTTAAATACAATATTTGTTTTATTATATTTGTGATTCCTTGTTCATTTGGAACAAGTAGATGATTATGGGTCAGTAATTAAATTGTTATAGTGTTTGTAGCGCCATTAATTTTATTAATTAAATGTGTTAAAATAGGAGTTGATTTTTGTTGTTATTTTTGCAAGTGTATCCTCTAATTAATCCAAAATATGTGAGTCACAGAGTGGGGGAACTTACCTCTGCCCCGAAAATTCCGAATTGAGCTACGCTGGTATACTGTGATTGGCATATTTCTTGCTAAAAGGGCACATGGGGGCATATAAGTAATGTGCTGGATTAATAACTAGAGGAACACTTAAGACGGTCATATCATGTAAAGTAAAGTAATGATAGGAGTAGCTACAACATAAAATATTAACTGACCGCATGGGTCCCTGGAAACTCATACCGAGCAGCCCTGAATTATATTATCAACCCCCCCCCTAGCAAATATTAGATTTTGGCGCCCAGTACGCAGGGATGAGTTTTCCTAGGGAAAACCCGAGTCTTTCTCGAAAAATCAAAGTTTTTCATTTTTTGAAAAAAATGGTTTTTCGAAATTTTGAATTTTAAATACTTCCATAAAAGTTTATGAAATTGAATAAAAGTATCAAAAGGGTACGTTGTAGTAAATACCCGTACCAAAGTAAAGTTTTAAAGAAATTGGGACACACTGATTCAGAGTATCATCTCTCAAGCATGTACTAGTGTGGTGGCATTAGTGGCCCACTGTATTCTCATAAGATGGCATTGAGTGAAGAAGTGCAACGGCTCTTGGAGGCCATAAACAATAAGTTGGATAGCCAACAGACTGAAAATAAAGAAAGGTTAGGATCCATAACTGAAAGTTTAGAGTCACTAAAAACTAACGGTGATAATATGGGCACTAAATTAGAAGCTATCGAAGTTAAAAGTGATAATATGGGAACTAAATTAGAAACTATCGAAGCTAACTGTGTAGATATGAACAATGAAGTAAAGGCTGAGATAGATAAAATAAATAACAAGTTCCAAGGTTTTGACACTACGTTTGGGGACAAGTTAACTGAGTTAAAAGGGGAAATCGCCAGTGAGATTAAAAAGGAAAATGAAGAATTTCATTTAGGATTGCAAGCCAAATTAGATACTTTGAACAAAAGTATGGGAGAATCCCAAACTAGGTGTCAAGAAAATTTTGAGAATTTGGAAACTAGATTAATTAACATAGAAACAAAGGGTGATGCATGTGAAAAGAAACTTGTAACCCAGATCCAAGGTGTGCAGACAAAATTGACAGCTCAGATAGAATTTAACAAGAATATTTGTGAACGTTCCCGGGATGAGATAAAAGAAAGTTTTAAGAAATTAGGAGAAGAATTTAAAGGGGTAAAGGACAAAGTAGGAGACCTCGAGGGAAAAGTCGAGAAGGTCCAGGCAGAAATAATCGATGTTAAGAAGCAAAGTAAGGCCGATGCAAGTAAAAGGGAATTGCAATTTAACGTATTCACGGGACAGGTGGACGAATGGTTGAGGAAGCATGAGGGGGATATTACCACGAAGTTAGGTGAATACGAAGGGGATCTTAAGGGTGAAAGTATGCAACAAAAAAGGATCGTGATGAACAACTCGTGAAAATAGAGAGGATAGATAAAGGGGTTACTGGAATACAGGAAACTGTAATAGGATTAACAAAACAAATGGGAGACACCAAGGGAGATATAGATAAGGTTATGACTGACATAACAAGTATATTCGAGGAACAAGGAAAGGCTCGAGAGGATATGAACAAGATCCAGGACAAAGTCGATAAAGGACGAAAAGAAGTGGAGAAGAAGATAAAGGAAATACGAGAAGACCTAGATACCAGAGGTGACGTGAAACTAGAAATTATAGACCAACAGGCCAAGGTCATTAAGAAAGAGGTAGAAGACCAACTAAATGAGTTCAGGGATAGCTTCAGGGATGAGAAATTCCAACTCAAAAAGGTAGAGGAAGATATTAAAAGGAATCAAGAAAGAATTCAGAATGAATTAAGATCCCGATTGGAGAGGACTGAACATAAAAATAGTCAAATGGAAATCCAACTCATGGCTAATGAAGAAAGTGCCCGAAGGGAAAGGAAGTTAGAATTCGAGAATCAGGAGGAGTTTCCAAAGACAGGATGGGTAGATTCCCGTGAACAAGGCACAGATACGGAGAGGGACTTAGGAGGGGAGAGCCCTTATAAGAACCCAGGATATCCGATGGCGATGTCAACCCCGTACATGAATCAGACAAATGGCCAGATAATAAACATTATTAAATCCAATGAGGACAGACCAGTAACGTTTACGGGTAATAACATGTCTATTACTCCAAAATACTGGCTAAAGGAAGTTGCAGAGTATTTAAACGAAATGAAGGTTCCTCAGGATCGGAGACTGAGAGCTATTGAAAAGCTGTTGGCAGGTGATTGTCTCACCTGGTTCAGAAGCTTCAGATACACCTTTGATACGGTGGAGGGCTTTAGGGAAGCATTTTTAAAACGATATTGGGCAGCAGACGTCCAAGAGAATTTAAGGCTAGATCTGTACTCTAGGAAGTACAGCACCAATGCACCAACTAAGTACTCGGAATTTTTCACCGCTCAGCTGTGTAAATTCCGCGAACTGGATATTGCTCCGGCAGAAAACGACCTGTGTGCCGCCATTGCAAGACAACTTCCGTATGAGATTCAGAGGCTGTTAATCTCATCCAAAGCCAGAAGTGCTGTGGAAGTGGAGAGTGTATTACGTCAGTTAGATATGACGACTTCGCACGTAACTCCTCGGCATCAAAGACAAACTGAGCAAGTACATATGGCCAGCAGTCAGGAAACTGGAGAAAAACCAGCGACCAGGAATCAGTCCACCAGCACGGATACCCAAGGACTAGGTCGAGAGTATGGGCACCAGGAGCCTAGAAGGATACAGCCATACTACAGAGGAGGATATCGAGGAAGAAATCCTAGGAGTTCAGGTTAGAGGCAACAAGAGAGCCGACCCTATAACAATAACCATCAAAGGCAAGACAACAGAAAGAAATGGGAGAATTATCCCAGAAGGAATGTAAGGCCAGAGGATAGGGATGATGAATATCGGGCCGAAATAGAAGAAAGATATCAGGAAAGTCTTCGTTATATGAACGAACGACCAGATGAACCTGATAGGCAGAAAGTCCGTTGGAGTGAGGCAATTAAGAACCGGAAATCACCCGACCGACTAGACGGAGCTCAAAGCTTGGAACTACAAGCTCAGTTAAAGAATGAGGGAAAAGGGAGCCCTCAGGATAAAAAAAAACTCCAAATTTAAATTGTCAAAAGTGGAAACATACCAGGAGCTGGGAGGAGGTAGAAATTGTGAATTGGATAGCAAGACCAGATGAGCTAATTAACGAGGAGGTGGAAGGAATCCCACCTGTTAAAAGAGAACTACCTATAATTATGCTTAGGATAGAAGGATTACTGGTCAGAGCATTGATTGATCCCGGATCCACAATAAGTTTAATTACACAAACCCTTCTAAATGAATTGGAAACAAGGTGCCGAGTATTAAAGATTCCCACATCAAGTGTAAAGATTAAGGGGATTATCCCTGAAAAATCTCTAACATGCAAATTTCAGGTATACATTGATCTGATCATGGGTAACGCTGAAATTTCGCAGTGCTTTTTGCTGGTAAATCAATTACCGTATAATGTCATATTAGGTATTGATTTTATCCGTGAGAACAAGGTCATCATAGACCTAGCGCAAAACTGCATTAGAGTTCAAAGAGAGGATGTGGATGAGCAAAACATTAACCTACAGGAACAGGATGCGAAAATAGGAGAACAGGTATGGCATATGGAAGAAGTGAGTGAGGAAGATTATAAGGACATAGAAAGGATATTTGAAGTCCTCAACATAGAACTCGAAGATAATTTGGAAACTGAGTTCGAGACCAACCTGTCAGGAAAAGTGGAGGAAGCTAAAGTCAACCTCGGAAATAAGGAACAGTTAAAGAAATTATTATTGAATTATAGGGACGTATTTGATTCCAAGCCAGGGAAGATTGAAAATTTTAAATACGCGTTCCAGGTAAATGATTGGGCACCGTTCAAACAAAAACCATACCCGGTTGCGGAAAAACATTACCCACAAACTAAGAAAACACTGCAGGAGATGATGAATGCAGGTGTTATAGAAAAGATGGCGACACCATATGTTAGTCCATTAGTGATTGTGAGTAAACCGGATGGCTCAGTAAGGGTGTGTTTAGATGCCAGAAATTTAAATGCAAAAATCATACCAGAAAATGATTCGGCACCACCCATAAAAGAAATACTGAGGAAGTTCAATGGCAAGAAGATTTTTACAAATATTGACATGACTTCTTCGTATCATCATCTCGAACTGGAAGAGAAAACCAGCTTGTTGACTGGATTTCAGTTCGACCAACAAACATATTGTTTTAGAAGATGTCCGTTTGGATTGAAGACCGCAGGATCTGCATTAATAAGAGCGCTTGATCGAAACCTGTCAGAGGAAGTGAAAGATTGCACTATCCGATACGTGGATGACATTTTGCTTACCTCGGAGAACATTGAGGAACATTTAGAAAATTTGAAGAAATTATTGGAAGACTTAAGAAGGGCAAATTTTAAAATAAATTTAAAGAAGTCGAATTTTTGTCAAAGGCAAGTGACATTTTTAGGGCATGTGATTGACAAGGATGGTGTTAAACCAAATCCATGCAAATTGGAATCGATAAGGGATTTTCCAAGGCCTTTGAAGGTAAAGAACGTTCGCCAGTTTTTGGGATTGATTGGGTTCTTCTCAGGACATTGCCCATCATACACAAAAACTGTTGCACCACTACAGGACCTTCTGAAGAAGGGGGGCAAGTGGAAATGGACGGAGGAAGCAGAAAAAGCATTCTTAGAGGCCAAGGAGATGCTTTTAAATTACGTGAAGCTAGGATATCCTGATTTTAATCAGAGATTTATCATTCAAACAGACGCATCCCAGATTGGAATAGGGGCAATGCTATATCAGGAAAACCCGGAAAACCCTGATAAGAAAAACTATCTAGCTTTCACAAGTAGGAGACTGAAACCACACGAGAAAAATTATACGATCAGCGAAATCGAGCTGTTAGCGATATTGCACGCGTTGCAATATTGGCGGAAGATCGTATATGGGTTTCAGGTCATTCTAAGAACGGATCATAAAGCCTTAACCTTTTTGATGAAGACTGATTTATCCAGTCAAAGGTTGATGCGTTGGGCTTTATACATTCAACAATTTGATGTCAAGATAGAGTACTGCCCAGGAAAAGAAAATATAGTTCCAGACTACTTAAGTAGACAGCCAGAGTCCATAGAAGAGGAAGTAATGGCTATAGATTTGGAAGACAGGGATCAGCGTACTCTTAATGAGTTAAGAAGCATTAGTCAAAGACAACGGGAGGATCCATGGATGAATATGCTTATATCTTTCCTTGAGGGAAGCTTGATAAGAGGAACACCAGCGTACACGGAAGCGAATAAGATAGCTCAAGACTACACGTTTTATAATGGATTGTTATATAAGTTTGTAGACTCTGACCATACAAAATTAAGGATTGTTGTACCTGCAATTTTGCAGAGGAAAATAGTATGGTTAGCCCATAGATCGTTCGGACATATGGGAGTCGACAAAACAGTCTCGATGCTGAAAGAAGCATTTGTATGGCCGAGACTGAGAGAAACTGTAAGGGACACGCTAAAGACATGTGATCTATGTCAAAAGATCAAACCTAATGCATTCCTGATGAGGCAGAAGCCTATACCATTGTTGCCCGAAAGGCCCGGCCAAATCATATCTATTGATAATTTTGGACCTTTGCCAAAGGCAAGAAGGGGAAATCGACACATAAGGGTGGCTATGGATGTCTTCACTAAAATGGTTGTCCTTGCTCCCATACAGAAGACTAGTACCAAACAGGTGTTAAAACGACTCAAAGAAAAAGTGATACCGATTCTGGGGAAACCTGAGAATTTGTTGTCGGATCACGGCAGTTGTTTCACCAGTGTAGAGTTCAGACGAGAATTAGAAAGACTTGGAATACGTCAGATTTTGTCAAGTATTCGCCATCCTGAGGCAAATCCTGTAGAAAGAGTGATGAGGGAAACGGCCAAGTACTGTAGAATATACTGTGCCGAAGAAAATTGGAAGTGGATAGATATCTTGGATATTATCGAATTTTGTATAAATAATACAATCCATGAATCCACAGGAGAGATACCCATAACGTTACATCGGAATGAGCAACCAGAAAGACCTTGGAGTCTGGTAATTCCTAGGCCAGCAGACGCTCAGCCTGGAAGAGATGTACGCATTAGAAGAGCCTTTGAGCATCTAAAAGCTCAAGCCGACAGGAGGCAGAGAAGAAATAGGCATAAGAGGTATCATCGACCATTATTAGCAGGAGAAATGGTGTTAGTAAAAAGACCAGCCATTTCGGATCCAGGGAACCGTGTGTACAAGAAGTTCCAGAAAATGTACCACGGACCGTATCAAATAATCAGAGATTTGAGGAATAACGCATATAGAATTCGGCACTGTGAAACGGATCACGAAGTGACCATGAATTCAGAAAATTTGAAATTATATTACCCTCCCGAATATTTCGATGAAGTAAATGAACAAGCCCTGGTTATGGAAACATGTAGAGATGAATCCGCTTTTGACATAAACAAGAATAAGGAAGAAATAGAAAATAGAGCTCAAGCATTCGAGTGCGAATGCGAATTGGAGAAATTGTATTGGGAAATTAAACAAATAATTGAATTTATTGAAGAAGAAAATTCCAATTTAAGAAAGGAAAATGATGAAATAAGGAAACGGGTAGGGATAGACCAAACCCGTAAGGAAGAATGAGGTTCTGGGGACTTAAAGTCCAGACAAGGAAAGAAAGAAAGAAAGAAAGAAAGGGTAGGGACAGAGCATACCCGACCTACACAATTACCGGATACGACTTTAAAGAAGTAAAAACAACGGAAGGTACGGACATCGTTATGATGGCTTCGACGAATAAAGACAGATATGATTAATTGAAATAAATTTCCTCAAAATTTTTCGAAAATTTATTTACCTAAGGAGGGGAGAGATGAACCCATGTGCCATAGGGTCCAATGAGGGCGATTCCATGCATTTGGGGAAGAAATGAAAGAAACGTATAGTTTCTAATGTAACTTAAAGAAAGATCCAGCTAAGATGCTAGCCTAATATGGTGCAAGAGGCGAGGACCAGGTGTTCGTGAGATGAGATCATCCCTCTTGACATTCAGAAGGGAGCGAGTCATGAGTATTAATAACCGAGTGGAAATTTCCCAGGATTAAACAAGGAAGCCTGACTCGGAAATCGACCTTACGTTGCTGGAAATTGACAACACCGCTTATGCGCCAGAAGAGGAATAATTAAATTTAACCCGTTTACAAGTATAATAATGAGTAAACAAGTACAGTACAGTGAATCATTTCGAATGAGAGATTTTTTAGTAAAGAGAAACCATTTAATAATTGCAAAGGAGAAAACTGCAAACGCAAGACGACGTCATCGGGGAATTACCAAGGCCTGTGTGGAGGGGAGAAAGTAAAAGAAATGCAACACCCACACAATTGAGGACGAGAAATTAATTAATATCTCCGAATTGCACGATCGATTCTTAGGGGCAATGAGATTATTTGACATTGAGAAGACGAGCTTTCGGAAGGTATAATTTTTATATTTGTGCCACCATTATTTTAGAAATTGGTCACAGAAAGGACTAGAGTCTTATTTTTTTGTAGTGAAATAGTATAAAGCTTCGGGCTTCACCAAGCCAATCATGCAGTTATTCTGACAACCCGTGAGGGTGTTACTACGCATGCAGTCATTCCGACAGTCCGTGAGGGGCGTAAGACTACATCACAGCACATAAGTATCCAGACAGCCGTGTGGGGCGTCACTCTGCGTCACATCGAAGAAAGTTACTAGTACTCCTTGAGGGGAGAAACGCTGTGTTACACCGCAGAAGTAATATCCGATAGCCATAGGCGTCGCAGTATTAACAACTTGCTTGCCTCCATAAGGAGTGGTAAAGAAGAAATTTAAAGTATCGCCGTATTGAAAGATTAGGAAAATCCTAGTTACAGGATTTAGTCCCGACAGTATACAAGTTATAGTGAAAGTTCGTAAGATATAGTCAGAGCAGGCTGCGAACGTCGGACTTAAAGGCGATAGGTCGTTAAATAGACGAACGAATATATCATAACGGACGGAAGTACCGTACCAGAAAGATAAACTGTTATCTAAATTAAAGAACCCAAAAAGGGAAGAACAGAATAAGGTTCGGAACGTATTTCAGAAACGTAGGAGTGCTAGAACCGATGAAATAAAGAAGATCGGAGAATATAAACATTATCTCCAGAAAGCAGGCGAACTATTCTAAAAGTACTAGACTCGAGAAGTACTAGCTGCTATAAACTAAATCTATAGGTCATTGAGGAGACCTCGATCTGAATAGACTTTCGCTAGGATCGATAGACAGATCTACAAAGAAGCCGTTCAAGCTAGATAAATAGCCGGTCATCCAGGATAGGAGTGGAAGAATTTGGATTCCAGGGAACAGTAGATGTTTCGAGACTTTCGTATTCTGCAGGATAGGAAGCCGACATTGAATAAATTTCACCCTTGGAAACGGGAAATTAAGAAGGTCACGTGTGATAGGCTCAGAAATACGGCCTAGTGATCAAGAATTGTGAAGTGTAAATTTATCAAGATTGTGTGTTAGATTAATATTTTTAGTGTTTATTATGTGTTCAAAAGGGACATATCAGTGTATCAAAATGTCGTCAATGTTAAGTGTCTTAAATGTATGTCAAGAAGTGTTTGTACAGAAGATGAATTCCTTTAATATGGAGTAAGAGTTCAAAGTGGGCCAAAATGAAACACCGCACAAGAATAAAGATCATGGGACGATCTTAAAAACATGTGAGTACTGAATTTCATTCTATTTTGGTGTCAGGAATTGGTTGTGTACAAATCCACCGGAGTTTTTGAGTAAAAGGGATGTGTTTTAAGAAATAAATACTGAATAAACAAGAACGCGGTCTGAACAATAATAGAAATTTGAGAAATTATAAATAATTATGTAAAGAATAAATCCCGTAGAGGAAATATGTGAATAAAATGTTAATGTATTTAAAGAATGTCATAAGAGCAAGCGAAATATCAGTAATTATCATGAAAGATATTTAAATAAAGTAAAGTTGAGATATGAAAGAAATAGCTTTTGAGCTTGTGTAAAGAATAAAGATAATACTAATAATTAAGTATGGAAATATTAAATAAAGATCAAATAAATTGATGTGAACATAAGAGCGTTAAAGCCTTAATGTATGTGTAAGATATGATGTTCAAGGGAATGTTTTAAAAGGGAGCGATTTATCGGCAACGGAAAAGATTAATATAAGAATTAAAAATAATATGAATTGTTACTAATGAGATTTATCAGTTCTTGGGAAGACATTTCGGCTTAAAATAATGCATAGCGCAAAGGAACGCGAATAATATTAAAATGTCACGCTAGGAAAGCGTAGAAGTTAAAATACTTGGTAAATTACTTATGGAGGGTAGTTGATTGTAGTGAATTGATAATTGTATAAGTCCTCTATTTGTGACGTAGTATCACGAGGCATTGTGTATGTATTAAAAGGGAGCTAATGTATGGTATTATTGAGCGTATGTCATGTAGGCCACGGCCGACTTTAAATCGCGTCTTGTATAAGTCCTTTATAAGGGAATGGTTCCCGAGGCATGTGAAGAGATTCGAACTCAGAATCCCTTATGATAAAAGCCCCTTAATTCTTCGTTGTCGAATGTGTATTAATCTTCCCCAATCAATGAGGACCCTCTCATAATTAATAAATGCCAAGGTTACGAAAGTGGTCTATGAACCAAAGAATATTTGTTTGAATGGATACAGAACAGTAAAAGCCCGGTCTCTCCCCAGGACTGAGTATAATGTGAAGGTTTGTTTTGAAAGCCTTGGAAAGGAGCTGCTAACGTGGGTTAGACAGAGAGTCGCCCGTCACCCTCCGTGTCATAAATCGCGCCCGAGTATAATGGCCTGGCTCTCTTAGATTAAGGGTGGGCCGGAACCGTCTCGTAAGATGTAGTAAAGACACCGTGAGTGTTTAAAGTTGTTAACGACCCGGGAGTTGAACCGAGGTCCTTGTAGACTGATATTTTCGTTTGCATGTTCAGATCGTAGTTTCTTATGTGATAATGGTCTTATAAGACATAAGAGATAAATAATAATCCCTATTTTAATGATGTATGGAAGTAGGATTCCACGAGTTAATTGAAGGCAACTAAGTTTCGGGAGTAACTATAGTTTTTTGACTGTGTCAAGTATCTTCACGCTCTGGAGTGCACAAGTGATTTCCTGATTACCTTAATATATTTGTGAAAATAAAGAGAGATGATAACAGCTGAATGTGTGAACATGCCCAAAATATTGAGTTAGATAATTAACATAAGATTTTAAATGTAATTATACATTTGTTTTTGAGAATTAAGAAAATATGAAAGTAGTATTTGAGGTGTACAAGAATGACACCATTATTATGTAAAGCATGGAGCCAAAAGAGCTCGGAGTTATATAAAACTTACAGTTGATGCTTTATGGAAGTAAGACTAAGTAGGAATTGTTGGTTTATGTGGAAACCATATGTTTAAATACAATATTTGTTTTATTATATTTGTGATTCCTTGTTCATTTGGAACAAGTAGATGATTATGGGTCAGTAATTAAATTGTTATAGTGTTTGTAGCGCCATTAATTTTATTAATTAAATGTGTTAAAATAGGAGTTGATTTTTGTTGTTATTTTTGCAAGTGTATCCTCTAATTAATCCAAAATATGTGAGTCACAGAGTGGGGGAACTTACCGCTGCCCCGAAAATTCCGAATTGAGCTACGCTGGTATACTGTGATTGGCATATTTCTTGCTAAAAGGGCACAATATTAGTTCCAACGTTCGTCACCAGGTGCAGGCTGCGATATCATCTAGTAGTCAAGCCCGCAGCTAGGTGTCATGGACGGCAGCATTTGGTAGCAAAAGTAGGAATTACTTGAAAAAAAAGGGTCGTCTGAATCACAGATAACACACATTAATACAGCCATCGGAATTAACACTGGTTATCGGACAAATTCTACCCACACCCAAAGTACACGGGGCTACATGACCGCGTTGTTCAGCCCCTAACTAACCAACCAACCAACACTCATTCATTTGCCAGTTCGTTTTTGTAGCCAATTGTCGTCTTATGAAAAACCGGCTAATTACTGCAGATCACCAATTTTGATATTGAGGATCCATCTTATGGTGCAGTGGCTAAAATTCTTGACTGTCACCCCGGAGGTCTGGGTTCAACTCCTGGCTATGCCAAAAAATCTAATTCTGGTCTGAAGGCTGGAACGGGATACACTCAGCCTCGTGAGGCAAAACTCAAAAGTGGCAGGTTCGATTCCCACCTCAGCCATCCTGGAAGTGGTTTTCCGTGGTTTCCTCACTTATTCTCAAGCAGAATGCTGGATGGTTCCTAAATTAGGTCCATGGCCGCCTTCTTTCCAATCCTCATCTGAATAACAACTATACACACTAATACAGGCATCACAACAACACATGTTATCAAATTCCTGACAAAGCACAACAACAACAAGACCTCAGACGCCTACATAGTGCATTTAATGGACTTATTTGTACTGCGGAATTCCTTCAAATTATTAAAGGTCAGATATTTACTCCTTATTTCAGAGATTCCGTAACCCCAAAGTTTGATAACCTTGATAAAGTAGAATATTACTCAGGGAACTGTTTCGCCCTTCTAATTTGCAGACAATTAGGGTGCTTTCCTTCTACACTCTTCTTCCACACACCCACAAGAAAACATCAACCCAGAATGCTGAGATGGTTCCTAACATAAGACTAGGATTGCCTCTTTCCCTATCCTCACCTGAATAACAAATGAACACATTAATACAGCCCCCACAATAACACAGACAGAATTATACCTAAGTAAAAGGGACTGAATGACCACGATTTCCAAGCGCCTGAAATGGTCAAACATCAGTAAGTAATATAGTATTGAAACTAGAAGTTGTACTCATCATTATCGTCATCGTTTGAGAAAATCACTGTTCCTCCCCTTTAAAACAATCACCACTAACATCGCGAATAGGAAGTTAATGTATGGAAAAGTAGCCAATGCAAATGTAGGTTTTCGTCCAAGAATAAACTAAAATGAAATGTGAAACAAATCGGGTCCCTTTATTTAAATAAAAGTATCATCCTCTTCTAGTGGTCTGAATTTCTCGTCCTTTTGGTTCATTCCGACGAGCCGTAGTGAAAATTTTACTGGGCTGAACTGGCAATGAAATCGTAGTGCTTGTATGTCAGATTGAGTGCTCTAAATGAACAAATGGACTCGAACTGCCATTGTTCCAGCAACAATGATATATCAGCGCTGGCATTAATGGGCACAAGAGGGGGGAGGGTGTTCTCTCGATAATTATTATCTATGAAACGAGTTCCTCTTCTTCCGGCTCGCCCCTCACTAAAATGTCCGGCTAAATCCCATTTTAATTGAAGATAATGTGATGCGAAGTCTGTTCCCGATGTGACGCAGAATAAGAGTATCACCACACAACGATATATTTTCCAGTTTGAGCTCCCTAAAGCCAGACATTTTGTTCCCAAAGTGAATGTTCTGGCTGTTAGTGTCCCTACATAATAACAGGCCAGCCAGAGATGGACTGCATGCCCCAGCACCCTTCCTCGCGTCACTGGTTTGGATCCCCATCGTAGGGGAGTATTGTGTATTAACCCTTAAAGGATACGCTTATTAAAACTCACGCCAACGCTACCCTGGTGAATATCCACCCGTCAATTATTTTGTGATATAATTGATATGTTTTTGTAGAAATTACAAATGATTCACTTGCATATTCAGTACTTTCTTGCACCTCATGTTGTTTATTTATTTAACCCTAGAATGGTAAGTTAGCTTTCATCTCTGCAACGAAAACAAGATACACTTCTGCTTCCCCCTCTTCTCCCTTTTGTCCAATCCCCACCAGTGTTTGGTAGTCGTAAAATACAGAGCAAATTAGTCAAATAAACAAAAACAAAGCAAAAAAGAAACAAAAAAATTAGCCAAAATCTATAAAACCTCAAAAAACAACAAAATTAGTCAAAATTTGTCTAAGAAACTCAAAAAGTAAAAACGTAAACAATACCGGTACCAGTGCTTAATATATATATATATTTTAGTCGTTTACCCTCCAGGTTGGTGGAACCCACGGACTCAGCGAGGGAACTCACCACTACCGCCTCTACGGGCAGTGTCCTAGAGCTGGGAACATCGAATCGGAAGGGATACAACTGGTGAGGTGGGATTGGCACCTCGCCCAGGCGGCCTCACCTGCAAAGCGAACAGGGGCCTCAGGAGGGAAGGTAAGGGATGGTTAGGATCGATAGACAAGGAAGAGGGAAGGAGGCGGCCGTGGCCTTGAAGAAGGTACCATTCCGGCATTTGCCCGAAGACGAAGTGGGAAACCACGGAAAACCACTTCGAGGATGGCTGAGGTGGGAATCGAACCCCCTCTACTCATTTGGGCCACCCGAGGCTGAGTAGACCCCGTTCCAGTCCTCGTACCACTTTTCAAATTTCGTGGCAGAGCCGGGAATCGAACCCAGGACCTCCGGGGCGGCAGCTAACTATGCTGACCGCTACGCTACGGAGGCGACATATATATATATATAAATAGTCAAAATGCCAATCAATCAATCAAAATTAGTCAAAAAACTCAAAAAGTCCCTTTCTTTTCTTCAAAATCCAAAAATAAATAACAATCACAATTAGTGAAAACCAGCTCAAACATTCAAAAAAATATAAAAAGGAATAGTCAAAATCCAGAAGAAAAAGATTAACGAGAATGAAACAAAAGTAGGCTATTCAAAAGAACCGACAGTGTTGGCTACGCTCGCTAATGCTCAGCGTTAGGTCATGGAGCCAAGCTCTCTGCTGACTCGGTAGACGCGTGGGTTCGAGCCCCACCGTCGGCCGTCCTTGAAATGGTTTTCCGTGGTTTCCCATTTTCAACACCAAGCAAATGCTGGGACGGTACCTTCTGACAGGCCACGTCCGCTTCCTTCCACATCCTTGCCCAGTTTCATCCACCATCATTAATTTCATCTCTCATTAACTCATCTCATGAGATTGGCGTCAGGAAGGGCATCCGACCGTAAAAACCATCCACCACAAAGACTTCCATCGCATCTCATCCCCGACCCAGTTGAAAAACGGGAATAATAAGGGGTAGACATACATACGAACAAAATTATTCAAAAGCTGTCTCCATTCTGTTAGCCTAGTGAGTGAAATAAAAGTTCACATAAGTGATATTTACTATCAGTTTCTATAATCATGGTCGTCACCGATGCGAAGCGCTACCGATAACATCGTTGCAATTAACGTTACCGTTCTAGGGTTAATTCAATTAATTTAATTCACACCAAGGCTTCACTGGGTGAAAAATTACCGTTACACGTATGATTTACTAGAATTAAACATATGTACTGTACCCGATACCTAGTTAAGGCTATCGGCTACGCCAGCTGACTTTGAGCCGTAGTTGAGATTTATGGGAAAAGTTGTAAAGATAGCGCTCAAATCGAGTCGAGAAGAATGTTAGGAAATGACGTAGAAGGCCAAGGATAAAGATGGCACTGCCAGTCAAGCAGATGGAATTATGGGAGGAATATTGCAGTATTATTAAGATCTAAATGGAACATAGTATTATATCATCTCAGAAGAGAAGAAATGTAAAGCAATATATATGGTAATAACTTGAAGAAAGACAGATAACCCCTTAAGTTATTGTATAACTTAATAGCCGAGATGATGGTGGTCGAGATTATACTTGTGACGCATGACCGCAGAAGGTGGGGGAGCATCACGTGACAGCGCGGGGTAGGAGCTCCTCAACGCTGTCTAGAGACATCAGTCGAGTTCAGTCAGCAGGGCTGAGTAGAACACATGCGCAGGGAGTACGGCAAAGTTGAGCGGTGTACAACACTTGTTACGTGGAGTGAAAGCGACAGTATTACTTCACCAAGCGGAGAGCGGAAAGTAGGTCAGTGAGTCAAGGCAAGCAACGCACGGTAGGCGGCATGAGGACCGGTTACGTGGCAAGCTGTACGGACCGTGTAAGCAGGAGAAAAGCCGGGGTTAGAACAGCATTATAATACGATTGAGAACTTTATTTCGAGCTGATTTTTGTAACGCAGAACAGTACAGCGAAGCGGCATGGCGAGGCCGGCTTTAAGCGTAGATCATTCTGGAACAGTGCAGTAGAGCCGAGCGTGCTGTTTCCGACTTTTATACGCAGGCAACATTAAAGAAGCTGAACTTCATTTCAACATTCAGTTACAACATTGAGTTGGGACTTGTATTCAGTAATAGAATTGTGCAGGCAGATAGTTATAATATACTGCAATTGTGAACTTCAAATGAACTTAGATATTCAAATGACATTACGACTATGCATTTCATAACGGAATATTTGGAGCGACCATGGGGTCAAACCAACATTAACGCTTTTAGGCAAACGAAATGTTACGAATATATGCACTTATGAACATTGGCACGTGCATTAACATAATTCTTTTTCATGAATTATTATAAAATATCTGGTACAAACACAGCTACAGGGTGTTTCAAAAACTTATACACTTTCATAAATAAAATTTATTTTCTGCAAGTGAGATTCAACCGCTGTGGAGATTGACTTTTATAACAAGCAAACCGAACATTGTAGGGGACAGTGGCGTAACATAGAAGAAGAATATGGGGTACGCTGCTTTTATGAACTTTTACGTAAGGATTTGGACAGTATCCGCTATGGATAACATGCAGTTCATCATGTCGGAGTAAGCGGAGACAGAGACGCGATGGCACCACATAGCGATGGATTCGGTTCCTGAAGAAGGGGAGGTCCAACAGCTGATTCACTTGGGATATGAAGGCGATCGTTATCGCGTGGGTGATACGATATTCACGTCGATCTTTCGAGAAATTTATTACACACGGGGATAATCGACGATCTTTGAAATATATTAACAGCTGATATGAGAAGGTACTGTAAGAGTTATGACTTTCTGATATGATATTTTCATGAACACTGGGCATACTTGTATATATATATCTAGTAGGAGTTCAACGATTATTAGACATGGCTTAGACATTATTTGCTCCAAATTTTGCTAGAATATGGCGTTACCATATGATATGGCAGGCACCATTATACGAAATTCTCACCATTGGTTGGCTTTATTAAGCAGATGTTTGGTCTTTTAGACATTTTCCAGTAAGGATAGTTTTTCTTGGATAGTTATTTTTGTGTGGCAAGTATTTCGAACTCGTGATATGCAATTGGATTATTTAAATTACTTCGTCAGTTCATTGCATACTAGCGAGTGTGTATTATTCATCAGTAGGGATTTTTTTCCATTGGATTGTTTGGAGATATTAAGATGTTATTCACTCAAGTGAATGAATATCGCTTTTATGTGACAACTAGAGACTTGTTGATTCCAATCTGGTACATTCACTCATTAGACGACGAGATGGGGCCTTTCGCTTTAGGCGATTGCGTGGTGGTACACATCTTTACCCATCGTTCAGGGCATTATCATGATAGTCTGCGAGGCGAGGCCTTTCGTATTTATACGATTGCGTGGTGGTACTCATCTTTACTTGCCATTGAGGAACTCATTTTTATCATCCGAGTGTACTTGAGATTGTAAGAGGATCAAACAAGAAACTACTAGTCACATATCAGTCGAATTTTGTTAAATAAATTAAAAATAAATGTCAGCAGGGTTACATTTTGTAATTCTTGTTTGCCAATCCAATATTTTGTTGCTATACTCTTTTGAGAGTACTTTCATTTAACAGCTGATACAGCTGATGCTTTTGATAATTTTTATGATTGAGTTTGATACCTTTGAGAAGGATTTAAAGTAATTGAATCTTGTAAGATGAATCATTAATGGTCAGATTTATTTTGAGGCAGATCAGTATTGCATATTCTGATGTGAGAGATTATAGCACATTGGTGTTTTTCTGTGAAGTGAATTATGAGAATTTTAAGAGAATTTATGCTATTTGAGAGCAAATCTTGAATTTGATTTCGATTACTGAGGTAATATTTTTCCTAATTGTTTAAGAAGTTGTCTAGATGTGATCAGATTAATTACAGTTATTGGAGATTGTGTGCATTGATAATTTGAAGCCAGTTATATATTTTTGTAGATCATGCAACGTGATTAAGTGAAGTTTGTGATAGGCATTTTGTGGAAGTTGCCAAGTGGAAGTTGCAATATTGCTAATGTATTTTGAGGCAGACATGAGGTTGTCGAACCCAGTCTAGCATAATTTTGAGATTCATGCTGTGCGCTGAATATTTATGGAGTTTTGTGGAATAATTGTGGTATTCAAATGTGATATTTGATAAAGTGAGAATATATAATGTAGTTGTGGATAGTGAGATCCAACGTGATTTTGTGAAGGCAATAATATTTTTTGGCATGATAATTAATACGAGATATAACTTGGAAGTGATAAAACTGTAAGACAACGTTCTATAACCCATATTAAACAATTTGTTAGGAAATTAAACAGATAAATAAAGTTGATAATACAAGATTTTCTGATAATAATAATTAATGAAATAATAATCTGAAGTTTAAGCATATTAATGATCTGACCTAATGAAATAAAAATCAGAATGACTAGATGAAATAATAAAAATCTAAATAACCAGATGAATAAAATTTAAACAAATTGATAAATTAAATTTTGGAATAAATCAATGAATTAAATAAATGGATGAATTGAAATTTGAATAAATAAGCTGATTAAAATAAATTAATAGATGATGAAATAGATGATGAATAACTGAATTAGAAGGTGATAATTAATTAAAGAAGCTGATGATTAATAAATTTAAATGGATTTAAATAAATTTAATTGAGATATGATTTGAAGAATTGCAACTTGAGTTGATGAATTAAACAATTTATATTGATGATTTAAGATGATTTAATCTGAAGGAGATGATGAAATGAGAGTGCGTGAATAATTAGAGAGCATAAAGAATTGATGATTATAATATTCATTTAAATGATTTGATAATAATGAAGTAATTATTCTGACATGAATATATTGAATTTTGAGATGAGAACTAATGTGAGAAATATTTAAATTTTGAAGATGATGATAATTATAACCAATGAGTAGTGGATTTTCTGTGATTCACAAACAAGCAATTATTAATGACAGTGTAAATAGTGTAAATTAATTATTCGATGTTTAGGAGCAATTTACTAACATATTCAGCATTTGAATAATGCCATGCAAGCCATAAATTATGTGATATTTAAATATGTGATTCGACTATATGTGTCTAGACAGATTAATAATATTCTTACATCCACATTCATGATGTTAATTTAAAGAGAAGTTAGGTCTCAGGTATCACGAATGTCAGTGACGCAAAGACATAGTGCTACGGTGATCCTGAGAACCCAAGAGAACTTTAGAAATTTTTCCTATTTTATGTGGATTAAATACACTTTGAGTAGAATAGAGATGGTTCGATTTTCTGGACAATGACAATTTAACGTTGGCATTCGACCATGCTCTCAGGTAGGATGAGTGTTTAATATGTCTGTCTGACTATCAAAGTTGAATAAATTTGTTTTTATCTTAGTTGTGATCTGATGGTGATGTGATTTTCCTATTTCTTTCCTTGTCTTAATTAAGGCTTAACCAGGAAGGATGTGGTTTGCTAGGGATTCAGTTGATGGTGCCCATTCATATTTGTATTCTTTTATTAAATTTAAACCCGTAACGACCCTGGAGATACTTTATCTCGTGTTACCCTCTGCTTTTGTGATATTTCAACTGAATTTCCGACACATTCCTTATTTGACTTCATGTTAATTTAACTCCGCTCTGTCCTGGAAATCCAGGAATGCGATGTAATAGCAGATGGGTCATCGCATCCCCAGGACGAACGGGTACAGTACGTAACATAAAAATAAATTATTTTGCCAATGCATTGGCCTCTTTACCACCATTATTTAAAATAGAACCTTCCACTTAGAGGTCATCATTAATGTATGGCAAAATTACTGACTTTTAGTTCCTTACCCTCGTAATAATACATAGCCAAATAATTGACGTAATTAAAACAGCATTGGATATGAACACTTCATGTAACAGTCACACCAAGGCTATACTGGGTGAAAAAATACCCATACACGTAATTGACGCCGGCAGACTGGATCTTTGCTCTCTTGCCAAGGTTGCTTGCCACGGCTGCCGGCGCATCTGACCAAGTCAAGTTGGGATCACCAGCACACCTGACGTAATGTAAACAAATAAACTGTTCGGTCAATGCGTTGGTTGTCCGACATACATAAATTGTGCTTCGTGCGTTTCTTCGCCTGCCGGTACTTGCATACTACGTGCTTAGTATTAAAACAGTCAGAAATACTCATAAGGTACCATGGAACTCAGTTAAGGCATTGCAATTACGGTCACGTTGCTTTTTCTCTCTTGTTTTCGTTTCGATTCCATCTATTTTCATATTTAAAATTTACTGAATCCAGTTTGACTTTTGATCGATCAACCACAACACAGCGAAGGCAGTGCGGGAGGGAGTGAGACGGCAAAGCGAGCGAGAGAGACATATATATAGTCTTCCCCCACTATCGCAGTAAGGCCGTCACGCCAGATGTACGACGGCGTGTAGCCAGTATGTCAGCGCGCCCGGCGTGCTGTACGGACACCTCTGGCGTATACTAGAAAATTTAAGAACAGCATATTATTGAACGAGCCACAACAATCGATACCCGTAGACTGGTGTTGGGAATGCATACAATGAAGGAGGATGCTTAGTTTGCCAACCTGCAGTAAACAAAATTTTCTTGGGTGAAACATCACCCAAGGTAAGGGTTAAATATATTTTTTATTAGCATCTTCCACACTGTAGAACTGAAACATGAAACTTGTCAACTAATGGACAGGATCATTGCAGAAAAATTGTTACACCCGTAACAATTATTTTAATGTGCACTGCAATTGTATTTCTGGTTCATTGGGCTATATTCCTTATTCACCGGTTGTGTGGTGCATTCGATAAAGCAAGGTCAGTGAGAATATATTCGACAATACTTATATTTTTGTAAGCTTTGTGGCGGACCCTAGTGTATTAACTCAATGTTACTGTATATTAGACTATACTTAAAACTCTTTGGATGCTTCAATTTGCTATGGTGAAGCTTTTTCTTTGTTTTTTTCTTTTGTCTTTGCCTTTTGTTGATTATTCTAATTCTTCTAAGCAAAAGCTCTTACTCGTGTTTGAGTAAACGTTATTCATAACTTCTCTATATTTATGAATCTCTATAATTATACACCCTAAATCCATAGTTTGTTTACTGATTATTTGTTGATTGGTTGATTATTTGTTTAGTTTGTTACTGATTTGATTAATAATATTTGACTAATTAAGTGTATGTTTGTTTAATTGTTTGATTTGTTGCGTATTTATTTAATTACTGCATTTGTCGATTCGTTAATTGATTATTAGTTGGTTGTTTTATTGTGTGTTTTTTCAATTGTGTGTTTTTTGCATATTCAATTATTTGGTCAATTGTCTTGCGTTATTAATTGTTTTATCGATTGATTAATTATTTGAATGATTTATTGTTTTGTGGTTTGTTTGATTTTATGTTAGTACAGTGTTTAAAGAAGCACAGTAAATAAAGATATTCCTGAATTTTATTGTAAGTGGGTTGAGGATAATATGCTTTGTGATAATTGATTTCATATATATTCATTCAGCACAGTAGGTGGACAAACTTTGACTATTTGGTTTTATACATATGTGGGTTTTGCAGTGAAACCTAACACCCTATATCTATTGGTGAAGACATAGGTCGTGAACCAAACGCTATTTAGTATATGACAAGGAAACCCCCTTAATGGGCAAGAGAGTTTTCATGGAAACCACCAGTGGGATATAGGGAAAATAGGCTATTACGGGTCTAGGGGAGACTTTACTAACTCCGCAATACGGCTAATTTCGCAATACTTGAATTATACTTTTTATGATATGCCCCAGTGCAAGAGACGAATTCATCTTACCAGCTGTGATAAGTCAATGGCTTGGTTTTATTTTGCTATGAATTTTGAAATGGGAAATGCTGCCACCTAGCGGTAAAATCGTGTAAACTTGTGTTGTATGTTTGTGAAGTATTTATAAAATCTTACGTATTTCGGTGACGTGGACGTGGTCGTAATGAAGCATATTATTAGACTGATCATTTTGCAGCATTAGACAAGGTACCGCGGATTTAGCGTATGTACCACTAGCATCAACCAAAAATTCGTATTAAGTTCCAAAATTAAAATATCTTCGAGGGTGTCAATTTAAGTAGGCTATTACTGTAGATGATTATGACAACCAATGCCAGGTGAAATTGTAATAACTGAATTTATGTCAAATATATAGGATAGTGAGCCTCCGTGGCTTAGGCGGCGGCACGCCGGCCTCTCACCGCTGGGTCCGTGGTTCAAATCCCGGTCACTCCAAGTGAGATCTGTGCTGGACAAAACGGAGGCAGACAGTTTTTTCTCCGGGTACTCCGGTTTTCCCTGTCAAAATTTCATTCCAGCAACACTCTCCACTATCATTTCATTTCATCCGTCATTCATTTAATCATTGCCCCAGAGGAGTGCGACAGGCTTCGGCAGCCGGCACAGTTCATATCCTCGCCGCTACATGGGGGCTTCATTCATTCCATTCCTGACCCGGTCGGAGACTGGAAGCAGGATGTGGATTTTTCATATAGGATAGTAATTTAATTTCTATGTTAATTTCTTGAGCCCCTTTCCATTATTTAATCGTGTGTACCATCGATCCCTTAATATTGCAGATTTATTGTAGACGAATATCCTCTACTTGTTTAAATATAGAATACAGAAGTTTTGTGTATTATTGCATTACCTAGGTGACATTTTATAATATAAGGGGCAGTCAAATGAAAACGAGACCGTTACATTCAGATGAAAAGGAAACAAACGGAAAAAAATAAATACACTGTGTGTACTCGCCATAACTGTTAATACATTTATCCCACTGTGGGACAAGACGGTCATTGCCTTCTTGGACAAATGCTTGTGGTTGCTTCTGGAACCATGATTATAACCAGGCACGCACCTCTGCATCCGAAGCAAATCGACGGCCACGAATGTCTTTCTTCAGGGCACAACAGACATTCGGGCATGTACTTCACTTCCTGACACCCCTTCCGCAGACAAAAGCTGCACTACACCTTACTGTTCCTCTTTCCCGGCCTCCATAGTGACATCCGCCGCACACACGACTCACAGACCTCACATCGAGCATGTCTAACAGACAATTGGCACAGCGGTGAACGTTCGTGGAGTTCCTTCCTGATTCCCAATAGAGGGCAGTACTATACACACATCTACCTGCGCTACCACCGTCCACTCTATGCTCGTTATATCGTCGGTCTCGTTTTCATTTGACTGCCCCTCATATACTGTATACCATTCTCTTTCCAAAGGGGCATGGTGGCGCAGTGGTCAAGCTGTTGGCCTCTCACCATGGCGGACCGGGTTCGATTCCTGGTCAATGCATGTGGGATTTTCAAAGTGAAATGCCATATCCTTTGGTTCGGATTCCACGTAAAATCGGGGTCCCGTGGTTCATTTTCTCGAGATTAACGGTCACGCAAAACTACAAGCTTCCATCCTTCTTCTCTTTCCAAAGCAGAGCAGTCGTAAAGCAGGTGATGTACAGTTTGAGAAGATCCACAAATGCATGTATAGTCATTTAAAATAGTGATATTAAATGTCTTGAAGTATAACTTGAATTTCTTATGTCCAGATAAAAATTGAACAAGCATGAAGTTCGGACCAAGTATTTTACTTTGAAGTGGCATGGCTCACATGGTTACGAATTAAGCTTAATAAAGAAAGGAGAAACTTTCCAGTTGACCTGTATGCCTGTACGCGCGGTGAGAAGAAAATAATAACACACTTCTGAAAGCTGCCTTCTCTAAAGTAACTTTTGGCATATAAGCCTTTCCTATTCTACAGGGCTCAAATGTGGTTCCAAATAAGGAAAAGGTCGAAGACCCCTTTCCTGTATAAACGAGTCTTCTCACATGAAATGACAGATATTTAAACAATGGTAAGGGGAGTTTCAACTGGTATTCTTCTCAGTTATTAAAAACATTTTACTTGAAGGAACTTCATAACGACTTGAAGACACAAAGAAACACCGAAACTCTTTATGAATGATTAAGCACTTGGGACGTGACTAAGGCCTCAAGTCTACTATTCCATACTAATAGCACGAGACAGGCAACTTGCAAGTTGGAAACAAATCAAACCAATTTTGGAAACAAGAATGTCTAACTCTTGAACTAATAATTAGGTCTAAATTAATTTATAAACAAACTTACTTAATACTCGCATTGAGAAACTTGCTCGACCTAACAAACTTTAATCATGCGAAGGCTTCACGTGAGCTCAAGTTGTGACCAAATTATAGGGAGCATTAAATACATGTGACAGCACATGTCATCAATAGTTAACTTCCGTTCTATTCAATGCAGTTAACTATAGCCTAGGATGAGCTGCACGGAATAGTACGTTAAGTCACCGGTCAGTGTGGAATAAACCTGCTTTGATGCTTAGTATTCCAAAAGTTTTTGTGTAATTTTCGTATTCATTGTTTCACGAATACTTTGTGGTATTATTGTAATAGAGAAATCAAAACCTGTCTCTCTGGGTGATATGTTACTTCACTTACCATAGACGTAGGTTCTTCTAGTTTATATTTATAAAACTACGAGTAGAATAATCTACCAACTGTACGTCTATGGTTACCATAGACGTAGATTCTTCTAGTTTATATTTATAAAACTACGAGTAGAATAATCTACCAACTGTACGTCTATGGTTACCATAGACGTAGATTCTTCTAGTTTATATTTATAAAACTACGAGTAGAATAATCTACTTTACGTCTATGGTTACCATAGACGTAGATTCTTCTAGTTTATATTTATAAAACTACGAGTAGAATAATCTACGTACTGTACGTCTATGGTTACCATAGACGAAGATTCTTCTAGTTAATATTTATAAAACTACGAGTAGAATAATCTACTGTACGTCTATGGTTACCATAGACGTAGATTCTTCTAGTTTATATTTATAAAACTACGAGTAGAATAGTCTACGTACTGTACGTCTATGGTTACCATAGACGTAGATTCTTCTAGTTTATATTTATAAAACTAGAATACTCTACTGTACGTCTATGGTAAGTGAAGTAACATACCACCCAGAGAGACAGGGTTGGATTTCTGGTTCTGCCATCCAGATAGGAGAAAAAGGGACGAGTGCATGAGCTTTGTGGGGACAACTGAGATGGATAAATTGAAATACTACTCCCAGACTTAATGTCAACTTTTAGCATTTTTGACACATCAGACAAAATCGATCTGCTGACACAGTTTAAAGGCAATGATTCAAAATAGTTTGTGGCACCTCTTAGTTAAGTTATAGAAGCCACTTTTCAGTGTTGCCTATTTCTATTGAAGACAGCTTCCTGTCAGTCAACACAAATTGTCCGAGGTGAGCAGTGAACGAGAACGGACGCTGTAGGACCCACGTTCCAAATACAAGCTAAGTTTATATAATCTTATTGCATGCTAGTGCTGTGTATCATTTGTGTGTTCACCATATTGACATTATAACCACCTTACAATACGCTACCAACTTAAATAGGAACGGTTAATTTAGAGCATACATAACAAAATAGTGAAGACAACATAACTCCTGAAGTTAGTCACAATAAAATTCAATAGATCACAGGTAAACATAGGTTAACGTACTTAAACCACATTAATAATAACGCAACAACTACGGAAACAAGCAAACATACATTTAAATAAGATTGACACGTTACACAAGTTTTTACAAACTTCAGTAATGTAAACATTGTACATATATAAGGTGCGTTTAAAGTAACGAGCCGGAGGCTGGAATGCGCAAACCGGTGACGACATCGGCTAATCGTAGCGTGTGTAACGAGGTGTGGTTCCGACCAGAGCGTGGAAGGTCACAGCCCGTCGCTAGAGGGCACGCATGCACGTCACGTGACGATACAAAGCGAACAGCAGCATGCACCAATCGTCCAACGCTGCCAGTCGCATTACAAACAGTGACATGGAGGCGTCAAACGAAGAGCAAATAGGTGTTGTTCGGTTTCTGACAGCGGAAGGAGTAGGGGGAACGGACATTCATCGCCGAATGTCACAAGTGTACGGCGAACACTGCATGTCCCTTGCAAGGGTCAAGGCGTGGCACAAGCGCATCAGGGAAGGACGGTTGTCGTTAGCCGATGATACCCAGTCTGGGGCACCCCCCTGCATTACCGATGACGACGTCCAGCTGGTTGATGCACTCATTACTCAGGACCACCGAGTGACAGTGAACGCGCCATAGCCACCGTGGTCGGATTGAGCGTCGGAAGTGTGCACACCATCATGAAGGAACGACTGCACTTGCGCAAAGTGTGTGCCCAGTGGGTGCCCCACAGTCTTCAACCACACCAGGAAGCATGTCGAATGGCCCACTGTCTTGGTCATCTGCAGCGCTATGCGAGGGAAGGGAATGGGTTCCTGGCACGAGTTGAGGCTGGAGATGAGTCTTGGTGTCATCACTTCGAACCAGAATCCAAACGACAAAGCCTCCAGTGGAAGCATCCAGGGTCACCACCACACAAAAAAGGCAAGGCCATCCACATGAGTGCAGGAATGGTAATGCTGACGTTCTTCTTTGACCAAGATGACCCCCTTCTGATACACTTCATGCCACACGGGACAACAGTGAATGCCCAGCGTTACTCGCAAACCTTGACCACCCTTCGCCAAGCGATCAAAACAAAAAAAACAGGCAATCTCACCCATGGGGTCATTCTGCTCCACGACAATGCACGACCTCATACGGCCAACACAGTCGCGACAATCCTGCAGAAATTCAAATGGGATGTTCTCGGCCACCCTCCATACAGTCCAGACCTCTCTCCCTGTGATTACGCCATGTTTGGTCCCCTGAAAAGGCCTCTGCGGGGCCAACGATTCACCTCGGACGCCGACGTCCAGCTGTACGTGCGGAACTGGTTCACATCGCAGCCCAGGGAATTTTATGAGACAGCCATTCACCGCCTCGTGTCACAGTGGGACAAGTGCCTCAACAGCCAGGGCCAATACCTCTAACACACAGGTACTGGTTTCGGTAATTATGCCTTCGGCTCGTTACTTTTTGAACGCACCTTATATAAATTTGTGCGTAAGTGTAATTCATAAACATCGTGCATTAACTAGGCCTAAGTGAGCAGGAAATGACGATGATCGCTTGTCGATCGAAACATGTAATCAAATTAAGTACCTCCCATTTACCTATACATAGAAGAGTGTAATTGTTTGGTAAATATGTTTTTATAATATTTCTTTCAGGTTAGGGTATATAAATACTTGTTTCCCGCCTAATGTAATTAGACACGATTTGTGTTAATAAATTTCAATTCGGTCCGAAGTACCATAGAACTGGGAGCCACCCTCAGCTAACATGGTACTCCTTTCCAAACTAAATCATGCACGAAGAGGGTCAGATGTGCATCTGGACTAGCTTGGCACATGAAAACAAATCTCGGGTGGTCTGCGGGTTTTAAGGAGAGGTATTGGTCATTAAATCAGCCAAGAATACACGCCCTCGAGGAAAAACAAATCTACAAAATAATCCAGTCTTATTTAAAGTTTCCTGTACGTTTTTTTTATATAAATCAGATCTCAATCCTACTCTATAGGGGACCTCATGGTTATTCCGTAATTAATTTAGCTATTTGAAAAATACCACTAATCTATTCCCTAAAATAATATCCCCTGTGGAAGTCCTATCAATAAATGAATATTTGGCAAACAAGCTAAGTACGTGACATGCAATATAGTCCCTCCGCTAATACAATGTCCCTTAATAATAATTATTATTAATCGTATGGTATGGTATGATACACACTTACATCATATTACATCTTATAGGCCAGGCGACAGATCGGAAAAAAGCCTCAATAAGGAATTAATTAGTGGAAAGCTGTAAATTACTTTAATCGCTTTATTTGGACCCAGACATTACTCTCCCAAGTTTTCCCCCTCGAGCGAAGTCGGCGTTGGCCCTTTTGGCCCTAAGAAGGTACCATTTTTCATTTTATTGCAAATATCTCCCATACCATCAACTTTATCAACAAAATGCCCATTACAAAAATAATCTAGAGTAAATTTACTACAAAAATGTTCCCTACCTTTTGTCTCTAACGTGAACCGTTACGATGCTACGACCATTCAAAGTGGAGCCCTTTTTGATTCTTGCAGAAAATCTAACGAAATGATATGCCATATCAAAGTTTCTTCATGTTAGAAATATTTGTCACCATTCCAGGTGCACAAGCTGTTAACTTGTTACAAGTATCAATAAACAAATGGTCAGTAAGTACATTCAGTTCTGATTCAGTACATTTTTCATGCAGACTTCATTACTTTCTCACCGAGGGCGTTGGCAACAATGTGTACCGATGCAGCTGGCTTGCCGCGCTCGGCCTCCCATACAGCTGGCAACCTCGGTCTCGTGATGCCTCTCCGCGCGGTAAATTCGAAAATAAAAATCCGCAACACGGTTATTCCTGTTGTTCCCCTTGTGCTTTTCCAACGCATTTGCCTTGCAAAGAAATCCGATGCACAATTGAAACAATATTTCCAGTTTGAACTAGCTCCGTATCCGGTTGCGATCTTTGATGAAGCGGGAATGCGTAAGACGCAAAAGTCTGTGTTCTATAAATTATTCCATCCTGTTACCGATGAGCCCACATTTGAGGACCTACATCATGTTCTCGACGGAGGATATCTTCTGCACCGTGTAATTTGGCACCAAACCGATACTTTTGTCGACATTAGTGCCAAATATGTGAATTACGTTAAAAGATACTTCAAAAGCAGTGTCATTATCTTCGATGGGTATCCTGACGACCCAGCAGTTCACAGTACCAAGACCGCTGAACGTCTTCGACGATCGCACAAGCATGATTCTGCTAATGTTTTTAGCCTACTTTCGATTTTTGCAAAAAATGAAAGTAGACTTATGAGATCAACACAGGGCGAAAAAAAGTGTGTCTGTCTGTGTCTGTGTGTGTGTATGTGTGTGTGTGTGTGTGTGTGAGTCTGTGTGTGTGTGTGAGTGTGTGTACTCTGAATGTATGTCGTCCCCCCCCCCTATCAATTCAAACCCGGTGAACGCGAATTGAACGAAATTTGGTACAAAGGTAGCACTAGCAAAGGAAACCTCAGTGTCATGTTTTATATCGCCGCCATCTTGACGGAAATGTAATGGCGGCCACACAAATGTTCAAAGCTTAAATCAAATCAAGACTAACCTAATCATCCGATATCTACCAAATTTTGCAACAACATACCTTTATGGAGGGAGCATCCTTTGACCAATCTAATTGGTCATTAGCCTAATAGTTTGCAGATGGTGGCCAAGTATGTGTGCAAATCGATTCCCCCTATCAATTCAAACACGGTGAAACCGAATGGAACGAAATTTGGTACAGAGGTAGCACTAGCAAAGGGCACCTCAGTGTCATGTTTTATATCGCCGCCATCTTGACGGAAACGTAATGGCGGCCACACAAATGTTCAAAGCTTAAATCAAATTACGATTTACCTAATCATCCGATCTCTACCAAATTTTGCAACAACATACCTTTATAGAGGGAGCATCCTTTGACCAAACTAATAGGTCATTAGCCTAATATTTTGCGGATGGCGGCCATCTTTGTGTGAAAATCGATTCCCCCTATTAATTCGAACACGGTGAAACCGAATGGAACGCAATTTGGTACAGAGGTAGCACTAGCAAAGGGCACCCCAGTGTCATGTTTTCCGCCGCCATCAAAACGTAATGACGGCCACCCAAATGTTAAAAGCTTAAATCAAATTACGACCATCCTAATAATTTGATCTCTACCAGATTTTGCAACAACATGCCTTTTTGTGGAAAGCAGCTTATGACTGACTACAAGGTCATCAGCCCAATAGTTTGCAAATAGCGGCCATGTATGTGTGCAAATCCATTCCCCATATCAATTCAAACACGGTGAAACCGAATTGAATGATTTTTTTTACAGAGGTAGCACTAGCAAAGGGCACCTCATATTCATGTTTAATATCCCTATAGCACGTTGTATTTCAACAGGCTACTACAACCAATATTCAATTATACTCCTTGAAAAGGACAAAGAGTTATAACAATACCCATGCATTTAGGAGAAAGTAGGCTATATGTTCTTTATTGAACATCTTGTTTTTTTGATGAGTCCATGTCGGCACCTATGCCACAAGCAAAATTCTTGTCTAATGACAAAACAAACGAAGATTGATCGACTTGTTGCTCGTCAAATTCGAAAACGAAGGAATCGAAACCAGACAAGCTCCAGAAGATGCCAATGTGCTCATCGTTACCACCGCACACGAGTTATCTCGGCCAGACAATTCGGTCATTATAGTGGCTGAAGATATAGATATCCTGGTCATCTTGGCGGCTCGTGTGCCACCCTCCACGAAAATGTATTTTATGAAATCCGGCAAAGGTTCAACCAAACAATAACTATTTTGCACAACAAGTTTCAATCTCCCGCCGTGTGTGCAAGAAAACTTCCTCTTTTTGCATGCGTTTAGTGGGTGCGATACAAAGTCTTCGTTACACAGGCAGGGCAAAATGAAATTCGTAACACTGCTGAAGAGTAATGAGGAACTGCAAACAGCTGTTCCGAGACGTGAACGCAAACCCCGATGAAATTGACAAAGCGGACCAGTTGGTTTTGGCTAGGCTTTATGACAACAAAACCACGGGAAATACCCTGAATGAGTTGCGGTTCCAAATGTTTGCAAAATCTCTAAGCAAACATCGATTTAATCTCGCAAGCTTACCTCCCACCGAATCAGCGGCACGTGAGCACTCTTTAAGAACATACCATCAATTCCAAACATGGTATGGAAATTATACAAATCCACTGGATTGGGACTGGAAAAAATTCTCAATGTGGTTTGGCTCCCATACCTATGACGAGGGATCCGGCGCCACAAGCGCTTCTAAACATAGTGTCCTGCAAATGTTCGAAAGGATGTAACGCAGGGTATGGTTGCAGGAAAACAGGCCTCCGATGCTCCAGAATCTGCATGAATTATATGGGACGGTCATGTACAAATGCTGCCGAGGAAGATGATATGGAAGATTATGACGGAGACATCGATGTTAATCTTGATCGCCCTGTGACGTCGGACAAATGTAACGATACAGACGATGAAAGCGATGACGGAGAAATTGAGGCCGACGATCAAGACTGCCAGCCTTCATCAAAACGGTTTAAAATCGACTAACTTTGACATTTGAACTGTGGATTAGGCCTCCTGGGGACACAACTTTAAAAGAAACGCGCCATTTACTCTACCGCCAGGTGGTGCGAAAAAGAGTGATTTTATGCCAATACTACGCAATAATAATACTAATGGTAGGTATTTTGCCACAGCTGTTTACATAGAAAAGCTGTTATACTTGTAACAAGTTAACAGCTTGTGCACCTGGAATGCTGACAAATATTTCTAACATGAAGAAACTTCGATATGGCATATCATTTCCATAGACTTTCCGCAAGAATCAAAAAGGGCTCAACTTTGAATGGTCGTAGCATCGTAACGGTTCACATTAGAGACAAAAGGTGGGGAACATTCTTGTAGTAAATTTACTCTACATTAATTTTTATAAGAAGTATTTTGTTGATAAAGTTCATGGTATGGGAGATATTTGTATAAAACCGCAAAATGGTACCTTCTTAGGGCCAAAAGGGCCAATACCGACTTCGCTCGAGGGGGAAAACTTAGGAGAGTAATATCTGGGTCCAAATAAAGAGATTAAAGCAATTTCCAGCTTTCCACTAATTAATTCCTTATTGAACTACCTGTCGCCTGGCCTATTAATGAAATATTGAAGAAAAAAAAACGAGCCTCACAGTAGTCGCATATGATGTGTAACATGTGACATGTTATCCTACTATGTGTGTCCCGGGAGCGCAAATCCCTTGTTGACAGTGAACTCTGTTGGTCATTGAAATAATTACTTGTATAACTCCAGTGCCAAATCCTGACCGTAATGAATCATAATTGTTATTTGCCGTGGCGGAAGCAATCCACTGCCTACTTGATGCGAGCTGCGCTCTATACCGGCTAGTTAGGGAACCCATGTCAGCGATGTTATTGAAAATGGCCTCGTTTAGCCGATAGAGCGCACTGCAAAGTATAGGGGCGATTAAAAATTAGGTGTGCGGAAAGTATATTACCGTAAATGTGTTTCTCCCAGTGATATGTTTAGTCCAACGAAGTTTCAATTATTGTTAGTAGTCGGCGTTAATATACTGAATTCCTACGTTGTTTGGAGTGTTTGTTGATGCGATATAGATTCCACATATCCACATGGTCGACAGTGCATCGAGTGCTTACATTAAATAAGAATACAGCAAAAGTATGAAGATTTAATAAATCGTAATTGTTTTCAGCAAATATGATAAAATGAATATTTACACACCAAAGAACGACAACTTGAAGATGATTTATTGTGGGAATATCTTAAATGGGGTCTCCAAACCTTGAACTAAACTGTATGCGTTTTACATTCCCCATAGCCACACGACCTACAGTACATCGTTGTACCGATCTCCGCCACCACGCGCGCTTATTGTTTCCGTCCCATGCACTTCCGTCCCATCCATTTCCGTCCCTTTTCCAAAATCACTCCCACAAACATGTCCAGCTACCTAGCGGCACAAAATATCCAGATACCGAGTGGAAAGATGTTACACATCAAAAATACAGTCTCATAATTTAACTTCTAAATTCAAAATTTAGTCCATTGATGCAGCAGTCACTGAGAGAAAATCCATTATGTTACCACCATAGGCTCTTAGAGGACAGTCCTGAATGATGTGCTTCACCGTTTGTCTATCGGCTCCACAGTCACACTTAGTAGAGGGTAACCTGTTCCACTTGAACAAAGAGTCCTCACAAACACCAGAATTGGTCCTGATCCAATTTAATTTCGATCATATCCGACGAAGAAGATCAAAGCCAGGTACTTGAGATGTGGCAGATGGCATGTCTCGGCACTCATGTGGAGCAAAAATCTTTCAAACATGACACCACTGCTGGACTATGTCAATGTTCTCATTGATAAGTCTTGTAGCTGTCTTCACAGGGGGCTGCCTTGAGCGAAGTCTGGGTAGACAAGCAGCAGGTATATCAGCATGAATAGGGAGATCCTGATTTTGAAGTATCTTGTGGTATGCTTTGTCCAGGATATTACACCTGAAGAGATGGGGTGGAGGAATGTAGCTCAGAACAGGAAGCCATTGAATAGGGGTACATTTAATGGTACAAGATATCAATCGCATGGTCTTGTTGATTTCAACATCGATCTTCCTTATGTAAGGGCTGTTTAATCACAAGGTGCACAATATTCAGCTACAGATAGAACGAGGCTAATTGCAGAAGATCGAAGAGTTGAAGCATTAGAGCCCCATGTTGTTTCACATAGTTTCTGGACGATGTTGTTGAGTGATCTCAGCTTAGCAGCAGAGTTCAAACGATGTTGTTTCAAGGATAAGGTTCTGTCTGAAGTAACACCCAAGTACATGGAATGGTGATTGTGCGGCAGAAGGACGTTATCAAAGTACACCCTGATATCCATGTTAGTCATGAGGTTATTCAAGTGGAAGGAACGAACTTCTGCCTTGGTCATGATCGGCTGTAGTCTTCATTTGCGAATGTAGTACCCTAGGACACTAAGGTCTGTTGTTAGTGTGATCTTAGTTGATCTTATGTTTGAACTTCTTGTAGCTATCGCCCAGTCGTCCGCATATCCAAATGTTCTTGGCATATCAGCTTTATAAATAATAATAATAATAATAATAATAATAATAATAATAATTAATGTAGACTTTCAGAAAAATAAGATGAGAAACTTCTACCAATTATTTAAGACAATTGACCAAATTTACTCCTCCAACCTTACAACTAGGCAATCCAAGAATAAAACAAATTGCTCACTCTAAGCAGGAAAATTGATTGCAATAAAATGGCAGATTTTTTTGAAAATTTACATAACTATCATAACCCGGAATTCACATTTACATTTAGTAATGATTATATGCAAAAGGATGACTCTACAGCCCCAGATTTAAATGAAATTAAATAAATTATATGCTCCTTGAAAAATAATAAAGCAGTAGATGAAGATGGAATTAAAGCAGAATTGTGGAAAGTTCTCGATGATGATATCATCAATAAACTTAAAAGATAGCTTAGATACAATCTGGGATAATGAAGAAATTCCAGAAGATTGGAAGTCAGATCATACACCCCATACATAAGAAAGGTGAAAAAATTGATCCAAATATCTCTAGGGGCATTTCACTTGTGCCGGTGACATATAAAATACTCTCGAAAGCACTACTCAGCCGTTCAGAAACACAATCAGATCTACAAAAGGGGAATATCAAGGTGGTTTTCGGAAAAACAGATCATGCATTGAGCAGATCTGGAATCTCAAAACTATTCTACAAATGAGGCAACTGAGAAACAAAGCACCAACTATTACTTTTATTGACTTCAAGAAATCTTATTATTCAATTAATAGAGAATCCCTCATCAATGTTTTAAAAGAATTCGGCTTAGATTCAAAAACCACAAACATTATACAAGATACATTAAAAATACCTCATCTAAAGTTAGATTCAATGGAGAATTCTCTAAAAAAAATTGAAATTAGACAGGTGTCAGACAGGGAGATGTGTTGTCGCCTTTGCTTTTTAATTGTGCTCTGGAGAAGGTGATTAGAGATTGGAGAAAATCAGATACGAAAGGTATAAATTTGGGAAGTAAAAAAGATAATATCCATTTAGATTCCTTGTCTATCGGAGATGACATTGCTCTGATCACGGACACACAAGAAAATGCAAAGATCCAAGTAGAAAACTTAATGGAGCAAGCAAGAAAATTTGGTTTACAAATCTCCTACCCCAAAGCAGAATTTAAAACGAATGTTCAAGATTGTCCTGATATAATAATCATAAACCGTAACAAAATACACAAAGTTAACTCATTTAAGTATTCAGGTGAATGGATAACTATCAATAACAATGAAAAAAAATAGCTTAGAGGTCCGAGCAAAGAAAATTAACGTAGCATTTCAGATCACCAGAAATGTATACAAGAAGAAGGCATTATCATGGGACACTAAAATTAAACATTACAATTCTGTGGTGAGACCTGAAGCACTCTTTGGAGCTGAAACATTAAAGTTAATGCGGAAAGGTGACATAAACAAAATCATGCTAATGGAAAGCAGATTGGTTCGATGCATCCTTGGCCCAAGGAAAACAGAAACAGACTATAACAGACCACGACCTAATAAGGAAATATACACCCATGTGGGGAACATAATTCACACCATGCGCAAACGACGGATGTCATTTTTGGGCATATAAATAGAATGAATAATTTCAGGATAACATAACAAATTTTTAATAAAATTTTAAAACTTAAACTTCAACCAGCGTGGTTTACACGGACATTAAAGGATCTTAAGGAAGCCGACATTGACATTACAGATACTGAACCCAAAGGGGTAGGCTGACTGGTATCGAACGTGGATCTCAGATATAGTGAGCTCAGAATGAAGGTTCCACCAAAGAACGAACACGAGATCTTTTGAGGGAGTTTTAGTTGTAAAAACCCCTAGAGGAAAGTATATATTAAATCACTGTTGTGATATCAACTGATGCTGACATTATTTATTAAAATAATGCAGGGAATATGAGTGGAATACAGCATTATTGGGCTGTATGAAGTAGGCTATGCTGGACTTAAGCACAGAAGTTGGAGAATTTGACGTTTAACTAATGACTCCAGAATTGTGGGAGGAGATCCTTGGAGCCTTGTCACTCTTGCTGACCTACTTAAATCGTCTGGAGCAGGTCAGGGGGTTAAATAATGGCCAAGTTCTTCCCCGTTTCAGAAAAGAAACGAGAGTGGAGTGGGAAGATACCAGGGAAAATTAATGATTACTCGTGATTGGAGCAACGCAATGACATGAGGGTGGCACACATGTAAATGTTTAGCCGGGAGGCTAATTATCAAGCCATTAAACAGTGAAATCGAGGCATATTTAATGGAATGCGCAAGGACACATTACTTTTGGTGTTAGCGGCGTGATCTGAATAGGTCGCCGGGGATTTTTAAGTAACGCGGCGTCCCCACGCCATGGCAAAGGCAATTAATATTAATTAATTGGCCGATCGACCATCGAGCACGCATACAGATATGTGACCAGCAAGGAGAAAGGAACCATCAGCATTATTTCAAGACCAGAATCATCCTGGGAGAGAAGATGACACTGCGAGGGAATTCTCGGTCTACTTTTCTTGTGAAACGAATATAAGGCATGGACCCTTGTCAGAAGAGGTCAGTTGTAACAGACTCTAGCGCGGAGCGTATGTCGCCCGGGTCCAGGAACAGAACGCGCGCACAAAGACTTGAACATTTTAGTGTTAATCAGTATATTCGCCGTGCAGTGTAATGAACTAATTAAGAACAAGTAATAATAAGTACTGTAATCAGTGAACCGCAGGATAATGCGAAATGTGCGTTACCGAAGTCGAGAAGGTATGCTCGGACTTCAGTATGAGAAGCCGTGCAGTAAAACATAATACTTTTTATTAAGGACAGTCGTGCCGTATGTGTATAATCGGCAGTACGAGCGATTGTTAGTGTGCACATAGGAAATATACCGTGTGATATGCTAGGTAGAACTATTGAGAGTAATAACTTGTACCAGTACAATGTAAAATGGTTGAGCGCAGTATGTAAAATATTGATTGGACATATCTTAGTATGCCGGACTGCACAGGGATAAACTTTATGATGCGATTGGTGAAATGTCATAAGAATACCATTAATTAACGTTCAGGACGAAATGTAAGCATATTCATGCCAAATCAGGAAGTTTATCGAAGGATAATTGATAGACAGTTGGTGAATCGATAGGAATCCGTAGGCAGATAATCGAGACTTTCAATCAGGATGCGGGTAGGAGCGAGGAAGAGTCCGTCAACGCCTGCAGTTCTGATATCTTGCCAGGCAAATTCAACCAGTAAGAAATGTAAATAGTGACGTGTGTTTTGTAGTGATGATCTGTGAAGTATCTTTAAAATTAATATTATAACAAGTGCTATAAAGTGTTATGTGTAAGGAAGCGCTAGCTTCAATATGGAAATGAAAAGTGCCGTGTGTTTTGTGAGGCAAAGGTTATATAAAATGTGTATTATCAGTGTGAGAATGCCTCGCTAATTATGCAAATGGCAGGCGTTACTGGAAGGATTGAGTGGTTGGAGCCACCGGGATAGCCTATGTAAGTACCCAAAAACCATGATTTTATAGCAGTTATAGCCCACTGTATGTAATGTGATTTCAAAATTATAAAATGTGCCAGTAAGAATCAGTATTAGGAGGTAGACCCTCAAATGTTTATTGTTGTTTTGATTTTAGTAGAGTTGAGATGTTTTTATTTACATCAAGTTAGTGGATCAATCGTTACCACTATTATAAAATGGCAAATCAGTTATGTAAAAACTTAACGTAACGAACACGGATGTTCGATTATTAGAATGGTTACGTAGTGTCGGTTTATGGTAATTCATGTCAGTAATAATAATAATAATAATAATAATAATAATAATAATAATAATAATAAAAAGGAATAAACGAATACATCAGGAAAATGTTGTAAGCAAGAAATATTTATGCTAATTGGAATATTTATCTATCCAAGCCGTAAGATAATACATTAAGGGCTGAGAAAAGCAGTTTAATATCAGAGTATATTGTGTTAATGAGAATATAATTATGCAAGAATCTAGGAAATGGAAGAGTTTAATAGTGAATTGAATTTGCAGCTTGTGAATAAGCTTGTAGAGTAATTGATAGATTTCTCTTACTAATTATAGGACGAGATCATAGCATGGGGTCATGGAAGCTAGGTAATCTGTTCGACGTGTGAAATCTCGTATAGCCTAGGGCGTACAGAGATATTTATTTTGTGCCAGAGTGTATTTAGTGTTGTACCCTAACTCTGAGGATGGATATGGAATGTTCCGGGTTCGAATCCTGTGGTATATGAGAGGATAACAATGGAAACCTCTGCATTCATACCTGATCGACCGAGAACTTGTTATTGAATGATTCAGCTCCTGAGAAGCGAATCTATATTGGCGGCAGCTTGTGCCTGACCATAGCAGTTAAAGATACCGGCTAGCCAGTTCGACCAGTGTTTTATGAATCTCGTGCCTTCATATAATGAAATGGACCTATTGAGGCCAGTTATTAATATCCTAAGGTTAGGAATAAATGTTTAAACTCGACCAGAACCGAAATTGCATACCATTCAGTTTAAATCATATGGGACATGTGGGTCATTGTGACTACACTATTGTATTGAAAGTTACGAGTTACTGTTTGGAGATAAAAGAGAGAGTGGAAAGCGAGACAGAGCTAGTGGAGGACGGGACGAGGGTTTCGTTACCGACCGCCACAGCCCATTATGCAGCAAGAAGCCAGGGGGAGACGTTATACGACCCTTGAAAGCTGACATTTAAAAGGGACAGACTTTGAAACCCTGTCGTTAATGAAAGAGTCATTGTTTTATTGTATAAGGTAATTGTGTGGTTTGAAACACATTGATAATTAAAGATCACCCTGATGATTTAATATTTAGCAAACTTATGAATTGTTGGATTTTTTTTACTGACAGTATTGCTTAGCTCTGGAGCTCGGCACTAGATGCCACAGGCTATGCCCGCGCAAGGGTAGCCTAATATACCATCCGACACAGCGGCAACGAAAGTCTTGAAGTTGAAATCACAACGACATACAGTGGAACTATAGAAAAAGGGAACGGTAGGGGTATATTTACATATAATTGTGGAGTTGCAAGTAGAGTTGTTGTGCAACCCATGAATTGGCTAATGCATGCTAAAGCATTTTGTTGGGAAGAGAGAAACAAAACACAAACGGTACACATAATGTAAAGTAAGATGTGTTGTGAGAATCAATTAATTTTGTGAAATTAAAGAAGTCACACCAGGTGATATAAGAGTAAAAGTACAGTTTTTGTGGAAGTTACATGTGCATCAGCGCACTTGAGAGTGAATGTTGAAGTCAATCTCAGGGTAAATGATTGAATATTATATGAATTTATTAGGATAAAATGTGATTAATTAGTGGATTGTGGGAGTAATAGCTTTGTTTTTGTATTATATTTGTTGGGATTGTGTTTTTATGTGTTTGAAGCAATGATTTAATGCTGAATTAAAGTCTTTAGAATAGAGTTGTGCTTTATCATTGTAGAGTTGATATCTTTTAGTCTCAGATCAAAATATGCAACTGCTCAGTGGGGAGACGGTACACGCCTGAGAACTGAAGCTAGCTGGAGGCAGAAGCATGTTTTCCATGGAGATTACTCACATGGGTACAATACATATAATAGGAATTTATTTCGGGATAAAATTCAAAAAGTGATCTTCAGAGAGGAACAAGAAAGATAACGAAAGCAGCCACGGAACATTGAACAGATTCGAAGGCAGAGGTCAGAGAGGATGAAGCGAATGTGGGCAGAGAAAAAATGACATGTGGCAAGATATGAAGTATTGATTTTACGTGCTCTGTATTAGTGCTATTCGATTAAATAATAATAATAATAATAATAATAATAATAATAATAATAACCCGCAACATATATAACAAAAAGTGTTTTTCTATGAACACAAAAATTCGTCACTACAACACTGTCATCGAACCAGTACCGCTATATGCATCTGAATGCCTTACCCTATATGAGAAATGTTTGCTCGCGATTTTAGAGAGAAAAGAAAGAAAGAAAGAAAGAAAGAAAGAATGATCCTACACATCATACTTGGCCCGGACTACAAAAATGGCATCTAGCCCTACATCAGAAAATCCAGGCAAGAAATATGCTCTAAGATAGAGAAGATCACAGACACAATGCGAAAACGCAGAGTTTGTTTCTACGGTCATATACGACGGATGGTCGACTCCCGATGAACGAATCATATCTTCAGTATATTCGACTCAGAACAAAAAACGACGATGCCATGGTACGTTAACGTCCAGAAATATGTGAAAGAAATGGGGATACGAGCAGAAGATGCACAAGACCGAAATCTTTATAGAGCAGCCATCAACGTTTGGGACTTTGCGGGACGAAATACGGACAACTGATGTGAAATGGACAGAAGAACGTCGTGCTAAACACAGTGAGCTCATGAAGACAATGTGGATCAAGCGAAAAAACAAATGCTAGAATATAAAATGAGGCTTATCGTGGTCCCTAGTTGGCCGATTAGCGAAATTGAATGAATAATAATAAAAACACCTGGTCCTACTGTCAAATCAACATTTGTTCTCATACAATAATCAAATTTATATTTAATTGGTTAGCAGTGATAAGAGTAGCTAAGTTATGAAGGTGTCACGCCGTACAGTTATCTCTACGTTAATTTTCGAACTATTCCTCGTTTGAAATTAAAACAATAAATCGATTAAAAATTAAAAAGAAATAAAAAATATCACAAGAAAAAACAAATCGTATATCTTGGTGTTCGTGACCGGGGCACTGCATCACAATCATACAGGTACTCAATTGCCCTCATGAGGCGGAATGCACACCATTCCAGCCGTCACGTCAGTTTCTAAAATCCATGGCGGAGCCGGGAATCGAACCTGCAATCTCCGGGTGCGACGCAGGCGTGCTACCCTAACACAATGGAGCCGGCCAATATATACTATTAGAGTTAGGCAAAACCTGGTGGTAACAAGATATTTACAGATGTCTCAAATTGCTCTCCATAATGTCTCTGTGTTCCCTGAATACAACATTTATTTTCTTCTTGTTGAGGAAAGGTTCTAAGACTTCTTCAGGTAACTCATTCCATGTTAGAATACCCCTGGTCTTAAAACTTAGCTATTTTTTAAAAAAATTGGGCTAATTTTTTAAGCGTGGTATCTCCTACGCATATAATCTGGCTCAAACAAACTGTTTCGTAATTCATTCCTGGCCGGCTCACCTGTGTATGCTTCGTACATCTCGTGGAGTCTTCTGGACAGTGGCGGATCCAGGCCTTGCGGGGCCCTGGGCGATATGATAAGGTGGGGCGCACAACAATAGGAAATAAAAACATATCAAATCAAATGGAAAATAGTTTGGTAATAATAATAAAATAAAGAATAGTTACAATATTTTGAATACTCTACAATACAATTTCTTAATATTATGAAAGAAACCTTTAAGTCCCCTTGAAGAGGATTATGTAAACTATGAAATATTAAAATATTACTTTGCGACTTTTTTCTCGGCTGAAGTCTTCTATTATTTCACTGAAATCTTAACTTGCTAAACGGTCACGGGAGGTCATAGTTGCACTGAAAAAAGGAATATGAATTATAAATTAGTTTGAAAAGTATAATTAATTACGGTAATTAATTAAATTTAAAAAAGCCATGGTGCGGGCGGGGCCCCCCGGACCGCGGGGCCCTGGGCGGAAGCCCTCCACGCCCTCCTCTAGATCCGCCCCTGCTTCTGGATGTGGTGTCATGTGATAAAATCTACAGTACCTCGGTGTCCAAGTTCTCTGCTGGGTAGACTAACCTACACCTAACAGGAGCAAAAGGAACGAGCAACAGATGGTTGATTGCTGACCTTGCTTTCTCCAAAATCTGATGCTCATTTAGTTAGTCATGCGCGTGGGACATGCTATACGTTCCACGTCTCTTCAGGTAGTAGATTACGAGTTCATTCTCCCAGGGACTTGAAATTGAAATACCAACCAGCTTATTCACTAGTCAAAAGGATTGCTCCATGACTGGACTGGGTAGGTGGAGTTCGGAGATCCAAGGTTCTAATCTCGATGCTGAGACAGGGGCGTATATAAGGGGGAGCTGTGGGGCTCCACCCCCCCCCCCCCCTAAGAAGAGCCAATAAAATTAAGAAAGTGTTGCTTTGATAAATGCATAAAATATTTGGAAATTTGGTTGTACCCTAATCTTAACTTATTGGCTAAGTTATAAACAATATTAAGATTGAAATTAGACTACCTCGTGGTGTAGTGGCTAGCATTCTTGGCTTCCGCTCGGAGGTCCGAATTCGATTCCCGGCTCTGGCAAAAATTTTAATTGTGGTTTGAGGGCTGGAACGGGGTACACTCAGCTTCGTGAGGCAAAACTGACGAGAGGTAGGTTCGATTCCTACCTCAGTCGTTTTCCGTGGTATCCCACTTAGCGGCTGCAGCCGCTTCCTACCCAAATCCTACCTGGATTACAAATACACACACTAGTACAGACATCATAGTGACACAAGTTATCAGATATATTCCACACACACCCAAGTACATAGGGCTACATGACCACGATGTCGGAAATCTTCAGAAATAATCAACCATACACAACTCCCGAGCAGTGTCGACTCGTCTTACCGAGTGCACAACGGTCCGATATATTCTGCCGAGCTGTAAGCAGGTTGCCATAACAACGAATGATGCCTGTGTGTAGGAAACCTGTCTCCCCTCATCTAACACCTCATCCTACATTCGCCTTCTTCTTAGCTCCGTGCAATAGGTACCTTTGGTTCCTTGATCTGGCAACCCATGAACGCTACCAGTGTTATGATAAAGTGAGGTTAGATGACCCACTTCCCGCCCAAGCCACGCCTAACTGAGTAATGAAGTATTGTACACATCCTCCTACATCTTGTGTAATAAGCAGCTTGCATCCTGAGTCATCATGGAGCACAAGATTCTCATCGAGTACTTGTTCTAGAAGCCATTACCCAGCCTGCTCGCACGTTCCTTGTTATGTTCCTGGCAGTACAGAGTCATAAACAAACCAATCTCCATGATCCCCCTCTACATGCTTCATAACTGCATCTCCCACACAAGACTTACGGCAACATTCACATCAACACTGCTATTATTTAACTCAAGCACGGGATTGGGGAGCTTTTTACCCCTAGTTTAATACTGTTGTTGTTAGAGTCTTCAGTCTTTTGACTGGTTTGATGCAGCTTTCCATTCCTCCCTGTCCTGAGCTAATCGTTTCAACTCTACATAGCTACCACACCCTACGTCCGAGGCAATCTGTTTAACATATTCTAACCTTGGTCTACCCCTACAGTCCTTGTCCTCGAACCTTCCTTCCGTAACTATGCTCGTTATTCCTGGGTGTCTTAGTATGTGTCCTACCAACCTATCTCTTCTCTTCATTAGCAGTCGCCAGAAACATCTCTCCTCTCCCACTAGTCTTAATACCTCTTCGTTTGTAAGTTTGTAACCCTATCTACCCATCTGATCTTCATCATTCTCCTGTAACACCACATTTTAAACGCTTCAATTCTCCTCTTTTCTGTTGCACCAATAGTCCAAGTTTCACTTCCATAGAGCGCTACGCTCCAGACAAAGGCCTTCAAAAGTTACTTCCTAACACCTAAATCTATATTCGATGTCAACAGATTCCTTTTCTGTAGAAATGCTTTCCTTGTCTGAGCTAACCTACTTTTAATATCCTCTTTGCTAGCATACTATTATACTGTAAGTTAAAAATAAATTATACCATACCGGCTGCGGTGGTAGTCGAGAGTGCTACTTCGTGCCCTGCTGATATTGGAAGAGCGGGGTTCAAATCCCACCTCGGCCGTCCTGAAAATGGTTTTGATGGTTTCCCATTTTCACTACCAGGCAAATGACGCGATGGTTCCTTTCTTACCTACATAGAGCTCAAATTACCATCGTGAATTTTCGGCAGTTGGTAGCACTGACGTCAATTTCATATGGGTGTGAGATATTCAGGTATAGATCTTTACTCATACCAAATTTGGTTTCGATAGCTGCCTTCCCAGACCAATCATGAAAATACTGAAAAATGACTTCATTGCTCTCTATAGGTTAAAAATAGGTCAATAATCAGGAGTTTGAGGGTAAATACTGTATGTATGGCTTTTATAACACGTCTTCCATGGAAATGTCGGGATAGTACCTAATTCAAGGTCCCGGGATGCCTGCTCTATCTCCGACCTTAATATATACACCCAACCACAGAAACACAGGTTATCAGAGAAAATTAACACATACCTAAGTATATGGGGTTGATTCTAGATTAATTTGGAGTAACTAATATATGTCACTGCTGCCAACATGATTCAAAGCCTGCTGATAGGACCAATTTTTAAATACATATAACTTCTATACTAACAAATGGATTTCATTTGAAATGGGTACAATAATAGTAGTGTCTAACTGTAGTCTATGCTAAGTCCATGCTATCCATTGGACAACCAAATTTTGTATGTGCATCCTGTATCTTGCAAAATGGAACTAAGGGCAGCCAACTGCAGTGCTCTATTTTGCTACACTATTTCAGGGATATTTCGAGCTAATTAAAAACTTCAGTATTACCAACTTTATTTCGTCATTATTCTAGATAGGTCTATATAGATTAATCATTGGCATGAATCTTATATTTTAAGAAAAGTAGGCTCTTTAATTCGTTACGGAACTACAGTACTTGTTAGATATGACTTCAGAGAAATGTTCATAACTTAAGGATCTCCAATGAACTATTGTTTTTTTTGCTGTAAATTCGAGAGGCTTAGGACATATTTATCATCAGCCCCGTGTGGTTGGATGAGTGATTGACTTGTCTGACCTTTTTTTAAGCGTATGGCTTTTAGTGCCGGGAATGTCCGAGGACATTTTTGGCTCGTCTGAGTTTGAAGCTTCTATGCGGACACCCATGGGGTGAGCTACCAGTTACGTCAGGTGTGGAGTGTTGTCTGGGGAGGGAAGTGTGAATGTAAGGACGAGGAATTGGAAGGTAGCGGCTGTGGCCCATTGTTAGGGACCAACCCCGGCATTTGCCTGGAAGGAAGATGTAAAACCATCTTCAAGGTTGCCGGCGGGGGGATTTGAACCTCCTCGCCTCCCGGATGTGATCGACTGCCTACAGCCACGCCGTAACGACCACGGCTAACTCACCCGGTACTTGTCTGATAACCTGCATTCCTGTCATGATTGTAGTAGTGTGTGTAGATGTAATCGGGGGGACAGTGATGGTGCAGGCGTCCCGGGACTTGAGGTAAGGTAGTCTACTATCAGGCGCGGATTAAAGTGTGGGGGGGGGGGCAATTTTTTTTTGCAAACTCAAAAAACGAAAACACAATAACCAGACAAATACAACTTAACGAATTTTAACTGAAAAAGACTGATTTTCATTTTATTCAATAATGAAAATATCTTCATTGCCATTATTATGTTCTGTTACAACTGTACATATTTACAACTTCATACCTCTTATTATAAAAACGATTATTTATATAACAAAATCAACTCGTCTATTTTGTTTAGCAAACCTAGTGATTACCGAATCGATGTTTATAGTGATGTCACGATGAATGTGCAGCAACGCACGGATAGGAATTTGGGGCTTTTTTCGCACCAAAATATTTTTCCGACGTCCAAACTGCAAGCTTGGTTGGCAATTTAAGCTGTGACTATCTCCCTTTGTCGGTACCAACTCGACTTGCCGAAACTGTAACGTACCCTGATACTTTTCTCGAAGCTCGATATAAAAGTCGCAAAACACGCCGTTGCAATTTGTACGAATATTTTTGGTGCGCTAAACGCATCAAATTTCTATCCATGTAGCTTGCAAAAAATTGGTCTGGTTTTGTACGTTTGGTTATTATTTGATTGCGTTTTTAGTGATACAATTTTTCTTAACAATTTCGATTCTCTGACCCCCCTCCCCCCTCCTCCCCCCTCCCCCAAGCCAAACACTAGATCCGCGCCTGGGTACTGTCACGGTATATGCCTGGAGTGAGCGTGAAAATAGAATCGTATGCAAAAACCGCCACTGCAAGCTACAGGACCCGAAACTGCGAGCCCCGGACTTGTTGCAGCTGCCCTCACGGGCGAGGTGTACGATTTAACGAGCGAGGCTACGCCGCGGGGTGAACTATTATACGACGCAATAATACTGTAGTTGTGCACTGACAACTGAACTCCGAGATACATTTAACTCGGGGCTTTTTGAACAGCACAGAACAAGCGTATGAATACTTGATGTCTGTCGCAGCCAGTATTTGCCTTTAGCAGTGAAATTAGGATCTCCATAATTGAACCTGTGTAAATACTGCAAGCAATTACTTGTTACTTTCCAACTCATTTCAATGAATGTGCTTTGTCATGCTCTGTGACCTGACAGGGACATTGTTTTTTTTAAGTGCGGAATAGAGAGGACATCGGCCCCATCTCTGTGACCTGTCTAGTTCAAGAGATTATACAGGGTGTTCGCAGCAAGCCCTACTTTGAGCTGTAACTCTTTTGTTTTTTAGATATTTTAATTTTGATACTTGCTTTGGAAAGTACTTTTCAATCTCTAAAACTTCTGTTTCGTTGGGTTTTGTGTGAAGTTCGCACATAACGCGCAAATCGACTTTTTGTGGCACGGTTTTTGGCACTTTTTTTTTGCCCAAATCGGTTTTTTGACATCACCTATCGAAAGAGCGACATCGAATTAGTCGATTTAGCTACCAAAATATAAGTTTTTGCCCATATCAAACTCGCATGCGAGTTTGTGTTTGGATTTTCGTCCGCTTATAGCGGACAGGGCGCGAAAGACCACTTGGTTCGACCGGGCCAAGCAGAGGCTAAAAGCGGACGAAAATCTAAACACAAACTCGCAGGTAGCTTATTCGACTAATTCGATGTCGCTCTTTCGATAGGTGATGTCAAAAAACCGATTTGGGCAAAAAAGTGCCAAAACCATGCCACAAAAGGTAGGCCTATATTTGCGCGTTATGCGGGAAATTCACACAAAAACCAACGCAACAAAAGTTTTAGAGATTGAAAAGTACTTTACAAAGCAAGTGTCAAAATTAAAATATATTGAAAAACAAACCAGTTACAGCACAAAGTAGGGCTTGCTGAGAACACCCTGTATAGGTAGGCTATTCCAGAAATTAAATTAGTTTCTACCTTTGCAATTGAGTTCGACATGCATGAATCAATATAAAAACTGATGTTGACCTTTTGTTTAATGTAACTGTTACTAGTAACGGCTACATCTTCTCGTTACCGTAAAAAGGTACAAGTAAATGTGTTATATCTAGTATGTTATAGACATAGTTGAAAAAAGGATATTCTCTTGAGAATAACACTCGGTCCTACTTTGAGGTCCTCGCCGAAGCCGAAGATAGACATTAAACCAATTAACGATGAGTACCATCCACGGAGAGAAAGTGTGATTGTGCAATGAACAGTTGTTTGATCTTGAGGCAAGCCCACTCCCTCGTGTGGGAGAACTTCTCAAGGAGCTTTGATGAGTCGGCATTGTATTGTAATGAGACGAGGCGGTAATCTAATAGGACTGTCTCAGCGCGTGCGATAACTGCACATGTCTTCCGCATGATACACCACTCTGCCACTTAAGATATTAGTAACTGGTGAAGACTATGTTAGCACGGTCTAATGTTTGTTAGCGTGAGGTCGACTATTGCTAAATCATACCCGTCATGAGCGTGGGTGGCTCTCTAATAAGGCTGAACACTAAAAGTTTAAATTATAGGCTACGCCAATCAATGCTTTCACAAATATACGGTATCTATTATATTTTGTTCAAGTTTCGACCTAACATTGAGATCTTCTTCAGTTCAATTAAAATGAAATCAATTAAAAATAAAATACTCATTTCAAGCACTGAGTTAAAATATTTGTTGATATTTGGCACTTGATTTTCTAAATTATTTAATTGTCTATATTTATGAATTTTTATTTTAAAGCCCAATATTTTATTTACACTTAGTCTACTATTACAAAATTTCTTATTTTTAGCCTACTTTTCACATTTTGCAAAAATGAGGAAAAAGTAGACTTATGAGATCAAGCAAATGTGTGTGTGTGTGTGTGTGTGTGTGTGTCCCTATCAACTCCTAAACGGCTGCAGCAATCGAAACAAATTTTTGTAGAAGCAAAGATCTATACCTGAATATCTCACGGCCATATTTGAAAATGATGACAGTGATACCAACTACTGAAAAATCGCAATTGAAATTTGAGCTCCATGTTGGATATCTTGGAAGGTATGAATGGGAGCTATTTCAAAATTGGCACACGTATAGATAATAATATTTCAGCTTAATTTTCAGGAGGCCATCCATGGCAGTGTTGCCAAAATGATTATAAGCCAGTTGAATAGTCCAAATTTTAAATGCATATAACGTCTACACTATCAATTGGATTTCAACCAAATTTCGTATGTGCTATGTGTACATAAACAGATATGACTGAGTGTATTCGTAAGAGCCACCAGGGCTGCCAACTGTTAATAAATGCTCTCAATTTATTTTATCCGAATACCAATATATCAGAAAGTATGCAAGCCGACAGCTTTAAACTATGCACACGTATAGTACCTGACATTCTATATTAATTTGGAGTATCTTATATACGTCAGTGCTACCAACATGATTCTAAGCCTGCTGAGAGATCCAACTTTAAATACATGTAACTTCTATACTATCATTTGGATTTCAGCCAAATTTCGTGTGTGCTATGTGTACCATAACAGATATAACTATGCCAATTCTTAAGAGTAACCGGAGCTGCCAACTGTTAATAAATAATGTCTCTATTTTCGTTACCCTAATATCAATTTATCAGAAAGTATGCAAGTCAATAGCTCTAAACTTTGCACACGTATAGTACCTGGCATTCTAGATTAATTTGGAGTAACTAATCTAGGCCTACGTCAGTGCTGCCAACATGATTCTAAGCCTGCTGATAGGCCCAATTTTTAAATACATGTTACTTCTATACTAACAAATGGATTTCATCCAAAATTGGCACAACACGAGATCATAATATTTCATATTATTTCTGATGTGGGGTAATCCTCTTCTCCATTCACCCTGATCCTTATAAATAATATATTTCAAGTAAACACATCAATTGTTATGTTTCTCCTTTTTTAGCCTATTTACATATTATGAAAAAAAAAGGCTTATGAAATCACCTTTTGTCCGTGTATCTGTTTGTGTGTGCGTGTGTGTGTGTTTCCCACCTAATAAAATCTAAACGGCTGGAGCGATTTCAATGAAACTCGGTAAGGTCAGAGCACCATTTTGGCCAAACCCGACCGTACTCTTTAAATTGTATTAGGTCTCACCAATCCAACATGGCGGATGTGCGAAATATTTCACCAGCATTAAATATCTCCGAACCTATTACCGATATCACCCTGAAATTTTGTACGGTGGTCAAGCAAACTACTAGAAGTTCACCTATCACTTTTTCGTGAACATGGTAACTACAAAACCAACATGGCAGCCAAGTGAATTTGCGACTTTAAAATGGACGTTTCTCGCGACTCAACCAACCAAACGCAATGGAACTTTGTACAGTATATGTCTATAAACATTGTAATGCACCGACATCAAATTTCGTTCAAATGTTTACATAACCTCAAAATGGCGGCTGTGCGAATTATTTCACCCGCATTCTATGTCTCCGAAACTATTACGGATATTACCCTGAAATTTTGCACGGAGATAAAGGGCACTACTAGACGTTCATATGTGAGACTTTCAAAAACCTGTTAAATATAAAACGAACATGGCGGCCAAGCGAAGTTGAAAATATTAAATAGACTTTTCTCGCAATGTAATCATCCAAACGCAATAAAACTTGGTACATCAAATGTGTATACACATTGTGATGCACTGGCATCTAATATAGTTAAATTGTTTACATAACGTCAAGATGGCGGCTGTGCGAAATATTAAAAGTAATTTTTTGTTTATTGTGTTGTAACCGTGCGATCGACGTGAAAGTTTGAATAATGAAGCTAGGCAATAATTTTTCTTTATGGTACATAACTATATGGCCTATATATACAACAATCCAAAATGGCGACCGTCCAAAATATTTCTACGGTTCTCAGTATCTACGAATCATTTACAGCAATCAAACTGTTTTTTCTTCTATAGGACTTTCAGTAACCTGGTGAGCACAAATCCAACATGGCGGCGACGCGAAGTATAAATATTTAAGTGGACGTTTCTCGCGATTTAACCATCCGAGTGCAGTGGAACTTTGTACAGGAAATGCTTATACAAAATGTTAATCCACTGGCATCTAGTTTATTTCAATTGTTTTCACAACCATAAGAGGGCAGCTGTGCGAAATTTTAAAATCTCTTTTTTACTTCATGTATCCTAATCATGCGATTGAAGTTTGAATACCGCACGTACACTATAATCTTCATGTAATAGTACATAAATAAAAATCCAACATGGCGACCATCTGAAATATTTGTACGGTTCTCAATATCTACGAATCTATTACAACAATAAGACTGAAATTTTGTATGTTGATGGAGGCAATTGACATGAGTAGGATATATGAAAATAGACTGTATAGTTCTTCACAGAACTACTTGTTTATTTCCTTTTTCTTTCTTTCATGCTTTCGTTTCTCCTTATTTCCATGTTTTTGTAAGTATTCGAACGTCGATTATTGACTGAATAGTCGGGTTATTTCACTAAAGAGAATATTTAAAAATTCCAACGTTCGAGTATGTTGGATATTTGAATACAGTAAAACCCCGATGGTACGCACCCACTTATTACGCTATCCCGTTAAATACGCTCTTCTTCTTTGGAGGCGGGATGGTTCATGTACATTACTGCATAATTTCAACCTATTATTACGATTTTAAATGCCGGTTATAAAGCTTTTCTTCATGTTAAAAAAAAGACCAAGATCACTCTATATAAATTGTAAAAGAAAGCACTCTATTTGAGGTGTTTTAATAATAATACAATAATAAATAATCATCATCATAATAATAATAATAATAATAATAATAATAATTATTATAATAATAATAATAATACAATAATAATTATAATAATAATACACCAACAACAATAATACAATAACAATATTAATACAATAATAATAATAAGAAGAAGAATCAAAAGACAGTAAAATAAAATACAGTAATAATAAAATACTTTTTATTACCGAAATGAAAAAATCCACAGCCTGCTTCCAGTCTCCGACCGGGTCAGGAATGGAATGAATGAAGCCCCCATCTAGCGGCGAGGTTATGGACTGTGCCGGCTGCCGAGGCCTGACGCACTCCTCTGGAGCAATGATTAAATGAATGACAGATGAAATGAAATGATAGTGGAGAGTGTTGTTGGAATGAAATTTTGACAGGGAAAACCGGAGTACCCGGAGAAAAACCTGTCTGCCTCCGTTTTGTCCAGCACAGATCTCACATGGAGTGACCGGGATTTGAACCACGGACTCAGCGGTGAGAGGCCGGCGTGCTGCCGCCTAAGCCACGGAGGCTTACTTTTTATTACCGAAATAATGTTACCAAACTGTTTTCCAATCTTACAAAACATTTCCCGTAGCCTATATAGCGCTGTCCCGCTCATTACGTGTTTAAGCCGCAATCACTTGAAGAGCGTAATAAGGGGATTTCACTGTAGTTCGAAAGTTCGAATAGCCGATATGAATATTTGAATACTCAAACTATCGTAAGTTTAAATGAAGTGTTTGTACAATTCGAAAAATTCAATGCTCAGATATGTACAGTCCTACGTTCAATGGCCGTGAAACTAGGCTTCTTAATGTTATCTACGTATCCTACTTTATTTACGGGATTACGGAATCAAAATACAAAATCTTGAATATATTGTCATTTGTCTATTGGCAGGCCTTAACGTAGTTTTCATTTTCGTAGCACAATGCGACTTAGGTCGATCACTGCCATTTCAAAAGCTTATTTCTTTTGTGAAATTAGAGTAAACCGGAATCCGTGGACGAGAGCACTAACGCGCTAGCTCGTGCCTCACTGACAAATAGAGATCATGGGTTCGAATTCCACCTCAGCAGTCCTGAAAATGTTTTAAGTGGTTTACCATTTTCACCACCAGGCAAATGCTGGGACGGTTCCTTTCAATAGATCCTTTTCAACTTCTTTCCAAAATCCCTTCCCTAACCCTTCCTTAGTTAGATCCAAGTTAGCGGTCGCCTGTGCGATCGGCCTGTAACTATCTCCAGTTGGTTGGTTGGTTCCTCAGTTGAGGGGCTGCGACAACGCGGTCTTGTAGCCCCGTGTACTTTGGGTGTGTGTAGAATCTGTCTGATAACCGGTGTTAATTGTGATGACTGTATTAGTGTGTGTTATCTGTGATTCAGGTAAGGACTGCAGACGATCAATTTCAAGTGGTTCCTACTTTTGCTACTGTCAACGACACCTACATGTTATCTTGACTACTAGATGCCACCGCAACCCGCACCTGGTGACAAACGGAACTTCATCCAACCTACAAATGTTTAACTTCATACAATAAATTGTAGTAAGTGGAAGGTTCTTTTACATGCCAAAAATCTATGACATGTGCCCGCCGGATTTACTTCCTCTCCGAAGGAAGGCATACTAAGGGATTTTTAAATCCGACGACTTCGGCCGGGTTTTAACCGGCGATCATGGGCATAGAAGCTCAGCATGCTACCAACTACGACACCGAAGCCAACCATCTCCAATTGAATCTGCTGAGAAAGTGTTTTCAGCTCCCAGACACCGTTCTTGTGGCGGTAGAGGAATGATCCCTCGCAGAGTACGTGGAGACATTTATTAAAATATAGGGGACATAAATCGTTTGAATAATAAAGATTACTTCGACTGATAGCAAATTCAATTTTCTAAAAAGTTGTTTTTCGTCCCCTCATCTTCTGGGACGTGGAGGCGACCTCAAGGAGAATTGAGGCCTTCATTCTCCAAGAAGTAGCCAGTGTCTTCGTAGTTCATAAAGGAAATTAGGTTTCATTAATTGATTGAATAATAAAAAAGAAATACTAGGACGTATGAGAGGATAAGCGATAAAAATAAAGAAAGTAGCGTACAATTATTGTCCTGGAAATCATGCTCAAAGTCGGTGCTGATGTCCTTAACAGTATATTCGTTTTAATAGTGCCAATCATGGCCTTCTTGATCGACAGTGTGTTAATAGCAAAACACACATGCGTGATCGTGTCGCATCTGATCACGCTTATTAAAGTGAACGCAGCCTAGTTGGAACATTAAGATACCATATCTTACGTGCCAGGATTCCGTCGTAATTACAGTGTGAGAAAATGTTCTATAGCAAGATAAATTACAAGATCTCATCTTTAGTTTGAGACACGCTGCATTGGGCTGCATGGTTCGCAGGGCACCAGCATCTGATAAAATACACCAGCTACTACACGACGTACAAGGAGGAATAGCCATCATCTGATAACCACACGGCAAATCTATTCCTAATAAAAAACAAAATAAAATGGTTGCTCTAAGAGGTATGAATTAAAAACATCATTTTGTAACTGTGACGCAGTCTTCATGACGAAGTCCCCATCTCATTAGCTCTGTCATTATTTGTTTTTATAGTCATTTAAGCGGCCGTCATGTGCACATTTAACTCTCGGTTAAGGTTTAGTCAACCTCAGGGCCGTTTTAACCAGCTCTTTACTAACGATTAGTTAGTTAATTTCTTCTTCTTCTTCGTTATCCTTTACCCTCCCGGGTAAAGCGAGGGTTCCTACCTCTACCACTACTGGCAGTGTCATGAAGGTTGAGACTCTGAGTCGGGGATACAACTGGGGAGTGTGACTAGCACGTTGCGCAGGCGGCCTCACCTGCAAAGTGAAAGGGGACTGATGAAGGGATGGGAAGAGTGGGAGGGATACACAAGGAAGTGGGAAGGAGGCGACCGTGGCCTTACGTTAGGTGCCATCCCGGCATTTGCCCGATGAAGAAGTGGGAAACCACGGAAAACCACTTCGAGGATGGCTGTTGTGGGAATCGAAACCCCTCTACTCATTTGGACCACCCGAGGCTAAGTAGACCCCATTCCAGTCCTCATACTACTTTTCAAATTCCGTGGCAGGTTTCGAATAACAGCTAAGATTATAACCCCTTATTCAATTCGAGTGCAGTGTATCTTTTGTGTATTAAAAGCACACACAATATAGGCCACCAGTTAAAATAGGAACGGTTAATTTAGAATATAATTATTTCAATAAATAGTGTACACAACATCATTTTTAATTTAGTCACAATAATAATCCAATGGAACACAGGTTAACCATCTTAAAATACAATAGCAATATCGCAACAACTATAATATCTGTAATTAAGATTGACTGATTACACGAGATTTTAGGAACTTGTGTAAACTAAAGTTTGCTGCTTTTCAGTCTGTCAACACGATTGTACCCAAATGAGATAGGCTATTCCCTAATCCTGAAAAAATGTACATGAGATTAATAAATACACTTGGATGACCAGTTTCTATTGTCAAGCGATCATCATCAGATCAAATACACAAAAATTTTATGTCTGAAAGTGTGGGTGAAAGTATTTAAAATATGTAGGCTACACTTCTTTAGTTGCAGTGTTATTTGAGATAATGCAACTCGTCAACTTGTTAGTTGTAGTCATATGATGTTTTGTTAAAATACTGAAAGTGGTGATTGACCTCCAAACTTGCTTGTTTAGAGTGAATATGTGATTGTAGTTAAATGGTCAATTCAGGTTGTATTGACCGAGTGAAAAGCATAAAAATTTGTTTACTAAGGCAACACTGAAACTGGCTTCACACACCATAATGAACTTATGTAATCGGAACATTGTATTGTACCTATTTGTGCACAAGTGTAATTCATAAGCATCGTACATTTAAGCCTAAGTGAGCAGGATGTGATGATGATCAGTTGACGATTGGTAGGTGAAGCCTAAACTTAAACACTACCGGAGGGAAGATGACATGAAAAAGGAAAGGGCTTGAGGACAGAAATAGGTATTTTGGAAATGAGGAAATGAACAGAACCTTTATTTCTTAATCATAAAAATCAGGGAAGAATAGTTGGGTAAAATTAAGGCTTGTGAATGCAAGGTAGGAAATCAAATACTAACCTTGATTTTTAATTGTTGACAGGGTATCTTTAGGGATTGGTGGACTTTAGAAAAACTACTAAAAACTTGATAAATGAAACTAATAAAGCGAACACAGTCTTGCTTACGCGTAGAGAAATCAAGAGTGTGTACAACTAAGCACTTATAATACAAGTATAATGATGCGAGAGAAGGTAGCTGAGGTTGCCGGCAAGCAAGCGCTAAGTGCACTTTCCCTCCCGAGCCGGAATTTGGGTTTTATGTGGGAACGCAGTTCACTGGCGAACAAATGTCGACAAGAGGATATTGAATTATTTCTTTTCCTCACAAAAAGTGAAGATTTTAGGAAGCATTCTGTAATGCCGGAGAGATTTGAATTAACTGGGATATTTTATTACGCGCTAAGAATGGATCCCTAAGAGGGGGATTGATTGCCCTTAATATAGACAGAGCTAGGAAGCCCTCTAAATTTTCGGTGAGAATATTATAACTAGTGGAAGTTACATGAAAGAAACAATTGTTGTGTTTAAGTATGATTAAACTTTTAACCAACAGAGTGCCGATTAAAGTTTAGAAATGGTAAGAAAAGCAAACCAAACTTTAGGCAAAACTACAATTCATAAGTAAATTATAGGACCAGGCAAATTCACCTCAAGTAGGAAGCTGGCTGAGCAATCTATACTCGCCTTTAATCATTTAAAAGAGATAACTGAAGTAAACTTAAAGTGCAGTGTTAGCAAGAGTTTTGCCATAAACACAACAAATGATTAAATCTGTGTTAAGCTTGGTATTCAGTATTCGTGATGATTTCTTTAAACGCAAGAAAAGATGGAAAAAGTAAGGCCATACCTAACAGCTCTTCGAGCAAATGTAATTGAACTCCAGGAAATTGAAGCAATTTTAATTGCCTCAACAAGAATAGAATTGCGAACAATGTGTACAATTGAAAGGTCTGAGACCAATAACAAGAATAATAAGAACCCTCACAAGGGTTTTCGAACAATATGTACAATTAAGAGGTCTGAGATCGATAACAAGAATAACAAGAACCCTTTCAAGGGTAAGATTCTTTGGTTAAAGAATTGGGTAGCAAGTAAGTTTTGGAGTAGAATGCTTTTGTAATAAAGCGAAAAGAGCTTTAACAAAATATATAGTTACAGTTAAAAATTCCTGAACGTAGCAGGAAGATGATTAAAAAGTGAATTATAACCACTAATATTGAAGCAGAGATACGTATAAGTTAAGTAGAATAGGGAAAGGTCACTTCCGTGAAACCCCGATTACATAAGAAAAGATACAAAATGTTTAACAATAGAGAAATTACAAATTCAAAATTCCTGGACGCAGCAGGAAAATGAAAGTGCCAATTAATATGTGAATTTATAACCACAAGAGTATTTATACAGAACTACGGAAGTGATACATGAAAAAATGGGAGGGATCCTATTAATAGGCAAGGCCTCATAGAAAAGATTGCAAGAAAATTATTTAAATTATACTAAATTGTTAGAAATAGGAAAATTGGGAGATACAGCAAAGGGGGAATTACAGTCTGGCTGATTTTATTGTTTCGAACGGAACGCGGCGCGGAAGATAATCACGCGAACAACTTTCGCAGCACTAACAGTTTTGTGGAGCATGGTTGGATTGCCACTATTGCTGTTTATAGATCAATTTGAGTTGAAAGTTAGCAGTGATTTGACGTTATAGAGTTTTGAGGTGGTAGCCGGTATAGTTTTCCAGTTGGCAGAGTCCATTGCATGATTTGATATGTCATAAGTTGAAGGCAATATAAAATGGCGCAAAGCAAAATCCCACGATGAAATTGAAGAATAACCTTGTACAGTTTCAAGATTTAGCAGAACAATCCCACGAAGAAGGAAGCATGATTTTCAAGCTATAAGTTTAGCAAAATTCCCACGCTGGAGATAAGTATCATCCTTTTTCGCACAAGAAGTACTAGGGTTTTGCATGACTTTCAATGGCAAGCTTAGTTCAGCTTAAGAAAGACGAAGAAATATCCCTCGTTGGGCAGTTAGGAGACTGCACAAGTATGCGAACATTTAAATACTGCTGAAAGTGTTCATTAAAAGCGTTCAGTAAGATTTAAAACCCTTAAAATTTGGTTTAAAACACTTTAGATGGTTATTTATCTTTTCATTGCAGCGTAGTTGATGTTTCCGGCCAGCCGTTTCAACAAACTTAAGACATGGCGTCTATTTAAAAGTTCAACACATGGTTGAAAAATATGAGCTTCTCCTAGGAAGAGAGCCGAACTGTCACGCCTTAGCACACGAAGAGAAGTGATCGAGAGATTCAAAAGCTCGGAGAACCAGAGCGGCGAGGGGAAGGGAGGGGGAAACAAAGGAACAGATACAGAGTAGGCAACATACAAAAACCAAATTATACATAATACAATTTCGATACATTGGAATTTAAATCTTCATGGAGATTTAGGTAGATATAGACAATGATGCCATCTGCTTCAAAGTTGTAGAACTTGCAGTTGTAGTTCTTGAAATGACTGGAATCAAAGGGTTTAACGAATTTCCGCATGAAGAGCTGTGGAGAGTCTTACAAGGAAAATTCACATCTGAAGCAAACTTTCAAAAGGGATAAGAATATGCACAGAGAATAGGAAAAGAGAACGTCTCTGTTGGCGTTGAAGAAAAAAAGGAAGCTAAAGAAGAAACGAAAAATAAAGGAAGAAGAAATCAAAGAGTAAACTATTATTAAGGCTAGAATTAAGTGTATATTCCAAAGAATATACCAACAGTCAAAACATGTCATGCAATTAAGTACTCCCCATTTCGGACATAAAAGCGTGTTATTTTCTGTTTAATATCTTATGTAATATTATTCATGTTAGGGCATATAAATATTTGTTTTCTCACCTGATGTAATTGGTTGCTTGCCACGGTCGGTGAGCGTTTATCATGTCGGCCTGCCAACCCCAAGCTTGCAGGTTCGCTCCTGGCCGTGGTAAGTGATTTTTTTAAGGAGACAAAAATCACGGCATGCATGTCATACGTTGTTGGCATGTTAATGAACCCATTTGAATCCAGTAGGCCGTGTTTATAATGGCAAAATTAATCTTGGGATTTTCCACCAACACTAAAAGTTCCTCCTTTCACTACTAGAAAGCGCTATAGTGACAAGGAGCTTAGATATCTAACCTACTTGACTTTCATAGCGTTCCAATCAGCGATTAAATTTGACATGCAAGATACCCTCTGAGAAGCCTCCGTGGCTTAGGCGGCAGCACGCCAGCCTCTCACCGCTGGGTCCGTGGTTCAAATCCCGGTGACTCCATGTGAGATCTGTGCTGGACAAAACGGAGGCAGACAGGTTTTTCTCCGGGTACTCCGGTTTTCCCTGTCAAAATTTCATTCCAGCAACACTCTACAATACTATTTCATTTCATCTGTCATTCATTTAATCATTGCCCCAGAGGAGTGCGTCAGGCCTCGGCAGCCGGCACAGTTCATATCCTCGCCGCTAGATGGGGGCTTCATTCATTCCATTCCTGACCCGGTCGGAGACTGGAAGTAGGCTGTGGATTTTCATTCAAGATGCCCTCTGGGCGTCAATTAACAAAGCTTGCACCCGTGGCCATACGAAATTAATATATTATTATTGGACAAAATTTCTGTTGACCGACTGGAAAGCCTTAATAGGATGTTATTAACATTGATTTGCCTGCCTGAAGGCCTAAAATTGTGTTTTTTTTGTTTTTATTATCAAAAGAAACTTATCTTTTTGCGGCTTCGGTGGCGTAGTTGGTAGCATGCCGAGCTTCTATGCCCAAGATAGCGGGTTCAAACCCGGCCGAAGACGTCGGATTTTTTAAGAGCGTTAAAAATCCCTCAGTATGCCTTCCTTCGGAGGGGAAGAAAAGCCGGCGGTCCCATGTCATAGATTTATGCCATGTTAAAGAACCTTCCACTAATTACACCTGTGTGAAGCTAAATTGTATAGGTTAAGAATGTAAACAACGCTCTTAGGTTCCTACGTTCGTTGCCAAGAGCCGACTGCGGTGGCGTCTAGTAACTAAGTTCTGAACTAGGCGCAGTAGTCGTTGACGGTAGCGTTTGGCGGCAAAAGTAGGAACTATTTGAAAAATTCAAAGTTGCAGTCCTTCCTTGAATTAAAAAACAGATACACATACTAATACAGCCATCACAATTAACACCGGTTATCAGACAGATTCTACACACACCCAAAGTACACGGGGCTACATGACCGCGTTGTCGCAGCCCCTAAACTGAGGAACCAACCAACCAACCAAACTTATCTTCTCGAAGGACACTGAAATATTTTTTAAATTAACTTAATGAAACAAAACAACAGCTAAAATGGCATCATGAGTCACTATTCTAGCAGTTTAATGTTTATGGATGGAACTACAATGTGGCTACCTAGATTACTCCACTGGAGATTCACAAGCAATGATCAAATAGGATTAGCGGATAACACACTACGCCTATCGTGTAGGCGTTAGCCAAAGCCACTGTCATGAATAACAAATGCTTAGGATCACCGCTGTCTGCGGGCGACGTAATACCAGGATACATGTGGATCTCTTTCTTACGATTGTAGTGTTACATGCGGTGTAATGGGGGAGTGGGTAAACACTTGATAATCTGCAACTACTGCACTGTATATTCCGTGCTTGCGCAGAGCGAACAGGTGCAGTGAGGCTTACTCCACATATTTCATTCCCACTGCTGGACTCAGCAAACATAAATACAAGCAAACATATATATTTGAGCTGCCAGAGTCGACACAATTAACGCAAGGCAGGACGCAAATGAGAATGAAAAAAGGTAATAACAGAATATGCAAATAAATCATTAGGAGGCCCCCTTGCTGCCTGTGTCTACACGTATGTATCCGACTGGTCCAACAGCACTGCCTAGGCGTGCAAAAAAGCGTGCAACCCGTTAACCTTTCCCCTGCGATTAATAATAATAATGATGAAGAGGTCTTTGAGCCCGTGTTCTTACAGATCAATGGTGCAGAGATAACTGGATTGGAATTTTAACAATCACACTACAGCCAAACCTAATGTGTGTAACTATTAGTGAAGTACCCAGGTGAGTAGGAATCCAGGGGTGCTGGACTCCCTACAGAAATGTCTGAACTAAATAATTATCGCAATAAATAATTCATAAATAAATCATAGTGTTCTTTCGAATAACCCATTTGTAGCGTACGATAAATCAACTTTGGCTATTTTTCATTGTATTTTATTTCCTTTGCTTTCAAATTTCCTTCATCCTTCTAGATCTAGAGTGTCACTAGGTATTGTTGTTTAAAGGGGCGGAACTACGAGGTCATCTGCCCCTAGATCTAGAGTGTCGTTCCTTCTCTTCTCGAGTCCACTTTCGTCTAGTTGTTAATTTCTTTATCTCCTGAAATGCTGCCATTTGAAAACTTCTCGAAAGAATGTTCTGTTTTAATTCCAGCGTTTTTCATATCTTTTTTTAATTTTGACAAACCATATGGGTTTAGATTTATAACTGTTCACTAAGTTGAAAATCTGTAGTCTATTGTTATCCGTTCTGTAAATGTCCCCAAAAAATTGTAGTCTTCTCTTCCTCATTACGTCAGTTAGTTTGTCAATTTTCAAATATAGCTCTCTGTTTCGTCTTAAACTATTTTCTGCATTATTATTTCTTTTAGATCCCAGTCTTTTTCTCAAAATTCTTCTTTCGACATTCTCTAATTTCTCTAGATCTCCAATTCTAGTTTGTTCAAGTGTTTATGCCGCATACAGAGTTTGAGGTCTAACCACTGTTTGGTAGTGTCTTAACTTCGTGTTCCAGGATATTTGTTTTTTGTTATATATATTTTTTGTCATATGGAACATCCTTTCCAATTTGTGCACTCTAGTTTCTACAGCTGCTATATTGTGTTCTTCTTGTATGTTAATTCCTTATTTGTCTATATTTATCGGGGGTGATTTAACAATCTTCCTTCAGTTACTGGATTTGTTCCTATTTCATTTGTTTTTATTAACTACAAATAGAAGTGTGGGTATAGCCCACTACAAATTCGTATTTATCTTGTTTTTGCTTTATTGATTTTACGTACACTTTAGTTGTCTGTTCTTATTCCGTTCTTAAACGCCCAATTTGTGTATTTAATTTCAATGAGAGATTTCATAGGGCATTTTCCTCAGCATCTCAGCTCGATAAAGCTCCATAATTTTCGCCAATCAACTTCAATGTAATGTATATTTCCATTGGCTCCGTGGCATGGGGGAAGAGTTATTAATTTACACGTCATGTGGAGAGAAAATCAGGCCGGTATATGCGGAAAGGAGGAATGAAACTTTAGTTTAAAACCCGTCTTTATGACATCTTGTCTCCGTCACTATGTGTATGTATGTCTATTTTACGTGGAAGATGGTTTTTGTGGTGGTAGCCTACGCCTTTCCTGATGCCGACCTCATGAGACGAGTTAATTAGTGATGAAGTGAATGAAGACGAATAAAACTGGGTAGTAATTTGAAAGAGCGAGGCCTCGGCTAATTGGAAGGTACCTCGCCTACCGAGACAGGAGCAGAGCTCTAATGGATTTGTGCATTGCCGTACGTAGCTACCGTGGATTGTACACTACTGTCCAAATGAAGACATGAAATTCCATTTCATAGAGAGAGAGGAGGATGCAAGAACGCTAGCTAGAAGACGCACTTTGTCGTTTCTCGTACAGGATTGAAGTTCGTGACACGTTGCCAAATGTCGAGAGAGAAAATACAGTGCAAAATTAGGTCGAGGTTTTAAGACAAAAATGAGCTATAATGAACGGACAAGCTATGACAGAAGAACAAAACCAACAGAAAAATGAACGTATGAAGGAGAAGTGAAAGATATAGAGACTGGAGAGCTTCGACACAAGAATAAGACAATATATTAGTGAACGTTTGAATCAGAAGTGGAAACTACAAAGACTGAAAGAGCTTGGACAGAAGAACTACGGCAACAGCTCAGTGGGTATGAAGGAATAAAGGAGCCTACAAAGACTGAATGAGCCTTGACGGGAAAACAACGGCTCAGTGAACGAATGAAGGAGTAGTGGAGAACTACAAAGACTGAATGAATATGGACGGGAAAGCAACGACAACAGCTCAGTGAACGTCTCAAGGAGTAGTGGAAACTACAAAGACTGAAACAGCTTGGACAGAAGAACTAAGGCAACAGTTCAGTGAACGTCTCAACCAGTAGTGGAAACTACAAAGGCTGAAAGAGATTGTACAGAAGAACTAAGGCAACAGCTCAGTGAACGTCTCAAGGAGTAGTGGAATCTACAAAGACAGAAAGAGATTGGACAGAAGAACTAAGGCAACAGCTCAGTGAACGTCTCAAGGAGTAGTGTAAACTACAAAGACTGAAAGTGATTGGAGAGAAGAACTAAGGCAACAGCTTATTGAACGTCTCAAGGAGTAGTGGAAACTACAAAGACTGAAAGAGATTGGACAGAAGAACTAATGCAACAGCTTAGTGAAAGTCTCAAGGAATAGTGGAAACTACAAAGTCTGAAACAGCTTGGACAGAAGAATTAAGGCAACAGCTCAGTGAACGTCTCAAGGAGTAGTGGAAACTACAAAATTTGAAACAGCTTGGACAGAAGAACTATGCAACAGCTCAGTGAACGTCTCAAGGAGTAGTGGAAACTACAAAGACTGAAAGAGATTGGACAGAAGAACTAAGGCAACAGCTCAGTGATCGTCTCAAGGAGTAGACGAAAATACAAAGACAGAAAGAGATTGGACAGAAGAACTAAGGCAACAGCTCAGTGAACGTCTCAAGGAATAGTGGAAACTACAAAGACTGAAAGAGATTGGACAGAAGGACTAAGGCAACAGAACAGTTAACGACTTAAGGACTAGTGGAAACTACAAAGGCTGAAAGAGATTGGACAGAAGAACTAAGGCAACAGCTCCGTGAACGTCTCAAGGAGTATTGGAAACTACAAAGACTGAAAGAGCTTGGACAGAAGAACTAGGGCAACAGCTTAGTGAACGTCTCAAGGAATAGTGGAAACTACAAAGACTGAAAGAGTTTGGACAGAAGAACTAAGGCAACAGCTCAGTGAACGTCTCAAGCCGTAGTGAAAACTACAAAGACTGAAAGAGATTGGACAGAAGAACTAAGGCAACAGCTTATTAAACGTCTCAAGGAATAGTGGAAACTACAAAGACTGAAAGAGATTGGACAGAAGAACTAAGGCAACAGAACAGTGAACGACTTAAGGACTAGTGGAAACTACAAAGGCTGAAAGAGATTGGACAGAAGAACTAAGGCAACAGCTCAGTGAACGTCTCAAGGAGTAGTGGAAACTACAAAGACTGAAAGAGCTTGGACAGAAGAACTAGGGCAGCAGCTTAGTGAACGTCTCAAGGAATAGTGGAAACTACAAAGACTGAAAGAGTTTGGACAGAAGAACTAAGGCAACAGCTCAGTGAACGTCTCAAGCCGTAGTGGAAACTACAAAGACAGAAAGAGATTGGACAGAAGAACTAAGGCAACAGCTCAGTGAACGTCTCAAAGAGTAGTGAAAACTACAAAGACTGAAAGAGATTGAACAGAAGAACTAAGGCAACAGCTCAGTGAACGTCTCAAGGAGTAGTGGAAACTACAAAGACTGAAAGAGATTGGACAGACGAACTAAGGCAACAGCTCAGTGAAAGTCTCAAGGAGTAGTGGAAACTACAAAGACTGATAGAGATTGGACTGAAGAACTAATGCAACAGCTTAGTGAACGTCTCAAGGAATAGTGGAAACTACAAAGTCTGAAACAGCTTGGACAGAAGAACTAAGGCAACAGCTCAGTGAACGTCTCAAGGAGTAGTGGAAACTACAAAGTCTAAAACAGCTTGGACAGAAGAACTAAGGCAACAGCTCAGTGAACGTCTCAAGGAGTAGTGGAAACTACAAAGTCTGAAAGAGATTGGACAGAAGAACTAAGGCAACAGCTCAGTGAACGTCTCAAGGAGAAGTGGAAACTACAAAGACTGAAAGAGATCGGACAAAAGAACTAAGGCCCTAGCTCAGTGAACGTCTCAAGGAGTAGTGGAAACTACAAAGTCTGAAACAGCTTGGACAGAAGAACTAAGGCAACAGCTCAGTGAACGTCTCAAGGAGTAGTGGAAACTACAAAGTCTGAAAGAGATTGGACAGAAGAACTAAGGCAACAGCTCAGTGAACGTCTCAAGGAGTAGTGGAAACTACAAAGACTGAAAGAGATCGGACAAAAGAACTAAGGGCCTAGCTCAGTGAACGTCTCAAGGAGTAGTGGAAACTACAAAGTCTGACACAGCTTGGACAGAAGAACTAAGGCAACAGCTCAGTGAACGTCTCAAGGAGTAGTGGAAACTGCAAAGTCTGAAAGAGATTGGACAGAAGAACTAAGGCAACAGCTCAGTGAACGTCTCAAGGAGTAGTGGAAACAACAAAGGCTGAAAGAGATTGGACACAACAACTAAGGCAACAGCTCAGTGATCGTCTCAAGGAGTAGTGGAAACTACAAAGACTGAAAGAGATTGGACAGAAGAACTACGGCAAGAGCTTAGTGATCGTCTCAAGGAATAGTGGAAACTACAAAGACTGTCGGAGATTGAACAGAAGAACTAAGGCAACAGCTCAGTGAACGTCTCAAGGAGTAGTGGAAACTACAAAGACTGAAAGAGATTGGACTGATGAACTAATGCAACAGTTTAGTGAACGTCTCAAGGAGTGGTGGAAACTACAAAGTCTGAAACAGCTTGGACAGAAGAAATTAGACAACAGCTCAGTGAAAGTCACAAGGAGTAGTGGAAACTACAAAGGCTGAAAGAGATTGAACAGAAGAACTAAGGCAACAGCTCAGTGAAGTTCTCAAGGAGTAGTGGAAACTACAAAGACTGAAAGAGATTGGACAGAAGAACTAAGGCAACAGCTCAGTGAACGTCTCAAGGAGTAGAGGAAACTACAAAGTCTGAAAGAGATTGGACAGAAGAACTAAGGCAACAGCTCAGTGAACGTCTCAAGGAGTAGTGGAAACTACAAAGTCTGAAACAGCTTGGACAGTAGAACTAAGGCAACAGCTCAGTGAACGTCTCAAGGAGTAGTGGAAACTACAAAGTCTGAAAGAGATTGGACAGAAGAACTAAGGCAACAGCTCAGTGAACGTCTCAAGGAGTAGTGGAAACTACAAAGACTAAAAAAGAGATTGGACAGAACAACTAAGACAACAGCGCAGTGAACGTCCCAAGGAGTAGTGGAAACTACAAAGACTGAAAGTGATTGGACACAAGAACTAAGGCAACAGCTTATTGAACGTCTCAAGGAATAGTGGAAACTACAAAGGCTGAAAGAGATTGGACAGAAGAACTAAGGCAAGATCTTAGTGATCGCCTCAAGGAGTAGTGGAAACTACAAAGACTGTCGGAGATTGAACAGAAGAACTAAGGCAACAGCTCAGTGAACGTCGCAAAGAGTAGTGGAAACTACAATGACTAAAAGAGTTTGGAAAGAAGAACTATGGCAAGAGCTTAGTGATCGTCTCAAGGAGTAGTGGAAACTACAAAGACTGAAAGAGATTGAACAGAAGAATTAAGGCAACAGCTCAGTGAACGTCTCAAGAAGTAGTGGAAACTACAAAGACTGAAAGAGGTTGAACAGAAGAACTAAGGCAACAGAACAGTGAATGTCTCAAGGAGTAGTTGAAACTACAAAGACTGAAAGAGATTGGACAGAAGAACTAAGGCAACAGCTCAGCGAACGTCTCAAGGAGTAGTGGAAACTACAAAGACTGAAAGAGAATGGACAGAAGAACTAAGGCAACAGCTTAGTGAACGTCTCAAGGAATAGTGGAAACTACAAAAACTAAAAGAAATTGGGAAAAAAAACTAAGGCAACAGCTCAGTGAATGTCTCAAGGAGTAGTGGAAACTACAAAGACTGAATGAGATTGGATAGAACTAATGCAACAGCTTAGTGAATGTCTCAAGGAGTAGCGGAAACTACAAAGACTGAAAGAGTTTTGACAGAAAAACAAAGGCAACAGCTCAGTGAACGTCTCAAGAAGTAGTGGAAACTACAAAGACTGAAAGAGATTGGATAGAAAAAAAATTTCAACAGCTTAGTGAACGTCTCAAGGAGTAGCGGAAACTACAAAGACTGAAAGAGATTGGACAGAAGAACTAAGGCAACAGCTCAGTGAATATCTCAAGGAGTAGTGGAAATTACAAAGTCTGAAAGAGATTGGACAGTAGAAATAAAGCAACAGCTTAGTGAACGTCTCAAGGAGTAGTGGAAACTACAAAGACTGAAAGAGCTTGGACAGAAGTACTAGGGCAGCAGCTTAGTGAACGTCTCAAGGAATAGTGGAAACTACAAAGACTGAAGGAGTTTGGACAGAAGAACTAAGGCAAGAGCTCAGTGAACGTCTCAAGCCGTAGTGGAAGCTACAAAGACAGAAAGAGATTGGACAGAAGAACTAAGGCAACAGCTCAGTGAACTTCTCAAAGAGTAGTGAAAACTACAAAGACTGAAAGAGATTGAACAGAAGAACTAAGGCAACAGCTCAGTGAACGTCTCAAGGAGTAGTGGAAACTACAAAGACTGAAAGAGATTGGACAGACGAACTAAGGCAACAGCTCAGTGAAAGTCTCAAGGAGTAGTGGAAACTACAAAGACTGATGGAGATTGGACTGAAGAACTAATGCAACAGCTTAGTGAACGTCTCAAGGAATAGTGGAAACTACAAAGTCTGGAAGAGCTTGGACAGAAGAACTAAGGCAACAGCTCAGTGAACGTCTCAAGGAGGAGTGGAAACTACAAAGACTGAAAGAGATCGGACAAAAGAACTAAGGCCCTAGCTCAGTGAACGTCTCAAGGAGTAGTGGAAACTACAAAGTCTGAAAGAGCTTGGACAGAAGAACTAAGGCAACAGCTCAGTGAACGTCTCAAGGAGTAGTGGAAACTACAAAGTCTGAAACAGCTTGGACAGAAGAACTAAGGTAACAGCTCAGTGAACGTCTCAAGGAGTAGTGGAAACTACAAAGTCTGAAAGAGATTGGACAGAAGAACTAAGGCAACAGCTCAGTGAACGTCTCAAGGAGTAGTGGAAACTACAAAGACTGAAAGAGATCGGACAAAAGAACTAAGGCCCTAGCTCAGTGAAAGTCCCAAGGAGTAGTGGAAACTACAAAGTCTGAAACAGCTTGGACAGAAGAACTAAGGCAACAGGTAAGTGAACGTCTCAAGGAGTAGTGGAAACTACAAAGTCTGAAAGAGATTGGACAGAAGAACTAAGGCAACAGCTCAGTGAACGTCTCAAGGAGTAGTGGAAACTACAAAGACTGAAAGAGATCGGACAAAAGAACTAAGGCCCTAGCTCAGTGAACGTCTCAAGGAGTAGTGGAAACTACAAAGACTGAAACAGCTTGGACAGAAGAACTAAGGCAACAGCCCAGTGAACGTCTCAAGGAGTAGTGGAAACTACAAGTCTGAAAGAGATTGTACAGAAGAACTAAGGCAACAGCTCAGTGAACGTCGCAAGGAGTAGTGGAATCTACAAAGACAGAAAGAGATTGGACAGAAGAACTAAGGCAACAGCTCAGTGAACGACTCAAGGAGTAGTGTAAACTACAAAGACTGAAAGTGATTGGAGAGAAGAACTAAGGCAACAGCTTATTGAACGTCTCAAGGAGTAGTGGAAACTACAAAGACTGAAAGAGATTGGACAGAAGAGCTAATACAACAGCTTAGTGAACGTCTCAAGGAATAGTGGAAACTACAAAGTCTGAAACAGCTTGGACAGAAGAATTAAGGCAACAGCTCAGTGAACGTCTCAAGGAGTAGTGGAAACTACAAAATTTGAAACAGCTTGGACAGAAGAACTAGGCAACTGCTCAGTGAACGTCTCAAGGAGTAGTGGAAACTACAAAGGCTGAAAGAGATTGGACAGAAGAACTAAGGCAACAGCTTATTGAACGTCTCAAGGAATAGTGGAAACTACAAAGACTGAAAGAGATTGGACAGAAGAACTAAGGCAACAGAACAGTGAACGACTTAAGGACTAGTGGAAACTACAAAGGCTGAAAGAGATTGGACAGAAGAACTAAGGCAACAGCTCAGTGAACGTCTCAAGGAGTAGTGGAAACTACAAAGACTGAAAGAGCTTGGACAGAAGAACTAGGGCAGCAGCTTAGTGAACGTCTCAAGGAATAGTGGAAACTACATAGACTGAAAGAGTTTGGACAGAAGAACTAAGGCAACAGCTCAGTGAACGTCTCAAGGAGTAGTGGAAACTACAAAGACTGAAGGAGATCGGACAGACGAACTAAGGCAACAGCTCAGTGAAAGTCTCAAGGAGTAGTGGAAACTACAAAGTCTGAAACAGCTTGGACAGAAGAACTGAGGCAACAGCTCAGTGAACGTCTCAAGGAGTAGTGGAAACTACAAAGACTGAAAGAGATTGGACAGAATAACTAAGGCAACAGCTCAGTGAACGTCTCTATGAGTAGTGAAAACTACAAAGACTGAAAGAGATTGAACAGAAGAACTAAGGCAACAGCTCAGTGAACGTCTCAAGGAGTAGTGGAAACTACAAACGCTGAAAGAGATTGGACAGACGAACTAAGGCAACAGCTCAGTGAAAGTCTCAAGGAGTACTGGAAACTACAAAGTCTGAAACAGCTTGGACAGAAGAACTGAGGCAACAGCTCAGTGAACGTCTCAAGGAGTAGTGGAAACTACATAGACTGAAAGAGATCGGACAAAAGAACTAAGGCCCTAGCTCAGTGAACGTCTCAAGGAGTAGTGGATACTACAAAGTCTGAAACAGCTTGGACAGAAGAACTAAGGCAACAGCTCAGTGAACGTCTCAAGGAGTAGTGGAATCTACAAAGTCTGAAAGAGTTTGGACAGAAGAACTAAGGCAACAGCTCAGTGAACGTCTCAAGGAGTAGTGGAAACTACAAAGACTGAAAGAGATCGGACAAAAGAACTAAGGCCCTAGCTCAGTGAACGTCTCAAGGAGTAGTGTAAACTACAAAGACTGAAAGTGTTTGGAGAGAAGAACTAAGGCAACAGCTTATTGAACGTCTCAAGGAGTAGTGGAAACTACAAAGACTGAAAGAGATTGGACAGAAGAGCTAATACAACAGCTTAGTGAACGTCTCAAGGAATAGTGGAAACTACAAAGTCTGAAACAGCTTGGACAGAAGAATTAAGGCAACAGCTCAGTGAACTTCTCAAGGAGTAGTGGAAACTACAAAATTTGAAACAGCTTGGACAGAAGAACTAGGCAACTGCTCAGTGAACGTCTCAAGGAGTAGTGGAAACTACAAAGGCTGAAAGAGATTGGACAGAAGAACTAAGGCAACAGCTTATTGAACGTCTCAAGGAATAGTGGAAACTACAAAGACTGAAAGAGATTGGACAGAATAACTAAGGCAACAGCTCAGTGAACGTCTCTAAGAGTAGTGAAAACTACAAAGACTGAAAGAGATTGAACAGAAGAACTAAGGCAACAGCTCAGTGAACGTCTCAAGGAGTAGTGGAAACTACAAAGACTGAAAGAGATTGGACAGACGAACTAAGGCAACAGCTCAGTGAAAGTCTCAAGGAGTAGTGGAAATTACAAAGTCTGAAACAGCTTGGACAGAAGAACTGAGGCAACAGCTCAGTGAACGTCTCAAGGAGTAGTGGAAACTACATAGACTGAAAGAGATCGGACAAAAGAACTAAGGCCCTAGCTCAGTGAACGTCTCAAGGAGTAGTGGATACTACAAAGTCTGAAACAGCTTGGACAGAAGAACTAAGGCAACAGCTCAGTGAACGTCTCAAGGAGTAGTGGAATCTACAAAGTCTGAAAGAGTTTGGACAGAAGAACTATGGCAACAGCTCAGTGAACGTCTCAAGGAGTAGTGGAAACTACAAAGACTGAAAGAGATCGGACAAAAGAACTAAGGCCCTAGCTCAGTGAACGTCTCAAGGAGTAGTGGAAACTACAAAGTCTGATACAGCTTGGACAGAAGAACTAAGGCAACAGCTCAGTGAACGTCTCAAGGAGTAGTGGAAACTACAAAGTCTGAAAGAGATTGGACAGAAGAACTAAGGCAACAGCTCAGTGAATGTCTCAAGGAGTAGTGGAAACTACAAAGACTGAATGAGATTGGATAGAAGAACTAATGCAACAGCTCAGTGATCGTCTCAAGGAGTAGTGCAAACTACAAAGACTGAAAGATATTGGTCAGAAGAACTACGGCAAGAGCTTAGTGATCGTCTCAAGGAGTAGTGGAAACTACAAAGACTGTCGGAGATTGAACAGAAGAACTAAGGGAACAGCTCAGTGAAAGTCTCAAGGGGTAGTGGAAACTACAAAGGCTGAAAGAGATTGAACAGAAGAACTAAGGCAACAGCTCAGTGAAGTTCTCAAGGAGTAGTGGAAACTACAAAGACTGAAAGAGATTAGACAGAAGAACTAAGGCAACAGCTCAGTGAACGTCTCAAGGAGTAGTGGAAACTACAAAGTCTGAAAGAGATTGGACAGAAGAACTAAGGCAACAGCCCAGTGAACGTCTCAAGGAGTAGTGGAAACTACAAAGTCTGAAACAGCTTGGACAGTAGAACTAAGGCAACAGCTCAGTGAACGTCTCAAGGAGTAGTGGAAACTACAAAGATTAAAAAAGAGATTGGACAGAATAACTAAGGCAACAGCGCAGTGAACGTCCCAAGGAGTAGTGGAAACTACAAAGACTGAAAGAGATTGGACACAAGAACTTAGGCAACAGCTTATTGAACGTCCCAAGGAATAGTGGAAACTACAAAGGCTGAAAGAGATTGGACAGAAGAACTAAGGCAAGAGCTTAGTGATCGTCTCAAGGAGTAGTGGAAACTACAAAGACTGTCGGAGATTGAACTGAAGAACTAAGGCAACAGCTCAGTGAACGTCGCAAATAGTAGTGGAAACTACAATGACTAAAAGCGTTTGGACAGAAGAACTAAGGCAAGAGCTTAGTGATCGTCTAAAGGAGTAGTGGAAACTACAAAGACTGAAAGAGATTCAACAGAAGACCTAAGGCAAAAGCTAAGAGATCGTCTCAAGGAGTAGTGGAAACTACAAAGACTGAAAGTGATGGGACAGAAGAATTAAGGCAACAGCTCAGTGAACGTCTCAAGAAGTAGTGGAAACTACAAAGACTGAAAGAGGTTGAACAGAAGAACTAAGGCAACAGAACAGTGAATGTCTCAAGGAGTAGTGGAAACTACAAAGACTGAAAAAGTTTGGACAGAAAAACTAAGGCAACAGCTCTGTGACCGTCTCAAGGAGTAGTGGAAACTACAAAGTCTGAAAGAGAATGGACAGAAGAACTAAGGCAACAGCTTAGTGAACGTCTCAAGGAATAGTGGAAAATACAAAGACTAAAAGAAATTGGGAAAAAAAAACTAAGGCAACAGCTCAGTTAATGTCTCAAGGAGTAGTGGAAACTACAAACACTGAATGAGATTGGATAGAAGAACTAATGCAACAGCTTAGTGAACGTCTCAAGGAGTAGCGGAAACTACAAAGACTGAAAGAGATTGGACAGGAAAACAAAGGCAACAGCTCAGTGAACGTCTCAAGAAGTAGTGGAAACTACAAAGACTGAAAGAGATTGGATAGAAGAAAAATTGCAACAGCTTAGTGAACGTCTCAAGGAGTAGCGGAAACTACAAAGACTGAAAGAGATTGGACAGAAGAACAAAGGCAACAGCTCAGTAAATATCTCAAGGAGTAGTGGAAATTACAAAGTCTGAAAGAGATTGGACAGTAGAAATAAAGCAACAGCTTAGTGAACGTCTCAAGGAGTGGTGGAAACTACAAAGTCTGAAACAGCTTGGACAGAAGAAATAAGGCAACAGCTCAGTGAATGTCTCAAGGAGTAGTGGAAACTACAAAGGCTGAATTAGATTGAACAGAAGAACTAAGGCAACAGCTCAGTGAAATTCTCAAGGAGTAGTGGAAACTACAGAGACTGAAACAGATTGGACAGAAGAACTAAGGCAACAGCTCAGTGAACGTCTCAAGGAGTAGTGGAAACAACAAAGGCTGAAAGAGATTGGACACAACAACTAAGGCAACAGCTCAGTGATCGTCTCAAGGAGTAGTGGAAACTACAAAGACTGAAAGAGATGGACAGATGAACTAAGGCAACAACACAGTGAACGTCTCAAGGAGTAGTGGAAACTACAAAGACTGAAAGAGATTGGACTGATGAACTAATGCAACAGCTTAGTGAACGTCTCAAGGAGTGGTGGAAACTACAAAGTCTGAAACAGCTTGGACAGAAGAAATAAGGCAACAGCTCAGTGAAAGTCTCAAGGAGTAGTGGAAATTACAAAGGCTGAAAGAGATTGAACAGAAGACCTTAGGCAAAAGCTAAGTGATCGTCTCAAGGAGTAGTGGAAACTACAAAGACTGTCGGAGATTGAACAGAAGAACTAAGGCAACAGCTCATTGAACGTCTCAAGAAGTAGTGGAAACTACAAAGACTGAAATAGAAGGACAGATAAACTAAGGCAACAGCACAGTGAACGTCTCAAGGAGTAGTGGAAACTACAAAGACTGAAAGAGATTGGACTGATGAACTAATGCAACAGCTTAGTGAACGTCTCAAGGAGTGGTGGAAACTACAAAGTCTGAAACAGCTTGGACAGAAGAAATATGGCAACAGCTCAGTGAAAGTCTCAAGGAGTAGTGGAAACTACAAAGGCTGAAAGAGAATGAACAGAAGAACTAAGGCAACAGCTCAGTGAAGTTCTCAAGGAGTAGTGGAAACTACAATGACCGAAAGAGATTGGACGGAAGAACTAAGGCAACAGCTCAGTGAACGTCTCGAGGAGTAGTGGAAACTACAAAGTCTGAAAGAGATTGGACAGAAGAACTAAGGCAACAGCTCAGTGAACGTCTCAAGGAGTAGTGGAAACTACAAAGTCTGAAACAGCTTGGACAGTAGAACTAAGGCAACAGCTCAGTGAACGTCTCAAGGAGTAGTGGAAACTACAAAGTCTGAAAGAGATTGGACAGAAGAACTAAGGCAACAGCTCAGTGAACGTCTCAAGGAGTAATGGAAACTACAATGACTAGAAGAGTTTGGACAGAAGAACTAAGGCAAGAGCTTAGTGATCGTCTCAAGTAGTAGTGGAAACTACAAAGACTGAAAGAGATTGAACAGAAGACCTAAGGCAAAAGCTAAGTGATCGTCTCAAGGAGTAGTGGAAACTACAAAGACTGAAAGTGATGGGACAGAAGAATTAAGGCAACAGCTCAGTGAACGTCTCAAGAAGTAGTGGAAACTACAAAGACTGAAAGAGGTTGAACAGAAGAACTAAGGCAACAGAACAGTGAATATCTCAAGGAGTAGTGGAAACTACAAAGACTGAAAGAGATTGGACAGAAGAACTAAGGCAACAGCTTAGTGACCGTCTCAAGGAGTAGTGGAAACTACAAAGACTGAAAGAGAATGGACAGAAGAACTAAGGCAACAGCTCAGTGAAAGTCTCAAGGAGTAGTGGAAACTACAAAGACTGAATGAGATTGGATAGAAGAACTAATGCAACAGCTTAGTGAACGTCTCAAGGAGTAGCGGAAACTACAAAGACTGAAAGAGATTGGACAGGAAAACAAAGGCAACAACTCAGTGAACGTCTCAAGAAGTAGTGGAAACTACAAAGACTGAAAGAGATTGGATAGAAGAAAAATTGTAACAGCTTAGTGAACGTCTCAAGGAGTAGTGGAAACTACAAAGACTGAAAGAGATGGACAGATGAACTAAGGCAACAACACAGTGAGCGTCTCAAGGAGTAGTGGAAACTACAAAGACTGAAAGAGATTGGACTGATGAACTAATGCAACAGCTTAGTGAACGTCTCAAGGAGTGGTGGAAACTACAAAGTCTTAAACAGCTTGGACAGAAGAAATAAGGCAACAGCTCAGTGAAAGTCTCAAGGAGTAGTGGAAACTACAAAGACTGAAAGAGATTGAACAGAAGACCTATGGCAAAAGCTAAGTGATCGTCTCAAGGAGTAGTGGAAACTACAAAGACTGTCGGAGGTTGAACAGAAGAACTAAGGCAACAGCTCAGTGAACGTCTCAAGGAGTAGTTGAAACTACAAAGACTGAAAGAGATGGACAGATGAACTAAGGCAACAGCACAGTGAACGTCTCAAGGAGTAGTGGAAACTACAAAGACTGAAAGAGATTGGACTGATGAACTAATGCAACAGCTTAGTGAACGTCTCAAGGAGTGGTGGAAACTACAAAGTCTGAAAGAGATTGGACAGAAGAACTAAGGCAACAGCTCAGTGAACGTCTCAAGGAGTAGTGGAAACTACAAAGTCTGAAACAGCTTGGACAGTAGAACTAAGGCAACAGCTCAGTGAACGTCTCAAGGAGTAGTGGAAACTACAAAGTCTGAAAGAGTTTGGACAGAAGAACTAAGGCAACAGCTCAGTGAACGCCTCAAGGAGTAGTGGAAGCTACAAAGGCTGAAAAAGATAGATCAGAAGAACTAAGGCAACAGCTCAGTGAAGTCCTCAAGGAGTAGTGGAAACTACAATGACTGAAAGACATTGGACAGAAGAACTAAGGCAACAGCTCAGTGAACGTCTCAAGGAGTAGTGGAAACTACAAAGTCTGAAAGAGATTGGACAGAAGAACTAAGGCAACAGCTCAGTGAACGTCTCAAGGAGTAGTGGAAACTACAAAGTCTGAAACAGCTTGGACAGTAGAACTAAGGCAACAGCTCAGTGAACGTCTCAAGGAGTAGTGGAAACTACAAAGTCTGAAAGAGTTTGGACAGAAGAACTAAGGCAACAGCTCAGTGAACGCCTCAAGGAGTAGTGGGAACTACAAAGACTAAAAGAGAGATTGGACAGAATAACTAAGGCAACAGCGCAGTGAACATCCCAAGGAGTAGTGGAAACTACAAAGACTGAAAGAGATTGGACACAAGAACTAAGGCAACAGCTTATTGAACGTCCCAAGGAATAGTGGAAACTACAAAGGCTGAAAGAGATTGGACAGAAGATCTAAGGCAAGAGCTTAGTGATCGTCTCAAGGAGTAGTGGAAACTACAAAGACTGTCGGAGATTGAACAGAAGAACTAAGGCAACAGCTCAGTGAACGTCGCAAAGAGTAGTTGAAACTACAATGACTAAAAGAGTTTGGACAGAAGAACTAAGGCAAGAGCTTAGTGATCGTCTCAAGGAGTAGTGGAAACTACAAAGACTGAAAGAGATTGAACAGAAGACCTAAGGCAAAAGCTAAGTGATCGTCTCAAGGAGTAGTGGAAACTACAAAGACTGAAAGTGATGGGACAGAAGAATTAAGGCAACAGCTCAGTGAACGTCTCAAGAAGTAGTGGAAACTACAAAGACTGAAGGAGGTTGAACAGAAGAACTAAAGCAACAGAACAGTGAATGTCTCAAGGAGTAGTGGAAACTACAAAGACTGAAAGAGATTGGACAGAAGAACTAAGGCAACAGCTCAGTGAACGTCTCAAGGAGTAGTGGAAACTACAAAGACTGAAAGAGAATGGACAGAAGAACTAAGGCAGCAGCTTAGTGAACGTCTCAAGGAATAGTGGAAACTACAAAGACTAAAAGAAATTGGGGAAAAAAACTAAGGCAACAGCTCAGTGAATGTCTCAAGGAGTAGTGGAAACTACAAAGACTGAATGAGATTGGATAGAAGAACTAATGCAACAGCTTAGTGAACGTCTCAAGGAGTAGCGGAAACTACAAAGACTGAAAGAGATTGGACAGGAAAACAAAGGCAACAGCTCAGTGAACGTCTCAAGAAGTAGTGGAAACTACAAAGACTGAAAGAGATTAGATAGAAGAAAAATTGCAACAGCTTAGTGAACGTCTTAAGGAGTAGCTGAAACTACAAAGACTGAAAGAGATTGGACAGAAGAACTAAGGCAACAGCTCAGTGAATATCTGAAGGAGCAGTGGAAATTACAAAGTCTGAAAGAGATTGGACAGTAGAAATAAAGCAAAAGCTTAGTGAACTTCTCAAAAAGTAGTGGAAACTACAATGACTGAAAGAGCTTGGACAGAAGAATTAGGGCAGCAGCTTAGTGAACGTCTCAAGGAATAGTGGAAACTACAAAGACTGAAAGAGTTTGGAGAGAAGAACTAAGGCAACAGCTCAGTGAACGTCTCAAGCCGTAGTGGAAACTACAAAGACAGAAAGAGATTGGACAGAAGAACTAAGGCAACAGATCAGTGAACGTCTCAAAGAGTAGTGAAAACTACAAAGACTGAAAGAGATTGAACAGAAGAACTAAGGCAACAGCTCAGTGAACGTCTCAAGGAGTAGTGGAAACTACAAAGACTGAAAGAGATTGGACAGACGAACTAAGGCAACAGCTCAGTGAAAGTCTCATGGAGTAGTGGAAACTACAAAGACTGATAGAGTTTGGACTGAAGAACTAATGCAACAGCCTAGTGAACGTCTCAAGGAATAGTGGAAACTACAAAGTCTGAAAGAGCTTGGACAGAAGAACTAAGGCAACAGCTCAGTGAACGTCTCAAGGAGTAGTGGAAACTACAAAGACTGAAAGAGATCGGACAAAAGAACTAAAGCCCTAGCTCAGTGAACGTCTCAAGGAGTAGTGGAAACTACAAAGTCTGAAACAGCTTGGACAGAAGAACTAAGGCAACAGCTCAGTGAACGTCTCGAGGAGTAGTGGAAACTACAAAGTCTGAAACAGCTTGGACAGAAGAACTAAGGTAACAGCTCAGTTAACGTCTCAAGGAGTAGTGGAAACTACAAAGACTGAAAGAGATCGGACAAAAGAACTAAGGCCCTAGCTTAGTGAACGTCTCAAGGAGTAGTGGAAACTACAAAGTCTGAAAGAGATTGGACAGAAGAACTAAGGCAACAGCTCAGTTAACGTCTCAAGGAGTAGTGGAAACTACAAAGACTGAAAGAGATCGGACAAAAGAACCAAGGCCCTAGCTTAGTGAACGTCTCAAGGAGTAGTGGAAACTACAAAGTCTGAAACAGCTTGGACAGAAGAACTAAGGCAACAGCTCAGTGAACGTCTCAAGGAGTAGTGGAAACTACAAAGTCTGAAAGAGATTGGACAGAAGAACTAAGGCAACAGCTCAGTGAACGTCTCAAGGAGTAGTGGAAACAACAAAGGCTGAAAGAGATTGGACACAAGAACTAAGGCAACAGCTCAGAGATCGTCTCAAGGAGTAGTGGAAACTACAAAGACTGAAAGAGATTTGACAGAAGAACTACGGCAAGAGCTTAGTGATCTTCTCAAGGAGTAGTTGAAACTACAAAGACTATCGGAGATTGAACAGAAGAACTAAGGCAACAGCTCAGTGAACGTCTCAAGGAGTAGTGGAAATTACAAAGACTAAAAGAGATGGACAGATGAACTAAGGCAACAGCACAGTGAACGTCTCAAGGAGTAGTGGAAATTACAAAGACTGAAAGAGATTGGACTGATGAACTAATGCAACAGCTTAGTGAACGTCTCAAGGAGTTGTGGAAATTACAAAGTCTGAAACAGCTCGGACAGAAGAAATAAGGCAACAGCTCAGTGAAAATCTCAAGGAGTAGTGGAAACTACAAAGGCTGAAAGAGATTGAACAGAAGAACTAAGGCAACAGCTCAGTGAAGTTCTCAAGGAGTAGTGGAAACTACAAAGACTGAAAGAGATTGGACAGAAGAACTAAGGCAACAGCTCAGTGAACGTTTCAAGGAGTAGTGGAAACTACAAAGTCTGAAAGAGATTGGACAGAAGAACTAAGGCAACAGCTCAGTGAACGTCTCAAGGAGTAGTGGAAACTACAAAGTCTGAAACAGCTTGGACAGTAGATCTAAGGCAACAGCTCAGTGAACGTCTCAAGGAGTAGTGGAAACTACAAAGTCTGAAAGAGATTGGACAGAAGAACTAAGGCAACAGCTCAGTGAACGTCTCAAGGAGTAGTGGAAACTACAAAGACTAAAAAAGAGATTGGACAGAATAACTAAGGCAACAGCGCAGTGAACGTCCCAAGGAGTAGTGGAAACTACAAAGACTGAAAGAGATTGGACACAAGAACTAAGGCAACAGATTATTGAACGTCTCAAGGAATAGTGGAAACTACAAAGGCTGAAAGAGATTGGACAGAAGAACTAAGGCAAGAGCTTAGTGATCTTCTCAAGGAGTAATGGAAACTACAAAGACTGTCGGAGATTGAACAGAAGAACTAAGTCAACGGCTCAGTGAACGTCGCAAAGAGTAGTGGAAACTACAATGACTAAAAGATTTTGGACAGAAGAACTAAGGCAAGAGCTTAGTGATCGTCTCAAGGAGTAGTGGAAACTACAAAGACTGAAAGAGATTGAACAGAAGACCTAAGGCAAAAGGTAAGTGATCGTCTCAAGGAGTAGTGTAAACTACAAAGACTGAAAGTGATGGGACAAAAGAATTAAGACAACAGCTCAGTGAACGTCCCAAGAAGTAGTGGAAACTACAAAGACTGAAAGAGGTTGAACACAAGAACTAAGGCAACAGAACAGTGAATGTCTCAAGGAGTAGTGGAAACTACAAAGACTGAAAGAGATTGGACAGAAGAACTAAGGCAACAGCTCAGTGAACGTCTCAAGGAGTAGTGGAAACTACAAAGACTGAAAGAGAATGGACAGAAGAACTAAGGCAACAGCTTAGTGAACGACTCAAGGAATAGTGGAAACTACAAAGACTAAAAGAAATTGGGAAAAAAAACTAAGGCAACAGCTCAGTGAATGTCTCAAGGAGTAGTGGAAACTACAAAGACTGAATGAGATTGGATAGAAGAACTAATGCAACAGCTTAGTGAAGGTCTCAAGGAGTAGCGGAAACTACAAAGACTGAAAGAGATTGGACAGAAAAACAAAGGCAACAGCTCAGTGAACGTCTCAAGAAGTAGTGAAAACTACAAAGACTGAGATTGGATAGAAGAAAAATTGCAACAGCTTAGTGAACGTCTCAAGGTGTAGCGGAAACTACAAAGACTGAAAGAGATTGGACAGAAGAACTAAGGCAACAGCTCAGTGAATATCTCAATGAGTAGTGGAAATTACAAAGTCTGAAAGAGATTGGACAGAAGAAATAAAGCAACAGCTTAGTGAACGTCTCAAGGAGTAGTGGAAACTACAAGGACTGAAAGAGGTTGGACAGGAGAACTAATGCAACAGCTTAATGAACGGCACAAGGAGTAGCGGAAACTACAAACACTGAAAGAGGCTGGACAGAATAACTAATGCAACATCTCAGTGAACTTCTCAAGGAGTAGTGGAAACTACAAAGGCTGAAAGAGATTGAACAGAAGAACTAAGGCAACAGCTCAGTGAAGGTCTCAAGGAGTAGTGGAAACTACAAAATTTGAAACAGTTTGGACAGAAGAACTAGGCAACAGCTCAGCGATTGTCTCAAGGAGTAGTGGAAACTACAAAAGCTGAAAAAGATTGGACAGAAGAACTAAGGCAACAGCTCAGTGATCGTCTCAAGGAGTAGTGGAAACTACAAAGACAGAAAGAGATTGGACAGAAGAACTAAGGCAACAGCTCAGTGAACGTCTCAAGGAATAGTGGAAACTACAAAGACTGAAAGAGATTGGACAGAAGAACTAAGGCAACAGAACAGTGAACGACTTAACGACTAGTGGAAACTACAAAGGCTGAAAGAGATTGGACAGAAGAACTAAGGCAACAGCGCCGTGAACGTCTCAAGGAGTATTGGAAACTACAAAGACTGAAAGAGATTGGACTGATGAACTAATGCAACAGCTTAGTGAACGTTTCAAGGAGTAGTGGAAACTACAAAGTCTGAAAGAGATTGGACAGAAGAACAAAGGCAACAGCTCAGTGAACGTCTCAAGGAGTAGTGGAAACTACAAAGACTGAAAGAGATTGGACAGAAGAACTAAGGCAACAGCTTATTGAACGTCTCAAGGAGTAGTGGAAACTACAAAGACTGAAATCAGATTGGACTGATGAACTAATGCAATAGCTTAGTGAACGTCTCAAGGAGTGGTGGAAACTACAAAGTCTGAAAAGCTTGGACATAAGAAATAAGGCAACAGCTCAGTGAAAGTCTCAAGGAGTAGTGGAAACTACAAAAGCTGAAAGAGATTGAACAGAAGAACTAAGGTAACAGCTCATTGAAGGTCTCAAGGAGTAGTGGAAACTACAAAGACTGAAAGAGATTGGACAGATGAACAGAGGCAATAGCTCAGTGAACGTCTCAAGGAGTAGTGGAAACTACAAAGTCTGAAAGAGCTTGGACAGTAGAACTAAGGCAACAGCTCAGTGAACGTCTCAAGGAGTAGTGGAAACTACCAAGTCTGAAAGAGATTGGACAGAAGAACTAAGGCAACAGCTCAGTGAACGTCTCAAGGAGTAGTGGAAACTACAAAGACTGAAAGGGATTGGACAGAAAAACTAAGGCAACAGCTTATTCAACGTCTCAAGGAATAGTGGAAACTACAAAGACTGAAAGAGATTGGACACAAGAACTAAGGCAACAGAACAGTGAACGACTTAAGGACTAGTGGAAACTACAAAGACTGAAAGAGATTGACAGATGAACTAAGGCAACAGCACAGTGAACGTCTCAAGGAGTAGTGGAAACTACAATGACTGAAAGAGATTGGACTGATGAACTAATGCAACAGCTTAGTGAACGTCTCAAGGAGTGGTGGAAACTACAAAGTATGAAACAGCTTGGACAGAAGAAATAAGGCAACAGCTCAGTGAACGTCTCAAGGAGTAGTGGAAACTACAAAGGCTGATAGAGATTGAACAGAAGAACTAAGGTAACAGCTCAGTGAACGTCTCAAGGAATAGTGGAAACTACAAAGACTGAAAGAGATTGGACACAAGAACTAGGCAACAGCTTATTGAACGTCTCAAGGAATAGTGGAAACTACAAAGTCTGAAAGCGATTGGACAGAAGAACTAAGGCAAGAGCTTAGTGATCGTCTCACGGATTAGTGGAAACTACAAAGACTGTCAGAGATTGAACAGAAGAACAAAGGCAACAGCTCATTGAACGTCTCAAAGAGTAGTGGAAACTACAATGACTAAAAGAGATTGGACAGAAGAACTAAGGCAAGAGCTTAGTGATCGTCTCAAGGAGTAGTGGAAACTACAAAGACTGAAAGAGATTGAACAGAAGACCTAAGGCAAAAGCTCAGTGTTCGTCTCAAGGAATAGTGGAAACTACAAAGACTGAAAGTGATGGGACAGAAGAATTAAGGTAACAGCTCAGTGAACGTCTCAAGAAGTAGTGGAAGCTACAAAGACTGAAAGAGATTGAACAGAAGAACTAAGGCAACAGAACAGTGAATGTCTCAAGGAGTAGTGGAAACTACAAAGACTGAAAGAGATTGGACAGAAGAACTGAGGCAACAGCTCAGTGAACGTCTCAAGGAGTAGTGGAAACTACAAAGACTGAAGGAGAATGGACAGAAGAACTAAGGCAACAGCTCAGTGAACGTCTCAAGGAGTAGTGGAAACTACAAAGACTGAAAGAGATTGGACAGATTAAATAAGGCAACAGCGAAGTGAACGTCCCAAGGAGTAGTGGAAACTACAAAGACTGAAAGAGATTGGACACAAGAACTAAGGCAACAGCTTATTGAACGTCTCAAGGAATAGTGGAAACTACAAAGGCTGAAAGAGTTTGGACAGAAGAACTAAGGCAAGAGCTTAGTGATCGTCTCACGGAGTAGTGGAAACTACAAAGACTGTCGGAGATTGAACAGAAGAACAAAGGCAACAGCTCAGTGAACGTCTCAAAGAGTAGTGGAAACTACAATGACTAAAAGAGATTGGACAGAAGAACTAAGGCAAGAGCTTAGTGATCGTCTCAAGGAGTAGGGGAAACTAGAAAGACTGAAAGAGATTGAACAGAAGACCTAAGGCAAAAGCTCAGTGATCGTCTCAAGGAGTAGTGGAAACTACAAAGACTGAAAATGATGGGACAGAAGAATTAAGGCAACAGCTCAGTGAACGTCTCAAGAAGTAGTGGAAACTACAAAGACAGAAAGAGTTTGAACAGAAGAACTAAGGCAACAGAACAGTGAATGTCTCAAGGAGTAGTGGAAACTACAAAGACTGAAAGAGATTGGACAGAAGAACTAAGGCAACAGCTCAGTGAACGTCTCAAGGAGTAGTGGAAACTACAAAGACTGAAAGAGAATGGAGAGAAGAACAAAGGCAACAGCTTAGTGAACGTCTCGAGGAATAGTGGAAACTACAAAGACTAAAAGAAATTGGGAAAAAACTAAGGCAACAGCTCAGTGAATGTCTCAAGGAGTAGTGGAATCTACAAAGACTGAATGAGATTGGATAGAAGAACTAATGCAACAGCTTAGTGAACGTCTCAAGGAGTAGCGGAAACTACAAAGACTGAAAGAGATTGGACAGAAAAACAAAGGCAACAGCTCAGTGAACGTCTCAAGAAGTAGTTGAAACTACAAAGACTGAAAGAGATTGGACAGAAGAACTAATGCAACAGCCAAGTGAACGTCTCAAGGAGTAGCGGAAACTACAAAGACTGAAAGAGATTGGACAGAAGAACTAAGGCAACAGCTCAGTGAATATCTCAAGGAGTAGTGGAAACTACAAAGTCTGAAAGAGATTGGACAGAAGAAATAAAGCAACAGCTTAGTGAACGTCTCAAGGAGTAGTGGAAACTACAAAGGCTGAAAGAGGTTGAACAGAAGAACTAAGGCAACAGCTCAGTGAAGGTCTCAAGGAGTAGTGGAAACTACAAAGACTGAAAGAGATTGGACAGAAGAACTAAGGCAATAGCTCAGTAAACGTCTCAAGGAGTAGTGGAAACAACAAAGTCTGAAACAGCGTGGACAGAAGAACTAAGGCCACAGCACAGTGAACGTCTCAAGGAGAAGTGGAAACTACAAAGTCTGAAAGAGATTGGACAGAAGAACTAAGGCAACAGCTCAGTGAACGTCTCAAGGAGTAGTGGAATACACAAGGACTGAAAGAGATTGTACAGAAGAACTAAGGCAACAGCTCAGTGAACATCTCAAGGAGTAGTGGAAACTACAAAGGCTGAAAGAGATTGGACAAAAGAACTAAGGCGACAGCTCAGTGAACCTCTCAAGGAGTAGTGGAAACTACAAAGACTGAAAGAGATTGGACAGAAGAACTAAGGCAAGAGCTTAGTGATCGTCTCAAGGAGTAGTGGAAACTACAAAGACTGTCGGAGGTTGAACAGAAGAACTAAGGTAACAGCTCAGTGAACGTCTCAAGGAGTATTGGAAATTACAATGTCTGAAACAGCTTGGACAGAAGAACTAAGGCAACAGTTCAGTGAACGTCTCAACGAGTAGTGGAAACTACAAAGACTGAAAGAGGTGGAGAGATGAACTAAGGCAACAGATCAGTGTACGTCTAAAGGAGTAGTGGAAACTGCAAAGACTGAAAGGGATTGGACAGGAGAACTAAGGCAACAGCTCAGTGATCGTCTCAAGGAGTAGTGGAAACTACAAAGTCTGAAACAGCTTGGACAGAAGAACTAAGGCAACAGCTCTGTGAACGTCTCAAGGAGTAGTGGAAACTACAAAGACTGAAAGAGGTTGAACAGAAAAGCCAAGGCAACAGCTCAGTGAACGTCTCAAGGAGTAGTGAAAACTACAAAGACTGAAAGAGATTGGACAGAAGAACTAAGGCAACAGCTCAGTGAACGTCTCAAGGAGTAGTGGAAACTACAAAGATTGGAGTGAAGAACTAATGCAACAGCTTAGTGAACGTCTCAAGAGTAGTGGAAACTACAAAGTCTGAAAGAGCTTGGACAGAAGAACTAAGGCAACAGCTCAGTGAACTTCTCAAGGAGTAGTGGAAACTACAAAGGCTGAAAGAGATTGAACAGAAGAACTAAGGCAACAGCTCAGTGAAGGTCTCAAGGAGTAGTGGAAACTGCAATGACTGAAAAAGATTGGACAGAAGAACTGAGGCAATAGCTCAGTGAACATCTCAAGGAGTAGTGGAAACTACAAAGACTGAAAGAGAATAGACAGAAGAACTAAGGCAACAGCTTAGTGAACGTCTCAAGGAATAGTGGAAACTACAAAGACTAAAAGAAATTGGGAAAAAAACTAAGGCAACAGCTCAGTGAATGTCTCAAGGAGTGGTGGAAACTACAAAGACTGAATGAGATTGGATAGAAGAACTAATGCAACAGCTTAGTGAACGTCTCAAGGAGTAGCGGAAACTACAAAGACTGAAAGAGATTGGACAGGAAAACAAAGGCAACAGCTCAGTGAACGTCTCAGGAAGTAGTGGAAACTACAAAGACTGAAAGAGATTGGATAGAAGAAAAATTGCAACAGCTTAGTGAACGTCGCAAAGAGTAGTGGAAACTACAATGACTAAAAGAGTTTGGACAGAAGAACTAAGGCAAGAGCTTAGTGATCGTCTCAAGGAGTAGTTGAAACTACAAAGACTGAAAGTGATTGAACAGAAGACCTAACGCAAAAGCTAAGTGATCGTCTCAAGGAGTAGTGGAAACTACAAAGACTGAAAGTGATGGGACAGAAGACTTAAGGCAACAGCTCAGTGAACGTCTCAAGAAGTAGTGGAAACTACAAAGACTGAAAGAGGTTGAACAGAAGAACTAAGGCAACAGAACAGTGAATGTCTCAAGGAGTAGTGGAAACTACAAAGACTGAAAGAGATTGGACAGAAGAACTAAGGCAACAGCTCAGTGAACGTCTCAAGGAGTAGTGGAAACTACAAAGACTGAAAGAGAATGGACAGAAGAACTAAGGCAACAGCTTAGTGAACGTCTCAAGGAATAGTGGAAACTACAAAGACTAAAAGAAATTGGGAAAAAAAACTAAGGCAACAGCTCAGTGAATGTCTCAAGGAGTAGTGGAAACTACAAAGACTGAATGAGATTGGATAGAAGAACTAATGCAACAGCTTAGTGAACGTCTCAAGGAGTAGCGGAAACTACAAAGACTGAAAGAGATTGGACAGGAAAACAAAGGCAACAGCTCAGTGAACGTCTCAAGAAGTAGTGGAAACTACAAAGACTGAAAGAGATTGGATAGAAGAAAAATTGCAACAGCTTAGTGAACGTCTTAAGGAGTAGCGGAAACTACAAAGACTGAAAGAGATTGGACAGAAGAACCAAGGCAACAGCTCAGTGAATATCTGAAGGAGTAGTGGAAATTACAAAGTCTGAAAGAGATTGGAATGTAGAAATAAAGCAAAAGCTTAGTGAACGTCTCAAAGAGTAGTGGAAACTACAAAGACTGAAAGAGCTTGGACAGAAGAATTAGGGCAGCAGCTTAGTGAACGTCTCAAGGAATAGTGGAAACTACAAAGACTGAAAGAGTTTGGGAGAAGAACTAAGGCAACAGCTCAGTGAACGTCTCAAGCCGTAGTGGAAACTACAAAGACAGAAAGAGATTGGACAGAAGAACTAAGGCAACAGCTCAGTGAACGTCTCAAAGAGTAGTGAAAACTACAAAGACTGAAAGAGATTGAACATAAGAACTAAGGCAACAGCTCAGTGAACGTCTCAAGGAGTAGTGGAAACTACAAAGACTGAAAGAGATTGGACAGACGAACTAAGGCAACAGCTCAGTGAAAGTCTCAAGGAGTAGTGGAAACTACAAAGACTGATAGAGATTGGACTGAAGAACTAATGCAACAGCTTAGTGAACGTCTCAAGGAATAGTGGAAACTACAAAGTCTGAAAGAGCTTGGACAGAAGAACTAAGGCAACAGCTCAGTGAACGTCTCAAGGAGTAGTGGAAACTACAAAGACTGAAAGAGATCGGACAAAAGAACTAAAGCCCTATCTCAGTGAACGTCTCAAGGAGTAGTGGAAACTACAAAGTCTGAAACAGCTTGGACAGAAGAACTAAGGCAACAGCTCAGTGAACGTCTCGAGGAGTAGTGGAAACTACAAAGTCTGAAACAGCTTGGACAGAAGAACTAAGGTAACAGCTCAGTGAACGTCTCAAGGAGTAGTGGAAACTACAAAGTCTGAAAGAGATTGTACAGAAGAACTAAGGCAACAGCTCAGTGAACGTCTCAAGGAATAGTGGAAACTACAAAGACTGAAAGAGATCGGACAAAAGAACTAAGGCCCTAGCTCAGTGAACGTCTGAAGGAGTAGTGGAAACTACAAAGTCTGAAACAGCTTGGACAGAAGAACTAAGGCAACAGCTCAGTGAATGTCTCAAGGAGTAGTGGAAACTACAAAGTCTGAAAGAGATTGGACAGAAGAACTAAGGCAACAGCTCAGTTAACGTCTCAAGGAGTAGTGGAAACTACAAAGACTGAAAGAGATCGGACAATAGAACTAAGGCCCTAGCTTAGTGAACGTCTCAAGGAGTACTGGAAACTACAAAGTCTGAAACAGCTTGGACAGAAGAACTAAGGCAACAGCTCAGTGAACGTCTCAAGGAGTAGTGGAAACTACAAAGTCTGAAAGAGATTGGACAGAAGAACTAAGGCAACAGCTCAGTGAACGTCTCAAGGAGTAGTGGAAACAACAATGGCTGAAAGAGATTGGACACAAGAACTAAGGCAACAGCTCAGAGATCGTCTCAAGGAGTAGTGGAAACTACAAAGACTGAAAGAGATTGGACAGAAGAACTACGGCAAGAGCTTAGTGATCTTCTCAAGGAGTAGTGGAAACTACAAAGACTATCGGAGATTGAACAGAAGAACTAAGGCAACAGCTCAGTGAACGTCTCAAGGAGTAGTGGAAATTACAAAGACTGAAAGAGATGGACAGATGAACTAAGGCAACAGCACAGTGAACGTCTCAAGGAGTAGTGGAAATTACAAAGACTGAAAGAGATTGGACAGAAGATCTAAGGCAAGAGCTTAGTGATCGTCTCAAGGAGTAGTGGAAACTACAAAGACTGTCGGAGATTGAACAGAAGAACTAAGGCAACAGCTCAGTGAACGTCGCAAAGAGTAGTTGAAACTACAATGACTAAAAGAGTTTGGACAGAAGAACTAAGGCAAGAGCTTAGTGATCGTCTCAAGGAGTAGTGGAAACTACAAAGACTGAAAGAGATTGAACAGAAGACCTAAGGCAAAAGCTAAGTGATCGTCTCAAGGAGTAGTGGAAACTACAAAGACTGAAAGTGATGGGACAGAAGAATTAAGGCAACAGCTCAGTGAACGTCTCAAGAAGTAGTGGAAACTACAAAGACTGAAGGAGGTTGAACAGAAGAACTAAAGCAACAGAACAGTGAATGTCTCAAGGAGTAGTGGAAACTACAAAGACTGAAAGAGATTGGACAGAAGAACTAAGGCAACAGCTCAGTGAACGTCTCAAGGAGTAGTGGAAACTACAAAGACTGAAAGAGAATGGACAGAAGAACTAAGGCAACAGCTTAGTGAACGTCTCAAGGAATAGTGGAAACTACAAAGACTAAAAGAAATTGGGAAAAAAAACTAAGGCAACAGCTCAGTGAATGTCTCAAGGAGTAGTGGAAACTACAAAGACTGAATGAGATTGGATAGAAGAACTAATGCAACAGCTTAGTGAACGTCTCAAGGAGTAGCGGAAACTACAAAGACTGAAAGAGATTGGACAGGAAAACAAAGGCAACAGCTCAGTGAACGTCTCAAGAAGTAGTGGAAACTACAAAGACTGAAAGAGATTAGATAGAAGAAAAATTGCAACAGCTTAGTGAACGTCTTAAGGAGTAGCTGAAACTACAAAGACTGAAAGAGATTGGACAGAAGAACTAAGGCAACAGCTCAGTGAATATCTGAAGGAGCAGTGGAAATTACAAAGTCTGAAAGAGATTGGACAGTAGAAATAAAGCAAAAGCTTAGTGAACGTCTCAAAAAGTAGTGGAAACTACAAAGACTGAAAGAGCTTGGACAGAAGAATTAGGGCAGCAGCTTAGTGAACGTCTCAAGGAATAGTGGAAACTACAAAGACTGAAAGAGTTTGGAGAGAAGAACTAAGGCAACAGCTCAGTGAACGTCTCAAGCCGTAGTGGAAACTACAAAGACAGAAAGAGATTGGACAGAAGAACTAAGGCAACAGATCAGTGAACGTCTCAAAGAGTAGTGAAAACTACAAAGACTGAAAGAGATTGAACAGAAGAACTAAGGCAACAGCTCAGTGAACGTCTCAAGGAGTAGTGGAAACTACAAAGACTGAAAGAGATTGGACAGACGAACTAAGGCAACAGCTCAGTGAAAGTCTCATGGAGTAGTGGAAACTACAAAGACTGATAGAGTTTGGACTGAAGAACTAATGCAACAGCCTAGTGAACGTCTCAAGGAATAGTGGAAACTACAAAGTCTGAAAGAGCTTGGACAGAAGAACTAAGGCAACAGCTCAGTGAACGTCTCAAGGAGTAGTGGAAACTACAAAGACTGAAAGAGATCGGACAAAAGAACTAAAGCCCTAGCTCAGTGAACGTCTCAAGGAGTAGTGGAAACTACAAAGTCTGAAACAGCTTGGACAGAAGAACTAAGGCAACAGCTCAGTGAACGTCTCGAGGAGTAGTGGAAACTACAAAGTCTGAAACAGCTTGGACAGAAGAACTAAGGTAACAGCTCAGTTACCGTCTCAAGGAGTAGTGGAAACTACAAAGACTGAAAGAGATCGGACAAAAGAACTAAGGCCCTAGCTTAGTGAACGTCTCAAGGAGTAGTGGAAACTACAAAGTCTGAAAGAGATTGGACAGAAGAACTAAGGCAACAGCTCAGTTAACGTCTCAAGGAGTAGTGGAAACTACAAAGACTGAAAGAGATCGGACAAAAGAACCAAGGCCCTAGCTTAGTGAACGTCTCAAGGAGTAGTGGAAACTACAAAGTCTGAAACAGCTTGGACAGAAGAACTAAGGCAACAGCTCAGTGAACGTCTCAAGGAGTAGTGGAAACTACAAAGTCTGAAAGAGATTGGACAGAAGAACTAAGGCAACAGCTCAGTGAACGTCTCAAGGAGTAGTGGAAACAACAAAGGCTGAAAGAGATTGGACACAAGAACTAAGGCAACAGCTCAGAGATCGTCTCAAGGAGTAGTGGAAACTACAAAGACTGAAAGAGATTTGACAGAAGAACTACGGCAAGAGCTTAGTGATCTTCTCAAGGAGTAGTTGAAACTACAAAGACTATCGGAGATTGAACAGAAGAACTAAGGCAACAGCTCAGTGAACGTCTCAAGGAGTAGTGGAAATTACAAAGACTGAAAGAGATGGACAGATGAACTAAGGCAACAGCACAGTGAACGTCTCAAGGAGTAGTGGAAATTACAAAGACTGAAAGAGATTGGACTGATGAACTAATGCAACAGCTTAGTGAACGTCTCAAGGAGTTGTGGAAATTACAAAGTCTGAAACAGCTCGGACAGAAGAAATAAGGCAACAGCTCAGTGAAAATCTCAAGGAGTAGTGGAAACTACAAAGGCTGAAAGAGATTGAACAGAAGAACTAAGGCAACAGCTCAGTGAAGTTCTCAAGGAGTAGTGGAAACTACAAAGACTGAAAGAGATTGGACAGAAGAACTAAGGCAACAGCTCAGTGAACGTTTCAAGGAGTAGTGGAAACTACAAAGTCTGAAAGAGATTGGACAGAAGAACTAAGGCAACAGCTCAGTGAACGTCTCAAGGAGTAGTGGAAACTACAAAGTCTGAAACAGCTTGGACAGTAGATCTAAGGCAACAGCTCAGTGAACGTCTCAAGGAGTAGTGGAAACTACAAAGTCTGAAAGAGATTGGACAGAAGAACTAAGGCAACAGCTCAGTGAACGTCTCAAGGAGTAGTGGAATCTACAAAGACTAAAAAAGAGATTGGACAGAATAACTAAGGGAACAGCGCAGTGAACGTCCCAAGGAGTAGTGGAAACTACAAAGACTGAAAGAGATTGGACACAAGAACTAAGGCAACAGATTATTGAACGTCTCAAGGAATAGTGGAAACTACAAAGGCTGAAAGAGATTGGACAGAAGAACTAAGGCAAGAGCTTAGTGATCTTCTCAAGGAGTAATGGAAACTACAAAGACTGTCGGAGATTGAACAGAAGAACTAAGGCAACAGCTCAGTGAACGTCGCAAAGAGTAGTGGAAACTACAATGACTAAAAGATTTTGGACAGAAGAACTAAGGCAAGAGCTTAGTGATCGTCTCAAGGAGTAGTGGAAACTACAAAGACTGAAAGAGATTGAACAGAAGACCTAAGGCAAAAGGTAAGTGATCGTCTCAAGGAGTAGTGTAAACTACAAAGACTGAAAGTGATGGGACAAAAGAATTAAGACAACAGCTCAGTGAACGTCCCAAGAAGTAGTGGAAACTACAAAGACTGAAAGAGGTTGAACACAAGAACTAAGGCAACAGAACAGTGAATGTCTCAAGGAGTAGTGGAAACTACAAAGACTGAAAGAGATTGGACAGAAGAACTAAGGCAACAGCTCAGTGAACGTCTCAAGGAGTAGTGGAAACTACAAAGACTGAAAGAGAATGGACAGAAGAACTAAGGCAACAGCTTAGTGAACGACTCAAGGAATAGTGGAAACTACAAAGACTAAAAGAAATTGGGAAAAAAAACTAAGGCAACAGCTCAATGAATGTCTCAAGGAGTAGTGGAAACTACAAAGACTGAATGAGATTGGATAGAAGAACTAATGCAACAGCTTAGTGAAGGTCTCAAGGAGTAGCGGAAACTACAAAGACTGAAAGAGATTGGACAGAAAAACAAAGGCAACAGCTCAGTGAACGTCTCAAGAAGTAGTGAAAACTACAAAGACTGAGATTGGATAGAAGAAAAATTGCAACAGCTTAGTGAACGTCTCAAGGTGTAGCGGAAACTACAAAGACTGAAAGAGATTGGACAGAAGAACTAAGGCAACAGCTCAGTGAATATCTCAATGAGTAGTGGAAATTACAAAGTCTGAAAGAGATTGGACAGAAGAAATAAAGCAACAGCTTAGTGAACGTCTCAAGGAGTAGTGGAAACTACAAGGACTGAAAGAGGTTGGACAGGAGAACTAATGCAACAGCTTAATGAACGGCACAAGGAGTAGCGGAAACTACAAACACTGAAAGAGGCTGGACAGAATAACTAATGCAACATCTCAGTGAACTTCTCAAGGAGTAGTGGAAACTACAAAGGCTGAAAGAGATTGAACAGAAGAACTAAGGCAACAGCTCAGTGAAGGTCTCAAGGAGTAGTGGAAACTACAAAATTTGAAACAGTTTGGACAGAAGAACTAGGCAACAGCTCAGCGATTGTCTCAAGGAGTAGTGGAAACTACAAAAGCTGAAAAAGATTGGACAGAAGAACTAAGGCAACAGCTCAGTGATCGTCTCAAGGAGTAGTGGAAACTACAAAGACAGAAAGAGATTGGACAGAAGAACTAAGGCAACAGCTCAGTGAACGTCTCAAGGAATAGTGGAAACTACAAAGACTGAAAGAGATTGGACAGAAGAACTAAGGCAACAGAACAGTGAACGACTTAACGACTAGTGGAAACTACAAAGGCTGAAAGAGATTGGACAGAAGAACTAAGGCAACAGCGCCGTGAACGTCTCAAGGAGTATTGGAAACTACAAAGACTGAAAGAGATTGGACTGATGAACTAATGCAACAGCTTAGTGAACGTTTCAAGGAGTAGTGGAAACTACAAAGTCTGAAAGAGATTGGACAGAAGAACAAAGGCAACAGCTCAGTGAACGTCTCAAGGAGTAGTGGAAACTACAAAGACTGAAAGAGATTGGACAGAAGAACTAAGGCAACAGCTTATTGAACGTCTCAAGGAGTAGTGGAAACTACAAAGACTGAAATCAGATTGGACTGATGAACTAATGCAATAGCTTAGTGAACGTCTCAAGGAGTGGTGGAAACTACAAAGTCTGAAAAGCTTGGACATAAGAAATAAGGCAACAGCTCAGTGAAAGTCTCAAGGAGTAGTGGAAACTACAAAAGCTGAAAGAGATTGAACAGAAGAACTAAGGTAACAGCTCATTGAAGGTCTCAAGGAGTAGTGGAAACTACAAAGACTGAAAGAGATTGGACAGATGAACAGAGGCAATAGCTCAGTGAACGTCTCAAGGAGTAGTGGAAACTACAAAGTCTGAAAGAGCTTGGACAGTAGAACTAAGGCAACAGCTCAGTGAACGTCTCAAGGAGTAGTGGAAACTACCAAGTCTGAAAGAGATTGGACAGAAGAACTAAGGCAACAGCTCAGTGAACGTCTCAAGGAGTAGTGGAAACTACAAAGACTGAAAGGGATTGGACAGAAAAACTAAGGCAACAGCTTATTCAACGTCTCAAGGAATAGTGGAAACTACAAAGACTGAAAGAGATTGGACACAAGAACTAAGGCAACAGAACAGTGAACGACTTAAGGACTAGTGGAAACTACAAAGACTGAAAGAGATTGACAGATGAACTAAGGCAACAGCACAGTGAACGTCTCAAGGAGTAGTGGAAACTACAAAGACTGAAAGAGATTGGACTGATGAACTAATGCAACAGCTTAGTGAACGTCTCAAGGAGTGGTGGAAACTACAAAGTATGAAACAGCTTGGACAGAAGAAATAAGGCAACAGCTCAGTGAACGTCTCAAGGAGTAGTGGAAACTACAAAGGCTGATAGAGATTGAACAGAAGAACTAAGGTAACAGCTCAGTGAACGTCTCAAGGAATAGTGGAAACTACAAAGACTGAAAGAGATTGGACACAAGAACTAGGCAACAGCTTATTGAACGTCTCAAGGAATAGTGGAAACTACAAAGTCTGAAAGCGATTGGACAGAAGAACTAAGGCAAGAGCTTAGTGATCGTCTCACGGATTAGTGGAAACTACAAAGACTGTCAGAGATTGAACAGAAGAACAAAGGCAACAGCTCATTGAACGTCTCAAAGAGTAGTGGAAACTACAATGACTAAAAGAGATTGGACAGAAGAACTAAGGCAAGAGCTTAGTGATCGTCTCAAGGAGTAGTGGAAACTACAAAGACTGAAAGAGATTGAACAGAAGACCTAAGGCAAAAGCTCAGTGTTCGTCTCAAGGAATAGTGGAAACTACAAAGACTGAAAGTGATGGGACAGAAGAATTAAGGTAACAGCTCAGTGAACGTCTCAAGAAGTAGTGGAAGCTACAAAGACTGAAAGAGATTGAACAGAAGAACTAAGGCAACAGAACAGTGAATGTCTCAAGGAGTAGTGGAAACTACAAAGACTGAAAGAGATTGGACAGAAGAACTGAGGCAACAGCTCAGTGAACGTCTCAAGGAGTAGTGGAAACTACAAAGACTGAAGGAGAATGGACAGAAGAACTAAGGCAACAGCTCAGTGAACGTCTCAAGGAGTAGTGGAAACTACAAAGACTGAAAGAGATTGGACAGATTAACTAAGGCAACAGCGAAGTGAACGTCCCAAGGAGTAGTGGAAACTACAAAGACTGAAAGAGATTGGACACAAGAACTAAGGCAACAGCTTATTGAACGTCTCAAGGAATAGTGGAAACTACAAAGGCTGAAAGAGTTTGGACAGAAGAACTAAGGCAAGAGCTTAGTGATCGTCTCACGGAGTAGTGGAAACTACAAAGACTGTCGGAGATTGAACAGAAGAACAAAGGCAACAGCTCAGTGAACGTCTCAAAGAGTAGTGGAAACTACAATGACTAAAAGAGATTGGACAGAAGAACTAAGGCAAGAGCTTAGTGATCGTCTCAAGGAGTAGGGGAAACTACAAAGACTGAAAGAGATTGAACAGAAGACCTAAGGCAAAAGCTCAGTGATCGTCTCAAGGAGTAGTGGAAACTACAAAGACTGAAAGTGATGGGACAGAAGAATTAAGGCAACAGCTCAGTGAACGTCTCAAGAAGTAGTGGAAACTACAAAGACAGAAAGAGTTTGAACAGAAGAACTAAGGCAACAGAACAGTGAATGTCTCAAGGAGTAGTGGAAACTACAAAGACTGAAAGAGATTGGACAGAAGAACTAAGGCAACAGCTCAGTGAACGTCTCAAGGAGTAGTGGAAACTACAAAGACTGAAAGAGAATGGAGAGAAGAACAAAGGCAACAGCTTAGTGAACGTCTCGAGGAATAGTGGAAACTACAAAGACTAAAAGAAATTGGGAAAAAACTAAGGCAACAGCTCAGTGAATGTCTCAAGGAGTAGTGGAATCTACAAAGACTGAATGAGATTGGATAGAAGAACTAATGCAACAGCTTAGTGAACGTCTCAAGGAGTAGCGGAAACTACAAAGACTGAAAGAGATTGGACAGAAAAACAAAGGCAACAGCTCAGTGAACGTCTCAAGAAGTAGTTGAAACTACAAAGACTGAAAGAGATTGGACAGAAGAACTAATGCAACAGCCAAGTGAACGTCTCAAGGAGTAGCGGAAACTACAAAGACTGAAAGAGATTGGACAGAAGAACTAAGGCAACAGCTCAGTGAATATCTCAAGGAGTAGTGGAAACTACAAAGTCTGAAAGAGATTGGACAGAAGAAATAAAGCAACAGCTTAGTGAACGTCTCAAGGAGTAGTGGAAACTACAAAGGCTGAAAGAGGTTGAACAGAAGAACTAAGGCAACAGCTCAGTGAAGGTCTCAAGGAGTAGTGGAAACTACAAAGACTGAAAGAGATTGGACAGAAGAACTAAGGCAATAGCTCAGTAAACGTCTCAAGGAGTAGTGGAAACAACAAAGTCTGAAACAGCGTGGACAGAAGAACTAAGGCCACAGCACAGTGAACGTCTCAAGGAGAAGTGGAAACTACAAAGTCTGAAAGAGATTGGACAGAAGAACTAAGGCAACAGCTCAGTGAACGTCTCAAGGAGTAGTGGAATACACAAGGACTGAAAGAGATTGTACAGAAGAACTAAGGCAACAGCTCAGTGAACATCTCAAGGAGTAGTGGAAACTACAAAGGCTGAAAGAGATTGGACAAAAGAACTACGGCGACAGCTCAGTGAACCTCTCAAGGAGTAGTGGAAACTACAAAGACTGAAAGAGATTGGAAAGAAGAACTAAGGCGACAGCTCAGTGAACCTCTCAAGGAGTAGTGGAAACTACAAAGACTGAAAGAGATTGGACAGAAGAACTAAGGCAAGAGCTTAGTGATCGTCTCAAGGAGTAGTGGAAACTACAAAGACTGTCGGAGGTTGAATAGAAGAACTAAGGTAACAGCTCAGTGAACGTCTCAAGGAGTATTGGAAATTACAATGTCTGAAACAGCTTGGACAGAAGAACTAAGGCAACAGTTCAGTGAACGTCTCAACGAGTAGTGGAAACTACAAAGACTGAAAGAGGTGGAGAGATGAACTAAGGCAACAGATCAGTGTACGTCTAAAGGAGTAGTGGAAACTGCAAAGACTGAAAGGGATTGGACAGGAGAACTAAGGCAACAGTTCAGTGATCGTCTCAAGGAGTAGTGGAAACTTCAAAGTCTGAAACAGCTTGGACAGAAGAACTAAGGCAACAGCTCTGTGAACGTCTCAAGGAGTAGTGGAAACTACAAAGACTGAAAGAGGTTGAACAGAAAAGCCAAGGCAACAGCTCAGTGAACGTCTCAAGGAGTAGTGAAAACTACAAAGACTGAAAGAGATTGGACAGAAGAACTAAGGCAACAGCTCAGTGAACGTCTCAAGGAGTAGTGGAAACTACAAAGATTGGAGTGAAGAACTAATGCAACAGCTTAGTGAACGTCTCAAGAGTAGTGGAAACTACAAAGTCTGAAAGAGCTTGGACAGAAGAACTAAGGCAACAGCTCAGTGAACTTCTCAAGGAGTAGTGGAAACTACAAAGGCTGAAAGAGATTGAACAGAAGAACTAAGGCAACAGCTCAGTGACGGTCTCAAGGAGTAGTGGAAACTGCAATGACTGAAAAAGATTGGACAGAAGAACTGAGGCAATAGCTCAGTGAACATCTCAAGGAGTAGTGGAAACTACAAAGACTGAAAGAGAATAGACAGAAGAACTAAGGCAACAGCTTAGTGAACGTCTCAAGGAATAGTGGAAACTACAAAGACTAAAAGAAATTGGGAAAAAAAACTAAGGCAACAGCTCAGTGAATGTCTCAAGGAGTGGTGGAAACTACAAAGACTGAATGAGATTGGATAGAAGAACTAATGCAACAGCTTAGTGAACGTCTCAAGGAGTAGCGGAAACTACAAAGACTGAAAGAGATTGGACAGGAAAACAAAGGCAACAGCTCAGTGAACGTCTCAGGAAGTAGTGGAAACTACAAAGACTGAAAGAGATTGGATAGAAGAAAAATTGCAACAGCTTAGTGAACGTCGCAAAGAGTAGTGGAAACTACAATGACTAAAAGAGTTTGGACAGAAGAACTAAGGCAAGAGCTTAGTGATCGTCTCAAGGAGTAGTTGAAACTACAAAGACTGAAAGTGATTGAACAGAAGACCTAACGCAAAAGCTAAGTGATCGTCTCAAGGAGTAGTGGAAACTACAAAGACTGAAAGTGATGGGACAGAAGACTTAAGGCAACAGCTCAGTGAACGTCTCAAGAAGTAGTGGAAACTACAAAGACTGAAAGAGGTTGAACAGAAGAACTAAGGCAACAGAACAGTGAATGTCTCAAGGAGTAGTGGAAACTACAAAGACTGAAAGAGATTGGACAGAAGAACTAAGGCAACAGCTCAGTGAACGTCTCAAGGAGTAGTGGAAACTACAAAGACTGAAAGAGAATGGACAGAAGAACTAAGGCAACAGCTTAGTGAACGTCTCAAGGAATAGTGGAAACTACAAAGACTAAAAGAAATTGGGAAAAAAAACTAAGGCAACAGCTCAGTGAATGTCTCAAGGAGTAGTGGAAACTACAAAGACTGAATGAGATTGGATAGAAGAACTAATGCAACAGCTTAGTGAACGTCTCAAGGAGTAGCGGAAACTACAAAGACTGAAAGAGATTGGACAGGAAAACAAAGGCAACAGCTCAGTGAACGTCTCAAGAAGTAGTGGAAACTACAAAGACTGAAAGAGATTGGATAGAAGAAAAATTGCAACAGCTTAGTGAACGTCTTAAGGAGTAGCGGAAACTACAAAGACTGAAAGAGATTGGACAGAAGAACCAAGGCAACAGCTCAGTGAATATCTGAAGGAGTAGTGGAAATTACAAAGTCTGAAAGAGATTGGAATGTAGAAATAAAGCAAAAGCTTAGTGAACGTCTCAAAGAGTAGTGGAAACTACAAAGACTGAAAGAGCTTGGACAGAAGAATTAGGGCAGCAGCTTAGTGAACGTCTCAAGGAATAGTGGAAACTACAAAGACTGAAAGAGTTTGGAGAGAAGAACTAAGGCAACAGCTCAGTGAACGTCTCAAGCCGTAGTGGAAACTACAAAGACAGAAAGAGATTGGACAGAAGAACTAAGGCAACAGCTCAGTGAACGTCTCAAAGAGTAGTGAAAACTACAAAGACTGAAAGAGATTGAACATAAGAACTAAGGCAACAGCTCAGTGAACGTCTCAAGGAGTAGTGGAAACTACAAAGACTGAAAGAGATTGGACAGACGAACTAAGGCAACAGCTCAGTGAAAGTCTCAAGGAGTAGTGGAAACTACAAAGACTGATAGAGATTGGACTGAAGAACTAATGCAACAGCTTAGTGAACGTCTCAAGGAATAGTGGAAACTACAAAGTCTGAAAGAGCTTGGACAGAAGAACTAAGGCAACAGCTCAGTGAACGTCTCAAGGAGTAGTGGAAACTACAAAGACTGAAAGAGATCGGACAAAAGAACTAAAGCCCTAGCTCAGTGAACGTCTCAAGGAGTAGTGGAAACTACAAAGTCTGAAACAGCTTGGACAGAAGAACTAAGGCAACAGCTCAGTGAACGTCTCGAGGAGTAGTGGAAACTACAAAGTCTGAAACAGCTTGGACAGAAGAACTAAGGTAACAGCTCAGTGAACGTCTCAAGGAGTAGTGGAAACTACAAAGTCTGAAAGAGATTGTACAGAAGAACTAAGGCAACAGCTCAGTGAACGTCTCAAGGAATAGTGGAAACTACAAAGACTGAAAGAGATCGGACAAAAGAACTAAGGCCCTAGCTCAGTGAACGTCTGAAGGAGTAGTGGAAACTACAAAGTCTGAAACAGCTTGGACAGAAGAACTAAGGCAACAGCTCAGTGAATGTCTCAAGGAGTAGTGGAAACTACAAAGTCTGAAAGAGATTGGACAGAAGAACTAAGGCAACAGCTCAGTTAACGTCTCAAGGAGTAGTGGAAACTACAAAGACTGAAAGAGATCGGACAATAGAACTAAGGCCCTAGCTTAGTGAACGTCTCAAGGAGTAGAGGAAACTACAAAGTCTGAAACAGCTTGGACAGAAGAACTAAGGCAACAGCTCAGTGAACGTCTCAAGGAGTAGTGGAAACTACAAAGTCTGAAAGAGATTGGACAGAAGAACTAAGGCAACAGCTCAGTGAACGTCTCAAGGAGTAGTGGAAACAACAATGGCTGAAAGAGATTGGACACAAGAACTAAGGCAACAGCTCAGAGATCGTCTCAAGGAGTAGTGGAAACTACAAAGACTGAAAGAGATTGGACAGAAGAACTACGGCAAGAGCTTAGTGATCTTCTCAAGGAGTAGTGGAAACTACAAAGACTATCGGAGATTGAACAGAAGAACTAAGGCAACAGCTCAGTGAACGTCTCAAGGAGTAGTGGAAATTACAAAGACTGAAAGAGATGGACAGATGAACTAAGGCAACAGCACAGTGAACGTCTCAAGGAGTAGTGGAAATTACAAAGACTGAAAGAGATTGGACTGATGAACTAATGCAACAGCTTAGTGAACGTCTCAAGGAGTGGTGGAAACTACAAAGTCTGAAACAGCTCGGACAGAAGAAATAAGGCAACAGCTCAGTGAAAATCTCAAGGAGTAGTGGAAACTACAAAAGCTGAAAGAGATTGAACAGAAGAACTAAGGCAACAGCTCAGTGAACGTCTCAAGGAGTAGTGGAAACTACAAAGTCTGAAAGAGATTGGACAGAAGAACTAAGGCAACAGCTCAGTGAACGTCTCAAGGAGTAGTGGAAACTACAAAGTCTGAAACAGCTTGGACAGTAGATCTAAGGCAACAGCTCAGTGAACGTCTCAAGGAGTAGTGGAAACTACAAAGTCTGAAAGAGATTGGACAGAAGAACTAAGGCAACAGCTCAGTGAACGTCTCAAGGAGTAGTGGAAACTACAAAGACTAAAAAAGAGATTGGACAGAATAACTAAGGCAACAGCGCAGTGAACGTCCCAAGGAGTAGTGGAAACTACAAAGACTGAAAGAGATGGGACACAAGAACTAAGGCAACAGATTATTGAACGTCTCAAGGAATAGTGGAAACTAAAAAGGCTGAAAGAGATTGGACAGAAGAACTAAGGCAAGAGCTTAGTGATCGTCTCAAGGAGTAGTGGAAACTACAAAGACTGTCGGAGGTTGAACAGAAGAACTAAGGCAACAGCTCAGTGAACGTCGCAAAGAGTAGTGGAAACTACAATGACTAAAAGATTTTGGACAGAAGAACTAAGGCAAGAGCTTAGTGATCGTCTCAAGGAGTAGTGGAAACTACAAAGACTGAAAGAGATTGAACAGAAGACCTAAGGCAAAAGCTAAGTGATCGTCTCAAGGAGTAGTGGAAACTACAAAGACTGAAAGTGATGGGACAGAAGAATTAAGGCAACAGCTCAGTGAACGTCTCAAGAAGTAGTGGAAACTACAATGACTGAAAGAGGTTGAACACAAGAACTAAGGCAACAGAACAGTGAATGTCTCAAGGAGTAGTGGAAACTACAAAGACTGAAAGAGATTGGACAGAAGAACTAAGGCAACAGCTCAGTGAACGTCTCAAGGAGTAGTGGAAACTACAAAGACTGAAAGAGAATGGACAGAAGAACTAAGGCAACAGCTTAGTGAACGACTCAAGGAATAGTGGAAACTACAAAGACTAAAAGAAAAATGGAAAAAAACTAAGGCAACAGCTCAGTGAATGTCTCAAGGAGTAGTGGAAACTACAAAGACTGAATGAGATTGGATAGAAGAACTAATGCAACAGCTTAGTGAAGGTCTCAAGGAGTAGCGGAAACTACAAAGACTGAAAGAGATTGGACAGAAAAACAAAGGCAACAGCTCAGTGAACGTCTCAAGAAGTAGTGGAAACTACAAAGACTGAATGAGATTGGATAGAAGAAAAATTGCAACAGCTTAGTGAACGTCTCAAGGTGTAGCGGAAACTACAAAGACTGAAAGAGATTGGACAGAAGAACTAAGGCAACAGCTCAGTGAATATCTCAAGGAGTAGTGGAAATTACAAAGTCTGAAAGAGATTGGACAGAAGAAATAAAGCAACAGCTTAGTGAACGTCTCAAGGAGTAGTGGAAACTACAAAGACTGAAAGAGGTTGGACAGGAGAACTAATGCAACAGCTTAATGAACGGCACAAGGAGTAGCGGAAACTACAAACACTGAATGAGGCTGGACAGAATAACTAATGCAACATCTCAGTGAACTTCTCAAGGAGTAGTGGAAACTACAAAGGCTGAAAGAGATTGAACAGAAGAACTAAGGCAACAGCTCAGTGAAGGTCTCAAGGAGTAGTGGAAACTACAAAATTTGAAAAAGTTTGGACAGAAGAACTAGGCAACAGCTCAGCGATTGTCTCAAGGAGTAGTGGAAACTACAAAGGCTGAAAAAGATTGGACAGAAGAACTAAGGCAACAGCTCAGTGAACGTCTCAAGGAATAGTGGAAACTACAAAGACTGAAAGAGATTAGACAGAAGAACTAAGGCAACAGAACAGTGAACGATTTAACGACTAGTGGGAACTACAAAGGCTGAAAGAGATTGGACAGAAGAACTAAGGCAACAGCTCGGTGAACGTCTCAAGCCGTAGTGGAAACTACAAAGACTGAAAGAGATTGGACAGAAGAACTAAGGCAACAGCTTATTGAACGTCTCAAGGAGTAGTGGAAACTATAAAGACTGAAAGAGATTGGACTGAAGAACTAATGCAATAGCTTAGTGAACGTTTCAAGGAGTAGTGGAAACTACAAAGACTGAAAGAGATTGGACACCAGAACTAGGCAACAGCTTATTGAACGTCTCAAGGAATAGTGGAAACTACAAAGGCTGAAAGCGATTGGACAGAAGATCTAAGGCAAGAGCTTAGTGATCGTCTCACGGATTAGTGGAAACTACAAAGACTGTCAGAGATTGAACAGAAGAACAAAGGCAACAGCTCATTGAACGTCTCAAAGAGTAGTGGAAACTACAATGACTAAAAGAGATTGGACAGAAGAACTAAGGCAAGAGCTTAGTGATCGTCTCAAGGAGTAGTGGAAACTACAAAGACTGAAAGAGATTGAACAGAAGACCTAAGGCAAAAGCTCAGTGTTCGTCTCAAGGAATAGTGGAAACTACAAAGACTGAAAGTGATGGGACAGAAGAATTAAGGTAACAGCTCAGTGAACGTCTCAAGAAGTAGTGGAAGCTACAAAGACTGAAAGAGATTGAACAGAAGAACTAAGGCAACAGAACAGTGAATGTCTCAAGGAGTAGTGGAAACTACAAAGACTGAAAGAGATTGGACAGAAGAACTGAGGCAACAGCTCAGTGAACGTCTCAAGGAGTAGTGGAAACTACAAAGACTGAAGGAGAATGGACAGAAGAACTAAGGCAACAGCTCAGTGAACGTCTCAAGGAGTAGTGGAAACTACAAAGACTGAAAGAGATTGGACAGAATAACTAAGGCAACAGCGAAGTGAACGTCCCAAGGAGTAGTGGAAACTACAAAGACTGAAAGAGATTGGACACAAGAACTAAGGCAACAGCTTATTGAACGTCTCAAGGAATAGTGGAAACTACAAAGGCTGAAAGAGTTTGGACAGAAGAACTAAGGCAAGAGCTTAGTGATCGTCTCACGGAGTAGTGGAAACTACAAAAACTGTCGGAGATTGAACAGAAGAACAAAGGCAACAGCTCAGTGAACGTCTCAAAGAGTAGTGGAAACTACAATGACTAAAAGAGATTGGACAGAAGAACTAAGGCAAGAGCTTAGTGATCGTCTCAAGGAGTAGGGGAAACTACAAAGACTGAAAGAGATTGAACAGAAGACCTAAGGCAAAAGCTCAGTGATCGTCTCAAGGAGTAGTGGAAACTACAAAGACTGAAAGTGATGGGACAGAAGAATTAAGGCAACAGCTCAGTGAACGTCTCAAGAAGTAGTGGAAACTACAAAGACAGAAAGAGTTTGAACAGAAGAACTAAGGCAACAGAACAGTGAATGTCTCAAGGAGTAGTGGAAACTACAAAGACTGAAAGAGATTGGACAGAAGAACTAAGGCAACAGCTCAGTGAACGTCTCAAGGAGTAGTGGAAACTACAAAGACTGAAAGAGAATGGAGAGAAGAACAAAGGCAACAGCTTAGTGAACGTCTCGAGGAATAGTGGAAACTACAAAGACTAAAAGAAATTGGGAAAAAACTAAGGCAACAGCTCAGTGAATGTCTCAAGGAGTAGTGGAATCTACAAAGACTGAATGAGATTGGATAGAAGAACTAATGCAACAGCTTAGTGAACGTCTCAAGGAGTAGCGGAAACTACAAAGACTGAAAGAGATTGGACAGAAAAACAAAGGCAACAGCTCAGTGAACGTCTCAAGAAGTAGTTGAAACTACAAAGACTGAAAGAGATTGGACAGAAGAACTAATGCAACAGCTAAGTGAACGTCTCAAGGAGTAGCGGAAACTACAAAGACTGAAAGAGATTGGACAGAAGAACTAAGGCAACAGCTCAGTGAATATCTCAAGGAGTAGTGGAAACTACAAAGTCTGAAAGAGATTGGACAGAAGAAATAAAGCAACAGCTTAGTGAACGTCTCAAGGAGTAGTGGAAACTACAAAGGCTGAAAGAGGTTGAACAGAAGAACTAAGGCAACAGCTCAGTGAAGGTCTCAAGGAGTAGTGGAAACTACAAAGACTGAAAGAGATTGGACAGAAGAACTAAGGCAATAGCTCAGTAAACGTCTCAAGGAGTAGTGGAAACAACAAAGTCTGAAACAGCGTGGACAGAAGAACTAAGGCCACAGCACAGTGAACGTCTCAAGGAGAAGTGGAAACTACAAAGTCTGAAAGAGATTGGACAGAAGAACTAAGGCAACAGCTCAGTGAACGTCTCAAGGAGTAGTGGAATACACAAGGACTGAAAGAGATTGTACAGAAGAACTAAGGCAACAGCTCAGTGAACATCTCAAGGAGTAGTGGAAACTACAAAGGCTGAAAGAGATTGGACAAAAGAACTACGGCGACAGCTCAGTGAACCTCTCAAGGAGTAGTGGAAACTACAAAGACTGAAAGAGATTGGAAAGAAGAACTAAGGCAAGAGCTTAGTGATCGTCTCAAGGAGTAGTGGAAACTACAAAGACTGTCGGAGGTTGAACAGAAGAACTAAGGTAACAGCTCAGTGAACGTCTCAAGGAGTATTGGAAATTACAATGTCTGAAACAGCTTGGACAGAAGAACTAAGGCAACAGTTCAGTGAACGTCTCAACGAGTAGTGGAAACTACAAAGACTGAAAGAGGTGGACAGATGAACTAAGGCAACAGATCAGTGTACGTCTAAAGGAGTAGTGGAAACTGCAAAGACTGAAAGGGATTGGACAGGAGAACTAAGGCAACAGCTCAGTGATCGTCTCAAGGAGTAGTGGAAACTACAAAGTCTGAAACAGCTTGGACAGAAGAACTAAGGCAACAGCTCTGTGAACGTCTCAAGGAGTAGTGGAAACTACAAAGACTGAAAGAGGTTGAACAGAAAAGCCAAGGCAACAGCTCAGTGAACGTCTCAAGGAGTAGTGAAAACTACAAAGACTGAAAGAGATTGGACAGAAGAACTAAGGCAACAGCTCAGTGAACGTCTCAAGGAGTAGTGGAAACTACAAAGATTGGAGTGAAGAACTAATGCAACAGCTTAGTGAACGTCTCAAGAGTAGTGGAAACTACAAAGTCTGAAAGAGCTTGGACAGAAGAACTAAGGCAACAGCTCAGTGAACTTCTCAAGGAGTAGTGGAAACTAAAAAGGCTGAAAGAGATTGAACAGAAGAACTAAGGCAACAGCTCAGTGAAGGTCTCAAGGAGTAGTGGAAACTGCAATGACTGAAAAAGATTGGACAGAAGAACTGAGGCAATAGCTCAGTGAACATCTCAAGGAGTAGTGGAAACTACAAAGACTGAAAGAGAATGGACAGAAGAACTAAGGCAACAGCTTAGTGAACGTCTCAAGGAATAGTGTAAACTACAAAGACTAAAAGAAATTGGGAAAAAAAACTAAGGCAACAGCTCAGTGAATGTCTCAAGGAGTAGTGGAAACTACAAAGACTGAATGAGATTGGATAGAAGAACTAATGCAACAGCTTAGTGAACGTCTCAAGGAGTAGCGGAAACTACAAAGACTGAAAGAGATTGGACAGGAAAACAAAGGCAACAGCTCAGTGAACGTCTCAGGAAGTAGTGGAAACTACAAAGACTGAAAGAGATTGGATAGAAGAAAAATTGCAACAGCTTAGTGAACGTCGCAAAGAGTAGTGGAAACTACAATGACTAAAAGAGTTTGGACAGAAGAACTAAAGCAAGAGCTTAGTGATCGTCTCAAGGAGTAGTTGAAACTACAAAGACTGAAAGTGATTGAACAGAAGACCTAACGCAAAAGCTAAGTGATCGTCTCAAGGAGTAGTGGAAACTACAAAGACTGAAAGTGATGGGACAGAAGACTTAAGGCAACAGCTCAGTGAACGTCTCAAGAAGTAGTGGAAACTACAAAGACTGAAAGAGGTTGAACAGAAGAACTAAGGCAACAGAACAGTGAATGTCTCAAGGAGTAGTGGAAACTACAAAGACTGAAAGAGATTGGACAGAAGAACTAAGGCAACAGCTCAGTGAACGTCTCAAGGAGTAGTGGAAACTACAAAGACTGAAAGAGAATGGACAGAAGAACTAAGGCAACAGCTTAGTGAACGTCTCAAGGAAAAGTGGAAACTACAAAGACTAAAAGAAATTGGGAAAAAAACTAAGGCAACAGCTCAGTGAATGTCTCAAGGAGTAGTGGAAACTACAAAGACTGAATGAGATTGGATAGAAGAACTAATGCAACAGCTTAGTGAACGTCTCAAGGAGTAGCGGAAACTACAAAGACTGAAAGAGATTGGACAGGAAAACAAAGGCAACAGCTCAGTGAACGTCTCAAGAAGTAGTGGAAACTACAAAGACTGAAAGAGATTGGATAGAAGAAAAATTGCAACAGCTTAGTGAACGTCTTAAGGAGTAGCGGAAACTACAAAGACTGAAAGAGATTGGAAAGAAGAACTAAGGCAACAGCTCAGTGAATATCTGAAGGAGTAGTGGAAATTACAAAGTCTGAAAGAGATTGGAAAGTAGAAATAAAGCAAAAGCTTAGTGGACGTCTCAAAGAGTAGTGGAAACTACAAAGACTGAAAGAGCTTGGACAGAAGAATTAGGGCAGCAGCTTAGTGAACGTCTCAAGGAATAGTGAAAACTACAAAGACTGAAAGAGTTTGGAGAGAAGAACTAAGGCAACAGCTCAGTGAACGTCTCAAGCCGTAGTGGAAACTACAAAGACAGAAAGAGATTGGACAGAAGAACTAAGGCAACAGCTCAGTGAACGTCTCAAAGAGTAGTGAAAACTACAAAGACTGAAAGAGATTGAACATAAGAACTAAGGCAACAGCTCAGTGAACGTCTCAAGGAGTAGTGGAAACTACAAAGACTGAAAGAGATTGGACAGACGAACTAAGGCAACAGCTCAGTGAAAGTCTCAAGGAGTAGTGGAAACTACAAAGACTGATAGAGATTGGACTGAAGAACTAATGCAACAGCTTAGTGAACGTCTCAAGGAATAGTGGAAACTACAAAGTCTGAAAGAGCTTGGACAGAAGAACTAAGGCAACAGCTCAGTGAACGTCTCAAGGAGTAGTGGAAACTACAAAGACTGAAAGAGATCGGACAAAAGAACTAAAGCCCTAGCTCAGTGAACGTCTCAAGGAGTAGTGGAAACTACAAAGTCTGAAACAGCTTGGACAGAAGAACTAAGGCAACAGCTCAGTGAACGTCTCGAGGAGTAGTGGAAACTACAAAGTCTGAAACAGCTTGGACAGAAGAACTAAGGTAACAGCTCAGTGAACGTCTCAAGGAGTAGTGGAAACTACAAAGTCTGAAAGAGATTGTACAGAAGAACTAAGGCAACAGCTCAGTGAACGTCTCAAGGAATAGTGGAAACTACAAAGACTGAAAGAGATCGGACAAAAGAACTAAGGCCCTAGCTCAGTGAACGTCTGAAGGAGTAGTGGAAACTACAAAGTCTGAAACAGCTTGGACAGAAGAACTAAGGCAACAGCTCAGTGAATGTCTCAAGGAGTAGTGGAAACTACAAAGTCTGAAAGAGATTGGACAGAAGAACTAAGGCAACAGCTCAGTTAATGTCTCAAGGAGTAGTGTAAACTACAAAGACTGAAAGAGATCGGACAATAGAACTAAGGCCCTAGCTTAGTGAACGTCTCAAGGAGTACTGGAAACTACAAAGTCTGAAACAGCTTGGACAGAAGAACTAAGGCAACAGCTCAGTGAACGTCTCAAGGAGTAGTGGAAACTACAAAGTCTGAAAGAGATTGGACAGAAGAACTAAGGCAACAGCTCAGTGAACGTCTCAAGGAGTAGTGGAAACAACAATGGCTGAAAGAGATTGGACACAAGAACTAAGGCAACAGCTCAGAGATCGTCTCAAGGAGTAGTGGAAACTACAAAGACTGAAAGAGATTGGACAGAAGAACTACGGCAAGAGCTTAGTGATCTTCTCAAGGAGTAGTGGAAACTACAAAGACTATCGGAGATTGAACAGAAGAACTAAGGCAACAGCTCAGTGAACGTCTCAAGGAGTAGTGGAAACTACAAAGTCTGAAACAGCTTGGACAGTAGATCTAAGGCAACAGCTCAGTGAACGTCTCAAGGAGTAGTGGAAACTACAAAGTCTGAAAGAGATTGGACAGAAGAACTAAGGCAACAGCTCAGTGAACGTCTCAAGGAGTAGTGGAAACTACAAAGACTAAAAAAGAGATTGGACAGAATAACTAAGGCAACAGCGCAGTGAACGTCCCAAGGAGTAGTGGAAACTACAAAGACTGAAAGAGATGGGACACAAGAACTAAGGCAACAGATTATTGAACGTCTCAAGGAATAGTGGAAACTAAAAAGGCTGAAGAGATTGGACAGAAGAACTAAGGCAAGAGCTTAGTGATCGTCTCAAGGAGTAGTGGAAACTACAAAGACTGTCGGAGGTTGAACAGAAGAACTAAGGCAACAGCTCAGTGAACGTCGCAAAGAGTAGTGGAAACTACAATGACTAAAAGATTTTGGACAGAAGAACTAAGGCAAGAGCTTAGTGATCGTCTCAAGGAGTAGTGGAAACTACAAAGACTGAAAGAGATTGAACAGAAGACCTAAGGCAAAAGCTATGTGATCGTCTCAAGGAGTAGTGGAAACTACAAAGACTGAAAGTGATGGGACAGAAGAATTAAGGCAACAGCTCAGTGAACGTCTCAAGAAGTAGTGGAAACTACAATGACTGAAAGAGGTTGAACACAAGAACTAAGGCAACAGAACAGTGAATGTCTCAAGGAGTAGTGGAAACTACAAAGACTGAGAGAGATTGGACAGAAGAACTAAGGCAACAGCTCAGTGAACGTCTCAAGGAGTAGTGGAAACTACAAAGACTGAAAGAGAATGGACAGAAGAACTAAGGCAACAGCTTAGTGAACGACTCAAGGAATAGTGGAAACTACAAAGACTAAAAGAAAAATGGAAAAAAACTAAGGCAACAGCTCAGTGAATGTCTCAAGGAGTAGTGGAAACTACAAAGACTGAATGAGATTGGATAGAAGAACTAATGCAACAGCTCAGTGAAGTTCTCAAGGAGTAGTGGAAACTACAAAGACTGAAAGAGATTGGACAGAAGAACTAAGGCAACAGCTCAGTGAACGTTTCAAGGAGTAGTGGAAACTACAAAGTCTGAAAGAGATTGGACAGAAGAACTAAGGCAACAGCTCAGTGAACGTCTCAAGGAGTAGTGGAAACTACAAAGTCTGAAACAGCTTGGACAGTAGATCTAAGGCAACAGCTCAGTGAACGTCTCAAGGAGTAGTGGAAACTACAAAGTCTGAAAGAGATTGGACAGAAGAACTAAGGCAACAGCTCAGTGAACGTCTCAAGGAGTAGTGGAATCTACAAAGACTAAAAAAGAGATTGGACAGAATAACTAAAGGAACATCGCAGTGAACGTCCCAAGGAGTAGTGGAAACTACAAAGACTGAAAGAGATTGGACACAAGAACTAAGGCAACAGATTATTGAACGTCTCAAGGAATAGTGGAAACTACAAAGGCTGAAAGAGATTGGACAGAAGAACTAAGGCAAGAGCTTAGTGATCTTCTCAAGGAGTAATGGAAACTACAAAGACTGTCGGAGATTGAACAGAAGAACTAAGGCAACAGCTCAGTGAACGTCGCAAAGAGTAGTGGAAACTACAATGACTAAAAGATTTTGGACAGAAGAACTAAGGCAAGAGCTTAGTGATCGTCTCAAGGAGTAGTGGAAACTACAAAGACTGAAAGAGATTGAACAGAAGACCTAAGGCAAAAGGTAAGTGATCGTCTCAAGGAGTAGTGTAAACTACAAAGACTGAAAGTGATGGGACAAAAGAATTAAGACAACAGCTCAGTGAACGTCCCAAGAAGTAGTGGAAACTACAAAGACTGAAAGAGGTTGAACACAAGAACTAAGGCAACAGAACAGTGAATGTCTCAAGGAGTAGTGGAAACTACAAAGACTGAAAGAGATTGGACAGAAGAACTAAGGCAACAGCTCAGTGAACGTCTCAAGGAGTAGTGGAAACTACAAAGACTGAAAGAGAATGGACAGAAGAACTAAGGCAACAGCTTAGTGAACGACTCAAGGAATAGTGGAAACTACAAAGACTAAAAGAAATTGGGAAAAAAAACTAAGGCAACAGCTCAGTGAATGTCTCAAGGAGTAGTGGAAACTACAAAGACTGAATGAGATTGGATAGAAGAACTAATGCAACAGCTTAGTGAAGGTCTCAAGGAGTAGCGGAAACTACAAAGACTGAAAGAGATTGGACAGAAAAACAAAGGCAACAGCTCAGTGAACGTCTCAAGAAGTAGTGAAAACTACAAAGACTGAGATTGGATAGAAGAAAAATTGCAACAGCTTAGTGAACGTCTCAAGGTGTAGCGGAAACTACAAAGACTGAAAGAGATTGGACAGAAGAACTAAGGCAACAGCTCAGTGAATATCTCAATGAGTAGTGGAAATTACAAAGTCTGAAAGAGATTGGACAGAAGAAATAAAGCAACAGCTTAGTGAACGTCTCAAGGAGTAGTGGAAACTACAAGGACTGAAAGAGGTTGGACAGGAGAACTAATGCAACAGCTTAATGAACGGCACAAGGAGTAGCGGAAACTACAAACACTGAAAGAGGCTGGACAGAATAACTAATGCAACATCTCAGTGAACTTCTCAAGGAGTAGTGGAAACTACAAAGGCTGAAAGAGATTGAACAGAAGAACTAAGGCAACAGCTCAGTGAAGGTCTCAAGGAGTAGTGGAAACTACAAAATTTGAAACAGTTTGGACAGAAGAACTAGGCAACAGCTCAGCGATTGTCTCAAGGAGTAGTGGAAACTACAAAAGCTGAAAAAGATTGGACAGAAGAACTAAGGCAACAGCTCAGTGATCGTCTCAAGGAGTAGTGGAAACTACAAAGACAGAAAGAGATTGGACAGAAGAACTAAGGCAACAGCTCAGTGAACGTCTCAAGGAATAGTGGAAACTACAAAGACTGAAAGAGATTGGACAGAAGAACTAAGGCAACAGAACAGTGAACGACTTAACGACTAGTGGAAACTACAAAGGCTGAAAGAGATTGGACAGAAGAACTAAGGCAACAGCGCCGTGAACGTCTCAAGGAGTATTGGAAACTACAAAGACTGAAAGAGATTGGACTGATGAACTAATGCAACAGCTTAGTGAACGTTTCAAGGAGTAGTGGAAACTACAAAGTCTGAAAGAGATTGGACAGAAGAACAAAGGCAACAGCTCAGTGAACGTCTCAAGGAGTAGTGGAAACTACAAAGACTGAAAGAGATTGGACAGAAGAACTAAGGCAACAGCTTATTGAACGTCTCAAGGAGTAGTGGAAACTACAAAGACTGAAATCAGATTGGACTGATGAACTAATGCAATAGCTTAGTGAACGTCTCAAGGAGTGGTGGAAACTACAAAGTCTGAAAAGCTTGGACATAAGAAATAAGGCAACAGCTCAGTGAAAGTCTCAAGGAGTAGTGGAAACTACAAAAGCTGAAAGAGATTGAACAGAAGAACTAAGGTAACAGCTCATTGAAGGTCTCAAGGAGTAGTGGAAACTACAAAGACTGAAAGAGATTGGACAGATGAACAGAGGCAATAGCTCAGTGAACGTCTCAAGGAGTAGTGGAAACTACAAAGTCTGAAAGAGCTTGGACAGTAGAACTAAGGCAACAGCTCAGTGAACGTCTCAAGGAGTAGTGGAAACTACCAAGTCTGAAAGAGATTGGACAGAAGAACTAAGGCAACAGCTCAGTGAACGTCTCAAGGAGTAGTGGAAACTACAAAGACTGAAAGGGATTGGACAGAAAAACTAAGGCAACAGCTTATTCAACGTCTCAAGGAATAGTGGAAACTACAAAGACTGAAAGAGATTGGACACAAGAACTAAGGCAACAGAACAGTGAACGAATTAAGGACTAGTGGAAACTACAAAGACTGAAAGAGATTGACAGATGAACTAAGGCAACAGCACAGTGAACGTCTCAAGGAGTAGTGGAAACTACAAAGACTGAAAGAGATTGGACTGATGAACTAATGCAACAGCTTAGTGAACGTCTCAAGGAGTGGTGGAAACTACAAAGTATGAAACAGCTTGGACAGAAGAAATAAGGCAACAGCTCAGTGAACGTCTCAAGGAGTAGTGGAAACTACAAAGGCTGATAGAGATTGAACAGAAGAACTAAGGTAACAGCTCAGTGAACGTCTCAAGGAATAGTGGAAACTACAAAGACTGAAAGAGATTGGACACAAGAACTAGGCAACAGCTTATTGAACGTCTCAAGGAATAGTGGAAACTACAAAGTCTGAAAGCGATTGGACAGAAGAACTAAGGCAAGAGCTTAGTGATCGTCTCACGGATTAGTGGAAACTACAAAGACTGTCAGAGATTGAACAGAAGAACAAAGGCAACAGCTCATTGAACGTCTCAAAGAGTAGTGGAAACTACAATGACTAAAAGAGATTGGACAGAAGAACTAAGGCAAGAGCTTAGTGATCGTCTCAAGGAGTAGTGGAAACTACAAAGACTGAAAGAGATTGAACAGAAGACCTAAGGCAAAAGCTCAGTGTTCGTCTCAAGGAATAGTGGAAACTACAAAGACTGAAAGTGATGGGACAGAAGAATTAAGGTAACAGCTCAGTGAACGTCTCAAGAAGTAGTGGAAGCTACAAAGACTGAAAGAGATTGAACAGAAGAACTAAGGCAACAGAACAGTGAATGTCTCAAGGAGTAGTGGAAACTACAAAGACTGAAAGAGATTGGACAGAAGAACTGAGGCAACAGCTCAGTGAACGTCTCAAGGAGTAGTGGAAACTACAAAGACTGAAGGAGAATGGACAGAAGAACTAAGGCAACAGCTCAGTGAACGTCTCAAGGAGTAGTGGAAACTACAAAGACTGAAAGAGATTGGACAGATTAACTAAGGCAACAGCGAAGTGAACGTCCCAAGGAGTAGTGGAAACTACAAAGACTGAAAGAGATTGGACACAAGAACTAAGGCAACAGCTTATTGAACATCTCAAGGAATAGTGGAAACTACAAAGGCTGAAAGAGTTTGGACAGAAGAACTAAGGCAAGAGCTTAGTGATCGTCTCACGGAGTAGTGGAAACTACAAAGACTGTCGGAGATTGAACAGAAGAACAAAGGCAACAGCTCAGTGAACGTCTCAAAGAGTAGTGGAAACTACAATGACTAAAAGAGATTGGACAGAAGAACTAAGGCAAGAGCTTAGTGATCGTCTCAAGGAGTAGGGGAAACTACAAAGACTGAAAGAGATTGAACAGAAGACCTAAGGCAAAAGCTCAGTGATCGTCTCAAGGAGTAGTGGAAACTACAAAGACTGAAAGTGATGGGACAGAAGAATTAAGGCAACAGCTCAGTGAACGTCTCAAGAAGTAGTGGAAACTACAAAGACTGAAAGAGATTGGACAGAAGAACTAAGGCAACAGCTCAGTGAACGTCTCAAGGAGTAGTGGAAACTACAAAGACTGAAAGAGAATGGAGAGAAGAACAAAGGCAACAGCTTAGTGAACGTCTCGAGGAATAGTGGAAACTACAAAGACTAAAAGAAATTGGGAAAAAACTAAGGCAACAGCTCAGTGAATGTCTCAAGGAGTAGTGGAATCTACAAAGACTGAATGAGATTGGATAGAAGAACTAATGCAACAGCGTAGTGAACGTCTCAAGGAGTAGCGGAAACTACAAAGACTGAAAGAGATTGGACAGAAAAACAAAGGCAACAGCTCAGTGAACGTCTCAAGAAGTAGTTGAAACTACAAAGACTGAAAGAGATTGGACAGAAGAACTAATGCAACAGCCAAGTGAACGTCTCAAGGAGTAGCGGAAACTACAAAGACTGAAAGAGATTGGACAGAAGAACTAAGGCAACAGCTCAGTGAATATCTCAAGGAGTAGTGGAAACTACAAAGTCTGAAAGAGATTGGACAGAAGAAATAAAGCAACAGCTTAGTGAACGTCTCAAGGAGTAGTGGGAACTACAAAGGCTGAAAGAGGTTGAACAGAAGAACTAAGGCAACAGCTCAGTGAAGGTCTCAAGGAGTAGTGGAAACTACAAAGACTGAAAGAGATTGGACAGAAGAACTAAGGCAATAGCTCAGTAAACGTCTCAAGGAGTAGTGGAAACAACAAAGTCTGAAACAGCGTGGACAGAAGAACTAAGGCCACAGCACAGTGAACGTCTCAAGGAGAAGTGGAAACTACAAAGTCTGAAAGAGATTGGACAGAAGAACTAAGGCAACAGCTCAGTGAACGTCTCAAGGAGTAGTGGAATACACAAGGACTGAAAGAGATTGTACAGAAGAACTAAGGCAACAGCTCAGTGAACATCTCAAGGAGTAGTGGAAACTACAAAGGCTGAAAGAGATTGGACAAAAGAACTAAGGCGACAGCTCAGTGAACCTCTCAAGGAGTAGTGGAAACTACAAAGACTGAAAGAGATTGGACAGAAGAACTAAGGCAAGAGCTTAGTGATCGTCTCAAGGAGTAGTGGAAACTACAAAGACTGTCGGAGGTTGAATAGAAGAACTAAGGTAACAGCTCAGTGAACGTCTCAAGGAGTATTGGAAATTACAATGTCTGAAACAGCTTGGACAGAAGAACTAAGGCAACAGTTCAGTGAACGTCTCAACGAGTAGTGGAAACTACAAAGACTGAAAGAGGTGGAGAGATGAACTAAGGCAACAGATCAGTGTACGTCTAAAGGAGTAGTGGAAACTGCAAAGACTGAAAGGGATTGGACAGGAGAACTAAGGCAACAGTTCAGTGATCGTCTCAAGGAGTAGTGGAAACTTCAAAGTCTGAAACAGCTTGGACAGAAGAACTAAGGCAACAGCTCTGTGAACGTCTCAAGGAGTAGTGGAAACTACAAAGACTGAAAGAGGTTGAACAGAAAAGCCAAGGCAACAGCTCAGTGAACGTCTCAAGGAGTAGTGAAAACTACAAAGACTGAAAGAGATTGGACAGAAGAACTAAGGCAACAGCTCAGTGAACGTCTCAAGGAGTAGTGGAAACTACAAAGATTGGAGTGAAGAACTAATGCAACAGCTTAGTGAACGTCTCAAGAGTAGTGGAAACTACAAAGTCTGAAAGAGCTTGGACAGAAGAACTAAGGCAACAGCTCAGTGAACTTCTCAAGGAGTAGTGGAAACTACAAAGGCTGAAAGAGATTGAACAGAAGAACTAAGGCAACAGCTCAGTGACGGTCTCAAGGAGTAGTGGAAACTGCAATGACTGAAAAAGATTGGACAGAAGAACTGAGGCAATAGCTCAGTGAACATCTCAAGGAGTAGTGGAAACTACAAAGACTGAAAGAGAATAGACAGAAGAACTAAGGCAACAGCTTAGTGAACGTCTCAAGGAATAGTGGAAACTACAAAGACTAAAAGAAATTGGGAAAAAAACTAAGGCAACAGCTCAGTGAATGTCTCAAGGAGTGGTGGAAACTACAAAGACTGAATGAGATTGGATAGAAGAACTAATGCAACAGCTTAGTGAACGTCTCAAGGAGTAGCGGAAACTACAAAGACTGAAAGAGATTGGACAGGAAAACAAAGGCAACAGCTCAGTGAACGTCTCAGGAAGTAGTGGAAACTACAAAGACTGAAAGAGATTGGATAGAAGAAAAATTGCAACAGCTTAGTGAACGTCGCAAAGAGTAGTGGAAACTACAATGACTAAAAGAGTTTGGACAGAAGAACTAAGGCAAGAGCTTAGTGATCGTCTCAAGGAGTAGTTGAAACTACAAAGACTGAAAGTGATTGAACAGAAGACCTAACGCAAAAGCTAAGTGATCGTCTCAAGGAGTAGTGGAAACTACAAAGACTGAAAGTGATGGGACAGAAGACTTAAGGCAACAGCTCAGTGAACGTCTCAAGAAGTAGTGGAAACTACAAAGACTGAAAGAGGTTGAACAGAAGAACTAAGGCAACAGAACAGTGAATGTCTCAAGGAGTAGTGGAAACTACAAAGACTGAAAGAGATTGGACAGAAGAACTAAGGCAACAGCTCAGTGAACGTCTCAAGGAGTAGTGGAAACTACAAAGACTGAAAGAGAATGGACAGAAGAACTAAGGCAACAGCTTAGTGAACGTCTCAAGGAATAGTGGAAACTACAAAGACTAAAAGAAATTGGGAAAAAAAACTAAGGCAACAGCTCAGTGAATGTCTCAAGGAGTAGTGGAAACTACAAAGACTGAATGAGATTGGATAGAAGAACTAATGCAACAGCTTAGTGAACGTCTCAAGGAGTAGCGGAAACTACAAAGACTGAAAGAGATTGGACAGGAAAACAAAGGCAACAGCTCAGTGAACGTCTCAAGAAGTAGTGGAAACTACAAAGACTGAAAGAGATTGGATAGAAGAAAAATTGCAACAGCTTAGTGAACGTCTTAAGGAGTAGCGGAAACTACAAAGACTGAAAGAGATTGGACAGAAGAACCAAGGCAACAGCTCAGTGAATATCTGAAGGAGTAGTGGAAATTACAAAGTCTGAAAGAGATTGGAATGTAGAAATAAAGCAAAAGCTTAGTGAACGTCTCAAAGAGTAGTGGAAACTACAAAGACTGAAAGAGCTTGGACAGAAGAATTAGGGCAGCAGCTTAGTGAACGTCTCAAGGAATAGTGGAAACTACAAAGACTGAAAGAGTTTGGAGAGAAGAACTAAGGCAACAGCTCAGTGAACGTCTCAAGCCGTAGTGGAAACTACAAAGACAGAAAGAGATTGGACAGAAGAACTAAGGCAACAGCTCAGTGAACGTCTCAAAGAGTAGTGAAAACTACAAAGACTGAAAGAGATTGAACATAAGAACTAAGGCAACAGCTCAGTGAACGTCTCAAGGAGTAGTGGAAACTACAAAGACTGAAAGAGATTGGACAGACGAACTAAGGCAACAGCTCAGTGAAAGTCTCAAGGAGTAGTGGAAACTACAAAGACTGATAGAGATTGGACTGAAGAACTAATGCAACAGCTTAGTGAACGTCTCAAGGAATAGTGGAAACTACAAAGTCTGAAAGAGCTTGGACAGAAGAACTAAGGCAACAGCTCAGTGAACGTCTCAAGGAGTAGTGGAAACTACAAAGACTGAAAGAGATCGGACAAAAGAACTAAAGCCCTAGCTCAGTGAACGTCTCAAGGAGTAGTGGAAACTACAAAGTCTGAAACAGCTTGGACAGAAGAACTAAGGCAACAGCTCAGTGAACGTCTCGAGGAGTAGTGGAAACTACAAAGTCTGAAACAGCTTGGACAGAAGAACTAAGGTAACAGCTCAGTGAACGTCTCAAGGAGTAGTGGAAACTACAAAGTCTGAAAGAGATTGTACAGAAGAACTAAGGCAACAGCTCAGTGAACGTCTCAAGGAATAGTGGAAACTACAAAGACTGAAAGAGATCGGACAAAAGAACTAAGGCCCTAGCTCAGTGAACGTCTGAAGGAGTAGTGGAAACTACAAAGTCTGAAACAGCTTGGACAGAAGAACTAAGGCAACAGCTCAGTGAATGTCTCAAGGAGTAGTGGAAACTACAAAGTCTGAAAGAGATTGGACAGAAGAACTAAGGCAACAGCTCAGTTAACGTCTCAAGGAGTAGTGGAAACTACAAAGACTGAAAGAGATCGGACAATAGAACTAAGGCCCTAGCTTAGTGAACGTCTCAAGGAGTAGAGGAAACTACAAAGTCTGAAACAGCTTGGACAGAAGAACTAAGGCAACAGCTCAGTGAACGTCTCAAGGAGTAGTGGAAACTACAAAGTCTGAAAGAGATTGGACAGAAGAACTAAGGCAACAGCTCAGTGAACGTCTCAAGGAGTAGTGGAAACAACAATGGCTGAAAGAGATTGGACACAAGAACTAAGGCAACAGCTCAGAGATCGTCTCAAGGAGTAGTGGAAACTACAAAGACTGAAAGAGATTGGACAGAAGAACTACGGCAAGAGCTTAGTGATCTTCTCAAGGAGTAGTGGAAACTACAAAGACTATCGGAGATTGAACAGAAGAACTAAGGCAACAGCTCAGTGAACGTCTCAAGGAGTAGTGGAAATTACAAAGACTGAAAGAGATGGACAGATGAACTAAGGCAACAGCACAGTGAACGTCTCAAGGAGTAGTGGAAATTACAAAGACTGAAAGAGATTGGACTGATGAACTAATGCAACAGCTTAGTGAACGTCTCAAGGAGTGGTGGAAACTACAAAGTCTGAAACAGCTCGGACAGAAGAAATAAGGCAACAGCTCAGTGAAAATCTCAAGGAGTAGTGGAAACTACAAAAGCTGAAAGAGATTGAACAGAAGAACTAAGGCAACAGCTCAGTGAACGTCTCAAGGAGTAGTGGAAACTACAAAGTCTGAAAGAGATTGGACAGAAGAACTAAGGCAACAGCTCAGTGAACGTCTCAAGGAGTAGTGGAAACTACAAAGTCTGAAACAGCTTGGACAGTAGATCTAAGGCAACAGCTCAGTGAACGTCTCAAGGAGTAGTGGAAACTACAAAGTCTGAAAGAGATTGGACAGAAGAACTAAGGCAACAGCTCAGTGAACGTCTCAAGGAGTAGTGGAAACTACAAAGACTAAAAAAGAGATTGGACAGAATAACTAAGGCAACAGCGCAGTGAACGTCCCAAGGAGTAGTGGAAACTACAAAGACTGAAAGAGATGGGACACAAGAACTAAGGCAACAGATTATTGAACGTCTCAAGGAATAGTGGAAACTAAAAAGGCTGAAAGAGATTGGACAGAAGAACTAAGGCAAGAGCTTAGTGATCGTCTCAAGGAGTAGTGGAAACTACAAAGACTGTCGGAGGTTGAACAGAAGAACTAAGGCAACAGCTCAGTGAACGTCGCAAAGAGTAGTGGAAACTACAATGACTAAAAGATTTTGGACAGAAGAACTAAGGCAAGAGCTTAGTGATCGTCTCAAGGAGTAGTGGAAACTACAAAGACTGAAAGAGATTGAACAGAAGACCTAAGGCAAAAGCTAAGTGATCGTCTCAAGGAGTAGTGGAAACTACAAAGACTGAAAGTGATGGGACAGAAGAATTAAGGCAACAGCTCAGTGAACGTCTCAAGAAGTAGTGGAAACTACAATGACTGAAAGAGGTTGAACACAAGAACTAAGGCAACAGAACAGTGAATGTCTCAAGGAGTAGTGGAAACTACAAAGACTGAAAGAGATTGGACAGAAGAACTAAGGCAACAGCTCAGTGAACGTCTCAAGGAGTAGTGGAAACTACAAAGACTGAAAGAGAATGGACAGAAGAACTAAGGCAACAGCTTAGTGAACGACTCAAGGAATAGTGGAAACTACAAAGACTAAAAGAAAAATGGAAAAAAACTAAGGCAACAGCTCAGTGAATGTCTCAAGGAGTAGTGGAAACTACAAAGACTGAATGAGATTGGATAGAAGAACTAATGCAACAGCTTAGTGAAGGTCTCAAGGAGTAGCGGAAACTACAAAGACTGAAAGAGATTGGACAGAAAAACAAAGGCAACAGCTCAGTGAACGTCTCAAGAAGTAGTGGAAACTACAAAGACTGAATGAGATTGGATAGAAGAAAAATTGCAACAGCTTAGTGAACGTCTCAAGGTGTAGCGGAAACTACAAAGACTGAAAGAGATTGGACAGAAGAACTAAGGCAACAGCTCAGTGAATATCTCAAGGAGTAGTGGAAATTACAAAGTCTGAAAGAGATTGGACAGAAGAAATAAAGCAACAGCTTAGTGAACGTCTCAAGGAGTAGTGGAAACTACAAAGACTGAAAGAGGTTGGACAGGAGAACTAATGCAACAGCTTAATGAACGGCACAAGGAGTAGCGGAAACTACAAACACTGAATGAGGCTGGACAGAATAACTAATGCAACATCTCAGTGAACTTCTCAAGGAGTAGTGGAAACTACAAAGGCTGAAAGAGATTGAACAGAAGAACTAAGGCAACAGCTCAGTGAAGGTCTCAAGGAGTAGTGGAAACTACAAAATTTGAAAAAGTTTGGACAGAAGAACTAGGCAACAGCTCAGCGATTGTCTCAAGGAGTAGTGGAAACTACAAAGGCTGAAAAAGATTGGACAGAAGAACTAAGGCAACAGCTCAGTGAACGTCTCAAGGAATAGTGGAAACTACAAAGACTGAAAGAGATTAGACAGAAGAACTAAGGCAACAGAACAGTGAACGATTTAACGACTAGTGGGAACTACAAAGGCTGAAAGAGATTGGACAGAAGAACTAAGGCAACAGCTCGGTGAACGTCTCAAGCCGTAGTGGAAACTACAAAGACTGAAAGAGATTGGACAGAAGAACTAAGGCAACAGCTTATTGAACGTCTCAAGGAGTAGTGGAAACTATAAAGACTGAAAGAGATTGGACTGAAGAACTAATGCAATAGCTTAGTGAACGTTTCAAGGAGTAGTGGAAACTACAAAGACTGAAAGAGATTGGACACCAGAACTAGGCAACAGCTTATTGAACGTCTCAAGGAATAGTGGAAACTACAAAGGCTGAAAGCGATTGGACAGAAGAACTAAGGCAAGAGCTTAGTGATCGTCTCACGGATTAGTGGAAACTACAAAGACTGTCAGAGATTGAACAGAAGAACAAAGGCAACAGCTCATTGAACGTCTCAAAGAGTAGTGGAAACTACAATGACTAAAAGAGATTGGACAGAAGAACTAAGGCAAGAGCTTAGTGATCGTCTCAAGGAGTAGTGGAAACTACAAAGACTGAAAGAGATTGAACAGAAGACCTAAGGCAAAAGCTCAGTGTTCGTCTCAAGGAATAGTGGAAACTACAAAGACTGAAAGTGATGGGACAGAAGAATTAAGGTAACAGCTCAGTGAACGTCTCAAGAAGTAGTGGAAGCTACAAAGACTGAAAGAGATTGAACAGAAGAACTAAGGCAACAGAACAGTGAATGTCTCAAGGAGTAGTGGAAACTACAAAGACTGAAAGAGATTGGACAGAAGAACTGAGGCAACAGCTCAGTGAACGTCTCAAGGAGTAGTGGAAACTACAAAGACTGAAGGAGAATGGACAGAAGAACTAAGGCAACAGCTCAGTGAACGTCTCAAGGAGTAGTGGAAACTACAAAGACTGAAAGAGATTGGACAGAATAACTAAGGCAACAGCGAAGTGAACGTCCCAAGGAGTAGTGGAAACTACAAAGACTGAAAGAGATTGGACACAAGAACTAAGGCAACAGCTTATTGAACGTCTCAAGGAATAGTGGAAACTACAAAGGCTGAAAGAGTTTGTACAGAAGAACTAAGGCAAGAGCTTAGTGATCGTCTCACGGAGTAGTGGAAACTACAAAAACTGTCGGAGATTGAACAGAAGAACAAAGGCAACAGCTCAGTGAACGTCTCAAAGAGTAGTGGAAACTACAATGACTAAAAGAGATTGGACAGAAGAACTAAGGCAAGAGCTTAGTGATCGTCTCAAGGAGTAGGGGAAACTACAAAGACTGAAAGAGATTGAACAGAAGACCTAAGGCAAAAGCTCAGTGATCGTCTCAAGGAGTAGTGGAAACTACAAAGACTGAAAGTGATGGGACAGAAGAATTAAGGCAACAGCTCAGTGAACGTCTCAAGAAGTAGTGGAAACTACAAAGACAGAAAGAGTTTGAACAGAAGAACTAAGGCAACAGAACAGTGAATGTCTCAAGGAGTAGTGGAAACTACAAAGACTGAAAGAGATTGGACAGAAGAACTAAGGCAACAGCTCAGTGAACGTCTCAAGGAGTAGTGGAAACTACAAAGACTGAAAGAGAATGGAGAGAAGAACAAAGGCAACAGCTTAGTGAACGTCTCGAGGAATAGTGGAAACTACAAAGACTAAAAGAAATTGGGAAAAAACTAAGGCAACAGCTCAGTGAATGTCTCAAGGAGTAGTGGAATCTACAAAGACTGAATGAGATTGGATAGAAGAACTAATGCAACAGCTTAGTGAACGTCTCAAGGAGTAGCGGAAACTACAAAGACTGAAAGAGATTGGACAGAAAAACAAAGGCAACAGCTCAGTGAACGTCTCAAGAAGTAGTTGAAACTACAAAGACTGAAAGAGATTGGACAGAAGAACTAATGCAACAGCTAAGTGAACGTCTCAAGGAGTAGCGGAAACTACAAAGACTGAAAGAGATTGGACAGAAGAACTAAGGCAACAGCTCAGTGAATATCTCAAGGAGTAGTGGAAACTACAAAGTCTGAAAGAGATTGGACAGAAGAAATAAAGCAACAGCTTAGTGAACGTCTCAAGGAGTAGTGGAAACTACAAAGGCTGAAAGAGGTTGAACAGAAGAACTAAGGCAACAGCTCAGTGAAGGTCTCAAGGAGTAGTGGAAACTACAAAGACTGAAAGAGATTGGACAGAAGAACTAAGGCAATAGCTCAGTAAACGTCTCAAGGAGTAGTGGAAACAACAAAGTCTGAAACAGCGTGGACAGAAGAACTAAGGCCACAGCACAGTGAACGTCTCAAGGAGAAGTGGAAACTACAAAGTCTGAAAGAGATTGGACAGAAGAACTAAGGCAACAGCTCAGTGAACGTCTCAAGGAGTAGTGGAATACACAAGGACTGAAAGAGATTGTACAGAAGAACTAAGGCAACAGCTCAGTGAACATCTCAAGGAGTAGTGGAAACTACAAAGGCTGAAAGAGATTGGACAAAAGAACTAAGGCGACAGCTCAGTGAACCTCTCAAGGAGTAGTGGAAACTACAAAGACTGAAAGAGATTGGAAAGAAGAACTAAGGCAAGAGCTTAGTGATCGTCTCAAGGAGTAGTGGAAACTACAAAGACTGTCGGAGGTTGAACAGAAGAACTAAGGTAACAGCTCAGTGAACGTCTCAAGGAGTATTGGAAATTACAATGTCTGAAACAGCTTGGACAGAAGAACTAAGGCAACAGTTCAGTGAACGTCTCAACGAGTAGTGGAAACTACAAAGACTGAAAGAGGTGGACAGATGAACTAAGGCAACAGATCAGTGTACGTCTAAAGGAGTAGTGGAAACTGCAAAGACTGAAAGGGATTGGACAGGAGAACTAAGGCAACAGCTCAGTGATCGTCTCAAGGAGTAGTGGAAACTACAAAGTCTGAAACAGCTTGGACAGAAGAACTAAGGCAACAGCTCTGTGAACGTCTCAAGGAGTAGTGGAAACTACAAAGACTGAAAGAGGTTGAACAGAAAAGCCAAGGCAACAGCTCAGTGAACGTCTCAAGGAGTAGTGAAAACTACAAAGACTGAAAGAGATTGGACAGAAGAACTAAGGCAACAGCTCAGTGAACGTCTCAAGGAGTAGTGGAAACTACAAAGATTGGAGTGAAGAACTAATGCAACAGCTTAGTGAACGTCTCAAGAGTAGTGGAAACTACAAAGTCTGAAAGAGCTTGGACAGAAGAACTAAGGCAACAGCTCAGTGAACTTCTCAAGGAGTAGTGGAAACTAAAAAGGCTGAAAGAGATTGAACAGAAGAACTAAGGCAACAGCTCAGTGAAGGTCTCAAGGAGTAGTGGAAACTGCAATGACTGAAAAAGATTGGACAGAAGAACTGAGGCAATAGCTCAGTGAACATCTCAAGGAGTAGTGGAAACTACAAAGACTGAAAGAGAATGGACAGAAGAACTAAGGCAACAGCTTAGTGAACGTCTCAAGGAATAGTGTAAACTACAAAGACTAAAAGAAATTGGGAAAAAAAACTAAGGCAACAGCTCAGTGAATGTCTCAAGGAGTAGTGGAAACTACAAAGACTGAATGAGATTGGATAGAAGAACTAATGCAACAGCTTAGTGAACGTCTCAAGGAGTAGCGGAAACTACAAAGACTGAAAGAGATTGGACAGGAAAACAAAGGCAACAGCTCAGTGAACGTCTCAGGAAGTAGTGGAAACTACAAAGACTGAAAGAGATTGGATAGAAGAAAAATTGCAACAGCTTAGTGAACGTCGCAAAGAGTAGTGGAAACTACAATGACTAAAAGAGTTTGGACAGAAGAACTAAAGCAAGAGCTTAGTGATCGTCTCAAGGAGTAGTTGAAACTACAAAGACTGAAAGTGATTGAACAGAAGACCTAACGCAAAAGCTAAGTGATCGTCTCAAGGAGTAGTGGAAACTACAAAGACTGAAAGTGATGGGACAGAAGACTTAAGGCAACAGCTCAGTGAACGTCTCAAGAAGTAGTGGAAACTACAAAGACTGAAAGAGGTTGAACAGAAGAACTAAGGCAACAGAACAGTGAATGTCTCAAGGAGTAGTGGAAACTACAAAGACTGAAAGAGATTGGACAGAAGAACTAAGGCAACAGCTCAGTGAACGTCTCAAGGAGTAGTGGAAACTACAAAGACTGAAAGAGAATGGACAGAAGAACTAAGGCAACAGCTTAGTGAACGTCTCAAGGAATAGTGGAAACTACAAAGACTAAAAGAAATTGGGAAAAAAACTAAGGCAACAGCTCAGTGAATGTCTCAAGGAGTAGTGGAAACTACAAAGACTGAATGAGATTGGATAGAAGAACTAATGCAACAGCTTAGTGAACGTCTCAAGGAGTAGCGGAAACTACAAAGACTGAAAGAGATTGGACAGGAAAACAAAGGCAACAGCTCAGTGAACGTCTCAAGAAGTAGTGGAAACTACAAAGACTGAAAGAGATTGGATAGAAGAAAAATTGCAACAGCTTAGTGAACGTCTTAAGGAGTAGCGGAAACTACAAAGACTGAAAGAGATTGGACAGAAGAACTAAGGCAACAGCTCAGTGAATATCTGAAGGAGTAGTGGAAATTACAAAGTCTGAAAGAGATTGGAAAGTAGAAATAAAGCAAAAGCTTAGTGGACGTCTCAAAGAGTAGTGGAAACTACAAAGACTGAAAGAGCTTGGACAGAAGAATTAGGGCAGCAGCTTAGTGAACGTCTCAAGGAATAGTGGAAACTACAAAGACTGAAAGAGTTTGGAGAGAAGAACTAAGGCAACAGCTCAGTGAACGTCTCAAGCCGTAGTGGAAACTACAAAGACAGAAAGAGATTGGACAGAAGAACTAAGGCAACAGCTCAGTGAACGTCTCAAAGAGTAGTGAAAACTACAAAGACTGAAAGAGATTGAACATAAGAACTAAGGCAACAGCTCAGTGAACGTCTCAAGGAGTAGTGGAAACTACAAAGACTGAAAGAGATTGGACAGACGAACTAAGGCAACAGCTCAGTGAAAGTCTCAAGGAGTAGTGGAAACTACAAAGTCTGAAAGAGCTTGGACAGAAGAACTAAGGCAACAGCTCAGTGAACGTCTCAAGGAGTAGTGGAAACTACAAAGACTGAAAGAGATCGGACAAAAGAACTAAAGCCCTAGCTCAGTGAACGTCTCAAGGAGTAGTGGAAACTACAAAGTCTGAAACAGCTTGGACAGAAGAACTAAGGCAACAGCTCAGTGAACGTCTCGAGGAGTAGTGGAAACTACAAAGTCTGAAACAGCTTGGACAGAAGAACTAAGGTAACAGCTCAGTGAACGTCTCAAGGAGTAGTGGAAACTACAAAGTCTGAAAGAGATTGTACAGAAGAACTAAGGCAACAGCTCAGTGAACGTCTCAAGGAATAGTGGAAACTACAAAGACTGAAAGAGATCGGACAAAAGAACTAAGGCCCTAGCTCAGTAAACGTCTGAAGGAGTAGTGGAAACTACAAAGTCTGAAACAGCTTGGACAGAAGAACTAAGGCAACAGCTCAGTGAATGTCTCAAGGAGTAGTGGAAACTACAAAGTCTGAAAGAGATTGGACAGAAGAACTAAGGCAACAGCTCAGTTAACGTCTCAAGGAGTAGTGTAAACTACAAAGACTGAAAGAGATCGGACAATAGAACTAAGGCCCTAGCTTAGTGAACGTCTCAAGGAGTACCGGAAACTACAAAGTCTGAAACAGCTTGGACAGAAGAACTAAGGCAACAGCTCAGTGAACGTCTCAAGGAGTAGTGGAAACTACAAAGTCTGAAAGAGATTGGACAGAAGAACTAAGGCAACAGCTCAGTGAACGTCTCAAGGAGTAGTGGAAACAACAATGGCTGAAAGAGATTGGACACAAGAACTAAGGCAACAGCTCAGAGATCGTCTCAAGGAGTAGTGGAAACTACAAAGACTGAAAGAGATTGGACAGAAGAACTACGGCAAGAGCTTAGTGATCGTCTCAAGGAGTAGTGGAAACTACAAAGACTGTCGGAGGTTGAACAGAAGAACTAAGGCAACAGCTCAGTGAACGTCGCAAAGAGTAGTGGAAACTACAATGACTAAAAGATTTTGGACAGAAGAACTAAGGCAAGAGCTTAGTGATCGTCTCAAGGAGTAGTGGAAACTACAAAGACTGAAAGAGATTGAACAGAAGACCTAAGGCAAAAGCTCAGTGAACGTCTCAAGGAGTAGTGGAAACTACAAAGTCTGAAACAGCTTGGACAGTAGATCTAAGGCAACAGCTCAGTGAACGTCTCAAGGAGTAGTGGAAACTACAAAGTCTGAAAGAGATTGGACAGAAGAACTAAGGCAACAGCTCAGTGAACGTCTCAAGGAGTAGTGGAAACTACAAAGACTAAAAAAGAGATTGGACAGAATAACTAAGGCAACAGCGCAGTGAACGTCCCAAGGAGTAGTGGAAACTACAAAGACTGAAAGAGATGGGACACAAGAACTAAGGCAACAGATTATTGAACGTCTCAAGGAATAGTGGAAACTAAAAAGGCTGAAAGAGATTGGACAGAAGAACTAAGGCAAGAGCTTAGTGATCGTCTCAAGGAGTAGTGGAAACTACAAAGACTGTCGGAGGTTGAACAGAAGAACTAAGGCAACAGCTCAGTGAACGTCGCAAAGAGTAGTGGAAACTACAATGACTAAAAGATTTTGGACAGAAGAACTAAGGCAAGAGCTTAGTGATCGTCTCAAGGAGTAGTGGAAACTACAAAGACTGAAAGAGATTGAACAGAAGACCTAAGGCAAAAGCTATGTGATCGTCTCAAGGAGTAGTGGAAACTACAAAGACTGAAAGTGATGGGACAGAAGAATTAAGGCAACAGCTCAGTGAACGTCTCAAGAAGTAGTGGAAACTACAATGACTGAAAGAGGTTGAACACAAGAACTAAGGCAACAGAACAGTGAATGTCTCAAGGAGTAGTGGAAACTACAAAGACTGAGAGAGATTGGACAGAAGAACTAAGGCAACAGCTCAGTGAACGTCTCAAGGAGTAGTGGAAACTACAAAGACTGAAAGAGAATGGACAGAAGAACTAAGGCAACAGCTTAGTGAACGACTCAAGGAATAGTGGAAACTACAAAGACTAAAAGAAAAATTGAAAAAAACTAAGGCAACAGCTCAGTGAATGTCTCAAGGAGTAGTGGAAACTACAAAGACTGAATGAGATTGGATAGAAGAACTAATGCAACAGCTTAGTGAAGGTCTCAAGGAGTAGCGGAAACTACAAAGACTGAAAGAGATTGGACAGAAAAACAAAGGCAACAGCTCAGTGAACGTCTCAAGAAGTAGTGGAAACTACAAAGACTGAATGAGATTGGATAGAAGAAAAATTGCAACAGCTTAGTGAACGTCTCAAGGTGTAGCGGAAACTACAAAGACTGAAAGAGATTGGACAGAAGAACTAAGGCAACAGCTCAGTGAATATCTCAAGGAGTAGTGGAAATTACAAAGTCTGAAAGAGATTGGACAGAAGAAATAAAGCAACAGCTTAGTGAACGTCTCAAGGAGTAGTGGAAACTACAAAGACTGAAAGAGTTTGGACAGGAGAACTAATGCAACAGCTTAATGAACGGCACAAGGAGTAGCGGAAACTACAAACACTGAATGAGGCTGGACAGAATAACTAATGCAACATCTCAGTGAACTTCTCAAGGAGTAGTGGAAACTACAAAGGCTGAAAGAGATTGAACAGAAGAACTAAGGCAACAGCTCAGTGAAGGTCTCAAGGAGTAGTGGAAACTACAAAATTTGAAACAGTTTGGACAGAAGAACTAGGCAACAGCTCAGCGATTGTCTCAAGGAGTAGTGGAAACTACAAAGGCTGAAAAAGATTGGACAGAAGAACTAAGGCAACAGCTCAGTGATCGTATCAAGGAGTAGTGGAAACTACAAAGACAGACAGAGATTGTACAGAAGAACTAAGGCAACAGCTCAGTGAACGTCTCAAGGAATAGTGGAAACTACAAAGACTGAAAGAGGTTAGACAGAAGAACTAAGGCAACAGAACAGTGAACGACTTAACGACTAGTGGGAACTACAAAGGCTGAAAGAGATTGGACAGAAGAACTAAGGCAACAGCTCGGTGAACGTCTCAAGCCGTAGTGGAAACTACAAAGACTGAAAGAGATTGGACAGAAGAACTAAGGCAACAGCTTATTGAACGTCTCAAGGAGTAGTGGAAACTACAAAGACTGAAAGAGATTGGACTGAAGAACTAATGCAATAGCTTAGTGAACGTTTCAAGGAATAGTGGAAACTACAAAGACTGAAAGAGATTGGACACCAGAACTAGGCAACAGCTTATTGAACGTCTCAAGGAATAGTGGAAACTACAAAGGCTGAAAGCGATTGGACAGAAGAACTAAGGCAAGAGCTTAGTGATCGTCTCACGGATTAGTGGAAACTACAAAGACTGTCAGAGATTGAACAGAAGAACAAAGGCAACAGCTCATTGAATGTCTCAAAGAGTAGTGGAAACTACAATGACTAAAAGAGATTGAACAGAAGAACTAAGGCAAGAGCTTAGTGATCGTCTCAAGGAGTAGTGGAAACTACAAAGGCTGAAAGAGATTGAACAGAAGACCAAAGGCAAAAGCTCAGTGTTCGTCTCAAGGAATAGTGGAAACTACAAAGACTGAAAGTGATGGGACAGAAGAATTAAGGCAACAGCTCAGTGAACGTCTCAAGAAGTAGTGGAAACTACAAAGACTGAAAGAGATTGAACAGAAGAACTAAGGCAACAGAACAGTGAATGTCTCAAGGAGTAGTGGAAACTACAAAGACTGAAAGAGATCGGACAAAAGAACTAAGGCCCTAGCTTAGTGAACGTCTCAAGGAGTAGTGGAAACTACAAAGTCTGAAACAGCTTGGACAGAAGAACTAAGGCAACAGCTCAGTGAATGTCTCAAGGAGTAGTGGAAACTACAAAGTCTGAAAGAGATTGGACAGAAGAACTAAGGCAACAGCTCAGTGAACGTCTCAAGGAGTAGTGGAAACAACAATGGCTGAAAGAGGTTGGACACAAGAACTAAGGCAACAGCTCAGAGATCGTCTCAAGGAGTAGTGGAAACTAAAAAAACTGAAAGAGATTGGACAGAAGAACTACGGCAAGAGCTTAGTGATCTTCTCAAGGAGTAGTGGAAACTACAAAGACTATCGGAGATTGAACAGAAGAACTAAGGCAACAGCTCAGTGAACGTCTCAAGGAGTAGTGGAAATTACAAAGACTGAAAGAGATGGACAGATGAACTAAGGCAACAGCACAGTGAACGTCTCAAGGAGTAGTGGAAATTACAAAGACTGAAAGAGATTGGACTGATGAACTAATGCAACAGCTTAGTGAACGTCTCAAGGAGTGGTGGAAACTACAAAGTCTGAAACAGCTCGGACAGAAGAAATAAGGCAACAGCTCAGTGAAAATCTCAAGGAGTAGTAAACTACAAAGGCTGAAAGAGATTGAACAGAAGAACTAAGGCAACAGCTCAGTGAAGTTCTCAAGGAGTAGTGGAAACTACAAAGACTGAAAGAGATTGGACAGAAGAACTAAGGCAACAGCTCAGTGAACGTCTCAAGGAGTAGTGGAAACTACAAAGTCTGAAAGAGATTGGACAGAAGAACTAAGGCAACAGCTCAGTGAACGTCTCAAGGAGTAGTGGAAACTACAAAGTCTGAAACAGCTTGGACAGTAGATCTAAGGCAACAGCTCAGTGAACGTCTCAAAGAGTAGTGGAAACTACAAAGTCTGAAAGAGATTGGACAGAAGAACTAAGGCAACAGCTCAGTGAACGTCTCAAGGAGTAGTGGAAACTACAAAGACTAAAAAAGAGATTGGACAGAATAACTAAGGCAACAGCGCAGTGAACGTCCCAAGGAGTAGTGGAAACTACAAAGACTTAAAGAGATTGGACACAAGAACTAAGGCAACAGATTATTGAACGTCTCAAGGAATAGTGGAAACTAAAAAGGCTGAAAGAGATTGGACAGAAGAACTAAGGCAAGAGCTTAGTGATCGTCTCAAGGAGTAGTGGAAACTACAAAGACTGTCGGAGATTGAACAGAAGAACTAAGGCAACAGTTCAGTGAACGTCGCAAAGAGTAGTGGAAACTACAATGACTAAAAGATTTTGGACAGAAGAACTAAGGCAAGAGCTTAGTGATCGTCTCAAGGAGTAGTGGAAACTACAAAGACTGAAAGAGATTGAACAGAAGACCTAAGGCAAAAGCTAAGTGATCGTCTCAAGGAGTAGTGGAAACTACAAAGACTGAAAGTGATGGGACAGAAGAATTAAGGCAACAGCTCAGTGAACGTCTCAAGAAGTAGTGGAAACTACAAAGACTGAAAGAGGTTGAACACAAGAACTAAGGCAACAGAACAGTGAATGTCTCAAGGAGTAGTGGAAACTACAAAGACTGAAAGAGATTGGACAGAAGAACTAAGGCAACAACTCAGTGAACGTCTCAAGGAGTAGTGGAAACTACAAAGACTGAAAGAGAATGGACAGAAGAACTAAGGCAACAGCTTAGTGAACGACTCAAGGAATAGTGGAAACTACAAAGACTAAAAGAAATTGGGAAAAAAACTAAGGCAACAGCTCAGTGAATGTCTCAAGGAGTAGTGGAAACTACAAAGACTGAATGAGATTGGATAGAAGAACTAATGCAACAGCTTAGTGAACGTCTCAAGGAGTAGCGGAAACTACAAAGACTGAAAGAGATTGGACACAAAAACAAAGGCAACAGCTCAGTGAACGTCTCAAGAAGTAGTGGAAACTACAAAGACTGAATGAGATTGGATAGAAGAAAAATTGCAACAGCTTAGTGAACGTCTCAAGGTGTAGCGGAAACTACAAAGACTGAAAGAGATTGGACAGAAGAACTAAGGCAACAGCTCAGTGAATATCTCAAGGAGTAGTGGAAATTACAAAGTCTGAAAGAGATTGGACAGAAGAAATAAAGCAACAGCTTAGTGAACGTCTCAAGGAGTAGTGGAAACTACAAAGACTGAAAGAGGTTGGACAGGAGAACTAATGCAACAGCTTAATGGACGGCACAAGGAGTAGCGGAAACTACAAACACTGAAAGAGGCTGGACAGAATAACTAATGCAACATCTCAGTGAACTTCTCAAGGAGTAGTGGAAACTACAAAGGCTGAAAGAGATTGAACAGAAGAACTAAGGCAACAGCTCAGTGAAGGTCTCAAGGAGTAGTGGAAACTACAAAATTTGAAACAGTTTGGACAGAAGAACTAGGCAACAGCTCAGCGATTGTCTCAAGGAGTAGTTGAAACTACAAAGGCTGAAAAAGATTGGACAGAAGAACTAAGGCAACAGCTCAGTGATCGTATCAAGGAGTAGTGGAAACTAAAAAGACAGACAGAGATTGTACAGAAGAACTAAGGCAACAGCTCAGTGAACGTCTCAAGGAATAGTGGAAACTACAACGACTGAAAGAGATTAGACAGAAGAACTAAGGCAACAGAACAGTGAACGACTTAACGACTTGTGGAAACTACAAAGGCTGAAAGTGATTGGACAGAAGAACTAAGGCAACAGCTGCGTGAACGTCTCAAGGAGTATTGGAAACTACAAAGACTGAAAGAGCTTGGACAGAAGAACTAGGGCAACAGCTTAGTGAACGTCTCAAGGAATAGTGGAAACTACGAAGACTGAAAGAGTTTGGACAGAAGAACTAAGGCAACAGCTCGGTGAACGTCTCAAGCCGTAGTGGAAACTACAAAGACTGAAAGAGATTGGACAGAAGAACTAAGGCAACAGCTTATTGAACGTCTCAAGGAGTAGTGGAAACTACAAAGACTGAAAGAGTTTGGACTGATGAACTAATGCAATAGCTTAGTGAACGTCTCAAGGAGTAGTGGAAACTACAAAGACTGAAAGAGATTGGACACCAGAACTAGGCAACAGCTTATTGAACGTCTCAAGGAATAGTGGAAACTACAAAGGCTGAAAGCGATTGGACAGAAGAACTAAGGCATGAGCTTAGTGATCGTCTCACGGATTAGTGGAAACTACAAAGACTGTCAGAGATTGAACAGAAGAACAAAGGCAACAGCTCATTGAACGTCTCAAAGAGTAGTGGAAACTACAATGACTAAAAGAGATTGGACAGAAGAACTAAGGCAAGAGCTTAGTGATCGTCTCAAGGAGTAGTGGAGACTACAAAGACTGAAAGAGATTGAACAGAAGACCTAAGGCAAAAGCTCAGTGTTCGTCTCAAGGAATAGTGGAAACTACAAAGACTGAAAGTGATGGGACAGAAGAATTAAGGCAAAGGCTCAGTGAACGTCTCAAGAAGTAGTGGAAAACTACAAAGACTGAAAGAGATTGAACAGAAGAACTTAGGCAACAGAACAGTGAATGTCTCAAGGAGTAGTGGAAACTACAAAGACTGAAAGAGATTGGACAGAAGAACTGAGGCAACAGCTCAGTGAACGTCTCAAGGAGTAGTGGAAACTACAAAGACTGAAAGAGAATGGACAGAAGAACTAAGGCAACAGCTCAGTGAACGTCTCAAGGAGTAGTGGAAACTACAAAGACTGAAAGAGATTGGACAGAATAACTAAGGCAACAGCGCAGTGAACGTGCCAAGGAGTAGTGGAAACTACAAAGACTGAAAGAGATTGGACACAAGAACTAAGGCAACAGCTTATTGAACGTCTCAAGGAATAGTGGAAACTACAAAGGCTGAAAGAGTTTGGACAGAAGAACTAAGGCAAGAGCTTAGTGATCGTCTCACGGAGTAGTGGAAACTACAAAGACTGTCGGAGATTGAACAGAAGAACAAAGGCAACAGCTCAGTGAACGTCTCAAAGAGTAGTGGAAACTACAATGACTAAAAGAGATTGGACAGAAGAACTAAGGCAAGAGCTTAGTGATCGTCTCAAGGAGTAGGGGAAACTACAAAGACTGAAAGAGATTGAACAGAAGACCTAAGGCAAAAGCTCAGTGATCGTCTCAAGGAGTAGTGGAAACTACAAAGACTGAAAGTGATGGGACAGAAGAATTAAGGCAACAGCTCAGTGAACGTCTCAAGAAGTAGTGGAAACTACAAAGACAGAAAGAGTTTGAACAGAAGAACTAAGGCAACAGAACAGTGAATGTCTCAAGGAGTAGTGGAAACTACAAAGACTGAAAGAGATTGGACAGAAGAACAAAGGCAACAGTTCAGTGAACGTCTCAAGGAGTAGTGGAAACTACAAAGACTGAAAGAGAATGGACAGAAGAACAAAGGCAACAGCTTAGTGAACGTCTCGAGGAATAGTGGAAACTACAAAGACTAAAAGAAATTGGGAAAAAACTAAGGCAACAGCTCAGTGAATGTCTCAAGGAGTAGTGGAAACTACAAAGACTGAATGAGATTGGATAGAAGAACTAATGCAACAGCTTAGTGAACGTCTCATGGAGTAGCGGACTCTACAAAGACTGAAAGAGATTGGACAGAAAAACAAAGGCAACAGCTCAGTGAACGTCTCAAGAAGTAGTGGAAACTACAAAGACTGAAAGAGATTGGACAGAAGAACTAATGCAACAGCTTAGTGAACGTCTCAAGGAGTAGCGGAAACTACAAAGACTGAAAGAGATTGGACAGAAGAACTAAGGCAACAGCTCAGTGAATATCTCAAGGAGTAGTGGAAACTACAAAGTCTGAAAGAGATTGGACAGAAGAAATAAAGCAACAGCTTAGTGAACGTCTCAAGGAGTAGTGGAAACTACAAAGACTGAAAGAGGTTGGACAGAAAAACTAATGCAACAGCTTAATGAACGGCTCAAGGAGTAGCGGAAACTACAAACACTGAAAGAGACTGGACAGAATAACTAATGCAACATCTCAGTGAACGTCTCAAGGAGTAGTGGAAACTACAAAGGCTGAAAGAGGTTGAACAGAAGAAGTAAGGCAACAGCTCAGTGAAGGTCTCAAGGAGTAGTGGAAACTACAAAGACTGAAAGAGATTGGACAGAAGAACTAAGGCAATAGCTCAGTAAACGTCTCAAGGAGTAGTGGAAACAACAAAGTCTGAAACAGCGTGGACAGAAGAACTAAGGCCACAGCTTAGTGAACGTCTCAAGGAGAAGTGGAAACTACAAAGTCTGAAAGAGATTGGGCAGAAGAACTAAGGCAACAGCTCAGTGAACGTCTCAAGGAGTAGTGGAATCCACAAAGACTGAAAGACATTGGACAGAAGAACTAAGGCAACAGCTCAGTGAACATCTCAAGGAGTAGTGTAAACTACAAAGGCTGAAAGAGATTGGACAAAAGAACTAAGGCGACAGCTCAGTGAACCTCTCAAGGAGTAGTGGAAACTACAAAGACTGAAAGAGATTGGACAGAAGAACTAAGGCAAGAGCTTAGTGATCGTCTCAAGGAGTAGTGGAAACTACAAAGACTGTCGGAGATTGAACAGAAGAACTAAGGTAACAGCTCAGTGAACGTCTCAAGGAGTATTGGAAAATACAATGTCTGAAACAGCTTGGACAGAAGAACTAAGGCAACAGTTCAGTGAACGCCTCAACGAGTAGTGGAAACTACAAAGACTGAAAGAGGTGGACAGATGAACTAAGGCAACAGATCAGTGTACGTCTAAAGGAGTAGTGGAAACTGCAAAGACTGAAAGGGATTGGACAGAAGAACTAAGGCAACAGCTCAGTGATCGTCTCAAGGAGTAGTGGAAACTACAAAGACTGAAAGAGATTGAACAGAAGACCTAAGGCAAAAGCTCAGTGTTCGTCTCAAGGAATAGTGGAAACTACAAAGACTGAAAGTGATGGGACAGAAGAATTAAGGCAACAGCTCAGTGAACGTCTCAAGAAGTAGTGGAAAACTACAAAGACTGAAAGAGATTGAACAGAAGAACTTAGGCAACAGAACAGTGAATGTCTCAAGGAGTAGTGGAAACTACAAAGACTGAAAGAGATTGGACAGAAGAACTGAGGCAACAGCTCAGTGAACGTCTCAAGGAGTAGTGGAAACTACACAGACTGAAAGAGAATGGACAGAAGAACTAAGGCAACAGCTCAGTGAACGTCTCAAGGAGTAGTGGAAACTACAAAGACTGAAAGAGATTGGACAGAATAACTAAGGCAACAGCGCAGTGAACGTCGCAAGGAGTAGTGGAAACTACAAAGACTGAAAGAGATTTGATAGAAAAAAAATTTCAACAGCTTAGTGAACGTCTCAAGGAGTAGCGGAAACTACAAAGACTGAAAGAGATTGGACAGAAGAACTAAGGCAACAGCTCAGTGAATATCTCAAGGAGTAGTGGAAATTACAAAGTCTGAAAGAGATTGGACAGTAGAAATAAAGCAATAGCTTAGTGAACGTCTCAAGGAGTAGTGGAAACTACAAAGACTGAAAGAGCTTGGACAGAAGTACTAGGGCAGCAGCTTAGTGAACGTCTCAAGGAATAGTGGAAACTACAAAGACTGAAAGAGTTTGGACAGAAGAACTAAGGCAACAGCTCAGTGAACGTCTCAAGCCGTAGTGGAAACTACAAAGACAGAAAGAGATTGGACAGAAGAACTAAGGCAACAGCTCAGTGAACGTCTCAAAGAGTAGTGAAAACTACAAAGACTGAAAGAGATTGAACAGAAGAACTAAGGCAACAGCTCAGTGAACGTCTCAAGGAGTAGTGGAAACTACAAAGACTGAAAGAGATTGGACAGACGAACTAAGGCAACAGCTCAGTGAAAGTCTCAAGGAGTAGTGGAAACTACAAAGACTGATGGAGATTGGACTGAAGAACTAATGCAACAGCTTAGTGAACGTCTCAAGGAATAGTGGAAACTACAAAGTCTGGAAGAGCTTGGACAGAAGAACTAAGGCAACAGCTCAGTGAACGTCTCAAGGAGGAGTGGAAACTACAAAGACTGAAAGAGATCGGACAAAAGAACTAAGGCCCTAGCTCAGTGAACGTCTCAAGGAGTAGTGGAAACTACAAAGTCTGAAACAGCTTGGACAGAAGAACTAAGGCAACAGCTCAGTGAACGTCTCAAGGAGTAGTGGAAACTACAAAGTCTGAAACAGCTTGGACAGAAGAACTAAGGTAACAGCTCATTGAACGTCTCAAGGAGTAGTGGAAACTACAAAGTCTGAAAGAGATTGGACAGAAGAACTAAGGCAACAGCTCAGTGAACGTCTCAAGGAGTAGTGGAAACTACAAAGACTGAAAGAGATCGGACAAAAGAACTAAGGCCCTAGCTCAGTGAAAGTCCCAAGGAGTAGTGGAAACTACAAAGTCTGAAACAGCTTGGACAGAAGAACTAAGGCAACAGGTAAGTGAACGTCTCAAGGAGTAGTGGAAACTACAAAGTCTGAAAGAGATTGGACAGAAGAACTAAGGCAACAGCTCAGTGAACGTCTCAAGGAGTAGTGGAAACTACAAAGACTGAAAGAGATCGGACAAAAGAACTAAGGCCCTAGCTCAGTGAACGTCTCAAGGAGTAGTGGAAACTACAAAGACTGAAACAGCTTGGACAGAAGAACTAAGGCAACAGCCCAGTGAACGTCTCAAGGAGTAGTGGAAACTACAAGTCTGAAAGAGATTGTACAGAAGAACTAAGGCAACAGCTCAGTGAACGTCGCAAGGAGTAGTGGAATCTACAAAGACAGAAAGAGATTGGACAGAAGAACTAAGGCAACAGCTCAGTGAACGTCTCAAGGAGTAGTGTAAACTACAAAGACTGAAAGTGATTGGAGAGAAGAACTAAGGCAACAGCTTATTGAACGTCTCAAGGAGTAGTGGAAACTACAAAGACTGAAAGAGATTGGACAGAAGAGCTAATACAACAGCTTAGTGAACGTCTCAAGGAATAGTGGAAACTACAAAGTCTGAAACAGCTTGGACAGAAGAATTAAGGCAACAGCTCAGTGAACGTCTCAAGGAGTAGTGGAAACTACAAAATTTGAAACAGCTTGGACAGAAGAACTAGGCAACTGCTCAGTGAACGTCTCAAGGAGTAGTGGAAACTACAAAGGCTGAAAGAGATTGGACAGAAGAACTAAGGCAACAGCTTATTGAACGTCTCAAGGAATAGAGGAAACTACAAAGACTGAAAGAGATTGGACAGAAGAACTAAGGCAACAGAACAGTGAACGACTTAAGGACTAGTGGAAACTACAAAGGCTGAAAGAGATTGGACAGAAGAACTAAGGCAACAGCTCAGTGAACGTCTCAAGGAGTAGTGGAAACTACAAAGACTGAAAGAGCTTGGACAGAAGAACTAGGGCAGCAGCTTAGTGAACGTCTCAAGGAATAGTGGAAACTACATAGACTGAAAGAGTTTGGACAGAAGAACTAAGGCAACAGCTCAGTGAACGTCTCAAGGAGTAGTGGAAACTACAAAGACTGAAGGAGATCGGACAGACGAACTAAGGCAACAGCTCAGTGAAAGTCTCAAGGAGTAGTGGAAACTACAAAGTCTGAAACAGCTTGGACAGAAGAACTGAGGCAACAGCTCAGTGAACGTCTCAAGGAGTAGTGGAAACTACAAAGACTGAAAGAGATTGGACAGAATAACTAAGGCAACAGCTCAGTGAACGTCTCTATGAGTAGTGAAAACTACAAAGACTGAAAGAGATTGAACAGAAGAACTAAGGCAACAGCTCAGTGAACGTCTCAAAGAGTAGTGGAAACTACAAAGACTGAAAGAGATTGGACAGACGAACTAAGGCAACAGCTCAGTGAAAGTCTCAAGGAGTAGTGGAAACTACAAAGTCTGAAACAGCTTGGACAGTAGAACTGAGGCAACAGCTCAGTGAACGTCTCAAGGAGTAGTGGAAACTACATAGACTGAAAGAGATCGGACAAAAGAACTAAGGCCCTAGCTCAGTGAACGTCTCAAGGAGTAGTGGATACTACAAAGTCTGAAACAGCTTGGACAGAAGAACTAAGGCAACAGCTCAGTGAACGTCTCAAGGAGTAGTGGAATCTACAAAGTCTGAAAGAGTTTGGACAGAAGAACTAAGGCAACAGCTCAGTGAACGTCTCAAGGAGTAGTGGAAACTACAAAGACTGAAAGAGATCGGACAAAAGAACTAAGGCCCTAGCTCAGTGAACGTCTCAAGGAGTAGTGTAAACTGCAAAGACTGAAAGTGATTGGAGAGAAGAACTAAGGCAATAGCTCAGTAAACGTCTCAAGGAGTAGTGGAAACAACAAAGTCTGAAAGAGTTTGGACAGAAGAACTAAGGCAACAGCTCAGTGAACGTCTCAAGGAGTAGTGGAAACTACAAAGACTGAAAGAGATCGGACAAAAGAACTAAGGCCCTAGCTCAGTGAACGTCTCAAGGAGCAGTGGAAACTACAAAGGCTGAAAGAGGTTGAACAGAAGAAGTAAGGCAACAGCTCAGTGAAGGTCTCAAGGAGTAGTGGAAACTACAAAGACTGAAAGAGATTGGACAGAAGAACTAAGGCAATAGCTCAGTAAACGTCTCAAGGAGTAGTGGAAACAACAAAGTCTGAAACAGCGTGGACAGAAGAACTAAGGCCACAGCTTAGTGAACGTCTCAAGGAGAAGTGGAAACTACAAAGTCTGAAAGAGATTGGTCAGAAGAACTAAGGCAACAGCTCAGTGAACGTCTCAAGGAGTAGTGGAATCCACAAAGACTGAAAGACATTGGACAGAAGAACTAAGGCAACAGCTCAGTGAACCTCTCAAGGAGTAGTGGAAACTACAAAGACTGAAAGAGATTGGACAGAAGAACTAAGGCAAGAGCTTAGTGATCGTCTCAAGGAGTAGTGGAAACTACAAAGACTGTCGGAGATTGAACAGAAGAACTAAGGTAACAGCTCAGTGAACGTCTCAAGGAGTATTGGAAAATACAATGTCTGAAACAGCTTGGACAGAAGAACTAAGGCAACAGTTCAGTGAACGCCTCAACGAGTAGTGGAAACTACAAAGACTGAAAGAGGTGGACAGATGAACTAAGGCAACAGATCAGTGTACGTCTAAAGGAGTAGTGGAAACTGCAAAGACTGAAAGGGATTGGACAGAAGAACTAAGGCAACAGCTCAGTGATCGTCTCAAGGAGTAGTGGAAACTACAAAGACTGAAAGAGATTGAACAGAAGACCTAAGGCAAAAGCTCAGTGTTCGTCTCAAGGAATAGTGGAAACTACAAAGACTGAAAGTGATGGGACAGAAGAATTAAGGCAACAGCTCAGTGAACGTCTCAAGAAGTAGTGGAAAACTACAAAGACTGAAAGAGATTGAACAGAAGAACTTAGGCAACAGAACAGTGAATGTCTCAAGGAGTAGTGGAAACTACAAAGACTGAAAGAGATTGGACAGAAGAACTGAGGCAACAGCTCAGTGAACGTCTCAAGGAGTAGTGGAAACTACACAGACTGAAAGAGAATGGACAGAAGAACTAAGGCAACAGCTCAGTGAACGTCTCAAGGAGTAGTGGAAACTACAAAGACTGAAAGAGATTGGACAGAATAACTAAGGCAACAGCGCAGTGAACGTCCCAAGGAGTAGTGGAAACTACAAAGACTGAAAGAGATTGGATAGAAAAAAAATTTCAACAGCTTAGTGAACGTCTCAAGGAGTAGCGGAAACTACAAAGACTGAAAGAGATTGGACAGAAGAACTAAGGCAACAGCTCAGTGAATATCTCAAGGAGTAGTGGAAATTACAAAGTCTGAAAGAGATTGGACAGTAGAAATAAAGCAACAGCTTAGTGAACGTCTCAAGGAGTAGTGGAAACTACAAAGACTGAAAGAGCTTGGACAGAAGTACTAGGGCAGCAGCTTAGTGAACGTCTCAAGGAATAGTGGAAACTACAAAGACTGAAAGAGTTTGGACAGAAGAACTAAGGCAACAGCTCAGTGAACGTCTCAAGCCGTAGTGGAAACTACAAAGACAGAAAGAGATTGGACAGAAGAACTAAGGCAACAGCTCAGTGAACGTCTCAAAGAGTAGTGAAAACTACAAAGACTGAAAGAGATTGAACAGAAGAACTAAGGCAACAGCTCAGTGAACGTCTCAAGGAGTAGTGGAATCTACAAAGACTGAAAGAGATTGGACAGACGAACTAAGGCAACAGCTCAGTGAAAGTCTCAAGGAGTAGTGGAAACTACAAAGACTGATGGAGATTGGACTGAAGAACTAATGCAACAGCTTAGTGAACGTCTCAAGGAATAGTGGAAACTACAAAGTCTGGAAGAGCTTGGACAGAAGAACTAAGGCAACAGCTCAGTGAACGTCTCAAGGAGGAGTGGAAACTACAAAGACTGAAAGAGATCGGACAAAAGAACTAAGGCCCTAGCTCAGTGAACGTCTCAAGGAGTAGTGGAAACTACAAAGTCTGAAACAGCTTGGACAGAAGAACTAAGGCAACAGCTCAGTGAACGTCTCAAGGAGTAGTGGAAACTACAAAGTCTGAAACAGCTTGGACAGAAGAACTAAGGTAACAGCTCATTGAACGTCTCAAGGAGTAGTGGAAACTACAAAGTCTGAAAGAGATTGGACAGAAGAACTAAGGCAACAGCTCAGTGAACGTCTCAAGGAGTAGTGGAAACTACAAAGACTGAAAGAGATCGGACAAAAGAACTAAGGCCCTAGCTCAGTGAAAGTCCCAAGGAGTAGTGGAAACTACAAAGTCTGAAACAGCTTGGACAGAAGAACTAAGGCAACAGGTAAGTGAACGTCTCAAGGAGTAGTGGAAACTACAAAGTCTGAAAGAGATTGGACAGAAGAACTAAGGCAACAGCTCAGTGAACGTCTCAAGGAGTAGTGGAAACTACAAAGACTGAAAGAGATCGGACAAAAGAACTAAGGCCCTAGCTCAGTGAACGTCTCAAGGAGTAGTGGAAACTACAAAGACTGAAACAGCTTGGACAGAAGAACTAAGGCAACAGCCCAGTGAACGTCTCAAGGAGTAGTGGAAACTACAAGTCTGAAAGAGATTGTACAGAAGAACTAAGGCAACAGCTCAGTGAACGTCGCAAGGAGTAGTGGAATCTACAAAGACAGAAAGAGATTGGACAGAAGAACTAAGGCAACAGCTCAGTGAACGTCTCAAGGAGTAGTGTAAACTACAAAGACTGAAAGTGATTGGAGAGAAGAACTAAGGCAACAGCTTATTGAACGTCTCAAGGAGTAGTGGAAACTACAAAGACTGAAAGAGATTGGACAGAAAAGCTAATACAACAGCTTAGTGAACGTCTCAAGGAATAGTGGAAACTACAAAGTCTGAAACAGCTTGGACAGAAGAATTAAGGCAACAGCTCAGTGAACGTCTCAAGGAGTAGTGGAAACTACAAAATTTGAAACAGCTTGGACAGAAGAACTAGGCAACTGCTCAGTGAACGTCTCAAGGAGTAGTGGAAACTACAAAGGCTGAAAGAGATTGGACAGAAGAACTAAGGCAACAGCTTATTGAACGTCTCAAGGAATAGAGGAAACAACAAAGACTGAAAGAGATTGGACAGAAGAACTAAGGCAACAGAACAGTGAACGACTTAAGGACTAGTGGAAACTACAAAGGCTGAAAGAGATTGGACAGAAGAACTAAGGCAACAGCTCAGTGAACGTCTCAAGGAGTAGTGGAAACTACAAAGACTGAAAGAGCTTGGACAGAAGAACTAGGGCAGCAGCTTAGTGAACGTCTCAAGGAATAGTGGAAACTACATAGACTGAAAGAGTTTGGACAGAAGAACTAAGGCAACAGCTCAGTGAACGTCTCAAGGAGTAGTGGAAACTACAAAGACTGAAGGAGATCGGACAGACGAACTAAGGCAACAGCTCAGTGAAAGTCTCAAGGAGTAGTGGAAACTACAAAGTCTGAAACAGCTTGGACAGAAGAACTGAGGCAACAGCTCAGTGAACGTCTCAAGGAGTAGTGGAAACTACAAAGACTGAAAGAGATTGGACAGAATAACTAAGGCAACAGCTCAGTGAACGTCTCTATGAGTAGTGAAAACTACAAAGACTGAAAGAGATTGAACAGAAGAACTAAGGCAACAGCTCAGTGAACGTCTCAAGGAGTAGTGGAAACTACAAAGACTGAAAGAGATTGGACAGACGAACTAAGGCAACAGCTCAGTGAAAGTCTCAAGGAGTAGTGGAAACTACAAAGTCTGAAACAGCTTGGACAGAAGAACTGAGGCAACAGCTCAGTGAACGTCTCAAGGAGTAGTGGAAACTACATAGACTGAAAGAGATCGGACAAAAGAACTAAGGCCCTAGCTCAGTGAACGTCTCAAGGAGTAGTGGATACTACAAAGTCTGAAACAGCTTGGACAGAAGAACTAAGGCAACAGCTCAGTGAACGTCTCAAGGAGTAGTGGAATCTACAAAGTCTGAAAGAGTTTGGACAGAAGAACTAAGGCAACAGCTCAGTGAACGTCTCAAGGAGTAGTGGAAACTACAAAGACTGAAAGAGATCGGACAAAAGAACTAAGGCCCTAGCTCAGTGAACGTCTCAAGGAGTAGTGTAAACTGCAAAGACTGAAAGTGATTGGAGAGAAGAACTAAGGCAACAGCTTATTGAACGTCTCAAGGAGTAGTGGACACTACAAAGACTGAAAGAGATTGGACAGAAGAGCTAATACAACAGCTTAGTGAACGTCTCAAGGAATAGTGGAAACTACAAAGTCTGAAACAGCTTGGACAGAAGAATTAAGGCAACAGCTCAGTGAACGTCTCAAGGAGTAGTGGAAACTACAAAATTTGAAACAGCTTGGACAGAAGAACTAGGCAACTGCTCAGTGAACGTCTCAAGGAGTAGTGGAAACTACAAAGGCTGAAAGAGATTGGACAGAAGAACTAAGGCAACAGCTTATTGAACGTCTCAAGGAATAGTGGAAACTACAAAGACTGAAAGAGATTGGACAGAAGAACTAAGGCAACAGAACAGTGAACGACTTAAGGACTAGTGGAAACTACAAAGGCTGAAAGAGATTGGACAGAAGAACTAAGGCAACAGCTCAGTGAACGTCTCAAGGAGTAGTGGAAACTACAAAGACTGAAAGAGCTTGGACAGAAGAACTAGGGCAGCAGCTTAGTGAACGTCTCAAGGAATAGTGGAAACTACATAGACTGAAAGAGTTTGGACAGAAGAACTAAGGCAACAGCTCAGTGAACGTCTCAAGGAGTAGTGGAAACTACAAAGACTGAAGGAGATCGGACAGACGAACTAAGGCAACAGCTCAGTGAAAGTCTCAAGGAGTAGTGGAAACTACAAAGTCTGAAACAGCTTGGACAGAAGAACTGAGGCAACAGCTCAGTGAACGTCTCAAGGAGTAGTGGAAACTACAAAGACTGAAAGAGATTGGACAGAATAACTAAGGCAACAGCTCAGTGAACGTCTCTAAGAGTAGTGAAAACTACAAAGACTGAAAGAGATTGAACAGAAGAACTAAGGCAACAGCTCAGTGAACGTCTCAAGGAGTAGTGGAAACTACAAAGACTGAAAGAGATTGGACAGACGAACTAAGGCAACGGCTCAGTGAAAGTCTCAAGGAGTAGTGGAAACTACAAAGTCTGAAACAGCTTGGACAGAAGAACTGAGGCAACAGCTCAGTGAACGTCTCAAGGAGTAGTGGAAACTACATAGACTGAAAGAGATCGGACAAAAGAACTAAGGCCCTAGCTCAGTGAACGTCTCAAGGAGTAGTGGATACTACAAAGTCTGAAACAGCTTGGACAGAAGAACTAAGGCAACAGCTCAGTGAACGTCTCAAGGAGTAGTGGAATCTACAAAGTCTGAAAGAGTTTGGACAGAAGAACTAAGGCAACAGCTCAGTGAACGTCTCAAGGAGTAGTGGAAACTACAAAGACTGAAAGAGATCGGACAAAAGAACTAAGGCCCTAGCTCAGTGAACGTCTCAAGGAGTAGTGGAAACTACAAAGTCTGATACAGCTTGGACAGAAGAACTAAGGCAACAGCTCAGTGAACGTCTCAAGGAGTAGTGGAAACTACAAAGTCTGAAAGAGATTGGACAGAAGAACTAAGGCAACAGCTCAGTGAATGTCTCAAGGAGTAGTGGAAACTACAAAGACTGAATGAGATTGGATAGAAGAACTAATGCAACAGCTCAGTGATCGTCTCAAGGAGTAGTGCAAACTACAAAGACTGAAAGATATTGGACAGAAGAACTACGGCAAGAGCTTAGTGATCGTCTCAAGGAGTAGTGGAAACTACAAAGACTGTCGGAGATTGAAAAGAAGAACTAAGGCAACAGCTCAGTGAAAGTCTCAAGGGGTAGTGGAAACTACAAAGTCTGAAAGAGATTGGACAGAAGAACTAAGGCAACAGCTCAGTGAACGTCTCAAGGAGTAGTGGAAACTACAAAGTCAGAAAGAGCTTGGACAGTAGAACTAAGGCAACAGCTCAGTGAACGTCTCAAGGAGTAGTGGAAACTACAAAGATTAAAAAAGAGATTGGACAGAATAACTAAGGCAACAGCGCAGTGAACGTCCCAAGGAGTAGTGGAAACTACAAAGACTGAAAGAGATTGGACACAAGAACATAGGCAACAGCTTATTGAACGTCCCAAGGAATAGTGGAAACTACAAAGGCTGAAAGAGATTGGACAGAAGAACTAAGGCAAGAGCTTAGTGATCGTCTCAAGGAGTAGTGGAAACTACAAAGACTGATGGAGATTGGACAGAAGAACTAAGGCAACAGCTCAGTGAACGTCTCAAGGAGTAGTGGAAACTACAAAGTCAGAAACAGCTTGGACAGTAGAACTAAGGCAACAGCTCAGTGAACGTCTCAAGGAGTAGTGGAAACTACAAAGATTAAAAAAGAGATTGGACAGAATAACTAAGGCAACAGCGCAGTGAACGTCCCAAGGAGTAGTGGAAACTACAAAGACTGAAAGAGATTGGACACAAGAACATAGGCAACAGCTTATTGAACGTCCCAAGGAATAGTGGAAACTACAAAGGCTGAAAGAGATTGGACAAAAGAACTAAGGCAAGAGCTTAGTGATCGTCTCAAGGAGTAGTGGAAACTACAAAGACTGATGGAGATTGGACTGAAGAACTAATGCAACAGCTTAGTGAACGTCTCAAGGAATAGTGGAAACTACAAAGTCTGGAAGAGCTTGGACAGAAGAACTAAGGCAACAGCTCAGTGAACGTCTCAAGGAGGAGTGGAAACTACAAAGACTGAAAGAGATCGGACAAAAGAACTAAGGCCCTAGCTCAGTGAACGTCTCAAGGAGTAGTGGAAACTACAAAGTCTGAAACAGCTTGGACAGAAGAACTAAGGCAACAGCTCATTGAACGTCTCAAGGAGTAGTGGAAACTACAAAGTCTGAAACAGCTTGGACAGAAGAACTAAGGTAACAGCTCATTGAACGTCTCAAGGAGTAGTGGAAACTACAAAGTCTGAAAGAGATTGGACAGAAGAACTAAGGCAACAGCTCAGTGAACGTCTCAAGGAGTAGTGGAAACTACAAAGACTGAAAGAGATCGGACAAAAGAACTAAGGCCCTAGCTCAGTGAAAGTCCCAAGGAGTAGTGGAAACTACAAAGTCTGAAACAGCTTGGACAGAAGAACTAAGGCAACAGGTAAGTGAACGTCTCAAGGAGTAGTGGAAACTACAAAGTCTGAAAGAGATTGGACAGAAGAACTAAGGCAACTGCTCAGTGAACGTCTCAAGGAGTAGTGGAAACTACAAAGACTGAAAGAGATCGGACAAAAGAACTAAGGCCCTAGCTCAGTGAACGTCTCAAGGAGTAGTGGAAACTACAAAGACTGAAACAGCTTGGACAGAAGAACTAAGGCAACAGCCCAGTGAACGTCTCAAGGAGTAGTGGAAACTACAAGTCTGAAAGAGATTGTACAGAAGAACTAAGGCAACAGCTCAGTGAACGTCGCAAGGAGTAGTGGAATCTACAAAGACAGAAAGAGATTGGACAGAAGAACTAAGGCAACAGCTCAGTGAACGTCTCAAGGAGTAGTGTAAACTACAAAGACTGAAAGTGATTGGAGAGAAGAACTAAGGCAACAGCTTATTGAACGTCTCAAGGAGTAGTGGAAACTACAAAGACTGAAAGAGATTGGACAGAAGAGCTAATACAACAGCTTAGTGAACGTCTCAAGGAATAGTGGAAACTACAAAGTCTGAAACAGCTTGGACAGAAGAATTAAGGCAACAGCTCAGTGAACGTCTCAAGGAGTAGTGGAAACTACAAAATTTGAAACAGCTTGGACAGAAGAACTAGGCAACTGCTCAGTGAACGTCTCAAGGAGTAGTGGAAACTACAAAGGCTGAAAGAGATTGGACAGAAGAACTAAGGCAACAGCTTATTGAACGTCTCAAGGAATAGAGGAAACTACAAAGACTGAAAGAGATTGGACAGAAGAACTAAGGCAACAGAACAGTGAACGACTTAAGGACTAGTGGAAACTACAAAGGCTGAAAGAGATTGGACAGAAGAACTAAGGCAACAGCTCAGTGAACGTCTCAAGGAGTAGTGGAAACTACAAAGACTGAAAGAGCTTGGACAGAAGAACTAGGGCAGCAGCTTAGTGAACGTCTCAAGGAATAGTGGAAACTACATAGACTGAAAGAGTTTGGACAGAAGAACTAAGGCAACAGCTCAGTGAACGTCTCAAGGAGTAGTGGAAACTACAAAGACTGAAGGAGATCGGACAGACGAACTAAGGCAACAGCTCAGTGAAAGTCTCAAGGAGTAGTGGAAACTACAAAGTCTGAAACAGCTTGGACAGAAGAACTGAGGCAACAGCTCAGTGAACGTCTCAAGGAGTAGTGGAAACTACAAAGACTGAAAGAGATTGGACAGAATAACTAAGGCAACAGCTCAGTGAACGTCTCTATGAGTAGTGAAAACTACAAAGACTGAAAGAGATTGAACAGAAGAACTAAGGCAACAGCTCAGTGAACGTCTCAAGGAGTAGTGGAAACTACAAAGACTGAAAGAGATTGGACAGACGAACTAAGGCAACAGCTCAGTGAAAGTCTCAAGGAGTAGTGGAAACTACAAAGTCTGAAACAGCTTGGACAGTAGAACTGAGGCAACAGCTCAGTGAACGTCTCAAGGAGTAGTGGAAACTACATAGACTGAAAGAGATCGGACAAAAGAACTAAGGCCCTAGCTCAGTGAACGTCTCAAGGAGTAGTGGATACTACAAAGTCTGAAACAGCTTGGACAGAAGAACTAAGGCAACAGCTCAGTGAACGTCTCAAGGAGTAGTGGAATCTACAAAGTCTGAAAGAGTTTGGACAGAAGAACTAAGGCAACAGCTCAGTGAACGTCTCAAGGAGTAGTGGAAACTACAAAGACTGAAAGAGATCGGACAAAAGAACTAAGGCCCTAGCTCAGTGAACGTCTCAAGGAGTAGTGTAAACTGCAAAGACTGAAAGTGATTGGAGAGAAGAACTAAGGCAATAGCTCAGTAAACGTCTCAAGGAGTAGTGGAAACAACAAAGTCTGAAAGAGTTTGGACAGAAGAACTAAGGCAACAGCTCAGTGAACGTCTCAAGGAGTAGTGGAAACTACAAAGACTGAAAGAGATCGGACAAAAGAACTAAGGCCCTAGCTCAGTGAACGTCTCAAGGAGTAGTGGAAACTACAAAGGCTGAAAGAGGTTGAACAGAAGAAGTAAGGCAACAGCTCAGTGAAGGTCTCAAGGAGTAGTGGAAACTACAAAGACTGAAAGAGATTGGACAGAAGAACTAAGGCAATAGCTCAGTAAACGTCTCAAGGAGTAGTGGAAACAACAAAGTCTGAAACAGCGTGGACAGAAGAACTAAGGCCACAGCTTAGTGAACGTCTCAAGGAGAAGTGGAAACTACAAAGTCTGAAAGAGATTGGTCAGAAGAACTAAGGCAACAGCTCAGTGAACGTCTCAAGGAGTAGTGGAATCCACGAAGACTGAAAGACATTGGACAGAAGAACTAAGGCAACAGCTCAGTGAACCTCTCAAGGAGTAGTGGAAACTACAAAGACTGAAAGAGATTGGACAGAAGAACTAAGGCAAGAGCTTAGTGATCGTCTCAAGGAGTAGTGGAAACTACAAAGACTGTCGGAGATTGAACAGAAGAACTAAGGTAACAGCTCAGTGAACGTCTCAAGGTGTATTGGAAAATACAATGTCTGAAACAGCTTGGACAGAAGAACTAAGGCAACAGTTCAGTGAACGCCTCAACGAGTAGTGGAAACTACAAAGACTGAAAGAGGTGGACAGATGAACTAAGGCAACAGATCAGTTTACGTCTAAAGGAGTAGTGGAAACTGCAAAGACTGAAAGGGATTGGACAGAAGAACTAAGGCAACAGCTCAGTGATCGTCTCAAGGAGTAGTGGAAACTACAAAGACTGAAAGAGATTGAACAGAAGACCTAAGGCAAAAGCTCAGTGTTCGTCTCAAGGAATAGTGGAAACTACAAAGACTGAAAGTGATGGGACAGAAGAATTAAGGCAACAGCTCAGTGAACGTCTCAAGAAGTAGTGGAAAACTACAAAGACTGAAAGAGATTGAACAGAAGAACTTAGGCAACAGAACAGTGAATGTCTCAAGGAGTAGTGGAAACTACAAAGACTGAAAGAGATTGGACAGAAGAACTGAGGCAACAGCTCAGTGAACGTCTCAAGGAGTAGTGGAAACTACACAGACTGAAAGAGAATGGACAGAAGAACTAAGGCAACAGCTCAGTGAACGTCTCAAGGAGTAGTGGAAACTACAAAGACTGAAAGAGATTGGACAGAATAACTAAGGCAACAGCGCAGTGAACGTCCCAAGGAGTAGTGGAAACTACAAAGACTGAAAGAGATTGGATAGAAAAAAAATTTCAACAGCTTAGTGAACGTCTCAAGGAGTAGCGGAAACTACAAAGACTGAAAGAGATTGGACAGAAGAACTAAGGCAACAGCTCAGTGAATATCTCAAGGAGTAGTGGAAATTACAAAGTCTGAAAGAGATTGGACAGTAGAAATAAAGCAACAGCTTAGTGAACGTCTCAAGGAGTAGTGGAAACTACAAAGACTGAAAGAGCTTGGACAGAAGTACTAGGGCAGCAGCTTAGTGAACGTCTCAAGGAATAGTGGAAACTACAAAGACTGAAAGAGTTTGGACAGAAGAACTAAGGCAACAGCTCAGTGAACGTCTCAAGCCGTAGTGGAAACTACAAAGACAGAAAGAGATTGGACAGAAGAACTAAGGCAACAGCTCAGTGAACGTCTCAAAGAGTAGTGAAAACTACAAAGACTGAAAGAGATTGAACAGAAGAACTAAGGCAACAGCTCAGTGAACGTCTCAAGGAGTAGTGGAAACTACAAAGACTGAAAGAGATTGGACAGACGAACTAAGGCAACAGCTCAGTGAAAGTCTCAAGGAGTAGTGGAAACTACAAAGACTGATGGAGATTGGACTGAAGAACTAATGCAACAGCTTAGTGAACGTCTCAAGGAATAGTGGAAACTACAAAGTCTGGAAGAGCTTGGACAGAACAACTAAGGCAACAGCTCAGTGAACGTCTCAAGGAGGAGTGGAAACTACAAAGACTGAAAGAGATCGGACAAAAGAACTAAGGCCCTAGCTCAGTGAACGTCTCAAGGAGTAGTGGAAACTACAAAGTCTGAAACAGCTTGGACAGAAGAACTAAGGCAACAGCTCAGTGAACGTCTCAAGGAGTAGTGGAAACTACAAAGTCTGAAACAGCTTGGACAGAAGAACTAAGGTAACAGCTCATTGAACGTCTCAAGGAGTAGTGGAAACTACAAAGTCTGAAAGAGATTGGACAGAAGAACTAAGGCAACAGCTCAGTGAACGTCTCAAGGAGTAGTGGAAACTACAAAGACTGAAAGAGATCGGACAAAAGAACTAAGGCCCTAGCTCAGTGAAAGTCCCAAGGAGTAGTGGAAACTACAAAGTCTGAAACAGCTTGGACAGAAGAACTAAGGCAACAGGTAAGTGAACGTCTCAAGGAGTAGTGGAAACTACAAAGTCTGAAAGAGATTGGACAGAAGAACTAAGGCAACAGCTCAGTGAACGTCTCAAGGAGTAGTGGAAACTACAAAGACTGAAAGAGATCGGACAAAAGAACTAAGGCCCTAGCTCAGTGAACGTCTCAAGGAGTAGTGGAAACTACAAAGACTGAAACAGCTTGGACAGAAGAACTAAGGCAACAGCCCAGTGAACGTCTCAAGGAGTAGTGGAAACTACAAGTCTGAAAGAGATTGTACAGAAGAACTAAGGCAACAGCTCAGTGAACGTCGCAAGGAGTAGTGGAATCTACAAAGACAGAAAGAGATTGGACAGAAGAACTAAGGCAACAGCTCAGTGAACGTCTCAAGGAGTAGTGTAAACTACAAAGACTGAAAGTGATTGGAGAGAAGAACTAAGGCAACAGCTTATTGAACGTCTCAAGGAGTAGTGGAAACTACAAAGACTGAAAGAGATTGGACAGAAAAGCTAATACAACAGCTTAGTGAACGTCTCAAGGAATAGTGGAAACTACAAAGTCTGAAACAGCTTGGACAGAAGAATTAAGGCATCAGCTCAGTGAACGTCTCAAGGAGTAGTGGAAACTACAAAATTTGAAACAGCTTGGACAGAAGAACTAGGCAACTGCTCAGTGAACGTCTCAAGGAGTAGTGGAAACTACAAAGGCTGAAAGAGATTGGACAGAAGAACTAAGGCAACAGCTTATTGAACGTCTCAAGGAATAGAGGAAACTACAAAGACTGAAAGAGATTGGACAGAAGAACTAAGGCAACAGAACAGTGAACGACTTAAGGACTAGTGGAAACTACAAAGGCTGAAAGAGATTGGACAGAAGAACTAAGGCAACAGCTCAGTGAACGTCTCAAGGAGTAGTGGAAACTACAAAGACTGAAAGAGCTTGGACAGAAGAACTAGGGCAGCAGCTTAGTGAACGTCTCAAGGAATAGTGGAAACTACATAGACTGAAAGAAATTGGACAGAAGAACTAAGGCAACAGCTCAGTGAACGTCTCAAGGAGTAGTGGAAACTACAAAGACTGAAGGAGATCGGACAGACGAACTAAGGCAACAGCTCAGTGAAAGTCTCAAGGAGTAGTGGAAACTACAAAGTCTGAAACAGCTTGGACAGAAGAACTGAGGCAACAGCTCAGTGAACGTCTCAAGGAGTAGTGGAAACTACAAAGACTGAAAGAGATTGGACAGAATAACTAAGGCAACAGCTCAGTGAACGTCTCTATGAGTAGTGAAAACTACAAAGACTGAAAGAGATTGAACAGAAGAACTAAGGCAACAGCTCAGTGAACGTCTCAAGGAGTAGTGGAAACTACAAAGACTGAAAGAGATTGGACAGACGAACTAAGGCAACAGCTCAGTGAAAGTCTCAAGGAGTAGTGGAAACTACAAAGTCTGAAACAGCTTGGACAGAAGAACTGAGGCAACAGCTCAGTGAACGTCTCAAGGAGTAGTGGAAACTACATAGACTGAAAGAGATCGGACAAAAGAACTAAGGCCCTAGCTCAGTGAACGTCTCAAGGAGTAGTGGATACTACAAAGTCTGAAACAGCTTGGACAGAAGAACTAAGGCAACAGCTCAGTGAACGTCTCAAGGAGTAGTGGAATCTACAAAGTCTGAAAGAGTTTGGACAGAAGAACTAAGGCAACAGCTCAGTGAACGTCTCAAGGAGTAGTGGAAACTACAAAGACTGAAAGAGATCGGACAAAAGAACTAAGGCCCTAGCTCAGTGAACGTCTCAAGGAGTAGTGTAAACTGCAAAGACTGAAAGTGATTGGAGAGAAGAACTAAGGCAACAGCTTATTGAACGTCTCAAGGAGTAGTGGACACTACAAAGACTGAAAGAGATTGGACAGAAGAGCTAATACAACAGCTTAGTGAACGTCTCAAGGAATAGTGGAAACTACAAAGTCTGAAACAGCTTGGACAGAAGAATTAAGGCAACAGCTCAGTGAACGTCTCAAGGAGTAGTGGAAACTACAAAATTTGAAACAGCTTGGACAGAAGAACTAGGCAACTGCTCAGTGAACGTCTCAAGGAGTAGTGGAAACTACAAAGGCTGAAAGAGATTGGACAGAAGAACTAAGGCAACAGCTTATTGAACGTCTCAAGGAATAGTGGAAACTACAAAGACTGAAAGAGATTGGACAGAAGAACTAAGGCAACAGAACAGTGAACGACTTAAGGACTAGTGGAAACTACAAAGGCTGAAAGAGATTGGACAGAAGAACTAAGGCAACAGCTCAGTGAACGTCTCAAGGAGTAGTGGAAACTACAAAGACTGAAAGAGCTTGGACAGAAGAACTAGGGCAGCAGCTTAGTGAACGTCTCAAGGAATAGTGGAAACTACATAGACTGAAAGAGTTTGGACAGAAGAACTAAGGCAACAGCTCAGTGAACGTCTCAAGGAGTAGTGGAAACTACAAAGACTGAAGGAGATCGGACAGACGAACTAAGGCAACAGCTCAGTGAAAGTCTCAAGGAGTAGTGGAAACTACAAAGTCTGAAACAGCTTGGACAGAAGAACTGAGGCAACAGCTCAGTGAACGTCTCAAGGAGTAGTGGAAACTACATAGACTGAAAGAGATCGGACAAAAGAACTAAGGCCCTAGCTCAGTGAACGTCTCAAGGAGTAGTGGAAATTACAAAGGCTGAAAGAGATTGAACAGAAGACCTTAGGCAAAAGCTAAGTGATCGTCTCAAGGAGTAGTGGAAACTACAAAGACTGTCGGAGATTGAACAGAAGAACTAAGGCAACAGCTCATTGAACGTCTCAAGAAGTAGTGGAAACTACAAAGACTGAAAGAGATTGGACAGACGAACTAAGGCAACAGCTCAGTGAAAGTCTCAAGGAGTAGTGGAAACTACAAAGTCTGAAACAGCTTGGACAGAAGAACTGAGGCAACAGCTCAGTGAACGTCTCAAGGAGTAGTGGAAACTACATAGACTGAAAGAGATCGGACAAAAGAACTAAGGCCCTAGCTCAGTGAACGTCTCAAGGAGTAGTGGAAATTACAAAGGCTGAAAGAGATTGAACAGAAGACCTTAGGCAAAAGCTAAGTGATCGTCTCAAGGAGTAGTGGAAACTACAAAGACTGTCGGAGATTGAACAGAAGAACTAAGGCAACAGCTCATTGAACGTCTCAAGAAGTAGTGGAAACTACAAAGACTGAAATAGAAGGACAGATAAACTAAGGCAACAGCACAGTGAACGTCTCAAGGAGTAGTGGAAACTACAAAGACTGAAAGATATTGGACTGATGATCTAATGCAACAGCTTAGTGAACGTCTCAAGGAGTGGTGGAAACTACAAAGTCTGAAACAGCTTGGACAGAAGAAATATGGCAACAGCTCAGTGAAAGTCTCAAGGAGTAGTGGAAACTACAAAGGCTGAAAGAGAATGAACAGAAGAACTAAGGCAACAGCTCAGTGAAGTTCTCAAGGAGTAGTGGAAACTACAATGACTGAAAGGGATTGGACGGAAGAACTAAGGCAACAGCTCAGTGAACGTCTCGAGGAGTAGTGGAAACTACAAAGTCTGAAAGAGATTGGACAGAAGAACTAAGGCAACAGCTCAGTGAACGTCTCAAGGAGTAGTGGAAACTACAAAGTCTGAAACAACTTGGACAGTAGAACTAAGGCAACAGCTCAGTGAACGTCTCAAGGAGTAGTGGAAACTACAAAGTCTGAAAGAGATTGGACAGAAGAACTAAGGCAACAGCTCAGTGAACGTCTCAAGGAGTAATGGAAACTACAATGACTAGAAGAGTTTGGACAGAAGAACTAAGGCAAGAGCTTAGTGATCGTCTCAAGTAGTAGTGGAAACTACAAAGACTGAAAGAGATTGAACAGAAGACCTAAGGCAAAAGCTAAGTGATCGTCTCAAGGAGTAGTGGAAACTACAAAGACTGAAAGTGATGGGACAGAAGAATTAAGGCAACAGCTCAGTGAACGTCTCAAGAAGTAGTGGAAACTACAAAGACTGAAAGAGGTTGAACAGAAGAACTAAGGCAACAGAACAGTGAATATCTCAAGGAGTAGTGGAAACTACAAAGACTGAAAGAGATTGGACAGAAGAACTAAGGCAACAGCTCAGTGACCGTCTCAAGGAGTAGTGGAAACTACAAAGACTGAAAGAGAATGGACAGAAGAACTAAGGCAACAGCTCAGTGAAAGTCTCAAGGAGTAGTGGAAACTACAAAGACTGAATGAGATTGGATAGAAGAACTAATGCAACAGCTTAGTGAACGTCTCAAGGAGTAGCGGAAACTACAAAGACTGAAAGAGATTGGACAGGAAAACAAAGGCAACAACTCAGTGAACGTCTCAAGAAGTAGTGGAAACTACAAAGACTGAATGAGATTGGATAGAAGAAAAATTGTAACAGATTAGTGAACGTCTCAAGGAGTAGTGGAAACTACAAAGACTGAAAGAGATGGACAGATGAACTAAGGCAACAACACAGTGAGCGTCTCAAGGAGTAGTGGAAACTACAAAGACTGAAAGAGATTGGACTGATGAACTAATGCAACAGCTTAGTGAACGTCTCAAGGAGTGGTGGAAACTACAAAGTCTTAAACAGCTTGGACAGAAGAAATAAGGCAACAGCTCAGTGAAAGTCTCAAGGAGTAGTGGAAACTACAAAGACTGAAAGAGATTGAACAGAAGACCTATGGCAAAAGCTAAGTGATCGTCTCAAGGAGTAGTGGAAACTACAAAGACTGTCGGAGGTTGAACAGAAGAACTAAGGCAACAGCTCAGTGAACGTCTCAAGGAGTAGTTGAAACTACAAAGACTGAAAGAGATGGACAGATGAACTAAGGCAACAGCACAGTGAACGTCTCAAGGAGTAGTGGAAACTACAAAGACTGAAAGAGATTGGACTGATGAACTAATGCAACAGCTTAGTGAACGTCTCAAGGAGTGGTGGAAACTACAAAGTCTGAAACAGCTTGGACAGAAGAAATAAGGCAACAGCTCAGTGAAAGTCTCAAGGAGTAGTGGAAGCTACAAAGGCTGAAAAAGATAGATCAGAAGAACTAAGGCAACAGCTCAGTGAAGTTCTCAAGGAGTAGTGGAAACTACAATGACTGAAAGACATTGGACAGAAGAACTAAGGCAACAGCTCAGTGAACGTCTCAAGGAGTAGTGGAAACTACAAAGTCTGAAAGAGATTGGACAGAAGAACTAAGGCAACAGCTCAGTGAACGTCTCAAGGAGTAGTGGAAACTACAAAGTCTGAAACAGCTTGGACAGTAGAACTAAGGCAACAGCTCAGTGAACGTCTCAAGGAGTAGTGGAAACTACAAAGTCTGAAAGAGTTTGGACAGAAGAACTAAGGCAACAGCTCAGTGAACGCCTCAAGGAGTAGTGGGAACTACAAAGACTAAAAGAGAGATTGGACAGAATAACTAAGGCAACAGCGCAGTGAACGTCCCAAGGAGTAGTGGAAACTACAAAGACTGAAAGAGATTGGACACAAGAACTAAGGCAACAGCTTATTGAACGTCCCAAGGAATAGTGGAAACTACAAAGGCTGAAAGAGATTGGACAGAAGATCTAAGGCAAGAGCTTAGTGATCGTCTCAAGGAGTAGTGGAAACTACAAAGACTGTCGGAGATTGAACAGACGAACTAAGGCAACAGCTCAGTGAACCTCGCAAAGAGTAGTTGAAACTACAATGACTAAAAGAGTTTGGACAGAAGAACTAAGGCAAGAGCTTAGTGATCGTCTCAAGGAGTAGTGGAAACTACAAAGACTGAAAGAGATTGAACAGAAGACCTAAGGCAAAAGCTAAGTGATCGTCTCAAGGAGTAGTGGAAACTACAAAGACTGAAAGTGATGGGACAGAAGAATTAAGGCAACAGCTCAGTGAACGTCTCAAGAAGTAGTGGAAACTACAAAGACTGAAGGAGGTTGAACAGAAGAACTAAAGCAACAGAACAGTGAATGTCTCAAGGAGTAGTGGAAACTACAAAGACTGAAAGAGATTGGACAGGAGAACTAAGGCTACAGCTCAGTGAACGTCTCAAGGAGTAGTGGAAACTACAAAGACTGAAGGAGAATGGACAGAAGAACTAAGGCAACAGCTTAGTGAACGTCTCAAGGAATAGTGGAAACTACAAAGACTAAAAGAAATTGGGAAAAAAAACTAAGGCAACAGCTCAGTGAATGTCTCAAGGAGTAGTGGAAACTACAAAGACTGAATGAGATTGGATAGAAGAACTAATGCAACAGCTTAGTGAACGTCTCAAGGAGTAGCGGAAACTACAAAGACTGAAAGAGATTGGACAGGAAAACAAAGGCAACAGCTCAGTGAACGTCTCAAGAAGTAGTGGAAACTACAAAGACTGAAAGAGATTAGATAGAAGAAAAATTGCAACAGCTTAGTGAACGTCTTAAGGAGTAGCTGAAACTACAAAGACTGAAAGAGATTGGACAGAAGAACTAAGGCAACAGCTCAGTGAATATCTGAAGGAGCAGTGGAAATTACAAAGTCTGAAAGAGATTGGACAGTAGAAATAAAGCAAAAGCTTAGTGAACGTCTCAAAAAGTAGTGGAAACTACAAAGACTGAAAGAGCTTGGACAGAAGAATTAGGGCAGCAGCTTAGTGAACGTCTCAAGGAATAGTGGAAACTACAAAGACTGAAAGAGTTTGGAGAGAAGAACTAAGGCAACAGCTCAGTGAACGTCTCAAGCCGTAGTGGAAACTACAAAGACAGAAAGAGATTGGACAGAAGAACTAAGGCAACAGCTCAGTGAACGTCTCAAAGAGTAGTGAAAACTACAAAGACTGAAAGAGATTGAACAGAAGAACTAAGGCAACAGCTCAGTGAACGTCTCAAGGAGTAGTGGAAACTACAAAGACTGAAAGAGATTGGACAGACGAACTAAGGCAACAGCTCAGTGAAAGTCTCATGGAGTAGTGGAAACTACAAAGACTGATAGAGTTTGGACTGAAGAACTAATGCAACAGCCTAGTGAACGTCTCAAGGAATAGTGGAAACTACAAAGTCTGAAAGAGCTTGGACAGAAGAACTAAGGTAACAGCTCAGTTAACGTCTCAAGGAGTAGTGGAAACTACAAAGACTGAAAGAGATCGGACAAAAGAACTAAGGCCCTAGCTTAGTGAACGTCTCAAGGAGTAGTGGAAACTACAAAGTCTGAAAGAGATTGGACAGAAGAACTAAGGCAACAGCTCAGTTAACGTCTCAAGGAGTAGTGGAAACTACAAAGACTGAAAGAGATCGGACAAAAGAACTAAGGCCCTAGCTTAGTGAACGTCTCAAGGAGTAGTGGAAACTACAAAGTCTGAAACAGCTTGGACAGAAGAACTAAGGCAACAGCTCAGTGAACGTCTCAAGGAGTAGTGGAAACTACAAAGTCTGAAAGAGATTGGACAGAAGAACTAAGGCAACAGCTCAGTGAACGTCTCAAGGAGTAGTGGAAACATCAAAGGCTGAAAGAGATTGGACACAAGAACTAAGGCAACAGCTCAGAGATCGTCTCAAGGAGTAGTGGAAACTACAAAGACTGAAATAGATTTGACAGAAGAACTACGGCAAGAGCTTAGTGATCTTCTCAAGGAGTAGTTGAAACTACAAAGACTATCGGAGATTGAACAGAAGAACTAAGGCAACAGCTCAGTGAACGTCTCAAGGAGTAGTGGAAATTACAAAGACTGAAAGAGATGGACAGATGAACTAAGGCAACAGCACAGTGAACGTCTCAAGGAGTAGTGGAAATTACAAAGACTGAAAGAGATTGGACTGATGAACTAATGCAACAGCTTAGTGAACGTCTCAAGGAGTTGTGGAAATTACAAAGTCTGAAACAGCTCGGACAGAAGAAATAAGGCAACAGCTCAGTGAAAATCTCAAGGAGTAGTGGAAACTACAAAGGCTGAAAGAGATTGAACAGAAGAACTAAGGCAACAGCTCAGTGAAGTTCTCAAGGAGTAGTGGAAACTACAAAGACTGAAAGAGATTGGACAGAAGAACTAAGGCAACAGCTCAGTGAACGTTTCAAGGAGTAGTGGAAACTACAAAGTCTGAAAGAGATTGGACAGAAGAACTAAGGCAACAGCTCAGTGAACGTCTCAAGGAGTAGTGGAAACTACAAAGTCTGAAACAGCTTGGACAGTAGATCTAAGGCAACAGCTCAGTGAACGTCTCAAGGAGTAGTGGAAACTACAAAGTCTGAAAGAGATTGGACAGAAGAACTAAGGCAACAGCTCAGTGAACGTCTCAAGGAGTAGTGGAAACTACAAAGACTAAAAAAGAGATTGGACAGAATAACTAAGGCAACAGCGCAGTGAACGTCCCAAGGAGTAGTGGAAACTACAAAGACTGAAAGAGATTGGACACAAGAACTAAGGCAACAGATTATTGAACGTCTCAAGGAATAGTGGAAACTACAAAGGCTGAAAGAGATTGGACAGAAGAACTAAGGCAAGAGCTTAGTGATCTTCTCAAGGAGTAATGGAAACTACAAAGACTGTCGGAGATTGAACAGAAGAACTAAGGCAACAGCTCAGTGAACGTCGCAAAGAGTAGTGGAAACTACAATGACTAAAAGATTTTGGACAGAAGAACTAAGGCAAGAGCTTAGTGATCGTCTCAAGGAGTAGTGGAAACTACAAAGACTGAAAGAGATTGAACAGAAGACCTAAGGCAAAAGGTAAGTGATCGTCTCAAGGAGTAGTGTAAACTACAAAGACTGAAAGTGATGGGACAGAAGAATTAAGGCAACAGCTCAGTGAACGTCCCAAGAAGTAGTGGAAACTACAAAGACTGAAAGAGGTTGAACACAAGAACTAAGGCAACAGAACAGTGAATGTCTCAAGGAGTAGTGGAAACTACAAAGACTGAAAGAGATTGGACAGAAGAACTAAGGCAACTGCTCAGTGAACGTCTCAAGGAGTAGTGGAAACTACAAAGACTGAAAGAGAATGGACACAAGGACTAAGGCAACAGCTTAGTGAACGACATAAGGAATAGTGGAAACTACAAAGACTAAAAGAAATTGGGGAAAAAACTAAGGCAACAGCTCAGTGAATGTCTCAAGGAGTAGTGGAAACTACAAAGACTGAATGAGATTGGATAGAAGAACTAATGCAACAGCTTAGTGAAGGTCTCAAGGAGTAGCGGAAACTACAAAGACTGAAAGAGATTGGACAGAAAAACAAAGGCAACAGCTCAGTGAACGTCTCAAGAAGTAGTGAAAACTACAAAGACTGAGATTGGATAGAAGAAAAATTGCAACAGCTTAGTGAACGTCTCAAGGTGTAGCGGAAACTACAAAGACTGAAAGAGATTGGACAGAAGAACTAAGGCAACAGCTCAGTGAATATCTCAATGAGTAGTGGAAATTACAAAGTCTGAAAGAGATTGGACAGAAGAAATAAAGCAACAGCTTAGTGAACGTCTCAAGGAGTAGTGGAAACTACAAGGACTGAAAGAGGTTGGACAGGAGAACTAATGCAACAGCTTAATGAACGGCACAAGGAGTAGCGGAAACTACAAACACTGAAAGAGGCTGGACAGAATAACTAATGCAACATCTCAGTGAACTTCTCAAGGAGTAGTGGAAACTACAAAGGCTGAAAGAGATTGAACAGAAGAACTAAGGCAACAGCTCAGTGAAGGTCTCAAGGAGTAGTGGAAACTACAAAATTTGAAACAGTTTGGACAGAAGAACTAGGCAACAGCTCAGCGATTATCTCAAGGAGTAGTGGAAACTACAAAGACTGAAAGAGATTGGACAGAAGAACTGAGGCAACAGCTCAGTGAACGTCTCAAGGAGTAGTGGAATCTACAAAGACAGAAAGAGATTGGACAGAAGAACTAAGGCAACAGCTCAGTGAACGTCTCAAGGAGTAGTGTAAACTACAAAGACTGAAAGTGATTGGAGAGAAGAACTAAGGCAACAGCTTATTGAACGTCTCAAGGAGTAGTGGAAACTACAAAGACTGAAAGAGATTGGACAGAAGAACTAATGCAAAAGCTTAGTGAACGTCTCAAGGAATAGTGGAAACTACAAAGGCTGAATGAGGTTGAACAGAAGAACTAAGGCAACAGCTCAGTGAAGGTCTCAAGGAGTAGTGGAAACTACAAAGACTGAAAGAGATTGGACAGAAGAACTAAGGCAATAGCTCAGTAAACGTCTCAAGGAGTAGTGGAAACAACAAAGTCTGAAACAGCGTGGACAGAAGAACTAAGGCCACAGCACAGTGAACGTCTCAAGGAGAAGTGGAAACTACAAAGTCTGAAAGAGATTGGACAGAAGAACTGAGGCAACAGCTCAGTGAACGTCTCAAGGAGTAGTGGAATACACAAGGACTGAAAGAGATTGTACAGAAGAACTAAGGCAACAGCTCAGTGAACGTCTCAAGGAGTAGTGGAAACTACAAAGACTGAAAGAGATTGGACAGAAGAACTAAGGCAACAGCTTATTGAACGTCTCAAGGAGTAGTGGAAACTACAAAGACTGAAAGAGATTGGACTGATGAACTAATGCAATAGCTTAGTGAACGTCTCAAGGAGTGGTGGAAACTACAAAGTCTGAAAAGCTTGGACATAAGAAATAAGGCAACAGCTCAGTGAAAGTCTCAAGGAGTAGTGGAAACTACAAAAGCTGAAAGAGATTGAACAGAAGAACTAAGGTAACAGCTCATTGAAGGTCTCAAGGAGTAGTGGAAACTACAAAGACTGAAAGAGATTGGACAGATGAACAGAGGCAATAGCTCAGTGAACGTCTCAAGGAGTAGTGGAAACTACAAAGTCTGAAACAGCTTGGACAGTAGAACTAAGGCAACAGCTCAGTGAACGTCTCAAGGAGTAGTGGAAACTACCAAGTCTGAAAGAGATTGGACAGAAGAACTAAGGCAACAGCTCAGTGAACGTCTCAAGGAGTAGTGGAAACTACAAAGACTGAAAGAGATTGGACAGAAGAACTAAGGCAACAGCTTATTCAACGTCTCAAGGAATAGTGGAAACTACAAAGACTGAAAGAGATTGGACACAAGAACTAAGGCAACAGAACAGTGAACGACTTAAGGACTAGTGGAAACTACAAAGACTGAAAGAGATTGACTGATGAACTAAGGCAACAGCACAGTGAACGTCTCAAGGAGTAGTGGAAACTACAAAGACTGAAAGAGATTGGACTGATGAACTAATGCAACAGCTTAGTGAACGTCTCAAGGAGTGGTGGAAACTACAAAGTATGAAACAGCTTGGACAGAAGAAATAAGGCAACAGATCAGTGAACGTCTCAAGGAGTAGTGGAAACTACAAAGGCTGATAGAGATTGAACAGAAGAACTAAGGTAACAGCTCAGTGAACGTCTCAAGGAATAGTGGAAACTACAAAGACTGAAAGAGATTGGACACAAGAACTAGGCAACAGCTTATTGAACGTCTCAAGGAATAGTGGAAACTACAAAGGCTGAAAGCGATTGGACAGAAGAACTAAGGCAAGAGCTTAGTGATCGTCTCACGGATTAGTGGAAACTACAAAGACTGTCAGAGATTGAACAGAAGAACAAAGGCAACAGCTCATTGAACGTCTCAAAGAGTAGTGGAAACTACAATGACTAAAAGAGATTGGACAGAAGAACTAAGGCAAGAGCTTAGTGATCGTCTCAAGGAGTAGTGGAAACTACAAAGACTGAAAGAGATTGAACAGAAGACCTAAGGCAAAAGCTCAGTGTTCGTCTCAAGGAATAGTGGAAACTACAAAGACTGAAAGTGATGGGACAGAAGAATTAAGGCAACAGCTCAGTGAACGTCTCAAGAAGTAGTGGAAGCTACAAAGACTGAAAGAGATTGAACAGAAGAACTAAGGCAACAGAACAGTGAATGTCTCAAGGAGTAGTGGAAACTACAAAGACTGAAAGAGATTGGACAGAAGAACTGAGGCAACAGCTCAGTGAACGTCTCAAGGAGTAGTGGAAACTACAAAGACTGAAGGAGAATGGACAGAAGAACTAAGGCAACAGCTCAGTGAACGTCTCAAGGAGTAGTGGAAACTACAAAGACTGAAAGAGATTGGACAGAATAACTAAGGCAACAGCGAAGTGAACGTCCCAAGGAGTAGTGGAAACTACAAAGACTGAAAGAGATTGGACACAAGAACTAAGGCAACAGCTTATTGAACGTCTCAAGGAACAGTGGAAACTACAAAGGCTGAAAGAGTTTGGACAGAAGAACTAAGGCAAGAGCTTAGTGATCGTCTCACGGAGTAGTGGAAACTACAAAGACTGTCGGAGATTGAACAGAAGAACAAAGGGCAACAGCTCAGTGAACGTCTCAAAGAGTAGTGGAAACTACAATGACTAAAAGAGATTGGACAGAAGAACTAAGGCAAGAGCTTAGTGATCGTCTCAAGGAGTAGGGGAAACTACAAAGACTGAAAGAGATTGAACAGAAGACCTAAGGCAAAAGCTCAGTGATCGTCTCAAGGAGTAGTGGAAACTACAAAGACTGAAAGTGATGGGACAGAAGAATTAAGGCAACAGCTCAGTGAACGTCTCAAGAAGTAGTGGAAACTACAAAGACAGAAAGAGTTTGAACAGAAGAACTAAGGCAACAGAACAGTGTATGTCTCAAGGAGTAGTGGAAACTACAAAGACTGAAAGAGATTGGACAGAAGAACTAAGGCAACAGCTCAGTGAACGTCTCAAGGAGTAGTGGAAACTACAAAGACTGAAAGAGAATGGAGAGAAGAACAAAGGCAACAGCTTAGTGAACGTCTCGAGGAATAGTGGAAACTACAAAGACTAAAAGAAATTGGGAAAAAACTAAGGCAACAGCTCAGTGAATGTCTCAAGGAGTAGTGGAATCTACAAAGACTGAATGAGATTGGATAGAAGAACTAATGCAACAGCTTAGTGAACGTCTCAAGGAGTAGCGGAAACTACAAAGACTGAAAGAGATTGGACAGAAAAACAAAGGCAACAGCTCAGTGAACGTCTCAAGAAGTAGTTGAAACTACAAAGACTAAAAGAGATTGGACAGAAGAACTAATGCAACAGCTAAGTGAACGTCTCAAGGAGTAGCGGAAACTACAAAGACTGAAAGAGATTGGACAGAAGAACTAAGGCAACAGCTCAGTGAATATCTCAAGGAGTAGTGGAAACTACAAAGTCTGAAAGAGATTGGACAGAAGAAATAAAGCAACAGCTTAGTGAACGTCTCAAGGAGTAGTGGAAACTACAAAGGCTGAAAGAGGTTGAACAGAAGAACTAAGGCAACAGCTCAGTGAAGGTCTCAAGGAGTAGTGGAAACTACAAAGACTGAAAGAGATTGGACAGAAGAACTAAGGCAATAGCTCAGTAAACGTCTCAAGGAGTAGTGGAAACAACAAAGTCTGAAACAGCGTGGACAGAAGAACTAAGGCCACAGCACAGTGAACGTCTCAAGGAGAAGTGGAAACTACAAAGTCTGAAAGAGATTGGACAGAAGAACTGAGGCAACAGCTCAGTGAACGTCTCAAGGAGTAGTGGAATACACAAGGACTGAAAGAGATTGTACAGAAGAACTAAGGCAACAGCTCAGTGAACATCTCAAGGAGTAGTGGAAACTACAAAGGCTGAAAGAGATTGGACAAAAGAACTAAGGCGACAGCTCAGTGAACCTCTCAAGGAGTAGTGGAAACTACAAAGACTGAAAGAGATTGGACAGAAGAACTAAGGCAAGAGCTTAGTGATCGTCTCAAGGAGTAGTGGAAACTACAAAGACTGTCGGAGATTGAACAGAAGAACTAAGGTAACAGCTCAGTGAACGTCTCAAGGAGTATTGGAAATTATAATGTCTGAAACAGCTTGGACAGAAGAACTAAGGCAACAGTTCAGTGAACGTCTCAACGAGTAGTGGAAACTACAAAGACTGAAAGAGGTGGACAGATGAACTAAGGCAACAGATCAGTGTACGTCTAAAGGAGTAGTGGAAACTGCAAAGACTGAAAGGGATTGGACAGGAGAACTAAGGCAACAGCTCAGTGATCGTCTCAAGGAGTAGTGGAAACTACAAAGTCTGAAACAGCTTGGACAGAAGAACTAAGGCAACAGCTCTGTGAACGTCTCAAGGAGTAGTGGAAACTACAAAGACTGAAAGAGGTTGAACAGAAAAGCCAAGGCAACAGCTCAGTGAACGTCTCAAGGAGTAGTGAAAACTACAAAGACTGAAAGAGATTGGACAGAAGAACTAAGGCAACAGCTCAGTGAACGTCTCAAGGAGTAGTGGAAACTACAAAGATTGGAGTGAAGAACTAATGCAACAGCTTAGTGAACGTCTCAAGAGTAGTGGAAACTACAAAGTCTGAAAGAGCTTGGACAGAAGAACTAAGGCAACAGCTCAGTGAACTTCTCAAGGAGTAGTGGAAACTACAAAGGCTGAAAGAGATTGAACAGAAGAACTAAGGCAACAGCTCAGTGAAGGTCTCAAGGAGTAGTGGAAACTGCAATGACTGAAAAAGATTGGACAGAAGAACTGAGGCAATAGCTCAGTGAACATCTCAAGGAGTAGTGGAAACTACAAAGACTGAAAGAGAATGGACAGAAGAACTAAGGCAACAGCTTAGTGAACGTCTCAAGGAATAGTGGAAACTACAAAGACTAAAAGAAATTGGGAAAAAAAACTAAGGCAACAGCTCAGTGAATGTCTCAAGGAGTAGTGGAAACTACAAAGACTGAATGAGATTGGATAGAAGAACTAATGCAACAGCTTAGTGAACGTCTCAAGGAGTAGCGGAAACTACAAAGACTGAAAGAGATTGGACAGGAAAACAAAGGCAACAGCTCAGTGAACGTCTCAGGAAGTAGTGGAAACTACAAAGACTGAAAGAGATTGGATAGAAGAAAAATTGCAACAGCTTAGTGAACGTCGCAAAGAGTAGTGGAAACTACAATGACTAAAAGAGTTTGGACAGAAGAACTAAGGCAAGAGCTTAGTGATCGTCTCAAGGAGTAGTTGAAACTACAAAGACTGAAAGTGATTGAACAGAAGACCTAACGTAAAAGCTAAGTGATCGTCTCAAGGAGTAGTGGAAACTACAAAGACTGAAAGTGATGGGACAGAAGACTTAAGGCAACAGCTCAGTGAACGTCTCAAGAAGTAGTGGAAACTACAAAGACTGAAAGAGGTTGAACAGAAGAACTAAGGCAACAGAACAGTGAATGTCTCAAGGAGTAGTGGAAACTACAAAGACTGAAAGAGATTGGACAGAAGAACTAAGGCAACAGCTCAGTGAACGTCTCAAGGAGTAGTGGAAACTACAAAGACTGAAAGAGAATAGACAGAAGAACTAAGGCAACAGCTTAGTGAACGTCTCAAGGAATAGTGGAAACTACAAAGACTAAAAGAAATTGGGAAAAAAAACTAAGGCAACAGCTCAGTGAATGTCTCAAGGAGTAGTGGAAACTACAAAGACTGAATGAGATTGGATAGAAGAACTAATGCAACAGCTTAGTGAACGTCTCAAGGAGTAGCGGAAACTACAAAGACTGAAAGAGATTGGACAGGAAAACAAAGGCAACAGCTCAGTGAACGTCTCAAGAAGTAGTGGAAACTACAAAGACTGAAAGAGATTGGATAGAAGAAAAATTGCAACAGCTTAGTGAACGTCTTAAGGAGTAGCGGAAACTACAAAGACTGAAAGAGATTGGACAGAAGAACTAAGGCAACAGCTCAGTGAATATCTGAAGGAGTAGTGGAAATTACAAAGTCTGAAAGAGATTGGAAAGTAGAAATAAAGCAAAAGCTTAGTGAACGTCTCAAAGAGTAGTGGAAACTACAAAGACTGAAAGAGCTTGGACAGAAGAATTAGGGCAGCAGCTTAGTGAACGTCTCAAGGAATAGTGGAAACTACAAAGACTGAAAGAGTTTGGAGAGAAGAACTAAGGCAACAGCTCAGTGAACGTCTCAAGCCGTAGTGGAAACTACAAAGACAGAAAGAGATTGGACAGAAGAACTAAGGCAACAGCTCAGTGAACGTCTCAAAGAGTAGTGAAAACTACAAAGACTGAAAGAGATTGAACATAAGAACTAAGGCAACAGCTCAGTGAACGTCTCAAGGAGTAGTGGAAACTACAAAGACTGAAAGAGATTGGACAGACGAACTAAGGCAACAGCTCAGTGAAAGTCTCAAGGAGTAGTGGAAACTACAAAGACTGATAGAGATTGGACTGAAGAACTAATGCAACAGCTTAGTGAACGTCTCAAGGAATAGTGGAAACTACAAAGTCTGAAAGAGCTTGGACAGAAGAACTAAGGCAACAGCTCAGTGAACGTCTCAAGGAGTAGTGGAAACTACAAAGACTGAAAGAGATCGGACAAAAGAACTAAAGCCCTAGCTCAGTGAACGTCTCAAGGAGTAGTGGAAACTACAAAGTCTGAAACAGCTTGGACAGAAGAACTAAGGCAACAGCTCAGTGAACGTCTCGAGGAGTAGTGGAAACTACAAAGTCTGAAACAGCTTGGACAGAAGAACTAAGGTAACAGCTCAGTGAACGTCTCAAGGAGTAGTGGAAACTACAAAGTCTGAAAGAGATTGTACAGAAGAACTAAGGCAACAGCTCAGTGAACGTCTCAAGGAATAGTGGAAACTACAAAGACTGAAAGAGATCGGACAAAAGAACTCAGGCCCTAGCTCAGTGAACGTCTGAAGGAGTAGTGGAAACTACAAAGTCTGAAACAGCTTGGACAGAAGAACTAAGGCAACAGCTCAGTGAATGTCTCAAGGAGTAGTGGAAACTACAAAGTCTGAAAGAGATTGGACAGAAGAACTAAGGCAACAGCTCAGTTAACGTCTCAAGGAGTAGTGGAAACTACAAAGACTGAAAGAGATCGGACAATAGAACTAAGGCCCTAGCTTAGTGAACGTCTCAAGGAGTACTGGAAACTACAAAGTCTGAAACAGCTTGGACAGAAGAACTAAGGCAACAGCTCAGTGAACGTCTCAAGGAGTAGTGGAAACTACAAAGTCTGAAAGAGATTGGACAGAAGAACTAAGGCAACAGCTCAGTGAACGTCTCAAGGAGTAGTGGAAACAACAATGGCTGAAAGAGATTGGACACAAGAACTAAGGCAACAGCTCAGAGATCGTCTCAAGGAGTAGTGGAAACTACAAAGACTGAAAGAGATTGGACAGAAGAACTACGGCAAGAGCTTAGTGATCTTCTCAAGGAGTAGTGGAAACTACAAAGACTATCGGAGATTGAACAGAAGAACTAAGGCAACAGCTCAGTGAACGTCTCAAGGAGTAGTGGAAATTACAAAGACTGAAAGAGATTGGACAGAAGAACTAAGGCAACAGCTTATTGAACGTCTCAAGGAGTAGTGGAAACTACAAAGACTGAAAGAGATTGGACTGAAGAACTAATGCAATAGCTTAGTGAACGTTTCAAGGAGTAGTGGAAACTACAAAGACTGAAAGAGATTGGACACCAGAACTAGGCAACAGCTTATTGAACGTCTCAAGGAATAGTGGAAACTACAAAGGCTGAAAGCGATTGGACAGAAGAACTAAGGCAAGAGCTTAGTGATCGTCTCACGGATTAGTGGAAACTACAAAGACTGTCAGAGATTGAACAGAAGAACAAAGGCAACAGCTCATTGAACGTCTCAAAGAGTAGTGGAAACTACAATGACTAAAAGAGATTGAACATAAGAACTAAGGCAACAGCTCAGTGAACGTCTCAAGGAGTAGTGGAAACTACAAAGACTGAAAGAGATTGGACAGACGAACTAAGGCAACAGCTCAGTGAAAGTCTCAAGGAGTAGTGGAAACTACAAAGACTGATAGAGATTGGACAGAAGAACTAAGGCAACAGCTCAGTGAACGTCTCAAGGAGTAGTGGAAACAACAATGGCTGAAAGAGGTTGGACACAAGAACTAAGGCAACAGCACAGTGAACGTCTCAAGGAGTAGTGGAAATTACAAAGACTGAAAGAGATTGGACAGAAGAACTAAGGCAACAGCTTATTGAACGTCTCAAGGAGTAGTGGAAACTACAAAGACTGAAAGAGATTGGACTGAAGAACTAATGCAATAGCTTAGTGAACGTTTCAAGGAGTAGTGGAAACTACAAAGACTGAAAGAGATTGGACACCAGAACTAGGCAACAGCTTATTGAACGTCTCAAGGAATAGTGGAAACTACAAAGGCTGAAAGCGATTGGACAGAAGAACTAAGGCAAGAGCTTAGTGATCGTCTCACGGATTAGTGGAAACTACAAAGACTGTCAGAGATTGAACAGAAGAACAAAGGCAACAGCTCATTGAACGTCTCAAAGAGTAGTGGAAACTACAATGACTAAAAGAGATTGAACAGAAGAACTAAGGCAAGAGCTTAGTGATCGTCTCAAGGAGTAGTGGAAACTACAAAGACTGACAGAGATTGAACAGAAGACCAAAGGCAAAAGCTCAGTGTTCGTCTCAAGGAATAGTGGAAACTACAAAGACTGAAAGTGATGGGACAGAAGAATTAAGGCAACAGCTCAGTGAACGTCTCAAGAAGTAGTGGAAACTACAAAGACTGAAAGAGATTGAACAGAAGAACTAAGGCAACAGAACAGTGAATGTCTCAAGGAGTAGTGGAAACTACAAAGACTGAAAGAGATCGGACAAAAGAACTAAGGCCCTAGCTTAGTGAACGTCTCAAGGAGTAGTGGAAACTACAAAGTCTGAAACAGCTTGGACAGAAGAACTAAGGCAACAGCTCAGTGAATGTCTCAAGGAGTAGTGGAAACTACAAAGTCTGAAAGAGATTGGACAGAAGAACTAAGGCAACAGCTCAGTGAACGTCTCAAGGAGTAGTGGAAACAACAATGGCTGAAAGAGGTTGGACACAAGAACTAAGGCAACAGCTCAGAGATCGTCTCAAGGAGTAGTGGAAACTAAAAAAACTGAAAGAGATTGGACAGAAGAACTACGGCAAGAGCTTAGTGATCTTCTCAAGGAGTAGTGGAAACTACAAAGACTATCGGAGATTGAACAGAAGAACTAAGGCAACAGCTCAGTGAACGTCTCAAGGAGTAGTGGAAATTACAAAGACTGAAAAAGATGGACAGATGAACTAAGGCAACAGCACAGTGAACGTCTCAAGGAGTAGTGGAAATTACAAAGACTGAAAGAGATTGGACTGATGAACTAATGCAACAGCTTAGTGAACGTCTCAAGGAGTGGTGGAAACTACAAAGTCTGAAACAGCTCGGACAGAAGAAATAAGGCAACAGCTCAGTGAAAATCTCAAGGAGTAGTGGAAACTACAAAGGCTGAAAGAGATTGAACAGAAGAACTAAGGCAACAGCTCAGTGAAGTTCTCAAGGAGTAGTGGAAACTACAAAGACTGAAAGAGATTGGACAGAAGAACTAAGGCAACAGCTCAGTGAACGTCTCAAGGAGTAGTGGAAACTACAAAGTCTGAAAGAGATTGGACAGAAGAACTAAGGCAACAGCTCAGTGAACGTCTCAAGGAGTAGTGGAAACTACAAAGTCTGAAACAGCTTGGACAGTAGATCTAAGGCAACAGCTCAGTGAACGTCTCAAAGAGTAGTGGAAACTACAAAGTCTGAAAGAGATTGGACAGAAGAACTAAGGCAACAGCTCAGTGAACGTCTCAAGGAGTAGTGGAAACTACAAAGACTAAAAAAGAGATTGGACAGAATAACTAAGGCAACAGCGCAGTGAACGTCCCAAGGAGTAGTGGAAACTACAAAGACTGAAAGAGATTGGACACAAGAACTAAGGCAACAGATTATTGAACGTCTCAAGGAATAGTGGAAACTAAAAAGGCTGAAAGAGATTGGACAGAAGAACTAAGGCAAGAGCTTAGTGATCGTCTCAAGGAGTAGTGGAAACTACAAAGACTGTCGGAGATTGAACAGAAGAACTAAGGCAACAGTTCAGTGAACGTCGCAAAGAGTAGTGGAAACTACAATGACTAAAAGATTTTGGACAGAAGAACTAAGGCAAGAGCTTAGTGATCGTCTCAAGGAGTAGTGGAAACTACAAAGACTGAAAGAGATTGAACAGAAGACCTAAGGCAAAAGCTAAGTGATCGTCTCAAGGAGTAGTGGAAACTACAAAGACTGAAAGTGATGGGACAGAAGAATTAAGGCAACAGCTCAGTGAACGTCTCAAGAAGTAGTGGAAACTACAAAGACTGAAAGAGGTTGAACACAAGAACTAAGGCAACAGAACAGTGAATGTCTCAAGGAGTAGTGGAAACTACAAAGACTGAAAGAGATTGGACAGAAGAACTAAGGCAACAACTCAGTGAACGTCTCAAGGAGTAGTGGAAACTACAAAGACTGAAAGAGAATGGACAGAAGAACTAAGGCAACAGCTTAGTGAACGACTCAAGGAATAGTGGAAACTACAAAGACTAAAAGAAATTGGGAAAAAAAACTAAGGCAACAGCTCAGTGAATGTCTCAAGGAGTAGTGGAAACTACAAAGACTGAATGAGATTGGATAGAAGAACTAATGCAACAGCTTAGTGAACGTCTCAAGGAGTAGCGGAAACTACAAAGACTGAAAGAGATTGGACACAAAAACAAAGGCAACAGCTCAGTGAACGTCTCAAGAAGTAGTGGAAACTACAAAAACTGAATGAGATTGGATAGAAGAAAAATTGCAACAGCTTAGTGAACGTCTCAAGGTGTAGCGGAAACTACAAAGACTGAAAGAGATTGGACAGAAGAACTAAGGCAACAGCTCAGTGAATATCTCAAGGAGTAGTGGAAATTACAAAGTCTGAAAGAGATTGGACAGAAGAAATAAAGCAACAGCTTAGTGAACGTCTCAAGGAGTAGTGGAAACTACAAAGACTGAAAGAGGTAGGACAGGAGAACTAATGCAACAGCTTAATGAACGGCACATGGAGTAGCGGAAACTACAAACACTGAAAGAGGCTGGACAGAATAACTAATGCAACATCTCAGTGAACTTCTCAAGGAGTAGTGGAAACTACAAAGGCTGAAAGAGATTGAACAGAAGAACTAAGGCAACAGCTCAGTGAAGGTCTCAAGGAGTAGTGGAAACTACAAAATTTGAAACAGTTTGGACAGAAGAACTAGGCAACAGCTCAGCGATTGTCTCAAGGAGTAGTGGAAACTACAAAGGCTGAAAAAGATTGGACAGAAGAACTAAGGCAACAGCTCAGTGATCGTATCAAGGAGTAGTGGAAACTAAAAAGACAGACAGAGATTGTACAGAAGAACTAAGGCAACAGCTCAGTGAACGTCTCAAGGAATAGTGGAAACTACAAAGACTGAAAGAGATTAGACAGAAGAACTAAGGCAACAGAACAGTGAACGACTTAACGACTAGTGGAAACTACAAAGGCTGAAAGTGATTGGACAGAAGAACTAAGGCAACAGCTCCGTGAACGTCTCAAGGAGTATTGGAAACTACAAAGACTGAAAGAGCTTGGACAGAAGAACTAGGGCAATAGCTTAGTGAACGTCTCAAGGAATAGTGGAAACTACGAAGACTGAAAGAGTTTGGACAGAAGAACTAAGGCAACAGCTCGGTGAACGTCTCAAGCCGTAGTGGAAACTACAAAGACTGAAAGAGTTTGGACAGAAGAACTAAGGCAACAGCTTATTGAACGTCTCAAGGAGTAGTGGAAACTACAAAGACTGAAAGAGTTTGGACTGATGAACTAATGCAATAGCTTAGTGAACGTCTCAAGGAGTAGTGGAAACTACAAAGACTGAAAGAGATTGGACACCAGAACTAGGCAACAGCTTATTGAACGTCTCAAGGAATAGTGGAAACTACAAAGGCTGAAAGCGATTGGACAGAAGAACTAAGGCATGAGCTTAGTGATCGTCTCACGGATTAGTGGAAACTACAAAGACTGTCAGAGATTGAACAGAAGAACAAAGGCAACAGCTCATTGAACGTCTCAAAGAGTAGTGGAAACTACAATGACTAAAAGAGATTGGACAGAAGAACTAAGGCAAGAGCTTAGTGATCGTCTCAAGGAGTAGTGGAAACTACAAAGACTGAAAGAGATTGAACAGAAGACCTAAGGCAAAAGCTCAGTGTTCGTCTCAAGGAATAGTGGAAACTACAAAGACTGAAAGTGATGGGACAGAAGAATTAAGGCAACAGCTCAGTGAACGTCTCAAGAAGTAGTGGAAAACTACAAAGACTGAAAGATATTGAACAGAAGAACTTAGGCAACAGAACAGTGAATGTCTCAAGGAGTAGTGGAAACTACAAAGACTGAAAGAGATTGGACAGAAGAACTGAGGCAACAGCTCAGTGAACGTCTCAAGGAGTAGTGGAAACTACAAAGACTGAAAGAGAATGGACAGAAGAACTAAGGCAACAGCTCAGTGAACGTCTCAAGGAGTAGTGGAAACTACAAAGACTGAAAGAGATTGGACAGAATAACTAAGGCAACAGCGCAGTGAACGTCCCAAGGAGTAGTGGAAACTACAAAGACTGAAAGAGATTGGACACAAGAACTAAGGCAACAGCTTATTGAACGTCTCAAGGAATAGTGGAAACTACAAAGGCTGAAAGAGTTTGGACAGAAGAACTAAGGCAAGAGCTTAGTGTTCGTCTCACGGAGTAGTGGAAACTACAAAGACTGTCGGAGATTGAACAGAAGAACAAAGGCAACAGCTCAGTGAACGTCTCAAAGAGTAGTGGAAACTACAATGACTAAAAGAGATTGGACAGAAGAACTAAGGCAAGAGCTTAGTGATCGTCTCAAGGAGTAGGGGAAACTACAAAGACTGAAAGAGATTGAACAGAAGACCTAAGGCAAAAGCTCAGTGATCGTCTCAAGGAGTAGTGGAAACTACAAAGACTGAAAGTGATGGGACAGAAGAATTAAGGCAACAGCTCAGTGAACGTCTCAAGAAGTAGTGGAAACTACAAAGACAGAAAGAGTTTGAACAGAAGAACTATGGCAACAGAACAGTGAATGTCTCAAGGAGTAGTGGAAACTACAAAGACTGAAAGAGATTGGACAGAAGAACTAAGGCAACAGCTCAGTGAACGTCTCAAGGAGTAGTGGAAACTACAAAGTCTGAAAGAGAATGGACAGAAGAACAAAGGCAACAGCTTAGTGAACGTCTCGAGGAATAGTGGAAACTACAAAGACTAAAAGAAATTGGGAAAAAACTAAGGCAACAGCTCAGTGAATGTCTCAAGGAGTAGTGGAAACTACAAAGACTGAATGAGATTGGATAGAAGAACTAATGCAACAGCTTAGTGAACGTCTCATGGAGTAGCGGACTCTACAAAGACTGAAAGAGATTGGACAGAAAAACAAAGGCAACAGCTCAGTGAACGTCTCAAGAAGTAGTGGAAACTACAAAGACTGAAAGAGATCGGACAGAAGAACTAATGCAACAGCTTAGTGAACGTCTCAAGGAGTAGCGGAATCTACAAAGACTGAAAGAGATTGGACAGAAGAACTAAGGCAACAGCTCAGTGAATATCTCAAGGAGTAGTGGAAACTACAAAGTCTGAAAGAGATTGGACAGAAGAAATAAAGCAACAGCTTAGTGAACGTCTCAAGGAGTAGTGGAAACTACAAAGACTGAAAGAGGTTGGACAGAAGAACTAATGCAACAGCTTAATGAACGGCTCAAGGAGTAGCGGAAACTACAAACACTGAAAGAGACTGGACAGAATAACTAATGCAACATCTCAGTGAACGTCTCAAGGAGTAGTGGAAACTACAAAGGCTGAAAGAGGTTGAACAGAAGAAGTAAGGCAACAGCTCAGTGAAGGTCTCAAGGAGTAGTGGAAACTACAAAGACTGAAAGAGATTGGACAGAAGAACTAAGGCAATAGCTCAGTAAACGTCTCAAGGAGTAGTGGAAACAACAAAGTCTGAAACAGCGTGGACAGAAGAACTAAGGCCACAGCTTAGTGAACGTCTCAAGGAGAAGTGGAAACTACAAAGTCTGAAAGAGATTGGTCAGAAGAACTAAGGCAACAGCTCAGTGAACGTCTCAAGGAGTAGTGGAAACAACAAAGTCTGAAACAGCGTGGACAGAAGAACTAAGGCAACAGCTTAGTGAACGTCTCAAGGAATAGTGGAAACTACAAAGACTAAAAGAAATTGGGAAAAAAAACTAAGGCAACAGCTCAGTTAATGTCTCAAGGAGTAGTGGAAACTACAAAGACTGAATGAGATTGGATAGAAGAACTAATGCAACAGCTTAGTGAACGTCTCAAGGAGTAGCGGAAACTACAAAGACTGAAAGAGATTGGACAGGAAAACAAAGGCAACAGCTCAGTGAACGTCTCAAGAAGTAGTGGAAACTACAAAGACTGAAAGAGATTGGATAGAAGAAAAATTGCAACAGCTTAGTGAACGTCTCAAGGAGTAGCGGAAACTACAAAGACTGAAAGAGATTGGACAGAAGAACAAAGGCAACAGCTCAGTAAATATCTCAAGGAGTAGTGGAAATTACAAAGTCTGAAAGAGATTGGACAGTAGAAATAAAGCAACAGCTTAGTGAATGTCTCAAGGAGTGGTGGAAACTACAAAGTCTGAAACAGCTTGGACAGAAGAAATAAGGCAACAGCTCAGTGAATGTCTCAAGGAGTAGTGGAAACTACAAAGGCTGAATGAGATTGAACAGAAGAACTAAGGCAACAGCTCAGTGAAATTCTCAAGGAGTAGTGGAAACTACAGAGACTGAAACAGATTGGACAGAAGAACTAAGGCAACAGCTCAGTGAACGTCTCAAGGAGTAGTGGAAACAACAAAGGCTGAAAGAGATTGGACACAACAACTAAGGCAACAGCTCAGTGATCGTCTCAAGGAGTAGTGGAAACTACAAAGACTGAAAGAGATGGACAGATGAACTAAGGCAACAACACAGTGAACGTCTCAAGGAGTAGTGGAAACTACAAAGACTGAAAGAGATTGGACTGATGAACTAATGCAACAGCTTAGTGAACGTCTCAAGGAGTGGTGGAAACTACAAAGTCTGAAACAGCTTGGACAGAAGAAATAAGGCAACAGCTCAGTGAAAGTCTCAAGGAGTAGTGGAAATTACAAAGGCTGAAAGAGATTGAACAGAAGACCTTAGGCAAAAGCTAAGTGATCGTCTCAAGGAGTAGTGGAAACTACAAAGACTGTCGGAGATTGAACAGAAGAACTAAGGCAACAGCTCATTGAACGTCTCAAGAAGTAGTGGAAACTACAAAGACTGAAATAGAAGGACAGATAAACTAAGGCAACAGCACAGTGAACGTCTCAAGGAGTAGTGGAAACTACAAAGACTGAAAGATATTGGACTGATGATCTAATGCAACAGCTTAGTGAACGTCTCAAGGAGTGGTGGAAACTACAAAGTCTGAAACAGCTTGGACAGAAGAAATATGGCAACAGCTCAGTGAAAGTCTCAAGGAGTAGTGGAAACTACAAAGGCTGAAAGAGAATGAACAGAAGAACTAAGGCAACAGCTCAGTGAAGTTCTCAAGGAGTAGTGGAAACTACAATGACTGAAAGGGATTGGACGGAAGAACTAAGGCAACAGCTCAGTGAACGTCTCGAGGAGTAGTGGAAACTACAAAGTCTGAAAGAGATTGGACAGAAGAACTAAGGCAACAGCTCAGTGAACGTCTCAAGGAGTAGTGGAAACTACAAAGTCTGAAACAACTTGGACAGTAGAACTAAGGCAACAGCTCAGTGAACGTCTCAAGGAGTAGTGGAAACTACAAAGTCTGAAAGAGATTGGACAGAAGAACTAAGGCAACAGCTCAGTGAACGTCTCAAGGAGTAATGGAAACTACAATGACTAGAAGAGTTTGGACAGAAGAACTAAGGCAAGAGCTTAGTGATCGTCTCAAGTAGTAGTGGAAACTACAAAGACTGAAAGAGATTGAACAGAAGACCTAAGGCAAAAGCTAAGTGATCGTCTCAAGGAGTAGTGGAAACTACAAAGACTGAAAGTGATGGGACAGAAGAATTAAGGCAACAGCTCAGTGAACGTCTCAAGAAGTAGTGGAAACTACAAAGACTGAAAGAGGTTGAACAGAAGAACTAAGGCAACAGAACAGTGAATATCTCAAGGAGTAGTGGAAACTACAAAGACTGAAAGAGATTGGACAGAAGAACTAAGGCAACAGCTCAGTGACCGTCTCAAGGAGTAGTGGAAACTACAAAGACTGAAAGAGAATGGACAGAAGAACTAAGGCAACAGCTCAGTGAAAGTCTCAAGGAGTAGTGGAAACTACAAAGACTGAATGAGATTGGATAGAAGAACTAATGCAACAGCTTAGTGAACGTCTCAAGGAGTAGCGGAAACTACAAAGACTGAAAGAGATTGGACAGGAAAACAAAGGCAACAACTCAGTGAACGTCTCAAGAAGTAGTGGAAACTACAAAGACTGAAAGAGATTGGATAGAAGAAAAATTGTAACAGATTAGTGAACGTCTCAAGGAGTAGTGGAAACTACAAAGACTGAAAGAGATGGACAGATGAACTAAGGCAACAACACAGTGAGCGTCTCAAGGAGTAGTGGAAACTACAAAGACTGAAAGAGATTGGACTGATGAACTAATGCAACAGCTTAGTGAACGTCTCAAGGAGTGGTGGAAACTACAAAGTCTTAAACAGCTTGGACAGAAGAAATAAGGCAACAGCTCAGTGAAAGTCTCAAGGAGTAGTGGAAACTACAAAGACTGAAAGAGATTGAACAGAAGACCTATGGCAAAAGCTAAGTGATCGTCTCAAGGAGTAGTGGAAACTACAAAGACTGTCGGAGGTTGAACAGAAGAACTAAGGCAACAGCTCAGTGAACGTCTCAAGGAGTAGTTGAAACTACAAAGACTGAAAGAGATGGACAGATGAACTAAGGCAACAGCACAGTGAACGTCTCAAGGAGTAGTGGAAACTACAAAGACTGAAAGAGATTGGACTGATGAACTAATGCAACAGCTTAGTGAACGTCTCAAGGAGTGGTGGAAACTACAAAGTCTGAAACAGCTTGGACAGAAGAAATAAGGCAACAGCTCAGTGAAAGTCTCAAGGAGTAGTGGAAGCTACAAAGGCTGAAAAAGATAGATCAGAAGAACTAAGGCAACAGCTCAGTGAAGTTCTCAAGGAGTAGTGGAAACTACAATGACTGAAAGACATTGGACAGAAGAACTAAGGCAACAGCTCAGTGAACGTCTCAAGGAGTAGTGGAAACTACAAAGTCTGAAAGAGATTGGACAGAAGAACTAAGGCAACAGCTCAGTGAACGTCTCAAGGAGTAGTGGAAACTACAAAGTCTGAAACAGCTTGGACAGTAGAACTAAGGCAACAGCTCAGTGAACGTCTCAAGGAGTAGTGGAAACTACAAAGTCTGAAAGAGTTTGGACAGAAGAACTAAGGCAACAGCTCAGTGAACGCCTCAAGGAGTAGTGGGAACTACAAAGACTAAAAGAGAGATTGGACAGAATAACTAAGGCAACAGCGCAGTGAACGTCCCAAGGAGTAGTGGAAACTACAAAGACTGAAAGAGATTGGACACAAGAACTAAGGCAACAGCTTATTGAACGTCCCAAGGAATAGTGGAAACTACAAAGGCTGAAAGAGATTGGACAGAAGATCTAAGGCAAGAGCTTAGTGATCGTCTCAAGGAGTAGTGGAAACTACAAAGACTGTCGGAGATTGAACAGACGAACTAAGGCAACAGCTCAGTGAACCTCGCAAAGAGTAGTTGAAACTACAATGACTAAAAGAGTTTGGACAGAAGAACTAAGGCAAGAGCTTAGTGATCGTCTCAAGGAGTAGTGGAAACTACAAAGACTGAAAGAGATTGAACAGAAGACCTAAGGCAAAAGCTAAGTGATCGTCTCAAGGAGTAGTGGAAACTACAAAGACTGAAAGTGATGGGACAGAAGAATTAAGGCAACAGCTCAGTGAACGTCTCAAGAAGTAGTGGAAACTACAAAGACTGAAGGAGGTTGAACAGAAGAACTAAAGCAACAGAACAGTGAATGTCTCAAGGAGTAGTGGAAACTACAAAGACTGAAAGAGATTGGACAGGAGAACTAAGGCTACAGCTCAGTGAACGTCTCAAGGAGTAGTGGAAACTACAAAGACTGAAGGAGAATGGACAGAAGAACTAAGGCAACAGCTTAGTGAACGTCTCAAGGAATAGTGGAAACTACAAAGACTAAAAGAAATTGGGAAAAAAAACTAAGGCAACAGCTCAGTGAATGTCTCAAGGAGTAGTGGAAACTACAAAGACTGAATGAGATTGGATAGAAGAACTAATGCAACAGCTTAGTGAACGTCTCAAGGAGTAGCGGAAACTACAAAGACTGAAAGAGATTGGACAGGAAAACAAAGGCAACAGCTCAGTGAACGTCTCAAGAAGTAGTGGAAACTACAAAGACTGAAAGAGATTAGATAGAAGAAAAATTGCAACAGCTTAGTGAACGTCTTAAGGAGTAGCTGAAACTACAAAGACTGAAAGAGATTGGACAGAAGAACTAAGGCAACAGCTCAGTGAATATCTGAAGGAGCAGTGGAAATTACAAAGTCTGAAAGAGATTGGACAGTAGAAATAAAGCAAAAGCTTAGTGAACGTCTCAAAAAGTAGTGGAAACTACAAAGACTGAAAGAGCTTGGACAGAAGAATTAGGGCAGCAGCTTAGTGAACGTCTCAAGGAATAGTGGAAACTACAAAGACTGAAAGAGTTTGGAGAGAAGAACTAAGGCAACAGCTCAGTGAACGTCTCAAGCCGTAGTGGAAACTACAAAGACAGAAAGAGATTGGACAGAAGAACTAAGGCAACAGCTCAGTGAACGTCTCAAAGAGTAGTGAAAACTACAAAGACTGAAAGAGATTGAACAGAAGAACTAAGGCAACAGCTCAGTGAACGTCTCAAGGAGTAGTGGAAACTACAAAGACTGAAAGAGATTGGACAGACGAACTAAGGCAACAGCTCAGTGAAAGTCTCATGGAGTAGTGGAAACTACAAAGACTGATAGAGTTTGGACTGAAGAACTAATGCAACAGCCTAGTGAACGTCTCAAGGAATAGTGGAAACTACAAAGTCTGAAAGAGCTTGGACAGAAGAACTAAGGCAACAGCTCAGTGAACGTCTCATGGAGTAGTGGAAACTACAAAGACTGAAAGAGATCGGACAAAAGAACTAAAGCCCTAGCTCAGTGAACGTCTCAAGGAGTAGTGGAAACTACAAAGTCTGAAACAGCTTGGACAGAAGAACTAAGGCAACAGCTCAGTGAACGTCTCGAGGAGTAGTGGAAACTACAAAGTCTGAAACAGCTTGGACAGAAGAACTAAGGTAACAGCTCAGTTAACGTCTCAAGGAGTAGTGGAAACTACAAAGACTGAAAGAGATCGGACAAAAGAACTAAGGCCCTAGCTTAGTGAACGTCTCAAGGAGTAGTGGAAACTACAAAGTCTGAAAGAGATTGGACAGAAGAACTAAGGCAACAGCTCAGTTAACGTCTCAAGGAGTAGTGGAAACTACAAAGACTGAAAGAGATCGGACAAAAGAACTAAGGCCCTAGCTTAGTGAACGTCTCAAGGAGTAGTGGAAACTACAAAGTCTGAAACAGCTTGGACAGAAGAACTAAGGCAACAGCTCAGTGAACGTCTCAAGGAGTAGTGGAAACTACAAAGTCTGAAAGAGATTGGACAGAAGAACTAAGGCAACAGCTCAGTGAACGTCTCAAGGAGTAGTGGAAACATCAAAGGCTGAAAGAGATTGGACACAAGAACTAAGGCAACAGCTCAGAGATCGTCTCAAGGAGTAGTGGAAACTACAAAGACTGAAATAGATTTGACAGAAGAACTACGGCAAGAGCTTAGTGATCTTCTCAAGGAGTAGTTGAAACTACAAAGACTATCGGAGATTGAACAGAAGAACTAAGGCAACAGCTCAGTGAACGTCTCAAGGAGTAGTGGAAATTACAAAGACTGAAAGAGATGGACAGATGAACTAAGGCAACAGCACAGTGAACGTCTCAAGGAGTAGTGGAAATTACAAAGACTGAAAGAGATTGGACTGATGAACTAATGCAACAGCTTAGTGAACGTCTCAAGGAGTTGTGGAAATTACAAAGTCTGAAACAGCTCGGACAGAAGAAATAAGGCAACAGCTCAGTGAAAATCTCAAGGAGTAGTGGAAACTACAAAGGCTGAAAAAGATTGAACAGAAGAACTAAGGCAACAGCTCAGTGAAGTTCTCAAGGAGTAGTGGAAACTACAAAGACTGAAAGAGATTGGACAGAAGAACTAAGGCAACAGCTCAGTGAACGTTTCAAGGAGTAGTGGAAACTACAAAGTCTGAAAGAGATTGGACAGAAGAACTAAGGCAACAGCTCAGTGAACGTCTCAAGGAGTAGTGGAAACTACAAAGTCTGAAACAGCTTGGACAGTAGATCTAAGGCAACAGCTCAGTGAACGTCTCAAGGAGTAGTGGAAACTACAAAGTCTGAAAGAGATTGGACAGAAGAACTAAGGCAACAGCTCAGTGAACGTCTCAAGGAGTAGTGGAAACTACAAAGACTAAAAAAGAGATTGGACAGAATAACTAAGGCAACAGCGCAGTGAACGTCCCAAGGAGTAGTGGAAACTACAAAGACTGAAAGAGATTGGACACAAGAACTAAGGCAACAGATTATTGAACGTCTCAAGGAATAGTGGAAACTACAAAGGCTGAAAGAGATTGGACAGAAGAACTAAGGCAAGAGCTTAGTGATCTTCTCAAGGAGTAATGGAAACTACAAAGACTGTCGGAGATTGAACAGAAGAACTAAGGCAACAGCTCAGTGAACGTCGCAAAGAGTAGTGGAAACTACAATGACTAAAAGATTTTGGACAGAAGAACTAAGGCAAGAGCTTAGTGATCGTCTCAAGGAGTAGTGGAAACTACAAAGACTGAAAGAGATTGAACAGAAGACCTAAGGCAAAAGGTAAGTGATCGTCTCAAGGAGTAGTGTAAACTACAAAGACTGAAAGTGATGGGACAGAAGAATTAAGGCAACAGCTCAGTGAACGTCCCAAGAAGTAGTGGAAACTACAAAGACTGAAAGAGGTTGAACACAAGAACTAAGGCAACAGAACAGTGAATGTCTCAAGGAGTAGTGGAAACTACAAAGACTGAAAGAGATTGGACAGAAGAACTAAGGCAACAGCTCAGTGAACGTCTCAAGGAGTAGTGGAAACTACAAAGACTGAAAGAGAATGGACACAAGGACTAAGGCAACAGCTTAGTGAACGACATAAGGAATAGTGGAAACTACAAAGACTAAAAGAAATTGGGAAAAAAACTAAGGCAACAGCTCAGTGAATGTCTCAAGGAGTAGTGGAAACTACAAAGACTGAATGAGATTGGATAGAAGAACTAATGCAACAGCTTAGTGAAGGTCTCAAGGAGTAGCGGAAACTACAAAGACTGAAAGAGATTGGACAGAAAAACAAAGGCAACAGCTCAGTGAACGTCTCAAGAAGTAGTGAAAACTACAAAGACTGAGATTGGATAGAAGAAAAATTGCAACAGCTTAGTGAACGTCTCAAGGTGTAGCGGAAACTACAAAGACTGAAAGAGATTGGACAGAAGAACTAAGGCAACAGCTCAGTGAATATCTCAATGAGTAGTGGAAATTACAAAGTCTGAAAGAGATTGGACAGAAGAAATAAAGCAACAGCTTAGTGAACGTCTCAAGGAGTAGTGGAAACTACAAGGACTGAAAGAGGTTGGACAGGAGAACTAATGCAACAGCTTAATGAACGGCACAAGGAGTAGCGGAAACTACAAACACTGAAAGAGGCTGGACAGAATAACTAATGCAACATCTCAGTGAACTTCTCAAGGAGTAGTGGAAACTACAAAGGCTGAAAGAGATTGAACAGAAGAACTAAGGCAACAGCTCAGTGAAGGTCTCAAGGAGTAGTGGAAACTACAAAATTTGAAACAGTTTGGACAGAAGAACTAGGCAACAGCTCAGCGATTATCTCAAGGAGTAGTGGAAACTACAAAGACTGAAAGAGATTGGACAGAAGAACTGAGGCAACAGCTCAGTGAACGTCTCAAGGAGTAGTGGAATCTACAAAGACAGAAAGAGATTGGACAGAAGAACTAAGGCAACAGCTCAGTGAACGTCTCAAGGAGTAGTGTAAACTACAAAGACTGAAAGTGATTGGAGAGAAGAACTAAGGCAACAGCTTATTGAACGTCTCAAGGAGTAGTGGAAACTACAAAGACTGAAAGAGATTGGACAGAAGAACTAATGCAAAAGCTTAGTGAACGTCTCAAGGAATAGTGGAAACTACAAAGGCTGAATGAGGTTGAACAGAAGAACTAAGGCAACAGCTCAGTGAAGGTCTCAAGGAGTAGTGGAAACTACAAAGACTGAAAGAGATTGGACAGAAGAACTAAGGCAATAGCTCAGTAAACGTCTCAAGGAGTAGTGGAAACAACAAAGTCTGAAACAGCGTGGACAGAAGAACTAAGGCCACAGCACAGTGAACGTCTCAAGGAGAAGTGGAAACTACAAAGTCTGAAAGAGATTGGACAGAAGAACTGAGGCAACAGCTCAGTGAACGTCTCAAGGAGTAGTGGAATACACAAGGACTGAAAGAGATTGTACAGAAGAACTAAGGCAACAGCTCAGTGAACGTCTCAAGGAGTAGTGGAAACTACAAAGACTGAAAGAGATTGGACAGAAGAACTAAGGCAACAGCTTATTGAACGTCTCAAGGAGTAGTGGAAACTACAAAGACTGAAAGAGATTGGACTGATGAACTAATGCAATAGCTTAGTGAACGTCTCAAGGAGTGGTGGAAACTACAAAGTCTGAAAAGCTTGGACATAAGAAATAAGGCAACAGCTCAGTGAAAGTCTCAAGGAGTAGTGGAAACTACAAAAGCTGAAAGAGATTGAACAGAAGAACTAAGGTAACAGCTCATTGAAGGTCTCAAGGAGTAGTGGAAACTACAAAGACTGAAAGAGATTGGACAGATGAACAGAGGCAATAGCTCAGTGAACGTCTCAAGGAGTAGTGGAAACTACAAAGTCTGAAACAGCTTGGACAGTAGAACTAAGGCAACAGCTCAGTGAACGTCTCAAGGAGTAGTGGAAACTACCAAGTCTGAAAGAGATTGGACAGAAGAACTAAGGCAACAGCTCAGTGAACGTCTCAAGGAGTAGTGGAAACTACAAAGACTGAAAGAGATTGGACAGAAGAACTAAGGCAACAGCTTATTCAACGTCTCAAGGAATAGTGGAAACTACAAAGACTGAAAGAGATTGGACACAAGAACTAAGGCAACAGAACAGTGAACGACTTAAGGACTAGTGGAAACTACAAAGACTGAAAGAGATTGACTGATGAACTAAGGCAACAGCACAGTGAACGTCTCAAGGAGTAGTGGAAACTACAAAGACTGAAAGAGATTGGACTGATGAACTAATGCAACAGCTTAGTGAACGTCTCAAGGAGTGGTGGAAACTACAAAGTATGAAACAGCTTGGACAGAAGAAATAAGGCAACAGCTCAGTGAACGTCTCAAGGAGTAGTGGAAACTACAAAGGCTGATAGAGATTGAACAGAAGAACTAAGGTAACAGCTCAGTGAACGTCTCAAGGAATAGTGGAAACTACAAAGACTGAAAGAGATTGGACACAAGAACTAGGCAACAGCTTATTGAACGTCTCAAGGAATAGTGGAAACTACAAAGGCTGAAAGCGATTGGACAGAAGAACTAAGGCAAGAGCTTAGTGATCGTCTCACGGATTAGTGGAAACTACAAAGACTGTCAGAGATTGAACAGAAGAACAAAGGCAACAGCTCATTGAACGTCTCAAAGAGTAGTGGAAACTACAATGACTAAAAGAGATTGGACAGAAGAACTAAGGCAAGAGCTTAGTGATCGTCTCAAGGAGTAGTGGAAACTACAAAGACTGAAAGAGATTGAACAGAAGACCTAAGGCAAAAGCTCAGTGTTCGTCTCAAGGAATAGTGGAAACTACAAAGACTGAAAGTGATGGGACAGAAGAATTAAGGCAACAGCTCAGTGAACGTCTCAAGAAGTAGTGGAAGCTACAAAGACTGAAAGAGATTGAACAGAAGAACTAAGGCAACAGAACAGTGAATGTCTCAAGGAGTAGTGGAAACTACAAAGACTGAAAGAGATTGGACAGAAGAACTGAGGCAACAGCTCAGTGAACGTCTCAAGGAGTAGTGGAAACTACAAAGACTGAAGGAGAATGGACAGAAGAACTAAGGCAACAGCTCAGTGAACGTCTCAAGGAGTAGTGGAAACTACAAAGACTGAAAGAGATTGGACAGAATAACTAAGGCAACAGCGAAGTGAACGTCCCAAGGAGTAGTGGAAACTACAAAGACTGAAAGAGATTGGACACAAGAACTAAGGCAACAGCTTATTGAACGTCTCAAGGAACAGTGGAAACTACAAAGGCTGAAAGAGTTTGGACAGAAGAACTAAGGCAAGAGCTTAGTGATCGTCTCACGGAGTAGTGGAAACTACAAAGACTGTCGGAGATTGAACAGAAGAACAAAGGCAACAGCTCAGTGAACGTCTCAAAGAGTAGTGGAAACTACAATGACTAAAAGAGATTGGACAGAAGAACTAAGGCAAGAGCTTAGTGATCGTCTCAAGGAGTAGGGGAAACTACAAAGACTGAAAGAGATTGAACAGAAGACCTAAGGCAAAAGCTCAGTGATCGTCTCAAGGAGTAGTGGAAACTACAAAGACTGAAAGTGATGGGACAGAAGAATTAAGGCAACAGCTCAGTGAACGTCTCAAGAAGTAGTGGAAACTACAAAGACAGAAAGAGTTTGAACAGAAGAACTAAGGCAACAGAACAGTGAATGTCTCAAGGAGTAGTGGAAACTACAAAGACTGAAAGAGATTGGACAGAAGAACTAAGGCAACAGCTCAGTGAACGTCTCAAGGAGTAGTGGAAACTACAAAGACTGAAAGAGAATGGAGAGAAGAACAAAGGCAACAGCTTAGTGAACGTCTCGAGGAATAGTGGAAACTACAAAGACTAAAAGAAATTGGGAAAAAACTAAGGTAACAGCTCAGTGAATGTCTCAAGGAGTAGTGGAATCTACAAAGACTGAATGAGATTGGATAGAAGAACTAATGCAACAGCTTAGTGAACGTCTCAAGGAGTAGCGGAAACTACAAAGACTGAAAGAGATTGGACAGAAAAACAAAGGCAACAGCTCAGTGAACGTCTCAAGAAGTAGTTGAAACTACAAAGACTAAAAGAGATTGGACAGAAGAACTAATGCAACAGCTAAGTGAACGTCTCAAGGAGTAGCGGAAACTACAAAGACTGAAAGAGATTGGACAGAAGAACTAAGGCAACAGCTCAGTGAATATCTCAAGGAGTAGTGGAAACTACAAAGTCTGAAAGAGATTGGACAGAAGAAATAAAGCAACAGCTTAGTGAACGTCTCAAGGAGTAGTGGAAACTACAAAGGCTGAAAGAGGTTGAACAGAAGAACTAAGGCAACAGCTCAGTGAAGGTCTCAAGGAGTAGTGGAAACTACAAAGACTGAAAGAGATTGGACAGAAGAACTAAGGCAATAGCTCAGTAAACGTCTCAAGGAGTAGTGGAAACAACAAAGTCTGAAACAGCGTGGACAGAAGAACTAAGGCCACAGCACAGTGAACGTCTCAAGGAGAAGTGGAAACTACAAAGTCTGAAAGAGATTGGACAGAAGAACTGAGGCAACAGCTCAGTGAACGTCTCAAGGAGTAGTGGAATACACAAGGACTGAAAGAGATTGTACAGAAGAACTAAGGCAACAGCTCAGTGAACATCTCAAGGAGTAGTGGAAACTACAAAGGCTGAAAGAGATTGGACAAAAGAACTAAGGCGACAGCTCAGTGAACCTCTCAAGGAGTAGTGGAAACTACAAAGACTGAAAGAGATTGGACAGAAGAACTAAGGCAAGAGCTTAGTGATCGTCTCAAGGAGTAGTGGAAACTACAAAGACTGTCGGAGATTGAACAGAAGAACTAAGGTAACAGCTCAGTGAACGTCTCAAGGAGTATTGGAAATTATAATGTCTGAAACAGCTTGGACAGAAGAACTAAGGCAACAGTTCAGTGAACGTCTCAACGAGTAGTGGAAACTACAAAGACTGAAAGAGGTGGACAGATGAACTAAGGCAACAGATCAGTGTACGTCTAAAGGAGTAGTGGAAACTGCAAAGACTGAAAGGGATTGGACAGGAGAACTAAGGCAACAGCTCAGTGATCGTCTCAAGGAGTAGTGGAAACTACAAAGTCTGAAACAGCTTGGACAGAAGAACTAAGGCAACAGCTCTCTGAACGTCTCAAGGAGTAGTGGAAACTACAAAGACTGAAAGAGGTTGAACAGAAAAGCCAAGGCAACAGCTCAGTGAACGTCTCAAGGAGTAGTGAAAACTACAAAGACTGAAAGAGATTGGACAGAAGAACTAAGGCAACAGCTCAGTGAACGTCTCAAGGAGTAGTGGAAACTACAAAGATTGGAGTGAAGAACTAATGCAACAGCTTAGTGAACGTCTCAAGAGTAGTGGAAACTACAAAGTCTGAAAGAGCTTGGACAGAAGAACTAAGGCAACAGCTCAGTGAACTTCTCAAGGAGTAGTGGAAACTACAAAGGCTGAAAGAGATTGAACAGAAGAACTAAGGCAACAGCTCAGTGAAGGTCTCAAGGAGTAGTGGAAACTGCAATGACTGAAAAAGATTGGACAGAAGAACTGAGGCAATAGCTCAGTGAACATCTCAAGGAGTAGTGGAAACTACAAAGACTGAAAGAGAATGGACAGAAGAACTAAGGCAACAGCTTAGTGAACGTCTCAAGGAATAGTGGAAACTACAAAGACTAAAAGAAATTGGGAAAAAAAACTAAGGCAACAGCTCAGTGAATGTCTCAAGGAGTAGTGGAAACTACAAAGACTGAATGAGATTGGATAGAAGAACTAATGCAACAGCTTAGTGAACGTCTCAAGGAGTAGCGGAAACTACAAAGACTGAAAGAGATTGGACAGGAAAACAAAGGCAACAGCTCAGTGAACGTCTCAGGAAGTAGTGGAAACTACAAAGACTGAAAGAGATTGGATAGAAGAAAAATTGCAACAGCTTAGTGAACGTCGCAAAGAGTAGTGGAAACTACAATGACTAAAAGAGTTTGGACAGAAGAACTAAGGCAAGAGCTTAGTGATCGTCTCAAGGAGTAGTTGAAACTACAAAGACTGAAAGTGATTGAACAGAAGACCTAACGTAAAAGCTAAGTGATCGTCTCAAGGAGTAGTGGAAACTACAAAGACTGAAAGTGATGGGACAGAAGACTTAAGGCAACAGCTCAGTGAACGTCTCAAGAAGTAGTGGAAACTACAAAGACTGAAAGAGGTTGAACAGAAGAACTAAGGCAACAGAACAGTGAATGTCTCAAGGAGTAGTGGAAACTACAAAGACTGAAAGAGATTGGACAGAAGAACTAAGGCAACAGCTCAGTGAACGTCTCAAGGAGTAGTGGAAACTACAAAGACTGAAAGAGAATAGACAGAAGAACTAAGGCAACAGCTTAGTGAACGTCTCAAGGAATAGTGGAAACTACAAAGACTAAAAGAAATTGGGAAAAAAAACTAAGGCAACAGCTCAGTGAATGTCTCAAGGAGTAGTGGAAACTACAAAGACTGAATGAGATTGGATAGAAGAACTAATGCAACAGCTTAGTGAACGTCTCAAGGAGTAGCGGAAACTACAAAGACTGAAAGAGATTGGACAGGAAAACAAAGGCAACAGCTCAGTGAACGTCTCAAGAAGTAGTGGAAACTACAAAGACTGAAAGAGATTGGATAGAAGAAAAATTGCAACAGCTTAGTGAACGTCTTAAGGAGTAGCGGAAACTACAAAGACTGAAAGAGATTGGACAGAAGAACTAAGGCAACAGCTCAGTGAATATCTGAAGGAGTAGTGGAAATTACAAAGTCTGAAAGAGATTGGAAAGTAGAAATAAAGCAAAAGCTTAGTGAACGTCTCAAAGAGTAGTGGAAACTACAAAGACTGAAAGAGCTTGGACAGAAGAATTAGGGCAGCAGCTTAGTGAACGTCTCAAGGAATAGTGGAAACTACAAAGACTGAAAGAGTTTGGAGAGAAGAACTAAGGCAACAGCTCAGTGAACGTCTCAAGCCGTAGTGGAAACTACAAAGACAGAAAGAGATTGGACAGAAGAACTAAGGCAACAGCTCAGTGAACGTCTCAAAGAGTAGTGAAAACTACAAAGACTGAAAGAGATTGAACATAAGAACTAAGGCAACAGCTCAGTGAACGTCTCAAGGAGTAGTGGAAACTACAAAGACTGAAAGAGATTGGACAGACGAACTAAGGCAACAGCTCAGTGAAAGTCTCAAGGAGTAGTGGAAACTACAAAGACTGATAGAGATTGGACTGAAGAACTAATGCAACAGCTTAGTGAACGTCTCAAGGAATAGTGGAAACTACAAAGTCTGAAAGAGCTTGGACAGAAGAACTAAGGCAACAGCTCAGTGAACGTCTCAAGGAGTAGTGGAAACTACAAAGACTGAAAGAGATCGGACAAAAGAACTAAAGCCCTAGCTCAGTGAACGTCTCAAGGAGTAGTGGAAACTACAAAGTCTGAAACAGCTTGGACAGAAGAACTAAGGCAACAGCTCAGTGAACGTCTCGAGGAGTAGTGGAAACTACAAAGTCTGAAACAGCTTGGACAGAAGAACTAAGGTAACAGCTCAGTGAACGTCTCAAGGAGTAGTGGAAACTACAAAGTCTGAAAGAGATTGTACAGAAGAACTAAGGCAACAGCTCAGTGAACGTCTCAAGGAATAGTGGAAACTACAAAGACTGAAAGAGATCGGACAAAAGAACTCAGGCCCTAGCTCAGTGAACGTCTGAAGGAGTAGTGGAAACTACAAAGTCTGAAACAGCTTGGACAGAAGAACTAAGGCAACAGCTCAGTGAATGTCTCAAGGAGTAGTGGAAACTACAAAGTCTGAAAGAGATTGGACAGAAGAACTAAGGCAACAGCTCAGTTAACGTCTCAAGGAGTAGTGGAAACTACAAAGACTGAAAGAGATCGGACAATAGAACTAAGGCCCTAGCTTAGTGAACGTCTCAAGGAGTACTGGAAACTACAAAGTCTGAAACAGCTTGGACAGAAGAACTAAGGCAACAGCTCAGTGAACGTCTCAAGGAGTAGTGGAAACTACAAAGTCTGAAAGAGATTGGACAGAAGAACTAAGGCAACAGCTCAGTGAACGTCTCAAGGAGTAGTGGAAACAACAATGGCTGAAAGAGATTGGACACAAGAACTAAGGCAACAGCTCAGAGATCGTCTCAAGGAGTAGTGGAAACTACAAAGACTGAAAGAGATTGGACAGAAGAACTACGGCAAGAGCTTAGTGATCTTCTCAAGGAGTAGTGGAAACTACAAAGACTATCGGAGATTGAACAGAAGAACTAAGGCAACAGCTCAGTGAACGTCTCAAGGAGTAGTGGAAATTACAAAGACTGAAAGAGATTGGACAGAAGAACTAAGGCAACAGCTTATTGAACGTCTCAAGGAGTAGTGGAAACTACAAAGACTGAAAGAGATTGGACTGAAGAACTAATGCAATAGCTTAGTGAACGTTTCAAGGAGTAGTGGAAACTACAAAGACTGAAAGAGATTGGACACCAGAACTAGGCAACAGCTTATTGAACGTCTCAAGGAATAGTGGAAACTACAAAGGCTGAAAGCGATTGGACAGAAGAACTAAGGCAAGAGCTTAGTGATCGTCTCACGGATTAGTGGAAACTACAAAGACTGTCAGAGATTGAACAGAAGAACAAAGGCAACAGCTCATTGAACGTCTCAAAGAGTAGTGGAAACTACAATGACTAAAAGAGATTGAACATAAGAACTAAGGCAACAGCTCAGTGAACGTCTCAAGGAGTAGTGGAAACTACAAAGACTGAAAGAGATTGGACAGACGAACTAAGGCAACAGCTCAGTGAAAGTCTCAAGGAGTAGTGGAAACTACAAAGACTGATAGAGATTGGACAGAAGAACTAAGGCAACAGCTCAGTGAACGTCTCAAGGAGTAGTGGAAACAACAATGGCTGAAAGAGGTTGGACACAAGAACTAAGGCAACAGCACAGTGAACGTCTCAAGGAGTAGTGGAAATTACAAAGACTGAAAGAGATTGGACAGAAGAACTAAGGCAACAGCTTATTGAACGTCTCAAGGAGTAGTGGAAACTACAAAGACTGAAAGAGATTGGACTGAAGAACTAATGCAATAGCTTAGTGAACGTTTCAAGGAGTAGTGGAAACTACAAAGACTGAAAGAGATTGGACACCAGAACTAGGCAACAGCTTATTGAACGTCTCAAGGAATAGTGGAAACTACAAAGGCTGAAAGCGATTGGACAGAAGAACTAAGGCAAGAGCTTAGTGATCGTCTCACGGATTAGTGGAAACTACAAAGACTGTCAGAGATTGAACAGAAGAACAAAGGCAACAGCTCATTGAACGTCTCAAAGAGTAGTGGAAACTACAATGACTAAAAGAAATTGAACAGAAGAACTAAGGCAAGAGCTTAGTGATCGTCTCAAGGAGTAGTGGAAACTACAAAGACTGACAGAGATTGAACAGAAGACCAAAGGCAAAAGCTCAGTGTTCGTCTCAAGGAATAGTGGAAACTACAAAGACTGAAAGTGATGGGACAGAAGAATTAAGGCAACAGCTCAGTGAACGTCTCAAGAAGTAGTGGAAACTACAAAGACTGAAAGAGATTGAACAGAAGAACTAAGGCAACAGAACAGTGAATGTCTCAAGGAGTAGTGGAAACTACAAAGACTGAAAGAGATCGGACAAAAGAACTAAGGCCCTAGCTTAGTGAACGTCTCAAGGAGTAGTGGAAACTACAAAGTCTGAAACAGCTTGGACAGAAGAACTAAGGCAACAGCTCAGTGAATGTCTCAAGGAGTAGTGGAAACTACAAAGTCTGAAAGAGATTGGACAGAAGAACTAAGGCAACAGCTCAGTGAACGTCTCAAGGAGTAGTGGAAACAACAATGGCTGAAAGAGGTTGGACACAAGAACTAAGGCAACAGCTCAGAGATCGTCTCAAGGAGTAGTGGAAACTAAAAAAACTGAAAGAGATTGGACAGAAGAACTACGGCAAGAGCTTAGTGATCTTCTCAAGGAGTAGTGGAAACTACAAAGACTATCGGAGATTGAACAGAAGAACTAAGGCAACAGCTCAGTGAACGTCTCAAGGAGTAGTGGAAATTACAAAGACTGAAAGAGATGGACAGATGAACTAAGGCAACAGCACAGTGAACGTCTCAAGGAGTAGTGAAAATTACAAAGACTGAAAGAGATTGGACTGATGAACTAATGCAACAGCTTAGTGAACGTCTCAAGGAGTGGTGGAAACTACAAAGTCTGAAACAGCTCGGACAGAAGAAATAAGGCAACAGCTCAGTGAAAATCTCAAGGAGTAGTGGAAACTACAAAGGCTGAAAGAGATTGAACAGAAGAACTAAGGCAACAGCTCAGTGAAGTTCTCAAGGAGTAGTGGAAACTACAAAGACTGAAAGAGATTGGACAGAAGAACTAAGGCAACAGCTCAGTGAACGTCTCAAGGAGTAGTGGAAACTACAAAGTCTGAAAGAGATTGGACAGAAGAACTAAGGCAACAGCTCAGTGAACGTCTCAAGGAGTAGTGGAAACTACAAAGTCTGAAACAGCTTGGACAGTAGATCTAAGGCAACAGCTCAGTGAACGTCTCAAAGAGTAGTGGAAACTACAAAGTCTGAAAGAGATTGGACAGAAGAACTAAGGCAACAGCTCAGTGAACGTCTCAAGGAGTAGTGGAAACTACAAAGACTAAAAAAGAGATTGGACAGAATAACTAAGGCAACAGCGCAGTGAACGTCCCAAGGAGTAGTGGAAACTACAAAGACTGAAAGAGATTGGACACAAGAACTAAGGCAACAGATTATTGAACGTCTCAAGGAATAGTGGAAACTAAAAAGGCTGAAAGAGATTGGACAGAAGAACTAAGGCAAGAGCTTAGTGATCGTCTCAAGGAGTAGTGGAAACTACAAAGACTGTCGGAGATTGAACAGAAGAACTAAGGCAACAGTTCAGTGAACGTCGCAAAGAGTAGTGGAAACTACAATGACTAAAAGATTTTGGACAGAAGAACTAAGGCAAAAGCTTAGTGATCGTCTCAAGGAGTAGTGGAAACTACAAAGACTGAAAGAGATTGAACAGAAGACCTAAGGCAAAAGCTAAGTGATCGTCTCAAGGAGTAGTGGAAACTACAAAGACTGAAAGTGATGGGACAGAAGAATTAAGGCAACAGCTCAGTGAACGTCTCAAGAAGTAGTGGAAACTACAAAGACTGAAAGAGGTTGAACACAAGAACTAAGGCAACAGAACAGTGAATGTCTCAAGGAGTAGTGGAAACTACAAAGACTGAAAGAGATTGGACAGAAGAACTAAGGCAACAACTCAGTGAACGTCTCAAGGAGTAGTGGAAACTACAAAGACTGAAAGAGAATGGACAGAAGAACTAAGGCAACAGCTTAGTGAACGACTCAAGGAATAGTGGAAACTACAAAGACTAAAAGAAATTGGGAAAAAAACTAAGGCAACAGCTCAGTGAATGTCTCAAGGAGTAGTGGAAACTACAAAGACTGAATGAGATTGGATAGAAGAACTAATGCAACAGCTTAGTGAACGTCTCAAGGAGTAGCGGAAACTACAAAGACTGAAAGAGATTGGACACAAAAACAAAGGCAACAGCTCAGTGAACGTCTCAAGAAGTAGTGGAAACTACAAAAACTGAATGAGATTGGATAGAAGAAAAATTGCAACAGCTTAGTGAACGACTCAAGGTGTAGCGGAAACTACAAAGACTGAAAGAGATTGGACAGAAGAACTAAGGCAACAGCTCAGTGAATATCTCAAGGAGTAGTGGAAATTACAAAGTCTGAAAGAGATTGGACAGAAGAAATAAAGCAACAGCTTAGTGAACGTCTCAAGGAGTAGTGGAAACTACAAAGACTGAAAGAGGTTGGACAGGAGAACTAATGCAACAGCTTAATGAACGGCACATGGAGTAGCGGAAACTACAAACACTAAAAGAGGCTGGACAGAATAACTAATGCAACATCTCAGTGAACTTCTCAAGGAGTAGTGGAAACTACAAAGGCTGAAAGAGATTGAACAGAAGAACTAAGGCAAAAGCTCAGTGAAGGTCTCAAGGAGTAGTGGAAACTACAAAATTTGAAACAGTTTGGACAGAAGAACTAGGCAACAGCTCAGCGATTGTCTCAAGGAGTAGTGGAAACTACAAAGGCTGAAAAAGATTGGACAGAAGAACTAAGGCAACAGCTCAGTGATCGTATCAAGGAGTAGTGGAAACTAAAAAGACAGACAGAGATTGTACAGAAGAACTAAGGCAACAGCTCAGTGAACGTCTCAAGGAATAGTGGAAACTACAAAGACTGAAAGAGATTAGACAGAAGAACTAAGGCAACAGAACAGTGAACGACTTAACGACTAGTGGAAACTACAAAGGCTGAAAGTGATTGGACAGAAGAACTAAGGCAACAGCTCCGTGAACGTCTCAAGGAGTATTGGAAACTACAAAGACTGAAAGAGCTTGGACAGAAGAACTAGGGCAACAGCTTAGTGAACGTCTCAAGGAATAGTGGAAACTACGAAGACTGAAAGAGTTTGGACAGAAGAACTAAGGCAACAGCTCGGTGAACGTCTCAAGCCGTAGTGGAAACTACAAAGACTGAAAGAGTTTGGACAGAAGAACTAAGGCAACAGCTTATTGAACGTCTCAAGGAGTAGTGGAAACTACAAAGACTGAAAGAGTTTGGACTGATGAACTAATGCAATAGCTTAGTGAACGTCTCAAGGAGTAGTGGAAACTACAAAGACTGAAAGAGATTGGACACCAGAACTAGGCAACAGCTTATTGAACGTCTCAAGGAATAGTGGAAACTACAAAGGCTGAAAGCGATTGGACAGAAGAACTAAGGCATGAGCTTAGTGATCGTCTCACGGATTAGTGGAAACTACAAAGACTGTCAGAGATTGAACAGAAGAACAAAGGCAACAGCTCATTGAACGTTTCAAAGAGTAGTGGAAACTACAATGACTAAAAGAGATTGGACAGAAGAACTAAGGCAAGAGCTTAGTGATCGTCTCAAGGAGTAGTGGAAACTACAAAGACTGAAAGAGATTGAACAGAAGACCTAAGGCAAAAGCTCAGTGTTCGTCTCAAGGAATAGTGGAAACTACAAAGACTGAAAGTGATGGGACAGAAGAATTAAGGCAACAGCTCAGTGAACGTCTCAAGAAGTAGTGGAAAACTACAAAGACTGAAAGATATTGAACAGAAGAACTTAGGCAACAGAACAGTGAATGTCTCAAGGAGTAGTGGAAACTACAAAGACTGAAAGAGATTGGACAGAAGAACTGAGGCAACAGCTCAGTGAACGTCTCAAGGAGTAGTGGAAACTACAAAGACTGAAAGAGAATGGACAGAAGAACTAAGGCAACAGCTCAGTGAACGTCTCAAGGAGTAGTGGAAACTACAAAGACTGAAAGAGATTGGACAGAATAACTAAGGCAACAGCGCAGTGAACGTCCCAAGGAGTAGTGGAAACTACAAAGACTGAAAGAGATTGGACACAAGAACTAAGGCAACAGCTTATTGAACGTCTCAAGGAATAGTGGAAACTACAAAGGCTGAAAGAGTTTGGACAGAAGAACTAAGGCAAGAGCTTAGTGTTCGTCTCACGGAGTAGTGGAAACTACAAAGACTGTCGGAGATTGAACAGAAGAACAAAGGCAACAGCTCAGTGAACGTCTCAAAGAGTAGTGGAAACTACAATGACTAAAAGAGATTGGACAGAAGAACTAAGGCAAGAGCTTAGTGATCGTCTCAAGGAGTAGGGGAAACTACAAAGACTGAAAGAGATTGAACAGAAGACCTAAGGCAAAAGCTCAGTGATCGTCTCAAGGAGTAGTGGAAACTACAAAGACTGAAAGTGATGGGACAGAAGAATTAAGGCAACAGCTCAGTGAACGTCTCAAGAAGTAGTGGAAACTACAAAGACAGAAAGAGTTTGAACAGAAGAACTATGGCAACAGAACAGTGAATGTCTCAATGAGTAGTGGAAACTACAAAGACTGAAAGAGATTGGACAGAAGAACTAAGGCAACAGCTCAGTGAACGTCTCAAGGAGTAGTGGAAACTACAAAGTCTGAAAGAGAATGGACAGAAGAACAAAGGCAACAGCTTAGTGAACGTCTCGAGGAATAGTGGAAACTACAAAGACTAAAAGAAATTGGGAAAAAACTAAGGCAACAGCTCAGTGAATGTCTCAAGGAGTAGTGGAAACTACAAAGACTGAATGAGATTGGATAGAAGAACTAATGCAACAGCTTAGTGAACGTCTCATGGAGTAGCGGACTCTACAAAGACTGAAAGAGATTGGACAGAAAAACAAAGGCAACAGCTCAGTGAACGACTCAAGAAGTAGTGGAAACTACAAAGACTGAAAGAGATCGGACAGAAGAACTAATGCAACAGCTTAGTGAACGTCTCAAGGAGTAGCGGAATCTACAAAGACTGAAAGAGATTGGACAGAAGAACTAAGGCAACAGCTCAGTGAATATCTCAAGGAGTAGTGGAAACTACAAAGTCTGAAAGAGATTGGACAGAAGAAATAAAGCAACAGCTTAGTGAACGTCTCAAGGAGTAGTGGAAACTACAAAGACTGAAAGAGGTTGGACAGAAGAACTAATGCAACAGCTTAATGAACGGCTCAAGGAGTAGCGGAAACTACAAACACTGAAAGAGACTGGACAGAATAACTAATGCAACATCTCAGTGAACGTCTCAAGGAGTAGTGGAAACTACAAAGGCTGAAAGAGGTTGAACAGAAGAAGTAAGGCAACAGCTCAGTGAAGGTCTCAAGGAGTAGTGGAAACTACAAAGACTGAAAGAGATTGGACAGAAGAACTAAGGCAATAGCTCAGTAAACGTCTCAAGGAGTAGTGGAAACAACAAAGTCTGAAACAGCGTGGACAGAAGAACTAAGGCCACAGCTTAGTGAACGTCTCAAGGAGAAGTGAAAACTACAAAGTCTGAAAGAGATTGGTCAGAAGAACTAAGGCAACAGCTCAGTGAACGTCTCAAGGAGTAGTGGAATCCACAAAGACTGAAAGACATTGGACAGAAGAACTAAGGCAACAGCTCAGTGAACATCTCAAGGAGTAGTGTAAACTACAAAGGCTGAAAGAGATTGGACAAAAGAACTAAGGCGACAGCTCAGTGAACCTCTCAAGGAGTAGTGGAAACTACAAAGACTGAAAGAGATTGGACAGAAGAACTAAGGCAAGAGCTTAGTGATCGTCTCAAGGAGTAGTGGAAACTACAAAGACTGTCGGAGATTGAACAGAAGAACTAAGGTAACAGCTCAGTGAACGTCTCAAGGATTATTGGAAAATACAATGTCTGAAACAGCTTGGACAGAAGAACTAAGGCAACAGTTCAGTGAACGCCTCAACGAGTAGTGGAAACTACAAAGACTGAAAGAGGTGGACAGATGAACTAAGGCAACAGATCAGTGTACGTCTAAAGGAGTAGTGGAAACTGCAAAGACTGAAAGGGATTGGACAGAAGAACTAAGGCAACAGCTCAGTGATCGTCTCAAGGAGTAGTGGAAACTACAAAGACTGAAAGAGATTGAACAGAAGACCTAAGGCAAAAGCTCAGTGTTCGTCTCAAGGAATAGTGGAAACTACAAAGACTGAAAGTGATGGGACAGAAGAATTAAGGCAACAGCTCAGTGAACGTCTCAAGAAGTAGTGGAAAACTACAAAGACTGAACGAGATTGAACAGAAGAACTTAGGCAACAGAACAGTGAATGTCTCAAGGAGTAGTGGAAACTACAAAGACTGAAAGAGATTGGACAGAAGAACTGAGGCAACAGCTCAGTGAACGTCTCAAGGAGTAGTGGAAACTACACAGACTGAAAGAGAATGGACAGAAGAACTAAGGCAACAGCTCAGTGAACGTCTCAAGGAGTAGTGGAAACTACAAAGACTGAAAGAGATTGGACAGAATAACTAAGGCAACAGCGCAGTGAACGTCCCAAGGAGTAGTGGAAACTACAAAGACTGAAAGAGATTGGACACAAGAACTAAGGCAACAGCTTATTGAACGTCTCAAGGAATAGTGGAAACTACAAAGGCTGAAAGAGTTTGGACAGAAGAACTAAGGCAAGAGCTTAGTGATCGTCTCACGGAGTAGTGGAAACTACAAAGACTGTCGGAGATTGAACAGAAGAACAAAGGCAACAGCTCAGTGAACATCTCAAAGAGTAGTGGAAACTACAATGACTAAAAGAGATTGGACAGAAGAACTAAGGCAAGAGCTTAGTGATCGTCTCAAGGAGTAGGGGAAACTACAAAGACTGAAAGAGATTGAACAGAAGACCTAAGGCAAAAGCTCAGTGATCGTCTCAAGGAGTAGTGGAAACTACAAAGACTGAAAGTGATGGGACAGAAGAATTAAGGCAACAGCTCAGTGAACGTCTCAAGAAGTAGTGGAAACTACAAAGACAGAAAGAGTTTGAACAGAAGAACTAAGGCAACAGAACAGTTAATGTCTCAAGGAGTAGTGGAAACTACAAAGACTGAAAGAGATTGGACAGAAGAACTAAGGCAACAGCTCAGTGAACGTCTCAAGGAGTAGTGGAAACTACAAAGACTGAAAGAGAATGGACAGAAGAACAAAGGCAACAGCTTAGTGAACGTCTCGAGGAATAGTGGAAACTACAAAGACTAAAAGAAATTGGGAAAAAACTAAGGCAACAGCTCAGTGAATGTCTCAAGGAGTAGTGGAAACTACAAAGACTGAATGAGATTCGATAGAAGAACTAATGCAACAGCTTAGTGAACGTCTCATGGAGTAGCGGACTCTACAAAGACTGAAAGAGATTGGACAGAAAAACAAAGGCAACAGCTCAGTGAACGTCTCAAGAAGTAGTGGAAACTACAAAGACTGAAAGAGATTGGACAGAAGAACTAATGCAACAGCTTAGTGAACGTCTCAAGGAGTAGCGGAAACTACAAAGACTGAAAGAGATTGGACAGAAGAACTAAGGCAACAGCTCAGTGAATATCTCAAGGAGTAGTGGAAACTACAAAGTCTGAAAGAGATTGGACAGAAGAAATAAAGCAACAGCTTAGTGAACGTCTCAAGGAGTAGTGGAAACTACAAAGACTGAAAGAGGTTGGACAGAAGAACTAATGCAACAGCTTAATGAACGGCTCAAGGAGTAGCGGAAACTACAAACACTGAAAGAGACTGGACAGAATAACTAATGCAACATCTCAGTGAACGTCTCAAGGAGTAGTGGAAACTACAAAGGCTGAAAGAGGTTGAACAGAAGAAGTAAGGCAACAGCTCAGTGAAGGTCTCAAGGAGTAGTGGAAACTACAAAGCCTGAAAGAGATTGGACAGAAGAACTAAGGCAATAGCTCAGTAAACGTCTCAAGGAGTAGTGGAAACAACAAAGTCTGAAACAGCGTGGACAGAAGAACTAAGGCCACAGCTTAGTGAACGTCTCAAGGAGAAGTGGAAACTACAAAGTCTGAAAGAGATTGGTCAGAAGAACTAAGGCAACAGCTCAGTGAACGTCTCAAGGAGTAGTGGAATCCACAAAGACTGAAAGACATTGGACAGAAGAACTAAGGCAACAGCTCAGTGAACATCTCAAGGAGTAGTGTAAACTACAAAGGCTGAAAGAGATTGGACAAAAGAACTAAGGCGACAGCTCAGTGAACCTCTCAAGGAGTTGTAAAAACTACAAAGACTGAAAGAGATTGGACAGAAGAACTAAGGCAAGAGCTTAGTGATCGTCTCAAGGAGTAGTGGAAACTACAAAGACTGTCGGAGATTGAACAGAAGAACTAAGGTAACAGCTCAGTGAACGTCTCAAGGAGTATTGGAAAATACAATGTCTGAAACAGCTTGGACAGAAGAACTAAGGCAACAGTTCAGTGAACGCCTCAACGAGTAGTGGAAACTACAAAGACTGAAAGAGGTGGACAGATGAACTAAGGCAACAGATCAGTGTACGTCTAAAGGAGTAGTGGAAACTGCAAAGACTGAAAGGGATTGGACAGAAGAACTAAGGCAACAGCTCAGTGATCGTCTCAAGGAGTAGTGGAAACTACAAAGTCTGAAACAGCTTGGACAGAAGAACTAAGGCAATAGCTCTGTGAACGTCTCAAGGAGTAGTGGAAACTACAAAGACTGAAAGAGGTTGAACAGAAAAGCCAAGGCAACAGCTCAGTGAACGTCTCAAGGAGTAGTGGAAACTACAAAGACTGAAAGAGATTGGACAGAAGAACTAAGGCAACAGCTCAGTGAACGTCTCAAGGAGTAGTGGAAACTACAAAGATTGGAGTGAATAACTAATGCAACTGCTTAGTGAACGTCTCAAAGTGTAGTGGAAACTACAAAGTCTGAAAGAGCTTGGACAGAAGAACTAAGGCAACAGATCAGTGAACTTCTCAAGGAGTAGTGGAAACTACAATGCCTGCAACAGCTTGGACAGAAGAACAAAGGCAACAGGTAAGTGAACGTCTCAAGGAGTAGTGGAAACTACAAAGTCTGAAAGAGATTGGACAGAAGAACTAAGGCAACAGCTCAGTGAAAGTCTCAAGGAGTAGTGGAAACTACAAAGACTGAAAGAGATCGGACAAAAGAACTAAGGCCCTAGCTCAGTGAACGTCTCAAGGAGTAGTGGAAACTACAAAGTCTGAAACAGCTTGGACAGAAGAACTAAGGCAACAGCTCAGTGAACGTCTCAAGGAGTAGTGGAAACTACAAAGTCTGAAAGAGATTGTACAGAAGAACTAAGGCAACAGCTCAGTGAACGTCTCAAGGAGTAGTGGAATCTACAAAGACAGAAAGAGATTGGACAGAAGAACTAAGGCAACAGCTCAGTGAACGTCTCAAGGAGTAGTGTAAACTACAAAGACTGAAAGTGATTGGAGAGAAGAACTAAGGCAACAGCTTATTGAACGTCTCAAGGAGTAGTGGAAACTACAAAGACTGAAAGAGATTGGACAGAAGAACTAATGCAAAAGCTTAGTGAACGTCTCAAGGAATAGTGGAAACTACAAAGTCTGAAACAGCTTGGACAGAAGAATTAAGGCAACAGCTCAGTGAACGTCTCAAGGAGTAGTGGAAACTAAAAAATTTGAAACAGCTTGGACAGAAGAACTAGGCAACTGCTCAGTGAACGTCTCAAGGAGTAGTGGAAACTACAAAGGCTGAAAGAGATTGGACAGAAGAACTAAGGCAACAGCTCAGTGATCGTCTCAAGGAGTAGTGGAAACTACAAAGACAGAAAGAGATTGGACAGAAGAACTAAGGCAACAGCTCAGTGAACGTCTCAAGGAATAGTGGAAACTACAAAGACTGAAAGAGATTGGACAGAAGAACTAAGGCAACAGAACAGTGAACGACTTAAGGACTAGTGGAAACTACAAAGGCTGAAAGAGATTGTACAGAAGAACTAAGGCAACAGCTCCGTGAACGTCTCAAGGAGTATTGGAAACTACAAAGACTGAAAGAGCTTGGACAGCAGAACTAGGGCAACAGCTTAGTGAACGTCTCAAGGAATAGTGGAAACTACAAAGACTGAGAGAGTTTGGACAGAAGAACTAAGGCAACAGCTCAGTGAACGTCTCAAGCCGTAGTGAAAACTACAAAGACTGAAAGAGATTGGACAGAAGAACTAAGGCAACAGCTTATTGAACGTCTCAAGGAATAGTGGAAACTACAAAGACTGAAAGTGATTGGACAGAAGAACTAAGGCAACAGAACAGTGAACGACTTAAGGACTAGTGGAAACTACAAAGGCTGAAAGAGATTGGACAGAAGAACTAAGGCAACAACTCATTGAACGTCTCAAGGAGTAGTGGAAACTACAAAGACTGAAAGAGCTTGGACAGAAGAACTAGGGCAGCAGCTTAGTGAACGTCTCAAGGAATAGTGGAAACTACAAAGACTGAAAGAGTTTGGACAGAAGAACTAAGGCAACAGCTCAGTGAACGTCTCAAGCCGTAGTGGAAACTACAAAGGCAGAAAGAGATTGGACAGAAGAACTAAGGCAACAGCTCAGTGAACGTCTCTAAGAGTAGTGAAAACTACAAAGACTGAAAGAGATTGAACAGAAGAACTAAGGCAACAGCTCAGAGAACGTCTCAAGGAGTAGTGGAAACTACAAAGACTGAAAGAGATTGGACAGACGAACTATGGCAACAGCTCAGTGAAAGTCTCAAGGAGTAGTGGAAACTACAAAGTCTGAAACAGCTTGGACAGAAGAACTGAGGCAACAGCTCAGTGAACGTCTCAAGGAGTAGTGGAAACTACAAAGACTGAAAGAGATCGGACAAAAGAACTAAGGCCCTAGCTCAGTGAACGTCTCAAGGAGTAGTGGAAACTACAAAGTCTGAAAGAGCTTGGACAGAAGAACTAAGGCAACAGCTCAGTGAACGTCTCAAGGAGTAGTGGAAACTACAAAGTCTGAAACAGCTTGGACAGAAGAACTAAGGCAACAGCTCAGTGAACGTCTCAAGGAGTAGTGGAAACTACAAAGTCTGAAAGAGATTAGACAGAAGAACTAAGGCAACAGCTTAGTGAACGTCTCAAGGAGAAGTGGAAACTACAAAGACTGAAAGAGATCGGACAAAAGAACTAAGGCCCTAGCTCAGTGAACGTCTCAAGGAGTAGTGGAATCTACAAAGTCTGAACGAGATTGGACAGAAGAACTAACGCAACAGCTCAGTGAACGTCTCAAGGAGTAGTGGAAACTACAAAGACTGAAAGAGATCGGACAAATGAACTAAGGCCCTAGCTCAGTGAACGACTCAAGGAGTAGTGGAAACTACAAAGTCTGAAACAGCTTGGAGAGATGAACTAAGGCAACAGCTCAGTGAACGTCTCAAGGAGTAGTGGAAACTACAAAGTCTGAAAGAGATTGGACAGAAGAACTAAGGCAACAGCTAAGTGAACGTCTCAAGGAGTAGTGGAAACAACAAAGGCTGAAAGAGATTGGACACAACAACTAAGGCAACAGCTCAGTGATCGTCTCAAGGAGTAGTGCAAACTACAAAGACTGAAAGAGATTGGACAGAAGAACTACGGCAAGAGCTTAGTGATCGTCTCAAGGAGTAGTGGAAACTACAAAGACTGTCGGAGATTGAACAGAAGAACTAAGGCAACAGCTCAGTGAACGTCTCAAGGAGTTGTGGAAACTACAAAGACTGAAAGAGATGGACGGATGAACTAATGCAACAGCTTAGTGAACGTCTCAAGGAGTGGTGGAAACTACAAAGTCTGAAACAGCTTGGACAGAAGAAATAAGGCAACAGCTCAGTGAAAGTCTCAAGGAGTAGTGGAAACTACAAAGGCTGAAAGAGATTGAACAGAAGAACTAAGGCAACAGCTCAGTGAAGTTCTCAAGGAGTAGTGGAAACTACAAAGACTGAAATAGATTGGACTGATGAACTAATGCAACAGCTTAGTGAACGTCTCAAGGATTGGTGGAAACTACAAAGTCTGAAACAGCTTGGACAGAAGAAATAAGGCAACAGCTCAGTGAAAGTCTCAAGGAGTAGTGGAAACTACAAAGGCTGAAAGAGATTGAACAGGAGAACTAAGGCAACAGCTCAGTGAAGTTCTCAAGGAGTAGTGGAAACTACAAAGACTGAAAGAGATTAGACAGAAGAACTAAGGCAACAGCTCAGTGAACGTCTCAAGGTGTAGTGGAAACTACAAAGTCTGAAAGAGATTGGACAGAAGAACTAAGGCAACAGCTCAGTGAACGTCTCAAGGAGTAGTGGAAACTACAAAGTCTGAAACAGCTTGGACAGTAGAACTAAGGCAACAGCTCAGTGAACGTCTCAAGGAGTAGTGGAAACTACAAAGACTAAAAAAGAGATTGGACAGAATAACTAAGGCAACAGCGCAGTGAACGTCCCAAGGAGTAGTGGAAACTACAAAGACTGAAAGAGTTTGGACACAAGAACTAAGGCAACAGCTTATTGAACGTCCCAAGGAATAGTGGAAACTACAAAGGCTGAAAGAGATTGGACAGAAGAACTAAGGCAAGAGCTTAGTGATCGTCTCAAGGAGTAGTGGAAACTACAAAGACTGAAAGAGATTGGACTGAAGAACTAATGCAATAGCTTAGTGAACGTTTCAAGGAGTAGTGGAAACTACAAAGACTGAAAGAGATTGGACACCAGAACTAGGCAACAGCTTATTGAACGTCTCAAGGAATAGTGGAAACTACAAAGGCTGAAAGCGATTGGACAGAAGAACTAAGGCAAGAGCTTAGTGATCGTCTCACGGATTAGTGGAAACTACAAAGACTGTCAGAGATTGAACAGAAGAACAAAGGCAACAGCTCATTGAACGTCTCAAAGAGTAGTGGAAACTACAATGACTAAAAGAAATTGAACAGAAGAACTAAGGCAAGAGCTTAGTGATCGTCTCAAGGAGTAGTGGAAACTACAAAGACTGACAGAGATTGAACAGAAGACCAAAGGCAAAAGCTCAGTGTTCGTCTCAAGGAATAGTGGAAACTACAAAGACTGAAAGTGATGGGACAGAAGAATTAAGGCAACAGCTCAGTGAACGTCTCAAGAAGTAGTGGAAACTACAAAGACTGAAAGAGATTGAACAGAAGAACTAAGGCAACAGAACAGTGAATGTCTCAAGGAGTAGTGGAAACTACAAAGACTGAAAGAGATCGGACAAAAGAACTAAGGCCCTAGCTTAGTGAACGTCTCAAGGAGTAGTGGAAACTACAAAGTCTGAAACAGCTTGGACAGAAGAACTAAGGCAACAGCTCAGTGAATGTCTCAAGGAGTAGTGGAAACTACAAAGTCTGAAAGAGATTGGACAGAAGAACTAAGGCAACAGCTCAGTGAACGTCTCAAGGAGTAGTGGAAACAACAATGGCTGAAAGAGGTTGGACACAAGAACTAAGGCAACAGCTCAGAGATCGTCTCAAGGAGTAGTGGAAACTAAAAAAACTGAAAGAGATTGGACAGAAGAACTACGGCAAGAGCTTAGTGATCTTCTCAAGGAGTAGTGGAAACTACAAAGACTATCGGAGATTGAACAGAAGAACTAAGGCAACAGCTCAGTGAACGTCTCAAGGAGTAGTGGAAATTACAAAGACTGAAAGAGATGGACAGATGAACTAAGGCAACAGCACAGTGAACGTCTCAAGGAGTAGTGAAAATTACAAAGACTGAAAGAGATTGGACTGATGAACTAATGCAACAGCTTAGTGAACGTCTCAAGGAGTGGTGGAAACTACAAAGTCTGAAACAGCTCGGACAGAAGAAATAAGGCAACAGCTCAGTGAAAATCTCAAGGAGTAGTGGAAACTACAAAGGCTGAAAGAGATTGAACAGAAGAACTAAGGCAACAGCTCAGTGAAGTTCTCAAGGAGTAGTGGAAACTACAAAGACTGAAAGAGATTGGACAGAAGAACTAAGGCAACAGCTCAGTGAACGTCTCAAGGAGTAGTGGAAACTACAAAGTCTGAAAGAGATTGGACAGAAGAACTAAGGCAACAGCTCAGTGAACGTCTCAAGGAGTAGTGGAAACTACAAAGTCTGAAACAGCTTGGACAGTAGATCTAAGGCAACAGCTCAGTGAACGTCTCAAAGAGTAGTGGAAACTACAAAGTCTGAAAGAGATTGGACAGAAGAACTAAGGCAACAGCTCAGTGAACGTCTCAAGGAGTAGTGGAAACTACAAAGACTAAAAAAGAGATTGGACAGAATAACTAAGGCAACAGCGCAGTGAACGTCCCAAGGAGTAGTGGAAACTACAAAGACTGAAAGAGATTGGACACAAGAACTAAGGCAACAGATTATTGAACGTCTCAAGGAATAGTGGAAACTAAAAAGGCTGAAAGAGATTGGACAGAAGAACTAAGGCAAGAGCTTAGTGATCGTCTCAAGGAGTAGTGGAAACTACAAAGACTGTCGGAGATTGAACAGAAGAACTAAGGCAACAGTTCAGTGAACGTCGCAAAGAGTAGTGGAAACTACAATGACTAAAAGATTTTGGACAGAAGAACTAAGGCAAAAGCTTAGTGATCGTCTCAAGGAGTAGTGGAAACTACAAAGACTGAAAGAGATTGAACAGAAGACCTAAGGCAAAAGCTAAGTGATCGTCTCAAGGAGTAGTGGAAACTACAAAGACTGAAAGTGATGGGACAGAAGAATTAAGGCAACAGCTCAGTGAACGTCTCAAGAAGTAGTGGAAACTACAAAGACTGAAAGAGGTTGAACACAAGAACTAAGGCAACAGAACAGTGAATGTCTCAAGGAGTAGTGGAAACTACAAAGACTGAAAGAGATTGGACAGAAGAACTAAGGCAACAACTCAGTGAACGTCTCAAGGAGTAGTGGAAACTACAAAGACTGAAAGAGAATGGACAGAAGAACTAAGGCAACAGCTTAGTGAACGACTCAAGGAATAGTGGAAACTACAAAGACTAAAAGAAATTGGGAAAAAAACTAAGGCAACAGCTCAGTGAATGTCTCAAGGAGTAGTGGAAACTACAAAGACTGAATGAGATTGGATAGAAGAACTAATGCAACAGCTTAGTGAACGTCTCAAGGAGTAGCGGAAACTACAAAGACTGAAAGAGATTGGACACAAAAACAAAGGCAACAGCTCAGTGAACGTCTCAAGAAGTAGTGGAAACTACAAAAACTGAATGAGATTGGATAGAAGAAAAATTGCAACAGCTTAGTGAACGACTCAAGGTGTAGCGGAAACTACAAAGACTGAAAGAGATTGGACAGAAGAACTAAGGCAACAGCTCAGTGAATATCTCAAGGAGTAGTGGAAATTACAAAGTCTGAAAGAGATTGGACAGAAGAAATAAAGCAACAGCTTAGTGAACGTCTCAAGGAGTAGTGGAAACTACAAAGACTGAAAGAGGTTGGACAGGAGAACTAATGCAACAGCTTAATGAACGGCACATGGAGTAGCGGAAACTACAAACACTAAAAGAGGCTGGACAGAATAACTAATGCAACATCTCAGTGAACTTCTCAAGGAGTAGTGGAAACTACAAAGGCTGAAAGAGATTGAACAGAAGAACTAAGGCAAAAGCTCAGTGAAGGTCTCAAGGAGTAGTGGAAACTACAAAATTTGAAACAGTTTGGACAGAAGAACTAGGCAACAGCTCAGCGATTGTCTCAAGGAGTAGTGGAAACTACAAAGGCTGAAAAAGATTGGACAGAAGAACTAAGGCAACAGCTCAGTGATCGTATCAAGGAGTAGTGGAAACTAAAAAGACAGACAGAGATTGTACAGAAGAACTAAGGCAACAGCTCAGTGAACGTCTCAAGGAATAGTGGAAACTACAAAGACTGAAAGAGATTAGACAGAAGAACTAAGGCAACAGAACAGTGAACGACTTAACGACTAGTGGAAACTACAAAGGCTGAAAGTGATTGGACAGAAGAACTAAGGCAACAGCTCCGTGAACGTCTCAAGGAGTATTGGAAACTACAAAGACTGAAAGAGCTTGGACAGAAGAACTAGGGCAACAGCTTAGTGAACGTCTCAAGGAATAGTGGAAACTACGAAGACTGAAAGAGTTTGGACAGAAGAACTAAGGCAACAGCTCGGTGAACGTCTCAAGCCGTAGTGGAAACTACAAAGACTGAAAGAGTTTGGACAGAAGAACTAAGGCAACAGCTTATTGAACGTCTCAAGGAGTAGTGGAAACTACAAAGACTGAAAGAGTTTGGACTGATGAACTAATGCAATAGCTTAGTGAACGTCTCAAGGAGTAGTGGAAACTACAAAGACTGAAAGAGATTGGACACCAGAACTAGGCAACAGCTTATTGAACGTCTCAAGGAATAGTGGAAACTACAAAGGCTGAAAGCGATTGGACAGAAGAACTAAGGCATGAGCTTAGTGATCGTCTCACGGATTAGTGGAAACTACAAAGACTGTCAGAGATTGAACAGAAGAACAAAGGCAACAGCTCATTGAACGTTTCAAAGAGTAGTGGAAACTACAATGACTAAAAGAGATTGGACAGAAGAACTAAGGCAAGAGCTTAGTGATCGTCTCAAGGAGTAGTGGAAACTACAAAGACTGAAAGAGATTGAACAGAAGACCTAAGGCAAAAGCTCAGTGTTCGTCTCAAGGAATAGTGGAAACTACAAAGACTGAAAGTGATGGGACAGAAGAATTAAGGCAACAGCTCAGTGAACGTCTCAAGAAGTAGTGGAAAACTACAAAGACTGAAAGATATTGAACAGAAGAACTTAGGCAACAGAACAGTGAATGTCTCAAGGAGTAGTGGAAACTACAAAGACTGAAAGAGATTGGACAGAAGAACTGAGGCAACAGCTCAGTGAACGTCTCAAGGAGTAGTGGAAACTACAAAGACTGAAAGAGAATGGACAGAAGAACTAAGGCAACAGCTCAGTGAACGTCTCAAGGAGTAGTGGAAACTACAAAGACTGAAAGAGATTGGACAGAATAACTAAGGCAACAGCGCAGTGAACGTCCCAAGGAGTAGTGGAAACTACAAAGACTGAAAGAGATTGGACACAAGAACTAAGGCAACAGCTTATTGAACGTCTCAAGGAATAGTGGAAACTACAAAGGCTGAAAGAGTTTGGACAGAAGAACTAAGGCAAGAGCTTAGTGTTCGTCTCACGGAGTAGTGGAAACTACAAAGACTGTCGGAGATTGAACAGAAGAACAAAGGCAACAGCTCAGTGAACGTCTCAAAGAGTAGTGGAAACTACAATGACTAAAAGAGATTGGACAGAAGAACTAAGGCAAGAGCTTAGTGATCGTCTCAAGGAGTAGGGGAAACTACAAAGACTGAAAGAGATTGAACAGAAGACCTAAGGCAAAAGCTCAGTGATCGTCTCAAGGAGTAGTGGAAACTACAAAGACTGAAAGTGATGGGACAGAAGAATTAAGGCAACAGCTCAGTGAACGTCTCAAGAAGTAGTGGAAACTACAAAGACAGAAAGAGTTTGAACAGAAGAACTATGGCAACAGAACAGTGAATGTCTCAAGGAGTAGTGGAAACTACAAAGACTGAAAGAGATTGGACAGAAGAACTAAGGCAACAGCTCAGTGAACGTCTCAAGGAGTAGTGGAAACTACAAAGTCTGAAAGAGAATGGACAGAAGAACAAAGGCAACAGCTTAGTGAACGTCTCGAGGAATAGTGGAAACTACAAAGACTAAAAGAAATTGGGAAAAAACTAAGGCAACAGCTCAGTGAATGTCTCAAGGAGTAGTGGAAACTACAAAGACTGAATGAGATTGGATAGAAGAACTAATGCAACAGCTTAGTGAACGTCTCATGGAGTAGCGGACTCTACAAAGACTGAAAGAGATTGGACAGAAAAACAAAGGCAACAGCTCAGTGAACGACTCAAGAAGTAGTGGAAACTACAAAGACTGAAAGAGATCGGACAGAAGAACTAATGCAACAGCTTAGTGAACGTCTCAAGGAGTAGCGGAATCTACAAAGACTGAAAGAGATTGGACAGAAGAACTAAGGCAACAGCTCAGTGAATATCTCAAGGAGTAGTGGAAACTACAAAGTCTGAAAGAGATTGGACAGAAGAAATAAAGCAACAGCTTAGTGAACGTCTCAAGGAGTAGTGGAAACTACAAAGACTGAAAGAGGTTGGACAGAAGAACTAATGCAACAGCTTAATGAACGGCTCAAGGAGTAGCGGAAACTACAAACACTGAAAGAGACTGGACAGAATAACTAATGCAACATCTCAGTGAACGTCTCAAGGAGTAGTGGAAACTACAAAGGCTGAAAGAGGTTGAACAGAAGAAGTAAGGCAACAGCTCAGTGAAGGTCTCAAGGAGTAGTGGAAACTACAAAGACTGAAAGAGATTGGACAGAAGAACTAAGGCAATAGCTCAGTAAACGTCTCAAGGAGTAGTGGAAACAACAAAGTCTGAAACAGCGTGGACAGAAGAACTAAGGCCACAGCTTAGTGAACGTCTCAAGGAGAAGTGAAAACTACAAAGTCTGAAAGAGATTGGTCAGAAGAACTAAGGCAACAGCTCAGTGAACGTCTCAAGGAGTAGTGGAATCCACAAAGACTGAAAGACATTGGACAGAAGAACTAAGGCAACAGCTCAGTGAACATCTCAAGGAGTAGTGTAAACTACAAAGGCTGAAAGAGATTGGACAAAAGAACTAAGGCGACAGCTCAGTGAACCTCTCAAGGAGTAGTGGAAACTACAAAGACTGAAAGAGATTGGACAGAAGAACTAAGGCAAGAGCTTAGTGATCGTCTCAAGGAGTAGTGGAAACTACAAAGACTGTCGGAGATTGAACAGAAGAACTAAGGTAACAGCTCAGTGAACGTCTCAAGGATTATTGGAAAATACAATGTCTGAAACAGCTTGGACAGAAGAACTAAGGCAACAGTTCAGTGAACGCCTCAACGAGTAGTGGAAACTACAAAGACTGAAAGAGGTGGACAGATGAACTAAGGCAACAGATCAGTGTACGTCTAAAGGAGTAGTGGAAACTGCAAAGACTGAAAGGGATTGGACAGAAGAACTAAGGCAACAGCTCAGTGATCGTCTCAAGGAGTAGTGGAAACTACAAAGACTGAAAGAGATTGAACAGAAGACCTAAGGCAAAAGCTCAGTGTTCGTCTCAAGGAATAGTGGAAACTACAAAGACTGAAAGTGATGGGACAGAAGAATTAAGGCAACAGCTCAGTGAACGTCTCAAGAAGTAGTGGAAAACTACAAAGACTGAACGAGATTGAACAGAAGAACTTAGGCAACAGAACAGTGAATGTCTCAAGGAGTAGTGGAAACTACAAAGACTGAAAGAGATTGGACAGAAGAACTGAGGCAACAGCTCAGTGAACGTCTCAAGGAGTAGTGGAAACTACACAGACTGAAAGAGAATGGACAGAAGAACTAAGGCAACAGCTCAGTGAACGTCTCAAGGAGTAGTGGAAACTACAAAGACTGAAAGAGATTGGACAGAATAACTAAGGCAACAGCGCAGTGAACGTCCCAAGGAGTAGTGGAAACTACAAAGACTGAAAGAGATTGGACACAAGAACTAAGGCAACAGCTTATTGAACGTCTCAAGGAATAGTGGAAACTACAAAGGCTGAAAGAGTTTGGACAGAAGAACTAAGGCAAGAGCTTAGTGATCGTCTCACGGAGTAGTGGAAACTACAAAGACTGTCGGAGATTGAACAGAAGAACAAAGGCAACAGCTCAGTGAACATCTCAAAGAGTAGTGGAAACTACAATGACTAAAAGAGATTGGACAGAAGAACTAAGGCAAGAGCTTAGTGATCGTCTCAAGGAGTAGGGGAAACTACAAAGACTGAAAGAGATTGAACAGAAGACCTAAGGCAAAAGCTCAGTGATCGTCTCAAGGAGTAGTGGAAACTACAAAGACTGAAAGTGATGGGACAGAAGAATTAAGGCAACAGCTCAGTGAACGTCTCAAGAAGTAGTGGAAACTACAAAGACAGAAAGAGTTTGAACAGAAGAACTAAGGCAACAGAACAGTTAATGTCTCAAGGAGTAGTGGAAACTACAAAGACTGAAAGAGATTGGACAGAAGAACTAAGGCAACAGCTCAGTGAACGTCTCAAGGAGTAGTGGAAACTACAAAGACTGAAAGAGAATGGACAGAAGAACAAAGGCAACAGCTTAGTGAACGTCTCGAGGAATAGTGGAAACTACAAAGACTAAAAGAAATTGGGAAAAAACTAAGGCAACAGCTCAGTGAATGTCTCAAGGAGTAGTGGAAACTACAAAGACTGAATGAGATTCGATAGAAGAACTAATGCAACAGCTTAGTGAACGTCTCATGGAGTAGCGGACTCTACAAAGACTGAAAGAGATTGGACAGAAAAACAAAGGCAACAGCTCAGTGAACGTCTCAAGAAGTAGTGGAAACTACAAAGACTGAAAGAGATTGGACAGAAGAACTAATGCAACAGCTTAGTGAACGTCTCAAGGAGTAGCGGAAACTACAAAGACTGAAAGAGATTGGACAGAAGAACTAAGGCAACAGCTCAGTGAATATCTCAAGGAGTAGTGGAAACTACAAAGTCTGAAAGAGATTGGACAGAAGAAATAAAGCAACAGCTTAGTGAACGTCTCAAGGAGTAGTGGAAACTACAAAGACTGAAAGAGGTTGGACAGAAGAACTAATGCAACAGCTTAATGAACGGCTCAAGGAGTAGCGGAAACTACAAACACTGAAAGAGACTGGACAGAATAACTAATGCAACATCTCAGTGAACGTCTCAAGGAGTAGTGGAAACTACAAAGGCTGAAAGAGGTTGAACAGAAGAAGTAAGGCAACAGCTCAGTGAAGGTCTCAAGGAGTAGTGGAAACTACAAAGCCTGAAAGAGATTGGACAGAAGAACTAAGGCAATAGCTCAGTAAACGTCTCAAGGAGTAGTGGAAACAACAAAGTCTGAAACAGCGTGGACAGAAGAACTAAGGCCACAGCTTAGTGAACGTCTCAAGGAGAAGTGGAAACTACAAAGTCTGAAAGAGATTGGTCAGAAGAACTAAGGCAACAGCTCAGTGAACGTCTCAAGGAGTAGTGGAATCCACAAAGACTGAAAGACATTGGACAGAAGAACTAAGGCAACAGCTCAGTGAACATCTCAAGGAGTAGTGTAAACTACAAAGGCTGAAAGAGATTGGACAAAAGAACTAAGGCGACAGCTCAGTGAACCTCTCAAGGAGTTGTAAAAACTACAAAGACTGAAAGAGATTGGACAGAAGAACTAAGGCAAGAGCTTAGTGATCGTCTCAAGGAGTAGTGGAAACTACAAAGACTGTCGGAGATTGAACAGAAGAACTAAGGTAACAGCTCAGTGAACGTCTCAAGGAGTATTGGAAAATACAATGTCTGAAACAGCTTGGACAGAAGAACTAAGGCAACAGTTCAGTGAACGCCTCAACGAGTAGTGGAAACTACAAAGACTGAAAGAGGTGGACAGATGAACTAAGGCAACAGATCAGTGTACGTCTAAAGGAGTAGTGGAAACTGCAAAGACTGAAAGGGATTGGACAGAAGAACTAAGGCAACAGCTCAGTGATCGTCTCAAGGAGTAGTGGAAACTACAAAGTCTGAAACAGCTTGGACAGAAGAACTAAGGCAATAGCTCTGTGAACGTCTCAAGGAGTAGTGGAAACTACAAAGACTGAAAGAGGTTGAACAGAAAAGCCAAGGCAACAGCTCAGTGAACGTCTCAAGGAGTAGTGGAAACTACAAAGACTGAAAGAGATTGGACAGAAGAACTAAGGCAACAGCTCAGTGAACGTCTCAAGGAGTAGTGGAAACTACAAAGATTGGAGTGAATAACTAATGCAACTGCTTAGTGAACGTCTCAAAGTGTAGTGGAAACTACAAAGTCTGAAAGAGCTTGGACAGAAGAACTAAGGCAACAGATCAGTGAACTTCTCAAGGAGTAGTGGAAACTACAATGCCTGCAACAGCTTGGACAGAAGAACAAAGGCAACAGGTAAGTGAACGTCTCAAGGAGTAGTGGAAACTACAAAGTCTGAAAGAGATTGGACAGAAGAACTAAGGCAACAGCTCAGTGAAAGTCTCAAGGAGTAGTGGAAACTACAAAGACTGAAAGAGATCGGACAAAAGAACTAAGGCCCTAGCTCAGTGAACGTCTCAAGGAGTAGTGGAAACTACAAAGTCTGAAACAGCTTGGACAGAAGAACTAAGGCAACAGCTCAGTGAACGTCTCAAGGAGTAGTGGAAACTACAAAGTCTGAAAGAGATTGTACAGAAGAACTAAGGCAACAGCTCAGTGAACGTCTCAAGGAGTAGTGGAATCTACAAAGACAGAAAGAGATTGGACAGAAGAACTAAGGCAACAGCTCAGTGAACGTCTCAAGGAGTAGTGTAAACTACAAAGACTGAAAGTGATTGGAGAGAAGAACTAAGGCAACAGCTTATTGAACGTCTCAAGGAGTAGTGGAAACTACAAAGACTGAAAGAGATTGGACAGAAGAACTAATGCAAAAGCTTAGTGAACGTCTCAAGGAATAGTGGAAACTACAAAGTCTGAAACAGCTTGGACAGAAGAATTAAGGCAACAGCTCAGTGAACGTCTCAAGGAGTAGTGGAAACTAAAAAATTTGAAACAGCTTGGACAGAAGAACTAGGCAACTGCTCAGTGAACGTCTCAAGGAGTAGTGGAAACTACAAAGGCTGAAAGAGATTGGACAGAAGAACTAAGGCAACAGCTCAGTGATCGTCTCAAGGAGTAGTGGAAACTACAAAGACAGAAAGAGATTGGACAGAAGAACTAAGGCAACAGCTCAGTGAACGTCTCAAGGAATAGTGGAAACTACAAAGACTGAAAGAGATTGGACAGAAGAACTAAGGCAACAGAACAGTGAACGACTTAAGGACTAGTGGAAACTACAAAGGCTGAAAGAGATTGTACAGAAGAACTAAGGCAACAGCTCCGTGAACGTCTCAAGGAGTATTGGAAACTACAAAGACTGAAAGAGCTTGGACAGCAGAACTAGGGCAACAGCTTAGTGAACGTCTCAAGGAATAGTGGAAACTACAAAGACTGAGAGAGTTTGGACAGAAGAACTAAGGCAACAGCTCAGTGAACGTCTCAAGCCGTAGTGAAAACTACAAAGACTGAAAGAGATTGGACAGAAGAACTAAGGCAACAGCTTATTGAACGTCTCAAGGAATAGTGGAAACTACAAAGACTGAAAGTGATTGGACAGAAGAACTAAGGCAACAGAACAGTGAACGACTTAAGGACTAGTGGAAACTACAAAGGCTGAAAGAGATTGGACAGAAGAACTAAGGCAACAACTCATTGAACGTCTCAAGGAGTAGTGGAAACTACAAAGACTGAAAGAGCTTGGACAGAAGAACTAGGGCAGCAGCTTAGTGAACGTCTCAAGGAATAGTGGAAACTACAAAGACTGAAAGAGTTTGGACAGAAGAACTAAGGCAACAGCTCAGTGAACGTCTCAAGCCGTAGTGGAAACTACAAAGGCAGAAAGAGATTGGACAGAAGAACTAAGGCAACAGCTCAGTGAACGTCTCTAAGAGTAGTGAAAACTACAAAGACTGAAAGAGATTGAACAGAAGAACTAAGGCAACAGCTCAGAGAACGTCTCAAGGAGTAGTGGAAACTACAAAGACTGAAAGAGATTGGACAGACGAACTATGGCAACAGCTCAGTGAAAGTCTCAAGGAGTAGTGGAAACTACAAAGTCTGAAACAGCTTGGACAGAAGAACTGAGGCAACAGCTCAGTGAACGTCTCAAGGAGTAGTGGAAACTACAAAGACTGAAAGAGATCGGACAAAAGAACTAAGGCCCTAGCTCAGTGAACGTCTCAAGGAGTAGTGGAAACTACAAAGTCTGAAAGAGCTTGGACAGAAGAACTAAGGCAACAGCTCAGTGAACGTCTCAAGGAGTAGTGGAAACTACAAAGTCTGAAACAGCTTGGACAGAAGAACTAAGGCAACAGCTCAGTGAACGTCTCAAGGAGTAGTGGAAACTACAAAGTCTGAAAGAGATTAGACAGAAGAACTAAGGCAACAGCTTAGTGAACGTCTCAAGGAGAAGTGGAAACTACAAAGACTGAAAGAGATCGGACAAAAGAACTAAGGCCCTAGCTCAGTGAACGTCTCAAGGAGTAGTGGAATCTACAAAGTCTGAACGAGATTGGACAGAAGAACTAACGCAACAGCTCAGTGAACGTCTCAAGGAGTAGTGGAAACTACAAAGACTGAAAGAGATCGGACAAATGAACTAAGGCCCTAGCTCAGTGAACGACTCAAGGAGTAGTGGAAACTACAAAGTCTGAAACAGCTTGGAGAGATGAACTAAGGCAACAGCTCAGTGAACGTCTCAAGGAGTAGTGGAAACTACAAAGTCTGAAAGAGATTGGACAGAAGAACTAAGGCAACAGCTAAGTGAACGTCTCAAGGAGTAGTGGAAACAACAAAGGCTGAAAGAGATTGGACACAACAACTAAGGCAACAGCTCAGTGATCGTCTCAAGGAGTAGTGCAAACTACAAAGACTGAAAGAGATTGGACAGAAGAACTACGGCAAGAGCTTAGTGATCGTCTCAAGGAGTAGTGGAAACTACAAAGACTGTCGGAGATTGAACAGAAGAACTAAGGCAACAGCTCAGTGAACGTCTCAAGGAGTTGTGGAAACTACAAAGACTGAAAGAGATGGACGGATGAACTAATGCAACAGCTTAGTGAACGTCTCAAGGAGTGGTGGAAACTACAAAGTCTGAAACAGCTTGGACAGAAGAAATAAGGCAACAGCTCAGTGAAAGTCTCAAGGAGTAGTGGAAACTACAAAGGCTGAAAGAGATTGAACAGAAGAACTAAGGCAACAGCTCAGTGAAGTTCTCAAGGAGTAGTGGAAACTACAAAGACTGAAATAGATTGGACTGATGAACTAATGCAACAGCTTAGTGAACGTCTCAAGGATTGGTGGAAACTACAAAGTCTGAAACAGCTTGGACAGAAGAAATAAGGCAACAGCTCAGTGAAAGTCTCAAGGAGTAGTGGAAACTACAAAGGCTGAAAGAGATTGAACAGGAGAACTAAGGCAACAGCTCAGTGAAGTTCTCAAGGAGTAGTGGAAACTACAAAGACTGAAAGAGATTAGACAGAAGAACTAAGGCAACAGCTCAGTGAACGTCTCAAGGTGTAGTGGAAACTACAAAGTCTGAAAGAGATTGGACAGAAGAACTAAGGCAACAGCTCAGTGAACGTCTCAAGGAGTAGTGGAAACTACAAAGTCTGAAACAGCTTGGACAGTAGAACTAAGGCAACAGCTCAGTGAACGTCTCAAGGAGTAGTGGAAACTACAAAGACTAAAAAAGAGATTGGACAGAATAACTAAGGCAACAGCGCAGTGAACGTCCCAAGGAGTAGTGGAAACTACAAAGACTGAAAGAGTTTGGACACAAGAACTAAGGCAACAGCTTATTGAACGTCCCAAGGAATAGTGGAAACTACAAAGGCTGAAAGAGATTGGACAGAAGAACTAAGGCAAGAGCTTAGTGATCGTCTCAAGGAGTAGTGGAAACTACAAAGACTGTCGGAGATTGAACAGAAGAACTAAGGCAACAGCTCAGTGAACGTCGCAAAGAGTAGTGGAAACTACAATGACTAAAAGAGTTTGGACAGAAGAACGAAGGCAAGAGCTTAGTGATTGTCTCAAGGAGTAGTGGAAACTACAAAGACTAGAAGAGATTCAACAGAAGACCTAAGGCAAAAGCTAAGAGATCGTCTCAAGGAGTAATGGAAACTACAAAGACTGAAAGTGATGGGACAGAAGAATTAAGGCAACAGCTCAGTGAACGTCTCAAGAAGTAGTGGAAACTACAAAGACTGAAAGAGGTTGAACAGAAGAACTAAGGCAACAGAACAGTAAATGTCTCAAGGAGTAGTGGAAACTACAAAGACTGAAAGAGATTGGACAGAAAAACTAAGGCAACAGCTCAGTGACCGTCTCAAGGAGTAGTGGAAACTACAAAGTCTGAAAGAGAATGGACAGAAGAACTAAGGCAACAGCTTAGTGAACGTCTCAAGGAATAGTGGAAACTACAAAGACTGAAAGAAATTGGGGAAAAAAACTAAGGCAACAGCTCAGTGAATGTCTCAAGGAGTAGTGGAAACTACAAAGACTGAATGAGATTGGATAGAAGAACTAATGCAACAGCTTAGTGAACGTCTCAAGGAGTAGCGGTAACTACAAAGACTGAAAGAGATTGGACAGGAAAACAAAGGCAACAGCTCAGTGAACGTCTCAAGAAGTAGTGGAAACTACAAAGACTGAAAGAGATTGGATAGAAGAAAAATTGCAACAGCTTAGTGAACGTCTCAAGGAGTGGTGGAAACTACAAAGTCTGAAACAGCTTGGACAGAAGAAATAAGGCAACAGCTCAGTGAAGGTCTCAAGGAGTAGTGGAAACTACAAAGGCTGAAAGAGATTGAACAGAAGAACTAAGGCAACAGCTCAGTGAAGTTCTCAAGGAGTAGTGGAAACTACAAAGACTGAAAGAGATTGGACAGAAGAACTAAGGCAACAGCTCAGTGAACGTCTCAAGGAGTAGTGGAAACTACAAAGACTGAAAGAGATTGGACACAACAACTAAGGCAACAGCTCAGTGATCGTCTCAAGGAGTAGTGGAAACTACAAAGACTGAAAGAGAAGGACAGATGAACTAAGGCAACAACACAGTGAACGTCTCAAGGAGTAGTGGAAACTACAAAGACTGAAAGAGATTGGACTGATGAACTAATGCAACAGCTTAGTGAACGTCTCAAGGAGTGGTGGAAACTACAAAGTCTGAAAGAGCTTGGACAGAAGAAATAAGGCAACAGCTCAGTGAAAGTCTCAAGGAGTAGTGGAAACTACAAGGACTGAAAGAGATTGAACAGAAGACCTTAGGCAAAAGCTAAGGGATCGTCTCAAGGAGTAGTGGAAACTACAAAGACTGTCGGAGATTGAACAGAAGAACTAAGGCAACAGCTCATTGAACGTCTCAAGGAGTAGTGGAAACTACAAAGACTGAAAGAGATGGACAGATGAACTAAGGCAACAGCACAGTGAACGTCTCAAGGAATAGTGGAAACTACAAAGACTGAAAGAGATTGGACTGATGAACTAATGCAACAGCTTAGTGAACGTCTCAAGGAGTGGTGGAAACTACAAAGTCTGAAACAGCTTGGACAGAAGAAATATGGCAACAGCTCAGTGAAAGTCTCAAGGAGTAGTGGAAACTACAAAGGCTGAAAGAGATTGAACAGAAGAACTAAGGCAACAGCTCAGTGAAGTTCTCAAGGAGTAGTGGAAACTACAATGACTGAAAGAGATTGGACGGAAGAACTAAGGCAACAGCTCAGTGAACGTCTCAAGGAGTAGTGGAAACTACAAAGTCTGAAAGAGATTGGACAGAAGAACTAAGGCAACAGCTCAGTGAACGTCTCAAGGAGTAGTGGAAACTACAAAGTCTGAAACAGCTTGGACAGTAGAACTAAGGCAACAGCTCAGTGAACGTCTCAAGGAGTAGTGGAAACTACAAAGTCTGAAAGAGATTGGACAGAAGAACTAAAGCAACAGCTCAGTGAACGTCTCAAGGAGTAGTGGAAACCACAATGACTAAAAGAGTTTGGACAGAAGAACTAAGGCAAGAGCTTAGTGATCGTCTCAAGGAGAAGTGGAAACTACAAAGACTGAAAGAGATTGAACAGAAGACCTAAGGCAAAAGCTAAGTGATCGTCTCAAGGAGTAGTGGAAACTACAAAGACTGAAAGTGATGGGACAGAAGAATTAAGACAACAGCTCAGTGAACGTCTCAAGAAGTAGTGGAAACTACAAAGACTGAAAGAGGTTGAACAGAAGAACTAAGGCAACAGAACAGTGAATATCTCAAGGAGTAGTGGAAACTACAAAGACTGAAAGAGATTGGACAGAAGAACTAAGGCAACACCTCAGTGACCGTCTCAAGGAGTAGTGGAAACTACAAAGACTGAAAGAGAATGGACAGAAGAACTAAGGCAACAGCTTAGTGAACGTCTCAAGGAATAGTGGAAACTACAAAGACTAAAAGAAATTGGGAAAAAAACTAAGGCAACAGCTCAGTGAATGTCTCAGGGAGTAGTGGAAACTACAAAGACTGAATGAGATTGGATAGAAGAACTAATGCAACAGCTTAGTGAACGTCTCAAGGAGTAGCGGAAACTACAAAGACTGAAAGAGATTGGACAGGAAAACAAAGGCAACAGCTCAGTGAACGTCTCAAGAAGTAGTGGAAACTACAAAGACTGAAAGAGATTGGATAGAAGAAAAATTGCAACAGCTTAGTGAACGTCTCAAGGAGTAGCGGAAACTACAAAGACTGAAAGAGATTGGACAGAAGAACTAAGGCAACAGCTCAGTGAATATCTCAAGGAGTAGTGGAAATTACAAAGTCTGAAAGAGATTGGACAGTAGAAATAAAGCAACAGCTTAGTGAACGTCTCAAGGAGTGGTGGAAACTACAAAGTCTGAAACAGTTTGGACAGAAGAAATAAGGCAACAGCTCAGTGAAAGTCTCAAGGAGTAGTGGAAACTACAAAGGCTGAAAGAGATTGAACAGAAGAACTAAGGCAACAGCTCAGTGAAGTTCTCAAGGAGTAGTGGAAACTACAAGGACTGAAAGAGATTGGACAGAAGAACTAAGGCAACAGCTCAGTGAACGTCTCAAGGAGTAGTGGAAACAACAAAGGCTGAAAGAGATTGGACACAACAACTAAGGCAACAGCTCAGTGATCGTCTCAAGGAGTAGTGGAAACTACAAAGACTGAAAGAGATGGACAGATGAACTAAGGCAACAACACAGTGAACGTCTCAAGGAGTAATGGAAACTACAAAGACTGAAAGAGATTGGACAGAAGAACTAAGGCAACAGCTCAGTGAAAGTCTCAAGGAGTAGTGGAAACTACAAAGACTGTCGGAGCTTGAACAGATGAACTAAGGCAACAGCTCAGTGAACGTCTCAAGGAGTAGTGGAAACTACAAAGACTGAAAGAGATGGACAGATGAACTAAGCCAACGGCACAGTGAACGTCTCAAGGAGTAGTGGAAACTACAAAGACTAAAAGAGGTGAACAGATGAACTAAGGCAACAGCACAGTGAACGTCTCAAGGAGTAGTGGAAACTACAAAGACTGTCGGAGGTTGAACAGAAGAACTAAGGCAACAGCTCAGTGAACGTCTCAAGGAGTAGTGGAAACTACAAAGACTGAAAGAGATGGACAGATGAACTAAGGCAACAGCACAGTGAACGTCTCAAGGAGTAGTGGAAACTACAAAGACTGAAAGAGATTGGACTGATGAACTAATGCAACAGCTTAGTGAACGTCTCAAGGAGTGGTGGAAACTACAAAGTCTGAAACAGCTTGGACAGAAGAAATAAGGCAACAGCTCAGTGAAAGTCTCAAGGAGTAGTGGAAACTACAAAGACTGAAAGAGATTGAACAGAAGACCTTAGGCAAAAGCTAAGTGATCGTCTCAAGGAGTAGTGGAAACTACAAAGACTGTCGGAGATTGAACAGAAGAACTAAGGCAACAGCTAATTGAACGTCTCAAGGAGTAGTGGAAACTACAAAGACTGAAAGAGATGGACGGATGAACTAAGGCAACAGCACAGTGAACGTCTCAAGGAATAGTGGAAACTACAAAGACTGAAAGAGATTGGACTGATGAACTAATGCAACAGCTTAGTGAACGTCTCAAGGAGTGGTGGAAACTACAAAGTCTGAAACAGCTTGGACAGAAGAAATATGGCAACAGCTCAGTGAAAGTCTCAAGGAGTAGTGGAAACTACAAAGGCTGAAAGAGATTGAACAGAAGAACTAAGGCAACAGCTCAGTGAAGTTCTCAAGGAGTAGTGGAAACTACAATGACTGAAAGAGATTGGACGGAAGACCTAAGTCAACAGCTCAGTGAACGTCTCAAGGAGTAGTGGAAACTACAAAGTCTGAAAGAGATTGGACAGAAGAACTAAGGCAACAGCTCAGTGAACGTCTCAAGGAGTAGTGGAAACTACAAAGTCTGAAACAGCTTGGACAGTAGAACTAAGGCAACAGCTCAGTGAACGTCTCAAGGAGTAGTGGAAACTACAAAGTCTGAAAGAGATTGGACAGAAGAACTAAGGCAACAGCTCAGTGAACGTCTCAAGGAGTAGTGGAAACTACAATGACTAAAAGAGTTTGCACAGAAGAACTAAGGCAAAAGCTTAGTGATCGTCTCAAGGAGTAGTGGAAACTACAAAGACTGAAAGAGATTGAACAGAAGACCTAAGGCAAAAGCTAAGTGATCGTCTCAAGGAGTAGTGGAAACTACAAAGACTGAAAGTGATGGGACAGAAGAATTAAGGCAACAGCTCAGTGAACGTCTCAAGAAGTAGTGGAAACTACAAAGACTGAAAGAGGTTGAACAGAAGAACTAAGGCAACAGCTTAGTGAACGTCTCAAGGAGTAGTGGAAACTACAAAGACTGAAAGAGATGGACAGATGAACTAAGGCAACAGCTCAGTGAATATCTCAAGGAGTAGTGGAAATTACAAAGTCTGAAAGAGATGGACAGATGAACTAAGGCAACAGCACAGTGAACGTCTCAAGGAGTGGTGGAAACTACAAAGTCTGAAAGAGATGGACAGATGAACTAAGGCAACAGCTCAGTGAACGTCTCAAGGAGTAGTGGAAACAACAAAGGCTGAAAGAGATTGGACACAACAACTAAGGCAACAGCTCAGTGATCGTCTCAAGGAGTAGTGGAAACTACAAAGACTGAAAGAGATGGACAGATGAACTAAGGCAACAACACAGTGAACGTCTCAAGGAGTAATGGAAACTACAAAGACTGAAAGAGATTGGACAGAAGAACTAAGGCAACAGCTCAGTGAAAGTCTCAAGGAGTAGTGGAAACTACAAAGACTGTCGGAGCTTGAACAGATGAACTAAGGCAACAGCTCAGTGAACGTCTCAAGGAGTAGTGGAAACTACAAAGACTGAAAGAGATGGACAGATGAACTAAGCCAACGGCACACTGAACGTCTCAAGGAGTAGTGGAAACTACAAAGACTAAAAGAGGTGAACAGATGAACTAAGGCAACAGCACAGTGAACGTCTCAAGGAGTAGTGGAAACTACAAAGACTGTCGGAGGTTGAACAGAAGAACTAAGGCAACAGCTCAGTGAACGTCTCAAGGAGTAGTGGAAACTACAAAGACTGAAAGAGATGGACAGATGAACTAAGGCAACAGCACAGTGAACGTCTCAAGGAGTAGTGGAAACTACAAAGACTGAAAGAGATAGGGCTGATGAACTAATGAAACAGCTTAGTGAACGTCTCAAGGAGTGGTGGAAACTACAAAGTCTGAAACAGCTTGGACAGAAGAAATAAGGCAACAGCTCAGTGAAAGTCTCAAGGAGTAGTGGAAACTACAAAGACTGAAAGAGATTGAACAGAAGACCTTAGGCAAAAGCTAAGTGATCGTCTCAAGGAGTAGTGGAAACTACAAAGACTGTCGGAGATTGAACAGAAGAACTAAGGCAACAGCTAATTGAACGTCTCAAGGAGTAGTGGAAACTACAAAGACTGAAAGAGATGGACGGATGAACTAAGGCAACAGCACAGTGAACGTCTCAAGGAATAGTGGAAACTACAAAGACTGAAAGAGATTGGACTGATGAACTAATGCAACAGCTTAGTGAACGTCTCAAGGAGTGGTGGAAACTACAAAGTCTGAAACAGCTTGGACAGAAGAAATATGGCAACAGCTCAGTGAAAGTCTCAAGGAGTAGTGGAAACTACAAAGGCTGACAGAGATTGAACAGAAGAACTAAGGCAACAGCTCAGTGAAGTTCTCAAGGAGTAGTGGAAACTACAATGACTGAAAGAGATTGGACGGAAGACCTAAGTCAACAGCTCAGTGAACGTCTCAAGGAGTAGTGGAAACTACAAAGTCTGAAAGAGATTGGACAGAAGAACTAAGGCAACAGCTCAGTGAACGTCTCAAGGAGTAGTGGAAACTACAAAGTCTGAAACAGCTTGGACAGTAGAACTAAGGCAACAGCTCAGTGAACGTCTCAAGGAGTAGTGGAAACTACAAAGTCTGAAAGAGATTGGACAGAAGAACTAAGGCAACAGCTCAGTGAACGTCTCAAGGAGTAGTGGAAACTACAATGACTAAAAGAGTTTGCACAGAAGAACTAAGGCAAGAGCTTAGTGATCGTCTCAAGGAGTAGTGGAAACTACAAAGACTGAAAGAGATTGAACAGAAGACCTAAGGCAAAAGCTAAGTGATCGTCTCAAGGAGTAGTGGAAACTACAAAGACTGAAAGTGATGGGACAGAAGAATTAGGGCAACAGCTCAGTGAACGTCTCAAGAAGTAGTGGAAACTACAAAGACTGAAAGAGGTTGAACAGAAGAACTAAGGCAACAGCTTAGTGAACGTCTCAAGGAGTAGCGGAAACTACAAAGACTGAAAGAGATTGGACAGGAAAACAAAGGCAACAGCTCAGTGAACGTCTCAAGAAGTAGTGGAAACTACAAAGACTGAAAGAGATTGGATAGAAGAAAAATTGCAACAGCTTAGTGAACGTCTCAAGGAGTAGCGGAAACTACAAAGACTGAAAGAGATTGGACAGAAGAACTAAGGCAACAGCTCAGTGAATATCTCAAGGAGTAGTGGAAATTACAAAGTCTGAAAGAGATTGGACAGTAGAAATAAAGCAACAGCTTAGTGAACGTCTCAAGGAGTGGTGGAAACTACAAAGTCTGAAACAGTTTGGACAGAAAAAATAAGGCAACAGCTCAGTGAAAGTCTCAAGGAGTAGTGGAAACTACAAAGGCTGAAAGAGATTGAACAGGAGAACTAAGGCAACAGCTCAGTGAAGTTCTGAAAGAGTAGTGGAAACTACAAGGACTGAAAGAGATTGGACAGAAGAACTAAGGCAACAGCTCAGTGAACGTCTCAAGGAGTAGTGGAAACAACAAAGGCTGAAAGAGATTGGACACAACAACTAAGGCAACAGCTCAGTGATCGTCTCAAGGAGTTGTGGAAACTACAAAGACTGAAAGAGATGGACAGATGAACTAAGGCAACAACACAGTGAACGTCTCAAGGAGTAGTGGAAACTACAAAGACTGAAAGAGATTGGACAGAAGAACTAAGGCAACAGCTCAGTGAAAGTCTCAAGGAGTAGTGGAAACTACAAAGACTGTCGGAGGTTGAACAGAAGAACTAAGGCAACAGCTCAGTGAACGTCTCAAGGAGTAGTGGAAACTACAAAGACTGAAAGAGATGGACAGATGAACTAAGGCAACAGCACAGTGAACGTCTCAAGGAGTAGTGGAAACTACAAAGACTGAAAGAGATGGACCGATGAACTAAGGCAACAGCACAGTGAACGTCTCAAGGAGTAGTGGAAACTACAAAGACTGAAAGAGATCGGACTGATGAACTAAGGCAACAGCACAGTGAACGTCTCAAGGAGTAGTGGAAACTACAAAGACTGAAAGAGATTGGACTGATGAACTAATGCAACAGGTTAGTGAACGTCTCAAGGAGTGGTGGAAACTACAAAGTCTGAAACAGCTTGGACAGAAGAAATAAGGCAACAGCTCAGTGAAAGTCTCAAGGAGTAGTGGAAACTACAAAGACTGAAAGAGATTGAACAGAAGACCTATGGCAAAAGCTAAGTGATCGTCTCAAGGAGTAGTGGAAACTACAAAGACTGTCGGATGTTGAACAGAGGAACTAAGGCAACAGCTCAGTGAACTTCTCAAGGAGTAGTGGAAACTACAAAGACTGAAAGAGATGGACAGATGAACTAAGGCAACAGCACAGTGAACGTCTCAAGGAGTAGTGGAAACTACAAAGACTGAAAGAGATTGGACTGATGAACTAATGCAACAGCTTAGTGAACGTCTCAAGGAGTGGTGGAAACTACAAAGTCTGAAACAGCTTGGACATAAGAAATAAGGCAACAGCTCAGTGAAAGTCTCAAGGAGTAGTGGAAACTACAAAGACTGAAAGAGATTGAACAGAAGACCTATGGCAAAAGCTAATTGATCGTCTCAAGGATTAGTGGAAACTACAAAGACTGTCGGAGGTTGAACAGAAGAACTAAGGCAAGAGCTCAGAGAACGTCTCAAGGAGTAGTGGAAACTACAAAGACTGAAAGAGATGGACAGATGAACTAAGGCAACAGCACAGTGAACGTCTCAAGGAGTAGTGGAAACTACAAAGACTGAAAGAGATTGGACTGATGAACTAATGCAACAGCTTAGTGAACGTCTCAAGGAGTGGTGGAAACTACAAAGTCTGAAACAGCTTGGACAGAAGAAATAAGGCAACAGCTCAGTGAAAGTCTCAAGGAGTAGTGGAAGCTACATAGGCTGAAAGAGATAGAACAGAAGAACTAAGGCAACAGCTCAGTGAATATCTCAAGGAGTAGTGGAAATTACGAAGTCTGAAAGAGATTGGACAGTAGAAATAAAGCAACAGCTTAGTGAACGTCTCAAGGAGTGGTGGAAACTACAAAGTCTGAAACAGTTTGGTCAGAAGAAATAAGGCAACAGCTCAGTGAAAGTCTCAAGGAGGAGTGGAAACTACAAAGGCTGAAAGAGATTGAACAGAAGAACTAAGGCAACAGCTCAGTGAAGTTCTCAAGGAGTAGTGGAAACTACAAGGACTGAAAGAGATTGGACAGAAGAACTAAGGCAACAGCTCAGTGAACGTCTCAAGGAGTAGTGGAAACAACAAAGGCTGAAATAGATTGGACACAACAACTAAGGCAACAGCTCAGTGATCGTCTCAAGGAGTAGTGGAAACTACAAAGACTGAAAGAGATGGACAGATGAACTAAGGCAACAACACAGTGAACGTCTCAAGGAGTAGTGGAAACTACAAAGACTGAAAGAGATTGGACAGAAGAACTAAGGCTACAGCTCAGTGAAAGTCTCAAGGAGTAGTGGAAACTACAAAGACTGTCGGAGCTTGAACAGAAGAACTAAGGCAACAGCTCAGTGAACGTCTCAAGGAGTAGTGGAAACTACAAAGACTGAAAGAGATGGACAGATGAACTAAGGCAACAGCACAGTGAACGTCTCAAGGATTAGTGGAAACTACAAAGACTGAAAGAGATGGACAGATGAACTAAGGCAACAGCACAGTGAACGTCTCAAGGAGTAGTGGAAACTACAAAGACTGAAAGAGATTGGACTGATGAACTAAGGCAACAGCACAATGAACGTCTCAAGGAGTAGTGGAAACTACAAAGACTGAAAGAGATTGGACTGATGAACTAATGCAACAGCTTAGTGAACGTCTCAAGGAGTGGTGGAAACTACAAAGTCTGAAACAGCTTGGACAGAAGAAATAAGGCAACAGCTCAGTGAAAGTCTCAAGGAGTAGTGGAAACTACAAAGACTGAAAGAGATTGAACAGAAGACCTATGGCAAAAGCTAAGTGATCGTCTCAAGGAGTAGTGGAAACTACAAAGACTGTCGGAGGTTGAACAGAAGAACTAAGGCAACAGCTCAGTGAACGTCTCAAGGAGTAGTGGAAACTACAAAGACTGAAAGAGATGGACAGAATAACTAAGGCAACAGCCCAGTGAACGTCTCAAGGAGTAGTGGAAACTACAAAGACTGAAAGAGATTGGACTGATGAACTAATGCAACAGCTTAGTGAACGTCTCAAGGAGTGGTGGAAACTACAAAGTCTGAAACAGCTTGGACAGAAGAAATAAGGCAACAGCTCAGTGAAAATCTCAAGGAGTAGTGGAAACTACAAAGACTGAAAGAGATTGAACAGAAGACCTTAGGCAAAAGCTAAGTGATCGTCTCAAGGAGTAGTGGAAACTACAAAGACTGTCGGAGATTGAACAGAAGAACTAAGGCAACAGCTCATTGAACGTCTCAAGGAGTAGCGGAAACTACAAAGACTGAAAGAGATGGACAGATGAACTAAGGCAACAGCACAGTGAACGTCTCAAGGAATAGTGGAAACTACAAAGACTGAAAGAGATTGGACTGATGAACTAATGCAACAGCTTAGTGAACGTCTCAAGGAGTGGTGGAAACTACAAAGTCTGAAACAGCTTGGACAGAAGAAATATGGCAACAGCTCAGTGAAAGTCTCAAGGAGTAGTGGAAACTACAAAGGCTGAAAGTGATTGAACAGAAGAACTAAGGCAACAGCTCAGGGAAGTTCTCAAGGATTAGTGGAAACTACAATGACTGAAAGAGATTGGACGGAAGAACTAAGTCAACAGCTCAGTGAACGTCTCAAGGAGTAGTGGAAACTACAAAGTCTGAAAGAGATTGGACAGAAGAACTAAGGCAAGAGCTCAGTGAACGTCTCAAGGAGTAGTGGAAACTACAAAGTCTGAAACAGCTTGGACAGTAGGACTAAGGCAACAGCTCAGTGAACGTCTCAAGGAGTAGTGGAAACTACAAAGTCTGAAAGAGATTGGACAGAAGAACTAAGGCAACAGCTCAGTGAACGTCTCAAGGAGTAGTGGAAACTACAATGACTAAAAGAGTTTGGACAGAAGAACTAAGGCAAGAGCTTAGTGATCGTCTCAAGGAGTAGTGGAAACTACAAAGACTGAAAGAGATTGAACAGAAGACCTAAGGCAAAAGCTAAGTGATCGTCTCAAGGAGTAGTGGAAACTACAAAGACTGAAAGTGATGGGACAGAAGAATTAAGGCAACAGCTCAGTGAACGTCTCAAGAAGTAGTGGAAACTACATAGACTGAAAGAGGTTGAACAGAAGAACTAAGGCAACAGAACAGTGAACGTCTCAAGGAGTAGTGGAAATTACAAAGACTGAAAGAGATTGGACTGATGAACTAAAGCAACAGCTTAGTGAACGTCTCAAGGAGTGGTGGAAACTACAAAGTCTGAAAAGCTTGGACAGAAGAAATAAGGCAACAGCTCAGTGAAAGTCTCAAGGAGTAGTGGAAGCTACAAAGGCTGAAAGAGATAGAACAGAAGAACTAAGGCAACAGCTCAGTGAATATCTCAAGGAGTAGTGGAAATTACAAAGTCTGAAAGAGATTGGACAGTAGAAATAAAGCAACAGCTTAGTGAACGTCTCAAGGAGTGGTGGAAACTACAAAGTCTGAAACAGTTTGGACAGAAGAAATAAGGCAACAGCTCAGTGAAAGTCTCAAGGCGGAGTGGAAACTACAAAGGCTGAAAGAGATTGAACAGAAGAACTAAGGCAACAGCTCAGTGAAGTTCTCAAGGAGTAGTGGAAACTACAAGGACTGAAAGAGATTGGACAGAAGAACTAAGGCAACAGCTCAGTGAACGTCTCAAGGAGTAGTGGAAACAACAAAGGCTGATAGAGATTGGACACAACAACTAAGGCAACAGCTCAGTGATCGTCTCAAGGAGTAGTGGAAACTACAAAGACTGAAAGAGATGGACAGATGAACTAAGGCAACAACACAGTGAACGTCTCAAGGAGTAGTGGAAACTACAAAGACTGAAAGAGATTGGACAGAAGAACTAAGGCAACAGCTCAGTGAAAGTCTCAAGGAGTAGTGGAAACTACAAAGACTGTCGGAGCTTGAACAGAAGAACTAAGGCAACAGCTCAGTGAACGTCTCAAGGAGTAGTGGAAACTACAAAGACTGAAAGAGATGGACAGATGAACTAAGGCAACAGCACAGTGAACGTCTCAAGGAGTAGTGGAAACTACAAAGACTGAAAGAGATGGACAGATGAACTAAGGCAACAGCACAGTGAACGTCTCAAGTAGTAGTGGAAACTACAACGACTGAAAGAGATTGGACTGATGAACTAAGGCAACAGCACAATGAACGTCTCAAGGAGTAGTGGAAACTACAAAGACTGAAAGAGATTGGACTGATGAACTAATGCAACAGCTTAGTGAACGTCTCAAGGAGTGGTGGAAACTACAAAGTCTGAAACAGCTTGGACAGAAGAAATAAGGCAACAGCTCAGTGAAAGTCTCAAGGAGTATTGGAAACTACAAAGACTGAAAGAGATTGAACAGAAGACCTATGGCAAAAGCTAAGTGATCGTCTCAAGGAGTAGTGGAAACTACAAAGACTGTCGGAGGTTGAACAGAAGAACTAAGGCAACAGCTCAGTGAACGTCTCAAGGAGTAGTGGAAAATACAAAGACTGAAAGAGATGGACAGATGAACTAAGGCAACAGCACAGTGAACGTCTCAAGGAGTAGTGGAAACTACAAAGACTGAAAGAGATTGGACTGATGAACTAATGCAACAGCTTAGTGAACGTCTCAAGGAGTGGTGGAAACTACAAAGTCTGAAACAGCTTGGACAGAAGAAATAAGGCAACAGCTCAGTGAATATCTCTAGGAGTAGTGGAAATTACAAAGTCTGAAAGAGATTGGACAGTAGAAATAAAGCAACAGCTTAGTGAACGTCTCAAGGAGTGGTGGAAACTACAAAGTCTGAAACAGTTTGGACAGAAGAAATAAGGCAACAGCTCAGTGAAAGTCTCAAGGAGTAGTGGAAACTACAAAGGCTGAAAGAGATTGAACAGAAGAACTAAGGCAACAGCTCAGTGAAGTTCTCAAGGAGTAGTGGAAACTACAAGGACTGAAAGAGATTGGACAGAAGAACTAAGGCAACAGCTCAGTGAACGTCTCAAGGAGTAGTGGAAACAACAAAGGCTGAAAGAGATTGGACACAACAACTAAGGCAACAGCTCAGTGATCGTCTCAAGGAGTAGTGGAAACTACAAAGACTGAAAGAGATGGACAGATGAACTAAGGCAACAACACAGTGAACGTCTCAAGGAGTAATGGAAACTACAAAGACTGAAAGAGATTGGACAGAAGAACTAAGGCAACAGCTCAGTGAAAGTCTCAAGGAGTAGTGGAAACTACAAAGACTGTCGGAGCTTGAACAGATGAACTAAGGCAACAGCTCAGTGAACGTCTCAAGGAGTAGTGGAAACTACAAAGACTGAAAGAGATGGACAGATGAACTAAGCCAACGGCACAGTGAACGTCTCAAGGAGTAGTGGAAACTACAAAGACTAAAAGAGGTGAACAGATGAACTAAGGCAACAGCACAGTGAACGTCTCAAGGAGTAGTGGAAACTACAAAGACTGTCGGAGGTTGAACAGAAGAACTAAGGCAACAGCTTAGTGAACGTCTCAAGGAGTAGTGGAAACTACAAAGACTGAAAGAGATGGACAGATGAACTAAGGCAACAGCACAGTGAACGTCTCAAGGAGTAGTGGAAACTACAAAGACTGAAAGAGATTGGACTGATGAACTAATGCAACAGCTTAGTGAACGTCTCAAGGAGTGGTGGAAACTACAAAGTCTGAAACAGCTTGGACAGAAGAAATAAGGCAACAGCTCAGTGAAAGTCTCAAGGAGTTGTGGAAACTACAAAGACTGAAAGAGATTGAACAGAAGACCTTAGGCAAAAGTTAAGTGATCGTCTCAAGGAGTAGTGGAAACTACAAAGACTGTCGGAGATTGAACAGAAGAACTAAGGCAACAGCTAATTGAACGTCTCAAGGAGTAGTGGAAACTACAAAGACTGAAAGAGATGGACGGATGAACTAAGGCAACAGCACAGTGAACGTCTCAAGGAATAGTGGAAACTACAAAGACTGAAAGAGATTGGACTGATGAACTAATGCAACAGCTTAGTGAACGTCTCAAGGAGTGGTGGAAACTACAAAGTCTGAAACAGCTTGGACAGAAGAAATATGGCAACAGCTCAGTGAAAGTCTCAAGGAGTAGTGGAAACTACAAAGGCTGAAAGAGATTGAACAGAAGAACTAAGGCAACAGCTCAGTGAAGTTCTCAAGGAGTAGTGGAAACTACAATGACTGAAAGAGATTGGACGGAAGAACTAAGTCAACAGCTCAGTGAACGTCTCAAGGAGTAGTGGAAACTACAAAGTCTGAAAGAGATTGGACAGAAGAACTAAGGCAACAGCTCAGTGAACGTCTCAAGGAGTAGTGGAAACTACAAAGTCTGAAACAGCTTGGACAGTAGAACTAAGGCAACAGCTCAGTGAACGTCTCAAGGAGTAGTGGAAACTACAAAGTCTGAAAGAGATTGGACAGAAGAACTAAGGCAACAGCTCAGTGAACGTCTCAAGGAGTAGTGGAAACTACAATGACTAAAAGAGTTTGGACAGAAGAACTAAGGCAACAGCTTAGTGATCGTCTCAAGGAGTAGTGGAAACTACAAAGACTGAAAGAGATTGAACAGAAGACCTAAGGCAAAAGCTAAGTGATCGTCTCAAGGAGTAGTGGAAACTACAAAGACTGAAAGTGATGGGACAGAAGAATTAAGGCAACAGCTCAGTGAACGTCTCAAGAAGTAGTGGAAACTACAAAGACTGAAAGAGGTTGAACAGAAGAACTAAGGCAACAGCTTAGTGAACGTCTCAAGGAGTAGCGGAAACTACAAAGACTGAAAGAGATTGGACAGGAAAACAAAGGCAACAGCTCAGTGAACGTCTCAAGAAGTAGTGGAAACTACAAAGACTGAAAGAGATTGGATAGAAGAAAAATTGCAACAGCTTAGTGAACGTCTCAAGGAGTAGCGGAAACTACAAAGACTGAAAGAGATTGGACAGAAGAACTAAGGCAACAGCTCAGTGAATATCTCAAGGAGTAGTGGAAATTACAAAGTCTGAAAGAGATTGGACAGTAGAAATAAAGCAACAGCTTAGTGAACGTCTCAAGGAGTGGTGGAAACTACAAAGTCTGAAACAGTTTGGACAGAAAAAATAAGGCAACAGCTCAGTGAAAGTCTCAAGGAGTAGTGGAAACTACAAAGGCTGAAAGAGATTGAACAGAAGAACTAAGGCAACAGCTCAGTGAAGTTCTCAAAGAGTAGTGGAAACTACAAGGACTGAAAGAGATTGGACAGAAGAACTAAGGCAACAGCTCAGTGAACGTCTCAAGGAGTAGTGGAAACAACAAAGGCTGAAAGAGATTGGACACAACAACTAAGGCAACAGCTCAGTGATCCTCTCAAGGAGTTGTGGAAACTACAAAGACTGAAAGAGATGGACAGATGAACTAAGGCAACAACACAGTGAACGTCTCAAGGAGTAGTGGAAACTACAAAGACTGAAAGAGATTGGACAGAAGAACTAAGGCAACAGCTCAGTGAAAGTCTCAAGGAGTAGTGGAAACTACAAAGACTGTCGGAGGTTGAACAGAAGAACTAAGGCAACAGCTCAGTGAACGTCTCAAGGAGTAGTGGAAACTACAAAGACTGTCGGAGGTTGAACAGATGAACTAAGGCAACAGCACAGTGAACGTCTCAAGGAGTAGTGGAAACTACAAAGACTGAAAGAGATGGACAGAAGAACTAAGGCAACAGCACAGTGAACGTCTCAAGGAGTAGTGGAAACTACAAAGACTGAAAGAGATCGGACTGATGAACTAAGGCAACAGCACACTGAACGGCTCAAGGAGTAGTGGAAACTACATAGACTGAAAGAGATTGGACTGATGAACTAATGCAACAGCTTAGTGAACGTCTCAAGGAGTGGTGGAAACTACAAAGTCTGAAACAGCTTGGACAGAAGAAATAAGGCAACAGCTCAGTGAAAGTCTCAAGGAGTAGTGGAAACTACAAAGACTGAAAGAGATTGAACAGAAGACCTATGGCAAAAGCTAAGTGATCGTCTCAAGGAGTAGTGGAAACTACAAAGACTGTCGGATGTTGAACAGAGGAACTAAGGCAACAGCTCAGTGAACGTCTCAAGGAGTAGTGGAAACTACAAAGACTGAAAGAGATGGACAGATGAACTAAGGCAACAGCACAGTGAACGTCTCAAGGAGTAGTGGAAACTACAAAGACTGAAAGAGATTGGACTGATGAACTAATGCAACAGCTTAGTGAACGTCTCAAGGAGTGGTGGAAACTACAAAGTCTGAAACAGCTTGGACATAAGAAATAAGGCAACAGCTCAGTGAAAGTCTCAAGGAGTAGTGGAAACTACAAAGACTGAAAGAGATTGAACAGAAGACCTATGGCAAAAGCTAAGTGATCGTCTCAAGGAGTAGTGGAAACTACAAAGACTGTCGGAGGTTGAACAGAAGAACTAAGGCAAGAGCTCAGAGAACGTCTCAAGGAGTAGTGGAAACTACAAAGACTGAAAGAGATGGACAGATGAACTAAGGCAACAGCACAGTGAACGTCTCAAGGAGTAGTGGAAACTACAAAGACTGAAAGAGATTGGACTGATGAACTAATGCAACAGCTTAGTGAACGTCTCAAGGAGTGGTGGAAACTACAAAGTCTGAAACAGCTTGGACAGAAGAAATAAGGCAACAGCTCAGTGAAAGTCTCAAGGAGTAGTGGAAGCTACAAAGGCTGAAAGAGATAGAACAGAAGAACTAAGGCAACAGCTCAGTGAATATCTCAAGGAGTAGTGGAAATTACAAAGTCTGAAAGAGATTGGACAGTAGAAATAAAGCAACAGCTTAGTGAACGTCTCAAGGAGTGGTGGAAACTACAAAGTCTGAAACAGTTTGGTCAGAAGAAATAAGGCAACAGCTCAGTGAAAGTCTCAAGGAGGAGTGGAAACTACAAAGGCTGAAAGAGATTGAACAGAAGAACTAAGGCAACAGCTCAGTGAAGTTCTCAAGGAGTAGTGGAAACTACAAGGACTGAAAGAGATTGGACAGAAGAACTAAGGCAACAGCTCAGTGAACGTCTCAAGGAGTAGTGGAAACAACAAAGGCTGAAAGAGATTGGACACAACAACTAAGGCAACAGCTCAGTGATCGTCTCAAGGAGTAGTGGAAACTACAAAGACTGAAAGAGATGGACAGATGAACTAAGGCAACAACACAGTGAAAGTCTCAAGGAGTAGTGGAAACTACAAAGACTGAAAGAGATTGGACAGAAGAACTAAGGCTACAGCTCAGTGAAAGTCTCAAGGAGTAGTGGAAACTACAAAGACTGTCGGAGCTTGAACAGAAGAACTAAGGCAACAGCTCAGTGAACGTCTCAAGGAGTAGTGGAAACTACAAAGACTGAAAGAGATGGACAGATGAACTAAGGCAACAGCACAGTGAACGTCTCAAGGATTAGTGGAAACTACAAAGACTGAAAGAGATGGACAGATGAACTAAGGCAACAGCACAGTGAACGTCTCAAGGAGTAGTGGAAACTACAAAGACTGAAAGAGATTGGACTGATGAACTAAGGCAACAGCACAATGAACGTCTCAAGGAGTAGTGGAAACTACAAAGACTGAAAGAGATTGGACTGATGAACTAATGCAACAGCTTAGTGAACGTCTCAAGGAGTGGTGGAAACTACAAAGTCTGAAACAGCTTGGACAGAAGAAATAAGGCAACAGCTCAGTGAAAGTCTCAAGGAGTAGTGGAAACTACAAAGACTGAAAGAGATTGAACAGAAGACCTATGGCAAAAGCTAAGTGATCGTCTCAAGGAGTAGTGGAAACTACAAAGACTGTCGGAGGTTGAACAGAAGAACTAAGGCAACAGCTCAGTGAACGTCTCAAGGAGTAGTGGAAACTACAAAGACTGTCGGAGATTGAACAGAAGAACTAAGGCAACAGCTCATTGAACGTCTCAAGGAGTAGCGGAAACTACAAAGACTGAAAGAGATGGACAGATGAACTAAGGCAACAGCACAGTGAACGTCTCAAGGAATAGTGGAAACTACAAAGACTGAAAGAGATTGGACTGATGAACTAATGCAACAGCTTAGTGAACGTCTCAAGGAGTGGTGGAAACTACAAAGTCTGAAACAGCTTGGACAGAAGAAATATGGCAACAGCTCAGTGAAAGTCTCAAGGAGTAGTGGAAACTACAAAGGCTGAAAGAGATTGAACAGAAGAACTAAGGCAACAGCTCAGGGAAGTTCTCAAGGATTAGTGGAAACTACAATGACTGAAAGATATTGGACGGAAGAACTAAGTCAACAGCTCAGTGAACGTCTCAAGGAGTAGTGGAAACTACAATGTCTGAAAGAGATTGGACAGAAGAACTAAGGCAAGAGCTCAGTGAACGTCTCAAGGAGTAGTGGAAACTACAAAGTCTGAAACAGCTTGGACAGTAGAACTAAGGCAACAGCTCAGTGAACGTCTCAAGGAGTAGTGGAAACTACAAAGTCTGAAAGAGATTGGACAGAAGAACTAAGGCAACAGCTCAGTGAACGTCTCAAGGAGTAGTGGAAACTACAATGACTAAAAGAGTTTGGACAGAAGAACTAAGGCAAGAGCTTAGTGATCGTCTCAAGGAGTAGTGGAAACTACAAAGACTGAAAGAGATTGAACAGAAGACCTAAGGCAATAGCTAAGTGATCGTCTCAAGGAGTAGTGGAAACTACAAAGACTGAAAGTGATGGGACAGAAGAATTAAGGCAACAGCTCAGTGAACGTCTCAAGAAGTAGTGGAAACTACATAGACTGAAAGAGGTTGAACAGAAGAACTAAGGCAACAGAACAGTGAACGTCTCAAGGAGTAGTGGAAATTACAAAGACTGAAAGAGATTGGACTGATGAACTAAAGCAACAGCTTAGTGAACGTCTCAAGGAGTGGTGGAAACTACAAAGTCTGAAAAGCTTGGACAGAAGAAATAAGGCAACAGCTCAGTGAAAGTCTCAAGGAGTAGTGGAAGCTACAAAGGCTGAAAGAGATAGAACAGAAGAACTAAGGCAACAGCTCAGTGAATATCTCAAGGAGTAGTGGAAATTACAAAGTCTGAAAGAGATTGGACAGTAGAAATAAAGCAACAGCTTAGTGAACGTCTCAAGGAGTGGTGGAAACTACAAAGTCTGAAACAGTTTGGACAGAAGAAATAAGGCAACAGCTCAGTGAAAGTCTCAAGGAGGAGTGGAAACTACAAAGGCTGAAAGAGATTGAACAGAAGAACTAAGGCAACAGCTCAGTGAAGTTCTCAAGGAGTAGTGGAAACTACAAGGACTGAAAGAGATTGGACAGAAGAACTAAGGCAACAGCTCAGTGAACGTCTCAAGAAGTAGTGGAAACAACAAAGGCTGATAGAGATTGGACACAACAACTAAGGCAACAGCTCAGTGATCGTCTCAAGGAGTAGTGGAAACTACAAAGACTGAAAGAGATGGACAGATGAACTAAGGCAACAACACAGTGAACGTCTCATGGAGTAGTGGAAACTACAAAGACTGAAAGAGATTGGACAGAAGAACTAAGGCAACAGCTCAGTGAAAGTCTCAAGGAGTAGTGGAAACTACAAAGACTGTCGGAGCTTGAACAGAAGAACTAAGGCAACAGCTCAGTGAACGTCTCAAGGAGTAGTGGAAACTACAAAGACTGAAAGAGATGGACAGATGAACTAAGGCAACAGCACAGTGAACGTCTCAAGGAGTAGTGGAAACTACAAAGACTGAAAGAGATGGACAGATGAACTAAGGCAACAGCACAGTGAACGTCTCAAGTAGTAGTGGAAACTACAAAGACTGAAAGAGATTGGACTGATGAACTAAGGCAACAGCACAATGAACGTCTCAAGGAGTAGTGGAAACTACAAAGACTGAAAGAGATTGGACTGATGAACTAATGCAACAGCTTAGTGAACGTCTCAAGGAGTGGTGGAAACTACAAAGTCTGAAACAGCTTGGACAGAAGAAATAAGGCAACAGCTCAGTGAAAGTCTCAAGGAGTAGTGGAAACTACAAAGACTGAAAGAGATTGAACAGAAGACCTATGGCAAAAGCTAAGTGATCGTCTCAAGGAGTAGTGGAAACTACAAAGACTGTCGGAGGTTGAACAGAAGAACTAAGGCAACAGCTCAGTGAACGTCTCAAGGAGTAGTGGAAACTACAAAGACTGAAAGAGATGGACAGATGAACTAAGGCAACAGCACAGTGAACGTCTCAAGGAGTAGTGGAAACTACAAAGACTGAAAGAGATTGGACTGATGAACTAATGCAACAGCTTAGTGAACGTCTCAAGGAGTGGTGGAAACTACAAAGTCTGAAACAGCTTGGACAGAAGAAATAAGGCAACAGCTCAGTGAAAGTCTCAAGGAGTAGTGGAAACTACAAAGACTGAAAGAGATTGAACAGAATACCTTAGGCAAAAGCTAAGTGATCGTCTCAAGGAGTAGTGGAAACTACAAAGACTGTCGGAGATTGAACAGAAGAACTAAGGCAACAGCTCATTGAACGTCTCAAGGAGTAGTGGAAACTACAAAGACTGAAAGAGATGGACAGATGAACTAAGGCAACAGCACAGTGAACGTCTCAAGGAATAGTGGAAACTACAAAGACTGAAAGAGATTGGACTGATGAACTAATGCAACAGCTTAGTGAACGTCTCAAGGAGTGGTGGAAACTACAAAGTCTGAAACAGCTTGGACAGAAGAAATATGGCAACAGCTCAGTGAAAGTCTCAAGGAGTAGTGGAAACTACAAAGGCTGAAAGAGATTGAACAGAAGAACTAAGGCAACAGCTCAGTGAAGTTCTCAAGGATTAGTGGAAACTACAATGACTGAAAGAGATTGGACCGAAGAACTAAGTCAACAGCTCAGTGAACGCCTCAAGGAGTAGTGGAAACTACAAAGTCTGAAAGAGATTGGACAGAAGAACTAAGGCAACAGCTCAGTGAACGTCTCAAGGAGTAGTGGAAACTTTAAAGTCTGAAACAGCTTGGACAGTAGAACTAAGGCAACAGCTCAGTGAAGGTCTCAAGGAGTAGTGGAAACTACAAAGTCTGAAAGAGATTGGACAGAAGAACTAAGGCAACAGCTCAGTGAACGTCTAAAGGAGTAGTGGAAACTACAATGACTAAAAGAGTTTGGACAGAAGAACTAAGGCAAGAGCTTAGTGATCGTCTCAAGGAGTAGTGGAAACTACAAAGACTGAAAGAGATTGAACAGAAGACCTAAGGCAAAAGCTAAGTGATCGTCTCAAGGAGTAGTGGAAACTACAAAGACTGAAAGTGATGGGACAGAAGAATTAAGGCAACAGCTCAGTGAACGTCTCAAGAAGTAGTGGAAACTACAAAGACTGAAAGAGGTTGAACAGAAGAACTAAGGCAACAGAACAGTGAATATCTCAAGGAGTAGTGGAAACTACAAAGACTGAAAGAGATTGGACAGAAGAACTAAGGCAACAGCTCAGTGACCGTCTCAAGGAGTAGCGGAAACTACAAAGACTGAAAGAGATTGGACAGAAGAACTAAGGCAACAGCTCAGTGAATATCTCAAGGAGTAGTGGAAATTACAAAGTCTGAAAGAGATTGGACAGTAGAAATAAAGCAACAGCTTAGTGAACGTCTCAAGGAGTGGTGGAAACTACAAAGTCTGAAACAGTTTGGACAGAAGAAATAAGGCAACAGCTCAGTGAAAGTCTCAAGGAGTAGTGGAAACTACAAAGGCTGAAAGAGATTGAACAGAAGAACTAAGGCAACAGCTCAGTGAAGTTCTCAAGGAGTAGTGGAAACTACAAGGACTGAAAGAGATTGGACAGAAGAACTAAGGCAACAGCTCAGTGAACGTCTCAAGGAGTAGTGGAAACAACAAAGGCTGAAAGAGATTGGACACAACAACTAAGGCAACAGCTCAGTGATCGTCTCAAGGAGTAGTGGAAACTACAAAGACTGAAAGAGATGGACAGATGAACTAAGGCAACAACACAGTGAACGTCTCAAGGAGTAGTGGAAACTACAAAGACTGAAAGAGATTGGACAGAAGAACTAAGGCAACAGCTCAGTGAAAGTCTCAAGGAGTAGTGGAAACTACAAAGACTGTCGGAGGTTGAACAGAAGAACTAAGGCAACAGCTCAGTGAACGTCTCAAAGAGTAGTGGAAACTACAAAGACTGAAAGAGATGGACAGATGAACTAAGGCAACAGCACAGTGAACGTCTCAAGGAGTAGTAGAAACTACAAAGACTGAATGAGATGGACAGATGAACTAAGGCAACAGCACAGTGAACGTCTCAAGGAGTAGTGGAAACTACAAGGACTGAAAGAGATTGGACTGATGAACTAAGGCAACAGCACAGTGAACGTCTCAAGGAGTAGTGGAAACTACAAAGACTGAAAGAGATTGGACTGATGAACTAATGCAACAGCTTAATGAACGTCTCAAGGAGTGGTGGAAACTACAAAGTCTGAAACAGCCTGGACAGAAGAAATAAGGCAACAGCTCAGTGAAAGTCTCAAGGAGTAGTGGAAACTACAAAGACTGAAAGAGATTGAACAGAAGACCTATGGCAAAAGCTAAGTGATCGTCTCAAGGAGTAGTGGAAACTACAAAGACTGTCGGAGGTTGAACAGAAGAACTAAGGCAACAGCTCAGTGAACGTCTCAAGGAGTAGTGGAAACTACAAAGACTGAAAGAGATGGACAGATGAACTAAGGCAACAGCACAGTGAACGTCTCAAGGAGTAGTGGAAACTACAAAGACTGAAAGAGATTGGACTGATGAACTAATGCAACAGCTTAGTGAACGTCTCAAGGAGTGGTGGAAACTACAAAGTCTGAAACAGCTTGGACAGAAGAAATAAGGCAACAACTCAGTGAAAGTCTCAAGGAGTAGTGGAAACTACAAAGACTGAAAGAGATTGAACAGAAGACCTATGGCAAAATCTAAGTGATCGTCTCAAGGAGTAGTGGAAACTACAAAGTCTGTCGGAGGTTGAACAGAAGAACTAAGGCAACAGCTCAGTGAACGTCTCAAGGAATAGTGGAAACTACAAAGACTGAAAGAGATGGACAGATGAACTAAGGCCACAGCACAGTGAACGTCTCAAGGAGTAGAGGAAACTACAAAGACTGAAAGAGATTGGACTGATGAACTAATGCAACAGCTTAGTGAACGTCTCAAGGAGTGGTGGAAACTACAAAGTCTGAAACAGCTTGGACAGAAGAAATAAGGCAACAGCTCAGTGAAAGTCTCAAGGAGTAGTGGAAACTACAAAGGCTGAAAGAGATTGAACAGAAGAACTAAGGCAACAGCTCAGTGAAGTTCTCATGGAGTAGTGGAAACTACAATGACTGAAAGAGATTGGACAGAAGAACTAAGGCAACAGCTCAGTGAACGTCTCAAGGAGTAGTGGAAACTACAAAGTCTGAAAGAGATTGGACAGGAGAACTAAGGCAACAGCTCAGTGAACGTCTCAAGGAGTAGTGGAAACTACAAAGTCTGAAACAGTTTGGACAGTAGAACTAAGGCAACAGCTCAGTGAACGTCTCAAGGAGTAGTGGAAACTACAAAGTCTGAAAGAGATTGGACAGAAGAACTAAGGCAACAGCTCAGTGAACGTCTCAAGGAGTAGTGGAAACTACAAAGACTAAAAGAGAGATTGGACAGAATAACTAAGGCAACAGCGCAGGTAACGTCCCAAGGAGTAGTGGAAACTACAAAGACTGAAAGAGATTGGACACAAGAACTAAGGCAACAGCTTATTGAACGTCCCAAGGAATAGTGGAAACTACAAAGGCTGAAAGAGATTGGACAGAAGGACTAAGGCAAGAGCTTAGTGATCGTCTCAAGGAGTAGTTGAAACTACAAAGACTGTCGGAGATTGAACAGAAGAACTAAGGCAACAGCTCAGTGAACGTCGCAAAGAGTAGTGGAAACTACAATGACTAAAAGAGTTTGGACAGAAGAACTAAGGCAAGAGCTTAGTGATCGTCTCAAGGAGTAGTGGAAACTACAATGACTGAAAGAGATTGAACAGAAGACCTAAGGCAAAAGCAAAGTGATCGTCTCAAGGAGTAGTGGAAACTACAAAGACTGAAAGTGATGGGACAGAAGAATTAAGGCAACAGCTCAGTGAACGTCTCAAGAAGTAGTGGAAACTACAAAGACTGAAAGAGGTTGAACAGAAGAACTAAGGCAACAGAACAGTGAATGTCTCAAGGAGTAGTGGAAACTACAAAGACTGAAAGAGATTGGACAGAAGAACTAAGGCAACAGCTCAGTGAACGTCTCAAGGAGTAGTGGAAACTACAAAGACTGAAAGAGAATGGACAGAAGAACTAAGGCAACAGCTTAGTGAACGTCTCAAGGAATAGTGGAAACTACAAAGTCTAAAAGAAATTGGGAAAAAAAACTAAGGCAACAGCTCAGTGAATGTCTCAGGGAGTAGTGGAAACTACAAAGACTGAATGAGATTGGATAGAAGAACTAATGCAACAGCTTAGTGAACGTCTCAAGGAGTAGCGGAAACTACAAAGACTGAAAGAGATTGTACAGGAAAACAAAGGCAACAGCTCAGTGAACGTCTCAAGAAGTAGTGGAAACTACAAAGACTGAAAGAGATTGGATAGAAGAAAAATTGCAACAGCTTAGTGAACGTCTTAAGGAGTAGCGGAAACTACAAAGACTGAAAGAGATTGGACAGAAGAACTAAGGCAACAGCTCAGTGAATATATGAAGGAGTAGTGTAAATTACAAAGTCTGAAAGAGATTGGACAGTAGAAATAAAGCAACAGCTTAGTGAACGTCTCAAAGAGTAGTGGAAACTACAAAGACTGAAAGAGCTTGGACAGAAGAATTAGGGCAGCAGCTTATTGGACGTCTCAAGGAATAGTGGAAACTACAAAGACTGAAAGAGTTTGGAGAGAAGAACTAAGGCAACAGCTCAGTGAACGTCTCAAGCCATAGTGGAAACTACAAAGACAGAAAGAGATGGGACAGAAGAACTAAGGCAACAGCTCAGTGAACGTCTCAAAGAGTAGTGAAAACTACAAAGACTGAAAGAGATTGAACAGAAGTACTAAGGCAACAGCTCAGTGAACGTCTCAATGAGTAGTGGAAACTACAAAGACTGAAAGAGATTGGACAGACGAACTAAGGCAACAGCTCAGTGAAAGTCTCAAGGAGTAGTGGAAACTACAAAGACTGATAGAGATTGGACTGAAGAACTAATGCAACAGCTTAGTGAACGTCTCAAGGAATAGTGGAAACTACAAAGTCTGAAAGAGCTTGGACAGAAGAACTAAGGCAACAGCTCAGTGAACGTCTCAAGGAGTAGTGGAAACTACAAAGACTGAAAGAGATCGGACAAAAGAACTAAAGCCCTAGCTCAGTGAACGTCTCAAGGAGTAGTGGAAACTACAAAGTCTGAAACAGCTTGGACAGAAGAACTAAGGCAACAGCTCAGTGAACGTCTCAAGGAGTAGTGGAAACTACAAAGTCTGAAAGAGATTGGACAGAAGAACTAAGGCAACAGCTCAGCTAACGTCTGAAGGAGTAGTGGAAACTACAAAGACTGAAAGTGATCGGACAAAAGAACTAAGGCCCTAGTTTAGTGAACGTCTCAAGGAGTAGTGGAAACTACAAAGTCTGAAACAGCTTGGACAGAAGAACTAAGGCAACAGCTCAGTGAACGTCTCAAGGAGTAGTGGAAACTACAAAGTCTGATAGAGATTGGACAGAAGAACTAAGGCAACAGCTCAGTGAATGTCTCAATGAGTAGTGGAAACAACAAAGGCTGAAAGAGATTGGACACAAGAACTAAGGCAACAGCTCAGTGATCGTCTCAAGGAGTAGTGGAAACTACAAAGACTGAAAGAGATTGGACAGAAGAACTACGGCAAGAGCTTAGTGATCGTCTCACGGAGTAGTGGAAACTACAAACACTATCGGAGATTGAACAGAAGAACTAAGGCAACAGCTCAGTGAACGTCTCAAGGAGTAGTGGAAACTACAAAGACTGAAACAGCTCGGACAGAAGAAATAAGGCAACAGCTCAGTGAAAGTCTCAAGGAGTAGTGGAAACTACAAAGGCTGAAAGAGATTGAACAGAAGAACTAAGGCCACAGCTCAGTGAAGTTCTCAAGGAGTAGTGGAAACTACAAAGACTGAAAGAGATTGGACAGAAGAACTAAGGCAACAGCTCAGTGAACGTATCAAGGAGTAGTGGAAACTACAAAGTCTGAAAGAGATTGGAAAGAAGAACTAAGGCAACAGCTCAGTGAACGTCTCAAGGAGTAGTGGAAACTACAAAGTCTGAAACAGCTTGGACAGTAGATCTAAGGCAACAGCTCAGTGAACGTCTCAAGGAGTAGTGGAAACTACAAAGTCTGAAAGAGATTGGACAGAAGAAATAAGGCAACAGCTCAGTGAACGTCTCAAGGAGTAGTGGAAACTACAAAGACTAAAAAAGAGATTGGACAGAATAACTAAGGCAACAGCGCAGTGAACGTCCCAAGGTGTAGTGGAAACTACAAAGACTGAAAGATATTGGACACAAGAACTAAGGCAACAGATTATTGAACGTCTCAAGGAATAGTGGAAACTACAAAGGCTGAAAGAGATTGGACAGAAGAACTAAGGCAAGAGCTTAGTGGTCGTCTCAAGGAGTAGTGGAAACTACAAAGACCGTCGGAGATTGAACAGAAGAACTAAGGCAACAGCTCAGTGAAGTTCTCAAGGAGTAGTGGAAACTACAAAGACTGAAAGAGATTGGACAGAAGAACTAAGGCAACAGCTCAGTGAACGTATCAAGGAGTAGTGGAAACTACAAAGTCTGAAAGAGATTGGACAGAAGAACTAAGGCAACAGCTCAGTGAACGTCTCAAGGAGTAGTGGAAACTACAAAGTCTGAAACAGCTTGGACAGTAGATCTAAGGCAACAGCTCAGTGAACGTCGCAAGGAGTAGTGGAAACTACAAAGTCTGAAAGAGATTGGACAGAAGAACTAAGGCAACAGCTTAGTGAACGTCTCAAGGAGTAGTGGAAACTACAAAGTCTGAAACAGCATGGACAGAAGAACTAAGGCAACAGCTCAGTGAACGTCTCAAGGAGTAGTGGAAACTACAAAGTCTGAAAGAGATTGGACAGAAGAACTAAGGCAACAGCTCAGTGAACGTCTCAATGAGTAGTGGAAACAACAAAGACTGAAAGAGATTGGACAGAAGAACTAGGGCAAGAGCTTAGTGATCGTCTCAAGGAGTAGTGGAAACTACAAAGACTATCGGAGATTGAACAGAAGAACTAAGGCAACAGCTCAGTGAACGTCTCAAGGAGTAGTGGAAACTACAAAGACTGAAACAGCTCGGACAAGAGATATAAGGCAACAGCTCAGTGAAAGTCTCAAGGAGTAGTGGAAACTACAAAGGCTGAAAGAGATTGAACAGAAGAACTAAGGCCACAGCTCAGTGAAGTTCTCAAGGAGTAGTGGAAACTACAAAGACTGAAAGAGATTGGACAGAAGAACTAAGGCAACAGCTCAGTGAACGTATCAAGGAGTAGTGGAAACTACAAAGTCTGAAAGAGATTGGACAGAAGAACTAAGGCAACAGCTCAGTGAACGTCTGAAGGAGTAGTGGAAACTACAAAGTCTGAAACAGCTTGGACAGTAGATCTAAGGCAACAGCTCAGTGAACGTCTCAAGGAGTAGTGGAAACTACAAAGGCTGAAAGAGATTGGACAGAAGAACTAAGGCAACAGCTCAGTGAACGTCTCAAGGAGTAGTGGAAACAACAAAGACTAAAAGAGAGATTGGACAGAATAACTAAGGCAACAGCGCAGTGAACATCCCAAGGAGTAGTGGAAACTACAAAGACTGAAAGATATTGGACACAAGAACTAAGGCAACAGATTATTGAACGTCTCAAGGAATAGTGGAAACTACAAAGGCTGAAAGAGATTGGACAGAAGAACTAAGGCAAGAGCTTAGTGATCGTCTCAAGGAGTAGTGGAAACTACAAAGACTGTCGGAGATTGAACAGAAGAACTAAGGCAACAGCTCAGTGAACGTCGCAAAGAGTAGTGGAAACTACAATGACTAAAAGATTTTGGACAGAAGAACTAAGGCAAAAGCTTAGTGATCGTCTCAAGGAGTAGTGGAAACTACAAAGACTGAAAGAGATTGAACAGGAGACCTAAGGCAAAAGCTAAGTGATCGTCTCAAGGAGTAGTGGAAACTACAAAGACTGAAAGTGATGGGACAGAAGAATTAAGGCAACAGCTCAGTGAACGTCTCAAGAAGTAGTGGAAACTACAAAGACTGAAAGAGGTTGAACACAAGAACTAAGGCAACAGAACAGTGAATGTCTCAAGGAGTAGTGGAAACTACAAAGACTGAAAGAGATTGGACAGAAGAACTAAGGCAACAGCTCAGTGAACGTCTCAAGGAGTAGTGGAAACTACAAAGACTGAAAGAGAATGGACAGAAGAACTAAGGCAACAGCTTAGTGAACGACTCAAGGAATAGTGGAAACTACAAAGACTAAAATAAATTGGGAAAAAAAACTAAGGCAACAGCTCAGTGAACGTCTCAAGAAGTAGTGGAAACTACAAAGACTGAAAGAGATTGGATAGAAGAAAAATTGCAACAGCTTAGTGAACGTCTCAAGGAGTAGTGGAAACTACAAAGACTGAAAGAGATGGACAGATGAACTAAGGCAACAGCACAGTGAACGTCTCAAGGAGTAGTGGAAACTACAAAGACTGAAAGAGATAGGGCTGATGAACTAATGAAACAGCTTAGTGAACGTCTCAAGGAGTGGTGGAAACTACAAAGTCTGAAACAGCTTGGACAGAAGAAATAAGGCAACAGCTCAGTGAAAGTCTCAAGGAGTAGTGGAAACTACAAAGACTGAAAGAGATTGAACAGAAGACCTTAGGCAAAAGCTAAGTGATCGTCTCAAGGAGTAGTGGAAACTACAAAGACTGTCGGAGATTGAACAGAAGAACTAAGGCAACAGCTAATTGAACGTCTCAAGGAGTAGTGGAAACTACAAAGACTGAAAGAGATGGACGGATGAACTAAGGCAACAGCACAGTGAACGTCTCAAGGAATAGTGGAAACTACAAAGACTGAAAGAGATTGGACTGATGAACTAATGCAACAGCTTAGTGAACGTCTCAAGGAGTGGTGGAAACTACAAAGTCTGAAACAGCTTGGACAGAAGAAATATGGCAACAGCTCAGTGAAAGTCTCAAGGAGTAGTGGAAACTACAAAGGCTGACAGAGATTGAACAGAAGAACTAAGGCAACAGCTCAGTGAAGTTCTCAAGGAGTAGTGGAAACTACAATGACTGAAAGAGATTGGACGGAAGACCTAAGTCAACAGCTCAGTGAACGTCTCAAGGAGTAGTGGAAACTACAAAGTCTGAAAGAGATTGGACAGAAGAACTAAGGCAACAGCTCAGTGAACGTCTCAAGGAGTAGTGGAAACTACAAAGTCTGAAACAGCTTGGACAGTAGAACTAAGGCAACAGCTCAGTGAACGTCTCAAGGAGTAGTGGAAACTACAAAGTCTGAAAGAGATTGGACAGAAGAACTAAGGCAACAGCTCAGTGAACGTCTCAAGGAGTAGTGGAAACTACAATGACTAAAAGAGTTTGCACAGAAGAACTAAGGCAAGAGCTTAGTGATCGTCTCAAGGAGTAGTGGAAACTACAAAGACTGAAAGAGATTGAACAGAAGACCTAAGGCAAAAGCTAAGTGATCGTCTCAAGGAGTAGTGGAAACTACAAAGACTGAAAGTGATGGGACAGAAGAATTAGGGCAACAGCTCAGTGAACGTCTCAAGAAGTAGTGGAAACTACAAAGACTGAAAGAGGTTGAACAGAAGAACTAAGGCAACAGCTTAGTGAACGTCTCAAGGAGTAGCGGAAACTACAAAGACTGAAAGAGATTGGACAGGAAAACAAAGGCAACAGCTCAGTGAACGTCTCAAGAAGTAGTGGAAACTACAAAGACTGAAAGAGATTGGATAGAAGAAAAATTGCAACAGCTTAGTGAACGTCTCAAGGAGTAGCGGAAACTACAAAGACTGAAAGAGATTGGACAGAAGAACTAAGGCAACAGCTCAGTGAATATCTCAAGGAGTAGTGGAAATTACAAAGTCTGAAAGAGATTGGACAGTAGAAATAAAGCAACAGCTTAGTGAACGTCTCAAGGAGTGGTGGAAACTACAAAGTCTGAAACAGTTTGGACAGAAAAAATAAGGCAACAGCTCAGTGAAAGTCTCAAGGAGTAGTGGAAACTACAAAGGCTGAAAGAGATTGAACAGGAGAACTAAGGCAACAGCTCAGTGAAGTTCTCAAAGAGTAGTGGAAACTACAAGGACTGAAAGAGATTGGACAGAAGAACTAAGGCAACAGCTCAGTGAACGTCTCAAGGAGTAGTGGAAACAACAAAGGCTGAAAGAGATTGGACACAACAACTAAGGCAACAGCTCAGTGATCGTCTCAAGGAGTTGTGGAAACTACAAAGACTGAAAGAGATGGACAGATGAACTAAGGCAACAACACAGTGAACGTCTCAAGGAGTAGTGGAAACTACAAAGACTGAAAGAGATTGGACAGAAGAACTAAGGCAACAGCTCAGTGAAAGTCTCAAGGAGTAGTGGAAACTACAAAGACTGTCGGAGGTTGAACAGAAGAACTAAGGCAACAGCTCAGTGAACGTCTCAAGGAGTAGTGGAAACTACAAAGACTGAAAGAGATGGACCGATGAACTAAGGCAACAGCACAGTGAACGTCTCAAGGAGTAGTGGAAACTACAAAGACTGAAAGAGATCGGACTGATGAACTAAGGCAACAGCACAGTGAACGTCTCAAGGAGTAGTGGAAACTACAAAGACTGAAAGAGATTGGACTGATGAACTAATGCAACAGGTTAGTGAACGTCTCAAGGAGTGGTGGAAACTACAAAGTCTGAAACAGCTTGGACAGAAGAAATAAGGCAACAGCTCAGTGAAAGTCTCAAGGAGTAGTGGAAACTACAAAGACTGAAAGAGATTGAACAGAAGACCTATGGCAAAAGCTAAGTGATCGTCTCAAGGAGTAGTGGAAACTACAAAGACTGTCGGATGTTGAACAGAGGAACTAAGGCAACAGCTCAGTGAACTTCTCAAGGAGTAGTGGAAACTACAAAGACTGAAAGAGATGGACAGATGAACTAAGGCAACAGCACAGTGAACGTCTCAAGGAGTAGTGGAAACTACAAAGACTGAAAGAGATTGGACTGATGAACTAATGCAACAGCTTAGTGAACGTCTCAAGGAGTGGTGGAAACTACAAAGTCTGAAACAGCTTGGACATAAGAAATAAGGCAACAGCTCAGTGAAAGTCTCAAGGAGTAGTGGAAACTACAAAGACTGAAAGAGATTGAACAGAAGACCTATGGCAAAAGCTAATTGATCGTCTCAAGGATTAGTGGAAACTACAAAGACTGTCGGAGGTTGAACAGAAGAACTAAGGCAAGAGCTCAGAGAACGTCTCAAGGAGTAGTGGAAACTACAAAGACTGAAAGAGATGGACAGATGAACTAAGGCAACAGCACAGTGAACGTCTCAAGGAGTAGTGGAAACTACAAAGACTGAAAGAGATTGGACTGATGAACTAATGCAACAGCTTAGTGAACGTCTCAAGGAGTGGTGGAAACTACAAAGTCTGAAACAGCTTGGACAGAAGAAATAAGGCAACAGCTCAGTGAAAGTCTCAAGGAGTAGTGGAAGCTACAAAGGCTGAAAGAGATAGAACAGAAGAACTAAGGCAACAGCTCAGTGAATATCTCAAGGAGTAGTGGAAATTACGAAGTCTGAAAGAGATTGGACAGTAGAAATAAAGCAACAGCTTAGTGAACGTCTCAAGGAGTGGTGGAAACTACAAAGTCTGAAACAGTTTGGTCAGAAGAAATAAGGCAACAGCTCAGTGAAAGTCTCAAGGAGGAGTGGAAACTACAAAGGCTGAAAGAGATTGAACAGAAGAACTAAGGCAACAGCTCAGTGAAGTTCTCAAGGAGTAGTGGAAACTACAAGGACTGAAAGAGATTGGACAGAAGAACTAAGGCAACAGCTCAGTGAACGTCTCAAGGAGTAGTGGAAACAACAAAGGCTGAAATAGATTGGACACAACAACTAAGGCAACAGCTCAGTGATCGTCTCAAGGAGTAGTGGAAACTACAAAGACTGAAAGAGATGGACAGATGAACTAAGGCAACAACACAGTGAACGTCTCAAGGAGTAGTGGAAACTACAAAGACTGAAAGAGATTGGACAGAAGAACTAAGGCTACAGCTCAGTGAAAGTCTCAAGGAGTAGTGGAAACTACAAAGACTGTCGGAGCTTGAACAGAAGAACTAAGGCAACAGCTCAGTGAACGTCTCAAGGAGTAGTGGAAACTACAAAGACTGAAAGAGATGGACAGATGAACTAAGGCAACAGCACAGTGAACGTCTCAAGGATTAGTGGAAACTACAAAGACTGAAAGAGATGGACAGATGAACTAAGGCAACAGCACAGTGAACGTCTCAAGGAGTAGTGGAAACTACAAAGACTGAAAGAGATTGGACTGATGAACTAAGGCAACAGCACAATGAACGTCTCAAGGAGTAGTGGAAACTACAAAGACTGAAAGAGATTGGACTGATGAACTAATGCAACAGCTTAGTGAACGTCTCAAGGAGTGGTGGAAACTACAAAGTCTGAAACAGCTTGGACAGAAGAAATAAGGCAACAGCTCAGTGAAAGTCTCAAGGAGTAGTGGAAACTACAAAGACTGAAAGAGATTGAACAGAAGACCTATGGCAAAAGCTAAGTGATCGTCTCAAGGAGTAGTGGAAACTACAAAGACTGTCGGAGGTTGAACAGAAGAACTAAGGCAACAGCTCAGTGAACGTCTCAAGGAGTAGTGGAAACTACAAAGACTGAAAGAGATGGACAGAATAACTAAGGCAACAGCCCAGTGAACGTCTCAAGGAGTAGTGGAAACTACAAAGACTGAAAGAGATTGGACTGATGAACTAATGCAACAGCTTAGTGAACGTCTCAAGGAGTGGTGGAAACTACAAAGTCTGAAACAGCTTGGACAGAAGAAATAAGGCAACAGCTCAGTGAAAATCTCAAGGAGTAGTGGAAACTACAAAGACTGAAAGAGATTGAACAGAAGACCTTAGGCAAAAGCTAAGTGATCGTCTCAAGGAGTAGTGGAAACTACAAAGACTGTCGGAGATTGAACAGAAGAACTAAGGCAACAGCTCATTGAACGTCTCAAGGAGTAGCGGAAACTACAAAGACTGAAAGAGATGGACAGATGAACTAAGGCAACAGCACAGTGAACGTCTCAAGGAATAGTGGAAACTACAAAGACTGAAAGAGATTGGACTGATGAACTAATGCAACAGCTTAGTGAACGTCTCAAGGAGTGGTGGAAACTACAAAGTCTGAAACAGCTTGGACAGAAGAAATATGGCAACAGCTCAGTGAAAGTCTCAAGGAGTAGTGGAAACTACAAAGGCTGAAAGTGATTGAACAGAAGAACTAAGGCAACAGCTCAGGGAAGTTCTCAAGGATTAGTGGAAACTACAATGACTGAAAGAGATTGGACGGAAGAACTAAGTCAACAGCTCAGTGAACGTCTCAAGGAGTAGTGGAAACTACAAAGTCTGAAAGAGATTGGACAGAAGAACTAAGGCAAGAGCTCAGTGAACGTCTCAAGGAGTAGTGGAAACTACAAAGTCTGAAACAGCTTGGACAGTAGGACTAAGGCAACAGCTCAGTGAACGTCTCAAGGAGTAGTGGAAACTACAAAGTCTGAAAGAGATTGGACAGAAGAACTAAGGCAACAGCTCAGTGAACGTCTCAAGGAGTAGTGGAAACTACAATGACTAAAAGAGTTTGGACAGAAGAACTAAGGCAAGAGCTTAGTGATCGTCTCAAGGAGTAGTGGAAACTACAAAGACTGAAAGAGATTGAACAGAAGACCTAAGGCAAAAGCTAAGTGATCGTCTCAAGGAGTAGTGGAAACTACAAAGACTGAAAGTGATGGGACAGAAGAATTAAGGCAACAGCTCAGTGAACGTCTCAAGAAGTAGTGGAAACTACATAGACTGAAAGAGGTTGAACAGAAGAACTAAGGCAACAGAACAGTGAACGTCTCAAGGAGTAGTGGAAATTACAAAGACTGAAAGAGATTGGACTGATGAACTAAAGCAACAGCTTAGTGAACGTCTCAAGGAGTGGTGGAAACTACAAAGTCTGAAAAGCTTGGACAGAAGAAATAAGGCAACAGCTCAGTGAAAGTCTCAAGGAGTAGTGGAAGCTACAAAGGCTGAAAGAGATAGAACAGAAGAACTAAGGCAACAGCTCAGTGAATATCTCAAGGAGTAGTGGAAATTACAAAGTCTGAAAGAGATTGGACAGTAGAAATAAAGCAACAGCTTAGTGAACGTCTCAAGGAGTGGTGGAAACTACAAAGTCTGAAACAGTTTGGACAGAAGAAATAAGGCAACAGCTCAGTGAAAGTCTCAAGGCGGAGTGGAAACTACAAAGGCTGAAAGAGATTGAACAGAAGAACTAAGGCAACAGCTCAGTGAAGTTCTCAAGGAGTAGTGGAAACTACAAGGACTGAAAGAGATTGGACAGAAGAACTAAGGCAACAGCTCAGTGAACGTCTCAAGGAGTAGTGGAAACAACAAAGGCTGATAGAGATTGGACACAACAACTAAGGCAACAGCTCAGTGATCGTCTCAAGGAGTAGTGGAAACTACAAAGACTGAAAGAGATGGACAGATGAACTAAGGCAACAACACAGTGAACGTCTCAAGGAGTAGTGGAAACTACAAAGACTGAAAGAGATTGGACAGAAGAACTAAGGCAACAGCTCAGTGAAAGTCTCAAGGAGTAGTGGAAACTACAAAGACTGTCGGAGCTTGAACAGAAGAACTAAGGCAACAGCTCAGTGAACGTCTCAAGGAGTAGTGGAAACTACAAAGACTGAAAGAGATGGACAGATGAACTAAGGCAACAGCACAGTGAACGTCTCAAGGAGTAGTGGAAACTACAAAGACTGAAAGAGATGGACAGATGAACTAAGGCAACAGCACAGTGAACGTCTCAAGTAGTAGTGGAAACTACAACGACTGAAAGAGATTGGACTGATGAACTAAGGCAACAGCACAATGAACGTCTCAAGGAGTAGTGGAAACTACAAAGACTGAAAGAGATTGGACTGATGAACTAATGCAACAGCTTAGTGAACGTCTCAAGGAGTGGTGGAAACTACAAAGTCTGAAACAGCTTGGACAGAAGAAATAAGGCAACAGCTCAGTGAAAGTCTCAAGGAGTATTGGAAACTACAAAGACTGAAAGAGATTGAACAGAAGACCTATGGCAAAAGCTAAGTGATCGTCTCAAGGAGTAGTGGAAACTACAAAGACTGTCGGAGGTTGAACAGAAGAACTAAGGCAACAGCTCAGTGAACGTCTCAAGGAGTAGTGGAAAATACAAAGACTGAAAGAGATGGACAGATGAACTAAGGCAACAGCACAGTGAACGTCTCAAGGAGTAGTGGAAACTACAAAGACTGAAAGAGATTGGACTGATGAACTAATGCAACAGCTTAGTGAACGTCTCAAGGAGTGGTGGAAACTACAAAGTCTGAAACAGCTTGGACAGAAGAAATAAGGCAACAGCTCAGTGAATATCTCTAGGAGTAGTGGAAATTACAAAGTCTGAAAGAGATTGGACAGTAGAAATAAAGCAACAGCTTAGTGAACGTCTCAAGGAGTGGTGGAAACTACAAAGTCTGAAACAGTTTGGACAGAAGAAATAAGGCAACAGCTCAGTGAAAGTCTCAAGGAGTAGTGGAAACTACAAAGGCTGAAAGAGATTGAACAGAAGAACTAAGGCAACAGCTCAGTGAAGTTCTCAAGGAGTAGTGGAAACTACAAGGACTGAAAGAGATTGGACAGAAGAACTAAGGCAACAGCTCAGTGAACGTCTCAAGGAGTAGTGGAAACAACAAAGGCTGAAAGAGATTGGACACAACAACTAAGGCAACAGCTCAGTGATCGTCTCAAGGAGTAGTGGAAACTACAAAGACTGAAAGAGATGGACAGATGAACTAAGGCAACAACACAGTGAACGTCTCAAGGAGTAATGGAAACTACAAAGACTGAAAGAGATTGGACAGAAGAACTAAGGCAACAGCTCAGTGAAAGTCTCAAGGAGTAGTGGAAACTACAAAGACTGTCGGAGCTTGAACAGATGAACTAAGGCAACAGCTCAGTGAACGTCTCAAGGAGTAGTGGAAACTACAAAGACTGAAAGAGATGGACAGATGAACTAAGCCAACGGCACAGTGAACGTCTCAAGGAGTAGTGGAAACTACAAAGACTAAAAGAGGTGAACAGATGAACTAAGGCAACAGCACAGTGAACGTCTCAAGGAGTAGTGGAAACTACAAAGACTGTCGGAGGTTGAACAGAAGAACTAAGGCAACAGCTTAGTGAACGTCTCAAGGAGTAGTGGAAACTACAAAGACTGAAAGAGATGGACAGATGAACTAAGGCAACAGCACAGTGAACGTCTCAAGGAGTAGTGGAAACTACAAAGACTGAAAGAGATTGGACTGATGAACTAATGCAACAGCTTAGTGAACGTCTCAAGGAGTGGTGGAAACTACAAAGTCTGAAACAGCTTGGACAGAAGAAATAAGGCAACAGCTCAGTGAAAGTCTCAAGGAGTTGTGGAAACTACAAAGACTGAAAGAGATTGAACAGAAGACCTTAGGCAAAAGTTAAGTGATCGTCTCAAGGAGTAGTGGAAACTACAAAGACTGTCGGAGATTGAACAGAAGAACTAAGGCAACAGCTAATTGAACGTCTCAAGGAGTAGTGGAAACTACAAAGACTGAAAGAGATGGACGGATGAACTAAGGCAACAGCACAGTGAACGTCTCAAGGAATAGTGGAAACTACAAAGACTGAAAGAGATTGGACTGATGAACTAATGCAACAGCTTAGTGAACGTCTCAAGGAGTGGTGGAAACTACAAAGTCTGAAACAGCTTGGACAGAAGAAATATGGCAACAGCTCAGTGAAAGTCTCAAGGAGTAGTGGAAACTACAAAGGCTGAAAGAGATTGAACAGAAGAACTAAGGCAACAGCTCAGTGAAGTTCTCAAGGAGTAGTGGAAACTACAATGACTGAAAGAGATTGGACGGAAGAACTAAGTCAACAGCTCAGTGAACGTCTCAAGGAGTAGTGGAAACTACAAAGTCTGAAAGAGATTGGACAGAAGAACTAAGGCAACAGCTCAGTGAACGTCTCAAGGAGTAGTGGAAACTACAAAGTCTGAAACAGCTTGGACAGTAGAACTAAGGCAACAGCTCAGTGAACGTCTCAAGGAGTAGTGGAAACTACAAAGTCTGAAAGAGATTGGACAGAAGAACTAAGGCAACAGCTCAGTGAACGTCTCAAGGAGTAGTGGAAACTACAATGACTAAAAGAGTTTGGACAGAAGAACTAAGGCAAGAGCTTAGTGATCGTCTCAAGGAGTAGTGGAAACTACAAAGACTGAAAGAGATTGAACAGAAGACCTAAGGCAAAAGCTAAGTGATCGTCTCAAGGAGTAGTGGAAACTACAAAGACTGAAAGTGATGGGACAGAAGAATTAAGGCAACAGCTCAGTGAACGTCTCAAGAAGTAGTGGAAACTACAAAGACTGAAAGAGGTTGAACAGAAGAACTAAGGCAACAGCTTAGTGAACGTCTCAAGGAGTAGCGGAAACTACAAAGACTGAAAGAGATTGGACAGGAAAACAAAGGCAACAGCTCAGTGAACGTCTCAAGAAGTAGTGGAAACTACAAAGACTGAAAGAGATTGGATAGAAGAAAAATTGCAACAGCTTAGTGAACGTCTCAAGGAGTAGCGGAAACTACAAAGACTGAAAGAGATTGGACAGAAGAACTAAGGCAACAGCTCAGTGAATATCTCAAGGAGTAGTGGAAATTACAAAGTCTGAAAGAGATTGGACAGTAGAAATAAAGCAACAGCTTAGTGAACGTCTCAAGGAGTGGTGGAAACTACAAAGTCTGAAACAGTTTGGACAGAAAAAATAAGGCAACAGCTCAGTGAAAGTCTCAAGGAGTAGTGGAAACTACAAAGGCTGAAAGAGATTGAACAGAAGAACTAAGGCAACAGCTCAGTGAAGTTCTCAAAGAGTAGTGGAAACTACAAGGACTGAAAGAGATTGGACAGAAGAACTAAGGCAACAGCTCAGTGAACGTCTCAAGGAGTAGTGGAAACAACAAAGGCTGAAAGAGATTGGACACAACAACTAAGGCAACAGCTCAGTGATCCTCTCAAGGAGTTGTGGAAACTACAAAGACTGAAAGAGATGGACAGATGAACTAAGGCAACAACACAGTGAACGTCTCAAGGAGTAGTGGAAACTACAAAGACTGAAAGAGATTGGACAGAAGAACTAAGGCAACAGCTCAGTGAAAGTCTCAAGGAGTAGTGGAAACTACAAAGACTGTCGGAGGTTGAACAGAAGAACTAAGGCAACAGCTCAGTGAACGTCTCAAGGAGTAGTGGAAACTACAAAGACTGTCGGAGGTTGAACAGATGAACTAAGGCAACAGCACAGTGAACGTCTCAAGGAGTAGTGGAAACTACAAAGACTGAAAGAGATGGACAGAAGAACTAAGGCAACAGCACAGTGAACGTCTCAAGGAGTAGTGGAAACTACAAAGACTGAAAGAGATCGGACTGATGAACTAAGGCAACAGCACACTGAACGGCTCAAGGAGTAGTGGAAACTACATAGACTGAAAGAGATTGGACTGATGAACTAATGCAACAGCTTAGTGAACGTCTCAAGGAGTGGTGGAAACTACAAAGTCTGAAACAGCTTGGACAGAAGAAATAAGGCAACAGCTCAGTGAAAGTCTCAAGGAGTAGTGGAAACTACAAAGACTGAAAGAGATTGAACAGAAGACCTATGGCAAAAGCTAAGTGATCGTCTCAAGGAGTAGTGGAAACTACAAAGACTGTCGGATGTTGAACAGAGGAACTAAGGCAACAGCTCAGTGAACGTCTCAAGGAGTAGTGGAAACTACAAAGACTGAAAGAGATGGACAGATGAACTAAGGCAACAGCACAGTGAACGTCTCAAGGAGTAGTGGAAACTACAAAGACTGAAAGAGATTGGACTGATGAACTAATGCAACAGCTTAGTGAACGTCTCAAGGAGTGGTGGAAACTACAAAGTCTGAAACAGCTTGGACATAAGAAATAAGGCAACAGCTCAGTGAAAGTCTCAAGGAGTAGTGGAAACTACAAAGACTGAAAGAGATTGAACAGAAGACCTATGGCAAAAGCTAAGTGATCGTCTCAAGGAGTAGTGGAAACTACAAAGACTGTCGGAGGTTGAACAGAAGAACTAAGGCAAGAGCTCAGAGAACGTCTCAAGGAGTAGTGGAAACTACAAAGACTGAAAGAGATGGACAGATGAACTAAGGCAACAGCACAGTGAACGTCTCAAGGAGTAGTGGAAACTACAAAGACTGAAAGAGATTGGACTGATGAACTAATGCAACAGCTTAGTGAACGTCTCAAGGAGTGGTGGAAACTACAAAGTCTGAAACAGCTTGGACAGAAGAAATAAGGCAACAGCTCAGTGAAAGTCTCAAGGAGTAGTGGAAGCTACAAAGGCTGAAAGAGATAGAACAGAAGAACTAAGGCAACAGCTCAGTGAATATCTCAAGGAGTAGTGGAAATTACAAAGTCTGAAAGAGATTGGACAGTAGAAATAAAGCAACAGCTTAGTGAACGTCTCAAGGAGTGGTGGAAACTACAAAGTCTGAAACAGTTTGGTCAGAAGAAATAAGGCAACAGCTCAGTGAAAGTCTCAAGGAGGAGTGGAAACTACAAAGGCTGAAAGAGATTGAACAGAAGAACTAAGGCAACAGCTCAGTGAAGTTCTCAAGGAGTAGTGGAAACTACAAGGACTGAAAGAGATTGGACAGAAGAACTAAGGCAACAGCTCAGTGAACGTCTCAAGGAGTAGTGGAAACAACAAAGGCTGAAAGAGATTGGACACAACAACTAAGGCAACAGCTCAGTGATCGTCTCAAGGAGTAGTGGAAACTACAAAGACTGAAAGAGATGGACAGATGAACTAAGGCAACAACACAGTGAAAGTCTCAAGGAGTAGTGGAAACTACAAAGACTGAAAGAGATTGGACAGAAGAACTAAGGCTACAGCTCAGTGAAAGTCTCAAGGAGTAGTGGAAACTACAAAGACTGTCGGAGCTTGAACAGAAGAACTAAGGCAACAGCTCAGTGAACGTCTCAAGGAGTAGTGGAAACTACAAAGACTGAAAGAGATGGACAGATGAACTAAGGCAACAGCACAGTGAACGTCTCAAGGATTAGTGGAAACTACAAAGACTGAAAGAGATGGACAGATGAACTAAGGCAACAGCACAGTGAACGTCTCAAGGAGTAGTGGAAACTACAAAGACTGAAAGAGATTGGACTGATGAACTAAGGCAACAGCACAATGAACGTCTCAAGGAGTAGTGGAAACTACAAAGACTGAAAGAGATTGGACTGATGAACTAATGCAACAGCTTAGTGAACGTCTCAAGGAGTGGTGGAAACTACAAAGTCTGAAACAGCTTGGACAGAAGAAATAAGGCAACAGCTCAGTGAAAGTCTCAAGGAGTAGTGGAAACTACAAAGACTGAAAGAGATTGAACAGAAGACCTATGGCAAAAGCTAAGTGATCGTCTCAAGGAGTAGTGGAAACTACAAAGACTGTCGGAGGTTGAACAGAAGAACTAAGGCAACAGCTCAGTGAACGTCTCAAGGAGTAGTGGAAACTACAAAGACTGTCGGAGATTGAACAGAAGAACTAAGGCAACAGCTCATTGAACGTCTCAAGGAGTAGCGGAAACTACAAAGACTGAAAGAGATGGACAGATGAACTAAGGCAACAGCACAGTGAACGTCTCAAGGAATAGTGGAAACTACAAAGACTGAAAGAGATTGGACTGATGAACTAATGCAACAGCTTAGTGAACGTCTCAAGGAGTGGTGGAAACTACAAAGTCTGAAACAGCTTGGACAGAAGAAATATGGCAACAGCTCAGTGAAAGTCTCAAGGAGTAGTGGAAACTACAAAGGCTGAAAGAGATTGAACAGAAGAACTAAGGCAACAGCTCAGGGAAGTTCTCAAGGATTAGTGGAAACTACAATGACTGAAAGATATTGGACGGAAGAACTAAGTCAACAGCTCAGTGAACGTCTCAAGGAGTAGTGGAAACTACAATGTCTGAAAGAGATTGGACAGAAGAACTAAGGCAAGAGCTCAGTGAACGTCTCAAGGAGTAGTGGAAACTACAAAGTCTGAAACAGCTTGGACAGTAGAACTAAGGCAACAGCTCAGTGAACGTCTCAAGGAGTAGTGGAAACTACAAAGTCTGAAAGAGATTGGACAGAAGAACTAAGGCAACAGCTCAGTGAACGTCTCAAGGAGTAGTGGAAACTACAATGACTAAAAGAGTTTGGACAGAAGAACTAAGGCAAGAGCTTAGTGATCGTCTCAAGGAGTAGTGGAAACTACAAAGACTGAAAGAGATTGAACAGAAGACCTAAGGCAATAGCTAAGTGATCGTCTCAAGGAGTAGTGGAAACTACAAAGACTGAAAGTGATGGGACAGAAGAATTAAGGCAACAGCTCAGTGAACGTCTCAAGAAGTAGTGGAAACTACATAGACTGAAAGAGGTTGAACAGAAGAACTAAGGCAACAGAACAGTGAACGTCTCAAGGAGTAGTGGAAATTACAAAGACTGAAAGAGATTGGACTGATGAACTAAAGCAACAGCTTAGTGAACGTCTCAAGGAGTGGTGGAAACTACAAAGTCTGAAAAGCTTGGACAGAAGAAATAAGGCAACAGCTCAGTGAAAGTCTCAAGGAGTAGTGGAAGCTACAAAGGCTGAAAGAGATAGAACAGAAGAACTAAGGCAACAGCTCAGTGAATATCTCAAGGAGTAGTGGAAATTACAAAGTCTGAAAGAGATTGGACAGTAGAAATAAAGCAACAGCTTAGTGAACGTCTCAAGGAGTGGTGGAAACTACAAAGTCTGAAACAGTTTGGACAGAAGAAATAAGGCAACAGCTCAGTGAAAGTCTCAAGGAGGAGTGGAAACTACAAAGGCTGAAAGAGATTGAACAGAAGAACTAAGGCAACAGCTCAGTGAAGTTCTCAAGGAGTAGTGGAAACTACAAGGACTGAAAGAGATTGGACAGAAGAACTAAGGCAACAGCTCAGTGAACGTCTCAAGAAGTAGTGGAAACAACAAAGGCTGATAGAGATTGGACACAACAACTAAGGCAACAGCTCAGTGATCGTCTCAAGGAGTAGTGGAAACTACAAAGACTGAAAGAGATGGACAGATGAACTAAGGCAACAACACAGTGAACGTCTCATGGAGTAGTGGAAACTACAAAGACTGAAAGAGATTGGACAGAAGAACTAAGGCAACAGCTCAGTGAAAGTCTCAAGGAGTAGTGGAAACTACAAAGACTGTCGGAGCTTGAACAGAAGAACTAAGGCAACAGCTCAGTGAACGTCTCAAGGAGTAGTGGAAACTACAAAGACTGAAAGAGATGGACAGATGAACTAAGGCAACAGCACAGTGAACGTCTCAAGGAGTAGTGGAAACTACAAAGACTGAAAGAGATGGACAGATGAACTAAGGCAACAGCACAGTGAACGTCTCAAGTAGTAGTGGAAACTACAAAGACTGAAAGAGATTGGACTGATGAACTAAGGCAACAGCACAATGAACGTCTCAAGGAGTAGTGGAAACTACAAAGACTGAAAGAGATTGGACTGATGAACTAATGCAACAGCTTAGTGAACGTCTCAAGGAGTGGTGGAAACTACAAAGTCTGAAACAGCTTGGACAGAAGAAATAAGGCAACAGCTCAGTGAAAGTCTCAAGGAGTAGTGGAAACTACAAAGACTGAAAGAGATTGAACAGAAGACCTATGGCAAAAGCTAAGTGATCGTCTCAAGGAGTAGTGGAAACTACAAAGACTGTCGGAGGTTGAACAGAAGAACTAAGGCAACAGCTCAGTGAACGTCTCAAGGAGTAGTGGAAACTACAAAGACTGAAAGAGATGGACAGATGAACTAAGGCAACAGCACAGTGAACGTCTCAAGGAGTAGTGGAAACTACAAAGACTGAAAGAGATTGGACTGATGAACTAATGCAACAGCTTAGTGAACGTCTCAAGGAGTGGTGGAAACTACAAAGTCTGAAACAGCTTGGACAGAAGAAATAAGGCAACAGCTCAGTGAAAGTCTCAAGGAGTAGTGGAAACTACAAAGACTGAAAGAGATTGAACAGAATACCTTAGGCAAAAGCTAAGTGATCGTCTCAAGGAGTAGTGGAAACTACAAAGACTGTCGGAGATTGAACAGAAGAACTAAGGCAACAGCTCATTGAACGTCTCAAGGAGTAGTGGAAACTACAAAGACTGAAAGAGATGGACAGATGAACTAAGGCAACAGCACAGTGAACGTCTCAAGGAATAGTGGAAACTACAAAGACTGAAAGAGATTGGACTGATGAACTAATGCAACAGCTTAGTGAACGTCTCAAGGAGTGGTGGAAACTACAAAGTCTGAAACAGCTTGGACAGAAGAAATATGGCAACAGCTCAGTGAAAGTCTCAAGGAGTAGTGGAAACTACAAAGGCTGAAAGAGATTGAACAGAAGAACTAAGGCAACAGCTCAGTGAAGTTCTCAAGGATTAGTGGAAACTACAATGACTGAAAGAGATTGGACCGAAGAACTAAGTCAACAGCTCAGTGAACGCCTCAAGGAGTAGTGGAAACTACAAAGTCTGAAAGAGATTGGACAGAAGAACTAAGGCAACAGCTCAGTGAACGTCTCAAGGAGTAGTGGAAACTTTAAAGTCTGAAACAGCTTGGACAGTAGAACTAAGGCAACAGCTCAGTGAAGGTCTCAAGGAGTAGTGGAAACTACAAAGTCTGAAAGAGATTGGACAGAAGAACTAAGGCAACAGCTCAGTGAACGTCTAAAGGAGTAGTGGAAACTACAATGACTAAAAGAGTTTGGACAGAAGAACTAAGGCAAGAGCTTAGTGATCGTCTCAAGGAGTAGTGGAAACTACAAAGACTGAAAGAGATTGAACAGAAGACCTAAGGCAAAAGCTAAGTGATCGTCTCAAGGAGTAGTGGAAACTACAAAGACTGAAAGTGATGGGACAGAAGAATTAAGGCAACAGCTCAGTGAACGTCTCAAGAAGTAGTGGAAACTACAAAGACTGAAAGAGGTTGAACAGAAGAACTAAGGCAACAGAACAGTGAATATCTCAAGGAGTAGTGGAAACTACAAAGACTGAAAGAGATTGGACAGAAGAACTAAGGCAACAGCTCAGTGACCGTCTCAAGGAGTAGCGGAAACTACAAAGACTGAAAGAGATTGGACAGAAGAACTAAGGCAACAGCTCAGTGAATATCTCAAGGAGTAGTGGAAATTACAAAGTCTGAAAGAGATTGGACAGTAGAAATAAAGCAACAGCTTAGTGAACGTCTCAAGGAGTGGTGGAAACTACAAAGTCTGAAACAGTTTGGACAGAAGAAATAAGGCAACAGCTCAGTGAAAGTCTCAAGGAGTAGTGGAAACTACAAAGGCTGAAAGAGATTGAACAGAAGAACTAAGGCAACAGCTCAGTGAAGTTCTCAAGGAGTAGTGGAAACTACAAGGACTGAAAGAGATTGGACAGAAGAACTAAGGCAACAGCTCAGTGAACGTCTCAAGGAGTAGTGGAAACAACAAAGGCTGAAAGAGATTGGACACAACAACTAAGGCAACAGCTCAGTGATCGTCTCAAGGAGTAGTGGAAACTACAAAGACTGAAAGAGATGGACAGATGAACTAAGGCAACAACACAGTGAACGTCTCAAGGAGTAGTGGAAACTACAAAGACTGAAAGAGATTGGACAGAAGAACTAAGGCAACAGCTCAGTGAAAGTCTCAAGGAGTAGTGGAAACTACAAAGACTGTCGGAGGTTGAACAGAAGAACTAAGGCAACAGCTCAGTGAACGTCTCAAAGAGTAGTGGAAACTACAAAGACTGAAAGAGATGGACAGATGAACTAAGGCAACAGCACAGTGAACGTCTCAAGGAGTAGTAGAAACTACAAAGACTGAATGAGATGGACAGATGAACTAAGGCAACAGCACAGTGAACGTCTCAAGGAGTAGTGGAAACTACAAGGACTGAAAGAGATTGGACTGATGAACTAAGGCAACAGCACAGTGAACGTCTCAAGGAGTAGTGGAAACTACAAAGACTGAAAGAGATTGGACTGATGAACTAATGCAACAGCTTAATGAACGTCTCAAGGAGTGGTGGAAACTACAAAGTCTGAAACAGCCTGGACAGAAGAAATAAGGCAACAGCTCAGTGAAAGTCTCAAGGAGTAGTGGAAACTACAAAGACTGAAAGAGATTGAACAGAAGACCTATGGCAAAAGCTAAGTGATCGTCTCAAGGAGTAGTGGAAACTACAAAGACTGTCGGAGGTTGAACAGAAGAACTAAGGCAACAGCTCAGTGAACGTCTCAAGGAGTAGTGGAAACTACAAAGACTGAAAGAGATGGACAGATGAACTAAGGCAACAGCACAGTGAACGTCTCAAGGAGTAGTGGAAACTACAAAGACTGAAAGAGATTGGACTGATGAACTAATGCAACAGCTTAGTGAACGTCTCAAGGAGTGGTGGAAACTACAAAGTCTGAAACAGCTTGGACAGAAGAAATAAGGCAACAACTCAGTGAAAGTCTCAAGGAGTAGTGGAAACTACAAAGACTGAAAGAGATTGAACAGAAGACCTATGGCAAAATCTAAGTGATCGTCTCAAGGAGTAGTGGAAACTACAAAGTCTGTCGGAGGTTGAACAGAAGAACTAAGGCAACAGCTCAGTGAACGTCTCAAGGAATAGTGGAAACTACAAAGACTGAAAGAGATGGACAGATGAACTAAGGCCACAGCACAGTGAACGTCTCAAGGAGTAGAGGAAACTACAAAGACTGAAAGAGATTGGACTGATGAACTAATGCAACAGCTTAGTGAACGTCTCAAGGAGTGGTGGAAACTACAAAGTCTGAAACAGCTTGGACAGAAGAAATAAGGCAACAGCTCAGTGAAAGTCTCAAGGAGTAGTGGAAACTACAAAGGCTGAAAGAGATTGAACAGAAGAACTAAGGCAACAGCTCAGTGAAGTTCTCATGGAGTAGTGGAAACTACAATGACTGAAAGAGATTGGACAGAAGAACTAAGGCAACAGCTCAGTGAACGTCTCAAGGAGTAGTGGAAACTACAAAGTCTGAAAGAGATTGGACAGGAGAACTAAGGCAACAGCTCAGTGAACGTCTCAAGGAGTAGTGGAAACTACAAAGTCTGAAACAGTTTGGACAGTAGAACTAAGGCAACAGCTCAGTGAACGTCTCAAGGAGTAGTGGAAACTACAAAGTCTGAAAGAGATTGGACAGAAGAACTAAGGCAACAGCTCAGTGAACGTCTCAAGGAGTAGTGGAAACTACAAAGACTAAAAGAGAGATTGGACAGAATAACTAAGGCAACAGCGCAGGTAACGTCCCAAGGAGTAGTGGAAACTACAAAGACTGAAAGAGATTGGACACAAGAACTAAGGCAACAGCTTATTGAACGTCCCAAGGAATAGTGGAAACTACAAAGGCTGAAAGAGATTGGACAGAAGGACTAAGGCAAGAGCTTAGTGATCGTCTCAAGGAGTAGTTGAAACTACAAAGACTGTCGGAGATTGAACAGAAGAACTAAGGCAACAGCTCAGTGAACGTCGCAAAGAGTAGTGGAAACTACAATGACTAAAAGAGTTTGGACAGAAGAACTAAGGCAAGAGCTTAGTGATCGTCTCAAGGAGTAGTGGAAACTACAATGACTGAAAGAGATTGAACAGAAGACCTAAGGCAAAAGCAAAGTGATCGTCTCAAGGAGTAGTGGAAACTACAAAGACTGAAAGTGATGGGACAGAAGAATTAAGGCAACAGCTCAGTGAACGTCTCAAGAAGTAGTGGAAACTACAAAGACTGAAAGAGGTTGAACAGAAGAACTAAGGCAACAGAACAGTGAATGTCTCAAGGAGTAGTGGAAACTACAAAGACTGAAAGAGATTGGACAGAAGAACTAAGGCAACAGCTCAGTGAACGTCTCAAGGAGTAGTGGAAACTACAAAGACTGAAAGAGAATGGACAGAAGAACTAAGGCAACAGCTTAGTGAACGTCTCAAGGAATAGTGGAAACTACAAAGTCTAAAAGAAATTGGGAAAAAAAACTAAGGCAACAGCTCAGTGAATGTCTCAGGGAGTAGTGGAAACTACAAAGACTGAATGAGATTGGATAGAAGAACTAATGCAACAGCTTAGTGAACGTCTCAAGGAGTAGCGGAAACTACAAAGACTGAAAGAGATTGTACAGGAAAACAAAGGCAACAGCTCAGTGAACGTCTCAAGAAGTAGTGGAAACTACAAAGACTGAAAGAGATTGGATAGAAGAAAAATTGCAACAGCTTAGTGAACGTCTTAAGGAGTAGCGGAAACTACAAAGACTGAAAGAGATTGGACAGAAGAACTAAGGCAACAGCTCAGTGAATATATGAAGGAGTAGTGTAAATTACAAAGTCTGAAAGAGATTGGACAGTAGAAATAAAGCAACAGCTTAGTGAACGTCTCAAAGAGTAGTGGAAACTACAAAGACTGAAAGAGCTTGGACAGAAGAATTAGGGCAGCAGCTTATTGGACGTCTCAAGGAATAGTGGAAACTACAAAGACTGAAAGAGTTTGGAGAGAAGAACTAAGGCAACAGCTCAGTGAACGTCTCAAGCCATAGTGGAAACTACAAAGACAGAAAGAGATGGGACAGAAGAACTAAGGCAACAGCTCAGTGAACGTCTCAAAGAGTAGTGAAAACTACAAAGACTGAAAGAGATTGAACAGAAGTACTAAGGCAACAGCTCAGTGAACGTCTCAATGAGTAGTGGAAACTACAAAGACTGAAAGAGATTGGACAGACGAACTAAGGCAACAGCTCAGTGAAAGTCTCAAGGAGTAGTGGAAACTACAAAGACTGATAGAGATTGGACTGAAGAACTAATGCAACAGCTTAGTGAACGTCTCAAGGAATAGTGGAAACTACAAAGTCTGAAAGAGCTTGGACAGAAGAACTAAGGCAACAGCTCAGTGAACGTCTCAAGGAGTAGTGGAAACTACAAAGACTGAAAGAGATCGGACAAAAGAACTAAAGCCCTAGCTCAGTGAACGTCTCAAGGAGTAGTGGAAACTACAAAGTCTGAAACAGCTTGGACAGAAGAACTAAGGCAACAGCTCAGTGAACGTCTCAAGGAGTAGTGGAAACTACAAAGTCTGAAAGAGATTGGACAGAAGAACTAAGGCAACAGCTCAGCTAACGTCTGAAGGAGTAGTGGAAACTACAAAGACTGAAAGTGATCGGACAAAAGAACTAAGGCCCTAGTTTAGTGAACGTCTCAAGGAGTAGTGGAAACTACAAAGTCTGAAACAGCTTGGACAGAAGAACTAAGGCAACAGCTCAGTGAACGTCTCAAGGAGTAGTGGAAACTACAAAGTCTGATAGAGATTGGACAGAAGAACTAAGGCAACAGCTCAGTGAATGTCTCAATGAGTAGTGGAAACAACAAAGGCTGAAAGAGATTGGACACAAGAACTAAGGCAACAGCTCAGTGATCGTCTCAAGGAGTAGTGGAAACTACAAAGACTGAAAGAGATTGGACAGAAGAACTACGGCAAGAGCTTAGTGATCGTCTCACGGAGTAGTGGAAACTACAAACACTATCGGAGATTGAACAGAAGAACTAAGGCAACAGCTCAGTGAACGTCTCAAGGAGTAGTGGAAACTACAAAGACTGAAACAGCTCGGACAGAAGAAATAAGGCAACAGCTCAGTGAAAGTCTCAAGGAGTAGTGGAAACTACAAAGGCTGAAAGAGATTGAACAGAAGAACTAAGGCCACAGCTCAGTGAAGTTCTCAAGGAGTAGTGGAAACTACAAAGACTGAAAGAGATTGGACAGAAGAACTAAGGCAACAGCTCAGTGAACGTATCAAGGAGTAGTGGAAACTACAAAGTCTGAAAGAGATTGGAAAGAAGAACTAAGGCAACAGCTCAGTGAACGTCTCAAGGAGTAGTGGAAACTACAAAGTCTGAAACAGCTTGGACAGTAGATCTAAGGCAACAGCTCAGTGAACGTCTCAAGGAGTAGTGGAAACTACAAAGTCTGAAAGAGATTGGACAGAAGAAATAAGGCAACAGCTCAGTGAACGTCTCAAGGAGTAGTGGAAACTACAAAGACTAAAAAAGAGATTGGACAGAATAACTAAGGCAACAGCGCAGTGAACGTCCCAAGGTGTAGTGGAAACTACAAAGACTGAAAGATATTGGACACAAGAACTAAGGCAACAGATTATTGAACGTCTCAAGGAATAGTGGAAACTACAAAGGCTGAAAGAGATTGGACAGAAGAACTAAGGCAAGAGCTTAGTGGTCGTCTCAAGGAGTAGTGGAAACTACAAAGACCGTCGGAGATTGAACAGAAGAACTAAGGCAACAGCTCAGTATAGTTCTCAAGGAGTAGTGGAAACTACAAAGACTGAAAGAGATTGGACAGAAGAACTAAGGCAACAGCTCAGTGAACGTATCAAGGAGTAGTGGAAACTACAAAGTCTGAAAGAGATTGGACAGAAGAACTAAGGCAACAGCTCAGTGAACGTCTCAAGGAGTAGTGGAAACTACAAAGTCTGAAACAGCTTGGACAGTAGATCTAAGGCAACAGCTCAGTGAACGTCGCAAGGAGTAGTGGAAACTACAAAGTCTGAAAGAGATTGGACAGAAGAACTAAGGCAACAGCTTAGTGAACGTCTCAAGGAGTAGTGGAAACTACCAAGTCTGAAACAGCATGGACAGAAGAACTAAGGCAACAGCTCAGTGAACGTCTCAAGGAGTAGTGGAAACTACAAAGTCTGAAAGAGATTGGACAGAAGAACTAAGGCAACAGCTCAGTGAACGTCTCAATGAGTAGTGGAAACAACAAAGACTGAAAGAGATTGGACAGAAGAACTAGGGCAAGAGCTTAGTGATCGTCTCAAGGAGTAGTGGAAACTACAAAGACTATCGGAGATTGAACAGAAGAACTAAGGCAACAGCTCAGTGAACGTCTCAAGGAGTAGTGGAAACTACAAAGACTGAAACAGCTCGGACAAGAGATATAAGGCAACAGCTCAGTGAAAGTCTCAAGGAGTAGTGGAAACTACAAAGGCTGAAAGAGATTGAACAGAAGAACTAAGGCCACAGCTCAGTGAAGTTCTCAAGGAGTAGTGGAAACTACAAAGACTGAAAGAGATTGGACAGAAGAACTAAGGCAACAGCTCAGTGAACGTATCAAGGAGTAGTGGAAACTACAAAGTCTGAAAGAGATTGGACAGAAGAACTAAGGCAACAGCTCAGTGAACGTCTGAAGGAGTAGTGGAAACTACAAAGTCTGAAACAGCTTGGACAGTAGATCTAAGGCAACAGCTCAGTGAACGTCTCAAGGAGTAGTGGAAACTACAAAGGCTGAAAGAGATTGGACAGAAGAACTAAGGCAACAGCTCAGTGAACGTCTCAAGGAGTAGTGGAAACAACAAAGACTAAAAAAGAGATTGGACAGAATAACTAAGGCAACAGCGCAGTGAACATCCCAAGGAGTAGTGGAAACTACAAAGACTGAAAGATATTGGACACAAGAACTAAGGCAACAGATTATTGAACGTCTCAAGGAATAGTGGAAACTACAAAGGCTGAAAGAGATTGGACAGAAGAACTAAGGCAAGAGCTTAGTGATCGTCTCAAGGAGTAGTGGAAACTACAAAGACTGTCGGAGATTGAACAGAAGAACTAAGGCAACAGCTCAGTGAACGTCGCAAAGAGTAGTGGAAACTACAATGACTAAAAGATTTTGGACAGAAGAACTAAGGCAAAAGCTTAGTGATCGTCTCAAGGAGTAGTGGAAACTACAAAGACTGAAAGAGATTGAACAGGAGACCTAAGGCAAAAGCTAAGTGATCGTCTCAAGGAGTAGTGGAAACTACAAAGACTGAAAGTGATGGGACAGAAGAATTAAGGCAACAGCTCAGTGAACGTCTCAAGAAGTAGTGGAAACTACAAAGACTGAAAGAGGTTGAACACAAGAACTAAGGCAACAGAACAGTGAATGTCTCAAGGAGTAGTGGAAACTACAAAGACTGAAAGAGATTGGACAGAAGAACTAAGGCAACAGCTCAGTGAACGTCTCAAGGAGTAGTGGAAACTACAAAGACTGAAAGAGAATGGACAGAAGAACTAAGGCAACAGCTTAGTGAACGACTCAAGGAATAGTGGAAACTACAAAGACTAAAATAAATTGGGAAAAAAAACTAAGGCAACAGCTCAGTGAACGTCTCAAGAAGTAGTGGAAACTACAAAGACTGAAAGAGATTGGATAGAAGAAAAATTGCAACAGCTTAGTGAACGTCTCAAGGAGTAGCGGAAACTACAAAGACTGAAAGAGATTGGACAGAAGAACTAAGGCAACAGCTCAGTGAATATCTCAAGGAGTAGTGGAAATTATAAAGTCTGAAAGAGTTTGGACAGAATAAATAAAGCAACAGCTTAGTGAACGTCTCAAGGAGTAGTGGAAACTACAAAGACTGAAAGAGGTTGGACAGAAGAACTAATGCAACAGCTTAATGAACGGCACAAGGAGTAGCGGAAACTACAAACACTGAAAGAGGCTGGACAGAATATTTAATGCAACATCTCAGTGAACTGCTCAAGGCGTAGTGGAAACTACAAAGGCTGAAAGAGATTGAACAGAAGAACTAAGGCAACAGCTCAGTGAAGGTCTCAAGGAGTAGTGGAAACTACAAAATTTGAAACAGTTTGGACAGAAGAACTAGGCAACAGCTCAGCGATTGTCTCAAGGAGTAGTGGAAACTACAAAGGCTGAAAGAGATTGGACAGAAGAACTAAGGCAACAGCTCAGTGATCGTCTCAAGGAGTAGTGGAAACTACAAAGACAGAAAGAGATTGGACAGAAGAACTAAGGCAACAGCTCAGTGAAAGTCTCAAGGAATAGTGGAAACTACAAAGACTGAAAGAGTTTGGACAGAAGAACTAAGGCAACAGCTCTGTGAACGTCTCAAGGAGTAGTGGAACCTACAAAGGCTGAAAGAGATTGGACAGAAGAACTAAGGCAACAGCTCCGTGAACGTCTCAAGGAGTATTCGAAACTACAAAGACTGAAAGAGCTTGGACAGAAGAACTAGGGCAACAGCTTAGTGAACGTCTCAAGGAATAGTGGAAACTACGAAGACTGAAAGAGTTTGGACAGAAGAACTAAGGCAACAGCTCGGTGAACGTCTCAAGCCGTAGTGGAAACTACAAAGACTGAAAGAGATTGGACAGAAGAACTAAGGCAACAGCTTATTGAACGTCTCAAGGATTAGTGGAAACTACAAAGACTGAAAGAGATTGGACTGATGAACTAATGCAATAGCTTAGTGAACGTCTCAAGGAGTGGTGGAAACTACAAAGTCTGAAAAGCTTGGACAGAAGAAATAAGGCAACAGCTCAGTGAACGTCTCAAGGAGTAGTGGAAACTACAAAAGCTGAAAGAGATTGAACAGAAGAACTAAGGTAACAGCTCAGTGAAGTTCTCAAGGAGTAGTGGAAACTACAAAGACTGAAAGAGATTGGACAGATGAACTGAGGCAATAGCTCAGTGAACGTCTCAAGGAGTATTGGAAACTACAAAGACTGAAAGAGAATGGACAGAAGAACTAAGGCAACAGCTTAGTGAACGTCTCAAGGAATAGTGGAAACTACAAAGACTAAAAGAAATTGGGAAAAAAATTAAGGCAACAGCTCAGTGAATGTCTCAAGGAGTAGTGGAAACTACAAAGACTGAATGAGATTGGATAGAAGAACTAATGCAACAGCTTAGTGAACGTCTCAAGGAGTAGCGGAAACTACAAAGACTGAAACAGATTGGACAGAAAAACAAAGGCAACAGCTCAGTGAACGTCTCAAGAAGTAGTGGAAACTACAAAGACTGAAAGAGATTGGATAGAAGAAAAATTGCAACAGCTTAGTGAACGTCTTAAGGAGTAGCGGAAACTACAAAGACTGAAAGAGATTGGACAGAAGAACTAAGGCAACAGCTCAGTGAATATCTGAAGGAGTAGTGTAAATTACAAAGTCTGAAAGAGATTGGACAGTAGAAATAAAGCAACAGCTTAGTGAACGTCTCAAAGAGTAGTGGAAACTACAAAGACTGAAAGAGCTTGGACAGAAGAATTAAGGCAGCAGCTTATTGAACGTCTCAAGGAATAGTGGAAACTACAAAGACTGAAAGAGTTTGGAGAGAAGAACTAAGGCAACAGCTCAGTGAACGTCTCAAGCCGTAGTGGAAACTACAAAGACAGAAAGAGATTGGACAGAAGAACTAAGGCAACAGCTCAGTGAACGTCTCAAAGAGTAGTGAAAACTACAAAGACTGAAAGAGATTGAACAGAAGTACTAAGGCAACAGCTCAGTGAACGTCTCAAGGAGTAGTGGAAACTACAAAGACTGAAAGAGATTGGACAGACGAACTAAGGCAACATCTCAGTGAAAGTCTCAAGGAGTAGTGGAAACTACAAAGACTGATAGAGATTGGACTGAAGAACTAATGCAACAGCTTAGTGAACGTCTCAAGGAATAGTGGAAACTACAAAGTCTGAAAGAGCTTGGACAGAAGAACTAAGGCAACAGCTCAGTGAACGTCTCAAGGAGTAGTGGAAACTACAAAGACTGAAAGAGATCGGACAAAAGATCTAAAGCCCTAGCTCAGTGAACGTCTCAAGGAGTAGTGGAAACTACAAAGTCTGAAACAGCTTGGACAGAAGAACTAAGGCAACAGCTCAGTGAACGTCTCAAGGAGTAGTGGAAACTACAAAGTCTGAAAGAGATTGGACAGAAGAACTAAGGCAACAGCTCAGCTAACGTCTGAAGGAGTAGTGGAAACTACAAAGACTGAAAGAGATCGGACCAAAGAACTAAGGCCCTAGTTTAGTGAACGTCTCAAGGAGTAGTGGAAACTACAAAGTCTGAAACAGCTTGGACAGAAGAACTAAGGCAACAGCTCAGTGAACGTCTCAAGGAGTAGTGGAAACTACAAAGTCTGAAAGAGATTGGACAGAAGAACTAAGGCAACAGCTCAGTGAATGTCTCAATGAGTAGTGGAAACAACAAAGGCTGAAAGAGATTGGACACAAGAACTAAGGCAACAGCTCAGTGATCGTCTCAAGGAGTAGTGAAAACTACAAAGACTGAAAGAGATTGGACAGAAGAACTACGGCAAGAGCTTAGTGATCGTCTCAAGGAGTAGTGGAAACTACAAAGACTATCGGAGATTGAACAGAAGAACTAAGGCAACAGCTCAGTGAACGTCTCAAGGAGTAGTGGAAACTACAAAGACTGAAACAGCTCGGACAGAAGAAATAAGGCAACAGCTCAGTGAAAGTCTCAAGGAGTAGTGGAAACTACAAAGGCTGAAAGAGATTCAACAGAAGAACTAAGGCCACAGCTCAGTGAAGTTCTCAAGGAGTAGTGGAAACTACAAAGACTGAAAGAGATTGGACAGAAGAACTAAGGCAACAGCTCAGTGAACGTATCAAGGAGTAGTGGAAACTACAAAGTCTGAAAGAGATTGGAAAGAAGAACTAAGGCAACAGCTCAGTGAACGTCTCAAGGAGTAGTGAAAACTACAAAGTCTGAAACAGCTTGGACAGTAGATCTAAGGCAACAGCTCAGTGATCGTCTCAAGGAGTAGTGGAAACTACAAAGTCTGAAAGAGATTGGACAGAAGAACTAAGGCAACAGCTCAGTGAACGTCTCAAGGAGTAGTGGAAACTACAAAGACTAAAAAAGTGATTGGACAGAATAACTAAGGCAACAGCGCAGTGAACGTCCCAAGGAGTAGTGGAAACTACAAAGACTGAAAGATATTGGACACAAGAACTAAGGCAACAGATTATTGAACGTCTCAAGGAATAGTGGAAACTACAAAGGCTGAAAGAGATTGGACAGAAGAACTAAGGCAAGAGCTTAGTGGTCGTCTCAAGGAGTAGTGGAAACTACAAAGACTGTCGGAGATTGAACAGAAGAACTAAGGCAACAGCTCAGTGAACGTCGCAAAGAGTAGTGGAAACTACAATGATTAAAAGATTTTGGACAGAAGAACTAAGGCAAGAGCTTAGTGATCGTCTCAAGGAGTAGTGGAAACTACAGACTGAAAGAGATTGAACAGGAGACCTAAGGCAAAAGCTAAGTGATCGTCTCAAGGAGTAGTGGAAACTACAAAGACTGAAAGAGATTGGACAGAAGAACTAAGGCAACAGCTCAGTGAACGTCTCAAGGAGTAGTGGAAACTACAAAGACTGAAATAGAATGGACAGAAGAACTAAGGCAACAGCTTAGTGAACGTCTCAAGGAATAGTGGAAACTACAAAGACTAAAAGAAATTGGGAAAAAAATTAAGGCAACAGCTCAGTGAATGTCTCAAGGAGTAGTGGAAACTACAAAGACTGAATGAGATTGGATAGAAGAACTAATGCAACAGCTTAGTGAACGTCTCAAGGAGTAGCGGAAACTACAAAGACTGAAACAGATTGGACAGGAAAACAAAGGCAACAGCTCAGTGAACGTCTCAAGAAGTAGTGGAAACTACAAAGACTGAAAGAGATTGGATAGAAGAAAAATTGCAACCGCTTAGTGAACGTCTTAAGGAGTAGCGGAAACTACAAAGACTGAAAGAGATTGGACAGAAGAACTAAGGCAACAGCTCAGTGAATATCTGAAGGAGTAGTGTAAATTACAAAGTCTGAAAGAGATTGGACAGTAGAAATAAAGCAACAGCTTAGTGAACGTCTCAAAGAGTAGTGGAAACTACAAAGACTGAAAGAGCTTGGACAGAAGAATTAGGGCAGCAGCTTAGTGAACGTCTCAAGGAATAGTGGAAACTACAAAGACTGAAAGAGTTTGGAGAGAAGAACTAAGGCAACAGCTCAGTGAACGTCTCAAGCCGTAGTGGAAACTACAAAGACAGAAAGAGATTGGACAGAAGAACTAAGGCAACATCTCAGTGAACGTCTCAAAGAGTAGTGAAAACTACAATGACTGAAAGAGATTGAACAGAAGAACTAAGGCAACAGCTCAGTGAACGTCTCAAGGAGTAGTGGAAACTACAAAGACTGAAAGAGTTTGGACAGACGAACTAAGGCAACAGCTCAGTGAAAGTCTCAAGGAGTAGTGGAAACTACAAAGACTGATAGAGATTGGACTGAAGAACTAATGCAACAGCTTAGTGAACGTCTCAAGGAATAGTGGAAACTACAAAGTCTGAAAGAGCTTGGACAGAAGAACTAAGGCAACAGCTCAGTGAACATCTCAAGGAGTAGTGGAAACTACAAAGACTGAAAGAGATCGGACAAAAGAACTAAAGCCCTAGCTCAGTGAACGTCTCAAGGAGTAGTGGAAACTACAAAGTCTGAAACAGCTTGGACAGAAGAACTAAGGCAACAGCTCAGTGAACGTCTCAAGGAGTAGTGGAAACTACAAAGTCTGAAAGAGATTGGACAGAAGAACTAAGGCAACAGCTCAGCTAACGTCTCAAGGAGTAGTGGAAACTACAAAGACTGAAAGAGATCGGACAAAAGAACTAAGGCAACAGCTCAGTGAACGTCTCAATGAGTAGTGGAAACAACAAAGACTGAAAGAGATTGGACAGAAGAACTACGGCAAGAGCTTAGTGATCGTCTCAAGGAGTAGTGGAAACTACAAAGACTATCGGAGATTGAACAGAAGAACTAAGGCAACAGCTCAGTGAACGTCTCAAGGAGTAGTGGAAACTACAAAGACTGAAACAGCTCGGACAAGAGATATAAGGCAACAGCTCAGTGAAAGTCTCAAGGAGTAGTGGAAACTACAAAGGCTGAAAGAGATTGAACAGAAGAACTAAGGCCACAGCTCAGTGAAGTTCTCAAGGAGTAGTGGAAACTACAAAGACTGAAAGAGATTGGACAGAAGAACTAAGGCAACAGCTCAGTGAACGTATCAAGGAGTAGTGGAAACTACAAAGTCTGAAAGAGATTGGACAGAAGAACTAAGGCAACAGCTCAGTGAACGTCTCAAGGAGTAGTGGAAACTACAAAGTCTGAAACAGCTTGGACAGTAGATCTAAGGCAACAGCTCAGTGAACGTCGCAAGGAGTAGTGGAAACTACAAAGTCTGAAAGAGATTGGACAGAAGAACTAAGGCAACAGCTTAGTGAACGTCTCAAGGAGTAGTGGAAACTACAAAGTCTGAAACAGCATGGACAGAAGAACTAAGGCAACAGCTCAGTGAACGTCTCAAGGAGTAGTGGAAACTACAAAGTCTGAAAGAGATTGGACAGAAGAACTAAGGCAACAGCTCAGTGAACGTCTCAATGAGTAGTGGAAACAACAAAGACTGAAAGAGATTGGACAGAAGAACTAGGGCAAGAGCTTAGTGATCGTCTCAAGGAGTAGTGGAAACTACAAAGACTATCGGAGATTGAACAGAAGAACTAAGGCAACAGCTCAGTGAACGTCTCAAGGAGTAGTGGAAACTACAAAGACTGAAACAGCTCGGACAAGAGATATAAGGCAACAGCTCAGTGAAAGTCTCAAGGAGTAGTGGAAACTACAAAGGCTGAAAGAGATTGAACAGAAGAACTAAGGCCACAGCTCAGTGAAGTTCTCAAGGAGTAGTGGAAACTACAAAGACTGAAAGAGATTGGACAGAAGAACTAAGGCAACAGCTCAGTGAACGTATCAAGGAGTGATGGAAACTACAAAGTCTGAAAGAGATTGGACAGAAGAACTAAGGCAACAGCTCAGTGAACGTCTGAAGGAGTAGTGGAAACTACAAAGTCTGAAACAGCTTGGACAGTAGATCTAAGGCAACAGCTCAGTGAACGTCTCAAGGAGTAGTGGAAACTACAAAGGCTGAAAGAGATTGGACAGAAGAACTAAGGCAACAGCTCAGTGAACGTCTCAAGGAGTAGTGGAAACAACAAAGACTAAAAAAGAGATTGGACAGAATAACTAAGGCAACAGCGCAGTGAACATCCCAAGGAGTAGTGGAAACTACAAAGACTGAAAGATATTGGACACAAGAACTAAGGCAACAGATTATTGAACGTCTCAAGGAATAGTGGAAACTACAAAGGCTGAAAGAGATTGGACAGAAGAACTAAGGCAAGAGCTTAGTGATCGTCTCAAGGAGTAGTGGAAACTACAAAGACTGTCGGAGATTGAACAGAAGAACTAAGGCAACAGCTCAGTGAACGTCGCAAAGAGTAGTGGAAACTACAATGACTAAAAGATTTTGGACAGAAGAACTAAGGCAAAAGCTTAGTGATCGTCTCAAGGAGTAGTGGAAACTACAAAGACTGAAAGAGATTGAACAGGAGACCTAAGGCAAAAGCTAAGTGATCGTCTCAAGGAGTAGTGGAAACTACAAAGACTGAAAGTGAAGGGACAGAAGAATTAAGGCAACAGCTCAGTGAACGTCTCAAGAAGTAGTGGAAACTACAAAGACTGAAAGATTTTGAACACAAGAACTAAGGCAACAGAACAGTGAATGTCTCAAGGACTAGTGGAAACTACAAAGACTGAATGAGATTGGACAGAAGAACTAAGGCAACAGCTCAGTGAACGTCTCAAGGAGTAGTGGAAACTACAAAGACTGAAAGAGAATGGACAGAAGAACTAAGGCAACAGCTTAGTGAACGACTCAAGGAATAGTGGAAACTACAAAGACTAAAATAAATTGGGAAAAAAAACTAAGGCAACAGCTCAGTGAACGTCTCAAGAAGTAGTGGAAACTACAAAGACTGAAAGAGATTGGATAGAAGAAAAATTGCAACAGCTTAGTGAACGTCTCAAGGAGTAGCGGAAACTACAAAGACTGAAAGAGATTGGACAGAAGAACTAAGGCAACAGCTCAGTGAATATCTCAAGGAGTAGTGGAAATTATAAAGTCTGAAAGAGTTTGGACAGAAGAAATAAAGCAACAGCTTAGTGAACGTCTCAAGGAGTAGTGGAAACTACAAAGACTGAAAGAGGTTGGACAGAAGAACTAATGCAACAGCTTAATGAACGGCACAAGGAGTAGCGGAAACTACAAACACTGAAAGAGGCTGGACAGAATATTTAATGCAACATCTCAGTGAACTGCTCAAGGCGTAGTGGAAACTACAAAGGCTGAAAGAGATTGAACAGAAGAACTAAGGCAACAGCTCAGTGAAGGTCTCAAGGAGTAGTGGAAACTACAAAATTTGAAACAGTTTGGACAGAAGAACTAGGCAACAGCTCAGCGATTGTCTCAAGGAGTAGTGGAAACTACAAAGGCTGAAAGAGATTGGACAGAAGAACTAAGGCAACAGCTCAGTGATCGTCTCAAGGAGTAGTGGAAACTACAAAGACAGAAAGAGATTGGACAGAAGAACTAAGGCAACAGCTCAGTGAAAGTCTCAAGGAATAGTGGAAACTACAAAGACTGAAAGAGTTTGGACAGAAGAACTAAGGCAACAGAACAGTGAACGACTTAACGACTAGTGGAACCTACAAAGGCTGAAAGAGATTGGACAGAAGAACTAAGGCAACAGCTCCGTGAACGTCTCAAGGAGTATTCGAAACTACAAAGACTGAAAGAGCTTGGACAGAAGAACTAGGGCAACAGCTTAGTGAACGTCTCAAGGAATAGTGGAAACTACGAAGACTGAAAGAGTTTGGACAGAAGAACTAAGGCAACAGCTCGGTGAACGTCTCAAGCCGTAGTGGAAACTACAAAGACTGAAAGAGATTGGACAGAAGAACTAAGGCAACAGCTTATTGAACGTCTCAAGGATTAGTGGAAACTACAAAGACTGAAAGAGATTGGACTGATGAACTAATGCAATAGCTTAGTGAACGTCTCAAGGAGTGGTGGAAACTACAAAGTCTGAAAAGCTTGGACAGAAGAAATAAGGCAACAGCTCAGTGAACGTCTCAAGGAGTAGTGGAAACTACAAAAGCTGAAAGAGATTGAACAGAAGAACTAAGGTAACAGCTCAGTGAAGTTCTCAAGGAGTAGTGGAAACTACAAAGACTGAAAGAGATTGGACAGATGAACTGAGGCAATAGCTCAGTGAACGTCTCAAGGAGTATTGGAAACTACAAAGTCTGAAACAGCTTGGACAGTAGAACTAAGGCAACAGCTCAGTGAACGTCTCAAGGAGTAGTGGAAACTACCAAGTCTGAAAGAGATTGGACAGAAGAACTAAGGCAACAGCTCAGTGAACATCTCAAGGAGTAGTGGAAACTACAAAGACTGAAAGAGATTGGACAGAAGAACTAAGGCAACAGCTTATTCAACGTCTCAAGGAATAGTGGAAACAACAAAGACTGAAAGAGATTGGACTTAAGAACTAAGGCAACAGAACAGTGAACGACTTAAGGACTAGTGGAAACTACAAAGACTGAAAGAGATGGACAGATGAACTAAGGCAACAGCACAGTGAACGTCTCAAGGAGTAGTGGAAACTACAAAGACTGAAAGAGATTGGACTGATGAACTAATGCAACAGCTTAGTGAACGTCTCAAGGAGTGGTGGAAACTACAAAGTCTGAAACAGCTTGGACAGAAGAAATAAGGCAACAGCTCAGTGAACGTCTCAAGGAGTAGTGGAAACTACAAAGGCTGAAAGAGATTGAACAGAAGAACTAAGGTAACAGCTCAGTGAACGTCTCAAGGAGTAGTGGAAACTACAAAGACTGAAAGAGATTGGATACAAGAACTAGGCAACAGCTTATTGAACGTCTCAAGGAATAGTGGAAACTACAAAGGCTGAAAGCGATTGGACAGAAGAACTAAGGCAAGAGCTTAGTGATCGTCTCACGGATTAGTGGAAACTACAAAGACTGTCAGAGATTGAACAGAAGAACAAAGGCAACAGCTCATTGAACGTCTCAAAGAGTAGTGGAAACTACAATGACTAAAAGAGATTGGACAGAAGAACTAAGGCAAGAGCTTAGTGATCGTCTCAAGGAGTAGTGGAAACTACAAAGACTGAAAGAGATTGAACAGAAGACCTAAGGCAAAAGCTCAGTGTTCGTCTCAAGGAATAGTGGAAACTACAAAGACTGAAAGTGATGGGACAGAAGAATTAAGGCAACAGCTCAGTGAACGTCTAAAGAAGTAGTGGAAACTACAAAGACTGAAAGAGATTGAACAGAAGAACTAAGGCAACAGAACAGTGAATGTCTCAAGGAGTAGTGGAAACTACAAAGACTGAAAGAGATTGGACAGAAGAACTGAGGCAACAGCTCAGTGAATGTCTCAAGGAGTAGTGGAAACTACAAAGACTGAAAGAGTATGGTCAGAAGAACTAAGGCAACAGCTCTGTGAACGTCTCAAGGAGTAGTGGAAACTACAAAGACTGAAAGAGATTGGACAGAATAACTAAGGCAACAGCGCAGTGAACGTCCCAAGGAGTAGTGGAAACTACAAAGACTGAAAGAGATTGGACAGAAGAACTAAGGCAACAGCTTATTGAACGTCTCAAGGAATAGTGGAAACTACAAAGGCTGAAAGAATTTGGACAGAAGAACTAAGGCAAGAGCTTAGTGATCGTCTCACGGAGTAGTGGAATCTACAAAGACTGTCGGAGATTGAACAGAAGAACAAAGGCAACAGCTCAGTGAACGTCTCAAAGAGTAGTGGAAACTACAATGACTAAAAGAGATTGGACAGAAGAACTAAGGCAAGAGCTTAGTGATCGTCTCAAGGAGTAGGGGAAACTACAAAGACTGAAAGAGATTGAACAGAAGACCTAAGGCAAAAGCTCAGTGAACGTCTCAAGGAGTAGTGGAAACTACAAAGACTGAAAGAGATTGGACAGAATAACTAAGGCAACAGCGCAGTGAACGTCCCAAGGAGTAGTGGAAACTACAAAGACTGAAAGAGATTGGACAGAAGAACTAAGGCAACAGCTTATTGAACGTCTCAAGGAATAGTGGAAACTACAAAGGCTGAAAGAATTTGGACAGAAGAACAAAGGCAACAGCTTAGTGAACATCTCGAAGAATAGTGGAAACTACAAAGACTAAAAGAATTTGGGAAAAAACTAAGGCAACAGCTCAGTGAATGTCTCAAGGAGTAGTGGAAACTACAAAGACTGAATGAGATTGGATAGAAGAACTAATGCAACAGCTTAGTGAACGTCTCAAGGAGTAGCGGAAACTACAAAGACTGAAAGAGTTTGGGCAGAAAAACAAAGGCAACAGCTCATTGAACGTCTCAAGAAGTAGTGGAAACTACAAAGACTGAAAGAGATTGGACAGAAGAACTAATGCAACAGCTTAGTGAACGTCTCAAGGAGTAGCGGAAACTACAAAGACTGAAAGAGATTGGACAGAAGAACTAAGGCAACAGCTCAGTGAATATCTCAAGGAGTAGTGGAAACTACAAAGTCTGAAAGAGATTGGACAGAAGAAATAAAGCAACAGCTTAGTGAGAGTCTCAAGGAGTAGTGGAAACTACAAAGACTGAAAGAGGTTGGACAGAAGAACTAATGCAACAGCTTAATGAACGGCTCAAGGAGTAGCGGAAACTACAAACACTGAAAGAGACTGGACAGAATAACTAATGCAACATCTCAGTGAACGTCTCAAGGAATAGTGGAAACTACAAAGGCTGAAAGAGGTTGAACAGAAAAACTAAGGCAACAGCTCAGTGAAGGTCTCAAGGTGTAGTGGAAACTACAAAGACTGAAAGAGATTGGACAGAAGAACTAAGGCAATAGCTCAGTAAACGTCTCAAGGAGTAGTGGAAACAACAAAGTCTAAAACAGCGTGGACAGAAGAACTAAGGCCACAGCTCAGTGAACGTCTCAAGGAGAAGTGGAAACTACAAAGTCTGAAAGAGATTGGACAGAAGAACTAAGGCAACAGCTCAGTGAACGTCTCAAGGAGTAGTGGAATCCACAAAGACTGAAAGAGATTGGACAGAAGAACTAAGGCAACAGCTCAGTGAACATCTCAAGGAGTAGTGGAAACTACAAAGGCTGAAAGAGATTGGACAAAAGAACTAAGGCGACAGCACAGAGAACCTCTCAAGGAGTAGTGGAAACTACAAAGACTGAAAGAGATTGGACAGAAGAACTAAGGCAAGAGCTTAGTGATCGTCTCAAGGAGTAGTGGAAACTACAAAGACTGTCGGAGATTGAACAGAAGAACTAAGGTAACAGCTCAGTGAACGTCTCAAGGAGTATTGGAAATTACAATGTCTGGAACAGCTTGGACAGAAGATCTAAGGCAACAGTTCAGTGAACGTCTCAACGAGTAGTGGAAACTACAGAGACTGAAAGAGATGGACAGATGAACTAAGGCAACAGATCAGTGTACGTCTAAAGGAGTAGTGGAAACTGCAATGACTGAAAGGGATTGGACAGAAGAACTAAGGCAACAGCTCAGTGATCGTCTCAAGGAGTAGTGGAAACTACAAAGTCTGAAACAGCTTGGACAGAAGAACTAAGGCAACAGCTCTGTGAACGTCTCAAGGAGAAGTGGAAACTACAAAGACTGAAAGAGGTTGAACAGAAAAGCCAAGGCAACAGCTCAGTGAACGTCTCAAGGAGTAGTGGAAACTACAAAGATTGGAGTGAAGAACTAATGCAACAGCTTAGTGAACGTCTCAAGGAGTAGTGGAAACTACAAAGTCTGAAAGAGCTTGGACAGAAGAACTAAGGCAACAGCTCAGTGAACTTCTCAAGGAGTAGTGGAAACTACAAAGGCTGAAAGAGATTGAACAGAAGAACTAAGGCAACAGCTCAGTGAAGGTCTCAAGGAGTAGTGGAAACTACAATGACTGAAAAAGATTGGACAGAAGAACTGAGGCAATAGCTCAGTGAACATCTCAAGGAGTAGTGGAAACTACAAAGCCTGCAACAGCTTGGACAGAAGAACAAAGGCAACAGCTCAGTTAACGTCTCAAGGAGTAGTGGAAACTACAAAGGCTGAAAGAGATTGAACAGAAGAACTAGGGCAACAGCTCAGTGAAGGTCTCAAGGAGTAGTGGAAACTACAAAGACTGAAAGAGATTGGACAGAAGTACTAAGGCAATAGCTCAGTAAACGTCTCAAGGAGTAGTGGAAACAACAAAGTCTGAAACAGCGTGGACAGAGAAAGAGTTTGGACAGAAGAACTAATGCAAAAGCTTAGAAAACGGATCAAGGAGTGGCGGAAACTACAAAGACTGAAAGAGATTGGACAGATGAACTAAGGCAACAGCTCAGTGAACGTCTCAAGAAGTAGTGGAAACTACAAAAACTGGAAGAGATTAGACAAAAGAACTAAGGCAACAGCTCAAAGAATGTCTCAAGGAGTAGTGGAAACTACAAAGACTGAAAGAGATATGATAGAAGAACTAATGCAACAGCTTAGTGAACGTCTCAAGGAGTAGCGGAATCTACAAAGACTGAAAGAGATTGGATAGCAGAACTAAGGCAGGAGCTTAGTGATCGTCTCAAGGAGTAGTGGAAACTACAAAGTCTGAAAGAGATTGGACAGAAGAACTAAGGCAACAGCTCAGTGAACGTCTCAAGGAGTAGTGGAAACTACAATGTCTGAAACAGCTTGGACAGTAGAACTAAGGCAACAGCTCAGTGAACGTCTCAAGGAGTAGTGGAAACTACAAAGTCTGAAAGAGATTGGACAGAAGAACTAAGGCAACAGCTCAGTGAACGTCTCAAGGAGTAGTGGAAACTACAAAAACTAAAAAAGAGATTGGACAGAATAACTAAGGCAACAGCGCAGTGAACGTCCCAAGGAGTAGTGGAAACTACAAAGACTGAAAGAGATTGGACACAAGAACTAAGACAACAGCTTATTGAACGTCTCAAGGAATAGTGGAAACTACAAAGGCTGTAAGAGATTGGACAGAAGAACTAAGGCAAGAGCTTAGTGATCGTCTCAAGGAGTAGTGGAAACTACAAAGACTGTCGGAGATTGAACAGAAGAACTAATGCAACAGAACAGTGAATGTCTCAAGGAGTAGTGGAAACTACAAAGACTGAAAGAGATTGGACAGAAGAACTAAGGCAACAGCTCAGTGAACGTCTCAAGGAGTAGTGGAAACTACAAAGACTGAAAGAGATTGGACAGAAGAACTAAGGCAACAGCTTATTCAACGTCTCAAGGAATAGTGGAAACTACAAAGACTGAAAGAGATTGGACACAAGAACTAAGGCAACAGAACAGTGAACGACTTAAGGACTAGTGGAAACTACAAAGACTGAAAGAGATGGACAGATGAACTAAGGCAACAGCACAGTGAACGTCTTAAGGAGTAGTGGAAACTACAAAGACAGAAAGAGATTGGACTGATGAACTAATGCAACAGCTTAGTGAACGTCTCAAGGAGTGGTGGAAACTACAAAGTCTGAAACAGCTTGGACAGAAGAAATGAGGCAACAGCTCAGTGAACGTCTCAAGGAGTAGTGGAAACTACAAAGGCTGAAAGAGATTGAACAGAAGAACTAAGGTAACAGCTCAGTGAACGTCTCAAGGAGTAGTGGAAACTACAAAGACTGAAAGAGATTGGACACAAGAACTAGGCAACAGCTTATTGAACGTCTCAAGGAATAGTGGAAACTACAAAGGCTGAAAGCGATTGGACAGAAGAACTAAGGCAAGAGCTTAGTGATCGTCTCACGGATTAGTGGAAACTACAAAGACTGTCAGAGATTGAACAGAAGAACAAAGGCAACAGCTCATTGAACGTCTCAAAGAGTAGTGGAAACTACAATGACTAAAAGAGATTGGACAGAAGAACTAAGGCAAGAGCTTAGTGATCGTCTCAAGGAGTAGTGGAAACTACAAAGACTGAAAGAGATTGAACAGAAGACCTAAGGCAAAAGCTCAGTGTTCGTCTCAAGGAATAGTGGAAACTACAAAGACTGAAAGTGATGGGACAGAAGAATTAAGGCAACAGCTCAGTGAACGTCTCAAGAAGTAGTGGAAACTACAAAGACTGAAAGAGATTGAACAGAAGAATTAAGGCAACAGAACAGTGAATGTCTCAAGGAGTAGTGGAAACTACAAAGACTGAAAGAGATGGGACAGAAGAACTGAGGCAACAGCTCAGTGAACGTCTCAAGGAGTAGTGGAAACTACAAAGACTGAAAGAGAATGGACAGAAGAACTAAGGCAACAGCTCAGTGAACGTCTCAAGGAGTAGTGGAAACTACAAAGACTGAAAGAGATTGGACAGAATAACTAAGGCAACAGCGCAGTGAACGTCCCAAGGAGTAGTGGAAACTACAAAGACTGAAAGAGATTGGACACAAGAACTAAGGCAACAGCTTATTGAAAGTCTCAAGGAATAGTGGAAACTACAAAGGCTGAAAGAGTTTGGACAGAAGAACTAAGGCAAGAGCTTAGTGATCGTCTCACGGAGTAGTGGAAACTACAAAGACTGTCGGAGATTGAACAGAAGAACAAAGGCAACAGCTCAGTGAACGTCTCAAAGAGTAGTGGAAACTACAATAACTAAAAGAGATTGGACAGAAGAACTAAGGCAAGAGCTTAGTGATCGTCTCAAGGAGTAGGGGAAACTACAAAGACTGAAAGAGATTGAACAGAAGACCTAAGGCAAAAGCTCAGTGATCGTCTCAAGGAGTAGTGGAAACTACAAAGACTGAAAGTGATGGGAAAGAAGAATTAAGGCAACAGCTCAGTGAACGTCTCAAGAAGTAGTGGAAACTACAAAGACAGAAAGAGTTTGAACAGAAGATCTAAGGCAACAGAACAGTGAATGTCTCAAGGAGTAGTGGAAACTACAAAGACTGAAAGAGATTGGACAGAAGAACTAAGGCAACAGCTCAGTGAACGTCTCAAGGAGTAGTGGAAACTACAAAGACTGAAAGAGAATGGACAGAGGAACAAAGGCAACAGCTTAGTGAACGTCTCGAGGAATAGTGGAAACTACAAAGACTAAAAGAAATTGGGAAAAAAACTAAGGCAACAGCTCAGTGAATGTCTCAAGGAGTAGTGGAAACTACAAAGACTGAATGAGATTGGATAGAAGAACTAATGCAACAGCTTAGTGAACGTCTCAAGGAGTAGCGGAAACTACAAAGACTGAAAGATATTGGACAGAAAAACAAAGGCAACAGCTCTGTGAACGTCGCAAGAAGTAGTGGAAACTACGAAGACTGAAAGAGATTGGACAGAAGAACTAATGCAACAGCTTAGTGAACGTCTCAAGGAGTAGCGGAAACTACAAAGACTGAAAGAGATTGGACAGAAGAACTAAGGCAACAGCTCAGTGAATATCTCAAGGCGTAGTGGAAACTACAAAGTCTCAAAGAGATTGGACAGAAGAAATAAAGCAACAGCTTAGTGAACGTCTCAAGGAGTAGTGGAAACTACAAAGACTGAAAGAGGTTGGACAGAAGAACTAATGCAACAGCTTAATGAACGGCTCAAGGAGTAGCGGAAACTACAAACACTGAAAGAGACTGGACAGAATAACTAATGCAACATCTCAGTGAACGTCTCAAGGAGTAGTGGAAACTACAAAGGCTGAAAGAGGTTGAACAGAAAAACTAAGGCAACAGCTCAGTGAAGGTCTCAAGGAGTAGTGGAAACTACAAAGACTGAAAGAGTTTGGACAGAAGAACTAAGGCAATAGCTCAGTAAACGTCTCAAGGAGTAGTGGAAACAACAAAGTCTGAAACAGCGTGGACAGAAGAACTAAGGCCACAGCTCAGTGAACGTCTCAAGGAGAAGTGGAAACTACAAAGTCTGAAAGAGATTGGACAGAAGAACTAAGGCAACAGCTCAGTGGACGTCTCAAGGCGTAGTGGAATCCACAAAGACTGAAAGAGTTTGGACAGAAGAACTAAGGCAACAGCTCAGTGAACATCTCAAGGAGTAGTGGAAACTACAAAGGCTGAAAGAGATTGGATAAAGAACTAAGGCGACAGCTCAGTGAAACTCTCAAGGAGTAGTGGAAACTACAAAGACTGAAAGAGATTGGACAGAAGAACTAAGGCAAGAGCTTAGTGATCGTCTCAAGGAGTAGTGGAAACTACAAAGACTGTCGGAGATTGAACAGAAGAACTAAGGTAACTGCTCAGGGAACGTCTCAAGGAGTATTGGAAATTACAATGTCTGAAACAGCTTGGACAGAAGAACTAAGGCAACAGTTCAGTGAACGTCTCAACGAGTAGTGGAAACTACAAAGACTGAAAGAGATGGACAGATGAACTAAGGCAACAGATCAGTGTACGTCTAAAGGATTAGTGGAAACTGCAAAGACTGAAAGGGATTGGACAGAAGAACTAAGGCAACAGCTCAGTGATCGTCTCAAGGAGTAGTGGAAACTAAAAAGTCTGAAACAGCTTGGACAGAAGAACTAAGGCAACAGCTCTGTGAACGTCTCAAGGAGTAGTGGAAACTACAAAGACTAAAGAGGTTGAACAGAAAAGCCAAGGCAACAGCTCAGTGAACGTCTCAAGGAGTAGTGGAAACTACAAAGACTGAAAGAGATTGGACAGAAGAACTAAGGCAACAGCTCAGTGAACGTCTCAAGGAGTAGTGGAAACTACAAAGATTGGAGTGAAGAACTAATGCAACAGCTTAGTGAACGTCTCAAGGAGTAGTGGAAACTACAAAGTCTGAAAGAGCTTGGACAGAAGAACTAAGGCAACAGCTCAGTGAACTTCTCAAGGAGTAGTGGAAACTACAAAGGCTGAAAGAGATTGAACAGAAGAACTAAGGCAACAGCTCAGTGAAGGTCTCAAGGAGTAGTGGAAACTACAATGACTGAAAAAGATTGGACAGAAGATCTGAGGCAATAGCTCAGTGAACATCTCAAGGAGTGTGGAAACTACAAAGCCTGCAACAGCTTGGACAGAAGAACAAAGGCAACAGCTCAGTTAACGTCTCAAGGAGTAGTGGAAACTACAAAGGCTGAAAGAGATTGAACAGAAAAACTAGGGCAACAGCTCAGTGAAGGTCTCAAGGAGTAGTGGAAACTACAAAGACTGAAAGAGATTGGACAGAAGAACTAAGGCAACAGCTCAGTGAACGTTTCAAAGAGTAGTGGAATCAACAAAGGCTGAAAGAGATTGGACACAAGAACTAAGGCAACAGCTCAGTGATCGTCTCAAGAGTAGTGGAAACTACATAGACTGAAAGAGATTGGACAGAAGAACTACGGCAAGAGCTTAGTGATCGTCTCAAGGAGTAGTGGAAACTACAAAGACTATCGGAGATTGAACAGAAGAACTAAGGCAACAGCTCAGTGAACGTCTCAAGGAGTAGTGGAAACTACAAAGACTGAAAGAGATGGACAGATGAACTAAGGCAACAGCACAGTGAACGTCTCAAGGAGTAGTGGAAATTACAATGACTGAAAGAGATTGGACTGATGAACTAATGCAACAGCTCAGTGAACGTCTCAAGGAGTAGTGGAAACTACAAAGTCTGAAAGAGATTGGACAGAAGAACTAAGGCAACAGCTCAGTGAACGTCTCAAGGAGTAGTGGAAACTACAAAGACTGAAAGAGATCCGACAAAAGAACTAAGGCCCTAGCTCATTGAACGTCTCAAGGAGTAGTGGTAACTACAAAGTCTGAAACAGATTGGACAGAAGAACTAAGGCTACAGCTCAGTGAACGTCTCGAGGAGTAGTGGAAACTACAAAGTCTGAAACAGCTTGGACAGTAGAACTAAGGCAACAGCTCAGTGAACGTCTCAAGGAGTAGTGGAAACTACAAAGTCTGAAAGAGATTGGACAGAAGAACTAAGGCAACAGCTCAGTGAAAATCTCAAGGAGTAGTGGAAACTACAAAGACTAAAAAAGAGATTGGACAGAATAACTAAGGCAACAGCGCAGTGAACGTCCCAAGGAGTAGTGGAAACTACAAAGACTGAAAGAGATTGGACACAAGAACTAAGGCAACAGCTTATTGAACGTCTCAAGGAATAGTGGAAACTACAAAGACTGAAAGAGATTGGACAGAAAAACTAAGGCAAGAGCTTAGTGATCGTCTCAAGAAGTAGTGGAAACTACAAAGACTGTCGGAGATTGAACAGAAGAACTAAGGCAACAGCTCAGTGAACGTCGCAAAGAGTAGTGGAAACTACAATGACTAAAAGTGTTTGGACAGAAGAACTAAGGCAAGAGCTTAGTAATCGTCTCAAGGAGTAGTGGAAACTACAAAGACTGAAAGCGATTGAACAGAAGACCTAAGGCAAAAGCTAAGTGATCGTCTCAAGGAGTAGTGGAAACTACAAAGACTGAAAGTGATGGGACAGAAGAATTAAGGCAACAGCTCAGTGAACATCTCAAGAAGTAGTGGAAACTACAAAGCTTGAAAGAGGTTGAACAGAAGAACTAAGGCAACAGAACAGTGAATGTCTCAAGGAATAGTGGAAACTACAAAGACTGAAAGAGATTGGACAGAAGAACAAAGGCAACAGCTCTGTGAACGTCTCAAGGAGTAGTGGAAACTACAAAGACTAAAAAAGAGATTGGACAGAATAACTAAGGCAACAGCGTAGTGAACGTCCCAAGGAGTAGTGGAAACTACAAAGACTGAAAGAGATTGGACACAAGAACTAAGACAACAGCTTATTGAACGTCTCAAGGAATAGTGGAAACTACAAAGGCTGAAAGAGATTGAACAGAAGAACTAAGGCAACAGCTCAGTGAACGTCTCAAGGAGTAGTGGAAACTACAAAGACTGAAAGAGATTGGACAGAATAACTAAGGCAACAGCGCAGTGAACGTCCCAAGGAGTAGTGGAAACTACAAAGACTGAAAGAGATTGGACACAAGAACTAAGGCAACAGCTTATTGAAAGTCTCAAGGAATAGTGGAAACTACAAAGGCTGAAAGAGTTTGGACAGAAGAACTAAGGCAAGAGCTTAGTGAAGGTCTCAAGGAGTAGTGGAAACTACAAAGGCTGAAAGAGATTGAACAGAAGAACTAAGGTAACAGCTCAGTGAACGTCTCAAGGAGTAGTGGAAACTACAAAGACTGAAAGAGGTTGGACAGAAGAACTAATGCAACAGCTTAATGAACGGCTCAAGGAGTAGCGGAAACTACAAACACTGAAAGAGACTGGACAGAATAACTAATGCAACATCTCAGTGAACGTCTCAAGGAGTAGTGGAAACTACAAAGGCTGAAAGAGGTTGAACAGAAAAACTAAGGCAACAGCTCAGTGAAGGTCTCAAGGAGTAGTGGAAACTACAAAGACTGAAAGAGTTTGGACAGAAGAACTAAGGCAATAGCTCAGTAAACGTCTCAAGGAGTAGTGGAAACAACAAAGTCTGAAACAGCGTGGACAGAAGAACTAAGGCCACAGCTCAGTGAACGTCTCAAGGAGAAGTGGAAACTACAAAGTCTGAAAGAGATTGGACAGAAGAACTAAGGCAACAGCTCAGTGGACGTCTCAAGGCGTAGTGGAATCCACAAAGACTGAAAGAGTTTGGACAGAAGAACTAAGGCAACAGCTCAGTGAACATCTCAAGGAGTAGTGGAAACTACAAAGGCTGAAAGAGATTGGATAAAGAACTAAGGCGACAGCTCAGTGAAACTCTCAAGGAGTAGTGGAAACTACAAAGACTGAAAGAGATTGGACAGAAGAACTAAGGCAAGAGCTTAGTGATCGTCTCAAGGAGTAGTGGAAACTACAAAGACTGTCGGAGATTGAACAGAAGAACTAAGGTAACTGCTCAGGGAACGTCTCAAGGAGTATTGGAAATTACAATGTCTGAAACAGCTTGGACAGAAGAACTAAGGCAACAGTTCAGTGAACGTCTCAACGAGTAGTGGAAACTACAAAGACTGAAAGAGATGGACAGATGAACTAAGGCAACAGATCAGTGTACGTCTAAAGGATTAGTGGAAACTGCAAAGACTGAAAGGGATTGGACAGAAGAACTAAGGCAACAGCTCAGTGATCGTCTCAAGGAGTAGTGGAAACTAAAAAGTCTGAAACAGCTTGGACAGAAGAACTAAGGCAACAGCTCTGTGAACGTCTCAAGGAGTAGTGGAAACTACAAAGACTAAAGAGGTTGAACAGAAAAGCCAAGGCAACAGCTCAGTGAACGTCTCAAGGAGTAGTGGAAACTACAAAGACTGAAAGAGATTGGACAGAAGAACTAAGGCAACAGCTCAGTGAACGTCTCAAGGAGTAGTGGAAACTACAAAGATTGGAGTGAAGAACTAATGCAACAGCTTAGTGAACGTCTCAAGGAGTAGTGGAAACTACAAAGTCTGAAAGAGCTTGGACAGAAGAACTAAGGCAACAGCTCAGTGAACTTCTCAAGGAGTAGTGGAAACTACAAAGGCTGAAAGAGATTGAACAGAAGAACTAAGGCAACAGCTCAGTGAAGGTCTCAAGGAGTAGTGGAAACTACAATGACTGAAAAAGATTGGACAGAAGATCTGAGGCAATAGCTCAGTGAACATCTCAAGGAGTGTGGAAACTACAAAGCCTGCAACAGCTTGGACAGAAGAACAAAGGCAACAGCTCAGTTAACGTCTCAAGGAGTAGTGGAAACTACAAAGGCTGAAAGAGATTGAACAGAAAAACTAGGGCAACAGCTCAGTGAAGGTCTCAAGGAGTAGTGGAAACTACAAAGACTGAAAGAGATTGGACAGAAGAACTAAGGCAACAGCTCAGTGAACGTTTCAAAGAGTAGTGGAATCAACAAAGGCTGAAAGAGATTGGACACAAGAACTAAGGCAACAGCTCAGTGATCGTCTCAAGAGTAGTGGAAACTACATAGACTGAAAGAGATTGGACAGAAGAACTACGGCAAGAGCTTAGTGATCGTCTCAAGGAGTAGTGGAAACTACAAAGACTATCGGAGATTGAACAGAAGAACTAAGGCAACAGCTCAGTGAACGTCTCAAGGAGTAGTGGAAACTACAAAGACTGAAAGAGATGGACAGATGAACTAAGGCAACAGCACAGTGAACGTCTCAAGGAGTAGTGGAAATTACAATGACTGAAAGAGATTGGACTGATGAACTAATGCAACAGCTCAGTGAACGTCTCAAGGAGTAGTGGAAACTACAAAGTCTGAAAGAGATTGGACAGAAGAACTAAGGCAACAGCTCAGTGAACGTCTCAAGGAGTAGTGGAAACTACAAAGACTGAAAGAGATCCGACAAAAGAACTAAGGCCCTAGCTCATTGAACGTCTCAAGGAGTAGTGGTAACTACAAAGTCTGAAACAGATTGGACAGAAGAACTAAGGCTACAGCTCAGTGAACGTCTCGAGGAGTAGTGGAAACTACAAAGTCTGAAACAGCTTGGACAGTAGAACTAAGGCAACAGCTCAGTGAACGTCTCAAGGAGTAGTGGAAACTACAAAGTCTGAAAGAGATTGGACAGAAGAACTAAGGCAACAGCTCAGTGAAAATCTCAAGGAGTAGTGGAAACTACAAAGACTAAAAAAGAGATTGGACAGAATAACTAAGGCAACAGCGCAGTGAACGTCCCAAGGAGTAGTGGAAACTACAAAGACTGAAAGAGATTGGACACAAGAACTAAGGCAACAGCTTATTGAACGTCTCAAGGAATAGTGGAAACTACAAAGACTGAAAGAGATTGGACAGAAAAACTAAGGCAAGAGCTTAGTGATCGTCTCAAGAAGTAGTGGAAACTACAAAGACTGTCGGAGATTGAACAGAAGAACTAAGGCAACAGCTCAGTGAACGTCGCAAAGAGTAGTGGAAACTACAATGACTAAAAGTGTTTGGACAGAAGAACTAAGGCAAGAGCTTAGTAATCGTCTCAAGGAGTAGTGGAAACTACAAAGACTGAAAGCGATTGAACAGAAGACCTAAGGCAAAAGCTAAGTGATCGTCTCAAGGAGTAGTGGAAACTACAAAGACTGAAAGTGATGGGACAGAAGAATTAAGGCAACAGCTCAGTGAACATCTCAAGAAGTAGTGGAAACTACAAAGCTTGAAAGAGGTTGAACAGAAGAACTAAGGCAACAGAACAGTGAATGTCTCAAGGAATAGTGGAAACTACAAAGACTGAAAGAGATTGGACAGAAGAACAAAGGCAACAGCTCTGTGAACGTCTCAAGGAGTAGTGGAAACTACAAAGACTAAAAAAGAGATTGGACAGAATAACTAAGGCAACAGCGTAGTGAACGTCCCAAGGAGTAGTGGAAACTACAAAGACTGAAAGAGATTGGACACAAGAACTAAGACAACAGCTTATTGAACGTCTCAAGGAATAGTGGAAACTACAAAGGCTGAAAGAGATTGAACAGAAGAACTAAGGCAACAGCTCAGTGAACGTCTCAAGGAGTAGTGGAAACTACAAAGACTGAAAGAGATTGGACAGAATAACTAAGGCAACAGCGCAGTGAACGTCCCAAGGAGTAGTGGAAACTACAAAGACTGAAAGAGATTGGACACAAGAACTAAGGCAACAGCTTATTGAAAGTCTCAAGGAATAGTGGAAACTACAAAGGCTGAAAGAGTTTGGACAGAAGAACTAAGGCAAGAGCTTAGTGATCGTCTCACGGAGTAGTGGAAACTACAAAGACTGTCGGAGATTGAACAGAAGAACAAAGGCAACAGCTCAGTGAACGTCTCAAAGAGTAGTGGAAACTACAATAACTAAAAGAGATTGGACAGAAGAACTAAGGCAAGAGCTTAGTGATCGTCTCAAGGAGTAGGGGAAACTACAAAGACTGAAAGAGATTGAACAGAAGACCTAAGGCAAAAGCTCAGTGATCGTCTCAAGGAGTAGTGGAAACTACAAAGACTGAAAGTGATGGGAAAGAAGATTTAAGGCAACAGCTCAGTGAACGTCTCAAGAAGTAGTGGAAACTACAAAGACAGAAAGAGTTTGAACAGAAGATCTAAGGCAACAGAACAGTGAATGTCTCAAGGAGTAGTGGAAACTACAAAGACTGAAAGAGATTGGACAGAAGAACTAAGGCAACAGCTCAGTGAACGTCTCAAGGAGTAGTGGAAACTACAAAGACTGAAAGAGAATGGACAGAGGAACAAAGGCAACAGCTTAGTGAACGTCTCGAGGAATAGTGGAAACTCCAAAGACTAAAAGAAATTGGGAAAAAAACTAAGGCAACAGCTCAGTGAATGTCTCAAGGAGTAGTGGAAACTACAAAGACTGAATGAGATTGGATAGAAGAACTAATGCAACAGCTTAGTGAACGTCTCAAGGAGTAGCGGAAACTACAAAGACTGAAAGAGATTGGACAGAAAAACAAAGGCAACAGCTCTGTGAACGTCTCAAGAAGTAGTGGAAACTACGAAGACTGAAAGAGATTGGACAGAAGAACTAATGCAACAACTTAGTGAACGTCTCAAGGAGTAGCGGAAACTACAAAGACTGAAAGAGATTGGACAGAAGAACTAAGGCAACAGCTCAGTGAATATCTCAAGGCGTAGTGGAAACTACAAAGTCTGAAAGAGATTGGACAGAAGAAATAAAGCAACAGCTTAGTGAACGTCTCAAGGAGTAGTGGAAACTACAAAGACTGAAAGAGGTTGGACAGAAGAACTAATGCAACAGCTTAATGAACGGCTCAAGGAGTAGCGGAAACTACAAACACTGAAAGAGACTGGACAGAATAACTAATGCAACATCTCAGTGAACGTCTCAAGGAGTAGTGGAAACTACAAAGGCTGAAAGAGGTTGAACAGAAAAACTAAGGCAACAGCTCAGTGAAGGTCTCAAGGAGTAGTGGAAACTACAAAGACTGAAAGAGTTTGGACAGAAGAACTAAGGCAATAGCTCAGTAAACGTCTCAAGGAGTAGTGGAAACAACAAAGTCTGAAACAGCGTGGACAGAAGATTTAAGGCCACAGCTCAGTGAACGTCTCAAGGAGAAGTGGAAACTACAAAGTCTGAAAGAGATTGGACAGAAGAACTAAGGCAACAGCTCAGTGGACGTCTCAAGGCGTAGTGGAATCCACAAAGACTGAAAGAGTTTGGACAGAAGAACTAAGGCAACAGCTCAGTGAACATCTCAAGGAGTAGTGGAAACTACAAAGGCTGAAAGAGATTGGACAAAAGAACTAAGGCGACAGCTCAGTGAAACTCTCAAGGAGTAGTGGAAACTACAAAGACTGAAAGAGATTGGACAGAAGAACTAAGGCAAGAGCTTAGTGATCGTCTCAAGGAGTAGTGGAAACTACAAAGACTGTCGGAGATTGAACAGAAGAACTAAGGTAACAGCTCAGGGAACGTCTCAAGGAGTATTGGAAATTACAATGTCTGAAACAGCTTGGACAGAAGAACTAAGGCAACAGTTCAGTGAACGTCTCAACGAGTAGTGGAAACTACAAAGACTGAAAGAGATGGACAGATGAACTAAGGCAACAGATCAGTGTACGTCTAAAGGAGTAGTGGAAACTGCAAAGACTGAAAGGGATAGGACAGAAGAACTAAGGCAACAGCTCAGTGATCGTCTCAAGGAGTAGTGGAAACTAAAAAGTCTGAAACAGCTTGGACAGAAGAACTAAGGCAACAGCTCTGTGAACGTCTCAAGGAGTAGTGGAAATTACAAAGACTGAAAGAGGTTGAACAGAAAAGCCAAGGCAACAGCTCAGTGAACGTCTCAAGGAGTAGTGGAAACTACAAAGACTGAAAGAGATTGGACAGAAGAACTAAGGCAACAGCTCAGTGAACGTCTCAAGGAGTAGTGGAAACTACAAAGATTGGAGTGAAGAACTAATGCAACAGCTTAGTGAACGTCTCAAGGAGTAGTGGAAACTACAAAGTCTGAAAGAGCTTGGACAGAAGAACTAAGGCAACAGCTCAGTGAACTTCTCAAGGAGTAGTGGAAACTACAAAGGCTGAAAGAGATTGAACAGAAGAACTAAGGCAACAGCTCAGTGAAGGTCTCAAGGAGTAGTGGAAACTACAATGACTGAAAAAGATTGGACAGAAGATCTGAGGCAATAGCTCAGTGAACATCACAAGGAGTGTGGAAACTACAAAGCCTGCAACAGCTTGGACAGAAGAACAAAGGCAACAGCTCAGTTAACGTCTCAAGGAGTAGTGGAAACTACAAAGGCTGAAAGAGATTGAACAGAAGAACTAGGGCAACAGCTCAGTGAAGGTCTCAAGGAGTAGTGGAAACTACAAAAACTGAAAGAGATTAGACAAAAGAACTAAGGCAACAGCTCAAAGAATGTCTCAAGGAGTAGTGGAAACTACAAAGTCTGAAAGAGATATGGTAGAAGAACTAATGCAACAGCTTAGTGAACGTCTCAAGGAGTAGCGGAATCTACAAAGACTGAAAGAGATTGGACAGAAGAACTAAGGCAAGAGCTTAGTGATCGTCTCAAGGAGTAGAGGAAACTACAAAGTCTGAAAGAGATTGGACAGAAGAACTAAGGCAACAGCTCAGTGAACGTCTCAAGGAGTAGTGGAAACTACAAAGTCTGAAACAGCTTGGACAGTAGAACTAAGGCAACAGCTCAGTGAACGTCTCAAGGAGTAGTGGAAACTACAAAATCTGAAAGAGATTGGACAGAAGAACTAAGGCAACAGCTCAGTGAACGTCTCAAGGAGTAGTGGAAACTACAAAGACTACAAAAGAGATTGGACAGAATAACTAAGGCAACAGCGAAGTGAACGTCCCAAGGAGTAGTGGAAACTACAAAGAATGAAAGATATTGGACACAAGAACTAAGACAACAGCTTATTGAACGTCTCAAGGAATAGTGGAAACTACAAAGGCTGAAAGAGATTGGACAGAAGAACTAAGGCAAGAGCTTACTGATCGTCTCAAGGAGTAGTGAAACTACAAAGACTGTCGGAGATTGAACAGAAGAACTAAGGCAACAGAACAGTGAATGTCTCAAGGAGTAGTGGAAACTACAAAGACTGAAAGAGATTGGACAGAAGAACTAAGGCAACAGCTCAGTGAACGTCTCAAGGAGTAGTGGAAACTACAAAGTCTGCAACAGCTTGGACAGAAGAACTAAGGTAACAGCTCAGTGAACGTCTCAAGGAGTAGTGGAAACTACAAAGTCTGAAAGAGATTGGACAGAAGAACTAAGGCAACAGCTCGGTGAACGTCTCAAGGAGTAGTGGAAACTACAAAGTCTTAAACAGCTTGGACAGAAGAACTAAGGCTACAGCTCAGTGAACGTCTCGAGGAGTAGTGGAAACTACAAAGTCTGAAAGAGATTGGACAGAAGAACTAAGGCAACAGCTCAGTGAACGTCTCAAAGAGTAGTGGAATCAACAAAGGCTGAAAGAGATTGGACACAAGAACTAAGGCAACAGCTCAGTGATCGTCTCAAGAGTAGTGGAAACTACAAAGACTGAAAGAGATTGGACAGAAGAACTACGGCAAGAGCTTAGTGATCGTCTCAAGGAGTAGTGGAAACTACAAAGACTATCGGAGATTGAACAGAAGAACTAAGGCAACAGCTCAGTGAACGTCTCAAGGAGTAGTGGAAACTACAAAGACTGAAAGAGATGGACAGATGAACTAAGGCAACAGCACAGTGAACGTCTCAAGGAGTAGTGGAAATTACAATGACTGAAAGAGATTGGACTGATGAACTAATGCAACAGCTCAGTGAACGTCTCAAGGAGTAGTGGAAACTACAAAGTCTGAAAGAGATTGGACAGAAGAACTAAGGCAACAGCTCAGTGAACGTCTCAAGGAGTAGTGGAAACTACAAAGACTGAAAGAGATCCGACAAAAGAACTAAGGCCCTAGCTCATTGAACGTCTCAAGGAGTAGTGGTAACTACAAAGTCTGAAACAGATTGGACAGAAGAACTAAGGCTACAGCTCAGTGAACGTCTCGAGGAGTAGTGGAAACTACAAAGTCTGAAACAGCTTGGACAGTAGAACTAAGGCAACAGCTCAGTGAAAGTCTCAAGGAGTAGTGGAAACTACAAAGACTAAAAAAGAGATTGGACAGAATAACTAAGGCAACAGCGCAGTGAACGTCCCAAGGAGTAGTGGAAACTACAAAGACTGAAAGAGATTGGACACAAGAACTAAGGCAACAGCTTATTGAACGTCTCAAGGAATAGTGGAAACTACAAAGACTGAAAGAGATTGGACAGAAAAACTAAGGCAAGAGCTTAGTGATCGTCTCAAGAAGTAGTGGAAACTACAAAGACTGTCGGAGATTGAACAGAAGAACTAAGGCAACAGCTCAGTGAACGTCGCAAAGAGTAGTGGAAACTACAATGACTAAAAGTGTTTGGACAGAAGAACTAAGGCAAGAGCTTAGTAATCGTCTCAAGGAGTAGTGGAAACTACAAAGACTGAAAGAGATTGAACAGAAGACCTAAGGCAAAAGCTAAGTGATCGTCTCAAGGAGTAGTGGAAACTACAAAGACTGAAAGTGATGGAACAGAAGAATTAAGGCAACAGCTCAGTGAACATCTCAAGAAGTAGTGGAAACTACAAAGCTTGAAAGAGGTTGAACAGAAGAACTAAGGCAACAGAACAGTGAATGTCTCAAGGAATAGTGGAAACTACAAAGACTGAAAGAGATTGGACAGAAGAACTAAGGCAACAGCTCTGTGAACGTCTCAAGGAGTAGTGGAAACTACAAAGACTAAAAAAGAGATTGGACAGAATAACTAAGGCAACAGCGAAGTGAACGTCCCAAGGAGTAGTGGAAACTACAAAGACTGAAAGAGATTGGACACAAGAACTAAGACAACAGCTTATTGAACGTCTCAAGGAATAGTGGAAACTACAAAGGCTGAAAGAGATTGAACAGAACAACTAAGGCAAGAGCTTACTGATCGTCTCAAGGAGTAGTGGAAACTACAAAGACTGTCGGAGATTGAACAGAAGAACTAAGGCAACAGAACAGTGAATGTCTCAAGGATTAGTGGAAACTACAAAGACTGAAAGAGAATGGACAGAAGAACTAAGGCAACAGCTCAGTGAACGTCTCAAGGAGTAGTGGAAACTACAAAGTCTGCAACAGCTTGGAAGGAAGAACTAAGGTAACAGCTCAGTGAACGTCTCAAGGAGTAGTGGAAACTACAAAGTCTGAAAGAGATTGGACAGAAGAACTAAGGCAACAGCTCGGTGAAAATGTCAAGGAGTAGTGGAAACTACAAATACTGAAAGAGATCGGACAAAAGAACTAAGGCCCTAGCTCAGTGAACGTCTCAAGGATTAGTGGAAACTACAAAGTCTGAAACAGCTTGGACAGAAGAACTAAGGCAACAGCTCAGTGAACGTCTCAAGGAGTAGTGGAAACTACAAAGTCTGAAAGAGATTGGACAGAAGAACTAAGGCAACAGCTCAGTGAACGTCTCAAGGAGTAGTGGAAACTACAAAGACTGAAAGAGATCCGACAAAAGAACTAAGGCCCTAGCTCATTGAACGTCTCAAGGAGTAGTGGAAACTACAAAGTCTGAAACAGCTTGGACAGAAGAACTAAGGCTACAGCTCAGTGAACGTCTCGAGGAGTAGTGGAAACTACAAAGTCTGAAAGAGATTGGACAGAAGAACTAAGGCAACAGCTCAGTGAACGTCTCAAAGAGTAGTGGAAACAACAAAGGCTGAAAGAGATTGGACACAAGAACTAAGGCAACAGCTCAGTGATCGTCTCAAGGAGTAGTGGAAACTACAAAGACTGAAAGAGATTGGACAGAAGAACTACGGCAAGAGCTTAGTGATCGTCTCAAGGAGTAGTGGAAACTACAAAGACTATCGGAGATTGAACAGAAGAACTAAGGCAACAGCTCAGTGAACGTCTCAAGGAGTAGTGGAAACTACAAAGACTGAATGAGATGGACAGATGAACTAAGGCAACAGCACAGTGAACGTCTCAAGGAGTAGTGGAAATTACAATGACTGAAAGAGATTGGACTGATGAACTAATGCAACAGCTTAGTGAAAGTCTCAAGGAGTGGTGGAAACTACAAAGTCTGAAACAGCTTGGACAGAAGAAATAAGGCAACTGCTCAGTGAAAGTCTCAAGGAGTAGTGGAAACTACAAAGGCTGAAAGAGATTGAACAGAAGAACTAAGGCAACAGCTCAGTGAAGTTCTCAAGGAGTAGTGGAAACTACAAAGACTGAAAGAGATTGGACAGAAGAACTAAGGCAACAGCTCAGTGAACGTCTCAAGGAGTAGTGGAAACTACAAAGTCTGAAAGAGATTGGACAGAAGAACTAAGGCAACAGATCAGTGAACGTCTCAAGGAGTAGTGGAAACTACAAAGTCTGAAACAGCTTGGACAGTAGAACTAAGGCAACAGCTCAGTGAACGCCTCAAGGAGTAGTGGAAACTACAAAGTCTGAAAGAGATTGGACAGAAGAACTATGGCAACAGCTCAGTGAAAGTCTCAAGGAGTAGTGGAAACTACAAAGACTAAAAAAGAGATTGGACAGAATAACTAAGGCAACAGCGCAGTGAACGTCCCAAGGAGTAGTGGAAACTACAAAGACTGAAAGAGATTGGACAGAAGAACTAAGGCAAGAGCTTAGTGATCGTCTCAAGAAGTAGTGGATACTACAAAGACTGTCGGAGACTGAACAGAAGAACTAAGGCAACAGCTCAGTGAACGTCGCAAAGAGTAGTGGAAACTACAATGACTAAAAGTGTTTGGACAGAAGAACTAAGGCAAGAGCTTAGTGATCGTCTCAAGGAGTAGTGGAAACTACAAAGACTGAAAGAGATTGAACAGAAGACCTAAGGCAAAAGCTAAGTGATCGTCTCAAGGAGTAGTGGAAACTACAAAGACTGAAAGTGATGGGACAGAAGAATTAAGGCAACAGCTCAGTGAACATCTCAAGAAGTAGTGGAAACTACAAAGCTTGAAAGAGGTTGAACAGAAGAACTAAGGCAACAGAACAGTGAATGTCTCAAGGAATAGTGGAAACTACAAAGACTGAAAGAGATTGGACAGAAGAACTAAGGCAAGAGCTTAGTGATCGTCTCAAGAAGTAGTGGATACTACAAAGACTGTCGGAGACTGAACAGAAGAACTAAGGCAACAGCTCAGTGAACGTCGCAAAGAGTAGTGGAAACTACAATGACTAAAAGTGTTTGGACAGAAGAACTAAGGCAAGAGCTTAGTGATCGTCTCAAGGAGTAGTGGAAACTACAAAGACTGAAAGAGATTGAACAGAAGACCTAAGGCAAAAGCTAAGTGATCGTCTCAAGGAGTAGTGGAAACTACAAAGACTGAAAGTGATGGGACAGAAGAATTAAGGCAACAGCTCAGTGAACATCTCAAGAAGTAGTGGAAACTACAAAGCTTGAAAGAGGTTGAACAGAAGAACTAAGGCAACAGAACAGTGAATGTCTCAAGGAATAGTGGAAACTACAAAGACTGAAAGAGATTGGACAGAAGAACTAAGGCAACAGCTCAGTGAACGTCTCAAGGAGTAGTGGAAACTACAAAGACTGAAAGAGAATGGACAGAAGAACTAAGGCAACAGCTTAGTGAACGACTCAAGGAATAGTGGAAACTACAAAGACTAAAAGAAATTGGGAAAATAAACTAAGGCAACAGCTCAGTGAATGTCTCAAGGAGTAGTGGAAACTACAAAGACTGAATGAGATTGGATAGAAGAACTAATGCAACAGCTTAGTGAACGTCTCAAGGAGTAGCGGAATCTACAAAGACTGAAAGAGATTGGACAGAAGAACTAAGGCAACAGCTCAGTGAATATCTCAAGGAGTAGTGGAAATTACAAAGTCTGAAAGAGATTGGACAGAAGAAATAAAGCAACAGCTTAGTGAACGTCTCAAGGAGTAGTGGAAACTACAAAGACTGAAAGAGTTTGGACAGAAGAACTAATGCAACAGCTTAATGAACGGCACAAGGAGTAGCGGAAACTACAAACACTGAAAGAGACTGGACAGAATAACTAATGCAACATCTCAGTGAACGTCTCAAGGAGTAGTGGAAACTACAAAGGCTGAAAGAGATTGAACAGAAGAACTAAGGCAACAGCTCAGTGAAGGTCTCAAGGAGTAGTGGAAACTACAAAATTTGAAACAGTTTGGACAGAAGAACTAGGCAACAGCTCTGTGAACGTCTCAAGGAGTAGTGGAAACTACAAAGGCTGAAAGAGATTGGACAGAAGAACTAAGGCAACAGCTCAGTGATCGTCTCAAGGAGTAGTGGAAACTACAAAGACAGAAAGAGATTGGACAGAAGAACTAAGGCAACAGCTCAGTGAACGTCTCAAGGAATAGTGGAAACTACAAAGACTGAAGGAGATTGGACAGAAGAACTAAGGCAACAGAACAGTGAACGACTTAAGGACTAGTGGAAACTACAAAGGCTGAAAGAGATTGGACAGAAGAACTAAGGCAACAGCTCCGTGAACGTCTCAAGGAGTATTGGAAACTACAAAGACTGAAAGAGCTTGGACAGAAGAACTAGGGCAACAGCTTAGTGAACGTCTCAAGGAATAGTGGAAACTACGAAGACTGAAAGGGTTTGGACAGAAGAACTAAGGCAACAGCTCAGTTAACGTCTCAAGCCGTAGTGGAAACTACAATGACTGAGAGAGATTGGACAGAAGAACTAAGGTAACAGCTTATTGAACGTCTCAAGGAATAGTGGAAACTACAAAGACTGAAAGAGATTGGACACAAGAACTAAGGCAACAGAACAGTGAACGACTTAAGGACTAGTGGAAACTACAAAGGCTGAAAGAGATGGACAGATGAACTAAGGCAACAGCACAGTGAATGTCTCAAGGAGTACTGGAAACTACAAAGACTGAAAGAGATTGGACTGATGAACTAATGCAACAGCTTAGTGAACGTCTCAAGGAGTGGTGGAAACTACAAAGTCTGAAACAGCTTGGACAGAAGAAATAAGGCAACAGCTCAGTGAACGTCTCAAGGAGTAGTGGAAACTACAAAGGCTGAAAGAGATTGAACAGAAGAACTAAGGTAACAGCTCAGTGAAGGTCTCAAGGAGTAGTGGAAACTACAAAGACTGAAAGAGATTAGACAGATGAACTGAGGCAATAGCTCAGTGAACGTCTCAAAGAGTAGTGGAAACTACAAAGTCTGAAACAGCTTGGACAGTAGAACTAAGGCAACAGCTCAGTGAACGTCTCAAGGAGTAGTGGAAACTACAAAGTCTGAAAGAGATTGGACAGAAGAACTAAGGCAACAGCTCAGTGAAATTCTCAAGGAGTAGTGGAAACTACAAAGACTGAAAGAGATTGGACAGAATAACTAAGGCAACAGCGCAGTGAACGTCCCAAGGAGTAGTGGAAACTACAAAGACTGAAAGAGATTGGACACAAGAACTAGGCAACAGCTTATTGAACGTCTCAAGGAATAGTGGAAACTACAAAGGCTGAAAGAGATTGGACAGAAGAACTAAGGCAAGAGCTTAGTGATCGTCTCACGGAGTAGAGGAAACTACAAAGACTGTCGGAGATTGAACAGAAGAACAAAGGCAACAGCTCAGTGACCGTCTCAAAGAGTATTGGAAACTACAATGACTAAAAGAGATTGGACAGAAAAACTAAGGCAAGAGCTTAGTGATCGTATCAAGGAGTAGTGGAAACTACAAAGACTGAAAGAGATTGAACAGAAGACCTAAGGCAAAAGCTCAGTGATCGTCTCAAGGAGTAGTGGAAACTACAAAGACTGAAAGTGATGGGACAGAAGAATTAAGGCAACAGCTCAGTGAACGTCTCAAGAAGTAGTGGAAACTACAAAGACTGAAAGAGATTGAACAGAAGAACTAAGGCAACAGAACAGTGAATGTCTCAAGGAGTAGTGGAAACTACAAAGACTGAAAGAGATTGGACAGAAGAACTGAGGCAACAGCTCAGTGAACGTCTCAAGGAGTAGTGGAAACTACAAAGACTGAAAGAGAATGGACAGAAGAACTAAGGCAACAGCTCAGTGAACGTCTCAAGGAGTAGTGGAAACTACAAAGACTGAAAGAGATTGGACAGAATAACTAAGGCAACAGCGCAGTGAACGTCCCAAGGAGTAGTGGAAACTACAAAGGCTGAAAGAGTTTGGACAGAAGAACTAAGACAAGAGCTTAGTGATCGTCTCACGGAGTAGTGGAAACTACAAAGACTGTCGGAGATTGAACAGAAGAACAAAGGCAACAGCTCAGTGAACGTCTCAAAGAGTAGTGGAAACTACAATGACTAAAAGAGATTGGACAGAAGAACTAAGGCAAGAGCTTAGTGATCGTCTCAAGGAGTAGTGGAAACTACAAAGATTGAAAGAGATTGAACAGAAGACCTAAGGCAAAAGCTCAGTGATCGTCTCAAGGAGTAGTGGAAACTACAAAGACTGAAAGTGATGGGACAGAAGAATTAAGGCAACAGCTCAGTGAACGTCTCAAGAAGTAGTGGAAACTACAAAGACAGAAAGAGTTTGAACAGAAGAACTAAGGCAACAGAACAGTGAATGTCTCAAGGAGTAGTGGAAACTACAAAGGCTGAAAGAGATTGGACAGAAGAACTAAGGCAACAGCTCAGTGAACGTCTCAAGGAGTAGTGGAAACTACAAAGACTGAAAGAGAATGGACAGAAGAACTAAGGAAACAGCTTAGTGAACGTCTCGAGGAATAGTGGAAACTACAATGACTAAATAAATAGGGAAAAAAACTATGGCAACAGCTCAGTGAATGTCTCAAGGAGTAGTGGAAACTACAAAGACTGAATGAGATTGGATAGAAGAACTAATGCAACAGCTTAGTGAACGTCTCAGGGAGTAGCGGAAACTACAAAGACTGAAAGAGATTGGACAGAAAAACAAAGGCAACAGCTCAGTGAACGTCTCAAGAAGTAGTGGAAACTACAAAGACTGAAAGAGATTGGACATAAGAACTAATGCAACAGCTTAGTGAACGTCTCAAGGAGTAGCGGAAACTACAAAGACTGAAAGAGATTGGACAGAAGAACTAAGGCAACAGCTCAGTGAATATCTCAAGGAGTAGTGGAAACTACAAAGTGTGAATGAGATTGGACAGAAGAAATAAAGCAACAGCTTAGTGAACGTCTCAAGGAGTAGTGGAAACTACAAAGACTGAAAGAGGTTGGACAGAAGAACTAATGCAACAGCTTAATGAACGGCTCCAGGAGTAGCGGAAACTACAAACACTGAAAGAGACTGGACAGAATAACTAATGCAACATCTCAGTGAACGTCTCAAGGAGTAGTGGAAACTACAAAGGCTGAATGAGATTGAACAGAAGAACTAAGGCAACAGCTCAGTGAAGGTCTCAAGGAGTAGTGAAAACTACAAAGACTGAAAGAGATTGGACAGAAGAACTACGGCAATAGCTCAGTAAACGTCTCAAGGAGTAGTGGAAACAACAAAGTCTGAAACAGCGTGGACAGAAGAACTAAGGCAACAGCTCAGTGAACGTCTCAAGGAGAAGTGGAAACTACAAAGTCTGAAATAGATTGGACAGAAGAACTAAGGCAACAGCTCAGTGATCGTCTCAAGGAGTAGTGGAAACTACAAAGTCTGAAACAGCTTGGACAGAAGAACTAAGGCAACAGCTCTGTGAACGTCTCAAGGAGTAGTGGAAACTACAAAGACTGAAAGAGGTTGAACAGAAAAGCCAAGGCAACAGCTCAGTTAACGTCTCAAGGAGTAGTGGAAACTACGAAGACTGAAATAGATTGGACAGAAGAACTAAGGCAACAGCTCAGTGAACGTCTCAAGGAGTAGTGGAAACTACAAAGACTGAAAGAGTTTGGACTGAAGAACTAATGCAACAGCTTAGTGAACGTCTCAAGGAGTAGTGGAAACTACAAAGTCTGAAAGAGCTTGGACAGAAGAACTAAGGCAACAGCTCAGTGAACTTCTCAAGGAGTAGTGGAAACTACAAAGGCTGAAAGAGATTGAACAGAAGAACTAAGGCAACCGCTCAGTGAAGGTCTCAAGGAGTAGTGGAAACTACAATGACTGAAAAAGATTGGACAGAAGAACTGTGGCAATAGCTCAGTGAACATCTCAAGGAGTAGTGGAAACTACAAAGCCTGCAACAGCTTGGACAGGAGAACAAAGGCAACAGCTCAGTTAACGTCTCAAGGAGTAGTGGAAACTACAAAGGCTGAAAGAGATTGAACAGAAGAACTAAGGCAACAGCTCAGTAAAGGTCTCAAGGAGTAGTGGAAACTACAAAGACTGAAAGAGATTGGACAGAAGAACTAAGGCAACAGCTCAGTGAACGTCTCAAGGAGTAGTGGAAACAACAAAGACTGAAAGAGATTGGACAGAAGAACTGAGGCAATAGCTCAGTGAACATCTCAAGGAGTAGTGGAAACTACAAAGCCTGCAACAGCTTGGACAGAAGAACAAAGGCAACAGCTCAGTTAACGTCTCAAGGAGTAGTGGAAACTACAAAGGCTGAAAGAGATTGAACAGAAGAACTAAGGCAACAGCTCAGTGAACATCTCAAGGAGTAGTGGAAACTACAAAGCCTGCAACAGCTTGGACAGAAGAACAAAGGCAACAGCTCAGTTAACGTCTCAAGGAGTAGTGGAAACTACAAAGACTGAAAGAGATTGAACAGAAGAACTATGGCAACAGCTCAGTGAACATCTCAAGGAGTAGTGGAAACTACAAAGACTGAAAGAGATTGGACAGACGAACTAAGGCAATAGCTCAGTAAACGTCTCAAGGAGTAGTGGAAACTACAAAGACTGAAAGAGATTGGACAGAAGAACTAAGGCAATAGCTCAGTAAACGTCTCAAGGAGTAGTGGAAACAAGGAAGTCTGAAACAGCGTGGACAGAGAAAGAGTTTGGACAGAAGAACTAATGCAAAAGCTTAGAAAACGGATCAAGGAGTGGCGGAAACTACAAAGACTGAAAGAGATTGGACAGATGAACTAAGGCAACAGCTCAGTGAACGTCTCAAGAAGTAGTGGAAACTACAAAGACTAAAAGTGATTGGACAAAAGAACTAAGGCAACAGCTCAGTGAACGTCTCAAGAAGTAGTGGAAACTACAAAAACTGAAAGAGATTAGACAAAAGAACTAAGGCAACAGCTCAGTGAATGTCTCAAAGAGTAGTGGAAACTACAAAGACTGAAAGAGATATGATAGAAGAACTAATGCAACAGCTTAGTGAACGTCTCAAGGAGTAGCGGAATCTACAAAGACTGAAAGAGATTGGACAGAAGAACACATCAGATTAGTAGCAATATGAGTCGATGTAATTGGTTAATTACTATCGCATTTGCAGGCTTTCCTATATGTTCTATTTTCTTAACACTTTGACACTATGACCGTTTGTTACAAACAGTAACAAATCGAGTACGCAGGCAATGCCAATTGCACAACAATAGGAGTGCTGAATTATTGTATGCATTTGTGTTGTATTAGCATAGCTTTTTTTATTCAGCAACATTGTGCACATAGTTTGATTTTCTTAGTAATAAACGCATCTCGTTTATTAATTAATATATTTAGGACTAGCTAAACACTTAATTCTAAAGATAAATGTTAGAGATGGCATCATCATAGCAAAGGACAAATTTTCCCCTTGCTACTAAATGTAAATGCTCTAGTATTTGCAAACAAGTAAATGTCTTGCTTTGCTGTAGATTCTTTTGATGTTTGATCCACCCGTAAGTTATTTCGATGTAATTGCTTAGGGCCGATCTTACGTGCCATTCTCTTAGCTTGTTCACTTTGTCGAATTTTGTATTAGGACCATGAGAGTAATTTAGATCTTGTTTAGGACTTTTTTATATTTTCTTTCAGGGCAGAATAGTATCGGACTAGCCGTTTACAACCCTCATGCTAGGCTAGGGATCTATTCTGAATAAAATTTATTTGTGATTTTAACATAAGACTGACCTCTCTTTTCTTGTTAATTTTGTTATCGATGCATTCCTCTGAGCTGGTTAAAGATCGAACCTCACTAATTCCCGACACCCCCGAGTGCAGACTTTGTGCTACACCACCCTATGAATGTATCGTCCCCTATACTTGTGTGTTAACTGGAAGAGGGTCTCGGAAGGGTCATTTTAAACCGGTGGCTCCCCGAAACCTTCGGCCAGCGGGCACATATAGTACGTTGGCGCTGAACGGGGTTAGCAACGAAACTTGTGTTCGATCTCCATGATTCGTTGGTTTGTGAGGGTTTTATTTTGTTAGCAAATCCAACAGATTAGTAACGAATCGAGATTTCGTACTAGTGTTTTGGAAGGCTACATGGCATTCTTATTCCAGAATTAAGACCATGAGGCTAGGTAACATTTATTAATGATAATAAGTTGAGGATTTGATTTGCACTTATCCTAGTCTTGAGTAAATGTGAGTTTGTTTGTTGTCTTGATGTCATTTAATTTTTACCAGAGGTTCAGCAGTTATCATCGAATAAATTTATGAAGGAATGGATTTTCGAATGTTTTCCAACTCAAACCATTGTTGAGGTATATGAAGTTGTTAGTTCCCCGTATTTATCCAATTGAATATATTATGTCTGCGCAAGAGACGGCCGAGTTGTTGGCAAACTTGCCTGCCCTACTGCACAATCTGCAGGTGTCGATGGACAATTTGACACGAAATAACAATGATCTCAGGGCCGATATAAATAATGTTACTGAAAACATAAACACTGTTAGGGCGGATATGGCTCTAAATAATGAAAACTTAAGGGCAGATATGGCTCAAAATAATGAAAACTTAAAGGCAGATATTAACAATGTTACTAAAAACATAAACGTTGTTACAGAAAATGTAAACACTGGTAGGGCAGATATGAATGAGAACAATCACAATGCTACAGCTACTCTGTTACAAACGAGTAACAACATTACCACTAACATTAGGGCAGATACGGCACAGAATGTAGTTGAAGTGCGAGAGGACATTGCCAAAGTTAAAGCCGAAATTACTGTCACAATCAATAAGGTTAGTGATGATTTGCGTGCAGAGATGGAAACTTATCGCACGGAATATCATGCACACTTAGAGGGAATAAAACAGGAGATACGCACAAATAGATCTGAAGTAAATCAAAAACTCAAAAACGTTCAGATGGAGATGAACGATAACATCGAATCAGTCAGGAGTGAAGTCGCTAATGCAAAAGAAATCGTTAGTACTAGAATTAACACCGTGGAACAGCGTATGGAAGAAGTTAACACGTACATGGGTGTGTTAAAAGCTGATGTGGCTATAGTTAACTCTGGATTAAGACTAATGCGAGGCATAGCAGTTGACGTACACATAAATACTAAACGTGTTGCAAGCAAAGTAGAGAAGGTGGAGGCTGAAGTCAGCAAAATAAAACAGGACTTAGCTACAGACAATGAAGCGATTCGAGAGGAAACTCGTGAAAACAATCACAGATCCAACCAATATGTAGCAAAAACATTAGATGCATACCTTGAGGAACATGATGGGAAACAGAAAGAATTCGATAATCGCATTGAAGGAAGATTTGAGCAGATAGAATCACAGATGAATGCTATAATTAACAAGCAACCTGAGAAAGTGTTAGAATACGCCGAAATGGATGAACGCATCAATCGTCTATTAAAACCTAATAGAGAGCGTGTACCATCTACAAGCACTGCGACCAACATAGCAATGGAAAACCAAGGCTATAATCCATTTAGAACAACATCACAATTTGTGACACCGAATGCTAACATAACGCCCAATTATGGGCTGACACCTAACTTTACTGTCACGCCGAACTATGGTCAAACTCAGTACTCGAATATTGTGTATTTGAGAAGCCATGAAGATCGACCGGCTAAATTCAATAATTTCAATTCCGTTACACCGGTAGATTTTCGGGGAAACTTGGAGTCATACATGAGGGAAACTATGGTAACACCAGACAGGGAGTTACGGACTGTCGAAAAATACCTAGAGAACAGCCCGTTAACCTGGTTCAAGGCATTCAGATACTCATTCCACAACTATGAGGAATTTAAAGAAGCATTCCTTAAGACTTATTGGTCTTTGGAACGACAGCAAAATATAAGGGCGGAAATGTACAATAAGAGTTACGCTAGTACTCAAACAACCAAGTAAGCTACCTACTTCGCAAGTCAGCTTTCGAAATTGCAATGTTTGGAACCCCCTTTGTCCGAATTAGAACTTGTCCAAGCCATTAGAAGACAATACCCTATGGAAGTACAAAGGTTACTCATAGCGTCAGATGCAAATACATTTATGAAATGCGACGTCTAAGAAGGCTGGATAGCAGCCACGAACAATTTGCACCTACACCTAAACACAGGAGCACACATGACGTAAATGTAACTTCCGTGGACAGGACTAGCAGACTGTACAAACTACAGAAAATCGTCGAACAAACAATCGTCAAAATTACGAGGGACCGCATAGAAGGAGGGATTTCCGTGATTACCGTAAAGACAATACACCTTATGCAAGGAATCGTCGATTTGACACAATCAGCAAGAATTACCAGAACAGATATCAAAACAGAGCCAACAATTACGCAACAATCGTCGTAGTAACAACAATAACAATAACAACGCTAATTTCAACCGTGGTTATAGAGGACAGCCACGTGATCACGATGATCGAAATAACCGATACACTGATAATCCCAGGAGAGATTACAGATACAGTGGCGGTTACCGAAGAGAAAATGATTCTCGTTTCCAATACGACAATGATTGGAAAGGTAAGGCTAATGAAAGTCGCCGATACATTCAGGAACGGAGAAGAAGAAATGGAGAAGACAAAGAATCGGACAGAAGAAGAGATGGAAATAATACATGTCGTGAGAATAACAGGAAAGTTACGACAGCTGATGTTCACTACATTGAGATTGAACCAGCAGATGAAGACAATCGCATGAGTGATGAAGAATATCACAGGATCACTGACAGAATGGATCGTGCACGAAGTCAAACCAAGGATTGGTAAATGGACGAAATAAAAATTGAATTCCACAATTTTTATTGACTTGACGTGGAGATGTATGCGCCCGTTGACGCATGTTTGCTCAGATAAGAGAGACTAAAACTTATGCTGAAATGTAACTGAACATACCCTGCGAGCGGCGGGAAGAAGCTGAAGTAATATCGCTTAGGATCATATTTTTATATATTTTGGACATTCCAAAAATCAACTATAATTATAATCAAGTAATTCTGCATATTTGAAGAACAGCATACTTCGTAAATCAAAGAAACTATCAATTTACGCGGCCAGCGCATATCTTGAGAGCACGCCATATTTGGTAACACCAGTTCCTATTTGTCTTTGGATGAGACAACATCGATGTGCATGTTGGAGCACAAGTGAAAGAACGTCCGTGAAGGAAACCATGTGGCATGAAAAATCTGTGGATATTTTTCTTACGGATAGCCATCATGGCATTTCTTAGTAGTTTAAAGATTGAAGACATTCATCACTACATAAACTGTGATATATTTTCATTATCCGAGGTGAAATGATGGACTAGTGTGAAGTAAACTTTATGACCGCATGGTCTCACTCGCACACACACACTTCAGTGTTATATAAACTGTGTATTTAATTAACTGTATAACTGTACAAAATCTACGAGTACAATTTTTATTTGCCGGGTGGGCAGTATTTTGATTTAATTTTGTGTTAATATTTTTGTGTAAATATCAGTGCAAAGTCACGAGTGAGTGTCGCACAAGCGACAAGGCTAGAGCAAGTGGCGGAGTGAAAATGAGCAATTTTTTCCCGCATATTAGCTGCAGTGCGCGAAAGTTTTCTTTAATTATGTGCTACGTTATTACCAACGCTAACATTACAATCATGCTAAACCAGGAGATCTTCAAATACAACCCCAACCACGCGATGGCATATTATTTCTAAATCATGCGTGGGGAAATGGCGACGGAAGATGTCCAGACACAATGAGATGGTAAACTAAAGCCATACACGAGACCGCATATAACATCTCATGGCGGGACTCGAACCAAGTGACGCTGCAACTGTATGTCAGATCAAATATTTATAGCGTATTGTAAGAGTTGGAAAACAGTACATTAGTTTAATTTGGTTTCATTTATTTAGTGCACAATGCAGGTAGTTAATTATAGGACGCGTGTGGAAATTAATAAGTTTTATTCAACATTTATAGACGCCAGGAAGGCTGGATTTTCAAAGCTCATTTCAAAACAGTTATTATCAACTTTTATTTTGTCAGGCTGATGACAAATAATCTAGTTTGACAAATGTTAAATCGAGACCAAGGTTACGAGCCAAGTTCACTACACAGCACACTCGATTCTAGGCAGTGGATCAATATTTTGTTTTAGAAGGCTGTGAGATTCTTAACATTACTACAAGTGGAATGTAGAGTTCCGTTATTCACATTTATTGGCCAGATCAATACTTGAAAACAGGTTTATTTCTTTAAGAGAAGCCACGCAGGCAATGAATGCAACTGTATTTTGTAACCAAATGAACACAGGTTTGACCTTATTCAGGGAAGAGGCAGTTTATTAATGCTCACACACACTTTTAGCTTGTATCAGAAGCCTTCATGTTTATTTAAAGCGTTGTCAGGATGTGTTTTCTGTACACATAATCTTTATTACCAGCAATTTCAAACGTGTATCAATTAGGAATCTACACTTTTGTAAATTAACGTTATATGAGTATTATATGAGTCGTGACGGTGGATAAATACCTCCGACATTGTTATTGTGGTTATATCGGTGGTAATGAACTATTTAAAGTCGTACCAAAACCGAGGGCGCCAGGATCAATGAATCCGAAATAAGAGTTAAGTAATTGGTGAAGACATAGGATGTCTAATAAGTACGATGAAATATTGGTGAAGACACAGGATGTCTCGTAAACTATTAAACTATTCAGTTATTTGCTTAAGTTGGATGCACACGTTACCTAAATACACTGAACGCTTTTAAAGGTCCATAAACTGAACAACTATACTGTAAGGGATAAATAATTGTATGAAGCTTTAATAATCAAAAATAGGGTTTTGAAAACTAACAAATCTTATAATTCCCCCTGAATCTAAATAAAATTTATAAACATTAAAAATCAACTATTTTTCTGGACCAAATGTTAACACTTAGATATTGTTAAGCTATTTTAGATACATTTTGATACATTTTCACATGAATAGTCGACAACTAATTGGTGATGTGATAAGAGAAGCACACACATCAGATTAGTAGCAATATGAGTCGATGTAATTGGTTAATTACTATCGCATTTGCAGGCTTTCCTATATTTTCTATTTTCTTAACACTTTGACACTATGACCGTTTGTTACAAACAGTAACAAATCGAGTACGCAGGCAATGCCAATTTCACTGCCATAGGAGTGCTGAATTATTGTATGCATTTGTGTTGTATTAGCATAGCTTTTCTTTTATTCAGCAACATTGTGCACATAGTTTGATTTTCTTAGTAATAAACGCATCTCGTTTATTAATTAATGATATTTAGGACTAGCTAAACACTTAACTCTAATGATAAATGTTAGAGATGGCATCATCATAGAATAGGACAAATTTTCCCCATGCTACTAAATGTAAATATTCTAGTATTTGTAAACAAGTAAATGTCTTGCTTTGGTGTAAATTCATTTGATGTTTGATCCACCCGTAAGTTATTTCGATGTAATTGCTTAGGGCCGATCTTACGTGCCATTCTCTTAGCTTGTTCATTTTGTCGAATTTTGTATTAGGACCATGAGAGCAATTTAGATCTTGTTTCGGACTTTTTTTATTTTCTTTCGGGGCAGAATAGTATCGGACTAGCCGTTTGCTACTCCCATGCTAGGCTAGGGATCTATTCTGAATAAATTTTATTTGTGATTTTAATATAAGACTGACCTCTCTTTTCTTGTTTAGTTTTGTTATCGATGCATTTCTCTGAGCTGGTTAAGGATCGAACCTCATTAATACCCGACACCCCCGAGTGCATACTTTGTGCTACATCAGCCTATGAATGTATCGTCCCCTATACTTGTGTGTTAACTGGAAGAGGGTCTCAGAAGGGTCATTTGAAACCGGTGGCTCCCCGAAACCTTCGGACAGCGGGCACAGTACGTCGCGGAAACCTTCCTGATGAAGAGGAAAAGTACCTTCTGGAGAAGGCCGAAAGACGAATCCTCAGGAAAATGTAGGGGCCAAGATTGCTTTCAGATGGAACTTGCCGACTGTAACAAACCTCCAAACTGTATCTACAGTTGGAAACGGCAATACCAGCATGCAACATTGTCGGCGGAAGTTCTACGAACACTTTCTACGAATGGGCAACAACAGACTTGCCAAGAGGATCTCCTCCTTGGTTAAAAGCTATAGGACTGGTAGCATGTAGCTCAATGAAGTACAAAACGACTAGAATTACGCTGGTATATCTGCCCTTGATGTCCAAGGTAATTCAATTGGTTTGATACGGTTTACTCTTGGCCCCCACCACCTAAAGTGCGTAAGTGTAGTAAACCCATCTGAAAGGAGAGAAAGGAAAAATTATCAGCCTGGCTTAGGATATATCCTATTGGGAACTACAGAGAGCTTGGAAGAAGAAGTAGTAATAAGCGTTCTTCCGTGTACTTAGATCAATAAGAATAATTATGAGTATAATCATGAGAATTTAGTAAGTTCGTTTGTTGGAAGAGAATGTGTCTGTGCTTCGTTGGAAATGTGTATAAATGATTTACAAAAGTTATTACAGGCTCAGCCACATAATTTATACTATTACTTCTTTAGTCCTTTAGGCTGGATCTCTCCTCTTCATCTTCTTCCGTTTTAAGGGACATTCTTTATCGTTCAACAAGGGTTGGCAATACTGCAAACGACTAAGAACAGGCACAGGAAGGAATACGTCTGCAATCAAATAAATGTCAATCAGCGAAGACACAAAACACCCATGGGACTGTGCACCAGCCACGCTCATAAAATGTGCGTAGATGAGATACGTATCTCATGAAACTACATTCTGCCGTCTTCAGTTGATGCGTGACCAAACATACAGATAGCTGCACTACTGTATATGCTAGACCGGGAATGCGGCTCGCTAATATCTGTATTTCTTGTGCAGGGATGTCAACATAATTAGAATATTTGAATCGGTCTTTCGTAACACCTCGTGAGTCCATATTTTAACAAAAATAAGTTACTGTACATTATGAAATGGCTTGGGGCGTAAACTCATCATTTCCAATAAATTGAAAAAAAATCGTGTGCCATGATTACTAACCAGTCTATAAAATATTAAAATATTCAGCTCCTCTCAAAACCACGTCAGTCGCGTACTCGTGTGGTTTTAACGCGGAACGCGTTACATTCATGTACCTCATGGATATGTCCATGCAAAATTTCAACTGTTCAAAAATATTTTTGTTTAAAGAACTTTGTATCACATCTGATGTCAATAGTATTTTTTACGTGAGTAGTTTTTGCGTAAATTTGAATTGAAATTTGAATTTAATGTATCTCTTACACAGGCCAATGAGACTACAAAACCTCTTTATGCAGCTCTCTTAATTCAGAGGTCGGTTAACTAGGCTACAATAAAAGAAATTAAGAAAAAACACCTTAACCTAAACATTCAGTTGACAATTAAAGTTCTTAATACAGCTAGTTGCTACTATGCGTTGGATTTTTGCTATTGTAAAATGATTCCCTACTACTGTGGGTAATAATGCACATGTGTGGGGATGATGATACAATGTTCCTAGCCACCAAAAGAAAATCAACTTATCGGAAATGATACGCGTGTGTCAAAGGTTGGAGGAGAAATCAGCTTTAAAATCCATTACCGTCCACTGAGGCTTCAACAACCCCAGCACACGAACTTCTCTCTTTTACCTGCTCTTAAGTGAAGAAGAAAGGTGCTTCATTTACTTTATTCGATATACGAGGCCCTCTATTCTTACCCGCCTCCTTTCTCTCATCTTCCCTTGCATTCCTTCCCCTCGGCGCTTGATTGAGGCAAGGTTGAACTCACAAGGCTTGGCCAAATATTTCACTAAATAAATAAAGTTTAATTAAACCCAGTAACTGTGGACGTCATTAGTAGGCTACAGGTTATTGTATGTTATGAACAGACAACGGAAAGTTTGGATTCTGAAAATTAATGTTATAGGTGTTTTAAGGGGACCCATATTCAACTCATCATCGGGCGCAACTAATGTCAGATTAACCATTGAAATATATCTTTATTTGTATTATATCGTCTAGAAACAGCACTCATCTCTGTAACTGCTGTATTTTTAGCTTAAAGAAAGGAAAATATTCATTTGAAATGATAAGTTCAATTCTTACCAAATCAGGAAACTAATTACATATAATGAACAGACTCAAATCCTGCAATCATAATACAGTACACTAAAAGAAACAAGCTGTAGATTGAATAAACTAATACGAGGATATGTTTTTAAATCAATATTCAGTTTGTTGTGTGGTGTTATAACACCAAAACAAGACACTATCGACATTTGCCTTGGAATAACCAAATGATCTATAGAAGGAAATCATTGCCACGGTGGGTGAGTGGTTATAGTGTCGGACTACCAACCCCAAGATTGCAGGTTCGCTCCTGACCGTGGTAAGTGATTTTTGAAAGGCGACAAAAATCACGACACTCATGTCATACGTTGTTGGCATGTTAAAGAACCCATTTGAATTCAGTAGGCCGTATTCAATGGCAAAATTAATCTCGGGATTTTCCGCCAACACAAAGTTCCTCCATTCTCTACTTGAAAGCGCTGTAGTGTCAAGGAGTTTAGATATCTAACCTCCTTAACTTTCATAGCGTTCAAAGGAACGACGAAATTCGACATGCAAGCTACCCTCTGGGTGTCAATTAACAAAGCTTGCACCAGGCACCCGAGGCCATACGATATTATTATTATTATTATTACATTAATAGCGGCTTCGGTGGCGTAGTTGGTAGCATGCTGAACTGCTGTACCCGAAATAGCGGGTTCAAACCCAGCCGAAGACGTCGGATGTTTTAAGAGAGTTAAAATCCTTCAGTATGTCTTCCTTCGGAGGGGAAGTAGCCTAAAGATCCTTCCACAGACTAAACTTGTGTGGAGGTAAATTTCTATGTTAGATTTCGTTGTAACGCTCTATCAAAGTTCCAACGTTCACCACTAGGTATCATTGACATCTGGTAGCGAAAGTAGGAACTACCTGAAATTGAACGGAACTTGTAGCTCTCCCTAGGAGTGTCCGCTTGAAGCAGCTACAGCCTCTGGCGAGCCGAACATATCATCGGACACTCCCGGCACTAAAATCCATACGATAAATAAATAAAATTACATTAATTACAATTCTTTGACGAGCAGATTTAAAGGTATTTGTACCAAGAATGTTGAACAGACAGCTGGACTTAATTTCATGGAGTCGTGACTTTAAGTTAAGAACCATCCAGGCATTCGCTTGGAGTAGAAGTGGAGAACACAAAAAGCCACTTCTATGATGGCTGAGGTGGAAATCAAATCCACTGTTCTGAATTTCGACTAAAGGGGGTCCAGCCTTCACATGAAAATTAACATTCTTAGCAAAACCAAGAATCGAACGCGAACCTCAGGGGGGGAAGCCAAAGATACTAGTCACTACATCACGAAGTGGTCATCGTTGCAGTTGAAATTATATAACTAATAATAATAATAATAATAATAATTGTAATGTGTACTGGTGTTATACACAAAACTCTCCACAGTGGTCTATCAATATTGAATTTGCATCCGCAGATATATAAGGTGCGTTCAAAAAGTAACGAGCCGGAGGCTGGAATGCGCAAACCGGTGACAACATCGGCCAATCGTGGCGTGTGTAACGAGGTGTGGTTCCGACCAGAGCGTGGAAGGTCACAGCCCGTCGCTAGTGGACACGCGTGCACGTCACGTGACGATACAAAGCGAGCAGCAGCATGCATCAATCGTCCAACCAAGACCAAGACAGTAGGCCATTCGACAAGCTTCCTGGTGTGGTTGAAGACTGTGGGGCACCCATTGGGCACACACTTTCCGCAAGTGCAGTCGTTCCTCCATGATGGTGTGCACACTTCCGACGCTCAATCCGACCACGGCGGCTATTGAGTTCACTGTCACTCGGCGGTCCTGGGTAATGAGTGCATAAACCAGCTGGACGTTATCATCGGTAATGCAGGGGGGTGATCACTTTTGTGATACTTTCAATGTTTAGCTTGGCCCATTTGTCGGTCAAATTTTATTTATTGTTACCGAGATCCCCGAATGGTAATTATTTCTTTACAAATGTTAATTGCTTAAACCATATGCATAATCTTGTTATCGATCACTTATTCATAGATATTATAGTTCTCACCTCGAGTGTTACAGTCGCTCGCTACCTCAGGCGTCCTCACTCCCGACATACAGGGCTTCTACTGGTTGATCCACTGTCCGCTGAGTAGTGTCGACTGACGTCACCCTGACTTTCGTTCGACCAATGGCAGGTCTTTGTCTGGTCGGGCGATCTCCAAACTTCGAGAGAGTTCCGTGGTCCCTATTTAAGACGCTGCTTGCTGGCGTTCTTCACCACTTCTGATCCACCACTTCTGATCAATCATCACTTTGGATCACTTCAACCTGCTGGTCACCGCTACTGCATCTCATGACACCATCGCTGATATCTACGCTACCGAGCAGTTACGTCACAAGATCTGCACCATGACGTATTGCTCAAGATGGCAAGAATAATTGCCAGCCGCTGTACTCTTCACCTTCACCTTAGAGAGGATACTTGGAATCGTCTTTCGAAATATTGCTGGATCATCTCTTGGAAACTATAAATGTCATTCCTGCGCAAGAAAAGAAGAGAGAGTTGACATTTTATCGATGGTGCACATATCTTTAGGCCATGTACGCCTCCTTCCGAGAAAACCGTGAGGACTTTTAAATCAACATTTATGCTAGCTGGAACTTTTTAAGGAGCTGGCTCTTCAACCCTCTTCAAAGATAAGTTTAATTTTATGAAGAGTTTATATCATACCAGTTATTTTACACTCTTAATTATTTTTTATGGTTCTCTCTTTTTATAAAGTGCACATTGTTGGTGCCTCATCCCCGGGAAACATATCTGTTGCACCCTGGATCCCTATACAAGTTTAATATTGTGGATTTTACATTAACAATTTTTGTTCATTGTGTTTCAACACTAATTCACATTGTACGTTTCAGCTTAAGGCGCATGTTCAGCAGAGGAGGAGAGAAACGTAAGCTAAGTCGGTTTCTTCCGCATCAGACTAAACCTTACTACCTAGCAAGCTGTCATCCTCTGACTTCCAGTACTCGAAGTCACAATATTGACGTGAGTAACAAACAACTTTTAATATGCCTAACCTTGATGAAAAACTCAGCAACGCCAGAGCCTCTTGTAAGGGCAAGCTCACACGGTTTCGTACTTTCTTAACGGAGCTCGAACCCCAAGAGCGTAATCTTGATATAATTTCGCAGAGGCTTAAGAATTATGAACAAGCCTTTGAGAAATATGATGAGATACAATGCAGTATAGAAACTCAGCGTCCGGACCAGCAAAGTGATAGGTTGGAAGTTGAAAAATTATACTATCAGGGATTTGCTGAAGCTAAACAGCTTATTAGGGCTTTAACTTTAAAAGAAAAACAAGAAGATCAAACTTCTGCAGCATCTTCCACATCTTCTTCACGCATTATATTACCCAAATTAGAAATACCCAAATTCACTGGTAAAGACATAGAATGGGAACCATTTTTTGAATTATTCAATTCTTTAGTACATGAGAATACTTCTATACCAGTAATACAAAAATTTCACTACTTGCGTCTGGCAGTTCAAGGCAACGCACTTAACCTGATTCAAGCACTTTCTTTGACCAGTGATAATTATGAAGTTGCTCTGAATCTTCTTAAGGATAGATATGGGAACATTCGTTTATCTATTCAACGCCATATACAAAGCTTATTCGAGTTACCTAACGTGCAAGCAGATAACAGTTTATCACTTCGTAAGTTGATTGACACTGCAGAGCTACACGTCAGAGCATTGTCCAATTTAAACCAACCTGTAAATCACTGGGATTTATTTCTAGTTCACCTCATTTCTGCAAGATTGGATGCAAATACATTAAAAGCGTGGGAAACAGAACTTTCCCAGAATTTGCAATGCACTTATGAGGCGATTATTAACTTTTTGAAGGCCAGAAGCCAAGTCTTTTCCGCCATAGCTAATCAAAAAACTAGTAGTTCAGATTCAAAAGCCTTCTCAAAACATAAGGTTAGCAGTTCTAATCAAAGAATTTTAAGATCACAGGCTCTTCCTGTTGATGCTCGGTCACCTAACCAAATGCAAACGTGCGGTCTGTGTCAGCAATCGCATAATTTATACAATTGTGATGAATTTAAATCTTTATCAGTAGATGAAAGACGAAAGTTCATTACGAATAAAAAACATTGTTTCAACTGTTTGTCAGGAACGCATATGTTAAACAATTGCCGTTCACAACGTTTATGCTTTCATTGTAGGGCAAGACACCATTCCCTTTTGCACAGGCATGAAAGACCACGGTTATCAAGACCAAGCAGTTCCAATACCAAGTCTAATTCGGAGACTTCTCAAAATAGTGCGCAGTCGTATGCTCAAAGTTCTACCTCGCTTGGCAAAGTCCAGGTTTTATTATCTACCGTGCAGGTTCTATTGAAAAATTCTCACGGAAAATGGGTATCTGTCAGGGGATTATTGGATAATGCCGCTACCAACAATTTTATTAATGAATCGTTGGTACAAAAGTTAGGCCTTCCAAAACATCCTACCTCAATAGAGGTTACAGGAATAAACTGCTCTAAATCGCAATCCTTAAGCTTTGCTAAAGTGGATCTGAAGGACTCTAATAATCTTGGTACGCAGTTGCAATTAGATTGTTTGATTATCAAGTCTATAGGCAACAATATTCCTGGCACTTCTTATCCTATTCAAAGTTGGAATATCCCGAATTTTGTCCAGCTAGCTGACCCTCATTTCAACAGAGCTTCACCCGTAGAGCTTCTTTTCAGCTCAAGCGTATTTTGGCAATGTCTTCATTCCAATAAAGTAAAAATTGCTCCTAATGTTTTCTTCCGCGAAACTGATTTTGGTTGGATTGCTACTGGCCAAATATACCGTAATCCTATTCAAACTGTATCGAATTGTTATTTTGTTGGTACCGATTTGAGTCAAGAGCTAACCAAGTTCTGGGATCTTGAGAATGTTCAGGCTACTTCTTCTTCTTCTTCTTCTTCTAACGAAATTTGTGAAAAGCTATATAAGGAAACCACTGTCCGTAAAGCTGAAGGCAGATTTATAGTAACTCTTCCACGTATTCCCAATCCTCCCGCCATTACGGGCTCGCATTCCAGAGCACTTAGGGCACTATTTGCTATTGAAAATCGGTTCAAACAAGATGCTTCTGTCAAAACTCAGAATGCTTCCTTTATGGAGGAATACGAATCATCCAATCACATGGAGGTAATTTCTAAATCAGAAGAAATTGACCATCCTTTAAATGAAATAGTTTATCTAAATCGTCACCCGGTATGGAAAAATTCCTTAACACAAGACAATATAAGAGTAGTTTTCAATGGCTCATCACCAGATTCCAATGGAATCTCTTTAAATGATACTTTGCAATGTGGTCCCGCGATTCAAACAGATCTCACCTCTGTTTTGCTTAATTTTCGAAGGTTTCCTATTGCTGTAATCTCAGATATTAAGCAGATGTACCGGCAGATTCTCGTAAATTCTGAGCAGCAAGATCAGCAAAGAATATTGTGGCGCGATGAGAGTTCCAAACCCATAAAGATATTTAGATTGAAGACTGTGACATATGGCCTGAAGCCTTCAGCCTTTCTTGCGATTCGGTCTCTCCACATGTTAGCCGAGCAAGATGGTCATCTGTATCATCCTTTGGCCTCTGAGTCATTAAAAACGGCATTTTATGTCGACGATTTCTTGTGCTCTTTCCCTAATATTTCTGAAGCGCTCCTTGTGTGCGAAGATTTGAAATCCCTACTCCTAGGAGGTGGTTTTCCGCTCCATAAATGGACTTCAAATTCCACTGAATTTATATCAAAATTTTCATCAGAGGTCCCAGTTGATGAATTTGTTGCCATTCCTACTGATGAAGCAGCCGTAAAAGCATTGGGTATTTTTTGGTGTCCTTCTTCTGATACCTTCTCTTATCAGGTACATCTGTCAGAATCTCCCCCTGTAACTAAGAGACAAGTTCTGTCAGAAATCGCAAAGATCTTTGATCCTTTGCAATATATTGCTCCTATAGTTATTGTTGCAAAAATGTTCTTGCAAAAGCTTTGGTCATAAAAATCAGACTGGGATGAAAATCTCCCCCTTCCTCTTGTAGAAGAATGGTTAGAGTATCGCAGCAGTTTGCTGGATCTCTCCAAGGTTTCTATACCCCGCCCTTTAATTTCTAATCCCTTATACCAGCAGTATGACCTGCATGTATTTTCTGATAGTTCAGAACGGGCTTATGGCTGTTGTGCATACATAGTAGGACGTTCCTCAGCCACTTTCCCTGGATTTTCTAATTTAGTGTGCGCTAAATCAAAGGTTGCTCCACTTAAAACAGTATCATTGCCGAGATTAGAATTATGCTCTGCTTTAATGGCAACAGAATTAGCTACTAAACTAAATGTCAGTTTAAAGTTAAAATTTTCCCGCACATTTTTTGGAGCGATTCTTCTATTGTATTAGCTTGGATTTCCAAGCCTTCTTCTCATTGGAATACCTTTGTGGCAAATCGCGTTTCTAAGATACATGAAGTCTCTCATTCTGAACAATGGAGACATGTTCCTAGGCGTGAAAACCCCGCGGATATAATATCACGTGGTTGCACGCCTAAAAAATTGATTTCTTCAGACCTGTACTGGAATGGTCCTCCTTGGCTAAGTCAGGAATCATCTTGCTGGCCTCGCTTAGCTAATCTATTTGCAGAAGAAATACCTGATGCCCGTAATGACCCTGTCACGTCGCATCTTACTTCTACTTCTACTAGCCTTTTTCATAGATACTCTTCATTTGATAAATTGATTCGTGTAGTGTCTTATATCTTCCGATGGAAATATTTAGTAATTGATCAACCATTGAAGCCTCAACCCTTTCTCTCCAGAGTCGAGTTAGAATTTGCTACTTGCAAGATTTTGTTACTTGTTCAGCAGGAAGTATTTGCTCCTGAAAAGCAAGCTCTTATAAGTGGTAAAGATTTACCCAAGTCTAGCAGGCTTTCACCACTCACTCCTTTTCTAGACCAGGACGGCATAATACGTGTGGGTGGAAGATTAGCTATGTCTAGTTATGAGGATGGGAAAAAGCATCCCATCATCCTTCCTTCAAAGCATCCTATCACTACCCTTATAATAAAAAAGTTTCATTATAAACACCTTCATGCTGGCACTCGCACCTTGCTCTGTCTAATTCGTGAACTCTACTGGATCATCAATGGCGTTCATGAGGTTTCTTCTGTTGTCAAAAAGTGTATACCTTGCTTCAAGGTTAAACCAAGGCCCGCCACGCAGATTATGGGTAATTTACCTCCCTTTCGTTCAGAACCTAGTAAGCCCTTCGCTCTTACTGGGATCGATTACGATGGTCCTTACGCATATCAGACCAATCCCTCTTCATCTAAGCGCAAAATCTTAGGTAAACTCTACATCTCGTTATTTGTATGTATGGTGACGGGAGCTATCCACCTTGAGTTGGTTACGAACGCTTCTGTATCCTACTTTTTGGCCGCCTTTTCTAGATTTGCTGCTAGAAGGGGTGTTCCATCTGAAGTTTTTTCAGATAATGCAAAAATTTTTGTAAGCGCTTCTGATCTCTGGAAAAAAGTGTTAAGCTCCCCTTCTGCTAAAGAAAAATTTCCAACTTTTCCTATTCTAAAGGTTTCAAATGGCATTTCACCCCGCCTTATGCTCCCCATCATGGGGGCCGTTGGGAGTCCTGCATCAAACTTACTAAAAGACAGCTTAAGAAAACTCTTGGTCCTACCATACTTTCTTATGAGGAATTCAACTCTTTAATTATTCAAGTTGAAGGTATTGTAAATTCCAGACCTCTGACCCCTCTTTCAAACGATCCTAAGGATCTTTTACCTTTAACACCCAGTCACTTCCTGATTGGCTGTTCGCTTGCTGCTACTCCGCCTTTGCTGGTTCGACGCTGTGATCCTAACTTACCTATCTTTTGGAGAAAAGTAGAATCTTTGCGATGTTCTTTTTGGCGCCGATGGAAGTTAGAATATCTCAGCTTGCTAAATAGGCGTGAGAAATGGCGGCTTCCTCAACCAGATGTACGAGTGGGGGACATGGTTCTTCTTCGGGACCCATCTCCGCCTCTCGTGTGGAACCTAGGTAGAGTTATTCACTGCCACTTCGGCCGTGATAAACGCGTCAGAGTTGTTGATGTTTTAACTAGTAAAGGTCGTTATACTAGACCCATCTCTGCTATTTCTGTTTTGCCTTTCGAGTCTTAGTTTCTCCTCGTCTGTTATCCATGTTTTGCTTTGACTGATTCTTTTGTTTGTTTTCATTCGGAGTTCTCGGAGCATGATCACTTTTGTGATACTTTCAATGTTTAGCTTGGCCCATTTGTCGGTCAAATTTTATTTATTGTTACCGAGATCCCCGAATGGTAATTATTTCTTTACAAATGTTAATTGCTTAAACCATATGCATAATCTTGTTATCGATCACTTATTCATAGATATTATAGTTCTCACCTCGAGTGTTACAGTCGCTCGCTACCTCAGGCGTCCTCACTCCCGACATACAGGGCTTCTACTGGTTGATCCACTGTCCGCTGAGTAGTGTCGACTGACGTCACCCTGACTTTCGTTCGACCAATGGCAGGTCTTTGTCTGGTCGGGCGATCTCCAAACTTCGAGAGAGTTCCATGGTCCCTATTTAAGACGCCGCTTGCTGGCGTTCTTCACCACTTCTGATCCACCACTTCTGATCAATCATCACTTTGGATCACTTCAACCTGCTGGTCACCGCTACTGCATCTCATGACACCATCGCTGATATCTACGCTACCGAGCAGTTACGTCACAAGATCTGCACCATGACGTATTGCTCAAGATGGCAAGAATAATTGCCAGCCGCTGTACTCTTCACCTTCACCTTAGAGAGGATACTTGGAATCGTCTTTCGAAATATTGCTGGATCATCTCTTGGAAACTATAAATGTCATTCCTGCGCAAGAAAAGAAGAGAGAGTTGACATTTTATCGATGGTGCACATATCTTTAGGCCATGTACGCCTCCTTCCGAGAAAACCGTGAGGACTTTTAAATCAACATTTATGCTAGCTGGAACTTTTTAAGGAGCTGGCTCTTCAACCCTCTTCAAAGATAAGTTTAATTTTATGAAGAGTTTATATCATACCAGTTATTTTACACTCTTAATTATTTTTTATGGTTCTCTCTTTTTATAAAGTGCATTTTTATATGTTAAGCTCAACTTTTCTCCAATCAAGCAAGCTTGTTTCATGGACCTTTCTTTAATCTGGGTTTCTGTCATCAGGCCCTCACACTTTGCTACATTTATAATTGTTCCTTTCTGTGATAAGCACTTAAGTGCAATTTGTTTATTCATTATAAATTTATTATTAGGAATAAAAATTGTTAATGTATTGCTACCTACATTGGTTTTCTAGTCACGTATTTCATGCCCACTACCCCGCACCGCTTCAGTCTAATTTTCTTGACCACAGTAGTTATTTTGTCCAGGCTTTCGCCTGATGCGTTTCGTTCTCCCGTATGGGGAAGTTTTAGGGCAGAACTTATTCTTCTCCAGGGGGTGCCCCAGACCTGGCATCATCGGCTAACGACACCCGTCCTTCCCTGAAGCGCTTGTGCTACGCCTTGACCCTTGCAAGGGACATGCAGTGTTCGCCGTACACTTGTGACACTCGGCGATGAATGTCCGTTCTCCCTACTCCTTTCGCTGTCAGAAACCGAACAACACCTCTTTGCTCTTCGTTTGACGCCTCCATGTCTTTGTTTGCAATGCGACTGGCAGCGTTGGACGATTGATGAATGCTGCTGCTCACTTTGTATCGTCACGTGACGTGCACGCGTGCCCTCTAGCAACGGGCTGTGACCTACCACGCTCTGGTCGGAAACACACCTCGTTACACACGCCACGATTAGCCGATGTCGACACCGGTTTGCGCATTACAGCCTCCGGCTCGTTACTTTTTGAACACACCCTATATATTGAACTACAAAAGGCAGTTCTGTCAGGAAGTTCCTTGGTGACAATACCCTGGTCGAACACTCAGCAAGGCTCGATGATTCAGATGGAAATTTAGCTCATCCTATAAATTAGGAGACTCGTGAAGAGTGCGGACACGACATGGATGTACAGTTATGTGAAGTCTCAGAACAGTGTAATCTATAAACGTACCTTAGTGCAGATGGTTCCTTGCTAAGGCCGAACCAGGCTGTAACATAAAAATTAGCCGGTATTTGCCGTGATAATGATGTCAAACAATAAATAATAATAATAATAATAATTACAATACGCATCAAAAACCTTAACTTCAGGCAATTAAGTGGTTAAAGAATGGAAAATTCTCATTAAGCTATAGGTCCCGACATAAGAAAGTGGAAGTTGAATGAAGAGGAGAATTGCAGACCAACAATAAGATGCATCAATACCATTCTATGGACATATCTACAGATTAGACAACAAAAGACTCACAAAAATATTAGCATATAAAGTTGAGAGACATCCAAGATAATCTGATTAGAAGAAATATAGGAAGATTTACAAGATACTTACATATCAGTGAAGGGAGATATAGTTCGGCTTCGGTGGCATAATCGGTAGCATGCTGAACTGCTATGCCCAAGATCATGGGTTCAAATCTAGCTTAAGTCGTTGGATTTTTAAGAGCGTTAAAATCCTTCAGTATGCCTTCCTTTGGAGGGGAAGTAGAGCCAGTGGGTCCATGTCATAGATTTATGGCATGAAAAAGAACCTACTACTGTAGCTAAATTTGTGGGTTATTTGGTTTAGAAACGCTCTATCAAGTTCCAACCTTCGTCGCTAGGTGACAGTGTCACTTACAGTAGCGTTTGGTAGTCAAAGTTGGAACTACTTGAAATTGAACTTTCTTTCGTCTTCAATCATTTCGTCTCTCATTAACTCCTCTTGTGTGGTTGGCGTCAGGAAGGGCATCAGGCCGTAGAAACCATCAGGCACGTGGAGTTGCATCCAATCACATCACCGACTCGGTTGGAAACGGGATTAATAAGGGGTAGACATAAGATAGTGAAGGGAGATATAAGGAATCGAGAAGCCTTTAGAACATCAGTAAATACACATTCATTTATAGAAACAGCGAAGAAGGAAACTGGTTAGAAATTGTCACACGAACGCACTAACAAAACAGTGAATCGATGAAGCGATTTTTTGAGAATACCAGGGCGAAGGTCAAGACATAAAGCCGTCAAATCAATTGACAAATTTCAATGGGAGAAACGTAAACGAATTCATTGCATCAACACATATAAGTCCAAATCCCTCCCATATCTGGCCCAAGTACAGGCATTATTGCACAATAGTGAAGCCAGAGTGCCTCTATGGGGCAGAAACCTTATCAAACATGAAAACTGTTGAAATTGAGGAAAATGAAAGGAAGATCTTCCGGAAACTTCTAGGTCCCAAGAAACTACCTGTAGATGGATACAAATTTCAACTGAGGTCAAATCAAAAACTCTATGACAAGTCTGAAGGGATTTCTGTCCGCATGAGAAAATGGAGGTTGACGTTCTGTGGACATATTAAAAGATTGGGGACCGAGAGATTGGCTAACAAATTTCTCAACTTTCAGGAGAAATGGAAGATGCTTCAGGCTTCAGGGGGCAAACATTGGACCGGTCAATGTCTGGGACAGGACAGAATTCAGCACCAACCTTGCAGGTGTGAAGGATTCCTCCAAAGAATGACCCACGCTTTCAGCCGAAGAACGATTGAGAAGGAGCCAAGGGCTGAAAGATCTTTGGCAGGAAGCTAAACAACTAGGAATAAACACCGTAAAGAAAAAACCTGAACAGTTGTTGTGTATTTGTAGTCCATAGGTGCTGTATCAAATAATAATAATTATTATAATGATAAATAACACTAGTAATATACCGTAGAAATATTGACTGAGGCAGGAGGAAGTTAGGACTTATGATGCTGCAAGAAATAAAAGAGGCTGATTTATTATTATTATTATTGTTTTCTTGTTGTTGTTGTTGTTGTTGTCATTCTTACTCCACCTCAAACTTGAAATTTATCTTGCAAAACCTCTGCTTAAGGGCTTTAAGGACGAGTATGGCCCTGTCAGCTTGAAGGGCAGTAGAACGTGGTTGACCTACCCACGCCTTCCGTTGAAGTAATCTGATGGAATATATTTAGCCGCCAGGCTATTTCCGTGTTCGGCACGCTCGACCGAAATAAAAGCACAAACTTCTCCCCATTGCTGTGGAGATACGTGCATGTCGGAGGCAGCCTTCTGAAATCATATTGTAAGAAAATCATGTGACAGGTGGAATACCTTCAGTGAAAGTTATGATTTCGTTTAGATACACACGCGACACGCATCAACTGAGAATGAAACATTGATTATAACATACAATATGTGGCACTTACTGGGAGATGGAAGTCAATGTAGCAGAAACTCTTCGTCGAGGTGACTGACCTCTTTATTTGTGGGGGAGGTTAGGTCACTGGGTGCTCGCAAAGCCCTTACCGCTATAAAGAAGGACCTTCTTGTGTGTACCTAGTGTGCATAATTAGCGACTACCACTACTCTAATTTCTTATAATAATAATAATAATAATAATAATAATAATAATAATAATAATGATATCTATTGCAGATACGGTTGCCCAACATCGGAGACTGTTCGGCATATTATTTCAGGTTGTCGCCATTTTGCAGGGACAGAATATAGGAAGAGACATGATTTTGATGCCAAGATAGTACATCAGGAACTGGCTATGCACCTTCAACTTCTCTGCCAAGAAAGTGCCGTACTATAAATATACCCCTGAAAGTGTACTGGAAAATGACAACTTTACGTTGTACTGGGATCGTACTGTATTGACAGACCAATCAGCCGTGCACAACAGACCTGATCTCGTTGGCAAATGCATAGATGTGGCAATCCCAAACAGTGGCAACATGCTAACAAAGCATGATGAAAAGCAGTCAAAATACACAGAGCTTTCTGAACTGATAAGGAAGCAATGGCACATGGCAAAAGTCAGGACAGTTCCTAATATCATCTCCAGCACTGGCGTGATTCCCAAAAACTTAAGGGAATCTCTCACAGAGTTGAAATTAGACTCAGGCCTTTTCAAACTGATGCAGAAAACAGTCATACATTCTACGTGTCGCGTAGTAAGGCTGTTCTTGGACAATGAGGCCTGAAGGAGTGAGGGAGAAGTGTAAAGCTACTTCTGAATGCAGTCACCAAGAATTTGCTCGTTATGATATGTACCGTATCTGGGAATGTAAATGTTTTCTTTCCAGTAAATGATGAGAATGGGCAAGAGCATGCGCAAAATAAATAAATAAATAATTAAATAATAATGGTTTTATTTATTTATCATATGGCTTTTAGTGCCGGGAGTGTCCGAGGACATGTTCGGCTCGCCTGAGTCTGTAGCTGCTTCCAGCGGACACCCTTAATAGGGTGAGCTACAAGTTCCATTCAATTTCAAGTAGTTCCAACTTTCGCTACCAGATATCAATGATATCTAGTGGTGAACGTTGGAACTTTGATTGAGCGTTCCGACGAAATCTAACCTAACAATTTAGCTTTACACAAGTTTAGTCTGTGAAAGGATCTTTTACATGCCATATATCTATGACATGGGACCGCCGGCTTTACTTCCCCTCCGAAGGAAGGCATACTGAAGGATTTTTAACGCTCTTAAAAATCCGACGACTTCGGCCGGGTTTGAACCCACTATCTTGGGCACAGCAGTTCAGCATGCTACCAACTACGCCACCGAAACCGCTATAATAATAATAATAATAATAATAATAATAATAATAATAATAATTATAATAATTACTGATGAAACCATACCAGCAAACCGGTCAGATCTTGTAGACAAAGTGCGGAAGAGTACCTTTCTCATTGATATCGCAGTGCCCAATTCCCATGATCTACAACAAACCTGCTGTGAGAAGATCACCAGTAGGTTAGTAGTAGGGATTCTAACGAGTGTCATGGCCGCCGCGTGAGTCCAAGCCAATATCTCGTGAACCCATGGTCGGATTTTAACAAATGACGTGTCATGAACGAGGGGTCCAAGGACTCGGGCTGACGTCCTCTTTGCTATGGACCACTCGTTATATTTTTTAAAAAATTGAAAACTCGATTTTGGGGTAAACACGTGTTTTTTGTGATTTTTGCTGATATCTCACGAACCTATAACGCTAGAGACGTGTACGAGGTGTCCTAGGACTCGGGATAATGTCCCCTTTCAAATGTGGTAGATATTTGTTTCCAAAAAATAATTCACAAAGGGCCTAACGCCGTACATGTTGAAAAAAAAATTCTTTACCGTTACCTGTTTATAATGTTTATGAAGCGTGGTGGTTGAGAGAGACGATACGGCTGGGTGTGTGTGTTTCAACGAACCTGTCGCTGACCACGGTGGCTGTGTTCAATAGAACAATCGCTATTTCGACGGGTCGGTGTATGACAGAGCGAGCGTGCGTTTTTTTTTCACACATTTTACCTTTGACGTGTAAACGGTGATGAGAACTTGGTTCTATGTTGGTCGAAGCGAGTACAGAAAACACACTTGCAAACGAGCAGGAGGTGAAAGTCATTTGAGCTTATTGGAAGGCGCTGATCTGACTTGACAACAGGTGCAATGGAAAAATGACCATGACGCTTGAAGGTGAAATAATCTGACCATCGTGGTGGCAGGGAAGAGCGAAAGGCATGTGAACATGTGTGAAACCACATGCACGCTAAACCAGTGACATCCTGTTTTGCTTCGTACGTGACAAAATGCAAGTCCATGTGAAATTTGATCTGCCACAGGTGTTCGCTTGGGACGTTAGCTGTCCACGTGCGCGATAACTGTTAACAAGTTACATCCTGTCTTGCTTCGTACGTGACAAAATGCAAGTTCAGGTGAAATTTGATCTGTCACAGGTGTTCGCCTGGGACGTTAGCTGTCCACGTGCCTGATAACAGAATCTTCAAAGCGTGGGAATCGCTGAATCAGTAAAAAGTATGATGCAATTTGTGGGAATGATGTCACAACCAATAGATAGGCAAGAGCTGCGAACAGCAGTGGTGGGAGGTGAAGGGAGGGAAAGGGGTAGGGGTAATGTATGAGAGAACACAGGTGGAAAGAGAAAGAAATATGTGGAGCTGAGGACTGTACACATAGAGCTATAGGTGGTGTACAACATGTGTGAATAAATTAAAAATTGCACAGGTTCACACAACATGTAATTTATTGATCCAAGAATTAAACATAGAGTTAAATCCTAACCATTTGACGTAGAGTTTATTTCATTTTTGTTTCAACACTTTTTCTACAAGATAATGCTGAGGAAATGCTGTTTTCTGAAGTTCATGGAGATAAAATCTACCTTTTATGGGTTGGTCGTTGAGGTCCTCGAGTAAACAGGTGACTGGAGTGTCCAAGTTGACTTGACGAATTCGAAATAGTTCAGTCCCCCACTGTGGCGTGTAGCCCTTATTGAAGGCAGACTTAAATTTGCTCACACGAACAAAATCCCCAATGTTCAGTCTAGACGTTTAGGATCGGCTGTTTTTATGGGGTTAAACAGTTTATCCAATCGCTGAATATTTTTGGTCACGAGACGTGGCTTGGTCCCAATCGTTCTATGTTTGGTGTCATTGTAACGTAACACTAGCTCAGGTAACATGTCCAACCAGCGATAACTGCCCTGAGCGGTAAACGCTTTCCACATATGGGTTTTCAATGTTCGGTTGAACTGCTCGATCACACTGGCTTTGAGATTGCTATACATGGTGTAATGGTGAATATCCTTAGATTTGAGAAAACTGGAGAAGTCCTTGTTGAAAAATTCTTTCCCCTGGTCAGTTTGTAGCAGCTGAGGTTGACGTTTGGAGTGTTGAATGATATGTTGAAAGGCCTTGGTAACTAGTGGGCCAGACTTGCGACGCACAGGTTCAACAAAGGCCATTTTGGAATAGACATCAATGACGGTCAACATATAGCGTACACCGTCGTTAACGCTAGCATAGGGTATCATTTCAACCAAGTCAGCCTGCCAAAGTTCATCCACACCTCGTGAAATCACCTTGAGTCGCGGATAGTGACGCCTAGCTGGGCGATGCAACTCGTGAGCAATACCCATTTTAATGGGTGATGGCTTAAACAATAATTTTGGCATTTCGAAGTTCTTGTTCAATTTCTTGAATTTCCCAATCGTGACCGGTGTGGCCAGCTTGACGTGAGGCATGCAACAATTCTAGCCGCTGGACGAGCTTATTGGGATTGTGCCAGTAGGTAACATCCACAAGGGGTTTTAATGGTTTAAATGTCACTCCCGAAGCGGACGCTTTACGACGAGAACTTTGACTGGTGGGAAACATTTTTGCAATGATGGTTTTATATTTATGAGATATATTGGCATTCACTTGTTGAGCGGGATCATACTGTCTTTTGTGGGCATGGGTATCCAATAAAATGGACTTATATTTGTCAAGATCCTCTGACGTATAATCATGGGGAGAGGGGGTCCGAGAAAAGAGCAGCTTTAACAGTCCTGGCGTTAATTTATAGTTGATGTTTTTAATGACAGCTTTAGTACGAGCAAATTTAATGGATGAATCGCCAATTTTAAAACTATCATCCTCATAGCGAACACCATACGTGGTATCTGTGTTTCCAATAAATAGATCGGTGAAATAGGGTTCCAATGTTGATCCATAATATTTTATTAAAATGGTTTTCAGTTGAGCTTTATGTTGAGGGGTGGCCAATAGTTGTGAAAACGGAGACGCTCTGGAAGGGCAAGGTGTTTCGACAATGGCCAAGGATTTCTTTTTTCTCAAAAACTCTGCAAGGGTTGCGGCCTTTTTTTTAGGCGTAAACACTTGTTCCTCCTCATCCTCAACTTCACTAACACTAGTCAAATCTTCCTGTTCCTCTTCCTCTTCCTCAGAGTCCTCGTGCAGCGTCTGCGTGGCTTGTGAAACGGCGGGTAGCGTTTCAGATGGCTTGAAAGAGGGTTTCAACATGGCTTTTAGAGGAGGTGCTAAATGTTGCTGAATAAACAAAGCATGATTTGCACGTGATTGTTTCAATTGACGAAACTTTTGGCGAATAGTATTTTTTGCTCTAATAATATGCTTTTTCAATTGACTCTCTGCTAACGCCATGGTGGCTTGACAAATGACTTGCCGGAGAATGAGACAGGGCCTTAAATAGCAATAAAATGATCAAACCCTAAGCGATACCGTCCTTGGTTGAGTTCACTTTGTTTGTCAATCACTAAACAGGCATGACATTGAGTGTTCCAGCACTTGGCACACAATTCTGTAAACATTTGAAAGGTCATATCCGGATTCACATGTTCATTATAAATGTGACGACTGTTCCTCTCGTCCTGACGAAATAAATCAATGACATTGGCATTGTCACGAATCAACTGTTTGGACATTTTAGAATACGTTTGCCCAAGATAGAAGCAATCGATATGTTTGTGTCGACCCATGCTGAAATAGCTTTGAATGATGCCTTGACGTTCAGTGGATACATCATCGAAAATCATGAGTGAATCAGGCTTTACCTCATCCGGTGAAATCACATTTTCTTGCATGGAATATGTAAAATAACCCATATTCTCTTTTTGTAATCCAGACATGACTTGATCCAGAAACACGTAGAGGGGTTGGTAGAGAGATTTTGCAAAAAAATATAAATATTTTGAAAACGCAGACCATTGGGTGCTGTGATGAGCGTTAGCAAAAGATTTGTCTTTCCACAGCCGGAAGGCCCCACAATGATGCAGCGAATGGAAGATGGAAACAGTGAACCATGACGTTGTTCACGTGATGTGGGACAGATATGGGAAACCATGTCCCCCACGGGGAATGACTCTTGCTGCTTAATAAAATTCATTTCAACTAAGGCTTAGACAGGCTAGCAGGCTGTCTATATACAGGACACCGAACCTTGTCATAGAAACAGTAGACTGGTACTAGAGGTTGACGATGGATGTCTTTGGACGTGCGTTGATGGCCAAAGCTAGGCCTGTTCCCATACATGATCCTAAACAAGAAACAGATCCTGCTAATAAACAATATGTGGATAGGTCAGTAGTGCCACGCACAAAACAGGGAGATTATGACTTTAAGGGAAAGCGGTTAACCCATGTAAAACATCCTCAAGTGTCTACAGACGTTACTACGAAAACGTATGTGGATAACAAAGTGTATGAGTTTTATGACAAAGTGCCCCAGCTTACGGTGAATGGCTATAGCGCTAATCACCATCGGATTATTCACGTGGAAGACCCGCAAACGAAGACCATGTCTGTACCAAGCGTTACGTGACCCATGAAATGAAAAGGCTTTATAAATTTATCCCATCTGTATTTTTAGTGTATCTGACAAATGAAAAACCTTTGAATGACAGAAACCATTTACCGCTAGTCCATGATCAGCACTTGACCTACGTGCTTGCTTCGGGTTTAAGCCACTATCGATTACACTATGATGGAACCATTCACATCAAATATGCCATACCTGATGAGAACCATTTACAAATAAAGATAAATGGTCATAGGATGTTGATCCATAACCATGAAATGGTCAATGCAGGTGACGAATTATCCCTTCATCTCATGTTGACATGGGATGAAAAGCAAGCGGGAAAAACCATAAACGATTTCCCACTTTATGTGGAATTGGAATATACAGCCATGAAATAACCATCTGACGTTAGTTGTGATTTAAACTTTCTTGTGAAAGGTTGTTGGTCATTATCATCATGGTGAAACAAAGGTATGCAGTGAGAAAGACTAAAAAAAGGACTTTGTCCTTGGCAAAGCCTGGGCTTACAACATTCGAGGACAAGCCCTTGCGAAAGAAAAAAAGAAAAAATAATGTATTGACCATAAGGAAAGCCCTTCGAGCAGCACAGAGACATGTTATTCCAAAACGTCGGCGACAGGTTTCAAACCAAGGGCGAGTGATTCCCGTCCCCAAACGAGCGGGATTTTTACCTGCATTATTTGCTGGTTTGGCTGATCTAGGTTCACTTTTGGGCGGTGCCAGTGCAGTGGCGAAAACCATTAACGCCGGGCAGCAGGGCAAGCAACAACTCAAAGAAAGTCAGCGACACAATGAAACGATGGAAGCGATTGCCATGGGGGCTAGAAATGCCAATTTAAAGCCAGCCTTTTATCAACAAGGATTTGGGATTTCACCATTTCGAAATATTAAAAAAAAATAACCTCAGCCATAGCGAGACATGCCCTGACGCATCAGCAAGTGGAAAGCTATGCTAAACAACTAAAGCTTTCTCATTTTCGAGGTGTGTTTATGCGAAACCAATTACCCCCACGACCCTGGAAACAGGAATGTGCTGTTGTCAATTTGGATGATCACCGAGGACCAGGAACGCATTATGTAGCTTATGTCAAAGAGGGATCCATGGTATGGTACTTTGACAGTTTTGGGAATTTGCCCCCGCCCATGGAACTAGTGACCTATTTTGGAAACAGGATCAAGATATATTATAATGTGAAACGTGAGCAAACGTTTAACAGCCAACAGTGTGGACGTTTGTGTTTATTTTTTTTATATAAGACGCAGCATAAGCTAAAACGCCACCAGTATGTCGGCAGAAAGTAAAACGTTTACACTGCATGGACGTGGACCTGAAGTCAGCCTAGACTTTTACCCGCCTATCGAATTGAGTGAAAAACCCTATGGTTTAGGACTTGTTTCTCTTGAAACGTACAATCGAATATACAACATACGTGAAAATGTGAACAACAAGTTTTACTATGATGATTCCGTGCTCACTCTGAACTCTGGTGGATACACGATCGATGACATTTATGAACACATTTATGTGGTGTTGATCAATCAATATGGTTTAAAGTCATTTCTCGACGGAACGCGCAAGTTTGAACTTGTAGGCAATACCAACACTCATCGCTACAGTATTTTCTCTACCTTCAACATTGACTTTAAAACACACCCCGATTCCATTGGTCCATTACTAGGATTTAAACCACGTGTGTTGGAGCACAACAAAAAACATGAATCAGACCATGAAGTGAAATTCATTGAGGACCATCATGTGTCGGTGACGTGTAATATTATTAGCCAAGTGTACACCAATCAAGAACCATCGCATTCGCTTTATGACTTTATTGTGACATCACCCAATGGGTATATTATTCGTGAAAACCCTCCAGTGGTGCTTTTTCATTCTGTGGCTGTCGATAGTATTAGTGATCAATAGAGATCAACAACTCATTGATCTAGATTCTACCACACCAGTGACTTACAAGTTGGTGCTAAAGCCACTATGAAGTTTGTGTATAAAGCAACAACACCGTCTAGGAATGGTGTTAGTTGTTTGCCACGTGAATACACGTTAACATCTCAAGGCAAGCAGATTTTACAGCATTTGGGTTACCACGTCAACCCTCATAATGAATTCTATTCTAGAGATAGCGAACCACATCGAGGAGCAACCAGGAGTGGTAAGAATTGATCTCCATTCCTATCAAGCTCAAACACCTGGACTCAATAACAATGATGAAATTCAATTTGTTATCAACAACCAAGATATTTACACCTTACCGCATGAAAGTGTCATTCAGATTGAAGGTCGGCTCACCAAAGCCGATGGCTCTACACCCACCACATCCAAGTTGGCCAACCATGGTTTAGCCTTTCTGTTTTCTGAAGTGCGGTATGTCATTAACGATATCGTGGTGGATAGCACTCGAAATGTGGGCATTTCCAGTGTCATGAAACTATACCCCTCTTATAGTGAGGAAGAAGCTAAAACAATTTGCATGGCAGGTTGGTGTCCTGACTCGACCAATGACTGGATGGTACACACCGATGGGACCTTTACTGGATATTTACCTCATAAACTGGTTCTAGGCTTTGCTGAAGATCACCAACGCATTGTGGTCAACGCAAGGCCAGTGCTTTATCTGGTGAGAGACAGGAGTGATAATAATGCACTCAAGGGAGCCGACAATGCCCCCATCGATTCAAAAGTTCAACTACAACGCTTGCTATGGAAAGTGCCTCATGTGACCCTTAACGATAGCAAAAAACTGGACATACTCAAGATGGTAAAGAGAGATATGCCTCTACCCATGGAATTTAGAAGCTGTGCACTCCATGAGTATCCACTATTGCCCACCACCAACACACACAGTTGGTCTGTAAAAACAGCTCGCTATACAGAGAGACCTCTCTACCTGATCGTGGGTTTTCAAACGAATCGCAATTATCAACAAACCAAAGATGCCACGCAATTTGATCACCTGCAATTGAGAAATGCACGTCTTTTCCTCAACGGAGCTGTGTTTCCCTATGAAGGACTGGATTTGGATTTTTCAAAAAATAAGTTTGGCCCTCTGTACGACTTGTTTTCTAAATTTCGATGGTCGTATTATCAAAAAGAGAGCGGCCCCATGCTACTACCCCAAGCATTTAAGGCAAGAGCGCCACTGATTGTCATTGACTGTTCTTACCTGGAAGAGTCTGTCAAGCCATCCAATATCGACATTCGACTAGATTTTGAAACGCATGACAATGTACCAGCCAATACCACGGCCTACTGTTTGATTATTCATCACAAACAAGTCAACTATTATCCACTGTCCAACCAAGTGACGAGTGTATAAATAACAGCTCAACCCACGTCAAGCCGCTCAGTCATGTCTTGCTTTAAAGCCTCAAGAGACGTTACATCCATGAATTTAAACTCTGAGGAACAACGTTTCAAGACTTTTGCCACATGGCTAGTGCCTTTCATAAACCCTCAAGCCTTGGCGGCCGCTGGAGTCTACTATTTAAAAACAAGGGATGAAGTGAAATGTGCCTTTTGTCCCATCATCATAGACCAATGGCAGGAGGACGATGAACCCATGCAGGAACATCAGCGCTGGTCACCCACCTGTCCCTACCTGTGCAGAATGAAAGTGGGAAAGATACCCTGTCATTCAAGCTATCCCTCACTTGTGTCTCTGGGTGATGAAAAAAAAACAAGTTACGATACGTCTGGACCGTATGGTATCCATGGTGCTTCGGTGAGCAGCTCACCATCAAAAACGCCTAGTTTAGAGACATTGGGACATCATCGGAGTTATGGACGTTACAAACACAAGTGACTATATTGTTGTATCAGTTTCTATCGTCCTTATCCCAAAATGAGAAAAGCCTGTAAGACGTGTTATGATAATAAAATGATGTAATTCTTAAATTCTAATTTTTGCATGTCCCCCTGTCCTACCCTAACCTCAACTTGAAACTAGCATGCAGGTAAGTCCATGACATGATCACACCTGATCGTCAGTCAGTCGTCAGTTGAACTTGGTCCAGGCAAGCGTAAACATGTTGCGCACACTCATTGTGGATTGCCAAGGGTTTAACATTAGTGACAACAAATTTATATTTAAACAAGTGGCCATGATCGATTGTACCACGTTTTGGATATCGCAAGCTACGCACTTGCTATTTAAACCACCCCATGCTTTTGATTTGTTGTGTGAAAAGGACCGTAAACAAACCCAGTGGATTGAAAATCATAGGCTACTAGACTGGAATCAGGGAACCATTTCCTATAAATATTTGGACGTGGTCATGAAAGCACACTTGTCCTCGGCCAATGTGGTATTTCTGAAAGGTAATGAAAAACGTCAATGGTTGCAACCATTTTTGGCGTCTTACAGCCAATGTATCGACCTCATGGAGTTGGGCTGCCCCTCTCTGCATACGCTCATGGATACTTGTTCCTGTGGCAACATTACCCATACAGCCCTATCGCATGCGTGGCATCTCTTTCATTGGTTAACCACCCATGCCTGCTGGGAGTTGTTGAACAAAATTATAACTCAAGATTTACCTGTGAATGACGCCAGTGAGATTTCTACAAGCGACGTGTAAACATCTACAGCACGTGATACCATGAAGAAAGGCAATGCTACAGACAAAGCCATCGGCAAGTTCTTTGTGTGCAAAAAGAAACTAGACAGTTTTACCAAAGAGGAACACTTGGCGCTGCCCATGTCGTTCATTTATTATGTGGCCGCCAACGCGGTCAAAGAAATCTGGCAACATGTACCAAAATCATGGACTCAAGACCCTGTGTTGAGTGAATTGCAACCTTGTACGGATTACGATCACCATAAGCAAGTGGCCATGGCAAAAATACCGTCTATGCGTCAGTGTGCGACTTGCCAGCTAGTGAAACTGTATCACGGTCATAAAAGTCCGTGTAAAGACTTTGTTGAATCATTCCACGAGTGTCATGGCGAGAAAAAGCAACAACAACAACAACAACAAACACAAACATCGTCCACAGAGGAGGAGGAAGACCAAACCTTTTTACCATCGATGGAAAAGGATATGCCAGACCTGTACTGGCAATGGCGTTATTGACAAAGTGATTCAATACTTACCTTTCGAAATCCATCTTCCAGGTTATCGTTTTTGCGGCCCTGGAACTCGTCTCGAAAAACGTTTACAACGTGGTGATGTTCCCATTAATCTTTTGGATCAAGCATGCAAGGAACATGACCTTTCTTATCGCCATAGTCATCCTGGTTTAAGACATGTGGCAGATAAATTGTTATTGAAGAAAGCTAAACAACGTTTCACATCCAGTGATGCCTCAGTGGGTGAAAGGATGGCAGCCCTAATTGTCATGAGTGCTATGAAAGGAAAGTTGATGATGCATGGACATAAACATTGAGGAGTGAGGAATTGGGATTTGTTTGTATTCTATTTTTCTTTTGTCAATTCACTATGACTATGAAATAAAAACAAAGGTTTACCAGAGCACGATGATTTGTGTTTTTTATTATTTTTAAAAATTATGATGTTGATGGCTGATTTCTCATTTTCACATTTCACACATTGACATTTTGCCAATTTGCAATTTACAGATTTAAAAAAAGTTCGTTTCAAGTTTAACGTTTTTGATGATATGGATTTTTCCAGTTTGTTGATGACACATTTTAAACAATGTCCGTTTGAAGTTTTTGAATTTTCATATTTCACATATGGCCATTTCCAGTTTTTAAAAATGTCCGTTTTAAGTTTTGCGTTTTTGGTGATATGGAAACATGTAATTTCCATTTTGCTGTTTTCACATTTTTCCATTTGGTGTATGTCGAAAGTTGAGGTTTGACAATGATGTTGATGCAAGTGCTTGACCATGACGATGCTGCAAAGAGTTTATGGGTGTTTGGAGAAACGTCGAGGTCTACGACTACTGCAGGTAAGACTGTTTTTACAAAAATAATGTCTATTGTCTGCCCCATTTCAAAGAAAACTAAACCATTGAAAACAAAATGAGTATATATGTGACCATTTACCCCCTCCCCACCCTACCTCACCGTGTTTGCTCTGGTCAACCATACACACCAGCTTTCTCTCTCCACTCATACATTCACACCTGCCTTTGGGAACAAACACAACCACTTTATTTATTTCCAAAAGCACATTCTCGACATGCACACTCATCCCAAAAGGACTTTTTTAGTTTATCATTTACATTACGAAAAATAATTAAATACTAGTTATTAAAGCTACTAAAAATCTTACTTATTTCATATTTACAAAAAAACTCAACTTTGTACAGCGTTAAAAGAATCACACTATTTAACAATCAAACAAATTTTAAAAAATAAGGTTGCACACAACTTTTTTAAAGAGCAAAAGGTCCAAGTGGGTTGCCACTATTTACAAAATCTACTATTTACAATGACAGAAACCAATATTTACAAAATACTAAATCTACAACTTACATAAAGCTATGTCCCATAAACGATTAAACAGTGAAATCACACCTCCTCCTTGTTGCGATCATAACCCCAGGGCAGGCTGGTGAGCAGGTCATCAGCCCACACACGTTTGTTATCCATGGAGGCTAGGGTGCGTTTTCTCTGTTCCACAAGATACAAATGATGGTTGCTGGATTGTATCCTGCACTGTGTATGAGACATAGCCTTGCCAGTGCGTAAAACCGCTAGATAGTCATCAACACGTAGCGATTTTACCACTGCCCTACCAACACCTTTTGCTCTATTGGCTTCCTTAGAGTCGAGTGTGCGATAAGTATATATTTTTGAGGCCAAACCTACGAATTCCGTCATAATGGAATCACCGCATTCATCTTTTAAAACGCCCATTTCCTTCTTGTTTTTTATGGGCAGCTGAAACACGTTGTCAGCGCTATAGCAAGAAGTGTCGAACAAGTCACTATGCTGCCTCATGACGTCATAGGGGTTGCAGTGGCGAATGTGGTAAATGAATGAGTCCGTATCCATATACAAAAGAGAGACGTTCTCAAAATGGCGTTTGGCAAACTCATAGTGGAATCGATACATGACCGATTTAGAAAAGTCTAAAATGACTTGACCCAAGTAAATGGGTTTATCCATGGTCACGCTGGTCTTACTCATTTCAATAGTAGACAAATCCTCATCGATAATTTTGATCGATTTGAAATTTGGCTTGGCAATGTACCGCCGGGCACCCCACCCCCCCTCCCAGACATTCACCAATTTAATGTCACGGTATTTGCGGACATTCTCCATAGACTTGCCATAAATGCAGTTGTTCATTAATTTAAAAAAGTTAATTTCAAACTGCTGTGTTGCCATTTGTCGGTGCTCTGTGTTGAGTCTCAGGTATGGCTCAAGCCATGCTTTTTGAGCAAAAGAAATACCCCTGTGGATTTTCTTCAACACCAAGCCTTGGGCGAGGCATTGCACCAACATTTGGATATGTAGCACATATCGATTTTTGTTGTAAAGTGTGCCCATGAGTTTTTCAATTTTCACTTTACTGTCAGGGGGGTCCATTTGCTCAAGGTAGAATGGGAAATCGGCATGTTCATCATACAAGGATGAGGGATATTCAATATCCACTTCTAGCACATATCCACGGCCTGTTTCTTGGCTAGCCTTGATCACATCAAATTCTAACACTTGTTTGTCTGTCAGCCAAGCAAACTTCCCATAGGGCAAAGGCTGACTCATGGCGTAACCGTACAAATTATTCACGTCATAGTACATTAAGTACGATTCTGGTTTGTCTGGTGAATAATCAGGCATGTAGACATTGTTCGCTTCAGCATGGCGTTGGTTAAGCGACACAAAGCCGCCACGAATGCCCTTTTCAAAAAATAGAACCATGTCTACTTCAGTGAGTAAATCCAATTCCACCTGAGTGTATTTCAAAGCGGCATCGAACGAGAGCCCAGGACTCGTATAATAGTGAGCCGGGTCAAGACCGTAAATGTGTTGACACAACTCACGGAATTTTTCAAACACATCAGTGAGCAGCAATACATCCAGTTTTAGGTAATGCATAGCATATTCACTTAGCGTGTTCATGCCAAACATTCGCCAAACTTGACATGCATGTGCATAGTCTTCATCGGAAACGGTACTGCGTGTTAGTTTCGAGTAAAATTTATCTTGTGGTGGGAGTTTTCTTTGCTTTAACACGTCCCAGCTGTTGCAGAAATCATACGGGAATATACCTTTCCGAATGCACAATTGAAATTGCTCAGGATCATTAAAATGCATTCTAGTATTTTTTAATTCCTCCTCATTCAAGCCATTCACAAGGCTGTCAAGCGAGGATGCCATAAACTTAGAGGAATCCAAAAATCGAATGCTAAAGTCGCCCAACCACCATGTCAGGGCTGTAAAACGCTCATGGTTTTGGGGAATAATGGTAAACGAGCCCTTGTTGACATGGCCCAATTCACGAATCAAAAACTGAATGTCATAATTCGCCAGATTGTGGAAAAAGACACTGATGAAACGAGGAGCTGGAAAGTTCAAGTTGCATTTGCTGTGCGCAGCTCCACGAAACTCCCCTGTAAAATGCGAGTGGTCTTTGACTTTTTCCTCTCCACTTAAAATAGGCTTTTCGCAAATATGGCATATCATGGCATGCTCATACTGCTGCTGCTGGTCTGGAGATAGGCTCATGGGTACTGGGTGGTCCAGTAATTCCTGTACATCATGAGCCAACTTGACAAGTTCATCCAAGAACCATTTGGCACAATCTGGCCCCTCGCGGTATTTGTAAACGGATTGTGTGGGGTCATAGGCACACACCACATTAAATCGTATGGCAAAGGGTTCATGTTTTTGAATGGGTGTGGTTGAGCTCATGGTGGGATCTGGTTCACATCCCGCCATGGGATTAGTGAGAGCTTCGAAATCTGCATATACCACATAGGGGACAGTGTCACGCTTGTGAATGTCCTTAAACTTTAACACAGCCTTGTCCCCTTGTGGCAATATCAGTCGCACCGCTTCCTGAGAAACACAATCTACCCTATGACGTTCCAAAAGCGTAGGGGTTTTAAAATATTGCAGGCAACGATCACAAATATGTTTTTTACATTTATATTTAGACATTTGACTGCTTAGCAATCTACTCAGGCTTTTAATCAGGCAATAGTGATTCACCTCCCCTACAGATAAATATAAAAGATGAATGTGGTGTCGTTTCAGTTCTTTTGTGGCATAAAGAGGACCCACAATCTCATCACCATCAAGGCCATACACCATGAACGAAAAGTCCTGGTTATCTTGTTCAAACCTATGGATCTCGGTTAAGTCCATAGGGAACGATACTCGAGTTAAATTTAAAGTTTGTTTCAATTCATCAAACTTGGCCTTGTACTTTCCCGGCCAACAACCATCATGTTGTACCGGCTGCAAATACGCAGCCACAGCCGACAGAAAGCAATCGTTGTCACGATTCGTAATATTCACCACAGCCTTTTTCGAAGCTATTGCTGGTGGTGTTTTAATATAGCTAGACCCAGCATTCAACGGGTTGAATTGACAAATGTTGATTTGTAAATGATGAATTTTGTCTAAGGCAAGGCCACTCGGTCCTTGTTGCAGTTTATCAAATTTTGATAGCAAGGCATTCACCACGTGGGTTTCATACCACTGTTCCAAATTATGGGCTATGAATAGCTCTTGCATTTTACTGCAAATATAAAATGTCTCTTTATGCTCCACGTCCTTCTTTTTATATATGAAATCGCACACCAGTTCTGTATTCACCTTTAAAGCCGTATGCAACCTTTGTGCTGTACAAATTTCAATTTTAAAAATTTCAAAACAAGATTGTAAAAATTCTTTGGGAATCAAACTTTTTCTAACATTGACCACGCAGCCAGAGCACACACGCGATTTGAAACAACTGTTTATGGGTTCCCAAGTTAACGTATCCTCAGCAGTAAAAGACATTATTTTGAAAGAACACTCTCACCTGAGTTTTCAGCTGTAGACTGCTTGACAATGGTCCCAAACACACACGTTCTAGGTTATTAACAGTGGTCAAGCGTTTTCCAACACTCTAAAAAGAAATAAAATAAACCACCATAAGTATATCCATTCCATATAGTTTATGCCTTTCATAAACAAAACAAAATCAAACAGGTTATATATATAAAAAACAAATCTCACCTTGACGTGTAATGCTTTGCTATATTCCCGTCTCGTGGGCTAGTGTGGAAATGGTTTCCTTTTCTAACTGTCTGTCTTTCTCTTTCTTTAATATATTTCCCACAGACATACGACAGGTAGGCTATACACGTTATCTGCAAACAAATACATAAATAAAATCATTAATTACCTAATCAATAAATAATTGCATGTATTTATATAAAAATCAATAAATATATAAATGAATAAATATATACCTACCCCACAACAAGGTTAAGTATTTTCCACCAACACCAAAACTGTTAAACAAGACCAGGGGTTTCATGCAACGCAGTGTGTTCAAAGGTAGTCCACCCAAGTGAGAGTGGAAATGATAACGACATGTCTTTATATATGCTACGTTGCATGTATAATCATTTTTTCCCACGCTTTGAAGATTCTGTTATCAGGCACGTGGACAGCTAACGTCCCAGGCGAACACCTGTGACAGATCAAATTTCACCTGAACTTGCATTTTGTCAAGTACGAAGCAAGACAGGATGTAACTTGTTAACAGTTATCGTGCACGTGGACAGCTAACGTCCCAAGCGAACACCTGTGGCAGATCAAATTTCACATGGATTTGCATTTTGTCACGTACGAAGCAAGACAGGATGTCACTGGTTTAGCGTGCATGTGGTTTCACACATGTTCACATGCCTTTCGCTCTTCCCTGCCACCACGATGGTCAGATTATTTCACCTTTAAGCGTCATGGTCATTTTTCCATTGCACCTGTTGTCAAGTCAGATCAGCGCCTTCCAATAAGCTCAAATGACTTTCACCTCCTGCTCGTTTGCAAGTGTGTTTTCTGTACTCGCTTCGACCAACATAGAACCAAGTTCTCATCACCGTTTACATGTCAAAGGTAAAATGTGTGGAAAAAAAAAACGCACGCTCGCTCTGTCATACACCGACCCGTCGAAATAGAGATTGTTCTATTGAACACAGCCACCGTGGTCAGCGACAGGTTCGTTGAAACACACACACCCAGCCGTATCGTCTCTCTCAACCACCACGCTTCATAAACATTATAAACAGGTAACGGTAAAGAATTTTTTTTTCAACATGTACGGCGTTAGGCCCTTTGTGAATTATTTTTTGGAAAGAAATATCTACCACATTTGAAAGGGGGCGTTACCCTGAGTCCTAGGACACCTCGTACACGTCTCTAGCGTTATAGGTTCGTGAGATATCAGCAAAAATCACAAAAAACACGTGTTTACCCCAAAATCGAGTTTCCAATTTTTTTTTAAATATAAAGAGTGGTCCATAGCAAAGAGGACGTCAGCCCGAGTCCTTGGACCCCTCGTTCATGCCTCTAGCATGATTGGTTCGCGAGATATTAAAAGCGGATGACCTTTTAGTTTTGGTCTTTTCATTAAATAAAGAGCCTGTAGGAAAGTAGGGGGCTTCACTACGAGTGCTAGGACACCCTGTATGTTCAAATCCGACCATTGGTTAGCGAGATATCAGGTTCGGGGCAAATACGAGGGTGGCTCAATAAGAAGGGAAGCAGCCCTCTCCTCATCCCACTACTTACAAAACACAAATTTTTGCTCTAGAGACTTGACATTTATTTTGGGGGTAGAGGGCATAGGGACCTTTCATTTATGTCAAATAAACGTTTTTTTAGAGTTCCTAGTTTCCAAAATATAGGATTTTCAAAATTCGAGTTTTTTCAAAAACCATAAAAAGTAAAAAAAAAAATATTATCGAAAATAAATGTCATATGGACCATTCGTTTGGGCCATGGCACAACGTTCTATCATCTTTGGTTTTCAAACTATCACCAACTTTCGAAAACAAAAATTTAAAATATATATATATATATATATATATATATATATATAACGAGTAGTCCATAGCAAAGAGGACGTCAACCCGAGTCCAATGACATGTCATTTGTTAAAATCCGACCATGGGTTCACGAGATATTGGCTTGGACTCACGCGGCGGCCATGACACTCGTTAGAATCCCTACTACTAACCTACTATCACCAAATACCTGTCCTTGGCTGAGGGAATACGGAAAATGTGGAGACAGGAAAGCCAACGGCAGCAGCACAGTGAACGTATGAAGGAGTACAGGTGGCAGAGGAAATTACTTACAAAGCAGAAATATAGAAATCGTAGCGTGATCCTATGTGGCCAATTCTCAAATAAGAAAATAATTTAAAAGAATAGATTACAAGATTTGGATTTAAATGTCCCCTTGTAGTTCGAAACAGAGTACCAGCGTACAAAGCCAGAGATCACGGGTTCGAGTCCCACTGAGGTCAACATTTCAATTCTTTAACTTTCATCTACATATCATGCAGTATTTTATCATTACAAGATCTAATATTTTAAAGCCTTCATTTGTAATAATAATAAAAATAATTATTATTATTATAATATTATTAACAAATCAGACACGTTTGCTGACGTAGACAGGTTATACAAGATGGAAATACCAAATGGTATTCCTACGGACTTTATCAATAAAAATGCTTATCCAAAAATCACAAATTATGGCAATGTCTCTATGCAAGATAATGTCTAGCATTAAATCAGAGATTGGATACCTTGATATAGGAACCATCCCGGCATTTGCTTGGAGTAAAAGTGGGGAAACCACGGAAAACAACTTCCATGATGGCTGAGGTGGGAATCGAAAGCATTTATTATTTCAATTTTTCCCCACGTAGATCGGTGTAGCCCGTTCCAGCCCTTAGACTAGGATTACATTTGGTAGAGCCGAGAATCGAACCCGGGCTTCTGAGGTGACAGGCAAGAATGCCAGGTGCTAAACCAGGAGTTGAACCTCAAATAATAAAACTAACACGAAACCCTCCGTATAAACAGAGGGTGGCAAAGTATGAGATCGATGCTAGTTTTCCAACATTTCATTGTTTTTGATGTGTAACATCTTTCCACAGGGTAGCTGGATATTTTTTGTGACAGTGATTTTGGAAAAAGGACGGAAATGGGACGGAAACAATGAGCGCGCGCGGTGGCGGAGATTGGTACCACGACGTACTGTCAGCCATGTGGCTATGTGAAATATACGACTATATCGCATACGGTTTACTTCAAGGTTTGGAGCCCCCATTAAAGAAATTCCTACAATAAATCACCTTCAAGTTCTCGTTCTTTGGTGTGAAAATATTCATTACATCATATTTGCTGAAAACAATTATGATTTATTAAATATTTATACCTTCGCTGTATTCTTATTTAATGTAAGCATTCAAGGTACTGTCGGCCAACATACAGCCCTATGTGGAATGTATATCGCATAAGGTTTACTACAAGGTTTGAAGGCCCCATTAAAGATATTCCTACAATAAATCATCTTCAAGTTGTCGTTCTTTGGTGTGAAAATATTCAGAGCCTTACAGTAGTCACCTATGATGTTTAACATGTGACATGTTATCCTACTATGTGTGTGCCGGGAGCGCAAATCCCTTGTTAACAGAGTACTCTGTTGCTCATTGAAATAACTCTCTAAATCAAATAAAACAGTGACATTTCAGTTCGTGTGTGACGTAATTTGCTTAATCCCTTTCTGTCAAGCGTACGCACTCATACAACGAAAACACATAAACTGCCGTTAAACTGTATGAAATGCACTCATTTGTTGAAATGATTCGTTCGCCATCTATTGTAAAATTTATTTTCTAATTCAGAAACCTTCACGGGCGTGCGCACGACAACTAACCAAAATTCATTTTTCGAAACGATTAGCGCACCATTTACCATTTGTTGAAACTTCTCGTGAGCCGCCTATTGTAAAAAGGATTCACTTATTTAGAAAGTTTCATGGAAGTGTGCATAACGACTCACCAAAGTTTCATTGCAATCGGATGAATGGTATATGGACACTAACGGGACTTTGTTGAATCGAATCCCGCGACATAGGCCTACTCATTTGTGAAACTTCTCGTGCGCCACCTATTGAAACATTGATTTAATAATTAAGAAACTTTCGCGAGAGTGGGCACAACAACTCACCAAATGTTCATCGCAATCGAATGAATGGTACATACGGGACTTTGTTGAAACTTTTCCCGTGTCATACTCATTTTTTAAACTTCTCGTGTTCCACCTTTTGTGAAATGGAATTACTTATTAAGAAACATTCGCGGGGGTGTGCTCAACAATTAGATAAACAAACAATCGATAATCATTCATTTTATATATACAGGAGAATAAAGGGAACTTACAGGATGACCACTATCAATTCTCAGAATAATGACGATACTACCGTGACGTTACGCCGATTTGACCTACTGTAGGACATTTGAAGGGCATCAGAAAAAAAACTCATAGCTCCACTCTTACTGCATAACATGTGCTTTAGATTTCTAAGGAGAAGAATTTATTTATTTATCGTATGGCTTTTAGTGCCGGGAGTGTCCGAGGACATGTTTGACTCACCTGAGTCTGTAGCTGCTTCCAGGGTGAGCTACAAGTTCCGTTCAATTTCAAGTAGTTCCAAATTTCGCTACCAGATATCAACGATACCTAGTGGTGAACGTTGGAGCTTTGATAGAGCGTTCCGACGAAATCTAACCTAACAATTTAGCTGCACACATGTTTAGTCTGTGGAAAGATCTTTTACAGCCATAAATCTATGACATGGGACCACCGGCTTTACTTCCCCTCCGAAGGAAGGCATACTGAAGGATTTATAACGCTCTTAAAAAACCGATGACTTCAGCCGGGTTTGAACCCGCTATCTTGGGAACAGCAGTTCAGCATGCTACCAACTACGCCACCGAAGCCACAGGTGAAGAATGATCATTCTACAAACATGTTCAATCAAAACCACTCAATCTACCTTAAAAAAAACGTTTGAAATGCCGCACATTTGTCTATGCTTATTACACTCTTCAATGATTGCGTTGCTTGATTTATCGATTTTTGTTTCGGCTCTCGTCATTTGGCTCCCTCTGTACAGTATCTGCCCTGATATGTTGGCTGCCTAGCAGCTAGGCGTAACACTTGAATGGTAATTCCATTTGGGATGATATTGTACAAACTGCGGGGAAGCAAGCATGCTCTTTACGTGCGCTCAATTTAACAGCAGTGACCCGGCCCGTATAACGCAATGCGCCTATCGTTAGCTACTTGGAGAAGTGCTCGCATGTACGTGTATGGTGGACATCAGTTACACACGCTACCCACTGAACTGCCACCACTACGGATTAATATGAAAAGTGACTGACTGCGTTACGTTCTCGCCCGCTGTGCCCAAGATTCCAGGACCGTATTCTGGCTTTATCAATTGACAACTAATGGTGCTGAAATGAGAGGGAACTGTGCCAATAGATTTACTGGCACGTTTAAGATCCCTTTCATGGCAAATTTCCGGCACCCCTACGTCTCTATAAGCCGCAATATTAAAAGGAACGTAAAACCAATAACATGATTATTATCTATATATTGAACCCGAGGAGGTTATGCTGACTGGAATCGAACGTGGTTCTCAGAGACTGTGATCTCAGTAATAAAGGTTCCACCAGGGAACGAACCCGAAGTCTGTGGAGGGAGTTTCATTGTAAAAACACCTAGAGAGAAGTGTATATTAAATCACTGGTGTGATTTCAGTTGCAGTGACATTATTTATTAAAATAATGCAGGGAAATTGAGCAGAATACAGTATTATTAGACTACTTGGTGTAGGCTATATGGGGCTTGGAGCACTGCAAGTGCAGAGGTTGACATTTTACAAATAGGCCCAGAATTGTGGGAGGTGTTTAGTGGAGCCAAGTCAATCTTTCTGACCTCATTCTGTCGTCTGGAAGAGGGTGAGGGCCTGAATAATGACCCAGTTCTTCCCCGACGGAGAATGGATTTGAGAATGGTGGGGAGAGATCACAAGGAAAATCATTGATTACTCGTGATTGGAGTAACGAGATGACATGGGAGTTGCCCACAGGTGAATCTTTAGACTGGAGGCTAATTTTAGAGCCTTTAATCTGCGAAATTGACGCATATTTAAGGAAGTGCGGAAGGACCGTAGGACTATCATTGTTCGCGGCGGGATTTGAGGAGGTTGCCAGGGAACCCCCGGGAGATAGCGTGCCCACGCTATGGAGAAAGGAATTAAAATTAATTAATTGGCCGAGCGATTCTTTAGCACGCAGATAGTTCTGGGATCAGTGAAAGAAAAGGAACCCAATGAACATGGTTTCGAGACCAGAATCATGCTGGGAGAGGAGCCGAGATCACGCGGGAAGATTCCGCTCTATTTTTTGTGTGAAACTAATATAAGGAGGCCGACCCTTAGCAGAGCAGTCAGTCTTAAGTCAGTCTTACCCTAGTTGGAGCCAGTCTCACCCCAGTTTGTCACAGTTTGTCAAGAGAGGCGCAGACAGTCGTCATGGCGGAACATATGTTGGTCCGGTGCATGAAAGGACGCGCGCACAAAGAGTTCTACATTTGAGTGAAGCATTTAATAAGCTTTTATTTAATAATAATCGCGCTGCAGGTATACTCAGCAGTACGAACAATGGCGTGTTCACTTAGGAAGCACCGTGTAAGATGAGTGGCAGAACTATTGTAAATAATAATAAATTTGTGTAAAGTAATGGACAGTGTTAAGCGCAATGTATCAAATATCGACTGATCATTCATGTCTAATTACGCTGGAATGCGCTGGGAGAAACTTTACGAAGCATTTGGTAATGTTTTAAGGATACCAAATAATAACGCTCAGGACGGAAGTTAGCATATCTATGCAACGCAGGAAGCTTACCGTAGGAGTATGGATAAAAACTGTTGGTGAATTCCGAGGGCAGGTAAACCAGACTTTCAATCAGGAGTTGGTAGGAGCACGGGAGATGCCGTCGACACCTGCAATTTTGATATCTTTGCTAGGGAATTTCAAGCAATGAAAAGTGTACAAAGTGACGTGTGTTATGTATAAAGCATATGTAAAATATCATTTGAAGTAGTGGTTTAATAAGTGTTATAAAGTGTCACATGTTTGGAAGCAATAGCTTCATTATAGAAATGCAAAGTGCCGTATGGTTAACGAAAAATATGTGTCATAAAATGTGTGTATTCAAGATAAAAATGTCGCGTTAAACCTGCATATGGCGGGCGACTTGGAAGGATATGATTGGTTGAAGCCACCAAGACGAGCCTTGAGATATGTGAGTACCCCACAAATTATGGTTAATTAGAGAATATGGGCCACTGCATGTTATGTGATTTCAGTAAAGATGCCAGTAAGAATCAGATTAGGAGGTAGACCCTCCAAGTTTAATCATTATTGTATTGATTTTTATAGAGTTGAGATGTTAATGTGCATCAATAAGTGGAGTAATCATTACCACTATTAATTAAGATGGCAATCAGTTATGTAAATGTTACGAGCACAGTTGTTCGAGTTTTGAGATGATTGGTTGTGTCGGATTTTGGTAAATTATGTCAGAAATATAATAATAATAATAATAAGGAAGGATTTGGTAATTTATGTCAGTGAGAATAATAATAATAAGGATTATGAATATCAAAGGTATTAATGAACGCATCAGGAAATTGTTGTAAACAGGAAATAATTACGCTATTTGCAAGACTTATCGATCCAAGCAGTAAGATTATACAGCAAGATTACATTACGGGATTAAGGAAAGAGTTTGATATCAGAATATATTGTATTAATGGGAATATAATTATGCCAGGAATGGAAGAGCTTTTAGTGAATTGAATTTGCAGCTTATGTGAGAAGCTTATAGAGTAATTGATAGATTTCTCTTAATATTATAGGACGAAGTCGTAACATTAGGTAAGGAGCCAGGTGGTCTATTCTACGTATGAAGTCTCCTATGCCATGAGCATAATTGGAGATATGATTTGTGCCCGAGTGTTTAGTGTTGGACCCTAACTCTGATGATGGATGAAATGTTCCGGATTGAAATCCCATGTAGGTGCGAGGCAAACGATGGACACCTCGACACTATGATTTCCCGAGAACTTATTGTTGAGTGATTCGGCTTGTTGAAGCGAACCTCAATGTCGGCAGCTTGGACTGACCGCATAATTTATTTAAGACACCGGCTGCCTACTAGACCAATGTTTTACGAACCTCGTACCTTCATGTTGAAATGGGCCTAGTTTGGTGCCAGTTATTATTTATCCTCGGGGTAGGAATAAATATAAAGCTCATTCACTACCTGTGTGCATAATATTCAGTTAAAATCCATTGAGATATGTGTGTCATTGGGAGCTCAGTACTGTCTTGTAAAATCTTATACTGCTTTGGAAATAAGCCTTCAGACATAAAGCGAGGGTCGAGTTAATGTTGGAACCCCCTTCCACACTCCTATTGTATGCCGACCGCTCGGGTAGAGGGTCTGGACGGTCAAGGTGGACCGTAGAAGCAAGTTTGAAAGGAACAGATTTTAGACCCTGTTAATGACTTGAAGTGAAATATTGTTATGTTGAGTAATGAAGCCATGTAGTTTAAGAACACATTGATAATTATATATTATCCTGATGGTTCATGATTTTAGCTACCTAACGAATGGTTAGACGGTGCATTTGTACTGTCACTGACAACTTTTTCAGAAGTTGGTTACCAGATTCCACAGGCTACGCGCGCAAGGTAGTTTGATTGTACCATCCGACACAACAATAACATAACGTTTTTAAAATTGAAATCACAAAACGGCATGCAGTGGAACTATATAAATAGTGGAGTAGGGGTAGCTTACATAATTGTGGAGTTGCACGTAGTTTGCTGTGCAACACCAGAATAGGCTAATGCATGTGAAGCATTTGGTGGGAAAAGAAAGATCAAAACACACACGGTACACATAACTGTCAAATTAAGAAGGTTTAATGAATCAGTAATTTTGTGATATTAAAGAAGTCACATTGTATGCCAGTAGAATCAATGTACAGTTTGTTTCTGAAGTTGTACGTGCATCAGCGCACTAGAAGATCTTTGTGAAGTTCACATAAGGGTAAAGGTTTGTGGTATGATATGATTTTATTATGATTATATTATGTTCATATTGGTGGATTGTGGAAGTAAATTTTTGTTTGCTTTTGTTTTATGGTTATGGGGATTGTTTTATTTGTTTAAAGCCATGATTTTATTTACTGAATTAAAGTTTTAGAATAGAGTTGTGCCTTATCATTGTAGAGTTGATACCTTTTAGCCTCAAATCCAAAGTATGCAACTGCTCAGTGGGAGGACGGTACACCCTCGAGTCCTGAAGCTAGCTGGAGGCAGAAGCATATTTTCCATCGAGATTACTCACATGGGTACAATATATAAAACAAAGTCGTGTTAGTTACACTATTTATAACTCAAGAACGGCTGAACCGATTTGGCTGAAAATTGGTGTGGAGGTAGCTTAAAACCAAGAGACGGACATAGGATACTTTTTTTTTATCCCGTTACGTGACATAAAACGTCAAAGAGAATACAAGTCACTATAAATCGTAACGCAAATGACAGCTAAAATAAACTCATAAGGAATGGCAAGGCAAGTCGTTTCCAGGCAACAGTAGCTCTGGACGAGACACGGCCGACTGGATGCGAGTAGCGCTCTCCACTACCGGTATAGAAAATGAGGCTCTTAACATAACATCCCGTTAGTTACTCAACGTAATTTGTATTTTCTTTGAATCATCATTAACAATGCCGCGACAAGGACGATCGAATCTTTCCCGACAAAGCCATAATGCAAGAAGGATACGAAATATTGCGAATGAAAGGACTGAAGAAGAACAAGAAATTTCCCCTTGAAGAGCGCTCCGTTAGTATGGCTCGACTTGGTGCTTCTCAATCACCAGAGCAAAGTGAGGCAGCCCGTGAAACGGCTCGGTTGGCAATGCGAAATCGTCGAGCGAACAACAGAGATCAAGAAGTAGATATACCATTCGTCCGATAGCGATGAAACTTGAGTGAGTTATTGTGTACACTCCAGGGAAGGTTTCAGGCTTAGTAAATCTATTTTACAATAGGTAGCCCACGAGTAGATTCAATAAATGAGCGAAGACGCACGAAGCGTTTCAACAAAGTCCCGTATGCGTTCATATACTATTCGTCCGATAGCGATGAAACTTGGGTGAGATATTGTGTGTACTTCAGGTAAGGTTTCTGGCTTAGTAAATCCACTTTTCAATAGGTATCGCACAAGTAGATTAAACAAATGAGGGAGGACGCGCGAAGTGTTTCAACAAAGTCCCATATGCGTTCATATACCATTCGTCCGACAGCGATGAAACTTGGGTGAGTTATTGTGTACACGGCTGGGAAGGTTTTCGACTTAGTAAATCCATTTTACAATAGGTAGCGTACGAGTATATTCAACAAATGGGTGACGGCGCTTGAATCGTTTCAACAAAGACCCGTATGCGTTCATATACCATTCATTTCATTGTGATGAATCTTTGGTGAGCTGTTGAGCACGCTCCCATGAATGTTTCTGAGATAGTAAATCAATTTTATAATACTTTAGAGGTGGTTAACGCAAGAAGAAAAACATATTGGGAATCCAAAAGCAGTTCAACAAACAAAGTCACATCGCCAACACTTTCTTTGAATGGCATTGCAACGCATGCCGGGTAGAGCTAGTTATTTATATTATGTATATGCTCGTGCCTCTCTGGTATCGAAAGAGTGTGGGTTCAAATACCACCTTGGTCATCTGGAAATGGTTTCCATGGTTTCCCATTTTCACCACCAGGTGAATGTCAGGACTGTTCCTTTCAATGGGTCCATGGCCGACTTCCTTACAAAATATATTTCCTGACCCATCCTTAATAATACTCTGGGATTGATATACAATATAATACGATATGTATTATAATCCACAATGATGCAGCGTAACTTCTGTCATTATAAGACAACTAGCAAACCACATCGGCTTCGCCCGGGAACAGTTACAAATGCATTGCGTGATAAGCGCTCTCTTTTCGATGACAATGAACTACGACCTGTATCTGTTTTACGTCTTGGCGTGATGGGTTGAATCACTGACTGGACTATTAATTATATTATCATGGAGCTGCATGTGCAACAAATTCTTGTCAGACGTAATTTAAGAATGGCGAGGTGCATGAAACACAAATCCCCCTTCCATCCAATCTTAACCTGACTGTGTATTTTATGGAACGAAAAGTTCACAGGCGAAATGAAGAAAAGTCGAGTTGCACTTCCAGGGAAACTCCAAACACAACCACTCTTCTCTGAAGTCTTAACTCAACACGACTCGACAGTTTGCTGCTGGCTGTATCTGGGCTAAAAAGCTCGCCCGTTAGTTAGGCTGTAACCAGGGTGATAGGCTCACCCCTAGCTAGCTGGTAAACTGTCGCCTTAGTAATTAAATGGAGATTGTTGGAAGAAATGTAAACTAAAAATCACTTACAGTGGACGATGTATTGAAGATAGAGATATGCTCTCGCGGTCGTTTTTGTTGAACTTTCCATGCTGAACAATTCTTACACTCAAAGTATATTGATATTTTTAACAGTTTGCCCAGCGTAAGCTTAAACAGCGCACGGATGCCAGGTTTGTTTCTACTTCTCCACTGAAATCGTTACCGCTTGGCTTCCTTTGGTCATATGTAAATTATTTTCTACAGATATCTTTAGAGAATGGTGAAAACCGCATCAAAATCCATCTAGTGGTTCTTGAGATTACCCGTGACATCCAAGAATCGGGGACTTTGTTTTATACCAAGTAGAGATGAATTATCATAAGTATTTCCACTATCCAGAGATGTGTTTCTTCTCAATAATTTTGATAATTATTAACAACAATCATTTCAAGCCTGCCCTGTGTCAGCGTCATCCAGATAATTCCATGGTACTGACCCTTGATTTCCAAACTTTTATTTCGCATTAGTCTGACAGCCATCAGTGTCGCTAATTTATGCATTCATTTATGTCGGGAGTGGTGTATTCTTTGGAATACACGGTAAGATAGAGGTAGCTTTTGCTGCTCTTTGCTTTAATTCATTCCTTCCATTTTCGCAAACACCAACAGTGATTTCTTACTTTTTCTTTTATTTAAGCACCTTGCTTACTTTCTTTGTAAGTTTGTTGCAGATATAACTTCCAAGATCTTCCTAGTGGCATCTAGCTGCTAACCAATGAAGTCCCTCAGCATTTCCACTCTCAAGAGGACCTCGTGACAAGTCAAACCACCAGGGTTCGTCGTTATCGCAAAATAACATATCCATGCTGTAGAGGACTTCGTCTACAATCCCATCCTCCAGGCTTCGCTAGTGACGCCTGTTATCAACTCTTTGAAGACAATTTCATCAAGATACTTAATTTTTGTAATGTTTGTCATTCTTATGTATATTCCTTTGTCTCCTACCCCCACTCTTTTCCTTCCTTGGTCCCTCCGCGCTTCGTTGAGCTGGTCTCACTTGTGCTTCAGTAGTCAAGACCTCCAGTTGGAGCCTAACTAAGGCCCGTCTCCTCTCCTCGAGAGACAAACTTTTGAATCGGACGCCATGTCCAGATCTTAACTAACGGTTGCCTGAATCGCCTACTACAGAAATGAGCTAAGTATCATGTTCTTCAACATATTTTAATAGCTTTTAATTAGCTATACGCTTTTAATACCGTTTTATAGACAGTGAGAAGTTGCTGAATGTTGTGCAATTGCAATCTTCGCGGGATTTCGATGTCAGGCTTTGTCTATCTAAGACAGTTAATCTTGTAAAACGAAGCAGCATTTCTTGTGCATATTAACTGAGAATGAGCTCTCACACCGTGGGATTCTTATTAAACTAAATACTGACTATAGAAAACTTAGCTCGTTCCACCGCTGGACTTTATTTGCCCAATTAAACAGTTATGATTGTTCAGGAATTTTCCACGCCAAACAATTCATCCACAAGCTATACCTTCTAGTATTTTCCACTCACATATGAAAATACTTTTTCTAGCCAAGGAATTTTCTTTATGAACAGCTAATCAACACCTAATTTGTCTTCCTTCGTGGGAAATTGTTCGCTGCATTCAAATATAACCTGCAAATTTTTCAATGCAATAGACTCTTTCAAACCAAAATGCAACTAGTTATTTTACACCATCGCAATAACTTTCCTTTCTATGAACTTTCTGTGCTACAATAGAGAACTTTTCAACCACGTCAATAGACTATAGTGATAACAGTGCTTGTTCAACTTTTCATCCGCGTCGCGTTCGTCCGAGAAAAATAAATTCGGCCAAGAACTTTCCCCCATAAAGTTCCTGTTTCCTCTTCCACAACTACCCTTTACTAACAAATTAGGTTAATTCTTAAATTTAGGCTTGTTGCTATGAGGTGTCATTTGATAGCAAATGCCCTCCCAACTTTGTTCCGTTTGTAATAACTTAACTCTGTAAAAATTAGTGTCTAGTACACATTTTAAAGTATATTGTTTCTCCCTTTTTTTTAATGGGGAATTCAATTATTTCTACTCACACGTGAGTAGCTTAGCTTTTCTCTCTGAGTTTCACGAAAGGGTAACTTGCCCTATTTTTCCTCGTGATCCTGTTTAAACATAGAAGTTCTAGAAACTTCTTCTTAATGTTTCTCTTCAGGTTTCACAATAAGTGACCTGCCCTATTTGTATGAATTATAATCGTAATTACTGTATAAATATAAGAAGTTATAGAAACTTCTACTTAATTTCTCTATCTTTTCTTTGGTTTAATTTCATCTTTGTTATTTGTTCATGCTTTTAAGATTCCCACATAGAAATTCTTAAAGCTCTCACATTGTATCTCACCAATTCTGCAAGGCTCGAATTACTTTATAATTGTTGTTACAAACGTTAAAACTGTCCAATTTAAGCACAACTTTTAAAATCGTATTCAGATTTTTAGTGCTTACCACAAGTCTTAAACTTGTACCCAATTTAACGTTGTTTATTAATTACAAACCTGTTATCGTTAGGTTTCAGATTTTCACATGCTGTAAACTTTTATATATCACAATCGTGATCTAAATGTTGTTAATTCTTCAAAGTTTAATTCATTGTTAATAAATATTTATTGTTATTTTTTTCGTTAGTCCTTTCCCTGGATTCACGATTAGGTAGGACCCTGTCTTCCCTGACTCTTCCTATAGGCTTATGCCCTCTTTAAAAAACTCTCAAATCAAATTAACAATAGTTCCACTATTTGTTGCATTTGAACAAGAACTCTTAGTCACAAAGTTATTAAAGCCTCTCTTAGCTTTATTAGATAATTCTAATGAGCCAGCAAGGCAAGTAAAGCTAGCTCTGCAAGCTTCCTGCTTGTTGAGATTGTCTCTAAACTTGTGGTTCGTTTTCAAAATTTAAGTTTTTCTCATTGTCTAAACTTTTAGTCGGCGCTTGCTGGGTAAAAGCTTAGCCTTTATTGAATGCAACCATAGGTGTTCTCACCAAAATTTAAAACCAAGAAACTTCAAAAACAATCAAATTATTCCCAAGGGTATAATTGCTTCATCACTACCCTTCCTGGAAACATTCGGTCGCTCCTTAGAAATTCTACAATTCCAAGAACAAAAAACATCACGGCGAATATCAATTGTTTTCGACTTTCAAAACCGTCGATTAAACCTAACTCCTTTGAAAGGATATACAATAAATCTGTCCTTCTTTGACTTGCCAAACTTCCCCATATTATTCAATTTTAAGCTGGGAAGGGAAAGCACAAACGCTGGTTGCTTGCAAATAGCTCAAGCTCTAGCCGCATTTCCCGTTAGCTACGGCCAGGTCCATACCTACTTTAGGTGTTTCACGGGCTTTGCAGTGACACTCGTCACTAACTCATTAAAATTTATTTGGTTTACTTAGTTTTGGACTCTCGTCCTATTCATCCACACTTGTTCTTCGTTCCGAAACCCAATTCCCTTTCCTTTTCTCTTCATCTTCCCTTGTGGGTAAGGTTAATTCCTAGCAAAAACCTACCCAGGGAGCTGCCAAATTACTGTGAATCCAGCCTTCAGGTAATCCTCCTGCATTGTGATAGCGGAGTGTACTTGGCTTTCTGTACGCCAGCATTTCGGACAAATTTCTTCGGATTTTGACCTGACATCGTGGCCAATTGGGGTGTGATCAGTGGCACACTATGTGTAGTAGGGATTAGCATCCGTGGCCCCTACAAAAATAAAACTTACTATTCAAGCAAATAAAATCTGCCAAGCCAGCCAGATAAAACGAATTACCCAATATCACAAGCATATAAATCATATTTTGACTCGCATTTCTTAACATATAGCGTGAGGCACTTTTCAACAATTACCATACATATCCCCCAGAGCATAATTATTCTCATATTCATATTCTAACTCAAGTTGCCTTCGTTTACTGTAGCAATAGATTCTTTACTAAATTGTTTTACAGAGAGGAGGTGCATTGCCATAAGCAAGTATCATTCCCCTACACCCTAAAATAGGAATCTGAGTTATCTGATTTCTCATTGTTTTAATGAGTAGTGCCCAGCAAATTAAAATAGCTCAAATCAATATCAGTAATAAAAGATCAACACATTCGTTAACTTGCCATGTTTGGTGAGTGATTATCGTGTCGGGCTACCAACCCCAAGCTTGCAGGTTCGCTCCTGACCGTGGTAAGTGATTTTTGAAAGGCGACAAAAATCTCGGAACGCATGCCATACATTGTTGGCATGTTAATGAAACCATTTGAATTCATTAGGCCGTGTTCACAATGGCAAAACTAATCTCGGGATTTTCCGTCAACACAAAGTTCCTCTTTTCTCTACAAGAAAGTGCTATAGTGTCAAGGAGCTTATATATCTAATCTCCTTGACTTCCATAGCGCTCCAAGGAACGACAAAGTTCGATGTGCAAGCTGCCCTCTGGGCGCCAAATAACAAAGCTTACACTCGGCACCCGATAACATACGATATTATTATTATTATTATTATTATCATCATTATTATTATTATTATTATTATTATTATTATTATTATTATTATTAACACAATCGTTACACGTAGAGCAGTGAGTTCCCCTCATGACTTGGCCAGCCAGCGCACCGAGCTCATCTGCCTCCCGTTGCCTCATTACACCCCGCTTGGCATAGCATAGCAGTAAGAACAGAACAGCACTTGGCTCACTTTGTCCATGCATGACATGAGATAACAATTAAATTGAAGAAAGGAAGAATTAATAAACTAAGCTCGTGCCTTATGACAGGAGATGTTGGAAATGTTCTCCTCCTACATCCACACATTTCCGGCATCGTCTTAGGAAACTCCGATTCACAAGCATAAGTTCGTCTTCCGTAATAGAGGCTATTTCTCTCTGGTTATGTTCTTTCAATTTGTCCAACGTGTGAGGGTTTCTTGCATACACTTTATTCGTTAAGTTCCCCCATAAGTAAAAGTCACAAACAGTTAAATCTGGGAACCGTGACGACCATAAGTCCGTACAAATAACATGGTCTAAAAAAAAATTCTGTGCCATGAGCTGTATGCACGGAGGCAGAGTCTTGCTGAAAATATCCATTTCGACAGTCAGTGTCAGTCAGTTCGTCAAAAAATGGTTTTCGTTTATTATCCCTGTTTCTTTATGCCCTGAAAAAAATATAGGTCCCATTATTCTGTATCCATTCACTGCGCACCATACTCCGACCCTTTCGTCATGAAGAGGAATTTCGTATATGCGATGGGGGCTTTCTGTACTCCAATATCTGTTATTCTGCGTCGAAACATAACTGTGTAAATGGAACCAAGCTTCGTCCGAGAAAAATATTAAACATGGATTAATTGTTTCATCATGAACGTTTCCTAACACCCAATTACAAAATCGTACCCACTTATCATGATCACGTGGATGCAGTTCGTGTACTACAGTAATCTTGTATGGCTTCAGTTTCCACATTTTCGTAGCCCACCATGCTGAGGTCTTCGAAACCCCGGCTTCTTGTCCAAGTCGTCTTAGGGATTTTGTAGGCGTATGTTGTAATCTTTCTGAGATTTCATTTACTTTTTCCTCATTAAGTACACGTCTTTTAACACTTCGCTTCTTATCGAGTAGAGAATCAGTTCCCCTCAATTTGTTTACGGGATTCCGCACGGTCCCTCTATGTGGAGGGCGCACACCTGGAGAATGTGTTATGAAACGTCTAACGACTTCCCTGCAAGACTCTATTTTCACATAATTATCGTACATAAATACCCTTTCCTCTACCGTGTACACACGTGGAGGCATTATGAGAATTATACCCCAAGTAACACTTCACAACTCGAGAACAGATGGAGCGACAGATCAACACTAACTTAATACACGTCATAAGCACGGGCCAGAACAGCAAAGGAAGTGATCAGTCAACGGGTGGCAGATTAGCTCGATGCGTTGGCCGGTCAACACATGAGAGGAGCTCACTGTAGCACTTAAATAATAAACAAAAGAGTAGTAGAGCAGACGCAAGAAAAGCTTGCCGAAAAATGATGCGCATATCTTCGGCCATGTTCGGGTGTTCGTGAGTGTTCGGTAGTGGCATACAACGCCCCTCCCACTTCCCGGCAGTAGCTGGCTAGCAGAAGTTCTGAACGGATCGTCTGCCCAGGCTTGGCAGGCTGACTGTGACTGGGGTTCAAGTGAGATCTCAGCTGTAGACCGTCTCGGAGCGAGCTGCGTTCTTGAAGAGTTGAGTGAGCAGTGAGCCCGGTAATCAGCATTACAGGAGCCCCACAATGAGCATTAAGATACGCCGATTGAGATATTGGTATCTGCGCATCGTTGAGTTTCGGCAAGTTTTTCTTGCGTCTGCTCTACAGACCCAGTATCAGCCTGAAAAACAAACACCATACCGTATACAAGAAATATATTAACATATTCTTATGGTAGGTTGTCTGCTATTGACCTTATTTTATAGTTAAAACTAATTGCATAACAAGTAGTTCCATGAAGAACTAAATAGCATATTTTCAAATATCCTACGTATGTTAATACAAAATTTCAGTTTTATTGTTGTAATAGATTGGTAGATATTGAGAACCGTATAAATATTTCCGATGGTCGCAATGTTGGATTTTTATACATGTAGGCCATAGAGTTATGTACTATCAGATGACGATTATTGCGTAGGTTGATTATTCAAACGTTGACTTCGATCGAATGATTAGGACACAATAAATATAAAATCTTAATTTAAAAATTTCACACAGCCGCCATCATGAGGTTATTTAAACAATTTAACTAAATTAGATGTCAGTGCATTACCATGTGTATTAAAATTTGCTGCACCATGTTCCATTGCGCTGGGATGGTTAACTTGTGAGAAAGGTCTATTTAAAAGTTTCAATTTCGCTTGGCCGCCATTTTCGTATTGTAGGTCACGGGTTTTTGAATGTCTCATAGGTGAACTTCTAGTAGTGCCATTTATCACCACACAAAATGTCAGGGTGATATCAATAATAGTTTCGGAGATATAAAATGCTGGTGAAATATTTAGCACAACCACCATGTTGGATTAGTGATACGTGATGAAGTTAAAAGGGCACGGTCAGGGTCGGACAAAATAGTACTATGACATCACCAAATTTCATTGAAAACACTCCAGCCGTTTAGTTTTTATTAGGGGCGGGGGGGGGGGGGACCCACACACACGGACGAAAGGTGATCTCATAAGCCTATTTTTTAATAAATGAAAATAGGCTAAAAATTGTACCTAACATGAGGTTTCGGCCGCCTCCTATCCAATCCTATCCTCAATGACAATTGAACACACTAATAGAGCCTTGACAAATTCTTGTCAGACTTAATTTAAGAATGGCGAGGTGCATGAAACACAAATCCCCCTTCCATCCAATCTTAACATGACTGTGTATTTTATGGTTCACAGGCGAAATGAAGAAAAGCCGAGTTGCACTTTCAAGGAAACTCCAAACACAACCACTCTTCTCTAAAGTCTTAACTCAACACGACTCGACAGTTTGCTGCTGGCTGTATCTGGGCTAAAAAAAAAGCTCGCCCGTTAGCTAGGCTGTAACTGGGGGGAACTTTCCATGCTGAACAATTCTTACACTCATACACTCTTACACCCAGGTTATCAGACAAATTTCACACACAAATACACGGGGCTACATGACCCAGGAATGAATCAACATCAATAACAACTCTTGCTGCGTAGCTTACAGAAATATCCAGGTCTGATCTCTATGAGTTGTATTGATTCCTCGAGAGGGCGTTTTGTGACACAGAATGGAACTCCCGGCAACCTGTCACCGGAACAATCAGAATATATCTGTTATTGACACATTGGAATTGCATTCTTAAAGTTTCATCGATTCACAGTATGGAGGCAAATTAAATTGTCACTCAATAGACTGTTTCATAATTCCCATCTGTCAGAGCCCGTCTCAGACTGTAACCTGATACGTCTCTTTATCTGATTCGATGTTATCGATATGCAATAAAGAGATATCTGGAATTTTAAGTTGTGTCAAACTGTCACACGTACATACGTACTTAAACAGTGAGAGCATTCCCTATAGTATAGAGCCCGGTCCTCATCCACACGACTGTTATCTGCATCCGCCCCACATCCGCACGGCTGTTATCTGCATCCGCCCCACATCCGCACGGCTGTTATCCGCATATTTGTTATCTGGATCTACTGGCATTAGAATAATATTTTTAATTAGATAGAATATTAAAGCAGCGCATTTAGACATTTGAGGAGAAAGTCGTTCACTTAGGCTATGTATATCATGTGCTAAGTTTAAAATGAATGTTATACAGCCTGAATTGCAACCTTTTTCAGTTCAGAGTGTTAATTATGCTTAATGACATAATTTAAATGAGTACATTATGCAACGAGCCTATAATGGCAATAATTAAGACACGAGTATGTTTATAAAACGAGTGTATGCGAGTTTTATAATTAACATATGAGTGTCTTAATTACCATTATAGGCAAGTTGCATACGACTGTTTATGTTCGACGATAATTATTATAACTATTTTATTTCGAACATAAATATTCACAAATATCTGTCGAGACTTCGCCAGTTTTATGTACTGAATAGAGCGCATGGGACGCAGACAATGCCTTGTGTTTGGCCATGGCCTCCTCGATTACCCTACTACTAGGCCACGCAGTGAAATGTAAATTAGAAGGCCGTGGAACTCAGCGCAGGAGCGATGCTATCCTTATCTAATTGGTCAAACAACTGTTTCTTGAGCTCTGATTGGTGAGAGAAACTGTTTCATAATGAAAAATAGTGTTATAATGAGTCTCATTATAGTACAGTTTTCTCACATATAATAGTCAGAGTCGAACATAAAGAATCTTCTTACTTTTGTCATGAAATAAAAAACACATAAGTTGACGAAACAATATGATATGCCATAAACATCCGGGTCATAGTAATGATATTCAACAAGTTCGGATTGTATTCTAAAAGCTATCCGCAAATTTATTCCAAACATTATCCGCAGCTTATCGGCTATCCGCGCAGCCATGCAAACTATATCCACATCCGCGGAGTGCTTTAAAGGCCGGACGTTTGTTTTAGACGATTGCCCTTGACCTTGAAGCCTGTGGGTGAGCCTACACTCACTCACTCTCTCACAGTATCGCTTCACACTTGTCACCACCGACCTGATGTAATGGAATTCCAGACTTGAGCAGACAGTACAGTCCACTTCGAAGTATTGTGTGACGCAGAAGTCCACGTTACGTAGTTACGAACAGAAAGTCATTATATTTGCCAATGACTGTACTTCAGTAATAGTGTGAAAAAGCATTGTCAATCATCGGACCGCTTGGGGCAGCTGATAACAACACCGGCACTGTAGTAACTCGCCTCCAGGCTTCCATTATGACTTTTCACTCGTCTAAAACAAACGTCCGGCCTGTACCTATAGAACGGAGCCTCGCCGGGCGTGTGACGAACAGAGAGTGATTAGTCACCTCCAGATGACTAGCAGTTACCGAGCGGGTTAGGAAGCCCTGTATACTGTCATTGTATTTATTACACACGGAGCTGGCGAGATACTGATATCGCACCAGGAGTTGGCAGTTGGGTTTGAACTGCAGATGTGTTCCCGCTCACTGCGTATCGCGCATTCCAGAAACATTAAGTTAGTCTATACTTGATTCACTCACTCAGCACATTCCTTCTCTCTCTGGCTGCGTGTCGTGTGCTGCAATAACAGCGATTGGCATGCGCGAAGCCGATATATTTAAGTTAGGAATATGAGGGCCGCACATGCGTACTGCAAGACCCCCCGCACCCCGTCACAGCGTGTTGGACTGCCATCTCCTGACGCGATATCAGTACCATAGTTGAGATAATTACGACTTGTGGTGAAGTACTGTAGCCTATGTCGTTTTCCGTGAACAAGGTTAGGTATTGAACAAAACACCGAAGTTTCCTAGTGGAAACGTATCTTTTCAACAAGAAGTCTTACAGTAAATGTGTTCGTAAGTCTCAGTGCTGAGTGATTTTTACTTGTGGGGGAATCTCAAACAAAAGGTATACATAAACAATCCACGTACTCTGGAGGCTCTAAAGAATTAAATAACTGCACTGTTACGATGAATTACAGCGAGTGTACCAAAACTTCCTACGTTGGTGCGATGTGTGTTTAGAAAATGAAGGACAGCATTTCCAGCAACTACCCTGAAATGCATGTAATCTAATGATGATTAATAAATACGTTATAAAGTGTAAATGTGTTGAATTAGTTGGGCGCTACACTGCTGCTAGCGGCAGTGCCTTGCTCGACAGTCGCCTAGCCTGAGTGGCTTGGCTGTCACACGGCGCATGTGAAGTTTCAAATGGCTGGGCAGCGGTCGCTTGGTAGATCTAGGCCCTTATTGCGCTGTAGTGCCAGGGGTTATTATATAGAGAAGGCTCTCACAGTATTTTATTACAGACTGCATGCCTTGTAACCTACGGCATAGCCGTATGCGTTAAATTGCCCATCACAACTGCAAAGACAAGCTGCAGCAAGTCCGGAGATTGGAGGTTCGAATACAGCCGATGACAGCGGATATTCTGAGTGTAGTATTCCCCGGGTTTTAACACACTTCCTCCAATCAAATGCCGCCCACGTGGGACGTGCGTTGGCAACCACAGGGTCCCGGCCAAGTCCGGCTTTGCTTCCAATTACTTGTGCTGTCATCTTTCCTGTCGACCTTCCTTTGTCAACTCTCGTTCTCTTCTGACCCCGACGGTATTAGGGTATCCTAGGTCTAGGGAGTCCTTCAATTTCTCTCCTTAATTGGCTCTTGTCTCATCATTCTCATTCATCGAGGTGTGAGTCTCTTCTTTTCTCTTCCTGATATCTCCTTCCTTCTGCTCAAGGCTCTAAAAGAGGCACTGTGTATGCAGCCCCACCACCTATAGGCTACTTCACCAACACTCAAGGGCTAGCGGTTGGTGAGCTCGGGAGTTGGCGAACCCCAGGGATTTTTGAGAGGGGTCTGTTTTCCCCTTTTTCCACCGCTTTTCGGATGGACTCTCTCCTCTTCACATTTCCTATCTGCCTTTCATGGCTCTACTCCTTTCAAGTCCCTGAATCCTCATTCATCGAAGATTGAGGGCAATTTATTTCCCCCTCTAGTTTCCCATTCCTTCTTCTAGTAGACCCATGTAAGTGAATTACAAGAACGTGGCTAGAAGTAGTTGTAGTTGTAGTGGTAAGTTCATTCCATTTTCAATTTTTCGATTTCGCCTAATTAAGGGCCAGTAACCTGGAACATAGTCCCTTTGAAGCATCAATTATTATCAATTTCATCATCAAATGCCGGGATATCCCGAGGCACCTACCCCATCCCCCCCCCCCTAATAACTGCAGGTAGACTTACTACAACAGACAGCACGGAAACACTGGTTATCAGACAAAATGAGCACGCATCCAAGTACATGGGACTGATGAATTAACAATAAAACAACAACCACAAATGATGCAACCAACTTGCATAGATGAGCGCATTGACACATTTTTAAGTTCTGACCAAATCCAATGTTGTTTAATTAATGTAAAATGGCTAGTTCCTTACAGCTCTTCCGATCGTCAACTGCACATTATCACCTATCAAAGTTCTGACCTCCACAATCGTTGTTTAACTGTCGGGGTCTCAAGTGCTTTGGCAGCAAAGTCATTTGATCATATCTATCTACTTATGAACATTAGATTTCAGTCATTCTGCCCGTTGTAATTATATCACTTCACCATCACGCTTCATTCCCTAGTGCAGTGAGGGCTTACTCTATAGAACGGAACCTCGCAGGCGCCGTGTGGTGGTGGTGCTGGGGGGGCTAACTGTGTATTGCAGCCTGTTCGAGCAAGACATTGGTGCTAGCTTGAGCGTAGCGTCCAACTAGTTCAACACATTAAACTATTTTTACGGTGGCTTCGGTGGCGTAGTTGGTAGCATGCTGAGCTTCTGTGCCCAAGATCGCGGGTTCAAATCCGGCCGAAGTCGTCGGATTTTTTAAGAGCGTTAAAAATCCCTCAGAATGCCTTCCTTCGGAGGGGAAGTAAAATCGGCGGTCCCATGTCATAGATTGTATAGGTTAAGAATGTAAACAACGCTCTTAGGTGCCTACGTTCGTTACCAAGAGCCGACTGCGGTGGCGTCTGGTATCTAAGTTCTGAACTAGTAGTCTTTGACGGTGGTGTTTGTCGGCAAAAGTAGGAACTATTTGAAAAATTCAAAAAGTCTGCAGTCCTTACTTGAATTAAAAAACAGATAACACACACTAATACAGTCTTCACAATTAATACCGATTATCAGACAGATTCTACACACACCCAAAGTACACGGGGCTACAAGACCACGTTGTCGCAGCCCCTAAACTGAGGAACCAACCAACCAAAATATTTTTACGTATTTAATAATCAGCATTACCTGCATGAATTTCAGAGTAGTTGCTGGAAATACTGTCCTTCATTTTCTAAACACACATTGCACCAACATAGGAAGTTTGCTACACTCACTGTGATTCATCCTCAGTGATATTTGGTATTGGTGCAGTTATTTTGTTCTCGAGAGCCTCCAGAGTACGCGGATTGTTTCTGTATACCTTTTGCTTGAGGTATCCCCACAAGTAACAGTCGCACGGTGCTGGAACGTACGATCACATTTACTGGAAAACTTCTTCTTGAGAAAATAAGTTTCCACTAGGACAATTAGTTGTTTTGTTCTATACCTAACCATGTTCACGGGATACGAGATAGGCTACAGTAGGCTCCTTCACCACAAGTCTTAAATATCTCAACTAAGGTATCATGCCAGCTCCGTACGTTGTAATGAATGCTATGATGGAATCCGGTGATTTCCTACCCACTCTTGTGTAATCGATAAATGCAAGTCATCTGGCGGTGACTCAACGCTCTCCGCTCGTCACACGGCCCCAGCGAGGTTCCATTCTATAGAGAAGGCCCTCATTGTAGTTGGATGTATTATATTATTTCTCAGTTAGCATAATTACCTAAGCAATACCACGAAAATGTGATCATCAAGCTGACGCTCGTGTTGTCTCTTTTGAGGGATTGGACATCCTTGTCATTTAGCCCCATGTACTTGGGTGTATTAGGGGCAGATGACCTCGTTTTCCGCCTCTTGAAACAACAACAACAACAACTAACTAACTACTTGGTTGTATGTAGTCTATAATTAATCTGATATCCTTTGTTAATGTGATGAATGTAGTAGTGTGTGTATTTGTTATTCAGTTAACAATTGGGAAGGAGGTGGCCGTGGCCTTAAATTTGGAACTAACCCTGCATTTGCCTGGAGTAGATGTCAAAAAGTAAGGAAATCCACTTTCAGGATTGCTGAAGTGAGAATCAATTCCACCTCTTCTTTGTTTTACCTCATGAGACAGTGAGTTCCCAGTTCCACCCCTTAGTCCATTACTAAATGTCTTGATAGGGCCGGGAATCGATCCCGGACCTCTGAGGGCACAGTTATGAATGTTAGCCGCTACACAAGCAAGCTGACGGGGTTGAGTAACGCCCTAGCTGCCTTGGAATTCATAACGAGCTATATATGTTTAAACTAACAGGTGGCAGCTATTTTAATCAAGCAGGACAACTTATTGAAGCCAGAGTTGAGCATAAAGTCCACTTACTGCCCACGCCACTGGCTCCGACCCGGGCACTGGCCGAGCGTGACCAGGTCTCTGTCAAACTCGTCGCGTTCCTCAATTGGGCAACGGATTACAGGCTATTTGCATATATTTGCTCCTAAATATCGCTTGCTCTACGACTCTTTATTCCCCAAAGGTTCTACATGCGAGATGAAACATTCAAGTCCATCGATTATATAGCAGTGCGATATATTTAGAACCAGTTCGATACTCTACTCTTTCTGTACCAGTATGAGGTTGATTCAGCCATCTATCATGGACGGCAACAGACATTCCCACACTACCACATTCATAAATCTGAGATATTCTGTCACAGATTAAAACTCAGCAATTTTTCTAAGCTTATGCCGTGCCTTGCGTGGGAATTCATCTAGGAACACAAAGCTGGCTCATCAGCGGGTTCTTGGTGCTCCCCGCCCAGACCCCCACAGTTCTCAAGCAGCCTTTCACCTCGCTATGAATGCTTCCAAAAGATGGTATATTGGCTTTCACGGCCAGTGAATTAAAACTCAGCAATTTTTCTAGGTTAATGCCATGTCTTGAGTGGGGTGTCACATAGGAACACCATGCTGGCTCATCAGCGGACTCTAGGTGTCCGTGCCCGGACCCCCACAGGAGTAGCGAACAGCGCGCTACCTCCCTTCTCATGAGGCGCACCTGCGGTTCTTTACTGCTAGAGCTAAAAGCTGAAGCAGCCTTTCACCCCCATATGAAGACTTCCAAAAAATAATTGCTGAGTTTTAATTCACTGGCAGTGAAAGCCAATATACCATCTTTCAGTCACAGATAATGAATATTTACTAGCAAATACCATTAGTTATAGCAATCAAATACTTGTTTTTGTTGTTTTACATATTGCAAGTTCGATCCCAGCTCATCTCGATCGTATTTTCTGATAAGCAACTAATAACAGATCAAGCTTTACAGCCCATAGAGTTCCCTGTCCTATACTCTGACTTACAAAAGATGCTCGGTGAAAGCAGTCATCCGATTGAAGGGTGAGGTGAGGAGTGGAGATGAGGGGGGTAACGGTCTCCAAAGCAACAGCAAGCAATGTTGCAATGTATGCCGACACAGCAGTAAGCACATGGTTTGACTCAGTGTGTCTTCACTCGTCACGGTCATTAGAGCGTCAGACAGAGGGGCTAACTACCCCAGTATGTGTGTCTTCCTGCAAGCCTCTTGGAATGTTATGAGTCATGATCTGCCTCAGTGGCAACGCAGCATTTCCCCACGTGCTAGCTTTGACAGCTGTCAGCGATCATTATTGGTAATTCAGAGTAAAACAATCGGCCACTGATAAGCCTTGTAGCCTTTAATTTGCGGGGTTGGCACCTGGTCAGCCCGGTAATTACCCTCGGTCGTCTGTAATGACTTTCTTGACCAGGGTTGCTGCTACACTTGAATCAAGCAGCTTCTCAATTATTCTCAGAATGTTATCCAATTTAGTTCATTAATATTGGAATAGAATCCAAGTTAAAATATCCTAACCAACTTAAAAAAAAATCTAATGGATTATAATTTCCTTCTTGGGTTGCTCATATCTGATGAAAATCATTATAGGTTAATATTCTGAAGTTAGCTATTCCCGGTTTGTGAAAAAGCGTAGAGAGCATTTGGTTGAAAAACAACTTCACGGGACTGATGACCAACACGCCCCAAACCCCGAAACTGAATTAGCAAAAACAATAGTTAATTTTCTAGGTATTTTTATTATCATCTATGGTGGAACAGTTGGAGTACCTGGCACAATGAGTTCATTTCACTGAGTGGAATTCATTTTTCCAACTTAATGTCTTTGGCCGTACTTGAACCCATGACCTTGAGAAAACCGATAGCCAGTCGGAGGAGACCAAGGTTGCGTTGAGCGGATGTGAGGTGGCAATCTATATACTGGAGAGATCGATTCGGAAACAGACTGGTCGCTAAGAAACAGAAACCTGTTCGTAACACTCAGACTGCAAGAATGATTTGAACATGCTGTCAAATCGTGTTTATTGGGCCATTCGTTCGTGCCAGCTTCCATTTATTTGCTCCAAACCTGAAATAACGGAGACAAATAGTATTCACAATGTTAATTTACTTCGCTTATTTTGGCTATATCACGCGTAATCAGGTTGGTGAAGATCGTCTGCACGGGAATTCTTTGCAGGTTGGTGAATGATGATGATTATGACACATTAATGTTGTTTTAAGGGGCCTAAAATCTAGGTTATCGACCCCTGAAGGTTTGGGTGATCGTGATAATGAATGATAATGCCATGAATCCTACAACTAGAACTAACCATGGACTTAACGGCTAACCTACATACCAGAAGAAGAAATGAATAAAAGAGAAAGGAAAGTAAAAGAAAGAATGGGCAGGAGGAAACGAAATGCCCTCAATCCACGAAGAATGAGGATTGAGGGACTTGGAAGGAAAGAGAGCCATGAGAGGCAGATAGGAAAGGAGGGAAATGGTAGTGGCCCACCCCAGTCAGTTTTGTTTTTAGCGTATGGCTTTTAGTGCCGGGAGTGTCCAAGGACATGTTCGGCTCGCCAGTTTTGTAGCTGCTTCGAGACGGACACCCAATGGGTGAGCTACAAGTACCGTTGGGGGGGGGGAGGGGGAAGTTGGAATGTAAGGGCTAGGAATTGGAAGGTAGCGGCTGTGGCCTATACTTGGGGACCAACCCCGGCATTTGCCTGGAATGAAGATGGGAAACCACAGAAGACCATCTTCAAGGTTGCCGGCGGGGGGATTCGAACCTCCGCGCCTCCCGGATATGAGCGACTGCCAGCAGTCATGCCGTAATGACCTCGGCTAACTCACCCGGTCCCTGAGTCAGTGAAAAGAGGGGACGAAATGGACCCAGCTCAGGAATTCCTCAGGGTCGCCAACTCACAAACTCACCAGCCATGAGCCCTTGAGGGTGTTGCACTATACCAGGTGCACCATAAGTGGTGGGGCTACATACACCCTGCCTCCTTGAGGGCCTTGTGCAGAAGGCAGAATATATCATGAAAAGAAAAGGCTGATTCCTCAAACAATTAGGGTAACAAGAAAAATTAGACAATGGCCAATTAAGGTGAGAAAGTGAAAGACTCCCTAAGCCTCGGATACCCTAATACCGACGGGGTTGGAAGAGAACAAGTGTTGAGCAAGGGAGGTCGTGAAGAAAGGAGCCCGGCACAAGTAAGTGACAGCAATGCCGGACTGAAACTGGAGTCCCGTGGCCGCCAATACACGTCCTAAAAGTTGTGAGCCCCTGGGGGGTGCATTATGCTGTAATGTAAGTTGCGACATTGTCATCATTCTAACTGTTCCTATTCAACTAAAAGAATCAACAACAACAAATTATTTCCAAGTCCATCAATCCACTTTCTTCGAAGGTTGAGGGTATTTCTTTTTCCTCTATCAATATTTACGTTCTTCTGTTTTAGCTGTCTTTCTCGTAATATGTATGTAGGAGCAGATGATCTAGTATTTCCGCCCCTGAAAACCGCGATAACTTATTAACTAACTCGTAATATGTAAATCAGCTCTGATATGTCTCTTTCCATACTCATTTTTTCTGTTACCCAAATAAATAGGAGCAGATAGAAGTTACAACAACAACAACAAACACCACCTCCTCCTATTGCTCGGCAAGTTTAGCTGAAGCCCTGAGTGAGGGCGCTGTCGGCACGAGCGAGGAAGAGAGGAGGGAGAGCACGTGGTGGGCGGGGAGAGAGATCGAGAACGCGATAAGAAAGAGTCGATGCCAAAACAACAGTTAACTACATCGGCTGTGTGTCCGTAACGGATAATATCTGTTGTTTAAAATAATAATAATACGTAAGATAGTTGTTGGAATGGCGAAATGTATTGTGTTACATGTATTATTAACAAGATGTTCAGTAAAGAACATATAGCCTACTTTCTCCTAAATGTATGAGTATAGTTATAACTCGTTGTTATTATCAAAGAGTATAATAGAACTATTCTTTGTTGAAGGCCATAGAAACGATTTACCTCTACCAAACGCCACAATCTAGATAAAAACTGCTACCATCATTGAAGAAAGAAAGATAAGAAGTATCTCAAGAATGTTATGGATCTGGAGACATAATCGACAGGACTGGCTGCGTGGCTCGGCGGTAACGTTCTCGCTTGCTGGGCCCTAGGTTGCAGGTTCGTATCCTGGCGCAGTCAGCTGGCATTTGAGGGTGCACAAATGCGAGGGAGCCGTGTCAGTACATTTACTGGCACGTTAAAGATCCCCTTCAGGCCAAAATTCCGGCACCCCGGTGTCTCTAAAAGCAGCAGTAGTTAAAAGGGATGTAAAACCAATAACATTATTATTATTATGATTATTATTATTATTATTATTATTATTATTATTATTATTATTATTATATTGTTTTAATGTGCTAAACGGTTCCAGGCTAGTGTTCAGAAGTTAAGGGGGAGTTTTAGTTGGTAGTCTGCTACTCAGCAGCAGGAGCCCGACACTGTGTGCGTAAATGCATTTCTTCCCCTAAAAATATATATATATATATATATATATATATATATATATATATATATATATATATATGTATTATTATTATTATTATTATTATTATTATTACATATACGACCTGCCGTGGGCAACATCCAACTTTGAGTTGAGGCATGTCTTTACACGTCTGGTTGTGCAGGGCTTTCACAACCCTAATTGAAAAAAAAGGAAGGAAGATTGTAGTTTTACGTGGCCGTGAATCTTGTGATTATGAGCCACGGGACCTCCTTTTTACGTGGAATCCGATCCACAGGACATGGCATTTCACTTCAAAAATCTCACATGCATTGACCGGGAATCGAAAACCCTAATTGAATTAACAAATCTTTCCATGACCCTACAGAGACGTGTGTATACAAACTATGTGGATATTTTCGATTGCTATTTGCCTGAAATAAAAGTAGTAATTAATACCTGAACTAACACCAATGGCTTGAACTCAGTTACTATGTGAAATCGTTTTGTTCTTTACTTCAAATAACATTTTCAAGTAACGCAAAATAGGCTGTTACAAACCCTTTAAAATAAAAAGTAAAAATGTATCATAGTATCATCTTGTCATTCTTCAAATTCGATGCGCATAGAATGCCAATGGTATATTAATCAATGGAGCCCCACGTAGACTAGTCGTGACTTCTAGTGGTGAAATATCGAACAATATAATCCTAACAGAGCGAGTGCATTCTAGCGGCCAGAAGAAGAAACTTTTCAATAAAATCTGGAAGTTAATAAGTATGTCGGCGTGCAGTTACCTTTTTGGCAGCTAGATGTCTCGAGTAAATCTGCTGGCGAATTATGTTTTAATTAAATATATATTTTACACCATAATATGCACAATATAACGCTTAATTTTAAAACATCTGAGTCATTACAAAACAATAAACATATAACATTTCAAGCAAAAAATCTAGCTCTGATCGGGTTTGAACCATAGGCATTTGAACGAAAGGCTAACGTTCTACCACTGAGCTAATTGTGTCAACGAATATCGCTCTATATAAAATGACTTACATATAACTTGTTAGCAAATAATGATTTATACTAAACGATTTCATCACTGGAGTATATTATTTATATATAAAGCATTTCATACAAAGTTTATTTATTTTGTATCAGTACGCTATATTGCATTCAATACTCAAATTAGTGAAATATAAGTCAGGCACAAGATATCCGCTGCCATCTTGTCTTATTACTGAATCAGCTCAGCTTTTTAAAATCACGTCTGCACTATAGTATTACAAAATAAACTTTTAATTTCGAACGTGCCTCTTCCTTTAGAACAGTTAAAACGATTCTCGGCTCGATAATCGGAACTGGTGGGTCCCATGATATGGATTATAAAGTTTGCATAATTCGCACGGCCGCCATCCTGAAATGGTATGGCGGACGACCTTGTAGTTTGGTCACAAGACGCATCCTATACGAAGGTATGTTGTTACCAAATTTGGTAGAGATCGGATGATTTGGTTAGTCGTTATTTGATTTTACGTTTTGAACGTTTGAGTGGCCGCCATTCAGTTTTAGTAATTATGGCGGCGATATAAAACATGACACTGAGGTGTCCTTTGCTAGTGCTACCTTTGTACCAAATTTCGTTCAATTCGCATTCACCGTGTTCGAATTGATAGGGGGGGACAGACATTCTGAGTACACACACTCACACACACAGACACACACACACACACACACACACACAGACTCACACACACACATACACACACACACACAGACTCACACACACACATACACACACACAGACAGACACACTTTTTTCGCCCTGTGTTGATCTCATAAGTCTACTTTCATTTTTTGCAAAAATCGAAAGTAGGCTAAAAATAAAACAATAACATTTAAGTTCAAAATTAACACAAAAAATTGTTCATAAAATATAATCCTGCAAAATGGAAAATAATAACAACCTGCGCCTAGCACACATTTCCTAAACAGTCTCAGAAGCTTTTATATAAAGAAAGAAAGAAAGAAAGAAAGAAAGAAAGAAAGTACAACTGACGCCGCTGGGAAGTCATCCTCACGTGCGCACGCAACCCGCGCCAGTGTGTACAATGGTGTGAAACCTTCAGGTATTAGAACAAAGCCGCCACCGATAAAGCCACAATGCTTGCCTCACGAAGTTCTCCATGCGGCAGCTGGCGACGTAATTACAACAGGTTGGCTGCGTGGCTCAGCGGTAACGTTCTCGCTTGCTGTGCCCAAGGTTGTAGGATCTAATCCTGGTGCAGTCAGCTGACATTTGCGGGTGCGCAAATGCGAGGGAGCCGTGTCAGTAGATTTACTGGCACGTTAAAGATCCTCTTCGGGGCCGAATTCTGGCACCCTGGAGTCTCTAAAAGCCGCAGTAGTTAAAATGGACGTAAAACAATTATTATTATTATTATTATTATTATTATTATTTATGTATTTATTTATTTATTCGTTAATTCCCCATAAGGAGAACGTTACAACACAATCAATTATCAAGTTTTATTCTGGCCCTTTCTTCTTTTTTCCCCAAAACAGCTTATATACACAATATGCTTCCTCTTTCTCTCCTCCGTCCACTTCTTTCCCGGTTGTCTCTCTTTAGGAGTTTGCTCAAACTTCTGTTGTCTAAGTTTTTCTCGGTATGTGCTCCTGTCTGCCATGTCTTCTGTAGAGATGTTTGCAGTAGCGGCTGGCCCTTAAGGACTCCAGGACGGTGTCCTGCCTAGAGAACGAAAAGGGATTTTCATTTTCTCTTGATATTTTAAGTCTAAAATTGAACTCTAATAATGCTAAGAAAATTGCATGTCAATGTAAAACTGTAGCTCGATCCATCCGGAAGACTGTGTTTGGTGGTATCACGCTCAGCGCGCAGCTCAATGGTCACTATGGAGTTACGGACTCGGGGCTTTCCGCCCTAAGATTGTGCCCTGGCGAGGGGATTGAGACGTAAGGGGAATACGGAAACTGGAGCGCTTGTTGGCTGCCAGAGGGGTATTCGTAGGACGCGGTGTGCGGGCAGTTGTCTGTAAGTCGGGCGGAGTCCGTACAGCTCTGTACCACCGGTAAATATCTCATCTCCCCTGGCTCCTCTACGAGCATGCGCCCAGTCGGGGAATCACCCCATTAGCAAATAAAGTAAATGAATGAATAAATCAAAACTCCATGGTTGCATATAATAAAAATTAAATTTGAATAATAATAATCTATGAGCAGCATGCCCTTTGTTTATCTTTGGAGACAAAAAATATATAATTATATTTAAGTGTAGCATCTTGCGAGCCTCCGTGGCTTAGGCGGCAGCACGCTGGCCTCTCACCACTGGGTTCGTGGCTCAAATCCCGGTCACTCCATGTGAGATCTGGGCTGGACAAAACGGAGGCAGACAGGTTTTTCTCCGGATACTCCGGTTTTCCCTGTCAAAATTTCATTCCAGCAACACTCTCCGCTATCATTTTATTTCATCTGTCATTCATTTAATCATTGCCCCAGAGGAGTGCGACAGGCTTCGGCAACCGGCACAGTTCCTATCCTCGCCGCTAGATGGGGGCTTCATTCATTCCATTCCTGACCCGGTCGGAGACTGGAAGCAGGCTGTGATTTTTCATTTAAGTGTAGCATCTGAGATCAGGAATCTCGATTCATATTGCAATGGTGAAGTATAACACGGACCTCTGGCTAGCCTCCTGTGGTTAGTGAAGGGGTTGGCACCAGTGAGCAATTTCGCTTTCGTGCTGAAGAGTCTTGAGTACGGTGGAAATATTCAGCAGTTGTAATCTCTCTGTTGGTGATAATTAATCTGTAAATCAATGTGTAAATCATTAAGTAGTGTTTTATTTTAAATTTACCGGTGCGACTGTGGTTTGGAAGTACTTGTGCCGTAAGTGATATTCTCGTGATGTCTATATAATAGTAATAATGATAATAATAATAATTCTTGTTACGGCTGTGCTCTTGAGATGAAACTCCTTAAGGCTTGACTGTCTTTTTTATGCTTAAGTCTCAGTGTGATTAAGTATTTCTGCGTTTCAAAATGGGTTCTGTGGACGCTATTTTAAAAACGGCAGCGGAAAACTTTCTCTTGAGAGTAATTTTCACATGAGGTTCTCAGTGTTGCTACCCTATATCAATGCTGTAATACCGGTACCAAATGATAAAAAGAAGTGTTGAGGGCAGCTTTGGGATCTGACATCAAGAATATCGAGTAGCGATATTTTCATTGCATAAAAAAGTAACTTGATTCTAGGCCTACCGGTACGCTTTTTTCCTCTGTCAACTTATAAAAAAGGTGCGGGAAAAATACTGTGATCGCCCTCCCAGCCTAATAGTATGTCGGCCGCCACTGGATGTTTAGTTTCTTGAGGTCTTCCACGGTTTCCTATACACATTGGTTTTTAGTGTACTATTCGTAACTATATTAAAATTTTTCTTGGTCAGTCCGTCTTCGGTCATCCTATGTACAGTATATGTCCATCAAATCTTGCCCTTCTTTTCATGATATTGATTGTAATCGTCTCAGTCTGTTTGTACAGTTCTATTGTCGGTCTCTTCATCCATATTCCCTCTTTCTGAACTGGCCCGTAGATCTTTCTCAGAATTTCTCTCTCTTGTTTTTCTAAGTCCTTGATTTTTGTTCGTCCCTTGATTGCTGTCGTTTCTGAAGCGTATAAGGCCTCTGGTAAGCCTACTGTACGATAGTGTCGTAATTTGGTATTATTATTATTATTATTATTATTATTATTATTATCATTATTATTATGTAATTACAATAATGAAACATTTGCCAACGATGAATTAACTCTCTCCTTACTGGTTACTGATGACGGAAATGTGCAAGTCACGTCTTCGCGGCAGCAAATAGTAGTAGATCCTGTAGCATGATGATCAAAGGGCATATTATCAAGGGCTTAAGATGAACTTGTCGCCATTTCCGTCCTCAGACCAGAATTAAATCTCTTGGAATAGCCTACTGTAGCTGGAAATAGAACGTTGGCGGCTTCGGTGGCGTTGTTGGTAGCACGCTGATCTTCTATGCCCAAGGTCACGAGTTCAAACCCGGCCGAAGTTGCCGGATTTTTTAAGGGCGTTAAAACAAACTCAGTATGCCTTCCCTCGGAGGGGAACTAAAGCCGGTGGACCTATGTCATAGTTTTAAGGCATGTTAAAGAACCTTCCACTAATTTCACTTGTGTGAAGCTAAATTATAGGTTAGATTAGACTAACGCTCTTAGGTTCCAACGTTCGTCGCCAGGAGCCGACTGATGTGGCAACTAGTAACCAAGTTCAGAAGTAGTTGGTCGTTGACGGTGGCGTTTGGTAGCAACAGTTGGAACTATTTGAAAATTGAATGTCTGCAGTCCTTACTTGAATTAAAAACAGATAACACCCACTAATTGTGATGGTGATGGATGACATCATGAAGGCAGCAATGAAAGGGCAAAGATTAAGGTAATGTTGTTTGCAGACGACATTGTAATCTGGGGCGACGATGAGATGGAGGTACAAGAACACATAGACGTTGTGCCCAAATCCAGCTGCCTAGATTTCAGAGCACAGGCCACAATGCTAAGTCCAGAATTGAAAGTTTGAATAGCGAGCGCCGAACCTTCTTAGAAGGAATTGGAAGCTATTAGCAGCCAATAAATGGTTAAGTGACGTAGGCGAGAGCGTCATAGTCGAGGTTAAATTGACATTAAATATTTCCCGATGGAGTAGAATCTTGAGACTAACATAAGATTACTGGCACGGACAAGGGAGGAAGAATGTGCTTTATTTCGAGGAAATTGATTGAGCGGAAGCTGAGATATGAGATGTTTTAGTTTCAGCATATTTCACGCATTGACCTCGAGAAGTCCACTTGAAGAGTATATAAGGCACGCATGCCCGAGCTAAGTATGTTCATTCCTTCGTAAGCGCTCAGTCGCCCAACACTCTACGTGGCTCCGAACACTGTCATAATCTTCGTGCACATGGTTGCAAAATCTTCGTGATTACCAGCACAGTTGCTGGGACTTAGTGATTTCGACAGTACATGGTTACTGGTCTTATATGAAATGAAAATCCACAGCCTGCTTCCAGTCTCTGACCGGGTCAGGAATGGAATGAATGAAGCCCCCATCTAGCGGCGAGGATATGGACTGTGCCGGCTGCCGAGGCCTGACGCACTCCTCTGGGGGCAATGATTAAATGAATGACAGTTGAAATTAAATGATAGTGGAGAGTGTTGCTGGAATGAAATTTTGACAGGGAAAAACCGGAGTACCCGGAGAAAAACCTGTCTGCCTCCGTTCTGTCAAGCACATATCTCACATGGAGTGACCGGGATTTGAACCATGGACCCAGCGGTGAGAGGCCGGCGTGCTGCCGCCTAAGCCACGGAGGCTCCGGTTACTGGTCTTATAAAAGTGTTTAACAGCATAGTGATCTTCGAACTTTTCAAAAGCTATCACCGAGGTGATAAACTTTGTGGCATTGGTAATTATTTACTGCTACAACGAACATATGAATAGACTTAGTCTATATTTTGATATCCACTGTCCTTTAAAATTTAACTTGGATTATTTCATCCAAACAACAAGAATAAGTCTTGGACTTAATAACTTTCGACCAACCAAAATAGTTCACTACTGTTCGCCTACCAGTCTTGCACAGTTCAGTTCACTAGCTTACATAGGGAATACCAGCATGCTTGCATTGTCTGGAGAGTGAGAAGCTCTGCCCAGGGAACTGATCTTCAGAACTCGAACATGTGTTGCATAAGATTGTAAGAGTAGTGACAGTATAGAAGGCATTACAGTTGGGTCGAGTTAAAACTGGTAATTTTTCATCATGGATCTTTTCGATCTGACCCCAGTCAAGATTACTTCAGCTGTTGAAGCAGCATATTTTACGAACTATTTTCATCAAGATATTCCGGCTACAAGTATGAATACCGCTATGTCTGAGTAAGACCATTGCGGGTATAAAATGGAGGCCGATACAAGATTATAAATACGTGTCCTAATGGGGACAAGAAGACTGAAATAATCTGGTTCAGACCAGATTACAAGCATCAAGATCTACAGGAATGTAAGCTACAATTTGCATTATTTTTATGCGTAGTTAGCTGGAATTTCTCAATTTCTCTACAGTCTTACCAACACATATTTTCTTTTCATCGATGTTTTTGCTGTTGCAAATATTTTCTTTTTGCAATAGAAGCTTTGATCTGAGCAGTTTTTACTCTCATAAGTCAATGATTCGAAATTTATGGACGAGCAGAACGAGCATTTATTTAATTTTGATATTTTTCTAATCACGGTCATCAGCCATCGTAACTGAAAATTTAATAATAAATATAGGTTGAGGAATGAATATTTATCCATTATTAAGAAGTCGAGGATGATATTCCCCGAACAGTTTAACAACCTTAAATCCATTTGTTGAGGAAATAATAATAATAATAATATTTTGATTTAATAATTATTATTATTTCCAATTTTCTGAGATAATAATAATAGTTGTGATTTCTAATAATCATTATCATGTAGTGTGATTTATACATTTGACATTTAAAACAATTTTCTAAGATCGGATACTTGTTAATTCCGAAGGTTAGTGGTTAACGCATGCACACAAACAAACAACAAATTAATTCAGTGGAAGTATTTCACACTTGCATTATGCATTTAAATCTTTGAGAAGACACGGAAAGTAATGATACGGAAAGTTAAAAGCATGTATAAAACAGGGTTTTTGCTAGAGTTTGTATAAAAATAAAATCATTATTGAGCAACGTCTTTTAAAACGTTTGGCTAAGAATAGACACGGTGAGGAGTTATTCATGTTTTAAACTGATGGTAAAATTATTATTGTAAACTCATTCGGGGAGTTTACTAACTTATAAATCTTCCAGTTGTCGTAACAAGCAAAGGCTTGATTATTCTGTATAATTTGGGAAGAAATAATTGTTGTGTCTGCAAAGAATTAAATATGCCATTCTGATTGTGCAATTAAGTCGCAGGAATGAGGTTGTTGAAATGAATCATCAACCATATTGTAGGTAGGATGTCTTTGAAATTAGTAGAGGAGTTGAATTTAGCCACACTTTCGTCGAGATATAACCAAAGGTTATTTTGTTGAGCCAGCATTGTCAATTCACAGTTTACCCACGTGTTCTAGAAGTATTCCTAGTAATTGCTTGCCCGAGAATTGTTATTGTTAAGACTTTACCGTTGTCTAAATGCTAATTATGATCATGTGATCTTTGACGCTTTTAAATCGAATGGGCCGATGCGGTAAATTATTTAAAACTGTTACTTATTGACAACCACTACACACTGAGAGGATTTTTGTGATCCTGTAAAAATATATAAACATTTTGCAATTAAATTGGATGATTAACATATTTGACATTTTGTCTAATAATTGTAATTTTGATAATAACAAATGAAATTGTTTTATGATAAATTTTCTAAATAATATTTCCAAGTGATAGTTAATTGATTAAATGGTTGAATCCATATTGAATCGAATTTATATTTTGTTCATAATAATTTTTGACCATTATATTGATGTTTGAGTCAAAAGCTCTGAATAGATTTTGGATCGAGAACAGATGATTCAATAAATATTTTCTGTTTATCGAAGTTCGTCGAATCCAAATGCTCGAAAGTCCATGTAAATGATATTGTGTTGCATTTCTTGTTAATAACTTTGTATTTGAACAAATCTTGAGATAACTGAATCCTGAAGTTTTAGTTAATTTGCTACGATATTTTTGAAAAATTGAATCAGTGATATATTTTTCAACGAGTGATAAAAAAAACATTTCAATGTGTGAATACTCAAATAAGATAGGAATCAGGAAGGACAATTAAATTTGCACTGACAAAACGCTACTACTGTAAATAATTCTTTTGAGCGAAGTCAGCAGGACTATTAATTTGACCTTCGTCTCAATTGCCGAGTGTTCATGTGTGGGTGAAATTGTAAATCTTGTACATAACGTATGATTCGTCATACATCTATTTATGCTATTTTTGGCATACCTTCAGTAAATTTCAACGTTTTAAATAAAATGAGATAATTTTACAGGTTGTGTTATTTTCAGAAAAATCTCCTTCTATCGTTATTGTTGCATCGAGTCGAAAATCAGTAAGGCAATTTTTTTTGTTGAGTTATTGTAGTCACTTTAACCCATCTGGCGCCCCGGGATATTTTGATTCTCGTGCTGACTGATTTTTGGCGAAATGCATATGTGGTCGTCCGGACTTCGGTCTAAACGGGCACAACGTAATAAATGAAAAGATTGAGCAATGGGGATTGAAGATAAATGTGGAGAAGAGTAAAACAGTGGTGATGAGTAGAGATAAGAAAGAAGGAAAAGGAGTAATCAAAGTAGGAGATAAGGAATTGGAAGTAGTGAAACTCTTCAAATACTTGGGAAGTGAACTGACTGAAGATGGAAGATTAGATTTGGAAATTAGCAGAAGAATACAACTCGGGAGTGCTTTCTACCAACAGGTACGGGGACTAGTATGGAACAAGGATATACCAATTAAGGCTCGAGAAGTTATGTACTGAACCCTTTATCCTCTGATGGATAAATGATTCGATGTTTTATTTCTTCAATTAATTAATATTTCCACCAGCGTCATTAAATAGCCAGACGAAGATGAGGAAACTTCAAGCATTTGTTGGAGACAGTGGGAACATACCTGCAGCAGTTTGACAAAAGGCTAAATACTTTAGCATTGTGAAAAGAAAGACCCTAGCAATGTTTCAGAAGGACAGGTGGTGGCTACCTCAAAATAGAAGGGACGCGTGGTGAGACACGCTTATGGTATGTGCATTGTACTATTCGCGCCTAGAAAAAATATAATGCAGTAACGTGAGTGGCTGATGATACTACTGGACACTCCTACGAGACCGAGGTCTGATAAAAAACCGCGAAGTTATTGAAAAAGTGGAACCAATGAGAGATGAATGCTTACGAACGCGCCAAGTCTAGCTTGGGCACGCGACAGCTAGCATTAACGCGGGAGATCGGCTAGACAACATCTCTACGATCGATTCTAGGATTAATGGGCATATTCTTGACCTGCGCAATTTTACGAGTTCAGTGATATTTGTTTCATTCCTGTACCTCTATTATTTTGAGAAATTTTTATATAATTTCCCCCTCTATCGATACCTAGGGCCAGTTCATTTATAAGTGGCGTGAAGAGCCAAGACATTGCTATTACTTTTGTTCGTCTGAGGACGTAGGTTATATTACATTGTGTGTGTCGGAAGACACAGGTTATCATTACATTTTGCGCGTCTGAGAACGTAGGCACTTGTACTTTGCGTGTCATGAGGACACAGATTTTATTAATACAAATGTGTTAAATTCAGTGTGATAGATAGTCACTGTACTATTTTGTAGGGACAGTATCATCGACAATTCGCCAACAGACTGTTCTGGGGAATTAAGTACCTAAAACGGCGAATTTAGTAAACAGATATCGAGTGTGAATTAATCTATAACTTTTTGCATCAGCACGAGAGATGACATCGCTTATCCTGGAAGAAGTTTGGAACTGTCAACACTCCATCGAGATGTTTGAGACGAGCTAAGCAGCATTAAGTAGGGAAATGGCTGCAGATGTTCGTTGACGGTGACTGGCAGAGGTTGAGTACTGAATAATATTCTTATTATCTGACAAATTAACTTATGGTATATGGGACTAGTTTTGGTCTGACACACCTTTTGCATGGAAACAGCTCGCACATATTTTTACAGTCGTAAGTTCTTATTTGTTTGATTTAATTAACGTGGCTATGTGAACGACCGTGTTCGCATATGTTTACGTAGTGCGATTAAGAAGCGTCTCTCGGAGATATGTTGTGTTTCAGAAGTAGGACTGAAGTAGTATAATCATGCAGTAGATTGGAGGGTAAATTAACCTTGTAATGTTTATTATTGATCAGATTCAGTGAGTTTATTGCCGTTGGAGCAATGTGAATTGTGGCGAGGAGCAGTCAGCTCTCTAGTAGGTTTCAATTTTCTTAAATAGTTTGTGAGGATCTAATTCAGCCGACCTGTGTGAAAAATGTTATGTCATTCCCAGCAGTGTGTGTGTGTGTGTATTTTATTGGTCATTACAAGTGGGAATTTCAGCGTAGACTGATTTCTGTCAGCTTGGTGCCAAGTCCATATGGTTACCTTGCGAGGACATATGTGGCCATATCGATTAAGGTCTTACCATATGTTTATGTGGTTGAGATTTGTTGCTGTTGATTCTACGAGATAACGGCGCAGTTGGTCAAGCTATTTTTACACACTGGGGCTGGACGATGACCAGAGTGAGGAAGGGGGAAGCTGTTTCACAAGGCGGGCTGAAAGGATTGCATCAAGGTCATTAGGGGAGTGCTTATTGGCTCCGTATTATTACTTGTAATACAGAATAAGAACTGATCAATGGTAAAAATTGTTTAAATAAATGAGAGTTGCCTACGAATCACTATAATCTCCGAGGCGTTAGCTTAACGTGCATTTTTATTCATATAAAGTAATCTCAGCCGGTGAGGATTTTGTTGTTGTTGGTTACATTCCATGTTTATGTTCCGTATTAGTGACCCGTGCAGTCACGTGCGATGCTGTCTTTTCCTTGTTTGTGTATTGAGCAATTGGCCGGGTTGGCAGCTCATTTGTCAGATGCGTCATCGCGTTGAAGGAGGGTCTCGAGGGAGATTCCTGTAAATATTAGATTTTAGATTGTGTGTCAGCATTAATTTTTTAAGGTTTTTTATTTGTGTTGTGTCCCATATCCGTAAACGTTGATTTACGAGATGATTGTTCGTAAGCAGCGTGGCTGTTACCCGCTTTAAACGAACAGTCATCCAAGTACTCATTCTTCGTAGTTAGTCATTACGCATACATAAAATCCAATGCAAGTTAGTGGAGCTTGGATCCACATTTTTTTTATAAGGGGGAGATCCGTCTGACTCCTCAACTTTGATAAATATTTCTGTCATGGGAAGATTCAGGGAGGAAATTTATTATTGTTGTTGTCTATATTCATTTATTTGCACTAATAGTCATTAAATTATGTTATTATTTTACGCCTTGTCACTTCCTTTCGTAATTATAGTTTTAATCCTATGACCCTTACCTCAGTAGAGCATGTTGTTTGGCGAACGTAAACATCACACTATGAACTGAGCGCGACCCCTTGATCAAGATTCCTGTTTATAAACACTGAAATACTAATGGGTTCATAGGAGGTAAACTGGCGCGGCCAAGCGTGGGGCGGTTCACTGTGGTGTAACGGCAAAGAAATTGCACATGTCAATGTAAGCGTAGTTGGGTTTACAAACTGACGCAACAATGAAGGTGTATTTTTGTTGCTGGTTCGCTGCTGGAACACATTTAGTTGGCGTATTTGAGTAAAACTGAAAGGCCACAAGTGGAGGCAGATATGACAGTATTTTAATCACCGGAAAGTGATATTTTAATAAAAGTAATTGAGGCGAAGAGGATACCGCCAACTGTGTGAAATATAAATTAAAATCAGGAGTTTGCAATGTAAAATACGGTTCACGTTTTTGTCTATTGAATTAAAGTAAAAATAATATACGTGATATCGGGCACCCAATGATTAAAATTAAAACTAGATTTGTTTAGAAAGTCAAACTCATGAAAATGTTAGGAGGCTGGTAGCCTTAAATGACAATTAATACTTTGTTAATTAGTCAGTGTTAATATCAGATCAGGATAACAATTTAATGACTAAATATGTGTTTGGGTTTAAATTAAATTGAGTAAAATTAGAACCACTCAGAGATGCAATCGACTAGTGGGATTAAATGTAAAATATAAATGAACTGAGTAGGGTAAATAAATTAAATGTGCATTGGGATTGTATGTGTGTGTCAGAGGACATTGCTTTATGCCATTTCCCTAATGTCTCATATAAAGTGTATAACATGGCAACAGTAGAACAGATTCAAGAAATCATTGAGAGTGCTGCGAGGAGGACACAGAAATTGTTTGACACTAAATTGGCGGAACACAGTGAATCATTAAACACTAAACTATCAGAACAGAGCGAATCATTAAACGCGAAATTATCTGAAAAATTAAACAGTGGTATGTTAGAACAAAGTGAAGCTATAAACAAATTGTCTGAGCAGAGTGAATCACTAAAAACTAAACTATCCGAACAAAGTGATTCATTAAACACTAAGCTGTCAGAACAGAGCGAATCACTAAACACAAAACTATCTGAACAAAGTGAATCTATAAACAAATTGTCTGAGCAAAGTGAATCATTAAAAATTAAACTATCCGAACAAAGTGAATCATTGCGGACACAATTAAATAACAGTAGGATTGAACAAAATGAATATCAGGCGGAACAAGCTAGATTACTAAAAAATGAAATCAATGACACTATAAATTCGCAGTTAGAGGCGCAGAATGTTAAAAACACGAACCAATTAGCTTCGTTAACCGCAGAGATGAAGGAACATACTAATCAACAGATGGTATTGCTGGCCCTAGATGTTAGTAAAAACAATGAAAAACAATTAGATCAGATTAAGAAAATGGAAACTATATATGATCAAAAACTTAGCATTCTGGATGAAACGGTGTTAGGTAAATTAGAGCAAATTGAACTAGCATGCACTATGAGTACGAGCGAGGTCAAGATAGCTCAGGATAAGTTGGAAGGACGATTTAAGGAAATTGAAAAAAGCGGCAAGGTCATTCAACAACAATTATCAGCGGTAGATGAAAATATATCTGGCACAATTAAAGATATGGACCGTCTCGAAATAAAATCAGCGGAGCAATGGAAAAGCCTAGAAGCGGATCAGGATCAATTAAAGAGTACCATCGACGAAAATAGCGCGAGATTGGAAGAAATGAAAAGCCAGATAGAAAGCAATCAGGATGACACTAAAAGCCAGATTGAGGAGAAAGTAAGCACGATTAAGGAGCAAATAAGAAAAGATTGGCGAAAAATGAATATCGATTCTAAAGAGGAAAGATCAACCATCCTTAAGACAGTCGGCGAAAATCATACTCGTATTCAAGCATTGGAACAAGAAATTAAGAGTAAACTTAAAGAACAAACAGACAGGATCATTAAAGCTGAACTGAGGTCGATAGAACAATCCTCGATATTTAAAACGGGAACAATGAAAGACAAGCAGGACGACTCAAATAGCCCGGAGGGTACGAGCACAGCAGGGAGTCCGACTCAGACGGAGAGCCCATTAACGACAAACACGGAGGGTTTTCGCAAGAATATTGAAAGGAGTTCCACGCCACAGGACGGTCATCAGCCCACACAACTTATCCAAGTAATTCGCTCGAACGATTATAAACCGCAGAAGTACACGGAGCATTCAGGGGTGACACCTAATGCCTTTATTAAAGAAATTGAAGAACATTACAATGACACTAGGGTACCTGAAGCACGTAGGCTAAGGATGATGGAGAGATTTTTATCAGGAAATGTCCTTACATGGTTTTTAAGCTTCAAATATACATTTGGAACTATGGCAGATTTCAAAATCGCGTTTCGGCGCAAGTACTGGTCGCTGGCATTACAACAGAGTTTGAGAATGGAGCTTTACTCTAGGAAATACCAAACTACCCAGCAAACGAAATACTCAGATTTCTTTAACATGCAAATGCTGAAATTTCGCGACCTTGATTACCCTTTAAATGAAGCGGATCTGGTGATGACTATAGCGCGGCAATTACCAGTCAACGTGCAACAAGTACTAGTCGCAGCGAACGTTAGTACGGCCTTACATGCAGAACAGATATTACGCCAGATAGATGAGACTACATCTCATAATCATTATAGAGGAGGAAGACAACTGGAGTTAGTCAATACGACAGAGGTCATAAAACCAAAACAGGCAAACACGAAAACGCAGGGTACAAATACAAGCACATCCACACCTAGGCGGAATCAGGAAGAGGTAGAAAACAGACCGTACCTGCGTGACGAGAATAATTACAACAATAGGTCATATCAAGGCAACAATAGATATCAACAGAGAGGGTATCAACAATGGCGTGAAAATCGAAGAAATGAGAGCCCTTATGGAAGATACGGTAATTACAATGGGAATCAAAGATGGAAAGGAAGGAGAGATCAAAATCAAGGAGAGGCACGTAATTATCGAAATGACTGGGATGATAGGCACGCTCAATCACAAAATTACCTAGAGGAATTACACGCTAGTCAAGGTGGAGAGCAAGGACGATGGGAGAAAGCCATTGGGAACATGAAGAATCCAGACACACATACTGAGGAAGCTGGAAGTCTACAGAGACAAGAGGAAAGTCAGGGGCGTGGGCGACAAAATGATGACGGGAGTCGCAACGGAGCTAAAAAAAACTAAATTTGGATAAAGGAGACAGTCTACAAACGCAACAGTCGGAAGTTGAAGATGGATGGATAGTAGCAAACATACAAGAATGGATTGCTTTGCCAGAGGATTGCCTGGAGGAGACGGTGAAACCACGGAACGATGAAATCAGCCAGTTACCCATTATTTACGCGAGGATTGGTGGAATTAATATAAGATGTTTATTGGATACGGGGTCGCAGATCAGTCTGGTATCGGAGGCCTTGGTTCGAGAGTTGGGACGGAGTCAGAATATTCCTGTGATTCCCGTACCACAACTCAAAGTGAGGGGTGTTATTCCTGAACGCACCGTCACTTGTAAACGTCAGGCATACTTAGAACTGAAGATATTGGAACACACTTTTGGGCAAACATTCATTATCATGGCAAAGATGAATTTCAATATAATTCTTGGTGCAAATTTCATTTGTGACTATCAAGCAGTGATAGATTTGCACAAGAATACAGTCAGTTTTAGAGAGTATGATCAACTGAAGAACGTGGGATTGCATATGGATGAAATCCCTACCGGAAGAGATGTAAATTCTTGGGCATTGGAAGCAATATCGGAAGAGACGGAAGAGGAGATACGAAAGGCAGAAGATAACATCATAGAAGGAGCTGTTGTGGAACTAGATGAGGAGAGTGAATCCCAGGAGATATGGTCTTTATTAACAGAAGGAGATGACAGTGATGCACAATTTGAAGAGTTACTACAGGAGCGGCTCAATGACATTCAACTTGGGGGTGAACATAGAAAACAATTGGAAGAGATTTTAAGGAAGCACAAAGCAGTATTTGACACAGTACCTGGGAAAATATTAAATTTCAAATATTCAATGCTAGTCGAGGATTGGTCACCTTTCAAAAGTAGATTGTACCCAATTCCGGAAAGATATCGTGGTCAAGTCAAGGTCATTATAGATGAGATGTTACAAGCTGGAGTGATAAGGAAGACACCTACACCTTATCTAAATGCGATTTTGGCAGTCACAAAACCAAATGGATCTATTAGACTTTGTTTAGATGCCAGAAATCTCAACATGAGACTCATTTTTCCAGAGTATGACAGAGCACCAATTATCAGAGACGTACTAAAAGGCTTTAAGAACAAGAGCATTTATTCATCAGTTGACTTGACGTCCAGTCTCCACCATATTGAATTGGATGAGAAGTCACAGCTTCTAACTGGCTTCTTATTCGATAACCAAACGTTTTGCTTCGTCCGAATGCCTTTCGGAGTCAAAACAGCGGGCTGTGCTTTAATCCGAGCCCTGGATCGGAATCTAACCGAGGAAGTTAAGGAGATGACGGTGCGCTACAATGATGATGACATTCTGCTGGCATCCGACAACATTGAAATTCACATGGAAAATTTAGATAAAGTATTAGGCAACCTTAATGCATCAAATTTCAAAGTAAACCTGAAGAAATCGCATTTCTTCAAGAGCGAGATCTTATACTTGGGTCACATCATTGACAAGGAGGGAGTGAAGCCAAACCCAGCTAAGATTGAAGCGATAAAGAATTTCCCTACACCAACGAGAGTCAAGCACATTCGGGCTTTCTTAGGCGTAACGGGATTCTTTAAAGAAAACTGTCCAGGTTACACGGAGACTGTAGCTCCAATGCAGGAAATGCTAAAAAAGAATAATAAATGGTTGTGGAATGCGGAATGTGAGAAGGCGTTCCAAGCAACAAAACAGCTACTGGAAAACTGCATTAAATTAGGATATCCAGATTTCAAGCACAAATTTATAATCCAAGCGGATGCTTCACTAATTGGTATAGGTGCCATGCTCTTCCAAGAATATCCAGCTAACCTGCAACATAAAACATATTTGGCATTTGTCAGCCGAAAATTGCGTAAGCACGAGCGAAATTATACTGTAACGGAGCTAGAGCTGTTGGCCATCCTTCATGCGCTACAACAATGGAAACGAATAATTTATGGCTACCCCATTGTTGTCAGGACTGATCACAAGGCACTAACATTCTTGTTTAAGACGTCGATGGCAAGCGAACGTGTGACACGTTGGTCTATATATATTCAGCAGTTTAGCATTGAGATTGAACATTGCCCAGGGAAGATGAACGTGATTCCGGATGAACTCAGCAGGAACCCAGAGCCTGAGGATGAAGAAACAGCGATGGTACAACACTTGGTGTTAACACCGAAGGACCGGGAATTCTTGGAGGAGTTACGTGAGATACAGCGAGAACAGTAAGCGGAACCATGGATGGTGCTATTAATTCAATACTTTAGAAAACAGCTACTTACAGGAACACCTGCATTTCGAGAAGCGAAACCAAAGAAGGAAGATATGTTTATGTCAACAATTTGCTGCACAAATGGATAGATAATGACCACACCAAGTTACGCATACTAGTACCTGCATCTTTACAGCGAGGATTGACATGGCATACTCACGAAAGTTACGGACACGTCGGAGTAGACAAGTGCAAAGCGACGATAGGAGAGACATTTACATGGCCACGTATGAGAACAACTATATGTGACGTCATTATGACTTGTGATCCTTGTCAGAGGACAAAGCCCAATAACTATTTAATGAGGCAGTATCCTAGACCATTGCTACCTCAGAAACCATGCGAGCTACTGGCCCTGGACTGGTTTGGCCCAATCCCGAAAGGTCACTTGCTAGTGTGCATTGATGTTTTTTCTAAGTTTGTCGTATTATGCCCCATTCAGAAAACTACATCGAAACAAGTACTCAGTCGTATTCGAAATAGAGTTATTCCAATCCTTGGAAAACCAGAATTTATATTGTCAGACCATGGCAGCTATTTTACAAGCGCCGAATTCATGAAAGGTATGGAGGACATGGGTATAAAACACGTTTTAAGCAGTATCCGACATGCCCAAGCTAATCCAAGTGAGAGAGCAATAAAATGTGTAACATCATACTTGAGAATCTTCATTCCCAAAGAACATCATAAGTGGGTGGATAAAATTAAGGATGTAGAGACATGTATGAATTCTACCAGGCACGAGTCAACAGGACAGATCCCTATGCTCTTACACAAACACGAGTATCCAGTGAGAACGTGGAAAAGCATCATTAACTGCCCACAAGATCCCATGATAACACCTGACCTGCGGATAGAGAGAACGAGAGCCTACATGAGAAAACAAGCAGATCGCAGATTACGGCGATTGAGAAATAAGAGATTTCACCGTGATCTAGAAATCAACCAGCTAGTTTTGGTGAAACGACCCGCTACATCGGATCCAGAGAAGAAGATCTTCAGCAAATTCTGTGAAAAGTTCATAGGACCCTATTCTATTGTAAGAAACCTAGGAAATAATGCATACAGAGTGAAAGAGTTAAGCACAGGAACCATGTCGGTCTACAATGCAGCCAACTTAAAAAAGTATCGAAGAAGCGAACCATGGGAGCGCCGAAATAATGATACAGTTTAAATATATGGACGTCCTTTATCAACCAAGTGGACGGGGGGCAGTTGAGTACGGCACGAGAAGAAGGAAGTGGAGATGGTGTTGACAAACATTAACGAGACGGGCAGAGTGTTGCCTAAGGCATCAGCGCGTCACGCAAGCAGCTGAAAGGATGAGGTCCAAGCAGGAAATAAAACGAGTAAATGCCATTCAAGACAGGAGCGGCTAGACCAAGTAATAGAAAAGGGGTGATTCTGAAATAAAACCAATTGGCATACGGAAGTCTTTAAAAATTATCGACTTTTTCCTAAGTTCGAAATTTTATGAGTGGAGGAGTTGTGAACCCTTTATCCTCTGATGGATAAATGATTCGATGTTTTATTTCTTCAATTAATTAATATTTCCACCAGCATCATTAAATAGCCAGAAGAAGATGAGGAAACTTCAAGCATTTGTTGGAGACAGTGGGAACATACCTGCAGCAGTTTGACAAAAGGCTAAATACTTTAGCATTGTGAAAAGAAAGACCCTAGCAATGTTTCAGAAGGACAGGTAGTGGCTACCTCAAAATAGAAGGGACGCGTGGTGAGACACGCTTATGGTATGTGCATTGTACTATTCGCGCCAAGAAAAAATATAATGCAGTAACGTGAGTGGCTGATGATACTACTGGACACTCCTACGAGACCGAGGTCTGATAAAAAACCGCGAAGTTATTGAAAAAGTGGAACCAATGAGAGATGAATGCTTACGAACGCGCCAAGTCTAGCTTGGGCACGCGACAGCTAGCATTAACGCGGGAGATCGGCTAGACAACATCTCTACGATCGATTCTAGGATTAATGGGCATATTCTTGACCTGCGCAATTTTACGAGTTCAGTGATATTTGTTTCATTCCTGTACCTCTATTATTTTGAGAAATTTTTATATAATTTCCCCCTCTATCGATACCTAGGGCCAGTTCATTTATAAGTGGCGTGAAGAGCCAAGACATTGCTATTACTTTTGTTCGTCTGAGGACATAGGTTATATTACATTGTGTGTGTCGGAAGACACAGGTTATCATTACATTTTGCGCGTCTGAGGACGTAGGCACTTGTACTTTGCGTGTCATGAGGACAGATTTTATTAATACAAATGTGTTAAATTCAGTGTGATAGATAGTCACTGTACTATTTTGTAGGGACAGTATCATCGACAATTCGCCAACAGACTGTTCTGGGGAATTAAGTACCTAAAACGGCGAATTTAGTAAACAGATATCGAGTGTGAATTAATCTATAACTTTTTGCATCAGCACGAGAGATGACATCGCTTATCCTGGAAGAAGTTTGGAACTGTCAACACTCCATCGAGATGTTTGAGACGAGGTAAGCAGCATTAAGTAGGGAAATGGCTGCAGATGTTCGTTGACGGTGACTGGCAGAGGTTGAGTACTGAATAATATTCTTATTATCTGACAAATTAACATATGGTATATGTGACTAGTTTTGGTCTGACACACCTTTTGCATGGAAACAGCTCGCACATATTTTTACAGTCGTAAGTTCTTATTTGTTTGATTTAATTAACGTGGCTATGTGAACGACCGTGTTCGCATATGTTTACGTAGTGCGATTAAGAAGCGTCTCTCGGAGATATGTTGTGTTTCAGAAGTAGGACTGAAGTAGTATAATCATGCAGTAGATTGGAGGGTAAATTAACCTTGTAATGTTTATTATTGATCAGATTCAGTGAGTTTATTGCCGTTGGAGCAATGTGAATTGTGGCGAGGAGCAGTCAGCTCTCTAGTAGGTTTCAATTTTCTTAAATAGTTTGTGAGGATATAATTCAGCCGACCTGTGTGAAAAATGTTATGTCATTCCCAGCAGTGTGTGTGTGTGTGTATTTTATTGGTCATTACAAGCGGGAATTTCAGCGTAGGCTGATTTCTGTCAGCTTGGTGCCAAGTCCATATGGTTACCTTGCGAGGACATATGTGGCCATATCGATTAAGGTCTTACCATATGTTTATGTGGTTGAGATTTGCTGCTGTTGATTCTACGAGATAACGGCGCAGTTGGTCAAGCTATTTTTACACACTGGGGCTGGATGATGACCAGAGTGAGGAAGGGGGAAGCTGTTTCACAAGGCGGGCTGAAAGGATTGCATCAAGGTCATTAGGGGAGTGCTTGTTGGCTCCGTATTATTACTTGAAATACAGAATAAGAACTGATCAATGGTAAAAATTGTTTAAATAAATGGGAGTTGCCTACGAATCACTATAATCTCCGAGGCGTTAGCTTAACGTGCATTTTTATTCATATAAAGTAATCTCAGCCGTTGAGGCTTTTATTGTTGTTGGTTGCATTCCATGTTTATGTTCCGTATTAGTGACCCGTGCAGTCACGTGCGATGCTGTCTTTTCCGTGTTTGTGTATTGAGCAATTGGCCGGGTTGGCAGCTCATTTGTCAGATGCGTCATCGCGTTGAAGGAGGGTCTCGAGGGAGATTCCTGTAAATATTAGTTTTTAGATTGTGTGTCAGCATTAATTTTTAAGGGTTTTTATTAGTGTTGTGTCCCATATCCGTAAACGTTGATTTACGAGATGATTGTTCGTAAGCAGCGTGGCTGTTACCCGCTGTAAACGAACAGGCATCCAAGTACTCATTCCTCGTAGTTAGTCATTACGCATACATAAAATCCAATGCAAGTTAGTGGAGCTTGGATCCACAATTTTTTTTATAAGGGGGAGATCCGTCTGACTCCTCAACTTTTGATAAATATTTCTGTCATGGGAAGATTCAGGGAGGAAATTTATTATTGTTGTTGTCTATATTCATTTATTTGCACTAATAGTCATTAAATTATGTTATTATTTTACGCCTTGTCACTTCCTTTCGTAATTATAGTTTTAATCCTATGACCCTTACCTCAGTAGAGCATGTTGTTTGGCGAACGTAAACATCACACTGTGAACTGAGCGCGACCCCTTGATCAAGATTCTTGTTTATAAACACTGAAATACTAAAGGGTTCAGTACAAAGCGTATTATGTTCCTATAATGACATATGCAGCAGAAACTTGGACAATGTCTAAGAGGGATGAGAGCAGAGTACAGGCAGCTGATTGAGATTCCTGAGAAGTATGGTCCAGAAAACTAGGAGGGTCAGAGTGAGAAATGAAGATATACGGAAAGAACTGGGAGAACATAAACTAAATGACAAACTGGAGCAAAACAGATTGAGATGGTTTGGACATGTCAAACGGATGAATGAAGTAAGGCTACCAAGACGAGCACTGGAACGACGGATGACAGGGAAGAGAGGACGAGGAAGACCAAGAATGTGTTGGATGGACTTGGTGGAGAATAGTATTAGAAAACGGAACCTGGATTGGAACACTGTGTCGGAAGAGGAATGGTGGAACGACAGAATAAAGTGGAGAGGGACCATATTTGCCCCCACCCAGTGTCCACTGGAAAAGGGGAAATGAAGATGATGATAATGATGAACACCCACTAATACAGCCATCACAATTAACACCGGTTATCATACAGATTCTACACACACACAAAGTAAATGGGGCAACATGACCGCGTTGTCGCAGCCCCTAAACTGAGGAACCAACCACATTGAACGTTGGGCTTTAGGAATTGTAGCCAATAACCCCAACGAACACAACGCAAAGAGATCAAGACTTGCATGACATAACAACATACATAAGAGGACTTGGACGTACAATTCACCGCATTCCCATGATAATAATGTGTTGATGTGACATATCTCAACACGGGAGCATCAAATATACTATATTCCTTGCATCGGACAGGAAGTGCTGACGATTAGGCTGAATATTTAAAAGGCATTTCCGGTCAGACTTGAGATAAGGTTGTGACAGAGATGGAATAAGATTATTCGGTGAATCTGTGGTTAAGATTTGGGTCACGAATGAAACAGGAAGTGCAATAAGCTCTATGTCGCCTACTGCGTTCTATCTGATATTTTAACATGGCCGCTTAAAATTAAATATTTGTACCGGTGGACGCACGCGACTGTGACTCTTGCACGCTACGACAGCCTCTGCACGCAACCACTGCCCACCTGGGATATAACAGCGATCGAACCCGTGACCACATTGCGTACTGAAGGACAAGATGCCGAGAAATTCACTCATGACGAATTCCAACGTCATATTTAATTCTTCTTCATTTCTCCATCATTTAGCGGTTTGTGACAGAGTGATCCACACACGTTTATACGTTTGTAAAAAGAAGGGAGATGGCAGTTTTACATGACCGTTAATCGCGAGATCAAAGCGCCGGCTTAGTACCAGAATAGCGTGTCTTAATAGGATTTCCATTGTAGATACGCTATTTAGGTCCTAAGCCAGCGAAAGGCCACCGGACCTCCTTTTTACGTGAAATCTGAACCACAGGACATAGCATTTCACTTCGAAAATCTCACACGCATTGATCGGGAATCGGACCCGGTCTGCCGTGGTGACAGGCCAATAGCTTGATCACTGCGCCACCACGCCCCTCCCCCCTCCCCCTCCCCCTATATTAGTTTGTGTGTGTAGATCCAACAATTGGACTTTCATCTCCACAGTGATCACAAATGAAGCCCTATAAGTACGGAATCATATTAAAGAATCGGCCACAGTGGCCGAGATCTCTAACGCGCAACCTCTTGTCTCGCTAGCATCGAGAGAGCGTGTGCTCAAATCCCTCCTTGGACGTCCTGAAAATCGTTTTCGTGGTTTTTCATTTTCTCCACCAGGCAAACGCCGGGATGGTTCTTTTCAACATGTTCACAGCCAACTCCCTTCCCTGATCTTTCCTTAATTTGACCCCGAAGTAAGCGGTCGCCTGTCAAAATCTCCGGTTGTATTTGCTTACAGAGTATGTCCAACTCCAAGACACTTGGTTTTCACTCCTGAAGTACCGGTTCAATTCCTGAGTCTGTCAAGAAATGTAAATGTTGTCTGAAATTTGGATCGGGCTCCACTCAACTTTCTAGGGCAAAAATGAAAAGATGTGCGATCGGTCTCTCCTCAGCCACCCTAGACTTTCTTTTCGTTGTTTCTCACTTGTACTTCAGGCACAATGCAAGGTTGATTCCAGACTTAAGGCACGGCCTCCTCTTCCGCTATCCTAGTCTCAGTTACAAATAGATACACTACTACGGACACCACAATAACTCAGGTTATCGCACCAGATTATATACCCAATTATTTATGTATTTATTTATTTATTTGTTGATGTATTTAGCGTATGGGTTTTAGAGCCGGGAGTGTCCGAGGACATGTTCGGCTCGCCAGTGCCTGTAGCTGCTTCAAGCGGACATCCAAGGGGTGAGCTACAAGTTCCGTTCAATTTCAAGTAGTTCCAACTTCCGCTACCAGATGTCACTTGCACCTAAGGGCGAACGTTGGAACTTTGATAGAGAGTTTCAACGAAATATAACCTAAAAATTGAGCTTCACACAAGTTTAGTTAGTGGAAGGTTCTTTAACATGCCATAAATCTATGATATGTGACTGGTGGTTTTACTTCCGCTCCGAAGGAAGGCTTACTGAAGGATTTTAACGCTCTTAAAAATCCGACGACTTCGGCTGGGTTTGAACCCGCGATCTTGGGCAAAGCAGTTCAGCATGCTACCAACTACGCCACCGAAGTCGCATTACACACAATAATAACAAGGACGAGGTTGTGAGGCTTAAGAAGCTACAGTATTATTGAATGCAAGTATTTATTGGTCATGGATATGGTAATGATAATGATACTGATGATTGTTATTTTAAGTGACAACATTTCGAGGTCATCTGCATGATCGATGATGTTCAGTAGAAGTGTTGCATATTCCATTGAATATTTGTGACTTTTGAGATCATATCCTAGCACTATTAGCTGTAAATCAAGAGTGACATAAAAGAGTGTATGTATTGGGGGCGTAAAACTCCTCGCGAACGTTTCAAATTTATAATCTGCGGTAGCCTACCTGCCAGGGATTCACTTTTTCAATTTAAGGTTTTAAAGCTTCAAATAACACGGTAATGTAGGCCTAAAGCTATATTTAAAAAAAGATACGAGCCTTACAGTAGTCGCATATGATGTGTAATATCTGACATGTTATCCTACTCGTATACTACACAGCTTGGACATTCATAAAATGTTAATTTACACTCCATTTTCATACTGGTACTATGATGAATGTATAGATTGAATTGGAGATATGCTACTGTCACATTTGTGGTGCAGCGGTCAAGCTGTTAGTCCCACACCAAGGTAGACCGGGTTTGATTCCCGGTCAATACATGTGAGATTTTCGAATTGAAATGCCATGTCCTGTGGTTCGCATTCCATGTAAAAGGCAGGTACCGTGGATCATGATCGTGAGATTAACGGACACGCAAAACTACAAGCTTCCTTCCTTTCTTTTACATTAATAATTCATAATAACAAAGTGACACACAACGTCGACAGTACTCTCAAATACTGTGAGCACATTTCTCAGTAACTATAACATTCATTATTCTCAAGGCTCTCAAACAGTTCGTCGTAAACAATCAAAACATGGCTTCCTACAATCATGAAATGAGCTAGGCTCACATATGATGAAAATACAGTCTTTATTCCACTCATATAACAACATTCTGTTATGCATTTAATATTTGACTACTCACCCACAGCTTGACAATAATGCCGCTTACTTAAATGTCATTTGTCGTCTTTGTCCTACCCCATGTGATATTCAACCTTGAACGTGAAGCTTCATAAACTGCTCAATGACAAATGAAAGTCGGTGAAACATTTGCCACTGTGCTCGTCAAACCAGTGCCTGCTAAATGCACTGCCTACTGTATTGCCATAACATTCTCGCGCTACAGAGCACACACTGCCTTGTTTCCAATACACACATTTTCAATTGTACATCCGCTGGCAGTGCGTCTTCACTTCCGTCCGATCAACTTCCGTTCGATCCACTTCCGCCCGATTCACTTCCGTCCCCAATTTTCAAAATCACTCGCACAAAACTATCCAGCAACCGAGCGGAAAGATGTTACACATCAAAAAACAAAGATGATTTTTACTAATTGTGTGTGTTTGAATATTCAGTCTTTTGACTGGTTTGATGCAGCCCTCCATACCTCCTTGTCCTGAGCTAATCGTTTCATCTCTACATAGCTACCACATCCTTCATCCGAGGCAATCTGTTAAACAGATTCTAACCTTGGTCTACTCCTTCATTTCTTGTCCTCGATCCCTCCTTCCATAACTAAGATTGCTATTTCTGGGTGTCTTAGTATGTGTCCTACCAACCTATCTATTCTTTTCATTAGCAGCCGCCAGAAACGTCTCTCCTATCCCACTCGTATTAACACGTTTTCATTTCTAACACTATTTACCCATCTGAACTTCATCATTCTCCTGTAACACCACATTTCAAACGCTTGAATTCTCCTATTTTCTGGTGCACCAACAGGCCAAGTTTCACTTCCATAGAGTGCCACGCTCCAGACAAAGGCTTTCAAAAATTACTTCCTAATACCTAAATCTATATTCGATGTCAACAGATTCCGTTTCTGTAGAAATGCTTTCCATGCCTCAGCCAACCTACTTTTTATATCCTCTTTGCTACGTTCATCACAGGTTGTTTCGCTTCCTAACATTATTTCTAATTAAAATAAAAAATACAAACAGAATATTAATACAAAAAGAAAACATTTTTCAACGTCCAGCAAAAGACCCGGCACTGACAGACTGACGTCGACCTTTGTTTACAAACTGTTCAGCAAGACACATGTCAATCATTTCCGAGTATGTGGCCAGTAAACAGTAATGAATGAATGAAAATCCACTGCCTGCTTCCAGTCTCCGACCGGGTCAGGAATGGAATGAATGAAGCCCTCATCTAGCGGCGAGGATATGGACTGTGCCGGCTGCCGAGGCCTGACGCACTCCTCTGGGGCAATGATTAAATGAATGACAGATGAAATGAAATGATAGTGGAGAGTGTTGCTGGAATGAAATTTTGACAGGGAAAATCGGAGTACCCGGACAAAAACCTGTCTACCGCCGTTTTGTCCAGCACAGATCTCACATGGAGTGACCAGGATTTGAACCACGAACCCAGCGGTGAGAGGCCTGCGAGCTGCCGCCTAAGCCTCGGAGGCTTCCAGTAAACAGTAATGATTGCGTCGAATTTGTCCCATCGTAGATCGGAGGTAGTATTTAACCCTTCTCAACACTGAAAAACTTCTCTCTGCAGAACAACTTGAAGTAGGTACGACCAGCAGAGACCAAGTACAAATTTTACAAATTTAAACAGGTAACTGTAACAGTAACTGATGAAATGCTGCAGTTCCACCGATTTGGGTAAACACGACACAAGCTAAGCACCAAATGTCAAACCTCTGACGTCACGTGCATCACTGGTTTTCGAACTCTGACGGCGCAACGCTCGGCGCATGTGCAGGGTCTGCTTAAAAAGCGAGATGTGCTAGCGAAGAGACATATAATTTTACCTTGCCTGTTTTGAAAAAAAAAAAAAAAGAAAAAAGAACGCGCGCTGTTGTACCCGTTAGCAGTAATGATTTTGTATGTTGTGTGTCACAGTATCTAACCTCAGTTTTAACAAGGGATCATAAATAGTAATTTGAAAACGAACCTTTTCGGATCTTCGACCAATGGTTTAGTCCCGACAGTCTTTGAACCTAGTAGTGACCAATGGTTTGGTCCAGGCAGTCGTCTAACCTAGTAGTGACCAATGGTTTAGTTCAGACTGTCATTGAACCTAGTAGTGACCAATGGTTTGGTCCAGACAGTCATTGAACCTACTAGTGACTAATGGTTTGGTCCGGGCAGTCGTCTAACCTAGTAGTGACCAATGGTTTGGTCCAGACAGTCATTGAACTTACAGTAGAGCCATCATTACTTCCGACTTGACGTTTCAGTATTACCGTGGAGTTATCTAGTGGTCAGAAGGAAAATCACTTTAACTAGCCAATCACAGGCTGCCATGCAAATCGATATGTCACAACAAACAGAGTTTTGCTCACGATGTCGCGATTTAGTGAACGAAACTCTAGCCTAACACTGAAACGTCAAGTCGGAAGTAATGATGGCTCTACTATAGTAGTGACCAATGGTTTGGTCCAGGCAGTCATTGAACCTACTAGTGACCAATGGTTTGGTCCAGGCAGTCATCTAACCTACTAGTGACCAATGGTTTGGTCCAGGCAGTCGTCTAACCTAGTAGCGACCAATGGTTTGGTCCAGACAGTCATTGAACCTAGTAGTGACCAATGGTTTGGTCCAGGCAGTCATTGAACCTAGTAGTGACCAATGGTTTGGTCCAGGCAGTCGTCTAACCTAGTAGCGAACAATGGTTTAGTTCAGACAGTCATTTAATCTACTAGTGACCAATGGTTTGGTCCAGGCAGTCGTCTAACCTAGTAGCGACCAATGGTTTAGTCCAGGCAGTCGTCTAACCTAGTAGCGAACAATGGTTTGGTCCAGGCAGTCGTCTAACCTAGTAGCGACCAATGGTTTAGTTCAGAAAGTCATTTACCCCACTAGTGACCAATGGTTTGGTCCAGGCAGTCGTCTAACCTAGTAGCGAACAATGGTTTGGTCCAGGCAGTCGTCTAACCTAGTAGCGACCAATGGTTTAGTTCAGAAAGTCATTTACCCCACTAGTGACCAATGGTTTAGTCCAGGCAGTCGTCTAACCTAGTAGCGACCAATGGTTTTGTCCAGACAGTCATTGAACCTAGTAGTGACCAATGGTTTGGTCCAGGCAGTCGTCTAACCTAGTAGCGATCACTGGTTTGGTCCAGGCAGTCGTCTAACCTAGTAGCGACCAATGGTTTAGTTCAGACAGTCATTTACCCCACTAGTGACCAATGGTTTGGTCCAGGCAGTCGTCTAACCTAGTAGCGACCAATGGTTTGGTCCAGGCAGTCGTCTAACCTAGTAGCGGCCAATGGTTTGGTCCAGACAGTCATTTAACCTACTAGTGACCAATGGTTTGGTCCAGGCAGTCGTCTAACCTAGTAGTGACCAATGGTTTGGTCCAGGCAGTCGTCTAACCTAGTAGCGACCAACGGTTTGGTCCAGGCAGTCATTTAACCTACTAGTGACTATTGGTTTGGTCTAGGCAGTCGTCTAACCTAGTAGCGAACAATGGTTTAGTTCAGACAGTCATTTAACCCACTAGTGACCAATGGTTTGGTCCAGGCAGTCGTCTAACCTAGTAGCGACCGATGGTTTGGTCCAGGCAGTCGTCTAACCTAGTAGCGACCAATGGTTTGGTCCAGACAGTCATTTAACCTACTAGTGACCAATGGTTTGGTCCAGGCAGTCGTCTAACCTAGTAGTGACCAATGGTTTGGTCCAGGCAGTCGTCTAACCTAGTAGCGACCAACGGTTTGGTCCAGGCAGTCATTTAACCTACTAGTGACTATTGGTTTGGTCTAGGCAGTCGTCTAACCTAGTAGCGAACAATGGTTTAGTCCAGACAGTCATTTAACCCACTAGTGACCAATGGTTTGGTCCAGGCAGTCGTCTAACCTAGTAGCGACCAATGGTTTGGTCCAGGCAGTCGTCTAACCTAGTAGCGACCAATGGTTTGGTCCAGACAGTCATTTAACCTACTAGTGACCAATGGTTTGGTCCAGGCAGTCGTCTAACCTAGTAGTGACCAATGGTTTGGTCCAGGCAGTCGTCTAACCTAGTAGCGACCAACGGTTTGGTCCAGGCAGTCATTTAACCTACTAGTGACTATTGGTTTGGTCTAGGCAGTCGTCTAACCTAGTAGTGACCAATGGTTTGGTCCAGGCAGTCGTCTAACCTAGTAGCGACCAATGGTTTGGTCCAGGTAGTCGTCTAACCTAGTGGCAACCAATTTTTTTGTCTCACCTTGGCTTTAAGGCAATATTTTAATTAAATTAGTCATGTTCGCCATTCCAAGTTGGGTATTATATAAACTTGACAGTTAATTTGATAAATATATCAATTATTCTTATATACTCGTACGTTAAGCGGCATTTACATGCATGTCGGATAATCGCCGTATTGCTCCATCTTGAAAATGTATGAATCGTTTTCGTCACTTCATTACTATTAAAAGTAGCGGCGTTACAGTAAAGTTAATATGCCAGGTCGTTACCGCAAAAGTAACCGTTTTTTTTTATCGTATGGCTCTTAGTGCCGGGAGTGTCCGAGTATATCTTCGGGTCGCCTGAGGTTTTTGCTGCTACCAGCGGACACCCTTAGGGTGAGCTACAAGTGCCGTTCAATTTCATGTAGTTCCAACTTTCGCTACCAGATATCAACGATACCTAGTGGTTAACGTTGGAACTTTGATAGAGCGTTCCGAAGAAATCTAACCTAGCAATTTAGCTTCACACAAGTTTAGTCTGTGGAATGATCTATTACATGCCATAAATCTACACATGGGACCGCCGGCTTTACTTCCCCACCGAAGAAAAGCATACTGAAGGATTGTTAACGTTCTTAAAAAATCCGACGACTTCGGTCGGGTTTGAACCCGCTATCTTGGGAACAGCAGGTCAGCATGCTACCAACTACGCCACCGAAGCCGCTAAAATAACCGTTATTAATAACCGTTATTAGTAACCGTTGCCAGTAGCCCGTTACCCCCACACCTTGATCATTTCTTGGTTCACCATCTTATCTTTGCCAGACGTTATGAAGGAAAATAGTTCGAGCGTGCAAAAAGCGCCCGTAAAACGTTACAAGTGACAAATGAGATGGAGGAATGATTCCTCATAAATCACAAAGTTGTATTACTTGAATGTTAAATCAACAACAGTGGAATGTATGAAGCTATCTGCGATCTACTTCATGTGCTCGACATGTTTTGCTTGGCTGCCTCAAGGTCAAGAAAACAAACAGCCGCAGTTCACTATGTGTGACCCTGCTGAGATTTATACACTCGCACCGATTCACTTCTGCACGAGGTTATGTGGAGTATCCCTAATATTATACCAACACTAACACACCTTACTAACTAAATAAAAATACCTCCTAACTGTATTACAGTACGAATACCTACTCACTTGCCAACTTTAGCAAACAAAGTGAGTTGCAAATCCAATTAAAATATCGCTAAAAATCGTAATAATAATAATAATATGTTATCGGTATTAGTCTACGTCCCATTAAATATATTTCATGGAATGACTGGTTGGTTGGTTGTTTCCTCAGTTTAGGGACTGCGACAACGTGGTCATGTAGCCCCGTGTACTTTGGGTGTGTGTAGGATCTGTCTGATAACCGGTGTTAATTGTGATGGCTGTATAGTGTGTGTTATCTGTTTTCAATTCAAATGAGGACTGCAGATATTGAATTTTTAAGTAGTTCCTACTTATGTCACCAAACGCCGCCGTCGACGACTACTAGTTCAGAACTGGTTACCAGATGGCATCGCAGTCGGCTCCTGGTGACGAACATCGGAACCTAAGAGCGTTTGTCAAATGTTTAACCTAACCTATGATTTAGCTTCACACAGGTGTAATTAGTGGAAGATTCTTTAACATGCCATAAATCTATGACATGGGACGGCCGACTTTATTTCCCCTCCGAAGGAAGGCATACTGAGGGATTTTTAACGTTTTTAAAAATCTGACGACTTCGGCCGGGTTTGAACCCGCGATCTTGGGCATAGAAGCTCAGCATGCTACCAACTACGCCTCCGAAGCCGCCATATGCAAAGACTATGTAAATCCACATAGGTTTGAGTCAGATTTGTTTTCTAGCGGTAGTTTTCAAACTCACTATAAAAAAGAGAAGTCTAAATATACCAATAAACTTTGGAAATATAAGGGGAACGGTGAATCCACATATTGAAAAAAAAAAGATTTGAATTTCGAAAATTTAAAATTTTGCTTCTAATAGCAGGATGTGTGTGTTTCCTTAGAAATGTATATAATTGCACAATATCTATCTCAGGCACAGTTATAATATTGGATGAAAATCCACAGCCTGCTTCCAGTCGAACGACTGGGTCAGGGAATGGAATGAATGAAGCCCCCATCTAGCGGCGAGGATATGAACTGTGCCGGTTGCCGAAGCCTGTCGCACTCCCCTGGGGGCAATGATTAAATGAATGACAGATGAAATGAAATGATAGTGGAGAGTGTTGCTGGAATGAAATTGTGACAGGGAAAACCGGAGTACCCGGAGAAAAAGCCTGTCGGTCTCCGCTTTGTTCAGCACAAATCTCACATGGAGTGACCGGGATTTGAACCACGTACCCAGCGGTCAGAGGCCGGCGTGCTGCCGCCTAAGCCACGGAGGCTCTAGTTATAGCATTAATAGAGTTAGTGTTTTGGCTCCTTAAGCTGTATGGGTAAAGTGGGGGAGTTTTCTAACTCCGACCATGGCTTTTATGCAGGAACGGAAATGAGAACAGTGTTTTGTTTAGTAGTGACATATGCCGGTAACTGCTTGAAGCCTGCTGTAAAGTGGCCATGACAACAGAGCAGCTGGTTTTTAGTTTAGCGAACGTTGTGTCTTTTGTGATATTTTCTTATTAGGAAACTGAGTCTATGATTGCCGGATGAGCTAGACATATTTATTAATTATTATAATAATTAAAACTCAGCAATTTTTCTAGGTTAGTGCCGTGTCTTTTGTGGGGTTTCGCCTAAGACATGAAGCTGGCTCATCAGTGGGCTCTTGGTGTACCCGCCCTGACCCCCACAGGAGTAGCGAACTGCGCGCTACCTCCCGTTTTATGAAGCGCGCCTGCGCCTCTTTACTGCCCAAGTAGCCAAAACCTCCCTATGTAGGTTTCCAAACGGATGGTATATTGGCTTTGAGGCCAGTGAAAATTAACTCAGCAATGTTTCTAGGTTTGTGCCGTGCTCACTTTTAATTCACTGACCGTGAAAGCCAATATACCATCTTTTTTGGAAGCCTTCATGGGGAGGTTATGGCTGCTTGACGATCAGTGCGATGACATAGAGCCCAGAATTTGCAGCGAGATAGAGGTTTGCATCCGATGTGGTGACCAAGGGCTGGACAAGGAACTGTGCTATTTCTTTTGTGTTGTTTCTATTGTTCTACTTACTTAGTCGAGTCCTCTTCTACCCGCCGGTGTCGAGGATTTACAAAAGGAGTGGCAAGCCTTCCTGTCTCTGCTCAGTTGTTGTGCTTTCTTCCATTCTATTCCTCTCTCCTCCACTGCCCTCCTGACATCTTCCTCCCACGTCTTCCTTGGTGTCTCTCTTCTTCTGGTTACTTATGATTTCTGGAGTTCAGTTGCCAGCTCTATTTCTTTCCCCTGTATTCCCCTCACTTTCCATGTTCCTATTCTCATTATCATTTTTCCTCTCATAGTCGTCAACAATTTAATCAGGCCAGTTTTCTCCTTTTGATTTTTTTAAACTTTGTATTGTCGGGCTAGTGCGTTGTTGTCCCACTGCGCCTCAGTCCACTGGAGGGGCTGCCTCCTCATAGACCCTGGACTTACTAGATTTTTACAGGGTTATCTCCCTTCTCCTAAGTGGACAATCCCGTCCACTTGTCTCTGGTGTTCGAGCACCTTCTAGCTCGGGATATACCACCCTATCTCGGTCCCTGACTGCACTCAGCCACTGCAATTCAGTGTTGCCCACGACGTGGACGTGTCGGCCAAGAATTGCCCATGTGCACACAGTTACAGCCCAAGTACCCTGTATGCCTTAGGCTGAGGGGCCATGTGTAAACTTGTAGACAATAAGTCAATAAACATCTATCCATTTTGTTTGATTTCATGAAAATTACAATAGTTGGGTTGTTTGAGCCATTACTTAAGTGGTCGGAATTCCCCCAATTCACCCATATGTTGCCCGTTAAGTTGGATTTTAACGCTTTTATTTCAACGCAATGTATAGCAAAGATTGTATTTACAGCTCTTTTTCTTGAGATTATTTACAATGGCAGCCTTTTTGTACAACTTGTTTCTCCGTTTTGCAGACAGAAACAAAAAAAATACTACAGAAAGATTTTATTCTGGAGATAGGTACATATAATATTGACAGTGCGGATATACAGGCTTGGGTAAATTCAAACCTGACCTTTGCAACGCCCTGGTCTTAAGATTTATTAATGTTCATAGGATATGTAATTATAATTGGGAACTGTTTTAGCGTCATATTGGACGGAATGGTGGGATCTGATTGGGTTAGAGATATTCTGGAAATAGCAGCAATTTATATCATGAAATAATAACATGTTCTGTAACGTAGAAATCATTCAATTGAATTCTGACCATTTTAGCCCCATTTGCGTCGCTTAACTCTAGAATGGTAGCGTTCGTCTCCGCGACGAAAACAGAATACTCTTCTGCTTCCCCCACTTCTCTCGTTTGTCCAATCCCCACCAGTGTTTGGTAGTTCTAAAACACAAAGTAAACCAGTGAAAATTCCCCCACCCAAAGAAACACACACAAAAGATCAAATTCCATCTTCTTCTTTCTCTCCTCAACCTGGCGGTTGGTGGGTAGCATGAATGTCTTCGTCAAAGGTCTTCTATCGTGAGCCCGCTGTTTGATCAGGTGGCACGGACATCTTCCTCCGATGTCATCAAAGAACTCTGCTCTTGGTCGTCCTCTTCCTGCCTTGCCTTCCATTTTCCCTTCAAGCAGTGTGATGCACCATGGTGAATGCCGGAGTAGGTGGCCTATCCAATTATTTCTTCTTTTTTTGATTGTTTCTGTCAGATTGACGATTTCCTCTGCTCTTCTTAGAACCTCTTCATTAGTTAGCCTTAGGGTCCAAGTTATCCATAGCATTCGTCGCCAGCACCACATTTCAAATGCACATAATCGTTTCTTGTCGGCCTTCAATAGTGTCCAGGTTTTGCAACCATAGGTCGCAATGCTCCAAATGTAGCTTTTAATGAAGTGCTTTCTGACTTGTAGAGATATGTCTTTGGATGTCAGCAGACTTCTCTTCTTGTTGAAAGCTTCTTTAGCCTTGGCTATTCGAGAGCGAATATCCTTTTCACATCTCCCATCAGAAGTGATAATGCTTCCCAAGTACTTGAAAAGATTTACTTGAGCCAATCTTTCTCCTTCCAACCATACATTACTGTTCTGACTACCATCTCGACTACATTTCAAAAGACCCAAAAAAATCAATCTAATTAGTTAAAAGAGCTTAAAATAGCTAAAACAAAGTAAAAAGAAATATATATATATAGATACTTAAAATCTAAAAACACACCAACATTCTAAATTTGTTAAAATACAAAAAAATTGACAAATAAAAGCTCAAAAAGTCCAAAAGAGACACAAAATCAAAATTAGTAAAAACCAGCTCAAATATTCCAATAAATAAGTAAATAAATAATAAATAAATAAATAAATAGTCGAAATAAAAAGAATCAAACAAAATTATACAAAAACGGTCTCCATTCTGCAAGCCTAGAGTGTGAAATAAAAGATGACGTAAGTAGAATTTATTAACAGTTTTTAGAATCGTAGTCGTCACCGATGCGAAGCGCTACCGATAACAACGTTGCAACAAGCGCTATCGTTCTAGGGTTAAAGCCGCAGTAGTTATAAGGGACGTTAATCCAATAACATTATTATAAAAGTTCCTGCGAGACAGTAAACACATTTTAGAACTCGCTTGATTATTGTTGTTTTGCGCCACTTGCTTTCAGCGAAAGGAACTTCAACCCAAATAAATACAGACTTCACAAAATGATAATACAGGGTGTATCAAAAATGTACGACACAAAATGCAGGACGCATTCCTCACACGTAGACGAAGAAATTGTGTTATATGAACATGGATCAGGAAACGCTTTGTTTCCATGTTACATCTCATTGTCTCCTACTCATTAAGCATGGGAAACACACAAGAACAGTACGTTAGAATTATGGGGAACATGCACTCTCGATTACGTCAAGTTACGTTGTCATTATCCTAGGTGCACCCGCCAGTGTTTTGTTTTGCATGCCCCTTTGTCATGTGACTTAGCAGATGTGCCTTTAGCTGTGCGACAAAACATGTAGGACTACTTCATGCACGATGGAGCACATCCTCTTTCAGTGTTAATCCGTCGGCTTCTAAATAACAGATTTGATGACAGATGGATAGGTAGAGGTGGACTAATTGCCTGGCCTCCACGCTCTCTGGACCTAATCCCACTGGGGTTTTATTTGTGGGGGAACTATTGAAAGCTCTTGTGTATTGAACCTCAGTACAAGATGTTTAGAGTCTCCGTGCCCGTATTATGGAAGACTGCAAAACCATACGCAGTACTAGAGAGATTCACTACGACGGCAAGTTGATGTATGTACCAATGCGCACGGAAAGCATATGGAACATCTCCTGTGGGAAAGAGTTGCATGTGGTATGCTGGTACGTTCTGTTTTTGTGTGTTTCCCATGATTAATGAGTTAGAGACGATGAGGTATTACATGGAAACAAAGCGTTTCCGGACCCATGTTCCCATAACATGTAATTTCTTCGTCTACGTGTTGTAACGTGTTTTTCGAGGGGATTTTACGCCACTGGCATAAGTCAGTAGGAAGCCATTCTATATTTATTTACGCGGCAAATTGTTCAGCCAAGAGAAGTTTTCATGTTAATTTATTATTATTATTATTAACTTATTATTATTATTAAGGTATTTTTTGGAGCATTTTATAAAATTATAATCATACAGATAGGTTTTCTATGTCATAGAAAACACTATCAAGCAAATTATTACGAACAACATTATCATAGAAAATTATATGATTACGGAATTTTACGGAGTTTGTCAGTTAGGGTATTATGAGAGAGATGACTCACTGGGAATTCGGCTACAGGCTTATTCATGTCAAGAAGCATGACGCAAGCCTGGGTTTCTGCTTCAAGAAAAGGCAAAATAGTCTGGAACTGTAATCGGCATCATCGCCGCGCCGAGTGTAATGACCCGGAGGTGGGGCGGTAGCGCGTGATGGCTCAGCCAATCAGTGAAGTGCGGGCGAGGAGAAGCCAGAGAGGGGATGTGACGAGTGCATATATGGTTTGCGTGCCGTGGAGGCAAGGCGACTATCTTTGTAAAACTTAACCAGTGTGGATGTACGTGTGACTGGCTCCGATGTTCGGACCATAAAGTTATCATATCTACAAGTATCTCATCAACTAACGAAGAAGATGACGACGTCCAGGAGGCTGTGGGAAGCTCTCTTCAACATCCAGTATGAGGGAAATGCTTCGGCAATTTCCAGTGGTAAGCGCGAATGACTCAGAACTACTTAATCTCTCGTCTTTTTTTTTTCATTTTTCAGTATTTCAGTAACCTCATAGCTTGGGAATAAGAGTAAAATCAGTAATTTATCCGACTTCGTTTTCACGTAATTTTCTAGCGGTAATATTCAAATCGCAACGCTCCAATTTAAATTCAGAATATATAATATTATTATTAATTTTGCCATACTTTTGTTTTTATATATAATAAATTCATTTCTTTTAACCATGCAATCTTTGCTTTCAGTAGGTAGCATTAGATATAGACCAATTCCTTCTCCTGATACAATTGTTTGTTGGGTTAATGATCAAATCATACCACGATCTGAGTGAAAAGATTCTTGAAGGTGTTCTACCAGAGCTAGGTGTTGTTAAATATAAATTTAGATTTCAATATAGCGTTGAGGTCTTGGCGCCCATTAAAACAACATATCTTAGTCAGAGTAAATATTTCAAAGTGCAAGACAGAGCTAGTAAGAAACCATTACATTTGTCACGCAACAGTGAGGGCAATAGAAACCGTTTCACTTGTACGCTCAACATGGAGCAAAGTAAACCCGTTTCACTTGGCGCCCAACGTGGGGAAAGCATTACAATTGTCATCCGAACAAAGGTAGACAGTTACACTTGTCGTTACCAACGTGAGACCGAAAACCTAATAACATTTGTGGAAGGAGAAGGGTATATATTTCTGTGCCTGTATTTTTTTTTCATTTATCGGTGTGTATCAGCATGGGTAGTGTTGAGGAAGAGATGAAGTTGCGTAGTGGTCACCAGTTGGATAGTGAAGATACGAGCAGTATGGCTAGTCTTGGAAATGAAAGCAGTACAGGGATGTCGGAGGTAAATCCCAATACTGAGGGGGGTAATCAAAACAGTCAAGCAGGGTTAGAGAGTTTGCTTCTTCAGTTTATGCAACAAAATAAAATTAGGCCTACTTCATGCACGAAAAAAAAACAGATTTGATGACAGATGTATAGGTAGAGGTGGACTAATTGCCTGGCCTCCACGCTCTCTGGACCTAATTCCACTGGGGTTTTATTTGTGGGGGAACTATTGAAAGCTCTTGTGTATTGAACCTCAGTACAAGATGTTCAGAGTCTCCGTGCCCGTATTATGAAAGACTGCGAAACCATACGCAGTACTAGAGGGATACATTAGCACATCCGAGATTCACTACGACGGCAAGTTGATGTATGTACCAATGCGCACGGAAAGCATATTGTACATCTCCTGTGGGAAAGAGTTGCATGTGGTATGCTGGTACGTTCTGTTCTTGTGTGTTCCCATGATTAATGAGTTAGAGACGATGGGGTATTACATGGAAACAAAGCGTTTCCGGACCCATGTTCCCATAACATGTAATTTCTTCGTCTACGTGTGTGGAACGTGTCCTGCATCTTGTGCCCTACATTTTATCATTTCAAATGATCTTGTTGACTTCATCGTTATGCTTGAGTCAAAAGTTATGCGTTACGGAGACGGAGACGGTGACGTCATGCAGCCGCGCGGGATGCCTATGTTAATGGGTAATGGACGGCGAGTGCGTGACGTCATGCAGCCACGCGGGAAGCATAAATTAATGTTCAATGGAGTCTGTTGAAAGAGTCCTGGGGCGTCAAGCGACCTGGGACTTCAAGCGAAGCGAAAAGAATACAGGGTGACTCCTAAAGAGGTGTACAAGATGCCAGATAAGAATAAAGGGTGACTCCTAAAGAGATATACAAGATGCCAGATAAGATTACAAGGTGACTCCTAAAGAGGTGCACAAGATGCCAGACAAGAATACAGGGTGACTCCTAAAGAGGAGTGCAAGATGTCACACAAGAATACAGGGTGACTTCTAAAGAGATATACAAGATGCCAGATAAGAATACAGGGTGTCTCTTAAAGAGGTGTACAGGATGTCAGAGCAAAATACAGGGTGACACTTAACGAGGTGTACAGTATGTTAGATTCAATTCAAATACGGGGTGACCCTTAAAGAGGTTTGCAAGATATTAGATTCAAATAATGGGTGACTCAAATACAGGGTGACCCTTAAAGAAGACCCCGCGCGGGAAGCCTAAATTAATGGGTAATGGGTTCTGTTGAAAGAGTCCTGAGCCTTTCTAACATGTGTAGCATTTGTAGTATTCGTCATTTGAAATTATATAAAAGTCTAGTCTTCCAGTCTGACTGTAATGTTTTGTTACACCCTGTATATCAGTATCCAGATGTATACAAACCAGATCATACGGACACGGACATTGCAAATACAAACTGTCTGTAGAAAATACGGACGTCGGGTCAGGTAACTTTACTCTTAAGGGACACTGGGACTGAAATTTTAGTGAAATTTGTGGCAAATGTCGATTTTCGGTATTTTCCATATTAATACACCCCTATCCCCTGCGGATCATATAGCAGTGTTTTTATCCGAATCCCGCCATTTTTAAAGCCCTGGCGAAGCTTTAAAATGCACGGTGTGTCCTTTAATCGCCCCAGCAAAGTAAGTGTCCTGAAGGTTCTGAGTCTTGGTGTTTCTACAATCGAAGTATCGCAGCTGGTAAAACACCACAGAGTCATGACAAAATGGCTGTAGAACTTTAAGAACCCTTAGTTGTCAAGATTATGCCTGTTTATCAAAGGCTGGCATCAGATGAGCTACTATCCAGATACATCCGTGGTGCTACTGAAAATCAGAATGAGAGTCTGCATTCTGTTATCTGGAGGAAGTGCCCAAAGGAGATTTTTATTTCACGGAAGATACTTGAAATTGCTGTTAGTAATTCTGTAGCAGAATTCTAGATGGGGTGTAGTGCAACAACAGAGTTGAAATCAGGAATAAGACTAACTTCAGTATCTCATGTCACAGCATAAACACTTGAAAGATGTGACAGTCCCAGGAAGAATGTAAGTCCACGGTCATAATTGGAGAAGCGAAAGGCATGTCGACGGAAGGTGAAACTAACAGAAATGAAGGAGGAGGCTGCAAAACAGAAGAAGGAGGGTGTCACCTATGCTGTAGGACAATCCTGATGTCATTGGTAAGCTGAAACCTTGTAAATTGTGCATCATTTTAGAAAATTGCTGTTTTCTCGGATTCACTTTTTCAGGCATTCAAAATGTTACTCGCGTCATAAATCTTATGATATTGCTTTCAAAATGGGAATTTATTATCTTCATTGCAATGACTATAAACCTGCGGATCGTTTTTTAGATTGCACTTTTGGTATGGCTGCAAAAAAAAAATCAAACTGGAAAAAATACGATTTTTTGTAGAAAAAAACTTGGATACGAAAAAAAATTAATTTCTTGACACTCATTAATGCAATTCAAAATCGGATCCGTAGGTTTCTTCCAATTGTTATAGTGCAATAGAATATTACCTAAAAGTTACACTATCTTGTTTTTTTTAACGCGGCTGACCTTTATAAAACTTGAATAATTAGCACAATAAATGTACAAAATAATTAATATCTGGAGAACTAATCAACTTACAATGCTCACGTTTCCCACAGTGGTTTATAATATGACTATTCATAACCATATAAAATTTCAAAGCTGTAACTCAGTTTATATAGAATTTGAAAATTTCAGTCCCAGTGTCCCTTAACCCACTATGCCAGGTAGGTGTGTCTGTCTGAGGAGGAAGGTGTTCAGCTTTAATGTACTTGTATACACATCATGTTGTTCCAGACATGACATGTCTGAAGATGGAGAACTTTGCGAAACACTAGCGCCTCTCTGACGGCGAAAGGCGTTCCTGTGTTACACACGTCAGAGAAGAAGTGAACGATCCAAGTTTAATGGCACTGACCTTGGCCACCGTATTTTAAGGAAGGCGCCTATTCAAATGTTTTGCCATCATTTATCACTGCCCTAAACATTTGCGTAAAACATCAGCTATGAAAAATGTTTACGAATAGTGTAGCAACATCCTGATTAATATTAGAAATAATGCCAACATGGCCGTGTCTAATCTGTTTCTGAATACACGTTATATTAGTCTTCGAGGTATTGCAGTGGGCGAAATGTCAAGATTATGAAAGGAAGCTCGTAGTTTTGTGGAGTCCAATCTTCTCGTCACTTGCTGATATTATGGTTTGATAAACGACTGTATTAATGTAATGAAAACAGAATTGCTGCCGAGAATTCGATTTATCACAGTGTTAAACTGTGATATTGTAAATTATTTTTATTATACCAGGATCAATTGACTACGGGAATAATGAAGGGAGGAAGGGGGAAAGTTAGGAGTAGAGAGATATCAGGCGTTAATGAAAATACTGTATAAAGCCAGTACACTGTATTGTTTGTACACACGGTACAGGTAGAACTACCCACTTTTCAAGCTGACCAGCCCTCTCCTGAATTGCAAACAGGTAATCAGACAGTTAGTTAGTTATTGTTGTTCTAAGCGGCGGAACTACGAGGTCATCTGCCCCTCTTAATACAGATTAAAGAATACAAATTTGGAATTGAATTTAAAATTTTGAGGTGGACACCTAAATTTAAAAAGAAATGTCAATAATAATAATAATAATAATGTTATTGGTCTATGTCCCTTTTAACTACTCTGGCTTTTAAAGACGCCAGGGTACCAGAATTTTGCATCGAAGGGGATTTTTAACGTGCCAGTAAATCAACTAACATGGCTCCCTCACATTTGTGCACTCTCAAATGCTAACTGACTGCGCCAGGATACGAACCTGCAACCTTAGGCCCAGTAAGCGAGAACGTTACCGCTAAGCCACGCAGCTACTCCAGATAAATAATTTCACATGCACTTAAGTATACGGGGAAAATGACCAGGATGTCCAACCCCCAAATGAAACAACAAAAACCGTTAATTGCACATTATTTTTACTATTAAGTTATAAGCAAAACATGTTGTTGTTTCTGATTGTTTATGGGCTTAGGGACATCGTGGTCATAAGTTGTGAATACGTTGTCTGATAATCAGTGTCACTGTGATAACTGTACAAGTATAAAAATAATAATGTTATTGGTTTTACGCCCCTTTTAAATACAACGGCTTGTAGAGACGCCAGGTTGCCGCAATTTTGCCCCGAAGAGGATATTTAAGGAGCCGGTAAATCTATTGACACGGGGCTCTCGCATTTGCATACCCTCAAATGCCAGGTGACTGCGCCTTGATTCGATTCTGCAGCCATTGGCACATTAGGTGAGAACGTTACCGCTGAGCCACGTAGCCAGTTTTAATGAAGACAAGTAGTTTCGTGAAGAACTAAAGCCTATTTTCATACATCCTACTTGTGTTAATTGCCACTATCAACATACAAAATTTCAGTTTGATTGCTGTAATAGATTTGTAGATATTGAGAACCGACTAAATATTGCGGATAGTCGCCATGTTGGATTTTTATATATGTAGGTCTTAGAGTTATAAACCATTAAAGGACAATTATTGCGTAGGTTCATTATAAAAACTTTCACTTCGATCGCATGATTAAGACACAAGAAATAAAAACTTAATTTTAAAATAAGCACAGCCGCCGCCACCTTGAGGTTATGTAAACAATTGAACTAAATTAGATACCTGAGGATTACAATGTGTATAAAAAATTTCTGTACCAAGTTTCATGGCGTTTGGATCATTAAATCACGAGAAATGTCTATTTAAAACTTTCATATTCGCTTGGCCGCCATGTTCGTTTTGTAGTTAATCGGTTTTCGAAAGTCTCATAGATGAACTTCCAGTAGTGGCCTTTATCTCCGTACAAAATTTCAGGGTGATACCGGTAATAGTTTCTGAGATATAGAATGCCGGTGAAATATTTCGCACAGCTGCCATCTTGAGGTTATGTAAACAATTGAACTAAGCTAGATGTCGGTGCATTACAATGTCTATGAATATATACTGTACCAAGTTTCATTGCGTTTGGTTGGTTAAATCGCGAGAGACGTCTATTTAAAAGTCACAATTTCGCTTGGCCGACATGTTGGTTTTGTAGTTACCAGGTTTTCAAAGGTCACATAGGTGAAATTTTAGTAGTTCCCTTTATCATCGTACAAAATTCCAGGGTGATATCCGTAATAGTTTTGGAGATATTGAATGCCGGTGAAATATTTCGCATAGGCGCCATGTTGGATTGGTGAGACGTAAGAAAATTTGAAGAGCTCGGTCGAGGTCGTCCGGAATAGTGCTATGAACTTACCGAGTTTCATTGAAATCTTTCCAGCTGTTTAGATTTTGTTATGGGGACACACAGACAGACACGCGGAAAAAGGTGATCTCATAAGCCTATATTTTCATAAATGAAAATAGGCTAATTAATGATGAGTTGCCGAAATTGATTGTACATACCTATGCAAAGTTCACATGCAAATTAAATTTTACTAAAAATGAAGTTACGAATAATACTGGTGAATTACATAAACGAAAAGTTTTAGAAATCTACCATACGAAACTGCCAAAGTCACACTCCGTTAATTTGGTTTGTTAACCTAGTAGTAGAAGAAGCCGCTTCCAGGTGGATAATCAAGTGAAACACGTAAATCTTTAATGGCTATTGAGCCTTCCACCTGGATATCAGTCAGTCTAGCCCTACTTGTTGGCCCATTCTTGCTGCATCAGCTGTTCACGGGGTATTGCAATGTATGGATCAGTTCTTGAACCCAACATTCAAGCATGTACAATACATTATGCACATTTCGCTGAATCAGTCAAAACGTGACTGGCCAAATTTATATACAATGCTTGAGTGATTCACGCACACACTAATATAGCCATCACAATAACACAGGTTATCAGGCAAACTTCATCAAACACCCAAGTACACGGTCATAAATGACCACGATGTACAAGACCCTCAAGTGAAACAACTACAACAACAACAACTAGTTTCGTGAAGAACTATCCAGCCTATTTTCATATATCCTAATCATGTCAATTGCCTGTATCAACATACAAAATTCCAGTATGATTGCTGTAATAGATTCGTAGATATTGAGAACCGTCCAAATATTTCGGATGATCGCCATGTTGGATTTTTATACACAGTAGGTCTTAGAATTATGTAGTATTACAAGAAGATTATTGTGTATGTGTAGTATTCAAACTTCATTCGCATGATTAGGACACCAGAAATAAAAGCGAGATTTTAAAATTTCTCACAGCCACTATCTTGTGGTTATAAAAACAATTGAAATGAATTAGATTCCAGTTGATTAAAATGTGTATAAGCATATACCATACCAAGTTTCACTGCGCTCGGATGGTTAAATCGCGAGAAAAGTCTATTTAAATGTTTCAAATTCGCTTGGCCACCATGTTCGTTTTGTAATTAACAAGTTTTTGAAAGTCCCATAGCCAAACGTCTAGCAGTGCCCTTTATCACCGTAAACATTTCAGGGTGATATCAGTAATAGTTTCGGAGATATAGAATGCCGGTGAAATATTTTGCATAGGTGCCATGTTGGAATGGTGAGACGTAATGCAATTTGAAAGTCAAAGTCGGGGTCGGCCAAAATGGTGCTATAACGTCACCAAATTTCATTGAAATCGCTCCAGACGTTAAGATACGCACATACGCACACAGACACACACACGGACAAAAGGTGATCTCATAAGCCTATTTTATCATAAATGAAAATGTGCTAAAAGAAACAGCTTTATTTGAAGTCCTCAGACGTATTTCCAGGTCCTAGACCCTAGAACAATAATTACTGTTAGGCTGCTACTACAGTAATTACTGGGGCAAGGCATTTGATGATTTTGCATCTTTTTTGTATGAAGGCCGAAAGATAGCTCGAGTGTATATACATGTGTTTCACGAATTGACTGATCAAATAAGGGCTATTTGTGAGGGCATTTTTTTTTTGCATTTTTTGCCGTTTCCAGGAGATAGATCATTTTTGGAGCAATTTTAGGTCACTTTTGGCATTTTCAATTGTTTTCTGGCAAGTTTGCATTGTGCATTTCAATTGGAATTTATTGTACACAGCCACTGAAGTTAGTTTTCTTAAATAATCTTTGTTAATTAAATGCCACCTATTTGCTAGGAGAGATTTTGAAGAATATGCCTGGTCTAAAATATTTAATTTTTTTCACCAGGGGTGGCAAAGTGGTATTTACTTTGTTAGTAACAAAAATAATTTAAACTTATTGCATTGTCATCCATTAAAATTCCCTCTCAAATCAGCTAATTGTTTCAAAAAAGGATTAATAAATAAGTCATTTACGAATAATTTATTGGTCATCTTTTTCAAATTTTGTGTCATTTTTTAACCATTTTTAGGTCATAAATGCATTTTTTATTTTGCATTTTCTTGCTATTTTTGGTAATTAAATGCCTTGCCCTAGTAATTACAATAACACCAGTTGTCGGATAAATCATGCACACAAGAAAGTTCACAGGTTCGATGACCATGATTTTTGAATGCCTAAAATGAAAGAATAATTCATTGCCATGGATTGAGTCATGTTCAAATCCTGAGCGACCGAGCCTGTATTCTCAAATTGCGCGCCCACCTCACTCAGTATGATGGAGGTATGTGATAAAATCCTTAAAAGCATATACTTAACGCATGACAGAGTCATTTGATCTTGCGAAACCAGCCCATGATATATGATGTCTCCTTCGGAGCCGCTCTATGCAAACTACACGAATTAATTTCCATGCAAATTCTTTTGGAGAGTGCGAGATTTTTGGAGTGGTGATGTATGCTTCCGTCTGTTCCGTCAGCTAAGAAGGCAGTGACACTTGCCTTCGGATGACCATGAGCTCCATAATAATATGAAAATCCTCTCATTTAGTATTCAAAGTAGGAATCTTTTAAACTGTAAGAACAGTCATTTGTATTTTTTTAGAATCGCTGATATGTGTTTCTCTCTTGGCGCTAGTTCAAGCTTGTTCCTTATTCTCTGAAATAAATGGTTTAGTTTCTACGCCTTTACGTAACTTAAGCAAACATTTATCAAAACGCATTGCACAAGAGCACGTGCCGTCGAACAGATCAGTTCCAGTGCTACCAACAAGGGCAGCTCGAGCACAAGTTGGTACCCATGCAAATAACGTTCGCTGTCATCTCTTCCCACCCCTAACAAGGAGACGAGAGGAAGTAGGCTACGACTACGATTTCGAAATAGTACATTATGCAACGAGCCTATAATGGCAATAATTAAGACACGAGTATGTTTTTAAAACGGAGCGTAAGCGAGTTTTATAATTTCCATACGAGTGTCTTAATTACCATTATAGGTAGGTTGCATACGACTGTTTATGTTCGACGATAATTATAACTTTATTATATGTTTTAACATAAATATTCATAAATATCTGTTGAGATTCAGTCACTAGAATTTTGTGATCGGAGTGCAGCACTGAGTAGGATATCTCTATTTTCCAAGCTCATTGACCGACCAACGCATGCACTCTGTGTGCTTGGCAATGGATTTTGAGCTCATGCGCGAAAGTATCCTTACCTAATTGGTCACACAACTGTTTTTTGAGCTCTGATTGGTGGGAGAATCTGTTTCATAATGAAAAATAGTGTCATAATGAGCCTCATTATGATACAGTTTTCTGACATATAATGTTTACATTTCGACATCGTTGAACATAAAAAACATTGCACATTGCAAGGTGAAATAGATTTTGGGGGACTCGAATATTCCCTAGTTATTAAAAAAGGAAGATTTTAGTTTTACGTGACTGTGAATCTTGTGATTATGAGCCACGGGACCTGCTTTTAACGTGGAATCTGAACCACAGGACATGGCATTTGACTTCGAAAATCTCACATGCATTGACCGAGAATCGAACCCAGTCCATCTTGGTGAGAGGCCAACAGTTCGACCACTGCGCCACCACGCCCCCTATTTATTTTTAAAGAGACAGTTTGGAGATTAAATAAGTAGTTCTGTGAAGAACTAAATAGTCTATTTTGATAAATCCCAATGATTAATTTCCCCACGTTCCGACTTTGACAGCCGTCAGCGTTCTTCTTTCATAATACTAACTATAGCTGTAGCATACAGTCAATGTAAAGAATGGGTTAGGATTCGTATTCGTGATAGATGTACTGTACTTCACTTTATTGCGTGATCACTTCTTATAAGGAAGAACAGTGAAACTTGTTACAAGAATTTTTGCATCGAGTGATATAAACAAGCGCCTCGAAATGCGGACATTTTCACCAACCTTCACCTTTATCAACCTTCTAGGTCGTTAATGAAGGCATACGCATCACGTCCAAGCAGCTATTAACAAGGAAATGTCAATCATCAAGTGAATCGGTCATTACATGACACGTGATGAGAGTGAGGACAGGTGTACTGAAGGCCAGTGAGCATCTCACTTTACATCCGATGTTGCAAACAGTGGCTCTTAAAACATTGCCAAGTAGTAGCCAAAATGGCTAAAATCGTATGTTGCCAATAATAAAATATAATTAATACCGCTAAAATGGAGATTAACGGTGGATAAATAAGTTAATCAATAAATAAATAAATAAACAGATGAGTGAATTAAAATCTTTTGTTACCAATTTAAACTCAGCATTTTTCTAGGTTTGTGCCGTGTCTTGTGAGGGGTTTCGCCTAGGACAACAAGCTGGCTCATCAGAGGGCTCTTGGTGTCCCCACCCGGACCCCCCACAGGAGTAGCGAACTGCGCGCCACCTCCCTTTTTATGAATCGCACCTGCGCCACTTTACTGCGAGAACTAAAAGCTCAAGCAGCCATAACCTCCCTATGAAGGCTTCCAAGAAGATTGTAGCCTATATTGTCTTTCACAGCCAGTGGATTAAAACTCAGAAATTTTTCTAGGTTTGTGCCGTGTCTTGTGTGGGGTTTCGCCTAGGACACCAAGCTGGCTCATCAGAAGGCTCTTGGTGTCCCCACGCGGAAGAAAAATTCGGAAAAATTACTAGATCTAGCAACAAAGTCGCTAAATGAAAAAAGAAATGTTTACATCATTCGTGGACGCTCCGTTCTACCAAGAAATTTAGTTATGGCTTGAGGGTGATAAAATAACTATTACTTGTCGCCCAATCAAATTACGCACACTTGTGTTGACCGACTGAAAAACAATTCATTTAATAGATTAGAAAGGCAACACTGAGAAATGACTTATAATATTCCAGTGGTCATCAGAATATCACAGTGTATCTGACACAATAATAATGTTATTGGTTTTACGTAGGCTTGCCATACGTCCCGGTATTTCGCTCTTGTCCCGGTGTCCCGCCCTGTTTTATCAATGTCCCGGAAAACGGCTGTAAGATGTAAAATGTAATGAATGTATTGTATGTAAAATCAACTTTGGCCTTTCTAGCTATGATTTTTATGAAAAGGTCAAGCTTAAGCAAGACATTTAAAAAAAAGTACATTCAAGTAAAAAATATGAGTGTTTTGAAAGCAAAGATTAACATTGTTAACTCATTAATTAATTGTTTTTGTAATTAGACAAAGAGTTGTAGTTTAAAAAAATAATAAAACAATAATTTTTCAATTAAAGAATTTTACGAAGTATTTTAAATTGTATTTTATTAACACTTCCTGGTTGGTAGACCAGAAAAAATTATCATTAAAAAGGAAAAATTATATATTTTTATGTAGCAAAAATTCCTTTTTTATTTTTAAAAGGTGTGTAGAACTAACAATTTAGGGTGCCATATTCCCCCCCCCCCCTTTCCGTCATTTACGAGGCTTGAAAAAGCCTTAAAACCCTCAATTTTGCTTCTAATTTTTTAAAAAATTCCCCCAGACCCTTCGCTCTACTGGGGGTGTTCTATACCCCCCAGATCCCCCCCCGGTAAGGCCATTCCATATTAATGTGTCCCGGTTTCACTCACCAAAAATATGGCAAGCCAAGTTTTACGTCCCTTTTAACTACAGAGGCTTTAAGAGACGCCAGGGTGACAGATCCTCAAAAAGTACCACCATATGTTAGGTCGGTAGATATCAGCAAATCTAAGGCAACACTATAATGAGGCACACTAGGCAAGATGTGGAGTGAGATTGTTCTCCATTGCTTTCATGGGTGCCCGCAGGGGGTGGTTAAGGAGGGGCCGTGCCCCCCTCCCCCACTGGAATCCCGAGAATATTTCGATTGTTCATTGTCACACCAGTTCATTTCATAAATTGAAGTTACTGATGGTTAACTGATTTCGATGTGGGAATAATTCCACAGTTTTATTTAACTTAGTAATTTGGGATTATTTGAAAAAAAAATCGCTATCGTTTTACCCTCCAGGATTGGCTTTTCCCACGGACTAAGCGAGGGATCCCGCCTCTACCACCACTGAGGGCAGTGTCCTGGAGCTTGTGACTCTGGCTGGTCAGGGATACAACTGGGGTGTGTGACCAACACTACGCCCAGGAGGCCTCGCCTGCAAAACGAACAGGGGGCCTAATGAAGGAATGGGAAGAGTGGAACGGCTAGGCAAGGAAGTGGGCAGGAGGCGGCCGTGACCTTACAGTAGGAACCATCCCGGCATTTGTCCGAAGACGAAGTGGGAAACCACGGAAAACCACATCGAGGATGGCTGAGGTGGGAATCGAACCCCCTCTACTCATTTTGGCCACCCGAGGCTGAGTAGACCCTGTTCCAGTCCTCACACCACTTTTAAAATTTCGTGGCAGAGCCGGGATATTTGAAAATATCTCCAGTTATTTACAAAGACGGTGAACTGGATTAACATTACCATTTTAATGAACTGCTTTATTTTTATTTTTATCGATACTAATGTTTACCTTCTTTTAAGAAATGAACATTATGACGATGATTCATAAAGAAAAGCGAACTTCTGTGGACACAAAATTTTAACTAAAAAAACTATTCCTCCCATTCATGCCATTTATTTATTTATTTATCGTATGGCTTTTAGTGCCAGAAGTGTCCGAGGACATGTTTGGCTCGCCAGATGCTGTAGCTGCTTCAAGCGGACACCCATGGGGTCAGCTACAAGTTCCAACATTCGCTACCAGATGTCACTGACACCTACTGGTGAACGTTTGAACTATGATACAGCGTTTCAACGAAACCTAACGTAGACATTTACCTTCACACACATTTAGTTAGTGGAAGGATCTTTTACTTGCCATAAATCTATGACATGGAACCGCCGGCTTTACTTCCCCTCCGACGGAAGGCATAGTGAAGGATTTTTACGCTCTTAAAAATCCGACGACTTCGGGGCGGTTTGAACCCGCTATCTTGGGCACAGCAGTTCAGCATGCTACCAACTACGCCACAGAAGCCACTATTCATGCCATAAATATAATGTACCCAACGGTTTAAGAGCAGTCAAATGATGAATATCACGAAGCAAGTAAGAAATGAAATGCAAATTGCGGGGGAGGGGGGTTAGTCTCATCATCACCTAGTGACAGGTAGGTAATGAAATGAAAAATATTATTTGCCCTCCCCACACTCTGAGAAAAATTCTGCGGGCGTCCATGATTGCGTTCAACACAGAAAGTCAATAGTGTCCCAAATTGAGGATAAAATAATTTGGCATCCAAGGCTAAGATCGAACACGCTATCACTTGTACCAGAGGCAAGTAACTAATGCATTTGCGTGTCAGCATTCCATGACTTTCGTACACTTTGGATCCACAAAAAAGTCTGAAAAGAAAATCCATAGAGCAAAGCTTTACGGACTGCAGTTTGTGTTTGCACGCATTACGAAGAAATATGGTAACATTAACTCCCTATGTTTTCTGGAACATCAGAAGTTATCCCATTTCCTAACAACTGGGTCGTAAACAACTCCATATTCAGATCCCGGAACTTAGCTTGTATCTTACATCACGATGACCTCTTTCCAGGAGGTAAGTTATTTACTTGCAGGTCAATATATGCCCATTTTGCCCGCCTGTTTGCTGTCTTTAGAGCGCTTCGTTTATTATGTCAGCGACTTGGCAGACGATTGGGCGCAACGCGGTTGTTTCATGTCACCTCACAGCCATACGCAACAGTTTATACACAAGTCTGTCGTCGACAAACTCCCTCCCAGGCGAGCGCTGTTCTCAATAAAAATAGTCCGCCGTGGCTCGTGTTTCGAAATAAGAGAAATAATTCCTCGTGCAACCACCAGCTAAGGAATTACCAACATAAAAATGTGATGATGATAATATTGTCGTTTTACGAGGCCTAACATAAAGGTTATCGGCTCTAATGGTTTGGGTTATAGTGAAACTGAAAGATGAAATGAAACCTACATCTAAAACTAACTAATTTTTGTTGTTGTTGCTTATTATAGGGGCTTTACGACAGCGTGATCAATGATCATCTACCCCGTGTGCTTTAGGTATGTGAGGAATTTTGTGTGATAACCTGTGTCATTTTAGTGGCTCTAGTAGTATGTGGGATTGTTAATTAGGTAAAGGAGGTGGCCGTGGAATTACGTTAGGGACCATCCCAACACCTGCCTGGAATATAAGTGGAAAACCATGGAAACCCACTTCCAGGATGAATGAGGTAGGAATTGAACCCGCCTCTTCTCAGCTGTGCCTCACGTAGCTGAGTGTACCCCGTTCCAGCTCTCCGACCAGAATGAAATTTCTTGGCTGAGCCGGGAATCGAAGCTGAACTTCCTTGGTGACAGCCAAGAATTCTAGCCACTACGCCACAATGCGGACGCAATCAAGTACGATCTAAGAAAAAGGTCGACCGTTATCATTTTATTCATTATTTTTCTTTACTTTTGAAATACAATGGTGCTGTCTGTAACGTCCATCGATGAAAAGCCGAACTAGTCGAGTGTCTACCATCTGCTGTTGTTGGAGATGCTATTCATTTAATTTAGGAGATTGGGACCTGCAGACCATTAGCCCCTTGTACTTGGGTGAGTGTGCTGAGTTTCTCTGAAACAATCGTTGCTGTGGTGACTACTGCAGTGTATACCTCTTATTAGAAGCTTGTAGTTTTAAGAGACCGTAAATCTCAACACCATGCGCCATGGGAACTCAATCTTAAGTTTAATCTGATCCACAGGACGTGCTATTTTACTTTGAAAATCTCACATGCATCGACCGGGAATCGAACCCGCTCCTTATAAATGTTCGAAAGCAGCTTAACCATCACGCCCTGGTATCTATAATTATTATTAGAGCTTGGACTGGGTTTGTTACTCCGCGATTTGAAATAAGGTACCATCCCAACATTTTCCTGGTAGAAGTTGGGAAAAATGTGGGTTTAAACACACTCAGGATCGTCACTATCAGTCCCAGGTTAGCTTGCCACAGTGGGTGAGTGGTTATCGTGTCGGATTACTAACCCCCAAACTTGCAGGTTCGCTCCTGGCCGTGGTAAGTGATTTTTGAAAGGTGGCAAAAATTACGACACGCATGTCATACGATGTTGGCATGTTAAAGAACCTATTCGAATTCAGTAGGTCGTGTTCATAATGGCAACATTAACCTCGGGATTTTCCGCCAACACAAAGATCCTCATTTCTCTACTAGAAAACGCTATAGTGTCAAGAAGCTTAGATATCTAACCTCCTTGACTTTCATAGTGCTTCAAGGAACAACAAAATTCGACATGCAATCTGTCCTCTGGGTGGCAAATAACAAAAGCTTACACCCGGCATCTGAGGCAATACGATATTATTATTATTAATGCCAGGTTTGGAACATTCTATCTCATGAGTGTAAAAAGTAGTGGATTTCATTGAAAGTGTTATTGAGATAAATAGCGACCCTGTAGAGTTCTTGAGGTGACACTTCGAATGCCTAACCTTCGATTAGAAACGCTCATACTTTCAAGACATGAACTCGAGGAGAAATTTGTGTGCTCCGCCCATCTTCGTGAGGGGCAACTCCGAATGATTCGTGGGTAGGCCCTCTTATATAACAAACTGAAGCACCGTTACGCTCGGCTAGAAGAGAAACAAGTTGGGCTGTACTGGTGGCATTGAGACATAAACAGGGTCCTCCTAAACCCTAAGCATCGATTATAGTTATTGGCAATGTTATTTCTCGAACGCTGGAAAGGAGGAATTGAAAACATAACCTGACCGGACAACAAATTAGTAACCCCTTTTGAGAGCGCGTTGGAGCGCTCTAGATTGTGTCGCACTGGTATCGGGTAATCATGTGACCCTTTAACACTGTCATATTGATCATAGGCCCATTGGAAAAGCACACTTATCCCTTTTGGAGCGCTCTAGATTGTGTCGCCCTGGTACCAGGCTGTCTTGTGACTCTGGTTGGTTGGTTGGTTCTTAAGTTTAGGGACTGCGACAACGCGGTCATGTAGCCCCGTGTACTTTGTGTGTGTGTAGAATCTGTCTGATAACCGGTGTTAATTGTGATGACTGTATTAAGTGTGTGTTATCTGTTTTTTTAATTCAAGTAAGGACTGCAGACTTATGAATTTTCCAAATAGTTCCTACTTTTGCCGCCAATCGTCGACGACTACTAGTTCAGAACTTAGCTACCAGACGCCACCGCAGTCGGCTCTTGGCAACGAACGTAGGAACCTAAGAGCGTTGTTTACATTCTTAACCTATACAATTTAGTTTCACACAGGTGTAATTAATCGAAGGTTCTTTAACATGCCATAAATCTATGACATTGGACCGCCGGCTTTACTTCCCCTCCGAAGGACGGCATACTGAGGGTTTTTAACGCTCTTAAAAATTCGACGACTTCGACCGGATTTGAACCCGCGATCTTGGGCATAGAAGCTCGGCATGCTACCGACTACGCCACCGAAGCCGCCCTTGTGACTCTTTGCCGCAAATATAACCATGGCCCCTTGAGAGAGCACATTAATCCCTTTTGGAGCGCTCTAGATGCTGTTGCACTTGTACCAGGTGTTCATTTGACTCTCTAGCATTTGCAGATTATCATGGCAGTGAACTAGCATTTTTGAATGTGTTCACCAATCTTCAGGCTGCGTGTTTTCAGTCGGCCAAACAAAATTGAAAGGTGGTTTTGCTTACTAGAGATGTGTAGTGTGGTCGGAAGTGTTATAATTTGGCCAGTTTGAAGATTATTCAAAGTGTTGGTTGCACTTACGGCCGAAGGAAGCGCGTAACCTGCGTGCAGCTCAGGTCTGAATTGGCTGTCTGATATTTTGGGGTTATTTTCTTACCTTGGTTGAACCCACTCATTTAATGCACCGTGAACATGAATAAGGATGCTTAGGCCTATATCAACACTCTCAGTGACGATTTATTGAACATCTTCCAAGATGACAACAAAAATGCAAGCACACGTGATATACAGAGTATCACACCTCGACTGGCCCACGAAATCACCCGATCATAATCAAATAGAAAATTTGTGTAACTATTTTGATCAACAGGAGAAACACAGAAATCAGCATCCCATGAATATGGTAGCTCTAAGTAATCTACAGTAATTAGCATTAACTGTCTTCAGTTACAGGATATGGCATAGCTGCTCAAACGTGTGTACTCTCTTCGTTGCCAAACACTAGAAGTCGTGTTACATGGTATTATAGAACGATATCTTAAGGCGTGACTATGAGTACAGTATTGTAGAAGGCAACCACGGGAACCCTATCTGAGTACAGCATTGCTCCACTTAGCCTACTTATGCCTGTCCCCGTTCTGTTATCTTCCCTGGTGATCTCCCTTGGTCAACTGTTGTACTTTCTGACCCCGACGGTATTAGGGTATCCAAGGCCTGGGGAGTCTTTCCCTTTCCCGCCATCATTGGCCCTTGTCTCATCATTCCTGATCTCTCATTCTTTGAGGGGTCAGAACTTTTGTTTTGCTCATTTTATGATATCTCCTCCCATCTGCTCAAGGGCCTAAAGGAGGCAGTGAGGGTGTGTAGCCTCAACGCCTCACTACTTCTGGAGCACCCTGGATAGTGCTACACCCTCAAGGGCTCACCGTTGGTGAGTTCGGGTGTCGGAGATCCCGAGGGATTCCGGTTTCTTACCTTTTTCCATTCCCTTTGGGGTGGACCCTCTCTATTCCTGTCCTACCTGCCATTCATGTCTTCACTGATTTCCGAGTTTCTCAGTCCTTATTATTCGAGGGCTGAAGGCATGTGTTTTGTCTGTCTGTTTATTTTTTCCGTATTTTATGATCTTTCTTTTTCTAGTAAGTTACTTGTTAAGTGTGTAGTTAGTTTTAGTTGTAGATTTCATGGGTTATAGAGAGCGGAGGAGTTAACTATATCCTTTCCAGATCTATTTTGAATCATTACAGTAGGTATTTATGGCTAATATTAGCAGTATAGTAAATTTTTTCGTGGATTCTCGTCTCCTCAACTGTTACTTACAAATCACCATAATCTTTAATAAACAAGGTAACCACACAATATTTTTAAACAAAAAAAAAGCCACCCATAATCAACCACTGAACGTAAAAGACCACTTTTATATGATCAAGGCTATGCCTTTAAATGTGGATTAAAAATGAATATTCAGAAACTAGATAATAAAATATGACCTTTCAACGAAAACAAAATGTGACAGGAAAGTTTATAGTACCGGTACCTACAATGTATTGAGAATTTAGTTCTTGTATTGAGTAGGTAGTAGACATTTGGGTATCGCTAGCCGTATACGGTGTTTAGCAGCAATATTCTGCAGAAATTCAGTGCCATGTTCAAATATACGCAGCTATATTGTCAGCTTGTCAGAGAGGGGGACATGGAATCCATCCTTCAGTGCTCAATATCATTCTATAAATATGGCACTTGAAGATTTTGTGTAGTGAAAGTAATGATAGGGACAAATAACCATACGGTTTCGCTCCTTCGAACACGAATAACTAATTAATTAACTAACTAACTAACTAACTAACGAAAGTAATGATGTTTGTTTGAAGAAGAAGGATTGCGGAACTTTTTAAAACGAAAATTAGTAATAATTTCTTGAGGAATTTTCAGTCAAGCCTTCCTTTTTAACACGAAATTCATTAAAATGCTTTATCTGCATTCCAAAAGGTTTCCCCTTTGTTGGAACTTCAACAGGCGTTCTTCCGTCCATACAGTAGACAAGTCATAGATAATTCATTAGGCAGAAAATACACGTGATTACAAAATGCGTCTCCTTCACGGCTTCTTCATGCATATTTCAAAGACATCCTCGAATTAGTAGGCCAAACGCTGACACACATTTCTTGACGTCATACGTACACCGTTCATGCATAAGTAACCATGTGTCGTCATCACTTGCCATTTCTACTCTTACTTTCTTACGCAGATCAAGGTAGTTTGACGTCACTCCACGCCTACATTACATCGTGTCGTCACTACCGAGACAGTGCATTAAGATCCAGCAAATCTTATAGGGTTTTCCGTGTCTTTTGTGAGGTTTCTCTTCGGCACGCCAAGAGAGGTTCGACAGCAGGCACTTGGTAGACCGTGCCCGGACCGCCGCTGGGGTAGAGGATCATGCACAACATCCCTTAAAAGAAGCGCATCGAATCTCTTCGCTGCGAGAACTGAGAGTTCCTCGAAACATTATCCCTTTCCTATAGAGCAGCGGTTCCCAAACATTTTCGGTCCCGGAACCCTTCAGACGCCATGTTCTTTCCGCGGAACCCGAACTATATCCCTGATTTTTACTGAGCATTGTGATCCCACAACGTTCTTCCTGCTTTCATCTATTCTTATTGCCTGGGTGTTTTGTATAGCTTGCCGCTAACGTAGTAGGTTTGGAAACAAAGACAAAACATTTTAAATATACATACAGGCCTTTATTTTAGTACAAAAATATAAACAATTATTTTAGAACAATAACAATTGGTTTTCCATCTAATTTCTATGAGATGAATGAAATTGATTCATTTTCGTCTTAAAATAGTTTTGAAATCGACAGCTGAATACGTAAATCCGGAGCAGCATTCAACTTACTCCTAAATTTGTTTTTGGTGTAAGCATAAGCAGAAAAGCCTAATTCGCATCGATAGGTGGACACGAAGGGGAGCAGAGCTCGGATAGCCTTTCCAGCTATTGACGGGTATACGTCTATCAGTCCTACCCAAAAGTCATTCAGCGGCACTAATTCAAATTTCAATCAGATCTTCCATAGTCAGGCATGGACATGTGAGGTTTATTTCGGTTGGCAAATGGATTTTTCTGTGATAAACGTCATAAAACGAAGTCCTAAAGTTGGCGAATAGGTGTTTGGATATAACACGAACTACACCTACCTTTGCATTAGAGATAATCTGTTAGCCTCGTGTGGTTTTATTTTAAAATCAGTTTTAAATTTGATTTTTAAGATTGATCGCGGAACCCCTGCGATGCCTTCGTGGAACCCAGTTTGGGAACCGCTGCTATAGAGGAACAGAAAATGGCATATTAACTTGTAAGGCCAAGTAATTCAAATATATTGTGTTTAAGGTAGTTGTTTTTGCTTACATTATGGGTAGCGACATCGTGGTTATATAGCCCCGTGCATATGTGTGAGTGTGTGGGGAGGTTCTGTATAACCTGTGTTATTGAGATGGCTATACTCATGTGTTAATTTTTAATTCAGAAGAGGATTGGGAAGGAGGCGGCTGTGGCCTTAAATTAAGAATCCTCCCAGCATTTTTCTGGAGTAAAAGTATGGAAACCATGGAAAACTACTTCCAGGATGGCTTAGGTAGTATTCGAATCCTCCCTTTCGCAGTTTTACCTCACAAGGTTGAGTGTACCCCGTTCCAGCCCTCAAACCAGAATTAAAATTTCTTGGCGAACCCGGGAAGAGAACTCGGACCTCCAGGGTGATAGCCGCTACACCACTGGGAGTTCTTGTTTGAGGTATCCTAGCAACGTGGAACCAGGGTTGCAAACTCAGGCCTTAAACATTTTCCATGTACGAACCAAACGTCATTAGATTCCTGTGTTACCAGTAAAGAGAATATATTTTTCCACAGACTGGAGTTTACACTTAGTGGCTAGGGGGCTTCGGGGGCGCAGTTGGTAACATGCTGAGCTTCTGTGCGCAAGGTCGCGGATTTTTACGGCACATGAAAGAACCTTCCACTAACTAAACTTGTGTGAAGCAAAATTTGTAGGTTAGGTTTGATTAATGCTCTGAAATTTCAAAGCTCGTCACCAGGCGCTGGTAGCGATGGCATCTATTAGTAGCTAAGTTCACAGCTAGGTGTCGTGGACGGTAGCATTTAGTGGCGGAAGTAGGAATTACTTGAAATTATCGTTGGCAATCCTTACTTGATTGAAAAACAAATAACGAACACTAATACAGTCATCACAATTAACACCGGTTAACAGACAGATTCTACGCACACCCAAAGTACACGGGGCTACATGGCCGCGTTGTAGCAGCATCTAAACTACGGATCCAACCAACCAAACGACACTTAGTAGCCAAACGTCACAGGAAGCTTCGTCCCATGAGAAAATGTCGGCTAGTGAAGCCTATGCGGTGTTTGTGCGTCCTTACAGTCCTGGTAGAAATGGATTCCTGACTCCCAACGTTCAACTGGGCGGTGATCTCACTCACAGTAGCCCTTCGATCGTCCCGTATGGTTCTGCTGAGGTTAAACACCTGTGGTCGTCCCGTGCGGTGGTTTACGCGGATGGTAACATTATCTCTGCGATATTGAAGATCCACCCTCGACACTGTTGACCTCGGATACCCGAATTCGCGTGTAATCTCCAAAATACTATGACGCATGCGCCGTGCGCCGATGATCATCCCACGTTCAAAGTCGGTTAGCTCGGACGTTTTGTCAACATCACTACACTCGTATCTGTGACAGACTGTTCTACTCTGCCGCAGTTAGCCGCAACGCTCAGGACAACCCTTCCCGTGACATTTGGCAACTAAGTGTAAATATTTATTGTACTGTAGTTAATTCATGTGAGGGGCTTGGGATATCTTCGTCATCATACCCGAGTTTAAATGGTCACCAAATCTATATCTAAATAATAATAATAATAAATTTAAAGTATTTTTGTCGTCAAAAGGTCCAATAAGTACCTAGATATCGTGACAAAGGCATTAAATTGGTAACAATGCGTAGTTGGTAGCATGCTGAGCTTCTATGCCCAAGATCGCGGGTTCAAATCCGGCCGAAGTCGTCGGATTTTTTAAGAGCGTTAAAAATCCCTCAGTATGCTCCTTCGGAGGGGAAGTAAAACCGGCGGTCCCATGTCATAGATTTATTGCATGTTAAAGAACCTTTCACTAATTACACCTGTGTGAAGCTAAATTGTATAGGTTAAGAATGTAAACAACGCTCTTAGGTTCATACGTTCGTTGCCAAGAGCCGACTGCGGTGGCGTCTGGTAGCTAAGTTCTGAACTAGTAGTCGTTGACGGTGGCGTTTGGCGGCTAAAGTAGGAACTATTTGCAAAAATCCAAAAGTCTGCAGTCCTTACTTGAATAAAAAAAACAGTAAACACACACCAATACTGTTATCACAATTAACACCGGTTATCAGACAGATTTTACACACACCCAAAGTACACGGTGCTACAGGACCGCGTGGTCGCTGCCCCTAAACTTAAGAACCAACCAACCGAATATGTCTGAGCCAATATTGGTTGAAAAGTTCGTCTTAGGGACTAGGGAGAACAGGTTATAAGCCCATGTTGTTGTCGTTGTTGATTCACTTAGGGACTTTGCGACATCGTGGTCATGTAACCTCGTAGTCGAGTGTGTGTGTGTGAATATGTCTGAAAACCTGTGCCATTGTAATGGCTGTACTAGTGTGTGCATTTGTAACTGGGTTAGGATTTGGATAAGAGGCGACCGTGGTCAGGGGCGCACCCAGACTTTTGGTTTGGAGGGGGCTTTCCTCAATAACATGATTTCAGCTATGGAAAGAGAATGTGTGTATTATTATTCTTGTATGTAAATATTGTTACGGCTGTGAGTTTGTTTCATCGCTCGCCGCATGAGTCACAACTGCCCCAGGGCTGGGCTGCTCTGCCTCAGTGTATTGCGTGCGCCTTATGCAACAGGACTACTAGGACAAAGGGATGGTCCAGAATATTCGTGACTCAGCCAGTGAAGGAAACCTCGAGAAGCCGTGAACCCTGGATGGGTCTAGAAGCATTTATTGAGTCACCGGCCTGCTATATAAGAGCGACCTGTCAAGCAGTTGTGGTTGTGTTTTTCGAGCTAGTGCGAGAGTTTATCCTGAGCGACAGAAGTGTGGTGACTTGCGAAACCCCTAGTGAAGCCGATTCTCTTGACAGCGAGGGAGTGAGAAGCATACAGGGGACTGCCTGTGTTTTGAGTGAGTGTGATTTCACTGAGCGACAGACGTATTGTGGCGAAGTGCCGTACGAGTTACGAAATCCAATGACATTGTTTCCCAGCTTGTGAACAGCGAAGCAGCGTGTAGCAAGTTATCGTAAGTAACTGTAGTTTGTGTACATGAGGAAGAGGTGCAGGTAGTTTCTGTCAAGGCCACCTGACTCATTAGGACGAATTAACTTCTGTGGTTTGTTGACAAGTGAAATGGGGCAAGAGCTCTCCATAAGGAAGAGACTTGAGGAAATTGGAGTAAGGCTCTAATTGCTTGTATTTGCTGTTGAGTGGTGTATCTTTCTGGCCGCAATAAATTTAATTATTTCATTTAAAGGAACAATCTGTGTTGTGCTTCAACCCACCGTAGTCCAGTTAACAAAAGTGCCACTGGAGGGGGGGGGGGGGGGCACGTAACAACTGGTGTCAGAAGCGGGATTACGAACTCAAACACAAGCGCAACACCTGACGGTCCTGGTTTCAAAACCCAAGCAGGTCATTTTTTTATTTTAATTTTCCTGTGAGTGCATGCCCTTTACAAGACAAACATCTAAAATGGAAGCGCAATTTGCAGCATTGCTAGAAAAGTTAAGTGGCATGGAAGCCAAGATGGAAGACGGCCAGAATAAGATGGAGGACGGCCAGAAGAAGATGGAGGACGACCAGAAGAAGATGGAGGACGGCCAGAAGAAATTTGCCAAGGACCTGAAGGATGACCTGAAGAAGCTGGAAGACGGCCAGAAGAAGATGGAGGACGGCCAGAAGAAGTTAGCCGAGGACCTAACTGCCAAACTAGAAAACGGCCAGAAGAAGATGGAAGACGGTCAAAATAAGCTAGCGGAGGATCTGAAGAGGATAGAGGACGGCCAGAAGAAGATGGAAGACGGTCAGAATAAGTTGACACAGGACCTGAAGAAATTAGAACTGGGTCTGCGTGAGGAAGTCACGGCAGTAGAAAAGAAGTTCGACGCCTTACAAGTGGAAGTTGCCGAGCTGCGCCAACGCCCGCTGATGGGGGTGGAGGAGAAATTCAACGCCTTACAAAAGGAAGTTGCCGAGCTGCGCCAACGCCCACTGACGGGGGTGGAAGAGAAATTCAACGCTCTACAAGAGGAAGTTGCCGAGCTGCGCCAACGCCCGCCCACCGTTACACCGGGAATATCAGGAACGGGATATAGCAGAGTGACGCCCCCTACCTTCGACGGAAAGGTCCCGTGGAGCACCTACTTACGTCAGTTCGAGGCGGCCTGTTCCATAAATAACTGGAACAACACAGAAAAGGCTACAGCTCTCATTGTAGCGCTGAGAGGTGACGCCCTTAACGTCCTTCAGGCCATCCCGACTGGATCCCAGGACTACGCTTCACTGATCGCCCATATCGAGTCCCGATATGGAGAAAGCCATCTTCAGCAGGCCTACCAGATGCAGCTCCGGACCGGGTACAGAAGAACGCGGAAACCCTGCAGGATTTCGGGATGGACATCGCACGCCACGTAAGGCTCGCCTATCCAACAGCGCCAGGCGACTTTCTGGAACAGATTGCGACGCAGACCTTCACCGACGGACTACGAGACTCGGACACTCAACAGGCGCTGCGACTCGCGCGCAATAAGACTGTGGCAGATGCGCTGAGCCACGCACTTGAGTTCGAGACGGCAAAACAGGCATCTAGAATGCGCGCGCGGGTGCGTCAGGTGGACATCGACGAACCATCCAAAGCCGACAAGACCAAGCCCCAGGTCGATGAACTGATGGAGGCGCTAGGCCGGTTCTTCAAGGGTCGCAGTACCACCAACAAAAACGTAGCCGAAGGACATCCGGAGAGGCGACCCGGAAGAGGACTACCGACCTGCTGGACCTGCCGTAAGAGAGGCCACCTGAGCAAGGACTGCGGTGATCAGCGCCGCCAAGGGTTTCCGTCGGGACAGTCAGTCGTAGGGAAACCGCGCGGCCCAGGAAAGCAAGTATCAGCCAGCCTTGGGGGGCAAAGGTTTGCTTGTGACAGTCGTCAAGCCCCGGCAGTCCAAGTTCGTGTGACTCAGTTAAGGAGGGATAATAGCAGTCTGATGGTCGACGGAGTCGTCAACGGAGAGAGCTGGCCCATGCTAATCGACACGGGAGCATCGAGGACCATCGTCAGTCCCACCGTGATCCCGAAGTGGAGAGTGCAACCCACACAAAGGAACCTCCAACTAATAACCGCGAACGGAGAGACCGCACCGGTACGTGGCGAAGCATCACTGGAGTTCGTCATTGGTCGACGGGCGATAAAGCATCCAGTGCTTGTGGCTGACGTAGCCTATCAAATGAAGTGATCATCGGACTGGACTTCATGGACCAGAACAACATCATCTTGGATCTGAGTACCAACACTCTGCACTTCGGAGGTGAGGAACTTGCTTTGCAACCAGCACACGAGGCCGTCACCCCACGACGAGTAAGGCTGAGAGAGGACGTCATCGTTCCCACCAGGACGGAGATCAGCGCCGCCGTAATTGTCGACGGAACTGCTGAGGGAGTGGCGGCTGTCATCGAGCCAAAATATGACGACATCCAGACAAAAGGATTGTTAGTTCCCAAGACCCTCATCAACACGACGTCTCGGCCGTACGTCCGCCTGTCCAACCTGAACGACTACGACATTACGGTTCACCGGGACACCAACCTAGGAGTCTGCGAGCCTGTTACCTGGATTGCCCGCATCACAGATACGACGGACGGACACCTGCAGACGGACGGTTTGGAAGGTTTCTTTATGTTTATGTGATGCAATGTTTTTAAAGTGTTCCCAGGTTTTTAGGGGGGGCTTAAGCCCCCAAAGCCCCCCCCCCCTGGGTGCGCCCCTGACCGTGGCCATAATTTACAGTGGGTACCTTGCTGGCATACGCCTCTTCTCAGTTATACCTCACGAGGCTAAATGAGCCCCAGTTTAGCCTTGAGACCAGAATTAAATGTATGGCAGAGCAAGGACTCGACACCGGACCTCCACGATAAAAGTTAGGAATGCTAATCACTACACTAGGAGTGTGTGAATGGAGGAGAGGGTTACAGTCTGATAACTCTTTTGTGACCTCTATCCATAACATCAATTACTAATTATAATGATATGAAGTGTGGTTTTGGGAAGTTGATCCATTTTAGGGAAAATATACATCTTTCCCGGGAAGAAAGGGATCGTTTAGCGTTCATTAAAAGAGCAGTGACCTTGGTGGCTAGCCAATTTGTTATGTCACATATGAAAATTTATGATCATATTATCTATTCAAGTGTACCAAGACATTTGACCTGCGGTATTTAGCCTACTGGCAATTGACCCACTGCAACATTTGGTCTGCTATTAATAAGTATTTTATTTCATAACGACTGCCTTCTGTTACTTACTCCACGATTACTACTTTTTGATATTGGAAATTTAAATGACAGAAATAAAAAGATTGATTACCATACAGGTTTTGGTTTTATAGTATGTGTGTCATTTGTTTAGCCTCATTGTGTTCAGAAACCCATATGGACGTCGAATTGGCTGCTAAATAGAGATAGGAAGTTGGAGACTTCTGTTTCTTAAAAAGCAAAACAAGATGTTCAGTTAAGAACATATAGCCTACTTTCTCCTAAATGCATGGGTATTGATGTAACTCTTTGCCATTTTCAAGGAGTATAATTGAATGTTGGTTGTAGTAGCTTTTTGAAATACAACGTGTTATACGGATATTAAACATGAATATGAGGTGCCCCTTGTTAGTGCTACCTCGATTTACACACATACATGGCCGCTATCTGTAAACTATTGGGCTGGTGACCTTGTAGTTCAGTAAAAAGATGCTTCCCACAAAAAGGTATGTTGTTGCAAAATTTGGTAGAGATAAAATAATTAGGTTGGTCGTAATTTGATTTAAGCTTTTAACATTTGGGTGGCCAACATTCCGTTTCCGTCCAGATGGTGCGCTTTGCTAGTGCTACCTCTGTACCGAATTTCGTTCAATTCGGTTTTGCCGTGTTTAAATTGATAGGGGGAATCGATTTGCACACATACATGCCCCTCATATGCAAACTATTGTACTGATGACCTTGTAGCTTGGTCAAAGAACGCTTCTTACATAAAGTTGCAAAATTCGGTAGAGATCAGATTATTAGGTTGGTGGTAATTTGATTTAATCTTTTAACATTTGGGTGGCCGCCATTGCCTTTCCTTAAAAATGGCGACGATATAAATCATGAAACTGAGTTGCCTTTTGGAAGTGCTACCTGTGTACCAAATTTCGTTCAATTCAGTTTCACCGTGTTCGAATGGTTAGGGGGGGGGGGGGGGGACAGACATTCAGAGTACACACACTCACATACACACACTCACACACATACAGACACACAATTTTTCGCCCTGTGTTGACCTCATAAGTCTACTTTCATTTTTTGCAAAAATCGAAAGTAGGCTAATAACCAGTGATGGACGAAGCAAAGAGGATATGAAAAGTAGCTTACCACAGGCAAGGAAAGCATTTCTACAGAAAATGATTCTGTTGACATCGAATATAGATTGAGGTATTTGGAGGTCATTTTTGAAAGCTTTTGTCTGAAGCGTGGTGCTCTATGGAAGTTAAACTTGACCTGTTGGAGCAGCAGAAAAGAGAAGAATTGAAGCGTTTGAAATGTGGTGTTACAGGATAATGATTAAGATCAGATGGGTAGGGTCGCAAATGAAGAGGCATTAAGACGATTGGGAGTGGAGAGATGTTTCTGACGATTGCTAATGAAGAGAAGAGTTAGGTTGGTTGGACACAAACTAAGACACCCAAGAATAGCAAACTTAGTTATGGTAGGAAGAGTCAAGGATAAGAACTGTAGGGGTAGAACAAGGTCATAATATGTTTAACAGACTCCCTCGGATGTAGGGATGTAGAGATGAAGCGATTAGCTCAGGACAGGGAAGCATGGAGGGCTGCTACGAACCAGTCAAAACACTGGAGACTCAAACAACACGTTGTGTTCAGACTGTAATGTGATCTATAATTTGATCATAGTACTTTTTACCTCAAGGGAGAACATATAGCTTGAGGAGCTAAAATAACTATTTACATATTATACCATGCCCGTCATGAATCTTGTACAACACCTCGTAGTTTCGCCCCTTAAAACAACAATAACTGACTAACACTTGTACAACAATTGTGCCTACATTTCCAAGAAAACACACACATCTTGCTATTAGAAGCAATGTTTTAAATTTCCAAAAGTCAAATCGTAACTATTGTATCCACTTTTCAAAATTGGGTCCCTGCTCTGTGCTGATTTTCACATTTTCCCTCATATCTCTCATGTTTATAAGAATTTTTGGAATTTTCGTTTTTTAAAGTACAGAATTTGTTAATCCTTCTTCTTCTTCGTCTACTTTATCCGATACGGACGTTGGCTACCACCATGGCTAACACCTTCTTATCCTGTGCAATCCTGAAGAGTTCCGTGGAAGACAGCCCAAACCACGTTCTTAAATTATCCATCCAAGTTATTCGTCTCCTTCCCGCAACACGCTGATCTTCAATTTTACCCTGAAGTATAACTTGGAACAGACGGTATTTGGGATTCCTCATCATGTGTCCCAAGTATTCCAATTTCCTCTTCTTAATTATGTTTAACAGCTCAGGTTGGCTGCTCACACGCTGAAAAACCTCGGCATTACTCACATGTTCTGTCCACGAGATTTTAAGAATCCGCCGGTATATCCACATTTCAAAAGCTCGAATCTTCTTTTCTGTAGCTACGGACAAAGTCCAAGCTTCAACACCATAAAGAAGGGTGGAGACAACATAACACTTCATAATTCATTTCTTAAGTGTCATACTGAGATCTCGACAGCATAGTAGTTGTTTCATTGTCATAAAGATGGATCTAGCCTTCTCTATTCGGCATCTTATTTCAACCGACGGATCCCAATTCTCATTAATATTCTTTTCTAAATAAACCAAACTCTTGACTCGCTCAATCTGATGTCCATCGACTATAAGGACTTGTGACAATGCTGGTTTTCGCGATATTATCATATATATTGTTTTCTTACAGTTGCAAAATGAATCTCGCTCATTTACACATTATTAATTAATTAAGCTTTATTTTGTTTCTATTCTGAGAAAACTACAAACATAATTTTTATGTTTCATCAAAAAACTAAACCCTGGAACCCTACACCTGTTTATTACAAACACTGGTTTTATTATGGCACACTCAGTGCCCCCAAGAATAATAAGCCTGATTTACATATTACAAACCAATATTTATTGAATTTAGCAGAAGAACTGGATAGTTTGGTTTGATTAGACTTAAAGAAAAGTTTTTTTATATTACACTTTAATATTCCTTACTAAAAATTAAAAAAAATCACTTATTACAACATTTTGCAACACCTCACATTTTAGAGTGATTTACTGAATGCCATCTCTACATTTGCCACAAACAGGATATGACTTTTGCAAACAAACATTTTGCACTCTGCACACTTCATAATGGTTTCGGTGTCCTTAGTTCGCGGAAAGTACACAACAAGAAACGTAACACTTATCCTACACTGGGGTACTCGGTGCACCAAAACCGATCTTTAGCAAAGAGGTGATGCGTTACAACTGTCACTAGCACCGCAACTGAAATACTGTCAAGGTCAAAGAAACGTCCCGGCGTTGTGGCTGCAGGCTGTAAGGGTTCCCAACGCAAACCCAGAAGAAGTTAATTGGGGCACCCAGTGCCCCAGTGTAGGGTTCCAGGGTTAAAGACACATAGGCTTGAGAAAGTGTCATTTTTAGCCTACTTTTTTTTTTCAAAAAACGAAAGTAGACATATGAGGTCTACACAGGGCCAAAAATTGTGTGTCTGTCTGTGTGTCTGTGTGTGTGTGTGAGGGTGTGTGTGTGTGAGAGAGAGAGTGTGTGTACTCTGAATGTATGCCACCCCCCCCCCCCCTATCAATTCGAACACGGTGAAACCGAATTGAACGAAATTTGGTAAAGAGGTAGAACTAGCAAAGAGCACCTCAGTGTCATGTTTTATATCGCCGCCATCTTGACGGAAACGTAATGGCGGCCACCCAAATGATCAAAGCTTAAATCAAATTACGACTAACCTAATCATCCGATCTCTACCAAATTTTGCAATGACATATATTCATATGGCGAGCGTCTTTTGACAAAAATATAAGGTCATCTGCCTAATAGTTTGCAGATGGCGGCCATGTATGTGTGCAAATCGATTCCTCCTATCAATTCAAACACGGTGAAACCAAATTGAACAAAATTTGGTACAGAGGTAGCACTAGCAAAGGGTATGTTTTATATCGCCGCCATCTTGACGGAAACGTAAAGGTGGCCACCCAAATGTTCAAAGCTAAAATCAAATTACGACCAACCTAATCATCTGATCCCTACCAAATATTGCAACATTATACTGTACATGTATGTATGAAGAATCTTTTGATCAAACTACAAGGTCATCAGACCAATACTTTGCGGATGGCAGCCATGTATGTGTGCAAATTGATTCCCCCTATCTATTCAAACACGGTGAAACCGAATTGAATAAAATTTTGTACAGAGGTACAGGGCACCTCAGTGTCATGTTTTATATTGCCGCCATATTGACGGAAACGTAATGATGGCCACCCAAATGTTCAAAGCTTAAATCAAATTACGACTAACCCAATCATCCGATCTCTACCAAATTTTGCAACAACATATATTTGTGTGTCGATCGACTTTTGACTAAACTACAAGGTCATCGTCCCAATAGTTTGTAGATAGCGGCCATGAATGTGTGCAAATCGATTCACCATATCAATGCAAGCACGGTGAAACCAAATTGAATGAAATTTTGTACAGAGGTAGCACTAGCTAAGGGCAACTCATATTCATGTTTAATATCCGTATTGCACGCTGTATTTCAACAAGCTACTACAACCAACATTCAATTATACTCCTTGAGAAGGACAAAGAGTTACAACACCCATGCAGTTAGGAGAAAGTAGGCTATATGTTCCTTACTGAACATCTTGTTTAGCTGAAGGTATAACACCCACATTGAAAGAAGAAAAGTCCAAGGATGCCTTTAAACACGGGAGATATGAGGGATAGGGTAAAGATCAGCACAAAGCAAGAACCAAATTTTGAAAAATGGATAAATTTAATGACGATTTAAATTTTCAAAAAGTTTTACTTTCCTTCTAATATAAATATCTGTGTGTGTGTTTCCATGGAAATGTATATAATTGTTGTACAAGATCTATAACAGTCCTCGTTATATTATTAAGACCGTTATTGTTTTGCCCCCTTAAGATAGCACTAACAGAATAGTTGACCAAAACACTTAAGTTTCTTAATATAATCCGAAAATGTATTTTTATTTATGAAAATATAGGCTTATGAGATCACCTTTTGTCCGTGTGTCTGTGTGTGCATGTGTGTGTGATGGTGTCTGCGCCCCCCCCCCCCCTAATAACTTCTAAACGGCTGGAGCGATTTCAATGAAACTCGGTAAGTTCATAGCACTATTCCGGGCGACCCCGACCGTGCCCTTCAAATTTTGTTACGTCTCACCAATCCAACATGGCGGCTGTGCGAAATATTTCACCAGCATTCAATATCTCCGAAACTGTTACCGACATCACCCGGGAATTTTTACGGTGATAAAGGGAAATACTAGAAGTTCACCTATGTGACTTTTGAAAACCTGGTAACTACAAAACTACCATGGCGGCCAAGCGAAGTTGCGACTTTTAAATAGACGTTTCTCGCGATTTAACCAACCAAACATTATAAAACTTCGTACAGTATATGTTTATACACATTGTATTGCATCGACATCTAACTTCGTTCACTTGTTTACATAACCTCAAGATGGCGGCTGTGCATAATATTCCACCGGCATTCTATATCTCTGAACTATTAACGGCATCACCCTGATTTTTTTTACGCAAATAAACGGCACTACTGGAAGTTCATCTATAAGTCTTTCATAAACCGGTTAACTACAAAACGAACATGGCTGCCAAGCGAATTCGAAAATTTTAAATAGACCTTTCTCGAGATTTAATGATCCAAACGCAATGAAACTTGGTACAGGAAATGTTTATACGCATTGTAATGCACTGATATCTAATTTAATTCAATTGTTTACATAACCTCAAGATGGCGGCTGGGCGAATTTTAAAATTAAGTTTTTATTTCTTGTGTCGTAATCATGCGATCGAAGTGAAAGTTTGAATAATGAACCTACGCAATAATTTTCCTCTATGGCCTATACACATAACTATCCAACATGGTGACCATCCGAAATATTTAGACGGCACTGAATATCTCCGAATCAATTATAGCAATAAAACTGAATTTTATTATGTTCATAGGGGCTATATACATAAGTTCACCCATAGAACTTGCAATAACCTGATGATCACGAATCCAACATGGCGGCGACGCGAATTATAAATATTCCCATGGACTTTTCTCGCAATTTAACCATCTGAGTGCAGTGAAACTTGGTACAGTAAATCCTTATACAAATGTTAAGCCACTGGAATCTAATTTATTTCTTTTGTTTTCATAACCACAAGATGGCTGCTGTGCGAAATTTTAAAATCTCGTTTTTACTCCTTGTGTCCTAATCATGCGATTGAATTTGAATGCTTTACGTACACAATAATCTTCATGTAACAGTACATAACTCTAGGACCTACATATATAAAAATCCAGCATGGCGACCATCCAAAATATTTAGTCGGTTCTCAATATCTACGAATGTATTACAGCAATCAAAATGAAATTTTGTATGTTGATAGTGACAATTAACATAAGTAGGTTATATGAAAATTGGCTTTAGTTCGTCACGGAAATACTTGTTTTTAAATAACATATTATGCAAACGTAACATTTATGACCTAACTATTGAAGTTAAAGGGTTGAGATATAATACAATAGAAGATTTAATGGCTTGCAATCCGAATTAGAATCATGATTCTAGCACTTCAAACGTTTTATTAGTAAATTAGTCTTTGATCATTTTAAAAATTTAGAAGCAATTCATTTTTTCTCAAGTTACATAAATACTGCAGTCATTGCTCTAAGTCAGATTAATGCACATAAATATACTGTGGAAATTTCAAATAGATCGGAGCGGTAATTACCGACATAATGCACCTAATTTGTATAAAAATCAAAGTTGTAAGAAATATATATCTAAGAAATGTCTGCAGAGGTAGATGAATAAAGATTTAATAGATGTTTATTTTCGACCCTGACTATTATATATCAGAAAACTGTATCATAATGATGGTCATTATAACACTATTTTTCATTATGAAACAGTTTCTCCCACCAATCACAGCTCAAGAGTCAGTTGTTTGACCAATTAGGTAAGGATAGAAACGCATCTGCGCTGAGTTCCAAGACCATCTAATTTAAATTTCACTGCGTTGCCTAGTGTCATCGTGGGGTAATCAAGAAGGCCATGGTCAAATACAAGGCATTCTATGCGTCCCAAGCGCTCTGTTCAGTACATAAAACTGGCGAAATCTCGACAGATATTTATGAATATTTATGTTCGAACATAAAATAGTTATAATAATTATCGTCGAACATAAACAGTCGTATGCAACTCGCCTATAATGGTAATTACGACACTCGTATGGAAATTATAAAACTCGCATACGCTCGTTTTATAAACATACTCGTGTCTTAATGATTGCCATTATAGGCTCGTTGCATAATGTACTATTGTCAATGTTGACAAACTTCAAAAACCCTTAGCTTGGAAACAGATTAACATTTTTACTCCAAACTAACTTCCTATGATATTTCATTATGCTGAGATCACAGACCATCATAAAAGAGAAAATTGGATTTTTCATCTGAAACTTAAGTTAGCGCCACCTTAAGCTGAACCCTTGCCGTGTCTTTTCAGCATATTCCGCGTTGTGAGTCGTTTACAAAATATTCCGCAATGTATTTCACTCGTACGGAATATTACGCAGGCTATCATAAGTTAACATTTAATTATGTTAGGTGGCAGGGAGGTATTAGGCAACCTATATAAACGCAACTAGAAACGGAAATGAATACGTGAATCAATTCATTTACATTTTTCAGGCTTGGATTGACAGTATCAGCTGATGCACTATGTAAACAGTACAATATTGGGCTCATACGATAACAAGATGTTCAGTAAAGAACATATAGCCTACTTTCTCCTAAATGCATGGGTATTGTTATAACTCTTAGTCCTTTTCACGGAGTATGATTGAATGTTGGTTGTAGTAGCTTGTTGAAATACAACATGCTATAGGGATATTAAACATGAATATGAGGTGCCCTTTGCTAGTGCTACCTCTGTACCAAATTTCGTTCAATTCGGTTTCACCGTGTTTGAATTGATAGGGGGAATCGATTTGCACACATACTTGGCCACCATCTGCAAACTATTGGGCTGATGTTCTTGCAGTTTGGTTTGAATATGATTCCCACATAAAGTTATGGTGTTGCAAAATTTGATAGAGACTAGATTATTAGGTTGGTCGAAATTACATTTTAGCTTTTAACATTTGGGTGGCCGCGATTACGTTTCCGTCAAGATAGCGGTGATATAAAACATGACACTGAGGTGCCCTTTGCTCTGTACCAAATTTCGTTCCATTCGGTTTCACCGAGTTCGAATTGATAAGGGGACTCGATTTTCACACAAAGATGGCCGCCATCCGCAAAATATTAGGCTGATGACCTATTAGTTTGGTCAAAGGATGCTCCCTCCATAAAGGTATGTTGTTGCTAAATTTGCTAGAGATCGGATGATTAGGCTAATCGTAATTTGATTTAAGCTTTGAACATTTGTGTGGCCGCCATTACGTTTCCGTCAAGATGGCGGCGATATAAAACATGACACTGAGGTGCCCTTTGCTAGTGCTACCTCTGTACCAAATTTCGTTCATTCGGTTCCACCGTGTTCGAATTAATAGGGGGAATCAATTTTGACATAAGGATGGCCGCCATCCGCAAACTATTAGGCTAATGGCCTATTAGATTGGTCAAAGGATGCTCCCTCCATAAAGGTATGTTGTTGCAAAGTTTGGTAGAGATCGGATGGTTATGTTAGTCGTAATTTGATTTAAGCTTTAAACATTTGTGTGGCCACCATTACGTTTCTGTCAATATGGCGGCGATATAAATCATGACACTGAGATGCCCTTTGCTAGTGCTACCTCTCTACCAAATTTCGTTCCATTCGGTTTCACCGTGTTCGAATTGATAAGGGGAATCGATTTTCACACCAAGATGGCCGCCATCCGCAAAATATTAGGCTAATGACCTATTAGTTTGGTCAAAGGATGCTCCCTCCATAAAGGTATGTTGTTGCTAAATTTGCTAGAGATCGGATGATTAGGCTAATCGTAATTTGATTTAAGCTTTGAACATTTGTGTGGCCGCCATTACGTTTCCGTCAAGATGGCGGCGATATAAAACATGACACTGAGGTGCAACTTTGCTAGTGCTACCTCTATACTAATTTCGTTCCATTCGGTTCCACCGTGTTCGAATTAATAGGGGGAATCAATTTTGAGATAAAGATGGCCGCCATCCGCAAACTATTAGGCTAATAACCTATTAGATTGGTCAAAGGGTGCTCCCTCCATAAGGGAATGTTGTTGCAAAGTTTGGTAGAGATCGGATGGTTATGTTAGTCGTAATTTAACTTAAGCTTAGAACATTTGTGTGGCCGCCATTACGTTTCTGTCAATATGGCGGCGATATAAAACATGACACTGAGATGCCCTTTGCTAGTGCTACCTCTCTACCAAATTTCGTTCCATTCGGTTTGACCGTGTTTGAATTAATAGGGGGAATTGATTTTCACACAAAGATGGCCGCCATCCGCAAACTATTAGGCTAATGACCTAGTCATTTGGTCAAAGGATGCTTCCTCTATAAAGGTATGTTGTTGCGAAATTTGGTAGAGATCGGATGATTAGGTTAGTCGTAATTTGATTTAAGCGTTGAACAATTGTGTGGCCGCCATTACGTTTCCGTCAAGATGGCGGCGATATAAAACATGTCTCTGAGGTGCCTTTTGTTAGTACTACCTCTGTACCAAATTTCGTTCCATTCGGTTGCACCGTGTTCGAATTAATAGGGGGAATCGATTTTCACACAAAGATGGCCGCCATCCGCAAACTATTACGCTGATGGCATATTAGTTTGGTCAAAGGATGCTCCCCCCATAAAGGTATGTTGTTGCAAAATTTGGTAGAGATCGGATGATTCGGTTAGTCGTAATTTGATTTAAGCTTTGAACATTTGTGTGGCCGCCATTACGTTTCCGTCAAGATGGCGGCGATATAAAACATGACACTGAGGTGTCCTTTGCTAGTGCTACCTTTGTACCAAATTTCGTTCAATTCTCATTCACCGCGTTCGAATTGATAGGGGGGACAGACATTCAGAGTACACACACTCACACACACACAGACACACACACACACACACACACACACAGACTCACACACACACATACACACACACACAGACTCACACACACACATACACACACGCAGACAGACACACTTTTTTCGCCCTGTGTTGATCTCATAAGTCTACTTTCATTTTTTGCAAAAATCGAAAGTAGGCTAAAAATGTAGCTACGATTTCAAGATATTTTTGACAAATCAGACAGTGTTGAAGAAATTGAGGATTGAGTGTCAATGAAACTGATGGATATGACAGCAGTGGTGATGCAGATGCAAGTGTAGAAGTCCATGGTAATCCTGCTTTCCCCGATCTCATTCATTCCCTGATTAATAGTTTTATTATTTTCCATCTTTTAAATGTTATTTTAAACAATATAAAAATAATAAAACTAAGCACGTCTTAAAATTTTCTTAAAATAACGATCACTCAAAGGAAGAGAAAGGAAGATTGTAGTTTTACATGAATGTTAATCTTGAGATCATAAGCCACGGGATCTCCTTTTTACGTGGAATCCGAACAATAGGACATGGCAATTCAATTTGAAAATCTCAGATCACTCAAAGAATAGTTCAACATACTGTATTTCAGTGACACTGGAGGGGTTAAATAATTTACTAACAATGTTGTGAACTGGCATTTGAGGGTGTGGAAGTGCGAGGGAGCCATGTCAGTAGAATTACTGGCACGTTAAAGATCCCCTTCGGGGAAAAATTCCGGCATACTGGCGTCACTGAGAGCCTCAATAGTTAAAAGAGACGTAAAACCAATGGCATTATTATTAATGTAACAAACCTTACCATTGCCCCCCCCCCCCCATCACGACAGGCATCGGAAAAAGTGGACTGGTATCTTCTTTCAAAAGGTTCAAAGAATACTTATGTGATAGAAAACAGGACTTTCAACAGATGTTTGATAATACAAAACTCAGTAGCAATGGCCCTTAACCTGACCTACCATAACAACGCACTCCAGCTGCGCAATGAGGAGACATGTGGCACTATAAAGATGTCAAGGGCGGTCGAGGCTGTACGTCATTTACAAACACACAGAGCATTGCTCTTCCAGCAAACCGCCTGAGTAAACATTGCACCACTATGGAAGCATTTCCAGGCAAGTTCTCACAAGAAATACCCTAGTATTACAATGTTTATTATATCACTTCCTAGATAAGAGCGTCATTACTTCAACAGAGAATCATTTTTACCTCGCATAATTCAATAATAAATTATCGTGGTCCACTGGGCCAGTAGCGTCATCAGAATATATGATGGTGACTGATGATAATAAAAATTGTTTTAATGAGTCTAACATCTGGGTTATCGACCTCTAATTATTTGTGATACAGTGAAAATAGATAATGAAATGTCCTCTACTACATCTAAAACTAAGTACTGACGTGCAACTAATTTCGGCCCTACTTAACTTAGGCTAGTAGAAAAAGAAAACAATTAATAAGAAAAATGGAAGACCAGGATGAGAAATGGCTCGAAGAATCAGCACTGAAGTACTCATAAAGACGTAAAGCCATGAAAGGCAGATAGGAAAGGGGGGGGAACAGGGGAGAGTGTTGAAGAAATTGAGGATTGAGTGTCAATGAAACTGATGGAAAGGACATCAGTGGTGATGCAGATGCAAGTGTAGTAGTCCAATGAATAAAGTGGAAATAGGACCCAGCTCAGGAATCCCTCGGTGTCGTCAATTCACCAGCCGTGAGCCCCTTCAGGGTGTAGCACTACCTAAGGTGTACCATAAGCCGTACACAACCTGCCTCCTTTTGTGCCTTGAGCAGAACGCAGGAGATACCATGAAAATAAAACAAGTAGTTCCGTAACGAACTAAAAAGCCTACTTTTCTTAAAATTATAGAGACCATAATTATATCAACAGTTGGTCAACCTGGCGACTCTAAATATTATTCTTAGTTCCATCTCTTAAGATACACAATTCACATGCAAAATTTGGTTGAGGTCCAATAGATAGTATGCACGTTACATGTATTTAATTATTGAATTTATCAGCACGCGTAGAATCATGTTGGCAGCACTGTCGTATATCGGATATTGAATCTTAACCTACATTTGCAGTTACTATAGGTATACAATGTCTAGAACTGTTGCCCTGCATACTTTCCGATGTATTGAGATTAGGATAAAAATGTATAGAGTGCATTTTTCAACACTTGGCAGCTCTGGTAACACTAAAAAAATGCATATTCATATCGGCTCCGGTGCGCAAATCACATGCCAAATTTGGTTGAAATCCAATTGATAGTATGGAAGTTACAAGCATTTAAAGATTAGACTTATCAGCAGCATAGAATCATGTTGGCAACACTGTCATGTATGGGCTCCTGTGTGTCAATTTTCGAACAATTCCCATGCATATCTTCCCGAGATATCTAACGCAGACCTCAATTTCCAATTGTGATTTTTCAGCAGATGGAAGCACTAACGTCATTTTTAAATATCGCCGTGATATATTCAGGCATAGGTGTTTACTCACACCAAATTTGGTTTCGATAGCTGTAGCCGTTTAGGAGTCGATAGGAGGACACTCACACACAGACAGACACACATTTTCCCGGATCGATCTCATAAGTCTACTTTTTCCTCATCTTTACAAAATGTGAAAAGTGGGCTAAAAAGTGACAGTCAGCCTGAAATACTAGACTTTGTATCATTTTAAATGCTACAAATGCTGAAAAATGCTAGAAAGGCTGGAGGCTTCGAGCGAAAATTATCTGCATAATACTTATCTTGCTTATCTTGTTTCAAATTACTCACGAACGGCAAGTGCAAACCAAGGGCAAAGCAAGGCCAAGCGCGCGGGATGCCGTCACGCTAACCAGAGTGCGCGGGGACTTGCCCCTTCCATCCAGTCTAAAAACACTTATAGTGGGCGATGTATTGAAGATAGAGATATGCTCACGCGGACTTTTTTGTAGAACTTTTTATGCTCTTCTTACGCTCATAGTATATTGATATTTTTAACGGTTTGCCCAGCGTAAGCTTAAGAAGCGCACGGACGCCAAGTTTGTTTTCGACTTTTTCACTGAAATCGTTACTGCTTGGCTTCCTTCATACATAAATTATTTTCTACAGAATCTTTCCTCGAGATATCCTTTACAGAATGGTGAAAACCGCATCAAAATCCATCCAGTGGTTCTCGAGATTACCCGTGACATCCCAGAATCGGGGATTTTTAGCCTACTTTCGATTTTTGCAAAAAATGAAAGTAGACTTATGAGATCACTACAGGGCGAAAAAAAAGTGTGTCTGTCTGTGTGTGTGTATGTGTGTGTGTGAGTCTCTGTGTGTGTGTGTGTGTGTGTGTGCGTGTGTGAGTGTGTGTACTCTGAATGTCTGTCCCCCCCCCCCCCCCTATCAATTCGAACACGGTGAGCGCAAATTGAATGAAATTTGGTACAAAGGTAGCACTAGCAAAGGACACCTCAGTGTCATGTTTTATATCGCCGCCATCTTGACGGAAACGTAATGGTGGTCACACAAATGTTCAAAGCTTAAATCAAATTACGACTAACCTAATCATCCGATCTCTACCAAATTTTGCAACAACATACCTTTATGGGGGCAGCATCCTTTGACCAAACTAATAGGTCATCAGCCTAATAGTTTGCGGATGGCGGCCATCCTTGTGTGAAAATCGATTGCCCCTATTAATTCGAACACGGTGAAGCCGAATGGAACGAAATTTGGTACAGAGGTAGTACTAGCAAAGGGCACCCCAGTGTCATGTTTTATATCGCCGCCATCTTGACGGAAACGTAATGGCGGCCACACAAATGTTCAAAGCTTAAATCAAATTACGACTAACCTAATAATCTGATCTCTACCAAATTTTGCAACAACATACCTTTATGGAGGGAGCATCCTTTGACAAATCTAATAGGTCATTAGCCTAATAGTTTGCGGATGGCGGCCATATTTGTGTCAACATCGATTACCCCTATTAATTCGAACACGGTGAAACCGAATGGAATGAAATTTGGTACAGAGGTAGCACTAGCAAAGGGCACCCCAGTGTCATGTTTCATATCGCCGCCATCTTGACGGAAACGTAATGGCGGCCACACAAATATTCAAAGCTTAAATCAAACTACGAATAACCTAATCATCCGATCTCTACCAAATTTTGCATCAACATACCATTATGGAGGGAGCATCCTTTGACCAAACTAATAGATCTTTAGCCTAATATTTTGCGGATGGCGGCCATCTTTGTGTGAAAATCGATTCCCCCTATTAATTCCAACTCGGTGAAACCGAATGGAACGAAATTTGGTACAGAGGTAGCACTAGAAAAGGCCACCTCAGTGTCATGTTTAATATCACCGCCATCTTGACGGAAACGTAATCGCGGCCACCCAAATGTTAAAGGCTAAAATGTAATTACGACCAACCTAATAATCTAGTCTCTACTGAATTTTGCAACAACAAATCTTTATGTGGGAAGCATATTCTGACCAAACTGCTAGATCATCAGCCCAATAGTTTGCAGATGGTGGCCAAGTATGTGTGCAAATCGATCCCCCTTATCAATTCAAACACGGTGAAACCGAATTGAACGAAATTTGGTACAGAGGTAGCACTAGCAAAAGGCACCTCAGTGTCATGTTTTATATCGCCGCCATCTTGACGGAAACGGAATGACGGCCACCCAAATGTTAAAAGCTTAAATCAAATTTCGACCATCCTAATAATTTTATCTCTACCGGATTTTGCAACAACATGGCTTTTTGCGGAAAGCATCTTATGACTGACTACAAGGTCATCAGCCCAATAGTTTGCAAATAGCGGCCATGTATGTGTGCAAATCCATTCCCCAGATCAATTCAAACACGGTGAAACCGAATTGAATGATTTTTTTTTACAGAGGTAGCACTTGCAAAGGGCAACTCATATTCATGTTTAATATCCCTATAGCACGTTGTATTTCAACAAGCTACTACAACCAACATTCAATTATACTCCTTGAAAAGGACAAAGAGTTATAACAATACCCATGCATTTAGGAGAAAGTAGGCTATATGTTCTTTACTGAACATCTTGTTGTCTTATACTAACGACGTAGAGTTTGTCGGGGAACACATGCACCAAGCAGTACTATGACGTCACACACCTCAGTGCATCTGGGTTCATTTCGTCCCGTCACCGTAACGTAACGCCAGACCCCAGCGTAACGACGAAGTCGACAAGATCATTTAAAATGATAAAATCCCTCTTGGCACGCCCCGACGGTAGGCGGAGGTAGATGTTATGGGCAAAGAAACATGTTTCGAATTCACTACATTTTCCAATTGTTGTAGGCCTATACCTACAAAGTTCCGCACGTTAAGCACACATGAAGACCCATCTTCTTATAATTCCGAAAATATTTTGCCCATTCGTTGGCTTAAGAATGGGTCATATCAAAAATGCTTCCAGACAAAATTTTAGGTATTGTAATTGTTAGAGGAGTATTGATTGATCATCTCAAACGGTTTTGATATTGTGCCTATTAAAAGGGAGGTAGGATTTCTTTTATCTCAATACTCCATGTTCTCACCCCTTTTGGTCAATGGTTGGTGCCATCAAATACCATTACTAAATACGACTATCCGAAGAATAGTATGAACTTTGAATGGATTCGTTTTTTCACATACTAAGAATGTTATAGTGATTTTTCAGTTTTTCGAAATAGGCCCCCTCATTTCCACCCCTTTCGTCCGATTGTTCCCATTAAAGGCCGCGACTGAGATTTAATTTTTTTTCTTTTGTAAATATTTGAAAGTGATTGGTGCAAAATCACGGTAGTTATTGTGTCCACAAGAAAATAATAATAATGTTATTGGTTTTACGTCCCTTTTAACTACACTGGCTTTTAGAGACGCCGGGGTGCCGGAATTTTGCCCCGAAGGGGATCTTTAACGTGCAAGTAAATGTACTGACACGGCTCCCTCGCATTTACGCACCCTCAAATGCCAGCTGACTTCGCCAGGTTTCGAACCTGCAACCTTGGGCTCAGTAAGCGAGAACGTTACCCCTGAGCCACGCAGCCAGACGACACACACACACAAGAAAATGATACAGCTCACTGTATACAGGGTGATTCTTATTAACTTTTAAAACTCTCCGTAGCGACGTAGATTGCATTGAGACAAGTATAACGGAACAAGTTAGATCTGAACCTTCCGATGCGCATGTGCGTCCAGTTGCATTACGTCATCTCCCCGCCTGGATTCTTTGTCAACCAGTAAGCGCATACTTCGCCACGCGCTGGTTAGATGTTGCCAAGTAGTCATTTTTCCCAGAACCTTGGCAGGGTACAGATGCTGTCATGGCATGCGAAGCAAGACTGGGCGGCTCTGTTCTTTGACAAGCACGTCAACAAGCTTGCAACAAGGAGTGTGTGAAGTGGGCGCGTTCTCAGTTCATTACCACCAATACCAATGCTATGTCACTGAGAATGCTCCTATTCGATACTTTATGCTTGCATAATATAACCACGACGAGCAGCGAGCAGCCCCAAACAGTTGTTGCACCAAAGAGGGGAAATCGCATTTGCGACTAGTGATCCCACTACTTCCCCTCCTAGACGAGACTCCGCCATGACAGGCCAGGTCTAACTTGCCACGCTATAATTTGATATCGGACACTTAGGGTCGCAAGTGTCCGGAAATACCTTAAAAGTGAACCACAACTGTTTAACATATGACGTCATCAGGTGACGGCTCAGCTCGAGCGGCCAGGCCCGTGCACTCATACGCACACCAACTCATCCAAAGCAATCGTTGAATATCATGCCACTCTGGCTCCGTGTCTGCGTGTGCGACTTGGCGCGTAGGGTTCGAGGTTCGAATCCGAGGCATATCCATCATCTTTTTTTGTTCTGTCTCTTCTCCTTTCAGGAGGAAGCAGATTGTTAGTTGACATTAAGAACACTTTGTATTATAAATGTGATCGGAAGCGTTCGGGAATTTTACACTGGATTCGATAGGATGGGGCAAAATTAGTCATTCGACAAGAACTGCTGTACTAGATAACAACGGGTTGAGAGTTCTCAACCACACAGTTCAATACAGTACGTAAAATGAACCGCTTTACATTCCATGAGCTTGCAGACATACGCCTTTGTTTTGGTGCTGCGAATTCGAACGCAAGGCGGCTGTACCAACAACGATTTCCCCAACGCGTTCTGCCTTCTCACGTGACCCTGAGCCGTTTGTGGGTTGTAATGTCTAACAGCAAGAATAAAAGCGATGCTTCCACTTGAAAGGCTAAGAGAGAGAAAAAGAAATGATGATGGATAGAGCACGGAATTGAACCTCGAACCCCACGCGCCCGAGTCGCACACGCAGACACGGAGCCAGATGATATGACATTCAACGCTTGCTTTGGATGCTCTGCAAAGTCTCATATGCAGGCCGGACGTTTGTTTTAGACGATTGCCCTTGACCTTGAAGCCTGTGGGTGAGCCTACACTCACTCACTCTCTCACCCTATCGTTTCATACTTGTCACCACCGACCTGATGTAATGGAATTCCAGACTTGAGCAGACAGTACAGTCCACTTCGAAGTATTGTGTGACGCAGAAGTACACGCTACGTAGTTACGAACAGAACGTCATTATATTTGCCAATGACTGTACTTCAGTAGCAGTGTGAAAAAGCTTTGTCAATCATCAGACCGCTTGGGGCAGCTGATAACAACACAGGTACTATAGTAACTCGCCTCCAGGCTTCCATTAAGAATTTTCACTTGTCTAAAACAAACGTCCGGCCCTTACCTCTAATCGCAAGTTCTCTATCTTCACGCTTTCACCTCCTTTACTTCTACTCTTCCTTCCTTCAACTCTATAAATCCAGTTGTTTACAACTAGTCGCTTTGGTGTGCGTAAGAGTGCACGGACCTAACCGCTCGAGCTGAGCCGTCACCTGAATACGTCATATTTTTAACAGTTGTGGTTCACTTTTAAGGTATTTCTGGGGTCTGGGGGATGGTTGTTTGGTAGGTTGGTTGGTTCCTCAGTTTAGGGACTGCGACAACGCGTTCATGTATCCCCGTGTACTTTGGGTGTGCCTAGAATCTCTCTGATAACCGGTGTTAATTGTGATGGCTGTATTAGTGTGTGTTATCTGTTTTAATTTCACGTTAGGACTGCAGATATTGATTTTTCAATTTTCCGAAGGACAGCATACTGAGGGATTTTTAACGCTCTTAAAAAATTGATGACTTTGGCCGGGTTTGAACCCACGACCTTGGGCATAGAAGCTCAGCATGTTACCAACTACGCCACCGAAGCCGCCGGGCTAGGGGATGTGAAACACGAAGATATGTCAAAATTTTCAGGATGTCCTAATATGGTACCTATTGCAATAGGTAGCTTTCTAATGAAACCTACCTAAAATAGATCGCGCAGCCACCATCTTGAAATTAGAAAATATAAAATTTAATAAGCTAACTTACAACACTGAGGGTCTACATTAACCAAAATGCCTGACAAGGTAGGATCGTACAAATGCCCAAGGGAAAATCACAAATTGTAACCATTGAGAAGTAATGGTGGGTGCCTAACAGGATGCTGGGGCCTCAGACGCTGCGCTGTGCTAAACCAACCACTGGGTTTTATGGTGGGCGATAACCACAATGTCAGCTCTATTGCTTTGCCTAAAGATGTGTGCAACCATTCAATGTTAAGGATTATTTATTTATTTATTTATTTATTTCAGTGCCGGGAGTGTCCAAGGACATGTTCGGCTCGCCAGAATCCGTAGCTGCTTCCAGCAGACACCCAGAGGGTGAGCTACAAGTTCCATTCAATTTCAAGTAGTTCCAACTTTCGCTACCAGATATCAATGATACCTAGTGGTGAACGTTGGAAATTTCATAGAGCGTTCCAACGAATTCTAACCTAGAAATTTAGCTCCACACAAGTTTAGTCTGTGGAAGGATCTTACATGCCATAAATCTATGACATGGAACCGTCGGCTTTACTTCCCCTCCGAAGGAAGGCATACTGAGGGATTTTTAACGCTCTCTTGGGCACAGCACTTCAGCATGCTACCAACTACGCCACCGAAGACGCTAATGTTAAGGATATTTTTTTGCCATGTGGCCTCCTGAGAGGCCGAGTGCAGGTCTTTCTAGATGACGCCCGTGGGCGACCTGCGCGTCAGTATGAAAGATGGAATGGATGAAGATGAATGAAACTGTGCAAGGATATGGAAGGAAGCGGCCGTGGACTGTCAGAAGGTACTGTCCCAGCATTTGCCTGGTGTTGAAAATGGGGAAACCACGGAAAACCATTTTAAGGACGGCCGACGGTGGGGCTTGATCCCACGCGTCTAGCGAGTCAGCGGAGAGCTTGGCCCCATGACCTAACGCTGCGCTTTAGCGAGCGTAGCCACTGCTGTCGGTACATGTTAAGGATAAGTCAGTGCGACATAAATGGTAGAAGGATTACCACCGTACCTAAGTATTTCCTTGGTTCGTTAACTCCGTGTCTAGTGCACAAGGGTGGTGGATATGTATACTGTGATATCAGTGGTAACATCATTATGGCATAGGCCTACTTCCTGTCAGTGTTCCGACATCAAAGTACACTGCTCTCACACCCCAATCTCAAAGAGAATCATCAGCGCCATGTTTGTAGTAAAGCAGAAAACTGATACCCTTGATGATATTATATTATCACCTTGTTGACTCACGTATTCTGAGAAAAAAGGATATGGTATAATAAATGTCAGTGTTATATTCATATCAATGTTGATCTCATCCGGTTTCTATAGCTCAGGTTAATTGCCACTACTTCGTCGCCTCTGGTGGCGAGACGAATATTCCACAGAGATCTGATTAATTCGTAAATATTTATTGTGGTAATAATAATATTGTATTGCCTTGGGTGCCGGGTGCAAGCTTTGTTATTTGACACACATAGGGTCCTGTGGGGGTCCGGACGGAGACACCATGAGCCCGCCGATAATTCAGCTTGGTGTCCTCGGCGAAACCCCACACAAGACACGGCACAAACCTAGAAGAAGTGCTGAGTTTTAATTCACTGGCCGTGAAAGCCAATATACCATCTTTTTGGAAGTCTTCATAGGGAGATTAAGGCTCCTTGAGCTTTTAGTTCTCGCAGTCAAATGGTGCAGTTGCACTAATATAAAGGGAGGTGGTGCGCAGTTCGTCACTCCTGTGGGGGTCCGGGCGGGGACACCAAGAGCCCGCCGATGAGCCAGCTTGGTGTCCTAGGCGAAACCCCACACAAGACATGGCACAAACCTAGAAGAATTGCTGAGTTTTAACCCATGGGGTAGTTTGAATGTCGAATTTCGTTTTTCCTCTAAGCACTATGACAGTCAAGGAGGTTAGATATCTAATCTCCTTGAACACTATAGCGCTTTCTAGTAGAGGAATTAGGAACTTTGTATTGGCGGAAACTCCGGAGATTAATTTTGCCAATATGAACACGGCCCACTGAATTCAAATGGGTTCTTTGACATGCCAACATCGTATGACATGAGTGTCATAATTTTTTCCGCCTTTCAAAAATCACTTACCACGGCCAGGAGCGAACCTGCAAGCTTGGGGTTGGTAGTCTGACACGATAACCACTCACCCATCGTGGTGTTGGGGTAGCGCGGCTGCCTCGCACTTGGAGGCAATGGGTTCGATTTCCGTCTCCGTCAGGGATTTTCGAAACAGACGTGAGGGCAGGAATGGGATGCACTCAGCCTCGTGAGGACAATTGAGTAGCTGTCTGACAGTGAGCCAGCGCCCTGATCACGGAGACCAAAGTTAACGGCCGAGGGGACCCGGCGTGTTGACGACGCGTCACCCCATAATTTACAGACCAAAATGGCTGGGCAGCGGTCGCTTGGTAGGCCTAGTCTCTTCATGGGCTGTAGTGCCAAGGGGTTTGTTTTGGCTTGGTTATTATTGTTACCGATTATTTTGTTCGTGGTCGTGTAGCCCTGTGTACTTGGGTGTGTGTTGAATCTGTCTGATAACCAGTGTCATTTGTGATAGTCTATATTTGTAACTAGGGCAAAGATTTAGAAGTAGGTGACCATGGTCTTAAGCTGGGAACAGTTCCATCATTTGTGCGGAGTAGAAGAGGGGAACCACGGGAGACCATTTTCTAGGACAGCTAAGGTGGAATTCGGACCCATGTTCTCTTTGTTTTGCCTCGTGATGGCTGAGTATATTCCGTTTCAACCCTCATTATTGTTGTAGTTGTTGATTCTTTAGGGGCTTTTTGACTTCAAGGTCTTGTAGCCCCGTGTACTTGGGAGTGTGCGGAATCTCTCTGATAACCTGCGTCATTTGTGTTTATTTTTGTATACTGTATTTATAACTAAAGCTAGGATTTTGAAGATGATGACCATGGTATTACTGTAAGTTAGGAACCTTCCCAACATTTTGTCCGGACTAGTAGTGGGAAACCACGTAAGACGACTTCAGGACAGCTAAGGTGGAATTTGAATCCATCTCCTCTTGGTTTTGCGTCAAGAGGCTGAGTATATTCCCTTTCGACCCCATTGTAATTATTGATTCATTGGGCTTTATGACATTGAGATCGTGTAGCCCCGTGTTCTTGGGTGTGTGTAGAATTTGTCTGACAAGCTGTGCCATTGTGATGTCTGTTTAGTGTGTGTATTTGTTGTCAAGGTAGGATTTGGGTACGAAGTGGCGGTGGCCTTAAGTCAGGTACCATCGTGGTATTTGCCTGGAGTATAAGTGTGAAACCACCAAAAATCACTTCCATGATGGCTCAGGTGGGAATCAAACCCTTCTCTTCTCAGTTCTGCCTCACAAGGCTGAGTGTATCCCGTTCCAGCCCTCAAACTAGTATTAAATTTCTTGGCAGATCCAGGAATGAAACCCACGAACTCAGGAACTGGAATCTCAATACGTACTGCGACCCCACGGAAAGTCATTTCAGTCATGATCATCATTTCCGTTTTCCAGCCTGGGCCGGGTCGGAGCAAATATAACACCCCTCCACTGTACTCGGTCTGTCCACCATCCTTCCTCAACAACTCAACTACACTCCAGGTCCCGTTCTCTCACACTGTCCTTCACCAAATCCATCCACCATACTCTAGGTCTTCATCGTCCTCTCTTTCCAGTCTCTTGTTTCGGCATTCTTTCACCATTCACCCTTTCCACATGTCCATAACATCTCAATCTGTCTTGCTTCAGCTTATCATTCAGCTTCTGTGCATTCACTACCTTTCAAATGTCTTCATTTCTCACTCATATTTTGTTTGTATCGCCTCACGCCTCTTTAACTCCTCCGATTTATATAAATTTGTCAAATTTACAAGCACTGTAGCTTCTGAAACTAGTCCTTTATCCTGCTTTTGGAGTATACCTCTCACATCTGATTACTGCATTGTGTTAAAAGGTTATTTTTATACATGCACATTCGTAGTTTCAACTATAAAATCAGGTCAATAGCGGAAAACCTACCATAATATGTGCGTTCAAAAGGTAACGAGCCAGAGAATACCTTTCCTGCACTCGTGTGGATGGCCTTGCCTTTTTTGGGTGGTGGTGACCCTGGATGCTTCCACTGGAGGCTTTGTCGTTTGGATTCTGGTTCGAAGTGATGACACCATGACTCATCTCCAGCCACCACTCGTGCCAGGAACCCATTCCCTTCCCTTGCATAGCGCTGCAGATGACCAAGACAATGGGCCATTCGACATGCTTCCTGGTGTGGTTGAAGACTGTGGGGCACCCATTGGGCACACACTTTGCGCAAGTGCAGTCGTTCCTTCATGATGGTGTGCACACCTCCGACGCTCAATCCGACCACGGCGGCTATGGCGTTCACTGTCACTCGGCGGTCCTGGGTAATTAGTGCATCAACCAGCTGGACGTTGTCATCGGTAATGCAGGGGGGTGCCCCAGACCGGGCATCATCGGCTAACGACACCCGTCCTTCCCTGAAGCGCTTGTGCCACGCCTTGACCCTTGCAAGGGGCATACAGTGTTCGCCGTACACTTGTGACACTCGGCGATGAATGTCCGTTCGCCCTACTCCTTCCGCTGTCAGAAACCGAAAAACAACTCTTTGCTCTTCGTTTGCGGCTCCATGTCACTGTTTGCAATGTGACTGGCAGCGTTGGACGATTAATGCACGATGCTGCTCGCTTTGCATCGTCACGTGATGTGCTCGCGTGCCCTCTAGCGACGGGCTGTAACCTTCCACGCTCTGGTCGGAACCACACCTCGTTACACACGCCACGATTAGCCGATGTCGTTACCGGATTGCGCATTCCAGCATCCGGCTCGTTACTTTTTGAACGCACCTTATAATATGTTAATATATTCCTTGTAGCCTATATGATGTTTATTTTTCAGGCTGATGCTGGACCTGTATGCACTCTTTTGTATATTACTTAATTTTATTATTTGTTTTTGAATGCTGTTTGAGACATATTTTATAATATTTTTAAATGTAACTAGTTGTTTATGTTATGATATGGTATATAACATGATCTTAATTCAGTGTAATGTAGTGTGTTTTCTACTTCTACGAATATTTTTATAAGCGCTAATCCTATTCCATGTAGGACGCTCTTTCTTGGTAAACATATACAGTACGCATTTTATTGCAAGAGGGTGCCAAATTGTATGTTTTAACTAGAGAAGAGGGAGAAGCATAGCAGTTCAATGTTTGAGAACCACCAATTACTTGACAGTCAGTATCTGCGCTCCTCAATTCATCTGATATACTTTGGTAGCCTATACATCCTACTAGCAAATACGAATTAGGGTGTCATTCAGTGAATTTAAGACATGGGGCTGAAGAGGGGAAACCTTGCCATTCTTGTTTAGATGGAGGGTGTTAGGGTAAGGTCGGAGAGACTAAACATCCTGTGTCCCTTCGCTCGACAAACACACATCGTCAAGGTCTTGGAAGAGCTCTTCACCGCCCTTGTATAAGATAGGCCTGTATTTCTTGCTGCAGCTATATGGCAAACTTTGATAACTTCGCAGTACTTGAGATATATGTTTTCTGCAGAGATAGTCTAGCCCAGTGCAAGAGACGATTTCATCCGGCTAGCTTGCCACGGTGGGTGAGTGGTCATCATGTCGGTCTACCAACCCCAGGCTTGCAGGTTCGCTCCTGGCCATGGTAAGGTTTTTTTTTTGAAAGGTGACAAAAATCACGACACTCATGTCATACGTTGTTGCCATGTTAAAATCCCCATTTGAATTCAGTAGGCCATGTTCATAATGGCAAAATTAATCTCGGGATTTTCCACCAACACAAAACTTCCTCCTTTCTCTACTAGAAAGCGCTATAGTGTCATGGAGCGTAAATATCTGACCTCCTTGACTTAGATATCTGACCTCCTTGACATGCATAGCGCGCCAAGGAACAACAAAATTCGACATGCAAGCTGTCCTCTGGGTGTAAATTAACAAAGCTTGCACCCGGCACCCGAGGCCATACGTTATTACTATTATTATTATTATTATTATCCGGCCCGCTGTGTTGAGTCAACTACAGTATTTAATGTCTCTTCACTATGAATTTTGAAACGATAAATGCTACCACCAAGCGGTAAAATCGTGAAAACCAGTATTATATTTTGTTTGTGAAATATTTATGAAATCTTATGTACTCCAGTGAAGCCGTCGGATTTTTTAAGAGCGTTAAAATCCCTCAGTATGCCTTCCTTCGGAGGGGAAGAAAATCCGGCGGTCCCATGTCATAGGTTAATGGCATGTTAAAGAACCTTCCACTAATTGCACCTGTGTGGAGCTAAATTGGATAGGTTAAGAATGTAAACAACGCTCTTAGGTTTCTACGTTCGTTGCCAAGAGCCGACTGCGGTGGCTTCTAGTAGCTAAGTTGTGAACTTGGCCTAGTAGTCGTTGACGGTGGCGCTTGGCGGCAAAAGTAGGAACTATTTGAAAAATTCTAAGTTGCAGTACTTAAATAAAAATAAAAAAACAGATAACACACACTAATACAGTCATCACAATTAACACCGGTTATCAGACAGATTCTACACACACCCAAAGTACACGGGGCTACATGACCGCGTTGTCGCAGCCCCTAAACTTAAGAACCAACCAACCAGTGATGCATTTATGAGCTGCTGCTAGTCTGGTAATGAAGCATATTATTAGACTTACCTTATTGCAGATTTAGGCAAGGTATCGCGTATTCACACTAGTACCATAAGTATTTAATAAAACTAAAATGTCACTAAATTCAATTCTTTTCGAAAGTTTTATTAATTGATTTAGACAACATATACCAGAATACATTTTATAAACTGAATTTACGCCATTTGATTTTTTGAAATTTTCTTCCTTAATTTATGTTTAGCAACAACTCCTTGAAAATGAAAATCCACAGCCTGCTTCCAGTCTCCGACCGGGTCAGGAATGGAATGAATGAAGCCCCCATCTAGCGGCGAGGATATGAAATGTGCCGGCTGCCGAGGCCTGACGCACTCCTCTGGGGCAATGATTAAATGAATGACAGATGAAATGAAATGATAGTGGAGAGTGTTGCTGGAATGAAATTTTGACAGGGAAAACCGGAGTACCGGGAGAAAAACCTGTCTGCCTCCGTTTTGTCCAGCACAGATCTCACATGAAGTGACTGAGATTTGAACAACGAACCCAGCGGTGAGAGGCCGGCGTGCTGCCGCCTAAGCCACGGAGGCTTAAGCATCAAATCCTTAATATTACTTATTTAGCTGAGTCTACCGTACTGGCAGTAACACTCGTATAATGTTCTTCGGACATCCTGGTCATCAGCCCCAAACACTTTGGTGCATTTTAAATTAGTCTGATAACCTGTGTCTCTGAGGTGAAGTATGTAACTTTAAATCTAGATAGTCAGTAGTCAGCCCAGAGGCTCAAAAATTACCACCATAGGTTAGGTCGGTAGGCACCAACAAAAACAGACATACTATGCAAGGTGAGAAGTGAGGTAGTATACCATTGCTTTCCTCACTGAGTCAGAACAATAGCACTGACGCTATGAGTAGAACCTTTCTTAGTAGACCTACACACAGGCGCTAGCTGCGCCCTGAGTCCATTACTCAGCACCACCCATACCTCAGTAACTTCCATATAATCACAGCCATGAGTGGGACTGAGACATTGGTGAAAAAACACATTTTAATCTAGCCTGTGCCAACAGACAAATGCAATGGTAAACGGAAGCTCCAGGACTGGAAATAAGGTACCCGTTGAAAACCCCTCCCAAGATAGCCGCTATCAGGGTGTGGATTCCAACTTTAGTGCTTCGCCCTGCCCTGCAGTCGTGCTGGATGATTCAACATACTTGGCTACGCCGTAAGGTTCACTTAAGCCTCCGTTAGGCACAACGTAAATAATACCACCGTCAGGCGCAACTAATCTGTTAGATTAATCATTGAAATATATTGTTACGTGCCACCCCCTAGTGGCACTTATGTTAACTGGATTACGGTGGGGGTACAAAGCACAACACCAATTACAGCTTAAAGAAATAATTAACTTTATTGTGGCCAGAAAATTACACTAGTCAGCAAATACAAGCAATTAGGAGCCTTATTCCAGTTTCCTCAAGTCTCTTCCTTGAGGGCTCTTGGCCCTTCCACTTGTCAACAGATCAAAGAAGTTAATCCGTCCTAATGAGTACGGTGGCCCTGACAGAAACTACCTGCTCCTCTCTTTTATGTTCACCGACCACAATTACTTACGTTCACTTGCTGCAGGCTATTTCGCTGTCCACACGCTGGAGAAACAATGTCACTGGATTTCTACACCACAATATCTCAGACACTCAGTGAAAGCACACTCACTCAGGCAGTCCCCTGTATGTTCCTCACTTCGCCGCTACACTAGAGGTTTCGCAAGTCACCACACTTCTGTCGCTCAGAATAAACGCTCACATTAGCTCGTAAAACACAACAACAACAACTGCTTCACGGGTCACTCTTATATAGCAGGCCGGTGACTCAATAAATGGTTCTAGATCCATCCAGGGTCCACGGATTCTCGAGGTTTCCATCGCTGGTCCAGTCACGAATCTTCTGGACTATCCCTTTGTCTAGCAGCCCTGTTGCATAAGGCACACGCAATACAGGAGGCATGCCACAGCCCAGCCCCTGGGGCAGCTGTGACTCAAGCGGCGAGCGATGACACAAACTCACAGCCGTAACACCACCCCCTTCCTAAAAAGGCTGATCGTCCCGATCAATCATTGGTCCGTCTGTGTCCCTCCGTAGGCTGCCAGGCGATCTCGATGCACGATCTTCATCTTCGCCCTCGGGCTCCGCTGGATCCTGTAGACGACATCGTTGATCCGTTTCACGACTCGGTACGGGCCCTCCCAGGACTTCTGCAGTTTGGGTGACAGGCCTTTCTTCCGTAATGGGTTGAAGAGCCAGACCAGGTCGTCCTCGTGGAATCCGCCGGCATCCGTCTGCTGGTCGTATCGGGTCTTCATTTGGTCGGTCTCGATCCGCAGTTTCCTCCTCGCGAACGCGTGTACGTCCTCCAGTTGGTCGACCAGTTCTTGACAATACTGGCTTACCGGGATCGGATCATTCCCAGGTCGGCCGAAGGCAAGATCGACAGGTAGACGGAGCTCCCTCCCAAACATGGCCCGGGCTGGAGTGCACCCGGTGGCTTCATGCACGGCGGCGCGGTAGGCCAGGAGAAATAGTGGAAGATGCTTGTCCCAATCCCTCTGGTGCTCGCTGACGACTATTCGGAGATGGTTCTCGACGGTGCGATTGAATCGCTCTACCATCCCGTCGGACTGAGGGTGTAGCGGCTTTGTCCTTGTCTTCCGGATCCCCAGCAGCTGGCATAGGTTCTGGAACACCTGCGACTCGAAGTTCCTCCCTTGGTCGGAGTGCAGCTCCAGGGGTACTCCGTACCGGCTGACGAATTCCTTCACCAGGGTCTCTGCGATCGTCGCGGCTTCTTGGTTAGGGAGCGCATACGCCTCCGGCCATTTGGTAAAGTAGTCGCTGACGACTAATATGTAGCGGTTCCCTGCCTCGCTTAACGGGAATGGCCCAGCAACATCGATGGCCACTCTCTCCATGGGGCCGCCCACGTTGTAGGTCTTCAGTGGACCCCGTCGTCTTCGTCCTGGGCCCTTGCTGGCTGCGCAATCGTGGCACCTCGCGCAGTGATTCTCCACGTCTGTTCGGCATCCGATCCAGTAGAACCGCTCTCTCAGCTTCTCCAGGGTCTTCTTTATCCCTAGGTGTCCACCAGATGATCCTCCATGCACTTCCTTCAGGACTTCCTCCGTCATAGCCTTTGGAACGACGACTTGTTCCCGAGATGTCTTCCCGTCGGTGCTCTCCCAGGTACGGCAGATGAGGCCATCCCTTACAATCAGCGAGTCCCACTGTGCCCAGTAGGACTTAAACTTTGGGCTGCAGTCACTCACAATGTTCCACCCGGGTCTGGGGACACAGGCCCTCTTCCATTCGGCTATCAGTCCCAGGTCATCATCTTCCGCTTGCGCCCGCGTGAAAGATTCGCGGCTCCAGCTCCCTTGAAGTTCCACGGTAGTCCTTCGGCACTGTATCCCGGTGTTCTCCTCCCTTCGGGCACAGAAGGTGCAGTCTTCGGGGCACGGTCTTCGTGACAGGGCGTCGGCGTTAGAATGCAGTTGGCCTTTCCTGTGCTGAATCTCAAAGTTATACTGTTGAAGCCTCTCTAACCACCGCGCGAGTTGACCCTCGGGCTGCTTGAAGTTCAGGAGCCACCGCAGGGATGCATGGTCGGTCCTGATGAGAAATTCTTGCCCGTACAGGTACTTGTGGAAGTGTTCAATGGTCTTCACGATGGCGAGCAGCTCCTTCCTGGTGACGCAGTAGTTCCTTTCTGGCTTTGACAAGGCCTTGCTGAAGTAGGCCACTACTCTCTCCTCGCCGTCCACTACCTGCGACAGGATTCCCCCTATGCCAAAGTCGCTGGCATCGGTATCGACGATGAACCTTGTTCCAGGTCTGGGGGAGGCCAGAATAGGCGCGGTGCACAGAGCCTGCTTGAGTTGTTCGAAGGCACTGTGGCATTCTGCTGTCCACGTGAAGAGTTGGTCCTTCTCAGTCAGGCGATGTAAAGGTTTGGCGATGTCGGCGAATCCCCTCACGAAGCGACGGTAATAAGTGCAGAGTCCCAGGAAGCTTCGTAGTTGGGACTTGTCCTTCGGAACTGGCCACCCCCTCACAGCTGCGGTCTTCTCTGGGTCGGTGCGCACCCCTTCCTCGGAGACGATATGCCCAAGGTACTGGACCCGCTTCTGGAAGAGCTGACACTTCTTGGGGCTCAACTTCAGCTGGGCAGCCCGTAGCTTCAACAAGATCTCCTTCAGGTTGCTGTAGTGCTCCTCGAAGCTTCTCCCCAGAACGATGACGTCGTCTAGGTAGACCAGGCAGGTCTTCCAGTGTAGTCCCCTCAGAATGGACTCCATTAGCCTTTCGAAGGTCGCAGGGGCGTTGCACAGACCGAATGGCATGACGGTGAACTGCCAGAGCCCGCTGCCCACAGAGAACGCCGTTTTCTCGCGGTCCTTAGGGTGGACCTCCACCTGCCAGTAGCCACTCTTCAAATCCAAGGTGGAGAACCATCTTGACCCTGATATGGTGTCCAGCGTGTCGTCGATCCGGGGTAGAGGGTAGCTGTCCTTCTTCGTGACGTCGTTCACCCGCCTGTAGTCCACGCAGAACCTGGTGGAACCGTCCTTCTTCTTCACAAGCACGACCGGAGAACTCCAAGGACTATGTGATGGCTCGATCACCCCTTGCTCCTTCATCTCTTCTACCATCCGGTCGACTTCGGCTTGCTTGGCGAGCGGGACACGTCGGAACGGGGCCCTAATCGGTGCGCTGTCCCCAACGTCGATTCTGTGCTGGACCAAGCTTGTCCTGCCGAAGTCTTTGCTCCCCACGGAGAAGACATCCTGGAATTCGCGTAGCAGGTCCTGAAGTTGGCGTGATTGTTCCTCGTCTAAATGGTCCTGGGATCCTTGGTACAGCTTCTGTAGTTCTTCTGGGAGTGTGCGTCTTCTTCGGTTGTCCGTCTGCAGGTGTCCGTCCGTCGTGTCGGTGATGCGGGCAATCCAGGTAACGGGCTCGCAGACTCCTAGGTTGGTGTCCCGGTGAACCGTAATGTCGTAGTCGTTCAGGTTGGACAGGCGGACGTACGGCCGAGACGTCGTGTTGATGAGGGTCTTGGCAACTAGCAACCCTTTTGTCTGGATGTCCTCATATTTTGGCTCGATGACAGCCGCCACTCCCTCAGCAGTTCCGTCGACAATTACGGCAGCGCTGACTTCCATCCTGGCGGGAACGATGACGTCTTCTCTCAGCCTTACTCGTCGTGCGGTGATGAACTCGTGCGCAGGTTGCAAAGCAAGTTCCTCACCTCCGAAGTGCAGAGTGTTGGCACTCAGATCCAAGATGAAGTTGTTCTGGTCCAGGAAGTCCAGTCCGATGATCACTTCATTTGATACGTCAGCCACAAGCACTGGATGCTTTATCGCCCGTCGACCAATGACGAACTCCAGTGATGCTTCGCCATGTACCGGTGCGGTCTCTCCGGTCGCGGTTATTAGCTGGAGGTTCCTTTGTGTGGGTTGCACTCTCCACTTCGGGATCACAGTGGGATTGACGATGGTCCTCGATGCTCCCGTGTCGATCAGCATGGGCCAGCTCACTCCGTTGATGACTCCGTCGACCATCAGGCTGCTATTGTCCCTCCGTAACTTCGTCACACGCACTTGGACTGCCGGGGCTTGACGACTGTCACAAGCCAACCTTTGCCCCCCAAGGCTGGCTAATACTCGTTTCCCTGGGCCGCGCGGTTTTCAGACGACTGATTTCCCGTCGGATACCCTCGGCGGCGGCGATCACCGCAGTCCTTGCTCAGGTGGCCTTTCTTACCGCAGGCCCAGCAGGTCGGTAGTCCTCTTCCCGGCCGCCTCTCCGGTTGTCTTCCGGCTGTGTCGTTGCTGGTGGTGCCGCGACTATCGAAGAAACGGCTTAGCGCCTCCATCAATTCGTCGGCCAGGGGCTTGGTCTCGTTGGTTTTTGCTGGTTCATCGACGTCCACTTGACGCACCCGCGCGTGCATTCTGGATGCCTGTTTTGCCGTCTCGAATTCAAGTGCGTGGCTCAGCGCATCTGCCAGGGTCTTATTGCGCGCGAGTCGCAGCGCCTGTTGAGTGTCCGAGTCCCGTAGCCCGTCGGTGAAGGTCTGCGTCGCTATCTGCTCCAGAAAGTCGGCCGGCGCTGTTGGGTAGGCAAGCCTTACGAGGCGTGCGGTGTCCATCTCGAACTCCTGCAGGGTTTCCGCGTTCTTCTGTACCCGGGTCCGGAGCTGCATCTGGTAGGCCTGCTGAAGATGGCTATCTCCATATCGGGACTCCATATGGGCGATCAGTGAAGCGTAGTCCTGGGATCCAGTCGGGATGGCTTGAAGGACGTTAAGGGCGTCACCTCTCAGCGCTACAATGAGAGCTGTAGCCTTTTCTGTGTTGTTCCAGTTATTTATGGAACAGGCCGCCTCGAACTGACGTAAGTAGGTGCTCCACGGCACCTTTCCGTCGAAGGTTGGGGGCGTCACTCTGCTATGTCCCGTTCCTGATATTCCCGGTGTAACGGTGGGCGGGCGTTGGCGCAGCTCGGCAACTTCCTCTTGTAGGGCTTTGACTCTCTCATCCACCCCGGTCGGCGGGCGTCGGCGCAGCTCGGCGACTTCCTCTTGTAGGGCTTTGAATCTATCTTCCATCCCTGTCGGCGGGAGTCGGCGCAGCTCAGCAAGTTCCTTTTGTAGAGCGTTGAATCTCTCTTCCACCCCCATCAGCGGTCGTTGGCACAGCTCGGCAACTTCCACTTGCAAGGCGTTGAATTTCTCCTCCACCCCCATCAGCGGGCGTTGGCGCAGCTCGGCAACTTCCACTTGCAAGGTGTTGAACTTCTCCTCCACTGCCGCGACTTCCTCACGTAGGCCCTGTTCTAATTTCCTTTGGCTCTCCTCTAATTTCGTCAGCAGACACTCTTCCAGATTTTTCTGGCCATCCAGAAATTTGGCGGTTAGGTCCTCTGCTAACTTATTCTGGCTGTCTTCCATCTGCTTCAGGTCCTCCGCTAACTTATTTTGGCCTTCTTCTAATTTGGAAGTTAGGTCCTCTGCTAACTTATTTTGGCTGTCCTTCAGGTCCTCTGCTAACTTCTTCTGGCCATCCTCCATCTTCTTCTGGCCGTCATCCATTCTGGCAGTTAGGTCCTTGGTTAAATTCTTCTGGCCGTCTTCCATTTTGGCAGTTAGGTCCTTGGTTAAATTCTTCTGGCCGTCTTCTATGCCATTTAACTTTTCTAGCATTGCTGCCAATTGCGCCTCCATTTTAGTTGTTTGCCTTGTAAAGGGCATGCACTCACAGGAAAATTAGAGAAAATGACCTGCTCGGGTTTTGAAACCAGGACCGTCAGGTGTTGTGCTTGAGTTCGTAATCCGGCTTCTGACACCAGTTGTTACGTGCCACCCCCTAGTGGCACTTATGTTAACTGGATTACGGTGGGGGTACAAAGCACAACACCAATTACAGCTTAAAGAAATAATTAACTTTATTGTGGCCAGAAAATTACACTAGTCAGCAAATACAAGCAATTAGGAGCCTTATTCCAGTTTCCTCAAGTCTCTTCCTTGAGGGCTCTTGGCCCTTCCACTTGTCAACAGATCAAAGAAGTTAATCCGTCCTAATGAGTACGGTGGCCCTGACAGAAACTACCTGCTCCTCTCTTTTATGTTCACCGACCACAATTACTTACGTTCACTTGCTGCAGGCTATTTCGCTGTCCACACGCTGGAGAAACAATGTCACTGGATTTCTACACCACAATATCTCAGACACTCAGTGAAAGCACACTCACTCAGGCAGTCCCCTGTATGTTCCTCACTCCGCCGCTACACTAGAGGTTTCGCAAGTCACCACACTTCTGTCGCTCAGAATAAACGCTCACATTAGCTCGTAAAACACAACAACAACAACTGCTTCACGGGTCACTTTTATATAGCAGGCCGGTGACTCAATAAATGGTTCTAGATCCATCCAGGGTCCACGGATTCTCGAGGTTTCCATCGCTGGTCCAGTCACGAATCCTCTGGACTATCCCTTTGTCTAGCAGCCCTGTTGCATAAGGCACACGCAATACAGGAGGCATGCCACAGCCCAGCCCCTGGGGCAGCTGTGACTCAAGCGGCGAGCGATGACACAAACTCACAGCCGTAACAATATGTTTATTTACATAACATCGCATAGAAACAGTAAAAGTGCTGCCACGGTGGCCGACAGAACTAACGCGTTAGCTCGTGCCACGCTGGCGCCGGATAATATTTAATGTGGAAGGAAGTGGCTGTGGCCTGTCAGAAGGTACCATCCCAGCATTTGCCTGGAGTTGAAAATGGGGAAACCACGGAAAACCATTTCAAGGACGGTCGACGGTGGGGCTCAAATCCACATTAGTCAAATCCCACATGGGCCGTCCTGAAAATGGTCCATGATTTCCCATATTCACCACCAGGCAAATGCTGGAACGGTTCCTTTCTACAGGTCCACGACCGACTTCATTCCATAATCTTTCCCCAGCCCCTTTTCTAATTAGACCCAAAATTGCGGTCGATTACTACCCAAATCCTACCTCAATAACAAATACACACACTTGTACAGACATAACAGTGACTCAGGTTATCAGACAAATTCTACACACACCCAGGTACACAGGGCTACATGAACACGATGTCACAAAGCCCCTAAATAATCAACAACTCTACAGTATATATGTATGTATGTCTCCCCCTCATTATTCCTGCTTTTCCAACGGGGTCGGAGATGAGATGCAATGGAAGTCTATGTGGTGGATGGTTTTTACGGCCGGATGCCCTTCCTGACGACAACATCATGAGAGGAGTTAATGAGAGATGAAATGAATGATGGTGAATGAGACTGGGCAAGGACGTGGAAGGAAGTGGCCGTGGCCTGTCAGTAGGTACCGTCCCAGCATTTGCCTGGAGATGAAAATGGGAAACCATGGATAACAATTTCAAGGACAACCGACGGTGGTGCTCGAACACACGTGTCTACCGAGTCAGCAGAGAGCTTGGCCCCATGACCTAACGCTGCGCTTTAGTGAGCGTAGCCACCACTGTCGGTTAAATAATCAACAAGTAAAAAACATTACTATATTACTATGAATCATTTTTACCCTACTATGGACTACGTAAATAACTCTTCATGACTTCATTTTTGTTGTTGCGCAAAATGCATTCAATCTCTTGCTTAAGGCTTCTTTCTGTTCACCTGTCCAATGTTTTTCATTCTTGGTCGCTGTTTCAGGCTGCTGGATCAGCCTGAATGTGGCTCTTTCCAGGATGTATTGTCCTGTGTTGTTCATTTCTTGCAGGTCCTTCTTGGTGTTAGGATATCAATACTCAAATAAGCTGCTATTTTTATTTGATTTGTTAAAATGGTTCGAAATGTATTTAGTGAGTCTGTCATCGCTCCTTCTCGAGATTTGTCCAAAGAATGTAATCCTTCGTTTTCGTATGACGTCAGATATCCTGCCGCATGTTCCTTTTTTTTTCTTTGTTTTTACGACGTTATGCCCGAACAAGGAGCACGAAAGATCGTAGGCCTATTTCACAGATTAATTTGAATTAGCTTTCATCTCTTCCCAAAATCACTTCACTCTCACTATAATTTTTCTTCCTTTCTGCTGTCCATGCAGTGATTCGGGGGTTTGCAGCAAAATGATGATTGTTTACCAACCATCTAAAGCTTGGCCTATCCCCACGGCCAGTGAATTACAAACTCGGCAATTTTTCCAGGTTTGTGCCGTGTCTTGTGTGGGGTTTCAACAAGGACACCAAGCTGGCTCATCAGCGGGCTCTTGGTGTCCGTGCCTGGACCCCCCACATGAGTAGCGAACTGCGCGCTACCTACCTTCTTATGAAGCGCACCTGCGATTCTTTACTGCGAGAGCTAAAAGCTCAAGCAGCCTTTCACATCCCTATAAAAGCTTCCATAAGATGGTATATTGGCTTTCACGGCCAGTGAATTACAAACTCAGCAATTTTTCCAGGTTTGTGCCGTGTCTTGTGAGGGGTTTCACCTAGGAACACCAAGCTGGCTCATCAGCGGGCTTTTGGTGTCCGAGGCCGGACCCCCACAGGAGTAGCGAACGGTAAAGTCTTTATAGTGAGGTGAAAGGCTGCTTGAACGTTTAGCTCTCGCAGTAAAGAAGCGGGTGCGCTTCATAACAAGGGAGGCAGCGAGCAGTTCGCTACTCCGGTGGGGGTCCAGGCACAGACGCCAAGAGCCCGCTGATGAGCCAGATTGGTTTTCCTAGGCGAAACCCCACACAAGACACGGCATAAACCAAGAAAAATTGCTGAGTTTTATATATCACTAGCTGAAGTACCCGTGCGAGCTACGCGTCATAAATAAATTAAAATGTGAAGGTGACAGTTAAAACAGGGGATAGGTGAGGTGCTGCGCAGAGGGAGATTAAGGATGGAACATTTTGTCCAACTACACCGCTCGGCGTTGACCGTGTTTTATAGCACAAATTTAGGTTTTATTCGCTAACGGTTGGAGATACCTTTCGGATAGAAAATGTAATTTTAAACCTCGTATATGCCATCAAAAGTTTGCTACTTCTTAGAGTTCTCTTTTCATTTGTAATGGAAATATGAAAGTTTTAAACCAAATGGTGTAGTGACGTCACTAAAATGGTCGCCATCTTTAAATAGTGCAAAGTATTGAAATCAAAAGTAACCTATATGTTAACCAGGTAAATCAGCTACTTCCATGTTAAATTCATGTAAATCGGACCAGTGGTACTTGCGTGATTGAGTATTACACAGACACACACCATCTCATTTTTAGCCTCGCTTCGCTCGCGTCATAGTCGTGTCATATTGTTATTCAATGAAATGCAGGTTTAACCCCGTTAACATCCCTTTAGAACCTGAATATCCAAAAATCTCCTTAGTAGACGATTTCGACACACAACAAACATATCCCCAAAACATCTTTCTTCTAACTTTAATAGTTTTGGTTGGCCGATGAGAGTGAACATCCAAAAATCCTTCCTTAGTGGACGTTTTTCTTCCTGAATTTCACCCCTCCCCATAGGCCCCTTAAATTGGATTTATGAAGAAACGGTCGAACACCTATTTATTTTATTTATTTATTTTTAAGCTGATAGATTTCCTCCGAGTTTCAAACTCCTCGCCTATGTCGTTTAAACGATACACGCTCCGTTAAGAATCTTTCAACCCCCACTTTTCATCCCTTTCACCTCATAATATACACTACATCGAACAACCATTAGACATGTGTCAGCTTATTTTCAATGATTAGTATATACCGTATGCCAAGTATCACATCCCCAAATGAAACCACTCGTGACATATTGTTATTCAATGAAATGCACGTTTACCCCCTTAACACCTCTTTAGAACCTGAATATTCAAAACTCTTTCCTTAGTGGACGTTTTCGACATACAACGAACATATCCCCAAAATTTCATGCTTCTAACTTCAATAATTTTGGCTGGGCGATGATGAGTGAGTGAATGAGTCAGGACATTTTCTTTCATTTTATTTTCTTCAGAATTTCACCCCTCCCGATGAACCCCTTCAATTTGATTGATCAAAAAAAAGTCGAACAGCTATTTTCTTACTTTAAAGCAGTCCCCCCCCCCCCCCTGTGTTTGATGAGTGAGTCAGTCAGCCAATTAGTTAGGACACTTTCTTTCCTGTTCCACCCCCTCCCCCCAGAATGTCACCCCTCCTCAATTGCCCATTAAATTGTATTTATGAAAAAAAACGGTCAAACACATATTTACTTATTTTTTATGCCGATTTTTTCCGCTGAATTTCAAACTCCTCTCTTATGTCGTTTAAGAGTTACACGCTCCGTTAGGAATCTTTCAATCCCTACTTTTCACCCCTTTCACCTCATAATATACACCACATCGAAAAACCCTCAGACACGTGTCTTCTTACTTTTTAATGATGAGTTTATATGCCGTGTATCACATCCTCCAATGAAACCAATCGGGAGATATTGTTATTCAATGAAATGCAGGTTTAACCCCCTTAAGACCCCTTTAGAACCTGAATATCCGAAAATCCTCCCTTAGTAGACGGTTTTGACACACAATGAACATATCCCCAAACTGTCATGTTTCTAACTTCAATAATTTTGTCTGGGCGTTGATGAGTGAGTGAGTGAGTCAGGACATTTTCTTTCAATTTTCTTTTTTCAGAATTTCACCCCTCCCCATGAACCCCTTAAATTTGATTTATGAAAAAAAAAACTGTGGAACAGCTATTTACTTACTTTAAAGCAGTTTTTCCCCCTGAGTTTGATGAGTGAGTCAGTCAGTCAATCAGTTAGGACACTTTCTTTCCTGCCCCCCCCCCCCCCCGCGAATTTCACCCCTCCCAATGGGCCCCTTAAATTGGATTCAGGAAAAAACGGTCAAACACTTATTTACTTATTTTTATGCTGTTTTTTCCGCTGAGTTTCAAACTCCTCTCCTATGTCGTTTAAGAGATACACGCTCCTTTAGGAATCTTTCATTCCCCACTTTTCACGCCTTTCATCTCATAATATACACCACATCGAAAAACCCTCAGACACGTGTCTTATTACTTTTTAATGATGAGTTTATATGCCGTGTATCACATCCCCAAATGAAACCAATCGGGAGATATTGTTATTCAAATAATGCAGGTTTAACCCCCTTAAGACCCCTTTAGAACCTGAATATCCGAAAATCCTCCCTTAGTAGACGGTTTTGACACACAATGAACATATCCCCAAACTGTCATGTTTCTAACTTCAATAATTTTGGCTGGGCGATGATGAGGGAGTGAGTGAGTGAGTGAGTCAGGACATTTTCTTTCAATTTTCTTTTTTCAGAATTTCACCCCTCCCCATGAACCCCTTAAATTTGATTTATGAAAAAAAACTGTGGAACAGCTATTTACTTACATTAAAGCAGTTTTCCCCCTGAGTTTGATGTGTGAGTCAGTCAGTCAATCAGTTAGGACACTTTCTTTCCTGTCCCCCCCCCCCCCAGAATTTCACACCTCCCCATGGGCCCCTTAAATTGGATTTATGAAAAAAGAACGGTCAAACACATATTTACTTATTTTTTATACTGATTTTTTTCCGCTGAGTTTCAAACTCCTCGCCTATGTCGTTTAAGATATACACGCTCCGTTAGGAATCTTTCAATCCCCACTTTTCACCCCTTTCACCTCATAATATACACCAAATCGAAAAACCCTCAGACTCGTGTCTTCTTATTTTTAATGATGAGTTTATATGCCGAGTATCACATCCCCCATTGAAACCAATCGGGAGATATTGCTATTCAATGGAATGCAGGTCTACCCCCTTAACACCCCTTTAGAACCTGACTATCCAAAAATCCTTTCTTAGTGGGCATTTGCGTTCCTTGAGGAAGCTGCATACCTAATTTCATTCCAATCCGTTCGGTGGTTTCTGAGATTTCGTGATGAATGTATGAGTGAGTGAGTGAGTGGTATTTGACAAATATATAGTAGAAAGAAGATAGTGTCAAGTCTTTGTTATGCTAAACACGGCTGACAGTGCTGTGTGAGTAGTTGAGTAACTAACGGGATTTCAAGTGAAGATCCTAATTTTCTATACCGGTAGTGCTGAGCGCAACTGGCATCCAGACGGCCGTGTCTCGACTTGAGCTATGTTGCCATGGAAACTATCTGCCTTGCCATTCCTTCATGAGTATATTTTATGATTTGATTGGCCTGTGCTTGAGTGCAAAAGGGCCGAAATCAGAAGAATGAGAAAGACTATCGAAAATTCATGTAGCCAGCGGTTCCTTCTGGGTCCTAAACTATGTGCATGCAAAATTTGGTTGAGATTGGTGGAACGGTGCAGATTTATATACGGAACAGACCCACCCACCCACCCACCCACATACATACAGGCTTTCACTTTTATATATACTACTAGCTGAAGTACCCGTGCTTCGCTACGCGTCATAAATAAATTAAAATGTGAAGGTGACAGTTAAAATAGGGGATAGGCGAGGTGCTGCGCAGAGGGAGATTAAGGATGGAACATTTTGTCCAACTACAACGCTCGGCGTTGACCGTGTTTTATAGCACAAATTTAGGTTTTACTCGCTAACCGTTGGAGATACCTTTCGGATAGAAAATGTAATTTTAAACCTCGTATATGCCATCAAAAGTTTGCTATTTCTTAGCGTTCTCTTTTTATTTCAAATGGAAATATGAGTTTGAAACCAAAGGGTGTAGTGACGTCACTAAAATGGTCGCCATCATTAAATAGTGCAAAGTATTGAAATCAAAAGTAACTTATATGTTAACCATGTAAATCAGCTACTTCCATGTAAAATTCATGTATATCGGACCAGTGGTACTTGCGTGATTGAGTAATACACAGACACACACCATCTCATTATTAGCCTCGCTTCGCTCGCGTCATAGTCGTGTCATATTGTTATTTAATGAAATGCAGTTTTAACCCCGCCTTGCCATTCCTTCATGAGTATATTTTATGATTTGATTAGCCTGTGCTGGAGTGCAAAAGGGCCGAAATTAGAAGAATGAGAAAGACTATCGAAAATTCATGCAGCCAGCGGTTCCTTCTGGGTCCTAAACTATGCGTATGCAAAATTTGGTTGAGATTGGTGGAACGGTGTAGATTTGTATACGGAACAGACCCACCCACCCACATACATACATACAGACTTTCACTTTTATATATAAGACTAGCAGAAGTACCCGTTCTTCGAACGTTGTTCGTTGTTAACACCAGACATTATCAATTGAGCTACTGTTGCAATGATTAGCGGTTTGTCATTCCGTCAAGTTTATCAGAACGAAGTTAGTTTACTGGGAATATCACACACACTGTTAATTTAAGGCCCTTAAAATGTAGTTTTTGGAGACCCTTTATAGATTCCCGACTTGTGTGTCTCACATTGAGAAGCGCAACATATGCTTTGGTCGTCCTTCTAGGATAATTTTTATATTTCGCCTATTTTAGCATATATTGAGAAGTTTTTCTCTATATCCACCCTTCTACTGTATGAAAAGTACGGTGAAGAGTTTCATAGGTGATTGGTGTATTGACTCTCATGGTTACCATACCTAATTTTACGATGCACGAAGCATCCGAGCACGAGTTATAGGCGTACATAAAGATACACAGAAAGACAGACAGACAATTCTATTGTCTACAACATATCACCCAGATATCCAAATATGGGTATATCCACCACACAGTATCAAATAAAATCATCCTTACGATGAACCATTATGTCGACAAAAAAAATAGTTAAAATGTGCTCTCAGACTAAATTCACCTAACGTGTACTCCCTGACGTGAAATACAATTGAAAGCCTTGTAGACGTAACGCAATACACGTCACATAAAAATTGACCCTCTACGTTGTGCTAGGTGCCCATACACAGGAAGACCCCTTTCATAAATTATAAAGGCTTGTGGTGCATGAAAATTCAGGTTCTTTAGCCTCAAATTGCCCAAATTCTTAAAAGCCGCAAAAAATGCTGGTTCAATTCACGAATTTTTGAAAATAATGTTGCTGTTTGGAGATATAATAGACCTTCTGTACTATATGTCGAACGTGAAAATTGCATGAAAAAATTCTAGGTTACCCCTTCACCCCCTTAATTGCATTGATGAATTATACGGTCTACGTTAGTTCCGTGATAACCTTATAGCCATTTGCCAACTTTCACAGAAATGTAATAAATGGAGTGACATTGCTTCTTACAGACAGTTGTATGCCACCCCTTGAGATAATGTTCTCATGGTTACCGATTTGCATTCCTTCATTAGTTTGTTAAATTAAATTAAATTTGTTTTCTGGGAATATTTCAGAAACTGTTGGATTTAGAGCCTTATAATGTAGTTTTCGAGGACCCTTTAGGGCCCCGGACTTTTGTTGCTGGCACCGAGGGGATTTCTCTCGTCGTTGTACGCCATAATATAATACTAATAATAATATAATATAGGGAGAAATTATAACACCTATTTTTTTAATTCAGCCAATGGCCATGTACTTTTCTTTTCAGGACGGGTCAGGGAAGGGATATTATCAGAGAAAGAAGCATTCATATCACGCATGAGCAAAATGGAAATGGCCTACCATTTAACTAAGGACATCTATAAGAAAAGGTCAATATCCTTCAACGCAAAACTAAAACATTACTGCAGTGTCATCCGTCCGGAGGTCTTGCATGCTTCTGAATGTCTCACGATGAACAAAAAAGGCTTGGTCGAGAAACTGGAGGCCAAAGAAAGGAAAATTTTGAGAAAGATATTGGGTTCCATCAAAGACAATGGGGAATACAGAAGACGGCATAACCATGACCTATATACTCATGTGGAGAAGATAAGCAACGTCATCTGGAAGAGAAGGTTACCATTTTTTGGGCATGTGAAACGAATGAGCCCAGCGAGACTGACCAACCGCAACATAACTTACTTTCAGGAGAGGAAAACAAAATGGGTTTGGTTCATTGAACTGGATAAAGATCTGAAAGAAGTGGGGATTACACCAACATACAGGGGGCGTGGTGGCTCAACGGTCTAGCTGTATGCCTCTCACCAAGGCGGTCCGGGTTCGATTCCCGGTCACTGCATGTGAGATTTTCGAAGTGAAATGCCATGTCCTGTGGTTCGGATTCCACGTAAAAAGGAGGTCCCGTGGCTCATAATCACAAGATTCACGGTCACGTAAAACTACAATCTTCCTTCCTTCCACCAACATACATTCAGGAGCGCGCCCCACTCAAAGGGAAACTTCAAGCTTGTAAAGGTTTCCAAGAAAAACCGAAGCTGAAAACGGGAAAGATTTGGACCCAGGAACGGAAGGAAGTCTACCGAGAACGAATGCGGGCGTAGGCCTACAGGGCAAACATCAAAGCCAGTAGGAGACGGTTGGAATGACGCGGTCCATAGATGGCCTATACGAAATGAATGAATGAATAACATGGGGATAGGAATATAATAGACCTGCCGTACCACACCCGCAGGTGTAAATCGCGTGAAAAAATCTAGAGTACCCCTTGATCCCCTTAAGCGCATTATACGTATTGATGAATTTTACGGCTTAATTTGGTTCCGTGATAACCTTCTAGCCGTTTGCAAACTTTCACACTAATGTAATTAATGGAATTGCATTGCGTCTTACAGCAATAGATGGACCTCTGCGAATCCGTTGGCATGGTTACTGGCTTGCATTCGTTCATTAGTTTATTAAATTAAATTAGTTTTCTGGGAATATCTGAAAAACGGTTGGTCTTCGGTCCTTAAAATATGGTTTTCGAGGATCCGAGTTTTGTCTCTCACATTGAAGGGCTGAAAATGAGTTTTGTCTCGTCCTTCTACGCCTATTTCAGCATGTATTTTAAGGGGGTATGCCCCCTTTTATGAGAGGTACGGAGAAGAGTTACATCAATGATTAGTGTCGTGCCTCTGATGGATATCTGTACCAAATTTTACGTTGCTACACCCAGCCGTTCTCGAGTTATAAGGGAACAAATTTGTCCACAGACAAACAAACAGACAGACAAACAAAAAAAAAAATATTTTCGCGCGCATCCATCATAAAACAGTCTGAAACGTGTAAAAAACTCAAATTTCCGTAGAAATTCAGAGAAAAACACACAAATTTTCATTTTTATATAGAGAGAGATATACTGCACCGCTCGGTGTTGACCGTGTTTTATTGCACAGATTTTGGTTTTACTCGCTAACCGTTGGAGATATACGAAAAGTGATAAGGAACTTTCGGATAGAAAATTAAATGTTACAGCTCATGTATACCATCAAAAGTTTGCTATTTCTTAGCGTTCTCTTTTTATTTGAAAAGGAAATGTGAAATTTTGAAACCAAAGGGTGTAGTGACGTCACAAATGTCGGTTTTACTCGCTAACAGTTGGAGATACACGAAAAGTGATAAGGACCTTTCGGATAGGAAATTAAATTTCAAAGCTCGAATGTGCCATCAAAAGTTTGCTAATTCCTACCGTTCTCTTTCTATTTGATCTGGAAAAATGAAATTTTGAAACGAACGGGTCTAATGACGTCACTAAAATGGTCGCCATTTCTTAATAGTGCAAAATTTCGAAATTAAAACTATCCTATATATAAGCCTGGTAAATCAGCTACATCCATGCAAAATTTCATTTAAATCGGACCAGTGGTTCTTGAGTTATTGAGTGACAGACAGACACACACCATCTCATTTTTATTAGTATGATTTGTATTTTTGAAATGGTGTCTTGACATACAGTACATGAACAAAGACTAGTGGACATATTGCTTAATATGTACATTATCCCCAGCGCACGCAAATAACCAACAAAAATGTGAGTCGACCTTCAAAGAGGTATAGGTCAGTTGAACACTGCGATAGTCTAAGGTTGTTTCCCGTATTTCCATAGAATTGAGTACATACACTTAGCCGCCCAAGGGCGATTGGCTTGAGTCATAGCAACAACACATTAAGATTAACACAGATAGATTTCAACACTCACTTAAGTCTAGGGTCATCCTTGCTTAAGAAATCGCGCTACACGGAAATGAACGATGTGATTTATTACGAGCAATGCACGGTACATAAAATATGCTTATCATATATAATGTCAAAGAGTGGCAGCCGTGGCCTTTAAGAGTCATCCCAGCATTCACCTGGAGTAGAAGTAGGAAACCATGGAGAATCACTTCCAGGATGGCTGAGGAGGGAATCAAACTCGCTTTTTCTCAGTTTTGCCTCATGAGGCTGAGTGTACCCCGCTCCAGGTCTTAGACCAGTATTAAATTTCTGGGCAGAGCTGGGAATCGAACCCGGACCTCCACGGTGACAACCAATAGTGCAAGAAACTACGAATGTTCTTTTTTTTTTTTTTTTCATTTTTACTTGTTTCCGATTTTTCTATTTGTTTCCAGGGTTTGGTTTCTTTTTGTACATGAAGATGTCACACACACCCAGTTCCCAAGCCAGAGGAATTAACCACAAGAGATTAAATTCCCCATGGCTCGGCCGGGAATCGAACCCGGAACCCTTCGGGCCAAAGTCAAGCACGCTAGCCTATTAGCTATTGAGCCGGACAGCATCGAAGCGGACTCAAATAATATCATGATAACGTATGTAGGCTAAATGAGAAACACAAGGAAGTAGAATGCTCGGTACGGGGAACTAAATTGGAGTATTTTAAGTCATTCAAATTGTAAATGAAAATCCACAGCCTGCTTCCAGTCGACCGATCGGGTCAGGGAATAGAATGATTGCAGCATCCATCTAGCGGCGAGGATATGAACTGTGCCAGCTGCCGAAGCCTGTCGCCCTCCCATGGAGCAATGATTAAATGAATGACAGATGAAGTGGAGAGTGTTGCTGGAATGAAATTTGTGGCAGGGAAAACCGGAGTACCCGGAGAAAAACCTGTCTGCCTCTGCTTTGTCTAGCTTATATCTCACATGAAGTGACCAGGATTTGAACCACGGACCCAGCGCACAGTGGGTCAAAATCAAAATCTAGGGGGACAAAATTAATTTTACGTTTTAATTCTGAATTTAGAGTGAAAGCAACGTATATAATTTGTTTACTTCATACTAAACATCAGTTAAGACCTTTTTAAGCTACGTCTACACATGCAAGAAATTGTCTATGACTAGGAGTTGGATAGAGCATTCAGTTATCTCTTCAGAACAATTCTCTACCCCTAATTTACTTTTAACCAAGTCACAAAGTTCCACTTTTGACATGATCGTCGAACCCAGTGCTTCAAACAATTGTAAACGTGAGAGAACTGGCCGCGCGGCATCTTCTAAAACGTAAAATAACTAAGTAAGTTGCAAAAAGATGCAAAAAATCTTATAACAGGCGTAAACTTCAAGACTTTATCTACATTTTAACATGAAGTAGAAATTGACGCAGAGTGACGCGACATACTAACAAGAAGTTCCGTGAAGAACTATACAGCCTACTTTTCATGCCAATGATTATTCTACAGAATATGAACCTATCAAGAATAATGACGAAATTAAGTTGCTAATATCGAAATTTCCAATTAGTTCGAAATACTGTATACCTGGCATAATGTATCCTAATAGAGCACTACAGTTGGCAGCCCTGATGACTGAATATATTCTTAGTTCCGTCTCTTACGGTACTAAATACTAAATTTGGTTGAAGTCCACTGGATAGCATGGACGTTACATGCAGTTAAACATTGGATCTAACAGCGCGCGTAAAATCATGTTGGCAACAATGTCATGCATGTATTGGTCAGAAATAATCTGAAATAATATGATCTATTGTTGTGCCAATTTTGAATGAAATCCATTAGTTAGTATAGAAGTTACATGCATTTTAAAATTGGACCTATCGGCAGGCTTAGAATCATGTTGGCAGCACTGACGTATATTAGTTACTCCAAATTCGTCTAGAATGCCAGGTACTATACGTGTGCAAAGTTTAGAGCTATTGGCTTGCATACTTTCTGATATATTGATATTAGGGTAACAAAAATAGGGACAGCACATATTAACAGTTGGCAGCACTGGTTGCTCCTTAGAATACGCATAGTCATATCTGTTATGGTACACATAGCACATACGAAATTTGGTTGAAATCCAAATGATAGTATGGAAGTTACATGTATTTAAAGTTGGACCTGTCAGCAGGCTTAGAATCATGTTGGTAGCACTGACGTATATAAGTTACTCCAAATTAATATAGAATGTAAGGTACTATACGTGTGCATAGTTTAAAGCTGTCGGCTTGCATACTTTCTGATATATTGGTATTTGGATAAAATAAATTAGGAGCATTTATTAACAGTTGGCAGCCCTGGTAGGTCTTAAGAATACGCTCAGTCATATCTGGTTATGTACACATACAACATATGAAATTTGGTTGAATTCCGCTTGATAGTGTAGAAGTTATATGCATTTAAAAATTGGACCTATCAGGAGGCTTATAATCATTTTGGCAACACTGCCATGTTTGGCCTCCTGGAAATTAAACTGAAATATTATGATCTGTACGTGTGCCAATTTTGAAATAGCTCCCATTCATACTTTCCAAGATATCCAACATGGAGCTCAAATTTCAATTGCGATTTTTTAGCAGTTGGTAGCACTGACATCATTTTCAAATATGGCCGTGAGATATTCAGGTATAGATCTTTACTCTAACCAAATTTTGTTTCGATTGCTGCAGCCGTTTAGGAGTTGATAGGGGGGGACACACACACAGCCAGACAGACAGACAGAAGGACAGACAGACAGACAGACAGACAGACAGACAGACTGACAGACAGACAGACAGACAGACAGACACACATTTGCCCGATCTCATAAGTCTACTTTTTCCTCATTTTTGCAAAATGTGAAAAGTAGGCTAAAAATCTAAGTGATAATATAATTTTAAAAATAATAGTTAAATATTATATAATGCAAATATAGCTAAAATTACGTAACAATTACGCCCATTAATAACTAAAACACGTTACAAAGATCATACCTTCAGCAGCATGTTCCATCTTAAAGCGTCACACTAACCACAAAGACAACCAAACCACAGCCACTTACATTCACCCTCCAATTCAGACTGCTCGAACAGTGGTGACAGATTTACACTAAGATGCGTTTATATCCCAGAATAGTGAGCGGAAATTATATGAGAATGCTTTAGAAGTAATAAATTTTGATTTCTTAATTATGAAAATAAATAATTTTGTCCTAGATTTCGATTTTGACCCACTGTGCAGCGGTGAGAGGCCGGCGTGCTGCCGCCTAAGGCACGGAGGCTCTTAAGTCATTCTAATTAAGGCTGTATATTTTCACGGCATGGTAGTATGGTGAAAGAGATGCACGAAAGCAAATGCAGTGAGTTCTCAGTTGCGTGCTACAGTATTCAGTGTAGTAACGAAACTCGCCCTACATTGCTCAAAATTCAGATCAACCTTGCTGAGAGGGCTGGGTAAATTTTGGATAGCTGATAAGCTACATAAGTTTCTCATCAGAATCCATACTCTAGAGCAGAGGTTCTCAATGTGCTGGACACTTGATACACTCTGCTCTGAAGGGCGGATATTATTAATTGCTGCTATAATTACTCCGATCACTTCATGGGTGTGTCTTGATCATGTATCGAAGGAATCAGGATAAGAATATATCGATAAGTACTCGGTGAACGAAGTGTTATCGAATCCCTCTTTAATCACCAGTCTATCACTTTGATATATTGTTCTAACTTTCAGCCCCTACAAGTTGCGTGGTAATGAATTCAATGGCTGGTAAGATTCAAATACTGCCGGAAGATGTAGGCGCGGGGCTGCACGATGTGGTCAACCTTGTGACCAATTACTTAAATTAACGATGAACATTATAGTCGCTTGTATTGACAGTTGAATTACGTCAGCTGAGTTTATTAATATAAGAACCGTATATTGTCAGCCTTCATATTCAACTCACTGTTCAGCGCTCTGAAACTAGGCTCTCTATTATTATTATTATTACTTACTTTTACTTTTATCGTTGTGGCCACTTGGGACCGCGAGATCTCAACTGTTTTTCTTCTTGATAGCCCACCACGCCTTCACCCTTTCGGAATGGGATTTCTTCCATTCATCCGAGTGAATATCTCTTTTTGGGTTTTACTTCCTCTTGATGGACCTGACGCAGTTTTTGATTCAATAGGGTTCTGAGCAAAATATCTGATTCAGAAATTTCAAACTTTAACAAGTCATTATCCTCTTCCACCAGCCGAAGAGGCATCGCCTTTAAACCTCGGAAGTATGATAATAGACGGTTGGAGAATCTTCTGACTGTCATTCTGAAGAGATGGGCATGGAATGTTATTTACCGTTTCCGGATTACACTTGAGATCATTTTTTCAGTGTGGGAGTATATTTCTGAATTACTCCAGAGCTTGTAAGCTCCATCTTTGAACTTAGGACCAAGAACTTTCCTAATGATCTTTATTTCCATAACTTGAAAGCCTCCGTGGCTTAGGCGGCAGCACGCCGGCCTCTCTCCGCTGGGTCCGTGGTTCAAATCCCGGTCACTCCATGTGAGATCTGTGCTGGACAAAACGGAGGCAGACAGGTTTTTCTCCGGGTACTCCGGTTTTCCCTGTGAAATGTTCATTCCAGCAACACTCTCCACTATCATTTCATTTCATCTGTCATTCATTTAATCATTCCCCAGAGGAGTACGTCAGGCCTCGGCAGCCGGCACAGTTCATATCCTCGCCGCTAGATGGGGGGCTTCATTCATTCCATTCCTGACCCGGTCGGAGACTGGAAGCAGGCTGTGGATTTTCATTTCCATAACTTCAAGTCTGTCGATCGGCTGCGTCACAATCCCGCACAGATGGCGGAGCTGCTGCGTTGCATCCCGCATCCATTTAGCAATGGCGACGGAACTGTTAATAGAGTCAGGAAATCTCTTGTTTTATATGACATGAGTAATGAAGTAATGAAGATTTTAGAAATATAACGAAGAAAGATAAGTTCTAGGATGAAATAGGAAAGGAACTGCAAGTACCTGGTTAGCATCATTTTAAATAATATCACTTTTTAGCCTACTTTTCACATTTTGCAAAAATGAGGAAAAAGTAGACTTATGAGATCGGGCAAATGTGTGTCTGTCTGTCTGTCTGTCTGTCTGTCTGTCCTTCTGTCTGTCTGTCTGTCTGTCTGGCTGTGTGTGTGTGTCCCCCCCCCCCTATCAACTCCTAAACGGCTGCAGCAATCGAAACAAAATTTGGTAGGAGTAAAGATCTATACCTGAATATCTCACGGCCATATTTGAAAATGATGTCAGTGCTACCAACTGCTAAAAAATCGCAATTGAAATTTGAGCTCCATGTTGAATATCTTGGAAAGTATGAATGGGAGCGATTTCAAAATTGGCACGCGTACAGATCATAATATTTCAGTTTAATTTCCAGGAGGCTAAACATGGCAGTGTTGCCAAAATGATTGTAAGCCTCATGATAGGTCCAATTTTTAAATGCATATAACTTCTATACTATCAATTGGAATTCAACCAAATTTCGTATGTTGTATGTGTACATAACCAGATATGACTGAGCGTATTCTTAAGACCTACCAGGGCTGCCAACTGTTAATAAATGCTCCTAATTTTTTATCCAAATACCAATATATCAGAAAGTATGCAAGCCGACAGCTTTAAACTATGCACACGTATAGTACCTGACATTCTATATTAATTTGGAGTAACTTATATACGTCAGTGCTACCAACATGATTCTAAGCCTGCTGACAGGTCCAACTTTAAATACATGTAACTTCCATACTATCATTTGGATTTCAACCAAATTTCGTAAGTGCTATGTGTACCATAACATATATGACTATGCGTATTCTAATGAGCAACCAGTGCTGCCAACTGTTAATATGTGCTGTCCCTATTTTTGTTACCCTAATATCAATATATCAGAAAGTATGCAAGCCAATAGCTCTAAACTTTGCACACGTATAGTACCTGGCATTCTAGACGAATTTGGAGTAAATAATATACGTCAGTGCTGCCAACATGATTCTAAGCCTGCTGATAGGTCCAATTTTAAAATGCATGTAACTTCTATACTAACTATTGGATTTCATTCAAAATTGGCACAACAATAGATCATATTAATTCAGATTATTTCTGACCAATACATGCATGACATTGTTGCCAACATGATTTTACGCGCGCTGTTATATCCAATGTTTAACTGCATGTAACGTCCATGCTATTCATTGGACTTCAACCAAATTTTGTATTTTGTACCTTAAGAGACGGAACTAAGAATATATTCAGTCATCAGGGCTGCCAACTGTAGTGTTCTATTAGGATACATTATGCCAGGTATACAGTATTTCGAACTAATTGGAAATTTCGATATTAGCAACTTAATTTCGTCATTATTCTTGATAGGTTCATATTCTGTAGAATAATCATTGGCATGAAAAGTAGGCTGTATAGTTCTTCACGGAACTTCTGGTTGTTTCTGTGTTCACTTCTCACGTAGTGATTAACCTAAATAAAACCAAACTCAACTACCCTAAAACTAAATATAAACTGCACTATCGCATTGTATTGCAGATAGCTTGGCAAACCTCTCTCACCGTAGCTCCAACAGTTAAGACGAAAAGAAAAAAATACTGTGGCCCAATGTCGAGTACGAGTCCCCAGTAGCCAAAAATCTAATAGCAAGACGTTCTTCTGGTGAAATGGCTTCCCGATAATTGGTATCTATTTTCCTTATGTTGCACTTCATGAGACGAAACGATTTCGGAACTGTTTCCCGTGCCGGTCAAAATACAAAGACGAATTCTCAGTGACTGCTGGTATCGTGTCAATCCCGCTCCCGTTCCCGTTCCCGCATCCCGCGCCGGTGTGCGCAGACCTTTAAATATAGCCTAAAGACGATGCCTCGGGCCGTACGCAGCTCATGGGCCATTAGTTACCCAGCAACCCTAAATAACAAGTGAGTCTGTGCTCGTATACTTCAACAAACAGTGCTCAGTAAGTGAAGGTCGTATCAACAAACTTTACCGCAGTCGGGGCACGATTTCCGTGACCTGTCTGGTTCGACCATCACAAAGCAATATTAAACAGCATTCAAGCTGAAACCAAACTATGAATTATTATACGAGTGGACTGCGTCTTGAGATCAAACAGTTCTTGTAGGCGAGCGTCACTGGTGAATTATGTCAACATCTAGTGTTCAATAGTGTCAAATATTCCGATGGAATTCATGATCGATACAGCCTTGTTAGCATAACAGAAATGACGCTATATTTCATACATCATAAACTGTATTATGAATAAAATTGAGATAGTTCTTATTGTAATTATATAATGCTATCAGTGGGGGTCTGATTATTTTTGTAACACCGATAAATGCCAAATCATTTCAATGCCATGTTAGCAATATTTAAGGTTTTTACATCTACAAGTGCCGGAGAGGCAAAATAAAACGGCACACTATCGCGAAATTCACCATTTTACGTGAAATACATTACTCGTCATGAAATTGTATTTATCATAAATATTTCTGAATAAACCCGGAAGAACTTTTATTCAGCAATGTATTTTGTCCTTTTCTATTTTCATCTATAAATGTTTTCTTTTAGACTTCTATTATCCCGCGGCGTAGCCGTGCTCGTTAACTCGTACACCATGGCCACGTAGGCATCTGCATCGAATCCCGTTGTATCTAAAAGCCGCGATAGTTAATGATGACGTAAAATCAAGAACATTATTATCAGTTTTTTTTATCATTGATATTATTCAATTTGTCCTTCTTATTATCAAGTTATAATGTGTTATTTTGTACAATTCGATAATACGATCAATTTGAGAATCCAAACATTCCCTGGTCCTAATTAGTATGGATTATTAACGTTTTACTCTATATTAAAAACAGCCTATTCAAATTTACGCAAATATTGTTCAACCCCTTAGTTAGGACATGGGCCGAAGGGTCCCTGCTTAAATTTTCGGCCCGGGCGAGGGATTTTTATTTTCCAATTGTTAATTCCTCTGGCTCCAGGATTGTGTGATCTTGACTCCTTTTCCATTAATTTCATCCTTATCACAAAGCGCAGTTTACCCACTCGAAAAAAACTACACGAGGCTCCTCAAGGGTCACACAAATATCTCAATAACACAGTTCAAATCAAACCTAATACACATAAGCAATATAGTATAACCTGCTGTGATAATTGAACGAGTTTGGATTGATATTTACGCCAATCCCTCATTCTTACTTTCACGGAATCAACAGAGGGTGGCTTCACTGATGGGCCGATGCCTCGGAAATTAAAGAATCTGCATTATTAGCTCAGTTATTAGAAAACTGACAGCCAAACCTTATGTCGTGGATTTGACTCCTGCACTCGTCAGGCGTTTTCATTTTATGCCTGTTTGTACTCTTTGTACAATATACAAGCAACACTTGACAGTCATTTAGGTGCATATCAGAGTGGATTCCGAAAAGGTAGATCTTGCGCAGAACAGATATTCAACCTGAAGTCCATAATCCGTCACAGGATAATAAACTTCAAGACCATAGTAGTGACATTTATAGATTTTAAAAAAGCTTTCGATCCCGTTGACAGGGAAACTCTAGATAAAGTAATTCGAGAATTTGGAGTTAAATCTAAACTGGCTAATCTAATCCGTGAAACCCTCACAGACACCATACAAAAGTAAAATTTCGGGGAAAATATCTAAACCATTAAAAATAATGACAGGTGTAAGGCAAGGTGATGGTTTATCTCCACTGCTATTCAGCTGTGTCCTGGAATAAATAGTAAGAATTTGGAATCAAAAACTGAGGGAACACAAGATATCACCCATAACACTAGGGAATGAAAACAGAGGTATTGAAATAAACTGTCTAACATTTGCAGATGATTTTGCCATACTTTCTGAAAATCTGACTGACGCAACAGTGCAAATTAATCTCTTAGAAGAGATAGCCAACAGAACAGGTTTAAGAATTTCTGTAGAAGAAAACAAATTTATGACAAATATAAAAATGCTCCAGAAATCCTTGACACAGAAATTGGTAAAATTAAGAGGGTAAAGAAATTAAAATATTTGGGAGAAATCATTCAGGAAAATGGTTTAGAAAAATCTGCTGTAGAAGAAAGAGTACACAAGATGGAAAGAGCATATGGTATAACTAGGAACACCTACAACAATTTTTTTTATCTAGAAACTTGAAAATACAGCACTACAGAACAGTAATCAAACCAGAATGCCTATACGCAAGCGAATGTCTAGCACTGAATTATAAGTTAGATAAATTGGAAGTATTAGAAAGACGAATTGTACGGAAAATATTAGGTCCATTAAGAATTACAGAATTCTGGAAATTAAGAAATAATGATGAAATATACCGCAACATTGAAAACATAACAGACACAATAAAAAAGAGGCGATTGCTATTTTTTGGACATTTATATAGAATGAATGACAACAGGTTAACCAAACAGGTTAACCAAACAGATATTCAAATATCTTTGGAACAAGAAATTAACAACAACAAGATGCAATAGAGAGAGAAATGTTTAGGAAAAAAGTGTTGGGAATGGAAGGGTTCCAAGGAAGGAAGGAAAAGAAAACAGGCTCAAAATAGTCCGAAGAGAGAAAGAAGATGCATAGTGTGTAGATGAAGGAGTCCTGGAGGAAGAAGAAGGACACCTGGGGGAAGAAGAAAGAACACCAAAGGACTAAACATTGAAATTGGCTCGTGGTCCTTAGAACACCGTAACGGAGAAAGAAAGAATACATTCTAATAACTGTTAAAGCCTAATAGGCCATGGATTGCTTTATTTATTTATTTAATAATTTATTCAATTATTCATTTATGTATTAATTAATTCACAACAAACTCTATTAATCTTAAAACCAGAAAACGATTATTAAAAGCGTATGTTTGGAGTATTGCCCTTTATGGTTGCGAAACGTGGACAATTGGAAAAGAAGAAAAAAGGAGGATAAATTCTTTTGAACAATGGTGTTATAGAAGAATGCTAAAAATTAGCTGGACAGAAAAAATAACGAATGCTGAAGTATTTAAAAAGGTGGAGGAAAATTATACCTTATGGAAAAGCATAAAGAGGAGGAGGACTAAACTGATAGGACATATTTTGAGACACGATAGCCTGCTGAAAACGGTATTGGAGGGAATGGTTGAAGGCAAAAGATGTCGAGGAAAACCACGCCTAAATATGTACAGCAAATCATGTCTGATGTAGGATGCAGAAACTATGAACAGATGAAGAGGAAAGCTATAAATAGAGCCGACTGGAGAACTGCCGCAGACCAATCCATGGATTGAATACTTAAGAAGAAGAATTAATTAATTAATTAATTAATTCATTCATTCATTCATTAATTACTTTAATTATTTATTTATGTATTCATTCATATATTCATTTATGTATTAATTTATTTATTCATTTATGTTTTAATTAATTAATTAATCGTTTAATTAAATTATTTATTTGTTCATTTATTCTTTTTCTTCTCCTTCTTTCGTTTCACCCTCTTTGGGATACGTTGAATCAATCATTTCCCTGTACGCTGTTCTTTCCGTAGAGTCCAGTACTTCTTCAGTCTTTCCGCTCTTCTTTTCCTCTCTTCTTCCGAGATAATGGGTTTGGATTTTAGTGTAGCTCTGTCTTGAAAACTTATATTTTCGTCTTCAGTAATTAATTTGGCTGTTCGATCGAGTAATGACGTTCCTGTCATTTTCATCTATTCATTTATTCACTTATTTATTTATTTATTTATTTATTTATTTATTTATTTATTTATTCATTTATTATTTAATTAATTATTATTTTTATTTATCAGAAAGGATTCGCAACGAGGAAGACTGACTTCTAAAAGCTGTATACATCGAAGAGAAGCTAGTTGTTGTTATTCATTTTTCAGGGGCCTAGAGACATTGTAGGTATGTAGCCTCGTATACTTGTTGGAGGGGAAGGGGTGGTGGGTGTTAACCTTCGTCACTGTGTTGCCTCTACTAATGTGTGTATTTGTAATCAAGATAGGATTTGGGTAGGAAGTGACCGTGGTTTTAAGTTAGGTACTAATCGGCATTTGCTTGGAGTAGAAGTGGGAAACCACGGAAAATCACTTCCAGGATGGCTGAGGCAGAATGAGAACCCCGCATCTTCCCCAGTTTTGTCTTACGAGACTAAGTATACCCCGTTCCAACCCTCAGATTGGAATTAAATTTCTTGGCAGAGCCGGGAATCGAATACGGGTCTCCATAAACTAGTTATATAGTACGTGTAATAAAATGCTAATCACTTAAACAACTTGCTATAGAGATTGTCGTAGGCCGCATTGTTCGTGTCAAGAGCTGAATTTATATAGCACTGAAAACAACATAAACAGGGACATTGCTTTCCTGCCAACCTGATAATGCGATAAATGTTTGTATGCAGGCATCATTTACTGGGCGAGAAATAACAGCAGGCTATAAACTGGAATCATAAACGAGAAGCTCGGATCCATGATAAGTAAAATATGTGGTGGCATAATCGCAAGCAGTCCACCTTTCTTACAAAGACTAGGCCCATCGTTGGTCGATCTATCAATCAACCGTATCCAAGGCACTGTTGTCGATAATGCGTGGTGCATTAGGCCAAGTCAAAGAACGCCGTGTTTTCTAGTCTCGATACGGCTGTATTGAGATCACCGGCAAGCACGATGAGCAATTCGTGTCTTACTTCTGAAATAGAAATTGATTGATGTTGCAAATTTCGGTGCTTTTACTTAATTCTCGTATCAGAAGCTTCTGTATCCATAATATCACAATGAGTTTTATTGTTACGAAAACAAGTCTTCAAAATTTGGTTGTTGCATAAGAAAATCTCCAAATTTGATTGTTACGTAAACAAATCTACAAATCTACAATTTTCGTTATTACTTAAACAAACCTACAAATTTATAATTTTGATAGTTACTTATACAAACCTCCAAATCTAAAATTCCGGTTATTTACACAAGCCGACAAATGTACACATTTGGCTGTTACTTAAACAAAACTACAAATCTCGTAATTTGATTGTTACTTATACAAATCTACAAATTTGGTAGTTGCGAATACAAATATACAAATCTATGAATTCGGTTGTTACTTATATAAACCGACAAATCTACACATCTGGTTGTTACTTAAACAAAACTACAAATCTACTAATTTGGTTGTTACATATACAAATCTAAAAATGTGGTTGTTACTTGTACAAATCTACAAATCTACAAATTTGGTTGTTACTTAAACGAAATTACAAATCTACAAATATTGTTGTTACTTGTACAAATCTACAAATTTGGTTGTTACTTAAACAAAACTACAAATCTACTAATTTGGGTTTTAGCTAAACAAAACTACAAATCTAAAAATTTAGTTGCTACGTTTACAAATCTACAAAAGTGGTTGCTACTTGTACAAATCTACAAATTTGGTTGGTACTTGTTCAAAAGTGAGGTACTATTCCGACATTTTAAAAGCCAAGTAGAGCGTAAAATGAGTTGATTTTTGTAATTTGTTAAGTGATTTCGTAATCATTTCGTTTGCTCTCGTATCCTACCCACACGTTCGTCATCAACGTAATCACATGCTTTGAACACCCCTTCCCTCTTTGTGATTACGTAATATGTGGACGGTCCCAAACTTGTAATATCAACTGATAGATTGTGTTACCTATTACTGGTTACAGGAATTACAGGAATAATGCAGTCAGTGACGCTCGGGAAGTGCGGTTATAAGATCATTCTCCACTTGTCTTATTTTATTGAGGTTGTGGGTGTCTAGGAATTGAAGTAATTGTATCAAAGACCCCATCAAGGCCGGCTGTAATCAATGTGGGACGCACCAGAGTGCAGCTGTCAAGATACCAGCTGATAAGATAACAGCTGTGTTTTCTTGACAGACTGAGTGGCGACCTAGCATTCTGTAGATTACCACATCTTATGCCAGACAAAATGTCTCCATAAATCATGCTATTGGAGTTTCTATATAAGTCTTACCATAAATACTGTCGTAGTGTAGAGGCTGCCATTACTCTGATATCCCGGGTTTAATTCCCACTTCAGATTCCCCCCAGGGGCTCATATCTAGTGGGACGTGGGGTGGCGACCACCGGACCCCAGCTGAATCTGGCATTGCTTCCACTTACTTATGCTGGGCTCCTCTCCGTCTTCTTTCCTGTCGACCTATCTTGGTCAACTCATGTTCTCTTCCGACCCCGATGGTATTAGGGTATCCGAGACCTAGGGAGACTTTCACCTTCCCGCCTTAATTGGCCCTTGTTTCATCCTTCCTGATACCCTCATTTTTCGAGGGGTCAGACTTCTTTTTCTTTTCATGTTATCTCCTGCCTTCTGCGCAAGGCCCTCAAGGAGGCAGGGTGTATGTAGCCCCACCCCTTCTGTTGCACCCTGGATAGTGCTGCACCCTGAAGGGCTCACGGCTGGTGAGTTTTGGAGTTGGAGACCCCTAGGGATACCTGATCTGAGTCCGTTTTGTCCCCGTTTCCCTCTGACCTTGGGGCGGGCCCCTCTCCTCTTTCCCTTTCCTATCTGCCTTTCATGGCTCTACTTCCTTCCAAGACCCTCAATCCTCATTCTTCGAGGGTTGAGGGCATTTCTTTTCTTCCTGTCCTTTATTTGCCTTATCCTTCTTTTTTACCATTTCTTCTTCTAGTATGTAAGTTTGTAGTTAGTATTAGTTATAGTTTTCATTCTCATCTCATCTTTCACTATCACCCAACCATTAGGGGCCGATAACCTAGATGTTAGGCCCCTTAAAACAACAATCATCATCATCATTCACTTCAGATTTCCGAGTGGGTCTGTGTTTCTTAACTCTACTTGAGGCAAATACACAGATTGTATCGTATTTCCTAGAGTGGTAGAGTGCGATTACTTTCTGATGGCACAATAACTCAGCAGCGCACAAAAAGTGTCCATGTGCTGCAGCGTGAGTGAGACGGAAGACCCGTTCACTTCGCTAGTTACTACGGAAGAGTTTGCATCGCTCCTGGTATCTGTAACTGCATTGCATTGTTGTCTGGTTCCCAGAAGCACAACAGTAGTTACTCTCTACATAAGAAGTGCTAGGGCTGCATACCTTAGGACCTTGGACAGAAGGAAGGAGATACCATTAAAATGAAAGAAGAGATCTCACCCCTCGAAGAATGAGGGTAACAGAAAAGATGAGACAAGTGCCCATTAAGGCGGGAATTTGAAAGACTCCCCAGGACTTAACTTCCGTTATACCGTCGGGGTCGGAAGAGAAAGTGAGTTGACCAAGGAAGGTTGAAAGGAACGATAATAGAGTGGAGCCCGGCACAAGTAAGTGGAAGTAATGCTGGACTCAGCTAAGGTCCCGTGGTCACCATCCTACGTTCCAATCGTTTTGAGCCCATGGGAGGGGGTTGAAAATAAGATCGCTTTTGTACTTTTGCAAGTTTTTTTCTTATCTTAGCTATGTTAAATTTAAACAGCGAGTCTGCCTCATTACGTAGTGGCTAGCACTCTTGACTGTCACCGCAGAGGCCCGAGTTCGATTCCCGGCTCTGCCAAGAAGTTTTATTGTAGTCTGAGGGCTGGAACATTGTACACTGAATCTCGTGAGGCAATTCTGAGACGATAAGGAGGTATCGATTCCCACCTCAGCCATGCTGTAAGTGGTCTTCCATGGTTTCCAACTTTTCCTCTAGGCGAATGCCGGTATGGTTCCTAAATTTAGACTTCGCCCGCCTCCTTCCCAATCCTCATCTGAATTACAACTACACACCCAAATACAGTCATCACAACAACACAGGCTATCAGATAAATTCCACACTTACCAAAGTACACGGGGCTAAATGACTACGATGTTGCTAAGCCCCTAAATGAATCAACAACAGAAAAATCTCGTGTGGTTCCTATTATAGGTTCAATGGACAGAAAGACCAATGGCATAAGCCTGCTATTAAAAGTAAGGTCTGTTATGAAGAGCAATATACCTTCCAGTCAATGTTCCGCTAAGATTTGACAGGCGATTGTGCACGGATATTTATCAGCAACAGACATAAATACGATGTTGAAATATAATTTATATACTTTTCTTGTAGCGCGAAGTGGAAAGCGGTGGTGGCTCTTATTAACTCATAAAGGGAACTAATGATCTGCGCCAAGACAAACAGGGCTAACAAAGAATGCCTGCTCGCCACTTGAGGTGAGACAGATTGGCTTACTGGTCGTACAGTATGTGCTGCTATACATACACTGCTGATTTCATCCTGTACAGTATATCGGCTCCGTTTGGAATATCTACAGTGATTTTAGTCGAGTTATTCGTCTTTAGAGCGTAATCAATGTCATATTGAGCTTTCGAAATGATTATTAATGATATCGTTGTTTTACTGTGAGGAACATCTAGAACATGTGCTCCTAATGGTGTGCATGACATTGAAAATAAAAATTACTAATTCTAATGAGACTTACAACTACGTTACACATTATAATAAAAAGGGAACAGTAAAGGAACCAGTGAAACAACATTCGTAAATAGAAAAAATTGAGCACTGGCTGTCCTGGAGCAGTAATAGAGCCTTTCTCGAAAAATGTAAATATATGTTAATATATTTAAGAGTAGGATAATGAGAATAAATGAGTGGCTGAATGAATGAATGATAAATAAAATTAGGCCTATATAAGATTTAGTAGGTTTGGACCTTTGAAGTAAAGACATCCTAATTCAATTAATTACGAAATAATAAATAATATGTATTAATATACAGGGCAGACGCACGGTAACATAAGTTATCATGTAACACATGGTATGATGATGTCATAGCCCTTACTCAAAGATGTCATCAATCCAACGGTTGGTTCTATTCAAACTTAAAAACTTCATAAGTTTAATATTTAATATTTTCATTAATTGGTTCTGATCAGTCCCTGAAGTTACGCCACTGGTCTTGAGTATTCCTTAAATTATATTTGGTCATTAAGCAGGTGTCTATGAATCAGGGCATTAAAACATGCTTCTGCACGCCTAGTTTTTTACATGTTATTATTTATTGGGTACCGTACAGACTGTAAGCTCAAGGGGGGACTACCCGTTACAAACATCGCTCACCACTATTAGTTTGGAGTCTTTTTTCGCTCCATGTACATATACCTAATTCGATCAGCATCTCTTCTTCCTCTTTTAAAAGAAGCAATATTAACGCTGATGTAATTCTGCTTAAGGTCATTCTGGCAACGTTATATTATTTCAGACTATGATCAGCTGATTAGTATTAACCCCACGAAGCAAAGAGTAGGCTACTGAGCTGTTGAGAAGTGAAAGTGATCTTGTTGTAGGAGGCAGTGGACGAAGGACGATGATCGCTGGCTAGGGAAACCGCTTTTCTGACTTTGTGCGCCGGCGGTCATCGCTGTAGCCAAACCGTACCTTTAGGCAAGTCGTTTCCAGGCAACAGTAGCTCTTGACGAGACACGGCCGACTGGATGCGAGTAGCACTCTCCACTACCGGTATAGAAAATGAGGCTCTTAATATGAAATCCCGTTAATTATTCATCGTTATTTGTATAGGGGTAGTAAATCCAATTTACAATAGATGGCGCGAGTAGCTTCAACAAAATGCGTGCGTTTGTTTCAAGAAAGTCTCACATGCGTTCATATACCATTCATCCCATTGCGATGAAATTTGGGTGAGATGTTCTGTACACTTCAGGTAAGGTTTTTGGCTGAGTAAATCCACTTAACAATTGGTAGCGCAAGAGTAGATTCAACAAATGAGCGACGACGGGCGAAGCGTTTCAACAAAGTCCTGTATGCGTTCACATACCATTCGTCCGATAGCGATGAGACTTGGGTGAGAGGTTGTGTATACTACAGGCAAGGTTTCTGGCTTAGTAAATCCATGTTATAGTAAGTAGCGCACGAGTATATTCAACAAATGAGCGGCGACGCGCGAAGCGTTTCAACAAAGTCCCGAATGCGATCATATACTATTCGTCTGATAGCGATGAAACTTGGGTGAGATGTTGTGTACACTTCAGGGCATGTTTCTGGCTTAGTAAATCCACTTTACAATAGGTATCGAACAAGTAGATTCAACAAATGAGAGACGGCACACGAATCGTTTATACAAAGTCCCGCATGTGTTCATATACCATTCATCCGATTGTTATGAAACTTTGGTGAATTGTTGTGCACCCACCAGGAAAGGTTTCTGACTTAGTAAATCCTTTTTACAATAGATAGCGCACGGGTAGATTCAACAAATGAGTAACGGCGCGGGTATCGTTTAAAAAAAGTTCCGTATGCGTTCATATACCATTCATGCGATTGCAATGAAATTTGGTGTAATGTTGTTTCCACTCCCGCGAAGATTTCTGATTTTGTAAATCCATTTTACAATATGGTAGCGCACGAGTAGATTCAACTAATGAGCGACAGCGCGTGAATCGTTTCAACCAAGTTCCGTATGCATTCATATACCATTCATCCGATTGTGATAAAACTTTGGTGAGTTGAGTACAGTCCTGCGACGGTGTATGTATTAGTAAATCCGTTTTTCAATGGGTGGCGCACAATTAGATTCAACAAATTAGAAACGGCGCGCGAATCGATTATACAAAATCCCGTATGCGTTCATATGCCATTCATTGATTGTGATGAAACTTTGATGAGTTGTTGTGTACACGCCAGGGAAGGTTTTAGAATTAGTAAATCCATTTTACAATAGGTAGCGTACGAGTATATTCAACAAATGGGTGATGGCGCTTGAATCGTTTCTACAAAGTCCCGTATGCGTTCATATGCCATCATTTCATTGCGATGAAACTTTGGTGAGTTGTTGAGGACGCTCCCAGGATGTTTTTTGAGATAGTAAATCAATTTTACAATAGGTTAGAGGTGGTTAACGGAAAAAGAAAAAAAATGGAAATCCAAAAGCACTTCAACAAACAAAGTTACAACGCCAACACTTTCTTTGATTGGCATTGCAACGCATGCCGGGTACAGCTAGTATATGAATAATTCTTAAAACTTGCTCAACAGTTCGGTAGCATTTAAACCTCCCCCTGCATAAATAAAATGGAAGATCACCAACTTGCTGTAGAATGCCGTTTGTGACCGTTTCTCATCTTCTGTAACAATAACAACAATAATAACAATAACAATAACAATAACAATAACAACTAGAACTAGAAGAATCTGTTTGCAAACAGATCGGTTCCATGATCTCCTATTAGTAGTTAGTTGGTTATTGTAGTGCCTCTGCTCTTCACTTAGAAATCGTTCATTACTGAATCCAACCATCGCCCCCTAGTGTAACAGTTCTACTCGGGTCGTTGTTATTTAGCATAAGAAGGAGATGAATAATTATTATATTCCAATTATTTTTTATCTTCACCCACACTTATCACCAAAGAATCTCCTTACAACGACTAGCTTCAGAAAAACCTTTTCTAACTTCCATCCTTATAAGCAACTTACTACATTTTTTTTGTAACACTCCCAATAAAACTCACCAAGAACAACAATCTCCGCAGAAAAACACAACAGATACTCACTAATAACTAAATCTTGCAGTATGGACTCTAAAATAATAACCAAAGATATATAAAAACAAAACAGCATCGTAAATGAAAATATAAAATACATAGATATTTTAAAATATAAGCATGGCCTTCCCTACCTCAAGGAAGCCATGTTATAACCCCAAACTTTTTCTAAGAGACTAGTGACTCAAAGAACATTGTAACCATATGTTACACTAGGTCTACGCCTGCTCCCTCTACCCTCTAGAGACAAACTCATTAAACTCTTTGGTAATCTCCCTTTCCCCATTCCCTTCACATAAATAATGATAATACTACTACTACTACTACTACTACTACTACTACTACTACTACTACTACTACTACTAATAATAATAATAATAATAATAAGCCAAAGAAAAGAAATGCCCTCAACTTTCGAACACATAGGACAGAGAGACATGGAAGAAAGTAGAGTCAAGGAAGACCGATAGGAAAGGAGAAATACGCCACGAAATCAACAGAAAACGTGGTAAAACCGGACTCATTTTATGAATTTCTACTCTCGAGATCAACCGCCGTGATTCCTGAAGGGTTAAGCATTATCCGGGCTGTGCTAAAATCCACCCTCCTTTAAGGGCTCTTACAGCAGGCAGAAGATACCATGAAAAAGAGAGGTCTGATCAGTTATGCTAGGTTGTCGCAACGAAAAATCCTTACGCACCTCAAAAAATATCTGTTTTCTTTAAACCCCTTATAGCAATATCATTTATTGAATCTATCTGTGTCATCTGAAAAAGAATACTAATAAAATAATACTTAAAACTGCACTGTCTGTTCTAAGAAAGTTCCAAGGATTCTATCCTTTCGGTGCCAAGCCAAGTTATGTTAACAATCTTAAGCCAGGTTTTATAAAATTCCAATCTTATTGATATCCTAGCTACATTCTTTAAGATAGAATGTTGATATATTTTCCGTAGCAGGCACATATATTTTTAATGTTTTATATTCTAAATAAAATTAATACTATGTTCCATTTGTTTCATTGAAAACACTTTTAACTCGGGTTTAGTTGGCCGGTTTCCGAACAAATAAGGCTTGAGGATATGTGAGACTCTGATAACACTACGTGGCTGGAAATAATCATAAAAATTGTATAAAATACTGGGCCGATAGTTCGACTCGTGGCATGTTTAGCCTACTTTTCACATTTTGCAAAAATGAGGAAAAAGTAGACTCATGAGATCAATCCGGGAAAATGTGTGTCTGTCTGTCTGTCTGTCTGTCTGTCTGTCCTTCTGTCTGTCTGGCTGTGTGTGTGTCTCCCCCACTGATCTCTATTCATTGGCATGAATCTTAAATTTAAGAAAAGTAGGCTCTTTAGTTCGTCACGGAACTTCTTGTTCTTGTAACAGAAGCTCCTTAGGCCGATATATCAGACCCCTAGTACTATAAGGGTTAACAGTAGTTACAACTCTTCTGGAAGTTTTTCTATAATGTCCAGTAATTTCAGGAGTTGAGTCGAAAGATATATGATATAATTATGTTGTCATTAAATAACTTAAGAATTTGATCGGACAATTGATAATCACTATCCACTTCAGTTGAACTGCCCATGCTCAAGTTTATTCGCAACAATGCTTGCCACAGTTCATGAATATAATCTCTTTAATCTGTTGAGGAACTAGAAGCAACACAATCCCTCCTTTAGGGATTAATACCAACACCTGGCTGCACTTGGTCTGACAATGGAAAAATTAGGGTACCGTGACTTAAAATAAAAGACAAATGCCAATTAGGGCGGATGAAATGCAATCTGAATGAAGAATGGGAACTCCATATTAAGGCAAGAATGGAACATTCGAGAACAAGCTTCATTAATATGTAAAAGCTCGTCAGTAACCGCATTCTAAGCTGCGAATGGTCAGGGGATATATATTTCCCATACTATTGTATGGAATGGAAAGGTTGACTCTAACCCAGGCCCTGTGCAAGAAGCTGGAAGCCTTCGAAATGTGGGTGTATCTGCGGATCTTACGTATCTCGTGGACCAAAAGAATTAGGAATGCCGAGGTGATGGGAAGATTAAACAAAAAGACTGTAGTGTCTCTTTCCATCAAGAAGCGGGAACTCGAATATATTGGACACCTGATGTGGAATGAAAAATACAGGATCCTATAGTTGGTGATTCAGGGGACGATCTCAGGACAGCGGAGACCTGAACGTAAGAGAATATGAAGAGCTGAAGAACCTCAGAGACTGGTTTGAGATGAATACAACGGCCCTCTACGGTGTCGCAGTCTCGAAGACTAAACTAGCCATGACGACCGCCAACCTTTGATAGAAGACGGCACGGCAAGTAGAAGTAGAAGAAGAAGAATACGATGCCCACGTAACCCCTAGCTACCGTGCTCTTTCATGGCTTAAGCCTGATGAATGCCGTAAATTTCACTTGCTGATATCCATCTATCGATTTCTGCATGAAAACATCCCCACATACATATCATCAAAATTTAGTTACTTGTCCTCATATCATAATCGAAGCACTCGATCTGGCTCTTCCCTCGCCTTCCCCATCAACCACTCATCCATGTTTAACCGCTCTTTTGCTGTAGCTGGGTCTCGACTATGGAATTCAACTCCTCCCGATATCAGAAATTCCACAACAATAAATAAATTTAAGGCCGCATGCCGAGATTACCTGTTGAATACTGCTGATTTCCCCGTGTGAATGGTGATGGATGATAGGACGTATGACTGAGCTAGGATTATATCTAGGATATTATAGAAAGGTCTGTGACATTGTGATTATTATTATTATTATTATTTGTATTGTTATAGTTATTACTATCATTATTCATGTGCCTTTTTCACTAATATTAGTATTAGCATAATTAATTTACTCCTTATTTATCATCATAATAATTTTTTGTATTTTCGAAATTGTCATAAGTTATGTACTGGTACCATATTTCGTGGTTAAGTGTAAGAGAGGGCCATGAGCCCTAACTTCGCCACTGCCGAAGACATAAAATATATAAATAAATAAATTAATAAATAAATAAGAAGAAAATGAAGGACATCGTAGGCCTTGGATACCATCATACCACAGATTTTGGAGAAAGAAAAGAAAAACAATACTTAACCAAGCCAAGTCGACAGAGATGATGACAGAGATAAGTTTGACGCAAGTGGAAGGAATGCCGTGCTCAGCTGGTCACCAACACATGTCAAACTAGTTGTGAAGCCCTGAGTGAAAGCTGGCTGATCATGCATAAGGGTAACTGCTCAACAGTGTGAAAGAGTACCAGAAGTTTTATGGACTTCTTCAGCACTTATTGCAGGATGACCTGTAGGTGCCCTTGATGAATGGTTGAAGACGTGTATTTCTTTTGGCATGGATGCTCGGGGAGCATCTTACTTACGTGTGAGATCGCTTCCAGCAGTGGCCTATTATTATATGTTGAGTGTGACACACATAAATCAACAACTACTTGTCTGCGTAATTGTACGTTTCGTGGAGGAATACATTACGGTCTGGCTACTATCGCCGTAGGAAACTCTCTTCCAAGCGCTGGAAGTTATTAGGACCACGTTCTCAGACTCAATAATTACTAATGGCGGAATTTGTTTGTAAATGCATATTAGGAGAGGCCACTCTGAATCCGTGTGTAAACCATCTTTACCCATTACCTAAACCACATGGCATTGCTTATGCATAGGCCTATTGTAATATATGAGGGAATTTCCGTATATAAGTTTCGTCATTTTTCCCCAGGGCCCCTTAATTGCCAAACTGACGTTCACCATGACATCATGAACTATACACCTTGCACTATTTTTTGACATAAATAATAAAAATGAAAAATAGGCTGTACAAATGAAAATATAATAAAATCCATGACAGTAAAAAGTGGAAGTTTGGACTTCACATTTTCTATTCCCGGTGCTGGCAGCGGCCATTCTGAGTACGGTCTACCCCGGTTTATTCAATATTCCCTCCGGGCAAGTGCCCGAGTGCTTCTATATTAGGTCCCAATCATGGACACCAAATATGTATAGTTGCAAACACTATGAATTATCGAAATTTTAATAAAGTCGGATTTTGTTATATATTATTAGTTTTCAATTGTTTAGTTTCATTAAGTTCACATCACTACGGGTATCCTAAATTAATTTATGTTCGACCCTGACTATTATATGTCTGAAATCTGTATCATAATGATGGTCATTATAACACTATTTTTCAATATGAAACGGTTTCTCCCACCAATCACAGCTCAAGAAACAGTTGTTTGACTAATTAGATAAGGATACCTTCGCGCGTGCGCTCAAAATCCAACATGTCTATATAAATTACCGAAAGTGCACCGTCCATATGTTCGCGTAAATAAACTGGTGATGAGACAAGAAATAGCACTGTACCTTAATATCCCGAAATCCAATTTCTACACAGCGTGTTGTTTTCAAACGACTACGGTGCCATTTTTACTGAATACTGGTGCTCAATCTGCACATATGGCATTGAAGCACACAGAGCGCATGCGTCGGTCGGTCAGAGAGCTTGGAAATCAGAGATATCCTACTCAGTGCAGCACCCGATCACAAAATTCTAGTGACAATCTCAATAGATATTTATGAATATTTATGTTAAAACATATAATAAAGTTATAATTATCGTTGAACATAAAAAGTCGTATGCAACTCGCCTATAATGGTAATTAAGACACTCGTATGGAAATTATAAAACTCGCATACTCGAGTCTTAATTATAGCCATTATAGGCTCGTTGCATAATGTACTATTAATTCACCGTCTTGCAATCAGAGCCGACGATATGTTGATTTCCACCCACGAATGAGGTGAAATAAAATAATATTATTCATATTAATATTATTATTAATAATAATAATAACAGCGCCTTTCTTAAACCAAAAGGTCTGTATTCTTCGGAGACTTTGAGTTTATGTAGACAAGGATAAGTGGATAAATTATTAAAACTAGAACGAAGGCTATTGTGGAAGATTTTAGGCAACAGATGGGTTGATGGCCAAGTACGATTGAGATCCAATGAAGAACTACACACTAATATAGAATCAACAATATCGTCCATCAAAATGAAAGGATTGCTCATATATGGGCACATCACCCGTATGGCTGATGACCGACTATGAAAATCTGGAATTTTACAAAGCGAAAGACAACCAAATGGAGATGGCCGAAAGACCTGAAGCAAATTGGTGTTCCAGAAAAGGAAGATTCTCGACAAATGTGAATAACTAGAAATGGTCAAAAAATAATCAGGACTTTGAAGTGGAATCTGAGCTCAGGAGACGGTGAAGAACGCTACCAGAAATACGAAAAAAGACACTGATCGATGGACTCAAGGAATATGGGGAGGATGCAAGTGTCGGCAGAAGCACAACATCCAGACAAAAATGAAATTGTTAGTTAAGATGCAGTCATTACAGGGTCAGTTCAAATGTAATAATAATAATAATAATGAAAATAATATTAATCAGTATTCAATATTCATACGCTGATATTAATTGAACCGCAGAGGGTAGTTCTATTAAGCACATAGGTGAGGATGTTCCTTGGAGGATTCAACCCGGACCGTCACTCAGCATGACACGAGTATGAATCAGATGCCAAATTATCTCGTTCAACAAATGAAGGAGACTTGTGAAGCGCACGGACATGAAATGAATTTAATGTGGCATTTCTGAATAGTGTAATTTACATGCTGTGTATTTCAGTACAGATGGTTCCTTGCTAAGGCCAAACCAGGCTCTAATATAAAATGCAACTAAGCAAAGGCATAATAATAATGGAAAAAAATAAAACAATACTAATACTGTAACAATAATATGAATAATATAGGAGAAGAAAATTGGAGAAAAATTTAAAGTAGGAGTCAAGATTTAAGGAGAAATAATTTCAACTCTGAAATCTGCTGATGACATCGTCATCTTGGCCGACAAGGCAAAGGATTTGAATGAGATTCTGAATGGTAGGACTCCGTCCTGAGGAAAACATTCATGATGAAAATTAGTAAATGTAAAACAAGAATACTGGAATGCAGCCGAAATAAATCAGAAACTCCTATGGACTACAAATTGGCAGGTGAAAAGCTAAAGGAAGTAGCAGACTTATCTTACATAGGAAGCAAAATAACCAATGATGGACGAAGCAAAGAAGAAATAATAAAGTAGATTGGCGGAGGCAAGGAAAGCATTTCTACAAAAAAGGAATCTGTTGACATCGAATATAGATTTAGGTATTAGGATGTCATTTTTGAAAGCCTTTGCCTGGAGCATGCCACTCTATGGAAGTGAAAATGGACTGTGAAGCAGCAGAATAGAGGAGAATTAAAGCATTTAAAGCGTAGTGTTACAGGAGAATGATGAAGATTAAGACGAGTGGGAGAGGAAAGATGTTTCTGGCGACTGCTAATGAAGAGAAGCGATAGGTTGGTAGGACACATATTAAGACACCCAGGAATGGCAAGCTTAGTTCTGGAAGGAAGGGTCGAGGACAAGAACTGTAGGGGTAGACCAAGGTTAGAATATGTTAAACAGATTGCCTCGGATGTAGGGTGTGGTAGCTATGTAGAGATGAAACGATTAGCTCAGGACAGGGAGGCATGGAGCGCTGCATCAAACCAGTCAAAAGACTGAAGACTCTAACAACAACAACAGGAGAAGAAAACACTGTGGACAGAGACATTTATCGAAAGAAGGTGCGAAGTATGGAAGGATTCCAGGGAAGAGTGGAAAGGAAACCTGGGGCAAAGTGGTCTGAGGACAGAAAGAAGCAGCATATGTAAGAATGAAGAAATATTGGGAAGAACTGAAGAGAAAACAAACAAACAAATTGAAATTGGCACGTGGTCCATAGCAGGCCTTATCGGAAATAAGAAGTAGAAGAAGAATCGTGAGGCCTTACATATCGTGGCGTAGATATTTTGAAGCGATCAACTCTCCAATTTCGACGTTGTGTTCAACATGTAGCAGTGAAAGCCAGAACTCTAATGGACGGTCAAAGGCTGAGATTTAATGAATGTTTTCCTGGAATATACATGTGATACAAGCTGTCATTGTACCAGTCGGAGTGCCATGAAATTTTACTGCCCTTTAAAAATCCGACTTTCTCTATAAGGATTCAAACTCGTTATCTAGGGTTAATTAGGTGGACACGACCACTAGACCACCAAGGAAGCTGTAACAGTCCTGGAATTGAAACATAATAACGATTTTACGAAGAAGAACTAGGGAGGGGAAAAAACGAAGAGTGTAGCAAAAGTGAGATCAATGCTAGATCAAACTTGGAACTTCAATGTCCTGGCTACTTCGGTAATAGTGAGCACTCTCAAGTTTATCGAGATTATTAAATTAATTTGTAGCCAATGGGTTAGCCGAGTTGTGATAATTTAGAAGTTGAACAATATTGGACGTGGTCAGTAATTGGGGAGATTGACAATGCTGGGGACCACGTGCTGTTGGTTGGGAGAAGGAAAGGAAGTACCTGACCAATCTGCCCCCAACTAAGTCACGCTATGTAAGGTCTCATTGGGAGCTCGAGCCAACTATTAGACTGCAAAACCCTTCTTCTTCCTGACTGGCTGCGAGGAGCAGCAATAACGTACTCACCTGCTGTTCCCTAGGTTGCAGGATCTAATTCTGGCACAGTTAGTTGGCATTTGAGGGTGTGCAAATGTGAGAGAACCATGTCAGAATAGTTACTGGCAAAATGTCGGCACTCCGGGGCCTCTAAAAGACGCAGTAGGCCTATATAAAATGGAATTAAAACCAATAACAAGATTATTATTAATGCTCCTTCTTCCTTAAAATTATTGTAAGACCCTCGTACTTTGATTTTACTGTGCTTCACTAAAGACAATAATCTTTTTCGTCTAAGGCTTTTAGTGCCGGGAGTGTCGTAGGACATGTTCGACTCGCCAGAGACTGTAGTTGCTTCAATGCGGACACCCATGGGGTGATGCACGAGTAAGATGCTCTTTCTTGCACAGGCTGAGAAATGAACTCGCCATGTAGTGCTGGGAGGCCGACGTCCATCAACCTCTGCAGCTGAAGAGTTCAACACGTTTTAATAACCCAATAATATAAGATTATGATTAGTAACAGACCAAAGCCTCCGTGGCTTAGGCGGCAGCACGCCGGCCTCTCACCGCTGGGTCCGTGGTTCAAATCACGGTCACTCCATGTGAGATCTGTGCTGGACAAAACGGAGGCAGACAGGTTTTTCTCCGGGTACTCCGGTTTTCCCTGTCAACATTTCATTCCAGCAACACTCTCCACTATCATTTCATTTCATCTGTCATTCATTTAATCATTGCCCCAGAGGAGTGCGTCAGGCCTCGGCAGCCGGCACAGTTCATATCCTTGCCGCTAGATGGGGGCTTCATTCATTCCATTCCTGACCCGGTCGGAGACTGGAAGCAGGCTGTAGATTTTCATTTTTTTCATTAGTAACAGAGATGGATTATTCGAGGAGGGTGGCAAGAAAGTCCAGATCCGATAAAAAATAGAAATACGAAAATCAGAGAAATTATGCAGGTAAGAAAATGTACTAGATATGGCTGAAGAAAGAAGGTTACAATGGTTTGGACATGTGAAAAGGATGCAGAATAGTGCAATTCCAAATTTAATGTTACATTGGCAAGCTGAAGGCGAATAGAAACGAGGTAAACCAGGAGAACAATGGATGGATGTTAAAAAGTGAAGTATGGCTACAAAGGGCTAAACAGAGGAAGATGCTGAAGACCGAAATTTGTGGAGGAATAGAATACTTTTGGGTTGAAGGAAAACTAATGTATTGTAGAATATTCCTTATAAATAAGATGATTATAAGAGAGCAGTTTAAGAATAGGACTGATCTTTTGCCCGGGATCGAACAGGAGATTCCTGGAGAGTAAACAATAGTGGGGACTGAGATCAGGGTGGCGCCATGGTCAGGCAGACGGTGACCCTTGAAAGACAGAACGGAAATGAAACATTGTGACGTGAATGACTATCATGTGGCGGTACGGTATTATTATCATTCTAGGAAGATACAGAGAGGCTTGGCTCCCTGCATTGTTCAACGCAATCCATAAAACTTGTACTTCCGGCTGTGGGCCAGTTAAGTGCATTATAATTAGCTCCACGATTACAGTTCCTGCCCAAAGTTCACTGTCTCCTGTTTGTTAGACGCTGTTTATGTCGCTCGATCTTCCCATGTCCGAAAAGTACAGGCAATTTCAACTCTACGCAACTTCCTTGTCGGAAATATTTATGTTCCGTGTCTTAAGTATAATATGTATTATGGTAATTGTGAATGTACAGTATATTAGTACAATATGCAACGAGCCTATAATGGCAATAATTAAGACACGAGTATGTTATAATTTCCATACGAGTGTTTTAATTACCATTATAGGCGAGTTGCGTACGACTGATAATGTTCGACGATAATTATTATAACTATTGTATGTTCGAACATAAATATTCATAAATATCTGTCGAGATTTCGCCTGTTTTATGTACTGAACAGAGCGCATGAGACGCAGAGAATGCCTTGTATTTGACCATGGCCTCCTCGATTACCCTACTAAGACACTAGGTCATGCAGTGAAATTTAAATTAGAAGGCCATGGAATTCAGCGCATCTAATTATCTAATTGGTCAAACAACTGTTCCTTGAGCTCTGTTGGTGGGAGAAACTGTTTCATAATGAACAAGTAGTTCCGTGAAGAACTATACAGCCTATTTTCATATATCCTACTTATGTTAACTGCCACTATCAACATAAAAATATCAGTTTGATTGCTGTAATGCGTTCGTAGATATTGAGAACCGACTAAATATTTCGGATGGTCGCCATGTTGGATTTTATATATATAGGTCCTAGAGTTATGTACTGTTACACCAAGATTATTGTGTACTGTAGCATTCAAACTTCAATCGCATGATTAGGACACAAGAAGTAAAAACGAGATTTTAAAATTTCTCACAGCTGCCATCTTGTGGTTTTGAAAACAATTGAAATAAATTAGATGCCAGTGGATTAACATTCGTATAAGGATTTACTGTTTCAAGTTTCACTGCACTCGGATGGTTGAATTGCGAGAAACGTCCATGTGAATATTTATTGGATTTGCGATCACCAGGTTATTTAAAATCCTATAGGTGAACTTAAGTTCATAGCCCCTATGAACATAAAAAAAAACAGTTTTTATTGCTATAATAGATTCGTAGATATTCACAGCCGACTAAATATTTCGGATGGTCGCCATGTTGGATTGTTAAATGTATAGGCCATAGAGTCATGTAACATTAAAGGAAAATTATTGCGTAGGCTCATTATTCAAACTTTCACTTCGATCGCATGATTACGCCACAAGAAATAAAAACTTAATTTTAAAATTCGCACAGCCGCCATCTTGAGGTTATGTAAACAATTGAACTAAATTAGATACCAATGCATTACAATGTGTATAAACATTTCCTGTACCAGATTTCATTGCGTTTGGAACATTAAATCGCGAGAAAGGTCTATTTAAAGTTTTCAAATTCGCTTGGCCGCCATGTTCCTTTTGTTGTTAACCGTTTTTTTTGAAATCTTACAGATGAACTTCCAGTAGTGTCCTTTATCTCCGTACAAAATTTCAGGGTGATACCGCTAATAGTTTCCGAGATATAGAATGCCGGTGAAATATTTCGCACATCCGCCATCTTGTGGTTAAGTAAACAATTCACCGAAGTTAGATGTCGGTGCAATACAATGTGTATAAACATATACTGTACCAAGTTTTGTTGCGTTTGGTTGGTTAAATCGCGAGAAACGTCTATTTAAATGTCGCAAATTCGCGTGGCCGCCATGTTGGTTTTGTAGTTATGAGTGTTTCAAAAGTCACATAGGTGAACTTCTAGTAGTTCCCTTTATCACCGTAAAAAATCCAGGGTGATATCGGGAATAGTTTCGGAGATATTGAATGCTGGTGAAATATTTCGCACAGCCGCCATGTGGGATTGGTGATACGTAACAAAATTTGAAGGGCACGTTCGGGGTCGCCCGGAATAGTGCTATGAACTTACCGAGTTTCATTGAAATCGCTCCAGCCGTTTAGAAGTTATTAGGGGGACACACACACCTCTCACTCACACACACACACACGCAAACACACAGACCCACGGACAAAAGGTGATCTCATAAGCCTATTTTTAGCCTACTTTCGATTTTTGCAAAAAATGAAAGTAGACTTATGAGATCACTACAGGGCGAAAAAAGTGTGTCTGTCTGTGTGTGTGTATGTGTGTGTGAGTCTGTGTGTGTGTGTGTGTGTGTGTGAGTGAGTGTACTCTGAATGCCTGTCCCCCCCTATCAATTCGAACACGGTGAAACCGAATTGAACGAAATTTGGTACAGAGGTAGCACTGGCAAAGGGCACCTCAGTGTCATGTTTTATATCGCCGCCATCTTTACCAGAACTTAATGGCGGCCACTCAAATGGTCAAAACGTAATAATGCATTACAACCAAACTAATAATCGGATCTTTTCCAAATTTGGTAACAACGTTCCTTCGTATGAGGCGCGTCTTGTGCCCAAACTACGAGGTCATCAACCGTACCATTTCAGAATGGCGGCCGTGTGAATTATGCAAACTTTATAATCCTTAACATGGGACCCACCAGTTCCGACTATCGAACCAAGAATCGTTTAATCTGTTTGAAACGACGTGGCCCGTTTGAAATTAAAAGTTTATATTTTAATATTATAGTCTAGAAGTGATTTTAAAAAGCTGAGTCGTCTCGGTTATTTGACAAGATGGCAGCTGATCTCTCGTTCTGACCTATATTTTATTAATTTCAGTATGTTGCATGCAATATAGGCTAGTGGTAACAAATATATGAACTTTCTATGAAATGAACTCGGTTTAAAATATACTCCAGTAAAGAAATCGTTTAGTCCAAGTCATGATTTGCTATAACGTGGTATATGTATTGGTTCCTAACGATCTATTAGAGTGTGCACGGTTGGCTGCGTGGTCAGCGCGTTAGTCTTTCACCAGGCTGGCCGTGGTTCAAATCCTATTAGAGTTGGACTTTTTTTCTTGATTTTTTTTATATTTATTATTTCTTGAGTACTGAGACGTTATAAAATAAAGCATTATATGGTGCATTTTGAAATGGAAAATATATATTTAATTAAAACAACATTCACCACCGGAGTGACATCTAAGAGTAATTACTTGAACTATGTTATTGGTAACCACAGCCGTCTAGATCCGAGCTATGCTCTCTACCGGCCAGTTAGTGAACCCATGTCTACAGTATAATTGCGAAGGTTATTATTTTTGCCGATAGAGGGTACACATCCCCAAGATAAGGCGCGATTATCACGGCCAACGAGAATGACTGGCTCTGGTGAGTTTTCGTGACGTCAGCAATGTAGTTCTGTTGCACCACTGCCTGGTCATCGTTTTACTGCCGGTGTGGTACCTAGTCATCTTGTCTACATCATTGAACCTGTATAAACGTTGGTATTCATTCATCACTTGTCTTCATAGAAGTTTTTTTTTTTTTTTTAGCGTATGGCTATTAGTGCCGGGAGTGTCCGAGGACATGTTCGGCTCGCCAGTTTTGTAGCTGCTTCGAGACGGACACCCAATGGGTGAGCTACAAGTACCGCTGGGGAGGGAAGGAGGGAAGTTGGAATATAAGGACGAGGAGTTGGAAGGTAGCGGCTGTGGCCTATAGTTAGGGACCAACCCCAGCATTTGCCTGGAAGGAAGATGGGAAACCACAGAAGACCATCTTCAAGGTTGCCAGCGGGGGGATTCGAACCTCCTCGCCTCCCGGATGTGAGCGACTGCCATCAGTCATGCCGTAACCACCACGGCTAACTCACCCGGTATAGAAGGTATTGATACAAGTCGTTAGTCGGTGGGTAGTGTATTCCGCAGATCTCTTCTATAAACGAATTAATTTATGTTCCGCCCCTTGAAACAACAATAAGTTAATGATATCTATACTGTGCTGCAAGATTCTTTGATCTAATTATACTAATGTGCACATAATTTAACTCACAACGAAGGTCACAGAATCTACAGCTCGACTTACTGTAGCCTGTTCGTTGCAGCTATTAAAGACACAACGAACCCTTGAATCCTAGTTCGCGTGGATTTATGTAAGGAGTAACTTCAATAGGCGTAGTTTTGCAAACCTATACAGTATAATTTATCGTGTTTGAAAACACACGGAACATCTTAACTGCGTCCATTTTATGAAGATTGATATAAAATATTGCATTTCTGCTGCTTATGAATTGCTCTCGACTTAAACGTACAAGCATCATCAAGCAGTACCGGTACATTGCCTACGTCACAGAAGGGTTTGGTTTAAGCGCCATGGCCTGTCTTTCTCGTTAGCCGTGCGCGATTACAAATTAGCTGTGTAATAGTTATATTAAATATGTTTCTCCCAGTGATACGTTTAGAGCAACGAAGTTTAAATTATTGTAAGTAGTCGGTGTTAATAAACTGAATACCTACGTTGTTTGGAGTGTTTACTGATGAAATTGCAAAATGCTGGGGTAAATTATTTGAACGCCACTCCTCAAATCCAGTGTGCCAATTTGCACTTCGAATTGGAAGAAATTAGGAGATGATAAAGACAAAGAGTTATAACAATACCCATACATTTAGGAGAAAGTAGGCTATATGTTCTTTCCTGAACATCTTGTTTTAAAATTGAAAATAGGCTAAAAATAGTGTTATAATGAGCCTCATTATAGTACAGTTTTCTGACATATACAGTAATAGTCAGGATCGAACATAAATTAAATTAGAGAGTGTTTCTGCATCTTTTTTCTAAAATCAATAATGTTGACTTGTTCATGTCAAAAGAAAGTTAAAAGCATCATTAGTTTTATATTACTACCGAATTATTAACAAACTCGCAATATTTTAATGGTATACCCAGCGAAAGCTTAAAAGGCAAACGGATGACAGGTCCCAGACGCAATTCAGAAAAGCCGAGGTGAACAGCGAAACTCCAAAGTCTTAACTCGAAACGTCTCGACAGTTTGATGCTGACCGAATTTGGAGTGACAGGCTCGCTCGCTAGCTCGGTAACTCCCTCCGAAGTTAGTAATTTAAATTTGCACTGAATGGAGATTGTTGGAAGAAATGAAAGCGTAACAATACTTATAATGAGCGTTGTATTAAAGATAGAGATATGCCATCCCAGACTTTTTTTCTAGAACTTTTCATGTTTAACAATTCTTACAATCATAGTAGGCTATAAATATATTTATAACGGTTTACCCAGCGTCAATATACATGATGCATGGACGGCAGGTTTCTCTTCGACTCAATTTACTGAAATCGTTACTACTCGACTTCCTTCGGCCATAAATGAATGTTTTTCTACAGAAACCTTCCTCGAGGAATCCTGTACAGAATGGTGAAAATCACATCAAAATCCACTATAAGTGTTTATACGTTTTATTTTCTTTCAACTATCTCCATTCAGTGGAAACTTATATTACTAGCATCGGAGCGAGTTTACGACCTAGCGAATTATCCTATCACCTCCGATTCGGCCAGCATGAAACTGTCGAGTCGTGTCGAGTAAAGACTTCAGAGAAGTGTACCGATATGTGTTTGGTGTCTCGCTGATCACCTCGGCTTTTCTGAATTGTGTCTGGGATCTGCCGTCCGTGCGCCTTTTAAGCTTACACTGAGTAAACCGTTAAAGATACCGAACAAAGCCGCCCCGGGTTGCTAGTCATTCTCATATAATGAGCCGTTTAAGAAGATCAAGGAATACTGGGCTAGGAAGAAGGCTTGCCAGAGTTAGAAAACCACGTGGTCCAAGGGGCCTCAATACACCAAAAGAACTGTTTAAGAGACACGAAAATACGCAGATCATTAAGTGAACTGTGATTTGGCAAGTCGAACTTGTGAGATATAGATCAATTTTAATATCACACACTCTAGGTAAATATTAATACACACACAGTTGCGTAAATGGACGTAGAAAAACTTGGACAGCCCACATATGCGTCAAACCACAGTCCATGTAATAATGACCAAATTAGTAGAGAAAATATGACCTCAAAAAGGCAACCGGAACATAGGCCTATAAAAAAGAGAGCAAAGGATACCCTAGCTACACACATAAAGATACGGAGTTTCTGAATAATTTATCAGTTAAGAAACTCAGTATCTTCGTTTCAAATTGCTATCCCCTAGGGTAATACCACCGAAGATGAATAAAGAGGTGGTTCGTTTAACAGACATGCAGTAGGTCTCTCATATCTCTCTTAGCATATACAGGGTGACTGGGGTATTTCTACGCCATCAGGAATATGCCGTTTCCCGGATCATGAAGCGCTAAAAGTCATGAAAATTGTTAAACGTTAAAATGTGCGTGGTTAAAAAGAAAATACATGGGAAAGCACGTCGCATGAGGCAACGCCGCTTGCTACTGTTTGTAAACCAATTAGACTGGCAAAGAGAGGCGTAAAGTAAAATGGATTGTTGCGAGAACCACTTGACGAGCGAGAATCCACCCAGGGCATCATTCCTTTATTTTATGTTGTAAAAGATAGCACAAACACAACGTTACTATTATTATTATTATTATTATTATTATTATTATTATTATTATTATTATTATTATTATTACTATTACTATTACTATTCTTCTTCTTCTTCTTCTTCTTCCAATTATTAATTTATTGTCAAAATACAACCCCAAGACCAAGGCTCGTGTGTGGGTTGACAAAGAGGATGGCTTTACAAATCAAATATAAATCTACAAATATTTCGACGAAAGTATTCTTATTATCACTAATATAATTATATAATTTAATTAAAGGAAGCTTTTCAGTCGGTCAACACAAATTGTGTCCAATTATATTAGGCGGGAAACAAGTGTTTACATAACCTAACCAGAAAAAAAAAAACGAGATATTATTACAAAATAACCGCTTTTATGTACAAAATAGGGTACTTAATTGGATGACATGTTTCGAACGTCAATCGATCATCATCAGGTCCTGTTCACTAATAACAAAGTAGTGTAGAGAACATCACTACTGAAGTTAATCACAATGACAATTCAATAGATCACAGGCTAAATGCTTCAACCACATTGGTTGGTTGGTTCCTTAGTTTAGGGGCTGCGACAACGCGGTCATGTAGCCCCGTGTACTTTGGGTGTGTGTCGACTCTGTCTGATAACCGGTGTTAACTGTGATGACTGTATTAGTGTGTGTTATCTGTTATTAATTCAAGTAAGGACTGCAGACATTCAATTTTCAAGTAGTTCCTACCTTTGCTACCAAACGCCAACCTCAACGACAACTAATTCTGAACTTGGTTAATATGTGGCACCGCAGTCGGCTCCTGGCGGCGAACTTTGGAACCTAAGAGCGTTAGTCCAATCTAAACTACAATTTAGCTTTACACAAGTGTAATTAGTGAAAAGTTGTTTTACATGCCATAAATCTATGCCATGGGAGCGCCCATACTGAGGGGTTTTTCACGCTCTTAAAAATCCGACGACTAAAACCACATTTGTTAGTTAGTTATAGAGGTTTTAAGGGGAAAAACTACGAGGTCATCTGTCCCTATCGAACCACTTTAATCATAATAATAAAGCAACAACCATAGAAGTGAACTAGACTGTCTGTAAATAAATTTGCCGCGGTACACAAGTTTTTACAAACTTAATCTAAACATAATATATACATATTTGTGTTTAAGTGCAATTCATAAACATCGTATAGACTACTAATTAAGCCTAAGTGAACAGGATCTGATGAATGAATGCCTGACGTTCGAAACACTTCATATAATTAATTAGGTACCCCATTCTGTACATAAAATCGTGTTAGTTTGCAATAATATCTTTCTCTTTCAGGTTAGGGTATGTAAATACCTATTTCCCGCCTAATGTATTTGGGCACAATTTGTGTTTAGTGACTGGAAAGCTTTCCTTATTACTGAAGAACCAGACAACACTGAAAAATGGCTTCTATCACTTCATTATTATATCATACAAAATATCAGAATTTTAAAGTTACTTTCACCTATATTACAAAATTGTTGCATACATACAAGAAATGCTCAGTTATCAAGATAATGGGAAAGAAAGTATGCCAATACTCTAGCTTTTAACTGCTTCAATGGTCCATTTTTAGCCTACTTTCGATTTTTGCAAAAAATGAAAGTAGACTTATGAGATCTACACAGGGCCTAAAATTGTGTGTCTGTCTGTGTGTGTGTGAGTGTGTGTACTATGAATGTCTGTCACCCCCCCCCCCCTATCAATTCGAACACGGTGAAACCGAATTGAAAGAAATTTGGTACTAGCAAAGGGCACCTCAGTGTCATGTTTTATATTGCGGCCATCTTTACCAAAACGTATTGGCGGCCACTCAAATGGTCAAAACATAAAATTAAATTACGACCAAACTAATCATCGGATCCTTACCAAATTTGGTTACATCATACCTTCATATGGGACGCGTCTTGTGCCCAAACGACAAGGTCATCAGCCGTACCATTTCAGGATGGCGGCCGTGTGAATTATGCAAACTTTTTAATCCATAACATGGGACCCACCAGTTCCGATTATCGGACCGAGAATCGTTTAAACTCTTCTAGAGGACGTGGAAATTAAAAGTTTATATTGTAATATTATAGTGAAGAAGTGGCTTTAAAAACTGAGCCGTCTCGTTTACAGACAAGATGGCAGCTGATCTCTCGTTCTGACCTACATTTCATTAATTTGAGTATGTTGCGTGCAATATAGCCTCCAAATAGAAATAATATGAACTTTGTATGAAATGAACTTTGTTTGAAATAAACTCCAGTGAAGAAATCGTTTAGTCAAAGTCATTATTTGCTAAGATGTTGTATCTAAATCGATTAATAACATTAATCTTGGGGGGGGGGGGACATAATTAGGTCTGTGGTTACAGCGTTGGTCTCTCACCCGGCCGGCTGGCGTTCTAATCCCAACAGAGTTGTATTTTTTTGCTTCTTTTTTATATTTATTGTTTTTTGAGTACTGAGGCGTTATACAATTGAGCGTTATATTGTGCATTTTGCAATGGAAAATAGATATTTAATTAAAACTAAGTTCTCCAATGGATCTGCAGGAGTGACATCTACGAACAACTAGTTGAACTATAGTATGCGGGAGCTATCCACTTCCTACTAGATGCAAGATGCGCTCTATACCGGCCAGTTAGTGAACCCATGCCAGCGGTGTTATTGAAAATGGCCTCTTGTTGCCGATAGAGCGCACTGCCAAATATAGGCGCGATTAAAAATTAGGTGTGCAGTAGGTATATTAAATGTGTTTCTCCCAGTGATACGTTTAGACCAACGAGGTTCAATTATTGTTAGTAGTCAGTGTTCATATACTGAATTCCTACGTTGTTAGGAGTGTTTGCTGATGAAATTGAAAAATACTGGGGTAAATTATAAACTATGGTTTGAACGCCTATGCTCAAATCCAGTGTGCCAATTTGCATTTCGAATAGGAATAAAATAGGAGGTGCAAGGACAAAAACTATACCCATACATTTAGGAGAAAGTAGGCTATATGTTCTTTCCTGAACATCTTGTTTACAGATCCAGGTAATGCATTGTACAACTTGATTTCATAAGGTATTATGCCATTTAAAACAAATTTAGAGGTTGAATTTTTGGTATACAGTAGTGATTATTCTGGCTCGTTTGATAATGGTGTGTTTCTTGAAATGTGACTAATGACGCGTTTGATTTTATAAAACCACATTTGATTGAATGCCAATGATTTACTACATACATGATTGACCTACTAATGACGTTTAAAAAGTAACTAATCCATTGTTTACGCTATACAACACGCCATATGTTATACATTATTGAAGTCTTCCGGTGCATTCTGACTCGAGGAATCATATGCTCTCGGATGCCTAGCATTACGTCAACCATCCTGTACATAAGGACGTTGCCTCTCTGAATAATATTTTGCTTATACACAGCTACTTCATGAAAGAGCGCTGGAATAAACAGTGTCAGCGTAAATGAAGGCAGGTGTGTGAAACAACAGCTCAGGGCGGATAAGCGCGCGAGGCTCAAATTGGCACTTCTCTTGCATGTGGGTGCCAGGTCATCAAGGTACGTGCGCAATATCCGGAGTTCTGTGGGCATCTGCTGTTACTTTACTCATCTCAGTAACTTTTCCTCACGTCTTGGCTCTATCTGCAAGGACATGCTACAATATTTTGCATTCAGTTTTAATATAAACATCATCAGCAATAACAGAATTAAATCGAATTAATAAATAAACCCCTGCAGTTACTTCAGTTGAAGAATGTACTAATGCTGAAACGGAGGTAGGAGCCGCCATGGAAGCTGGTAATCAAGAAGAAAAAGGAATTTGAGCTCTCTTCGTCATAGCTGCTAAAATTACTAATGCAGAAATAATATATATTATTCTAGAATTCGTCATTACATCCAAAATATCAATATAATTTCATCCCCAAAAATTAAGTATTCAAGCAATGGTCATTAGTAAAGCCACATCACCAATTCGATTAGATAAAGCTGTTAATATTCCAGCTCCAAAAATAAAAAAAGTGTTCCAATATCCTTATGATTAGTTGAGAAGGGTCATTGTTGCGGTAAAATGGCTGAGTTATAGGCGATAAGTTGTAAATTTATCTAGGAGATTTATCTCTTTTATCAAACCTTTAACATTTTAAACATTTTACATTTGCGCCATATTAATCTACGGACTATAAGCTTATTTTTTTAGTCAATTTACCCTCTAGGTTGGTGGTTCCCACGGACTCAGCGAGGGAACACACCACTACCGCCTCTATGGGCAGTGTCCTGGACCTTGGAACATCTGGTCGGGATGGATACAACTGGGGAGGTGTGATCAGCACTTCGCCCAGGCGGCCTCACCTGCGAAGCGAACAGGGGCCTCATGAGGGAGGGGAAGGGATGGAAGATTGGGATGGATAGGCTAGGAAGAGGGAAGGAGGCGGCCGTGGCCTGACAGCAGGTACCATCCCGGCATTTGCCCGAAGACGAAGTGGGAAACCACGGAAAACCACTTCGAGGATAGCTGAGGTGGGAATCGAACCCCCTCTACTCATTTGGACCACCCGAAGCTGAGTAGACCCCGTTCCAGTCCTCATACCACTTTTCAAATTTCGTGGCAGAGCCGAGAATCGAACCCAGGACCTCCGGGGCGGCAGCTAACCATGCTGACCGCTACGCTACGGAGGCGACTCTATAAGCTTTCTAACTCTCTAATATCTCATTCCTGAAGCTACTCTCCTTATACTTGCCCACAATCGTGCGTTCAAACAAAGTACATTTTTTATTTTCATTCATATTAGACCAGGGGTTCTTGACCTGTGAGGTGTGCCTCTTGTTGGGAGGTGTGACTATCCTCTATAATTTTGTAATATTTCTTTTCAGAATTTACACCAATCTAAACGTAAAACATAAAGTTATAAGAGTGATTTCTTTATACAAATTAGTCTGATCACAACAATAGATCTGATGAGATAGACACATACTGTAGTTTGAATATCTACAACAATGGATCTCTTCAAGTAAGAATGCTTAGTATTTCTCCTTATTTAAAATGCTTAATCTGCATGAGTGTAACAATGAATTTTTTACAAGACTTAATTAAATTCTTTAAATTTACTCAATAACAGTTTTTGATGTGTAACATCTTTTCACTCGGTTGTTGGATATTTTTGTGTGAGTTATTTTGATAAATGGGACGGAAGTGGATCGGACGGAAGTGTGTATGACGCACTGCCCGCTAGATTCCAGCTGGCAGTGGTACCATGTGGAATGTATATAACATACGGATGACCTCAAGGTTTGGAGGCGCCATTACAGATATTTCTACAATATCATCATCAAGTTGTCGTTCTTTGGTGCAAAATATTCATTAAATCATATTTGCTGAAAACAATTATGATTTATTAAGAGTCTGTTTTTCAATCTCTGCATAAAAGTGATGGGCATCCACTCGCCGAGTAACTTGCCTCAACACTTTCATACTGAACGGTAAACGCTCATGCGAACTCTGGTGTCAACTCATTGAAACACAAACCACATGTCTTCGTATCAGTATTTAAATGATGATATGCTTTTATATGAAACATTGTAACTAGTCGGCAAAGCCAGTATTATGTTTCTGCACAATGGCCATATAGATATTAACCCACATTGCGGTAATGCAGTGATCAATGTAATATATACGGGAACTGGGCTAGCTAGCCTTTCATAGACCACTATAGGAATTCCATTTACTGTCAAGTAGGCGTATTCATAACTAATTTAAAACTCAATTCCACGCAAGAACATTATCGAAAAAAGCAAAATATTAAGGGAGCATAAAAAATACTTCCATATTATTACCGGCCCGTGTAAATGAGTACCTGCCTTGTACTTCAAATGTCTGTGGTTGTAATGGCTGCCTGGGTAATATCTTGGTCTGAGAATCATGAGGTCTCAGGTTCGAACTCCAGTCCCGGCAATTATGTTTGCCACCGGATTATCGATTTAAACGATATATATCATAACATAATGCGTCATTTCAACAGAATTTACATGAAATTACGATTTATTTAATTTTAATTACAATAGTTTGCACCAAGCAGGAGTTGGGAAATTTGATTGTATTGAACATTATTTCTAGTAGTCTATAGATAGGCTAGAGACTATGGTTTCATTCCTCCTCTTAATTTACAATATAATATGTGATGTTTGTTCAAACAAGTGTGACAGTAGCATATCTCCAATTCAATCTATACATTCATCATAGTACCAATATGAAAATGGAGCGTAAATTAACATTTTAAGAATGTCCAAGCTGTGTAGTATACGAGTAGGATAACATGTCAGATGCTACACATCATATGCGACTACTGTAAGGCTCGTATCCTTTCTCTTTATTACTTAAAGTAGGAAGTTGTTTCATGATTATCTCCACTACTATAAAAGTATAAGTTACAGTGCTGTGTCTTAAGAAAAGAAAATGTCAAAGAAAGGGATGTAGAGTGATGAATATGTTAAATATGGGTTCACATGAAACCTTGGTCGTAATGGAATTGAAAAACCGCAGTGTTTCTTAGGTGCCAACATTCTTTGCAATGACACCAAGGTGGACCGGATTCGATTCCCGGTCAATGCATGTGAGATTTTCGAAGAGAAATGCCATGTCCTGTGGTTCGGATTCCACGTTAAAAGGAGGTCCCGTGGCTCATGATCTCAAGATCAACGGTGACGTTAAACTACAAGCTTCCTTCCTTTTCTTTGCAGTGATAATATGAGGATGGAGGGGGTGGGGGGAGGGTGGGGGGATATTTTTAAGTGTACATTTAAGCTAGGTGTGAGAGTAAAAATGTTTAGAACTCCTGTATTACACGATAGACGCAAAGAAAAAATATGAAAGAGGTTGCATTGGAAGCAAGGGCAAAGGGACGTGGAACAGAAAATTTGATGCTAGTGCTTCAAATGGAGAAAGAGGAATCCTATGGTAGTGGGATGTTCTAAAAACCGGAGAAATTTTTGATTTCAATTTCTTTCTAAAATATTTTTCTAGACTCAAAATATCCCTTTGTTTTTCGAAACTTTTCAACATAGTAAGTTGAAATTTTTTGATGCAAGTCCTCCTTATATGTGTTTTATTTTCACACGTCCGTTTTTCAAAATTTCTTTTTGTTTCAATATTCTAAGAAGGTACATTAATATTCAAACTAAATATATTTTCAAACCTCCTGTGCCAAAAGTCAGGAGAGAGACTTGAAGAACATCCCGGAAAAAGATTGTTTAGTTCCTGTTAACAGTGAATATGATGTTTTATTCCTTTACTGGCAACCCAACCCGGCTTCGCCCGGTATCTTTAACGGTTTACCCAGCGAAAGTTTAAAAGGCGCACGGACGGAAGGTCCCAGACGCAATTCAGAAGAGCTGATGTGAACAGTGAAACTCCAAATACATATAGCCTACTCCTCTCTGAAGTCTTAACTCGATACGAATCGACAGTTTGATGACGGCTGAGGCTGGAATGATAGGTTCGCTCGCTAGCTGGCCTTAAACTCGCCCCAAAGCTAATAATTCAAATTTCCACCGATTGATGATTGTTGGAAGATATGAAAACGTAATAACTTACAACACTTATAGTGAGCGATGTATTAAATATAGAGATATGCTGTCGCGGAACGTTTTGTAGAACGTTTCATGCTGAACAATTCTTACACTCATAGTATATAGATATTTTTAACGGTTTACCCGGCGTAAGCTTGAAAGGGATGACAGGGTTTTCTTGGACTCGATTCACTAAAATCGTTACTGATCGGATTCCTTTGGTCATAAACGAATATTTTTGTACCGAAGCCTTCCTCGAGAAATCCTTTACAGAATGGGTAAAACCGCATCAAAATCCATTCAGTGATTCTCGAAATTACCCGTTACCTCCAAGGGTCCGTAGTGTAGCGGTCAGCATGGTTAGCTGCCGCCCCGGAGGTCCTGGGTTCGATTCCCGGCTCTGCCACGAAATTTTAAAAGTGGTATGAGGACTGGAACGGGGTCTACTCAGCCTCGGGTATCCAAATGAGTAGAGGGGGTTCGATTCCCACCTCAGCCATCCTTGAAGTGGATTTCCGTGGTTTCCCACTTCGTCTTCGGGCAAATGCCGGGATAGTACCTTCTTCAAGGCCACGTCTGCTTCCTTCCCTCTTCCTTGGCTATCCATCCTGACCATCCATTACCTTCCCTCATGAGGCCCCTGTTCGCTTTGCAGGTGAGGCCGCCTGGGCGAGGTGCCAATCACACCTCACCAGTTGTATCCACTCCGATTAGATGTTCCCAGCTCTAGGACACTGCCCGTAGAGGCGGTAGTGGTGAGTTGCCTCGCTGAGTCCGTGGGTTCCACCAACCTGGAGGGTAAACGACTAAGAAAAAGAAGAAGAAAAATAAACCTCCAAGGGTTACATTGAAGGGTTGGAACTTAAAGAAGCCAAACCTCGTAGAGGCATGTGAAGTATGTAAGAACGGACATGGTTTGAATGTGTTGGTTAAGAGTTTCGCCAAAGCTGCACAAATTCCAAACAACCTAGGGCGATTGGTACTCAACTCGTTATCCCTCTGGGTATATTGTTAATGGAATATCCTGAATGTTTGTCTAATGCTTTGCATGGAACCCATTAGCTTTCTTGGGACAGATACAAATGCGTAGTTTTCGGACAGCTCTAATCTGGTATTAATTTCAGGTTACGACAGTCACAATTGAGGGGAGCGAGGGGAAGGTTATGTAAGATTGTGACTCATTCCCAAATAGGCTAAGCACTTAAGGATAAGGAGCCTCTGGCCGTTATCGTGCTGTAGGGGTTGGTATATGAGATTCACACCCTAGGGGCTGATATCCTCGTAGTTCCACCCCATAAAACAACAATAACTAACTATTCCCACCCTGACAACCTAGGTTTGAATTCCAGTTTTGCTAAGGATGTTACACCTAAGTTGATGTCCATTTTCTACAGTACTACATCGATTAACCAGACACAGTGGCCAAGAGCGGTAATGCACTGGACCGTGCCTCACTTGTATCGGCAGAGCGTGGGTTCGAATCTCATCTTGTCTGTCCAAAAAAATATTTTTGTGGTTTCCCATTTTCACCACCAGACAAATCCCGGGACGGTTCCTTGCAACAGGACCACGGCCGACTTCCTTCCAAAATTCCTTCCCTGATTCTTCCTGAGTTGAACTCAAGTTAGCGGTCGCCAAGGCTTTCAGTCTGTCACCATCCCCAGTTGTATCTGCTGACGAAGTGTTTTCAGCTCGAAGACACTGTCCTTGTGACGGTAGAGGATTGATCCTTCGCAGAGTCCGTAGGGGAAGCCAAGCTTGGAGGATAAGCAATTAAATTCCGCTTTAAAGTTCCTACACTGCACTGAAAAACATAGAATTATAGATATATTATTCAGATTTAGATAGTGAATACAATAACTGTCACACTTTTAGGTTCTAACACGAACATTTTTGATTGACCCCCCACCCCAAAACACTTTAAACAAGAAGTTCCGTGACGATCTAAAGAGCCTACTTTTCTTAAAATTTAAGAGACATGCCAATGATTAATCTATAAAGACCTATCTAGAATAAAGACGAAATTAAGTTGTTAATACCGACAATTTTTTTATTAGTTGGAAATATACCAGACATAGTGTAGCCTAAGAGCATTACATTTGGCAGCCCTGTTGACTTAATATATTCCTAGGTCAATCTCATAAGCTAGAGAATGCACACATAAAATTTGGTTGAAGTCCAATGGATAGCATGCACGTTACATGTAGTTAGACATTGGATGTATCAGTGCGCGTGAAATCATGTTGGCAACAATGTCATGCATGTGTTGCTCAGAAATAATCTGAAATATTATGATCTATTGTAGTGCCAATTTTGGATGAAATCCGTTTGTTAGTATAGAAGTAGCATGCATTAATAAATTGGACCTATCAGAAGGCTTAGAATAATGATGACAGCACTGACGTATATTAGTTACTCCAAATAAGTCTAGAATGTCAGGTAGTAAATGTGTGCATGGTTTAGAACTGTTGGCTAGCATACTTTATGATATATTGATATTAGGGTAAAAATAGAGACAACGTTTATTAACAGTTGGAAGCCCTGGTTACTCTTAAGAATACACATAGTCATATATGTTATGGTACATATAGCACATACGAAATTTGGTTGAAATCCAATGGATAGTATAGAAGTTACATGTATCGTACTTAAAAAATTGAACTCATCAGCAGACTTAGAATCATGTTGGTAGCACTGACGTATATTTGTTACTCCAAATTAATATAGAATGTCTGATACTCTAAGTGTGCAACGTTTCGATCAGTTAACTTGCATACTTTAGGATTAAAAAATAGAAAGAGCATTTCTTACCAGTTGGCACCTCTGGCGGTTCTTATGAATATGAATGTTATGGTAAACATAGTACATAAGACATTCGGTTGAAATCTGATTGATAATGTAGAAGTTATATGCATTTGAAAATTGGACCTATCAGCCGGCTTAGAATAATTTTGGCAACACTGTCATTGCTTCCTGGAAATTTAACTGAAATATTATATCTAAATGTGTGCCAATTTTGGAATAGCTCCCATGTATACCTTGCAAGATATCCAACATGGATCTCAAATTCCAATGGCGATTTTTCAGTAGTTGGTAGCACTGACATCAATTTCAAATATAGGCTTGAGGTATTCAGATATAGATCTTTACTCATACCAAATTTGGTTTCGATAGCTGCAGCCGTTTAAGGAGTTGATAAGGGGGGGGACACACACACAGACAGACAGACAGACAGAAGGACAGACAGACACAATTTTTCCCGGATCGATCGCATAAGTCTACTTTTCCTTATTTTGCAAACTGAGATAAGTAAGCTTAAAATCCCTCTCGACACGCCGGTAGATGGAGGTAGATTTTATCGGGCAAAGAAAAATATTTTGAATTCACTAAATTAGCCAATAGTTGTATACCTACAGACGTTCTACATGTTAAGCATGCGAGAAGCCCCATCTTCATATAATTATTAAAATATAGTCTACTGCTATTTACCTTGCACTAGCACAACTGCCGACCAGCTGGACAGGAATTGGAGATAACGCTACCTATGCCTCGTGTGTAAAACGAAACATCTGTAAAAACAATATCAATGTTGTGTTGATGACATATGTAGTATAGTCAGCAATAATTTGTGAGACCTATCTTCGCCTTAGCTCTTCCCTCTTCAACTTGGCACCCTCATCGAAAACATTTTGCTCATCCTTCGGCGTAAGGGTGGGTCATATCAAAAAGTATTTCAGACAAAAGTTCTAGGTAATCTTTAGAGGACTATTGACCATTCTGGACGGTTTCGATATTGTTCTTATTAAGGGACGTTTTTTTTTTCTTCTAAGAAAACTCAATTTTCCCACCTCTTTGAGCAATGGTTGGTGCTATCAAAAAACTTTACTGATATAACATTTGGGCGTTATCCAAAGATTAGAATCAACTTTGAATGGAATCGATTCTTCACATATTAAGAAAGTTGTTGCGTTATTTCTCTGCAGCCCTTTTAAACTACAATCACAAGCGTCACTTACCAAGAAAAAAAAATAACAATATTAGATGACCTGTAACTGCGACTTAATTATTTAAGTCTTGTAATCATCAACCTCGAGAAGGGTTTTGCTTGCCGGCGTTGAACAACTCAGAGTGCCGTGTTTTAATATAGAAAACATTTCTTAGCAAAAAGGGGTCACCATCTTAGCAAAAAAGTAAAATTAAGACATTTCCTCAATTTTGCCAAAAGTTAAAGGGCTAAAGGGCCCAAAAAGGTTTCAAATTTTAAGCCTTGAAGAGCTCTATCAATATAAAAAAATCAAATTTTTAAAATTACATCCGGTCTAAATGCAGTTCTGAAAGATCATCCTAAAATCACTTGTTTCTTTACTTGTTTCCTATTTGATTCAAATATTAAATATTAAATATTATATAATTCTTTCTTTAATGTGTTCCCTGGTACATTTCCCTCAGCCGTTTTATTTTTATTTTTTGAAACATCTTCACACAGAAAGTGAAAGAAAAAGAAAGGAAGCTTTTAGTTTTACGTGACCATTAATGATGCGACCATGAGCCACGGGACTTCCTTTTTTACGTGGAATGCGAACCACAGGACATGGCATTCTACTTCGAAAATCTCGCATGCATTGGCTGGGAATCGAACCCGGTCCACCTTGGTGAGAGATCAACAGCTTGGCCGCAGCGCCACCACGCCCCCCTAGAGAAAGTAGTTATAAAGGCTTAAGTGAAATTCTGCATTGACTTATACTAACGCTTGTAGTGGTAGAAATGGCAAATTTCTAATCTATTCGACCAGGTATGGTTGAGTTTCCGGTGCACAATCACCTTTTAAAGGTTCAATGTACGTAAATTCCCAAGTCCATAACCTCTGAAGGAATAGTGTTCACAGAAGGTCTAGTCTATGACATTAAAGGATGATTTCAGCATTGAGTTGCTTGCCTGAACTGGGGATTTTTTCTCGTCTTTATAAGCAATCAACCCGCAATTTTGTGTTCATGCTTCAGGCATTTGAAGACTGAACACCCAGATATATTCTGCCTGAAGCAGATGGATACTTGGAGACATTTAAGGGTGTGTGAAAGTGACAGTCTTGCGTCACATGACTTAGCACATGACCAACTCCTCCGGGACAATGTTCTGGCACTTTGACTTCTCTGAAGAACATTAGCTGTTAATGGACGTTGAGGACAAGCCATTATTACATTATTATAGTTCTTATCGTCATCGTGTTGAAACACCGGTTCCCTGGAGATATCCGAAGTTAAACAACATTGGACGAGGTCAGTAGTTGCTTGGGTGAAAGAATCCATCCATACACACCATTCAAGAATGCCTCCTTGGAAACGTGAATGTCTGTCTGTTAGGTAGTCAGCCCGAAGGGTGGTTGGATCCTGAAAAAATAACGCCGTTAGGTTATGTGCGTAGATACCCATAAAAACCTAAGGCTGCGCAATATTGAGGCGTACTAGGCAATATGAGGAGTGAGTTAGTTTGCCATTGCTTTCCTAACTGAGTCAGAACAGCAGTACTAACCTTATGAGTGGAACCTTTCACAGCGTCCACAGGCACTGACTGTGCCCTGAATGTCATTACTAAGCACCACCCATAGGCCTACCTCAGTAGCTTCCATATAATCACAGCCATGAGTGAGACTGAGATATCGGTATTACTCTAGCCGGTGTCAACAGACAAATTTGAAAGTACTGCATTCATCAAGAGTTGGTTAAAAGGCCAGATGTACTTGTAAAAATGTATAAAGGGAAGAAACAATCTACAATAGATAGTATTTTCATTTACAGTAAAATTAAAACATGTGAGAACAGTACAAACAAATAATACATATACTCATTATCATCAATTTACTTAATTTTAAGTGTACCCTACTTTATATTTAATTCTATAATCAAATTGTGTGTTTTAAATGCCAGACTCTGATATTTTGGATTAGGCTACTTCCAATAGTCGGACACTTCCAGTAATCGGACAACTTAATGGTCTAAGACATGTCCGATTAACGAGCGTCTACTGTATTAGGGACAGGGATGAGGTAGGTGTCCCGGGACTTGAAGTAAGGATAGTCGCTGTCAACACCTGTATTTATATCTAGATGCATGATAATTCTTGGTAGCTCCCTGACTCAGGCAGCTAGATGTCAGTTTTTCACCACTATATCCTGTGTTCAAATCTCAGCCAGTCCATGTGAAAGTTGTACTGAACAAAGTGGAGATGGGACAGGTTTTCTCATAATCTATATGTGACTGACTTTCTGAATCGGCTTCATTTTTATAGAATTTGCTAGCCGACCAAGGGAAGTCAGGTATGAAATATGAAAGACGGGAGGCTAGACAAAATGGAGGTGATACCTGAATATATGAATTCCAGAGTCAGCAACAATCAGGAGCCTAAAACATGCAATTGACGTTAACTAGATCATTGTTAGCATGTTGCTTATGCGAATTCCTTTTATATCCTTGGGACATACTGTCATAATCCCCGTGTACTTGGATGTGTTGAATTTGTCTGATAACGTGTAGTTCTGCGGTGACTGTTGTACAATAGTAGGTTATGTTAGAGGACATAAACTAAAGTCAATGAAACAAGAGAAAACGCACCCAGCTCAAGTATCCCTTGGAATACCCAATTCTGAAAATGTCCAGTCGTAATTCCTTATGGGAAAAGTCAATTGTCTCCAGGGGAGAAAACTTCAACAAGTAGGATGATAAAGGATGCCATCCGTTGTTCAATAAAATGATTTTGAATAAGAAATTATATGAATGATATCAATTCTCTATTTGATTCTAATAACTTGCACACCTCTGTAGTCTGTAGCCACATCGAGGGAAAACTAATAATGTTTATGTTCGACGATGTCGAAATGTAAATATTATACGTCAGAAAACTGTATCATAATGGTGTACTATTTTTCATTATGAAACAGTTTCTCCAGCCAATCAGAGCTCATTCATTGACCAATTAGGTAAGGATAACTTTATGCATGCGCTCAAAATCCAACATATCGGACATGAATTACATGATTTGAAAGTTCAGATTGGATATCGGATCAACCATTGTAGTTACAATCCCAAACACAAAGACAAAATCAGTACGAATCTTTACGGTAACAAGAAAATACTATAATTAAGTACAAGTTTTTCGGGCTTGTAGGCCGTGGTCCAGACAGGATATCTCCCGACGTTTCACCGGAAACTGCGTCCGGCATTTTCAGGGGTTCCGCTCCTTTCCTTGGTCTGCAGTGGAATGAGGAAGAGGCTTGAAATAATGGGTAACGGTTTGTAGTGGGGTATTGTTGCTTGAATATGACTGTTGGTTGGGTGGATCTTGGCGATGAATTACGGATCAATTTAGCATGGTGAGCCGAGCGTTCTTTGCGCAATCCGGCTAGATCGTCTGGTCTCGCGTACATGTTGCGGGGTACGGTGCGTGCTCCGGCTTCGTCGACCGAACTTGTGAGGGTCAGGTGTTCCCTGGGCGACTGCCGGGCTGTAGCGGGAAGGTTCTTCAGGTTGACGTGTGCGTGATATCTTGGTCTTGGTGTACCTAAGGGTCGGGGTCCATGTATTACGCACACGTTCAATTTCTTCCTTTCGATTGAAGTTGTCGGGGGCGTTTGAATATTTCTATGGCTTCCCGTTGCAACCTGGCGTGGTAGTGTGTGGTTGTGTCCCCGTACTGTACATCGTGGCCGGGCAAGAGAGAATGCTTAGCGACTGACGATTTCTCAGTTAGACCCAGGCGGCTATGATATAGGCAAGAAATTTATGAATCTACGTCCAGAAGATTGCAGCACAGCATCCTTCTATATAAATTACCGACATAGAAAATGCGCCGTCCCATATGTTCGCATAAATAAACTGGCGAATGTGAGACAAGAAATAGCACTGTACCTCAATATCCCCAACTCCAATTTCTACACAGCGCATTGCTATCAAACGACTTCGGTGACAATATTAGTGAATGCTAGTCTTGATCGGCACGAGACATCATGCAGGCTGGAAACTATAGCATTGCCAAGCAAAGTAAATGGTCTCTTCTTCATAAGTTCTTTGACCCACGCATGCGCTCTGTTCAGTAAGCAAAACCTACGCGCTCTGTTCACTAACTGAAGTGACTGAATCCCAGAGATATTTATAAATATGTAGGCCATGTTAAAACATATAATACCGTAAAGTTATAATTATCGTCGACCATAAACAGTCGTATGCAACTCGCCTATAATAGTAATTATTAATTATTGCCATTATAGGCTCGTTGCATAATGCACTATTACAGGATAGGCTTGTAGTGCATTAGCACCAAACGGGATGCAAGCAGAGAAATATCCACCTTCCTGATAACACGCGTTTGCTGGGCTGCATAAACCAATATTATTAGGGGCAGCTGATTCACCTGGTATAAATGATTTGAATAACGGGTGTGTTAGCCGTGGTCGTTACGGCATGGCTGCAGGTAGTCACTCACATCCGGGAGGCGAGGAGGTTCGAATCCCCCCGCCGGCAACCTTGAAGATGGTCTTCTGTGGTTTCTCATCTTCCTTCCAGGCAAATGCCGGGGTTGGTCCCTAACTATAGGCCACAGCCGCTACCTTCCAACTCCTTGTCCTTACAATCAAACTTTCCTCCCCAGACAACACTCCACGCGCGACGGTACATGTAGCTCACCAATTGGGTGTCCGCCTCGAAGTAGCTACAAAACTGGCGAGCTTAACATGTCCTCGGACACAGGCAGAATTTTATATTTTCCACATAATATCATAGGGCAAAAATACTTGTTGACCGATTGAAACAAATCAATCCAACTAGCACATGTTATACTCAGAAAATCTTCATATGACATTTATGACAGAAACCTGACTGAAACTAATTAAACCATAGCCTAACCCTTTGTAGAAAATGGCATAGGCCTATTATTATAACTGTAAGTGAAACACCATTGACCACGCCTCGTTATTTTGCTTCAATCTCTACATAGTAAAAAACAAAGTCCCCGATTCTTGGATGTAACGGGTAATCTCGAGAAACACTGGATGGATTTTGATGCGGTTTTCAGCGTCCATTAAAGGATTTCTCAAGGGAGGTGTCTGTAGAAAAACATTCATTTATGACCAAAGGAAACCAAGCAGTAACGATTTCAGTGAAGAAAATCCTGCCGTACGTGCGTCTCCTAAGCTTACGCTGGGTAAACCGTTAAACATATATATATAATAAGTATTGTTCAGCATGAAATGTTCTACAAAATAGTCCGGAACAGCATATGTCTTTCTTTAATACAGCGCCCAATGTAAGTGTTTTTACGTTTTAATTTCTCCCAACAATCTCCATTCAGTTGACATTTAAATTACTAGCTTCGGAGTGAGCCTATCACCACAGCTTCAGCCAGCATTAAACTGTCGAGTCGTGTCAAGGTAAGATTTCGGAGAAGAGTATATGTGTTTTTGCAGTTTCGCTGAAAACTCTAAAGCTGTATATACACACATCAAAAAAAGTTTTGCATCACCTCGGTTCCAAGAGTTCCGGAACCGTTAAATACAAAGGGAATAGAGATCAACACAAACAACATTTCAGCTCGTTTTATTGCTCATGAGACCCACACATTGCATGTTGTACCATCATACAGCTAGACTTTCAGCATTTGTGGTCCAGATTGCAGTACACACCACTACCTCTAATACCCAGTAGCACGTCCTCTTGCATTGATGCATGCCTGTATTCGCCGTGGCATACTATCCACAAGTTCATCAAGACACTGTTGGTCCAAATTGTCCCACTCCTCAACGACAATTCGGCGTAAATCTCTCAGAGTGGTTGGTGGGTCAAGACGTCCATAAACAGCCCTTTTCAACATATCCCAGGCATGTTCGATAGGGTTCATGTCTGGCGAACATGCTGGCCACTGTAGTCGAGCGATGTCGTTATCTTGAAGGAACGCATTCACAAGATGTGCACGATGAGGTCGAGAATTGTCGTCCATGAAGACAAATGCCTCTCCAATATTCTGCCGAAGTGGTTGCACTATGGGTCGGAGGATGTCATTCAGGTATCGTAAAGCCGTTTCGGAGCCTTCCATGACCACCAGTGGCGTACGTCGGCCCCACATAATGCCACCCCAAAACATCAGGGAACCACCACCTTGCTGCACTCGCTGGACAGTGTGTCTAAGACGTTCAGCCTGACCAGGGTGCCTCCAAACACGTCTCCGACGATTGTCTGGTTGAAGGCATATGCGACACTCATCGGTGAAGAGAACGTGATGCCAATTCCGTGGGGTCCATTCAGCATGTTGTTGGGCCCATCTGTACCGCGCTGCATGGTGTCGGGGTTGCAAAGCTGGACCTCGCCATGGACGTCGGGAGTGAAGTTGCGCATCATGCAGCCTATTGCGCACAGTTTGAGTTGAAACACGACGTCCTGTGGCTGAACGAAACGCATTATTCAACATGGTGGCATTGCTGTCAGGGTTCCTCCGAGCGGCAATCCGTAAGTAGCGGTCATCCACTACAGTAGTAGCCCTTGGGTGGCCTGAGCGAGGCCTGTCATCGACAGTTCCTGTATCTCTGTACCTCCTCCATGTCCGAACAACATCGCTTTGGTTCACTCGGAGACGCCTGGAAACTTCCCTTGTTGAGAGCCCTTCTTGACACAAAGTAACAATGCGGACGCGATTGAACTGCGGTATTGACCTTCTAGGCATGGTAGAACTACAGACAACATGAGCAGCGTACCTTCGTCCTGGTGGAATGACTGGAACTGATCGGCTGTCGTACCCCCTCCGTCTAATAGGCCCTGCTCATGCATGGTTGTTTACTTCTTTGAGCAGTTTTAGTGACATCTATGAACAGTCAAAGGGACTGTATCTTGGATACAATATACACAGTCAACGTCTATATGCCGGAGATCTGGGAACCGAGGTGATGCAAAACTTTTTTTGATGTGTGTAATTTCTTGATCTGTGTTTTTGTGTCATCGTGAGAAGTACGCGGAGACGAATATCTAATTTTTACACGTGTTTTGCACGGCGCACGGTCGCCCTCAAATCTTGTTAAATGCTTGATAGCATAAGTAGCCTAAGGCCAGTGGGCAGAGATTGAAACGTTTTGCTAGCTCCTAACTGTTGGGTGAGAAATGTAACTGTTTACCTTTGCCTAAGCTATGTTGTTTTAATGGGCGCCAAGACCTCAACGCAATGTTGAAATCTAAATTTGTATTTAACAACGTCTAGCTCTGGCAGAACACCTTCAAGACTCTATTCACTCAGATCGTGGTATGATTTGATCATTAACCCAACAAACAATTGTATCAGGAGAAGGAATTGGTCTATATCTAATGCTACCTACTGAAAGCAAAGATTGCATTGTAAAAGAAATGAATTTATTATATAAAACAAGAATAGCAAAATTAATAATAATAAGTATAAAATTTAAATTGGAGCGTTGTGATTTGAATATTACCGATAGAAAATTACGTGAAAACGGAGTCTGATAAATTGATTTTACTCTTATTTCCAAGCTATGAAGTTACTGAAATATGAAATGTAAAACAAAGAAAATGAGAGATTGCGTATTTCTGCGTCATTGGCGCTTACCACTGGAAATTGCCAAAGCATTTCCCTCGTTCTTGATGATGTTGTGAGCTTCCCACAGTCTCCTGGACGTCGTCATCTCCGTCGGAATTTGATGATATTCTGGTAGATTAGATAATTCTATGGTCCGTACCTCGGACCCAAACACTCGTACAACCAAGTTTTACAAAAGTTCGTCGCTAACTCCACTGAACATCGGAGCGACACGCACTTGCGACCGTACACCTCAAGTATTTCACAGATAGTCACTAACTCCACTGAACATCGGAGCGACACGCACGCGCATCCATACTCCTCAAGTATTTCACAGATAGTCCTTGTTTCACGGCGCGTCGAACGATATAACCACACGCCGGCTCCCCACTCTTCAGTCCCAACTATCTTACGTCGTCTCCCCTGATTGGCTGACCCACCACGCGATCTTCTCCTCCTCCGGGTCATTACACTCGGCGGGAGGGTTCCGTTCCAACAATTCGTCTTTTCTAGACCTTGCGACCCAAGATTGCGTCATGCTTCTCGACAAGATTAAGCGTGTACTTGAAATCCCAGTGAGTCACGTCTCTCGATATACCCTAACTGACGAAAACTCCGTAAAATTCCGTAATCAGATAATTTTCTATGATATCGTCGTTCGTAATAATTTGCTGGATAGCGTTTTCTAAGACATAGAAAACCTATCTGAATGCTAATAATTTTTATAAAATGCTCCGAAAATACCTAAATAATAATTATAATAAATTAATAATAATAATAAATTAACATGAAAAATTCTCTTGGCTGAACAATTTGCCGCGTAAATAAATATAGAATGGCTTCCTACTGACTTATACCAGTTGCATAAAACCCCTCGAAAAACACGTTACATATTCGCCTCGGATCATCGGATGATTTACCGTGACGACGGTCCATTATCCGATTATCCCAGACACGTTAATAAACCCCATCCAAAATACCTATTACATAAATGAAATCACCCTAAATTACAGATATATACACTTATATTTTTTCTTCACGCACTTTGCGTCAAAGTTTGTTGTCACAATGGATTGCACTTTGCAACCAGTCCAATGTTTTACATATGGAATAGTGTTCCACGGATATTTCCGCCTCTCAAATTTCTCTATGTTGGAGAAATAGACATAATTAATGTGTGAGCACTATGTATTTATGATGTCATATCACACGCATTGAAGGTGTTCTGATATATTTATATCACCATAGAACTTCCTAATTTCACTGGAGGTCCCCTCCTTATGGTGACATTTAATTCCACTTATCACTCAGCACACGATCACACTATTGTGGCAGCGCCTCGTGACCATAATACTTAATCTCTCTTTGAAGTAGGTTAAATTAATATTGACTTCTGAAAAAAAAAACAGTAAATGTGCATTACATATAACACCAAATATTTCTGTGCCGTAATCGCCCTGTCTTGTTAAGTTCCCGTTAACCATATTCTACTTAATACTAGTTCTCAACACAGACCATTTCTCCTCACACAAATAATACCATTGTACATATTATCTTAAATTACACACTTACAAATCTTACATGGCGAGGCCGTAAACAGAAATCACGTGTGCTGATATGTATGAGTTTCATGAAGGACTGTCTCGCATTCTGATGGCCCATCTTTTATCTCGTGGACGCCTTAAGCTAACAAGCCCTATTCAAGCGCTCCCCCATCTCTTGGAGATAAATGGGAACCCATCAGCGCTGCCAAAAATGGCCTTGGTGCATCGAGACAATTTAGTGCTCAACAGCATCCGACAATCCCGTCATATTTCCCTGTACCTTAAAAACTCTCATTTACTTACATACTACCCCCCTGTGTGACTTCTGATACGCCTGCCTTAAGACCAGATCTTCCACGCACCAGACACCACACTTACTCATTTGATAGGCCGGCTCGCCAGCTAAACACACTCACTTTATGACACTTATTTTCGTAGACTATGTATATTATACGTTCCGTATAATCTGTTTCCCTCACTATTCTCCAGCACATATGCTGTTTTCCCAATACGTTTGGAAACTATAAATGTTTCTGCGTCACCTGCTTCCAGCCTTGCAAGTGGCTCCCTTAAATGAACGTCATCACGTTTCTCTGCCTACCTATTTCTCAGTGTCTGTAACGATGCCCTGTTGCTACTGTCCACACACGCTAACCCTACCTTCCTATGGTGTTACACCTCTACTCGACACTCTATGACCTAAAAATGTCACTTCTGACTGACAGAATGACGACTTAGACAGCTTCAATGTGAACCCTGCCTGATCTAACTTCTGAAAAACTATATTTAAATGACGTAGATGCTCCTCAAAACTGCGTGAACTAATTACCATATCATCTATGTAAATGGTTACAAACTCTCCTGTGTCATCCCCTAATGCGATGTTTAAAGCCCTAATTAAAGCTGCTGAACTACTCTTTAACCCATAAGGTGTTCTACAAAATTGATAAAGGTTATATTTATGACTAAAAGCTGTAAATGGTCTATCTTCGTACATAAGTGGCACTTGCCAAAAACTGGAACTCAAATCTACACAAGTGAAATACTTCTTCCCCTCAAATGTTTGCATTAATTCCTCTATTGACATAGATTTCAGCTGATCTGAACTAATTCTACTGTTAACCAAACGAGCGTCTAAACAAATACGAACAGTGCCGTCGGTCTTGGGTACCGTGATCAAAGAATTAACATATGGACTGTTAGAGTGCTCAATAATCCCATCTTCAAGCATCTGATTAATTTGTGCCTCAACTGCACTCTGATAAGCGAAAGGTACAGGATATCTATGTCCTGTGAATACTGACCTATCAATAACGTTCAATGAATGTGTATAGCAATTGGCCATACCAATGCGATCCTCAAAAACTCTCCTATTACACAATAACACATCATAGAGCCGAACACATTGTTCCACCTCTATATTACCCTGAAATGCAGCCTCACGTAACGAGTCCCCTAGACTTCCGTTCGTAATCACACTGCCCACAAAACATGGAGAACCCCGCTCTACGGCTGGCGATATCTCATTTAAAGTACAAATCACACCTACAATACTACTCCTCTGAATATGGTCATTGAACGCTACTTCTACTTCAGAATCTCCCCATTTAAATTTCAAACTCCCTACATCATAACATAAGTTACCAGACACTCTACTTAGCCACTCTGAACCCAAGATAACACTGAATACTAAATTTGGAATTACAAGGCAAATCTGCTTCTCTACATGATTATTAATTTTAATGTCTACTAAAACTTGCTTAGAAATTACTTTAGACCTCTTCCCAACAGCTGTGATAACAAAAGTGCTTTTAATTGGCATCTCCTCAAAATTTACTCCAGTTCCTTTCATTTTATCATAAAATGCACTACTTATGCAACTCTTCATACAACCACTATCAATTAAAACATCTGTGTACGCCTCGGACACGTTAAATTTAACTATGGGGCTCTTACTAACCACTTCCTGAATAATACCTTCATCATTTAGTTCATGTAATAATTCATTTCTTACATTTAGGTCATAGGGTTCCTGTATAATTGTATGGACAGGGCATGCTACAGACTGAGATTCTGACCTTACTTCGCAGCCTGGTTCGCGTTTAAAGAACCGCTACAGCTGGCCGTAGTACTAGTTACTACTGCACTGGTCTGGTTGTTCTGAGTTGTGTTGTCATTGTTTGGCTGTATATTACTACCACTAGGCTGTCCTCTTCCTTGACCCCTATTCTGGTTGTAATTATTGTCATTATAATTTCTCCCTTGATTTCCCCTGAAATCATTGTTTCTCCCTTGATTTCCCCTGTAATCATTGTTCCTCCCTTGATACTGATTACCATAGCCATTTCCTCTGTTCTGATTTAGCTGATTATTATTATTTCTATTTTGAGCATTGGCCCCTTCGCCACCGTTCCCTTGAACTTCCTGATGCCTGGCTTCATTAGGTCTATTATTATTATTACCCTGGTTCCTATTGAAATTGTCCTCATAACCCCCTCTCCCTAGTGCATCAAATGTGCTTAACAAATTTTCTACTTGTGATATAGTCTTTACATTCTGGATACAAGCAGCCTCCTTGATCCTATAGGGAAAGTGCCTAAGTAGCAACCTTACCACATCACTTTCCTCCTTCAAGCCATCCAGATATTTACACACTAATACCTGCCCTAAAAAGTATTCGGTCATGGTGGAGCTTCCTTTAGGGTTATATTTACCACACACTACTCCCTCACGATGCTGCGACTGAATAACCTCATTCCAGAACTTTTCACAGAATTTCATTTTAAAATCATTGATATCAGTAAACTTGTCTCTGTAGACAGCAAACCAATTCATCGTTTCCCCCACAAACACTTGTTCTAAAATTTCAACTACCTGGCACCACTCAATACTACCATTTTCCAACCTTTCCCCGAATTTATTTTCTATAGTGTTCATGAACTCCATTGGGCACCCCTGTCGATTGCTGAACTTACCCAGTTCTACCTCCCTGTGTGTGCTATTCACAAAAACTGGTCTATTCTGACTATTTTCTTGCCTGATCCTAGCTTTTAATTTTAATTCTAATTCTGCGATTTTCTCCTCAGCCTTCCTCTCAATACTGTTTACTGTTAATTTAATGTTTCCTTCTGATTCTTCTACTTTATCATATAGCTTTGCTTGTTTCTCCTCAATCTTGCTAATGCTCTCTTTATTACTCTCTCTTAAATCATTTACTTCTGCAACTATTTGTGAGTGGACTTTCTCAATTCTACCCCCCAGCTGTTCCTTAACCTCTTTAGTAGCTACCTGAATTTTGTCAATTTCTCCCCCCAATTGCTTTTTGACCTGCTGTGTTTCCAGTTGCACTAGTTCTTTTAAATTTTCAGCCTGTGTACTGATTCTAATTTCCAACTCCTCCTGTACTTTTCCTAATTTTCTGTCTACATCTGCAATAATCTCTTTAGCCTTTTCTTCCATCACCCCCCTGATCTCACCTCTAATCAGTTCGAATTTGTCACTCATTTCCCTACTGTTTTGTTCTAATTTAGCATTTAAAGTTTCAGTACTCTCTCTATTTTCCTTACTGTTTTGTTCTAATTTAGCGTTATTCTGTTCTAACTTTGCATTTAAAGCTTCTGTACTTTCTTTATTTTCCCTACTGTTTTGTTCTAGTTTAGCGTTATTCTGTTCTAACTTTGCATTTAAAGCTTCTGTACTTTCTTTATTTTCCCTACTGTTTTGTTCTAATTTAGCGTTATTCTGTTCTAACTTTGCATTTAAGGCATCACTACTAACTTTGTTCTGATACATAAACTCGAGAAGTAAAGTTTTTAATTCTGGTTGGCCGCCTACACTCCCTGTTTCAGTATCGGGATTTACCTCCGCTACCCCGGTACTACCATCACTCGACATACTGCTCGTATCATCACTCTCCCGTTGATGACCACTACGTAACCTCATCTGTCTTTCTTTCTCATCCCCCATAATGATATACACTGATACAGACAAATAACCCCCAAAATACAGGCACAGAAATATATACCCTTCTCCTTCCACAAATGTTATTAGGTTTTCAGCCCCAAGTTGTCGGCGACAAGTGAAACGTTTTGCTAGCTCCTAACTGTTGGGTGAGAAATGTAACTGTTTACCTTTGCCTAAGCTATGTTGTTTTAATGGGCGCCAAGACCTCAACGCAATGTTGAAATCTAAATTTGTATTTAACAACGTCTAGCTCTGGCAGAACACCTTCAAGACTCTATTCACTCAGATCGTGGTATGATTTGATCATTAACCCAACAAACAATTGTATCAGGAGAAGGAATTGGTCTATATCTAATGCTACCTACTGAAAGCAAAGATTGCATTGTAAAAGAAATGAATTTATTATATAAAACAAGAATAGCAATATTAATAATAATAAGTATAAAATTTAAATTGGAGCGTTGTGATTTGAATATTACCGATAGAAAATTACGTGAAAACGGAGTCTGATAAATTGATTTTACTCTTATTTCCAAGCTATGAAGTTACTGAAATATGAAATGTAAAACAAAGAAAATGAGAGATTGCGTATTTCTGCATCATTGGCGCTTACCACTGGAAATTGCCAAAGCATTTCCCTCGTTCTTGATGATGTTGTGAGCTTCCCACAGTCTCCTGGACGTCGTCATCTCCGTCGGAATTTGATGATATTCTGGTAGATTAGATAATTCTATGGTCCGTACCTCGGACCCAAACACTCGTACAACCAAGTTTTACAAAAGTTCGTCGCTAACTCCACTGAACATCGGAGCGACACGCACTTGCGACCGTACACCTCAAGTATTTCACAGATAGTCACTAACTCCACTGAACATCGGAGCGACACGCACGCGCATCCATACTCCTCAAGTATTTCACAGATAGTCCTTGTTTCACGGCGCGTCGAACGATATAACCACACGCCGGCTCCCCACTCTTCAGTCCCAACTAGCTTACGTCGTCTCCCCTGATTGGCTGACCCACCACGCGATCTTCTCCTCCTCCGGGTCATTACACTCGGCGGGAGGGTTCTGTTCCAACAATTCGTCTTTTCTAGACCTTGCGACCCAAGATTGCGTCATGCTTCTCGACAAGATTAAGCGTGTACTTGAAATCCCAGTGAGTCACGTCTCTCGATATACCCTAACTGACGAAAACTCCGTAAAATTCCGTAATCAGATAATTTTCTATGATATCGTCGTTCGTAATAATTTGCTGGATAGCGTTTTCTAAGACATAGAAAACCTATCTGAATGCTAATAATTTTTATAAAATGCTCCGAAAATACCTAAATAATAATTATAATAAATTAATAATAATAATAAATTAACATAAAAAATTCTCTTGGCTGAACAATTTGCCGCGTAAATAAATATAGAATGGCTTCCTACTGACTTATACCAGTTGCATAAAACCCCTCGAAAAACACGTTACAAGATCATGGTCATTTTGTTAACTGCCACAAGTAGAGGCAGTGGATTGCGAATCGTATCAGTTTATAACTTTAATGTAAATAAATTACTTTTGTTAAACTCTGCAATATAGCATCAAACTGCAACTTCCAGGATTACGGAATGCTAAGTCACATGGGCATGGGAAATGGTGAGATGATTGTCTAAATACCCACTGTGAGGAGCGAATGGCGAGATGTTCGAAACCATGATGATGAACTGCCAATTGAATGGAGAATTGTCTAGTTCTGGGGACAATCATTAACCCTGGACACCTACGACAGTAATACGTGAGTTTGTCTCCTAATGCACTTCCAGTAAAAGTTTGATTGTGCTTCTGGTTATATTCAGATTGATTAAAGGTACCGTATTTATAACACCGTGACATCGTAGGCAAAATACACACATTTTATTTTGGTTGTACTGATAATCTTTAGTTTAATTTGAGTTGAATTGTCACACTAAGAAGGCGTGAAATATTTGGTTGGTTAGTTCCTTAGTTTAGGGGCTGCGACAACGGGGTCATATAGCCCCGTGTACTTTGGGTGTGTGCAGATCCAGTCTGATAACCAGCGTTAATTGTGATGACTGTATTAGTGTGTGTATCTGTTTTAATTCAAGTTAAGACTTCAGACATTCAATTTTTCTATGTAGTTCCTACTTCTGCCGCCAAATTACACCGTCAACGACCGACTAGTTCAGAACTTAGTTACCAGATGCCACCGCATTTGGCTCCTGACGACGAACGTAGGAACCTAAGAACGCTAGTTAAATGCTTAACCTATTTATAATTTAGCTTCACACAGGTGTAATTAGTGGAAGGTTCCTTAACATGCCATAAATCTATGACATTTGTTCGCCGGCTTTACATTCCCTCCGAAGGAAGGCATAATGAGGGATTTCTAAAGTTCTTAAAAATCCGACGACTTCGGCCGGGTTTGAACCCGTGATCTTGGGCATAAAAGCTCAGCATGCTACCAACTACGCCACCGAAGACGCGGGTGCAGTATTTAAGAGAATAACAAAGTCTAGCAGATACAAGCAGTGAGCTGATCGTATTTTGTTTCAACACGTGTGAATGAATGGATTTGGTGTGTGAGCTAAACCGCATGACACCGGTCCGCTGGTCGAGTTCTAGGAACATTCAAAACATTAAAATGACATTGAGACGGTGATACACACATTTCAGCATATGAATTGAAATGAGCAAAGAACTTAAACGGGAGACAACACACTTGGTGTTTGACAAGCGTAGCGCTCGAGTAATGAATTAAATCATGGGAAAGTAATTAATGTCATTTTTTTGTAATTGGAATAGATGCATGTGGACGCGTGATGGTATTTCATATAGTGCAGAAAACAGGAATTCTAACCTGTGATATTGTGGGTGAAGTTGAAAATATATCTGTACCAGAACTTGTATAAATATAGCGATAAATTGTAAAGGTATTTTGGCACGACCGAGGTCGATTCTGGGTTTTTATGCAGCCACATTGGGCGTGTGAAGGCGGCCAGAGATAGGATGCCTGGCCAGCTGAATTGAATAGGCTCACGGAAGAGCTGATTGAGGGTATTGAGTACACTTAGGAGAATGCGTGGATGGTTGAGAGTGAGCTTTAAGCCACTAGTAATGATATGCTACGATTTTTGTGATAGAAGGATTAATAATTCACGAATTAATAATAAATAATATTTTAATAAAATATGAATAATATTCTTGCGATATTTTCAAGAATTAAACAAGACATAAAACTGACCCTACACTCCAACTAAATAATAACTGAGCTTAACCGCTTGTTTGTAATTTAAGTTGCTTTAATTTAATTCTGACCACGAGTTTTATGCTTTATGTGAGACTTTAGACATTTGACAGTACCCCATTGTAAGGCGAATCCTATGTCTTGGTACGAGGCGGTGGACCTCATGGACATTCATGTTTCTTTAGCGTGAGTCGGTCTCAGTATTCCAGCTAACACCGTAATTTTCTTCTGAAATGGATGGCGATAATAATAATAACATCGTATGGCTTTGGCTGCCGGGTGCAAGCTTTGTTCTTTGACACCTAGAGGGTAGCTTGCATGTCGAATTTCGTTGTTCCTTGAGACACTGTTAAAGTCAAGGAGGTTAGATATTAAACTCCTTGAACACTATAGCGCTTTCTAGTAGAGACATGAACTTTGTGTTGGCGGAAACTCCCAAGATTAATTTTGCCATCATGAACACGGCCTACTGAATTTAAATGGGTTCTTTGACATGCCAACATCGTATGACATGCGTGTCGTATTTTTGCCGCCTTTCAAAAATCACTTACCACGGTCAGGAGCGAACCCTCAAGCTTGGGGTTAGTAGACTGACACGATAAGCACTCACCCACCGAGGCAAACTACAGATGACGATGTTCTGCAAACAGCATTCTTCCAGTGTAGGTACTGCTCAAAGGGAGGGTATATTTTTGTGTCATATTTCTGTGGTATATTGTGAATGAATGTTTGATTGTGCGTTAGATTTTTTTAATGTCACGGAACTTAAGCTATCTTTTTTTTTATTGATTTTATGGAATTTGAAACTAAATTTCGCATTTTAACGCCAATTTAGGATTAGCTAGGAAACGTAACGTAACGTCAAATGATTTATGTGACTCTACCATAATGTAGTTATTTATATTTGAGCTGACTAGTACTGTAAATGTAACTTCACACATTGTAGAAGATGGTGATTTTAAATTGCTAGTAGTATCAGGAGTGATTCTTACTATTCGTAATGGGAATTGATTTCCTTTGAGTTTATTTACGTGTCACGTACTAGTTTGATTGCTGATTTTTATCTTGTAAGTAGGACTTCTACAGGGGATATTGTGAGATTAGTTTGGGGAAATATTCAGCGTTAGATTAATTATTGGAATAGCCAGGGATCCCCGTAGAGTAGGCTAGATATCTGAAATGTTTAATAAATTTCAGAAAATATTTTATATAAGTTTGGATTCTTTAATAGTTTTCTGTTTATCTTTTGGGTGGGTATTTTGGGCCAAGTTTGTATTAGCGCCCTTATTGATACCTGGAAACGGCCTGAGATGCAGTTAGTTTCTCGTGCTGGGATAGGCTAAATTCACCTCCGAACCTCTTGCAGTGTGTTTCTTTTTGGGAAAGAATGTCACAGTGGCTGATACGGGTCTCAGTCACCTCGTACTTCAGACCAAACGGGCACAATACAAACATTTTTATTTGAGACTGTTTTGCCTTTCAGCGTCCAGTCTAGTCTGCAAGCCTCTGTTTGCGAACAAGTCGCCTCCATGATCCCGTATTAGCAGCTAGTACTGCGGCCTCCTCTGATTCTTCTCCTCTCACTTTGAAATCATTCTCAACACTGAATCTCACCATCGCCCCCTATTTCTCTTACCCGCTACATTCGAACTCATTAACCTCTTAGGTTATCTCTCCTCTCCCATTCTCTTTACATGACCCCACCATCTGGGTCGGCTCATACCAACACCTGGTGTGTTAATTTCCCTCCTGCCATCTAATTGTCCAAGAAATCATTCGTGCTACCCTCATTGTAGTTACCTCTAGCTTATGTATCAGATATCCTGAATCTACCCAGTACTCACCTCCATACTGCAAGGTTGGCCTCAATACTTTATCTAATAAAAGATTCCAATAGTTAGTTAGTTAGTTAGTTAGTTTGTTAGTTAGTTAGTTAGTTAGTTAGTTATTGTTGTTTTAAGGGGCGGAACTACGAGGTAATCTGCCCCTAAAAATGATTGCAATAAAAACAATTGGTTTCAGATCATAAATGGAGGGAATCAATGTAATTTATCAGAATCATTTGAAATATAGAATTAAACAATCGAATCCTGGAAATATTGCGATAATTTTTCCGCTAGAGTCTTTCTGAGAATAAAAAGAACCCACTTAGGGGAGCTCCTTGTATTCTTTATTCTCTGGTTGCAATCCGGATCTTATAGTAACTGTAAAACTGTTCATTGTTGTCAGCAATGGCAGCTGGCCTCTATCATTGTTTACTGAAGGTCGATATGATAACACCATGACGGTCAGGTGGGGAGTGGCTCACAGATCATTAACTTCTCATTAGTCTGCCGGCAACAATTAACTAAGTCTTACGTAAAGCTATCACTGAGGTGATGATGAATACGCACGGTACGATAGTAATCTGTTCATGTTTTGTTGGTCACGTGCTGAAGATACGTCGCGTAAATATGACATAACGTATGCAATATTTCAACAACAATAATGGGTAATTAACGTCTGGTAGGCGTTATCGTATGTGAGTTGGCTTCAGGCCAATGTAAAACAAACGCCCTACTCTCAGTATACAGGTGTTTCTTAATTCCCATTACAGACTTGTGGCTTGTAGTGGGAACCAAGACGAATAAGTTGAGCATAGGAACTTGTGTCCGGAAGCGTACCGTCTACCCGCTACCCGCAAAAATCACCACAACGCACATTCACAGCTTCCGCAATTTCGGCGCTCTGTCCGACTTCTGCCGTTTGTCGTCCGGGTCCAATTACAGATGGGGTTCGATGTGACGACCACCGTACCATGTTCTGGTATACACAATCGCCAATCCCTGGTGCTCCAAAATCCGACGCAGCCATAACCCGCGCCAGTAGGTCTTCCTCGGATTCCACAGGAGTATCGTAAATCTAGAATTTAATAAAGTTAAACACTCAATCCTAAACATGGTGAGCAATAAGGGATTTGAATGCTACGAGGAAGTGCATGCACTTGACTCTCAAGGGAGAAACCGTTTCGCTGACATTGTTCCATTTAATTAAACATCTAATGTAGCCTATATTCTAGATCCAACCATTCGGTTTGATAAGAATGCACCAGATCAGGCAAAAAAAAAGGTTGACCAGGAGAAAAAAGCCATCTATGAAGATTGCGTTCGGTACTTTCGGGAGAAATACGGAGATAGGTACAGGAATCAGACCTTCAATGTGCGAGGAATGCTGTTTGGTGCCAAGGGCACTATCTATCGTGAAGTTGTGGAACTGTTCCATAAGCTTGGCATAGGCTAGAAAGGAATAACCTGATCACTCTTGCTGAGGGTAACATTGCTGACTCTGTGGCCATATTGCAGCACCATATTTACAAGAGTGCCAACACCTAACATTTCTGATAAGAAAATACCACTCGATTTTAAGTTGTAAAAAGAATGTTTAATGAATTGTCCTAACAAGGATTGAGGGGTATGCTGTGCCTCGTCGGGAACCCAAGCAGCTACAGTTTTTTTTTATTACTTTGTGAATAAAACTCGGTTAAGTAAGTCATGTGATCCCACAAGTAGGGGACTAGCTGTGTCAAGTCGGGTGAACGTGCAGGCCAAGCAATCGGGCACTGTTGCCCAAATCTGTGGTGCAAATGATCTCGTACTGCAAGTGAAAAATGAAGTGGTGCGCCATCGTGCTGAAACCACATGTTTTGACGCACATGTAGTGGCACATTGTCTAAGAACTGATGCAGTACGATTTCAAAGAATACCTAGCACGAGGCACCCGTGAGATTTCGTGGAACAAGGTATGGAATGTCAACGAACCTGTAGGGGATATAAGTAAGTACTCTTGTCAGTGGCGCCGAAAATCCGGGAGATTTGAACGTATGCTGTAGTGCGGGTAGCGGGAGGACGTTACGTGTCAGGACACAAGTTCCTATGCTCAGGCCTTCTTTCAGGGGGAACGCGGGGGTACGCGTACCCCTTAAACATTTGAAAACTGTTAAAGAAAAAAAATATTGGTACATTTGTAACTAGTCCGACAAGAAAATATAACTTCCGACTTGAATGTTCATCAATCACCTGGCGGGTGAGTGGATTGCGTGTCGGTCTACTAATCCCAAGATTGCAGGTTCGCTCCTGGCCGTGGTAAGTGATTTTTGAAAGGCGCAAAAATACGACACGCATGTCATACGATGTTGGCATGTCAAAGAACCCATGTGAATTAAGTAGGCCGTGTTCATAATGGCAAAATTAATCTCGGGAGTTTCCGCCAAGCAATCGGGCACTGTTGCCCAAATCTGTGGTGCAAATGATCTCGTACTGCAAGTCCAACACGAAGTTCCTCATTTCTCTACTAGATAGTACTATAGTGTTCGAGGAACTTAGATATCTAACCTCCTTGACTTTCATAGTGATTCAAGGAACAACGAAATTTGACATGCAAGCTACCCTCTGGGTGTCAAATTACAAAGCTTGCACCCGACAGCCGAGGCCTTACGATATTAAAATTAAACCTGGCGTCAACGCGCCGTTCACAACAGCTGGAGGAGATTTCGAGTAATCCTCGATTTAAATCGATCTATCGAATCAGTTTCTTTTGGTCTACGAATCGGCACTCAGCAGCATAATCGAAACAAGGCCATATTATTTTCTGCTCGACATAAACTTCGTTTAATTGATACCTTATTCGAAGAAATTTACATGCTTAGGCAAAAATAAGTAACATACTCTAACAATCGTGAAGAGGAGGTTCTGTCCTTATAAGCACACAGGCTATTGTTTGGAGGTGGAGGAGGTTGTTAGTTTGTGTGTGTTGTGAAGTATGAAGAAAATAACGAACTATTTTACATCCACCTTGGCATCGAAAAAGCTGAAATTTAGTTAGTTATTTTTGTTTTAAGGGGCAGAACTACGAGGTCATCTACCCCTGAAAAAGCTGAAAGTTCTTTTTCTTCTTAGTCGTTTACCCTCCAGGTTGGTGGAACCCATGGACTCAGCGAGGGAACTCACCACTACTGCCTCTACGGGCAGTGTCCTAGAGCTGGGAACTTCTAATCGGAGTGGATACAACTGGTGAGGTGGGATTGGCACCTCGCCCAGGCGGCCTCATCTGCAAAGCGAACAGGGGCCTCATGAGGGAAGGTAATGGATGGTCAGGATGGATAGCCAAGGAAGAGGGAAGGAGGCGGCCGTGGCCTTGAAGAAGGTACCATCCCGGCATTTTCCCGAAGACGAAGTGGGAAACCACGGAAAACCACTACGAGGATGGCTGAGGTGGGAATCGAACCCCCTCTACTCATTTGGAACACCCGAGGCTGAGTAGACCCCGTTCCAGTCCTCATACCACTTTTCAAATTTCATGGCAGAGCCGGGAATCGAACCCAGGACCTCCGGGGCGGCAGCTAATCACGCTGACTACTACGCTACGGAGACGACTGAAAGTTAATGAACTAATTAGTTAATAAATTAACCCAATGTTAGCCCATAAAGTAATAAGCGGACTCTGCACATTGCCGGAAATTGCAAGATCAAGATGTTTTGTCGACTACAACTGAGAGTTCCCCTTAATTTTGTTTAAAAAAAAAAAGCACTGCCTGTGTTAAACCTAACCGTTTTTGTCCCCACTACAAGCCCTCAAAGTTAGAAACACCCTGTACTCAATTATCACTTGAAGGCCAATGAAATTCCCGAGGAGTAGAATACAGAAGACTAGAAGAGATAGAGCGAGAAATGAAGACATTCGAAAGGAAGTAATAATAATAATATCGTATGGCCTCGGGTGCCGGGTGCAAGCTTTGTTATTTGGCACCTAGAGGGTAGCTAGCATGTCGAATTTCGTTGTTCCTTGACTATGAAAGTCAAGGAGGTTAGATGTTAGATACCTAAGCTCCTTGAACACTATAGCGCTTTCTAGTAGAGAAATGAGGAACTTTGTGTTGGCGGAAACTCCCGAGATTAATTTTGCCATTATGAACACGGCCTACTGAATTCAAATGGATTCTTTGACATGCCAAGATCGTATGACATGCGTATCGTATTTTTGCCGCCTTTCAAAAATCACTTACCACGGCCAGGAGCGAACCTGCAATCTTGGTGTTAGTAGACCGACACGATATCCACTCACCCACCGTGGCAAGCTTCGAAAGGAAGTGAATGTACAGAGCAAATATGACACCGCTCCATTTTACTCTGTCTGTCCATCCTCCTTCCTCACCCACTGAACTCCACTCCAGGTGTTCTCTCACACTATCCTTCACCAAATCCATCCACCGTACTCGAGGTCTTCCTTGACCACTCTTTCCAGTCATCCGTCTCTCCTTCACTTGTTTCGGCATTCTTTCATCATTCATCCGTTTTATATGGTGCTAACAACCCCATATTGAAAAGAAAAAAACAACACCCTGTTATGAAACTACAATACAGTAATAGCCGGACTGATGATAATGATAAACGACCTATGGAAAAAGTGGCTTCGGTGGCGTAGTTGGTAGCATGCTGAGCTTCTAAATGCCCAAGATCACGGGTTCAAACCCGGCCGAAGTCGTCGGATTTTTTAAGAACGTTAAAAATGCCTCAGTATGCCTTCCTTCGGAGGGGAAGAAAAGCCAGCGGTCCCTTCCACTAATTACACCTGTGTGAAGCTAAATTATATATAGATTAAACATTTGACTAACGTTCTTAGGTTCCTACGGTCGTCGTCAAGAGCCGACTCCGGTGGCATCTGGTAAATAAGTTCTGAACTAGTTGGTCATTGACGGTGGCGTTTGGTGACAAAAGTAGAAACAACTTGGAAAAATTGAATGTCTGCAGCGGGTCTGCAGCCCTTCCTTGAATTAAAACAGATACACACACTAATACAGTCATCACAATTAACACTGGTTATCAGACAGATTCTACACACACCCAAAGTACACGGAGCTACAAGGCCGCGTTGTCGCAGCCCCTAAACTAAGGAACCAACCAACCTATGGTAGGAAAAGGAATATGTAAACGGAAAAATGATATAGGAAAGGATGGTTGGATGACGTGGAGGACGACTTACGCAAGATGGAAGTAAGAAGATGGAGGAAACGCGCAGAAGATAGGATTGGGCAACGATTGTTGGAGAGGCCAAGGTGCTACATGGACTGTGGCTCCGAGCAGTAAGTAAGTAAGAGCCTGTCATAGATCATGTAAGAGCACAACAAATAAACATTTCCAAAGAAACACAAACATCTTGAGAAAGCATTGTTTTACATTTCCAAAATCATCGTAACTATTTTCATCCATGTTTCAAAATTTGCTGTTGCTTTGTGCTGAAATTCACCGTTTACCTTACATCTCCCATGTTTATAGGTATGTTTGAACTTTTCTTTATTTAATGTGGGTGTTAAACTTCCAGCTACAAAATGAATCTCACTCATTTCCACATGATTAAATAATTAAGCTTTTTTTATTGTTCTTTTTATTCCTGAGCAAATAAAAGAAAATATTTTGAACGTTCGTATACGAAGATTAAATAAATTCACAACGATTTGAGTGAGTTTCATTTTGTAGCTGAACGGTAAATGCCCACTTTAAAAAGAGAAAAGTCCACATATTTCAAGGGATATGAAGGAAACGGTAGTGATCAGCACAAAGCAAGAACCAAATTTTGAAAAATGGATAAAAACGATATCGATTTGAATCTGGAAAATTTGGAACTTTGCTTTTAATAGCAGGATGTGTGTGTGTTGCCATGAACATGTATATAATTGTTGTATGATATCTACGGAAACACTATTAAAATCGTTATTTCTTTGGCTCCTCATCCTGTATGTGCCCCCTTAAGGGTGCAATAAGACCAATGCTCGTATATAAATGATAAAAGTCAGTTTTCAGTGTAGTTTATTAACAGTCAAATAATAACATTTCAGTCGAACAATACATGTTTGATTAGTCGTAACAAAAAACCATACAGAATAAAATTGCATGTGATTTGTTATTATGCAATGATTGAAGTGAGGGAGAGAGGTTTTTCAAGCACGATATGTTTCGTTAGTCAAGTGAAAATCCGTCTTATGACTTAATTTATGATCTAGAGCAGTTGATCAGTGATGTGATCGGATTTCTTTTTGTTTGTTATTTTTATTAGTTAATGAAATTAAATTTGATATTTTGTCGATGAAGTTTTGATAATGAGAACTACAGAATGCAATAATTACTTGGTCACACACTTCTAATTATTGAAATACAATATGAGTATTCACACACGTAGACTATGAGACGATTACATAGGGATGTGCCTCGCAATATCCAGCTTTTCAAATAAGTGCTCACATTGTATTCCAATAGTTAGGAGTAAGAGTGTAGGTAATAAACTCATTCTGTGTACCAAATGCTCGATATGTAACCCAGAACGGACCAAATTCAATTTCAGTGACACGTTAAAAAATCTATAACTTAATAAATGCAACCACACTGCTAATTATCCTCGCCAGTATCACATACTAAGGATTATTAATAAACCTGAAGATGTTCACTTGAACAATGAAACATGTCATCCTTGTGATATTTACTCTCCTCTCCTTCCCTCCAGAATGCAATGTTGTGCTTCCATTTCGAAGTGAATGCAACATCAGAATTAAGAACAAACGTTCCATTTTGTACAATGACCTATTAGTCCAGTCAAGTGGCGTTCAAAAAGGGGTTTACCTACGAAATTTAAGGGAGTTTTGAAAATTGGTATATTTATATATTTTGACGTGCTCTTTCCGAATTTTTACTTTGATAACATTTTTTTTCTTCAGGGAAACCGCCGCAATGTTGAAAAAATGGCGCTCCAAAACAGTTTTTCGACGATAATATCTTTGTGACTCGCTTTACGGTGAAAATAGTTATGTAATAAATGAAACTAGAGAATATTTCCTATAATTTATGTCTGAACCGTTTTATGTGAAATGAATAGTTTCGGCGTACGAGCGACGCTAAGTTTATTCCAACACGCGTATTTCGTATAACAACGATAAAATTATTTACTACGCGTTGAAAAACCGGCCTACTATGACCTGCCTATGCCTAACGGTCTGTCGTAGGTATCACTGCCAGCTGGATCGCATCCCCCCTGGCTAATTGAAGCTGCGATCCAGCCGGCAGTGCAGGTATAAAGGAACACTCCCCCTTGACCTTGGGATCGCTTCTACGAAACGTCTGCCGGCAGAACTCAAATATTTTGCCTGAACATCAGTACTAGTGCGTCGTTCAACAGAGTCGGTCACACATTTTCAGAGCCATGGCTTCTAAGGAAGGGAACTGTTTCATTTGTGAAAATACATTGCAAGGAAGTGAGGTGATTGCAGTGAAGGAAAAATGACTGGAGACATTTCGTCAGTCAAGTGTCAAAAGAAAGGATAACAAGAGGAAACTCTTGGCGGGGCTGAAATCGGTAGTGGTTCACAACGCGTGTCGAAAAAGCTACAACAATGAGAGATCAATCTCTGCATTTGTGAGTAGAGGAGGTGATGTCGCATCTGTGCATCCACAACTGCGATCCACTACTAACTCAACATTCTCATTCAAAGATCATTGTTTCTTGTGCGCTGTTGAGATAACAGCAGAGTTTCTAGCGAAACAGAAACGGATGGCTCCGCACGATCGTAGTATTGTGTATAGCGTGCATAAATTAAGAATGAAAGACAGCATTTCAAAAATTGCTAGAGCCTTTAATGATGATTGGGGTCGAGCGATTGTTGAGCGTCTAGAGAAGATCAACGATTTGGTCGGAGGCGATGCACAGTATCACAACTCGTGCATGAAAAAATTGCACCAAGCACCAAGGACTGGATATATTATAAAGAGTGGTCCATTTTCAAACGAGATAGAGATTGCAATGCAATATTTTTAATCTTATCTCGAGGAGAATTCTGAAGAGTGTCAGTTTTCTCTGGATAAACTGATGACCAAAATTGAATGCGATTAGCGCCCACACATAGCAACCGTGAAGGCACATCTCTTGAAAAAATACGGTGACGATATTTTGATCGCCGTCACTGCCAATAAGGCTCCTGTGGTTTGTTTCCGAAACACAGGGTATAAATTACTGACAGAAGCCTGGTACAACCAAAGAAATGAAAACAAGACTGAAGAACGTCGGCGAATTGTAAAGACAGCCGCATCGATCATTATAGAGGATATTCGCTCTACGGCCTACCAGACAACATATTATCCTCCATCAGATATTTTTTTTGGAAACATAGAGTCTGATATACCTGAGACTTTACGCGTTCTTCTAGATTATGTGATATTGAAAAACAAACGTGCGTCTATTGATAAATGGAAGAAAAAAAGTATTGATCTTGCACATTGCAGAATTACCGCAGCAAGGCCGAAATCTTTTTTGTCGCCAATGCAAATCGGAGTAGTAGCATTTTTGTTTCAAAAGTGTGGATCTCGGCGACTTATAGATACAACGTCATCTCTTGTATTTTGCTCCTCGTACACGGAAGCGACGATTTTACAAGTTTCGGCTACAATGCGCTCACCGTTGGATATCGATAATAACGCATTTTCACATTTTTAGCCTATTTTCAATTTTGAAAAAATAGGCTTATGAGATCACCTTTTGTCCGTGTGTGTGTGCGTGTGTGTGTGTGTGTGTGTGTGTGAGGTGTGTGTGTGTGTCCCCCCCTAATAAAATCTAAACGGCTGGAGCGATTTCAATGAAACTCGGTAAGTTCATAGCACTATTCCCGGCGACCTCGACCGTGCCCTTCAAATTTTGTTACGTCTCACCAATCCAACATGGCGGCTGTGCGAATTATTTCACTAGCATTCAATATCTCCTAAACTGTTACCGATATCGCCCTGAAATTGTGTACGGTGATAAAGGGCACTACTAGAAGTTCACCTATGAGACTTTCAAAAACCTGGTGACTACAAAACCAACATGGCGGTCAAGCGAAGTTGAGACTTTCAAATAGACTTTTCTCACGATTTAACTATCCAAACGTAATGAAACTTGGCGCAGGAAATGTTTATACACATTGTAATGCACTGAAGTCTAATTTAGTTCAATTGTTTACATAACCTCAAAATGGCGGCTGTGCGAAATATTTCACTGACATTCTATATCTCCGAAACTATTACAGATATCACCATGCAATTTTGTACGGTGATAAAGGGTACTGATACACGTTTACCTATGTATATTTCATAAACCTGTAAAGTACATAACGAACATGGCGACCAAGCGAATTTGAAATATTTTAATAGACTTTTCTCGTGATTTAACTCTCTGAGCGCAGTGAAATGTGATACAATAAATGATTTTGCAGATTGTAATGCACTGCCATCTAATTTAATTCATTTGTTTACATAACCTCAAGATGGCGGCTGTGCGAAATTTTAAAATTACGTTTTTATTTCTTGTGTCGTAATCATGCGATCGAAGTGAAAGTTTGAATAATGAAGCTAGGCAATAATTGTCCTTGAATGGTCCATAACTCTATGGCCTATACATATAACAATTCTAAATGGCGAGTTTCCGAAATATTTAGAGGGTTCTCAATATGTATGAATCTTTTACAGCAACCAAACTGATTTTTTTAATGTTCATAGAGACTATGAACATATGTTCACCTATAGGACTTTCAGTAACCTGGTGAGCACAAATCCAACATGGCGGCGACGCGAAGTATAAATATTTAAATGGACGTTTCTCGCGAATTAACTATCCGAGTGCCGTGAAACGTTGCACGTTAAATGCTTATACAAATGTTGATCCACTGGCTTCTAATTTATTTCAATTGTTTGCGTAATCACAAGATGGCTGGTGTGCGTACTTTTAAAATCATGTTTTTACTTCTTGTGTTCTAATCATGCGATTGATGTTTGAATACCACACGTACACAATAATCTTAATGTAATAGTACAAAAATAAAAATCCAACCTGGCGACCATCTGAAATATTTAGACGGTTCTCAATATCTACGAATCTGTTACAGCAATTAAACTGAAATTTTGTATGTTGATAGAGGCAATTAACATGAGCAGGATATATGAAAATAGGCTGTATAGTTCTTCACGGAACTACTTGTTTTTTTTGACAATGCTGATTTCAATGCGCAGACATTAGATGGTCAGAACACTTTTCATGCCATGGGTGGTATCCAATGTATAACGCCTAAAAATGCTATTGCTGCCGATCAAAAAATCGAACGATTGAAGCGAATGCCGTCTGCCCAAGTTGTGGGTAAATTTGGTACCGTTGCATTGGAAACGTAACTGGGTTGAAAACAATAGAGATTCGAAACCTCGATAGCATTCGTTCGGTACCAAAAGTGATTTTGTCGTCCGCTTCGGACTTATTGTGGCTGTATGGAAAATGGGTTGACCTGCCTAACATACCTGGATGGAGTGGATTTATGGAACGAGTGACAGAGGAACTTCCCTTCCTGAAAACATTTGTGGGATGCTTGCCCTTCATTAATGCTCCACCGAGTAATCACGACACAATTTTCACTGATCTTTTATCTGCTTCTGAGAAATGTGAGTCATTAAATAGCACTCTTGTTTCGTCACGTTTGACCAGCCCCTGTATTTCAAAGCACGGGACATTGTTTCCTCGTGCAGTGAGGACTCCAAATTGAGTAATGTCGTTGTAAGATTTCATTTGTTAATGTCGTTCATGGGATCCATCGGATACATAATGGCTGAAAGCGGATTGAAAGAGCTTTTCAATACCATTTACGCATCGAATTCGATTGAAATAATGATGGCAGGACACGCATATACGCGTGCGGTAAGAGCGCACACGCTGGCTCACCTTTCGATTGCTAAAATTGTTATGCAGTCTATAGGTTTTACACCCGATCTAATTGCAGAATTAGAAGAAATTCTATACAATCCCGACAAGTTAGTGGTACCCGTGGCGAAACAGAAAGAATACTACAAACAACTTTCCGAGAATTTCGAGGATCAACTGATGAAATTGGAGCAACGTGATCCTACAGCGAAATTGCTGGTGCAATATTTCCGAATGGTCACACTTGTAAAACAATTCATCGAAGCAGAAAGAATGGGAAATTGGAACTTACATCTTGACACTGTCCAGAAAATGCTGCTTTATTTTCATGCCAGTGGCCATTTCTTATATGCAAAGTCTTGTCACTTATATTTGCAAGATATGCTTCGTTTGAAGGAAAGAATGTCAGCCGAAGAATACGAGTGTTTCACGAGTAAATGATGCTTTACAATTAGATGTTCCGACAAATCTTGGTGTGGTACGTGGTCAGATATGACGATTGAGCAATCGTTGATGAAGACGATGAAAGGCATTGGCGGCCTTACTCATGGACGTAGAATCAAGGACAGTGTGCTTTCCAAGTGGACTTTGGGAATGGTGTTCCTGCACAATGTTTGCGACGAGGTTGAACAATTTTGCAAAAAAGCTTTTTCTACTTCCTAGCAGCATGTAGAGATGACAAGCTTGCGGATTAGTCGTGACGATGGCGACGTACATTTATTTATTTATTTATTTATTTATTTATTTATTTATCGTATGGCGTTTAGTGCCGGGAGTGTCCGAGGACATGTTCGGCTCGCCTGAGTCTGTAGCTGCTTCCAGCGGACACCCTAAAGGGCGAGCTACAAGTTCCGTTCAATTTCAAGTAGTTCCAACTTTCGCCACCAGATATCAATGATACCTAGTGGTGAACGTTGGAACTTTGATAGAGCGTTCTGACGAAATCTAACCTAACAAATTTTGCTTTACACAAGTTTAGTCTGTGAAAGGATCTTTTACATGCCATAAATCTATGACATGGGACCGCCGGCTTTACTTCCCCTCCGAAGGAAGGCATACTGAAGGATTTTAACGCTCTTAAAAAATCCGACGACTTCGGCCGGGTTTGAACCCGCTATCTTGGGCAAAGCAGTTCAGCATGCTACCGACTACGCCACCGAAGCCGCTGGCGACGCACAAAAACTAATGGATTGGTTGTGCCAACATTTTCATTTTCCAGAAATTAAAGAACTCATGCCAATAAGCACTGGAATTATCGGAGATGAGAAAATAAACTGCCAAATGTCTGAAGAAGTGGGTATTGATAACATTTCAAAAATCGTCGGTGAGAATTTCCATAACGTAAAATTCAAACGGAATGATAGAGTGAAATCACTTGGCGTTATCAATGCAAGCGTCCGGATAGATGACGACATTATCCGGATTGATTCATCATCAATTTTTCAAAGAATGTGCATCGCAAAAGAATCTGATAAGGACGTACGAACTTGCTCCGTTTCCGTTATCGCCTATCAATGACGAAAGCATGCGCAAATGCGTTAAATCTTCTCTATATAAGGCATTTGATACATATTCTGGACATGTCAACTCTGAAGACGTCATGTATGTCATCGACGGAGGATTCTTATTGCACCGAGTCGTTTGGAATTGAGGTGAATCGTTTTCATCCATTTGTAATAACTAAGCCGCATTTGTTAAATCGAAATATACCTCCAATGCCATCATCGTATTCGATGGATATCCGGAAGATATAGCATACCGTAGTACCAAATATGCGGAGCGATCCCGACGATCACGGAAACATTCATCAGTAGATACTCTTTGTGAAGAGTCAATGATCTCATCTGTGTCGCAAGAGAAATTTCTGGGCAACGATGCAAACAAAAACCATCTCAATGGAATGTTGAAAACAAAACTTGAAGCTGCGAACTACATGGTCAAGCAAGCCACGGAAGATGCAGATTCACTAATAATCAATACAACAATCTGCTTTTCACCTACATTCGATTCCGTTATAGTTGTCGGCGAAGATATAGATCTTCTTATTCTTTTGACGGCTTTATCTGCGGCTACGCGTTCAAACATATATGTTCGGAAAACAGGGAAAGGAACGATTTTCCAACGGGTATACTCAACCGAAAGTATCATCGATAAAACAGCCGCAGATAACATCTTATTCTTGTACGCCTTCAGTGGCTGTGATACAACATCAGCACATTTCAATCAAGGCAAAATGAAATGTGCCAATGCACTCCGGAAGAACCGAGATATAAACGAGCTCGTCCGGGTTTTTAAAAACACAAATGCTGACCCAGAAAGCATTACTGAGGCTGGAGAACGCTTCCTCCTTGCGTTGTACGGCTGTGACGTAAAAAGTATGTCGTTGAACACCTACAGATATGCATGCTTCACGAAGTCAGCATTCAAAAATAAATTTAATATTTCATCGCTGCCACCGACAGAAGCAGCAGCACGACAACATTCCTTCCGAACCTACCACCAGGTTCAGCAGTGGTATGGAGTTGGAAAAAATGCAGAGCAGTGGGGATGGAAGAAAAGCAATAATGGGCTAATTCCTGTCACCACACTCGAGCCCCCTGCTCCAGCAAACTTGCTGAAACTAATTTCTTGCGAATGCAAGAAAGGATGTCGAGGAGCCTGTGGATAAAGAAGGCGGGACTAAAGAGCTCCGTTTTTGTGGGAATTGCAATGGCACCTGCGATAATTCGGTTATTGATCTGCGAGACAGCAATGAAGAGGAAGAGACGGAGACAGTTCTTCAGCGAACCTTCGACGAAATCGAGGAAGAAGGTGATGAAGTCGAAGAAGAAAACTTGGAAGAACTTCCTATCCGTGAGGATTTGCACAGTCCTAAAGACCAAGAACTCGCAAAACCTGGTCCATCAGGGATAGCGAAGAGAAGTAGAATGCGCTAAATTGATCACATGTGGATTAGGCCTACTGGGGATACAACAACAAAAAACGTGCTAGGAACTCGACCTCATGGTGGTGTGGAGAAGAGTTTTCTTGGCCAATACGCGTGTTGGTGTAGACTTTGCGGCGCTCGTACGCCGAAACTATTCATTTCACAAAAAAAAAAAAAAAAAAAAAAATAATAATAATAATAACGGTTGAGACATAAATTAAAGGAAATATTCTCTAGTTTAATTTATTAAATAACTATTTTCACCGTAAAGTGATTCACAAAGAAAATATCGTCGAAAATCTGATTTGGAGCGCCATTTTTAGCCTATTTTCAATTTTGAAAAAATAGGCTTATGAGATCACCTTCTGTCCGTGTGTGTGTGCGTGTGTGTGTGTGTGTGTGTGAGGTGTGTGTGTGTCCCCCTAATAAAATCTAAACGGCTGGAGCGATTTCAATGAAACACGGTAATTTCTTAGCACAATTCCCGGTGACCTCGACCGTGCCCTTCAAATGTTGTTACGTCTCACCAATCCAACATGACGGCTGTGCGAAATATTTCACTAGCATTCAATATCTCCGAAACTATTACCGATATCGCCCTGAAATTTTGTACGGTGATAAAAAGCCACCACTAAAAGTTCACCTATGAGACTTTCAAAAACCTGGTGACTACAATACCAACATGGCGGTCAAGCGAATTTGAGACTTTTAAATAGACATTTCTCGCGATTTAACTATCCAAACGTAATGAAACATGGTACAGCAAATGTTTATTCACATTGTAATGCACAGGAGTCTAATTTAGTTCAATTGTTTATATAACCTCAAAATGGCGGCTGTGCGAAATATTTCACTGACATTCTATATCTCCGAAACTATTACAGATATCACCCTGCAATTTTGTACGGTGATAAAGGGTACTGCTACAAGTTTATCTATGTATATTTCATAAACCTGTAAAGTACAAAACGAACATGGCGACCAAGCGAATTTGGAATATTTTAATAGACTTTTCACGTGGTTTAACTCTCTGAGCGCAGTGAAATGTGGTACAGTAAATGATTTCGCAGATTGTAATGCACTGCCATCTAATTTAATTCAATTGTTTACATAACCTCAAGATGGCGGCTGTGCGAAATTTTAGAATTAAGTTTTATTTCTTGTGTCGTAATCATGCGATCGAAGTGAAAGTTTGAATAATGAACGTAGGCAATAATTGTCCTTGAATGGTACATAACTCTATGGCCTATACATATAACAATCCCAAATGGCGAGCTTCCGAAATATTTAGACGGTACTCAATATCTATGAATCTTTTACAGCAACCAAACTGATTTTTTTTATGTTCATAGAGACTATGAACATATGTTCACATATAGGACTTCAGTAACCTGGTGAGCACAAATCCAACATGGCGGCGACGCGAAGTATAAATATTTAAATGGACGTTTCTCGCGAATTAACTATCCGAGTGCCGTGAAACCTTGCACGTTAGATGCCTATACAAATGTTGATCCTCTGGCATCTAATTTATTTCAATTGTTTGCATTATCACAAGATGGCTGCTGTGCGTAATTTTAAAATCTCGTTTTTACTTCTTGTGTTCTAATCAGGCGATTGAAGTTTGAATACCACACGTACACAATAATCTTAATGTAATAGTACAAAAATAAAAATCCAACCTGTCGACAATCTGAAATATTTAGACGGTTCTCAATATCTACGAATCTGTTACAGCAATTAAACTGAAATTTTGTATGTTGATAGTGGCAATTAACATGAGTAGGATATATGAAAATAGGCTGTATAGTTCTTCACGGAACTACTTGTTTCAATATGGCGGTGGTATCCCGGAAAAAAATGTTAGCAAAGTAAAAATTCGGAAAGAGCACGTTAAAATCTACAAATATACCAAGTTTCAAAACTCCCGTAAAACTTCGTAGGCAAAACTACCAAACGTTTGGACTATATGACAATGACGCCGTAGGTTAAATTAAGTGTTTACAGCTGGACGACGACGTACAAACACAAATCAAGACAATATTGATGATGTTGATAATGATTTGTTGTTTTAAGAATAGGGATTCAGAAACAAAGAATGAAGCAGAGCCAAGAAGGCAAGACAGGAAGGAGGAAGAGTGTCTGACACCAAACAGACAAAAGGAGACAACGGACCAATTTACTGACAAGGGCGGAATAAATGTGGTGCTTATTCCTTGTGAACAAGTTAAGTAACTCCATGTCAATAAGATTTAAAAAAGTAAGATACTGTGCCCAATTAGACACAGCAGACTGGCATCGAACTCGGGTCTTATCAAAGAAGACCAGGCCCATGATTCTGCCCAGAATCGAACCATTGATCTCTGAGGGGGAACAGCTACAGGGAACCCGAAGAGCAATGAGTTATATCTGCATATAATCATGATAGCAGGATTTCACGGCTAGAATGGGAATATCATAGCTTTTTAAGGTGGATAATTGCAAGAAAATGCAGGCCTATGTACGTTTTAGAAGCCCGAATTCATGAAAGCAAACCAGCTTGACAGTTGACAAATCGGAGCTAGCGAAGGGGCGTATTTAAGTGACGCCAGGGAACTCATTTTCGTCCGGACCACACGAACAGCTCAAGATTAATGACTCTGGGATCCACCAGTTCACAAGGCCTGAGAGTAGAGAGGGGGCAGCCGCCCACGGAAATTAATTGATTACAGCCAATTGGAGCATTGAAATGAAATAAAATTTACACCCAGGTGAAAATATTCTAGGAAATATAATTTAGGAGTGTTCTCACGCCTAAATTAAATCCTACATCTATAAATGAGCCTCTGAACACACTGCTTCCGCTCGGGAGGAAGATTTTGGAGACCAGCAGAGGGGGAAGTACCAGGATAGCTTCATGACGCCATGGTAGAAGGCAATTAATTGTAATTAATTGGCCGAAGCGATCGCTTGCACGCGAGTGATTTTGGGACCTCCACACCTAGACAAACGAGGATTATACTTCACTTTGTCTGGAAATGTATTATTCCAGGAAGGGAGTCAGTCCTGAGTGTCCAGTGGACTATGTTTCACAAAAAAGCTTTATATAGCGGGAAGCTTCGCAGGGGAGTTAGTCCGTCTTCAGTTCGTCTTGACTCAACACGTGAACTCACACGCTGCCAGATCACGCAAGAAAGTGCGCGAATTTATAAAGTATCGACGCTCAAGTATATTTGGAGAACAATGGAAGCGCATCATGCAGCTTCACCATAGTAATTATGCATCGTGTAAGATGTAGTCTACAGCAGATATTTAACCAATAACATACGCAAGTATAAATTCTATACAGCGTAGGGATAATTTAGGATGTTTATAGACAGTGAACATACCAGGAGGTGTTGTCATAGTTAAAAATGACACATTATTGTCAGGATCACTACAGTTATGGGAGCCTGGAAGGCGTCACAAATAGTCGTGACAGAGGACTGATCAGAATTGCAGTAGAGGTGATATGAACTGTAGGTGACGGGAATCGAACGCACGCACACGCAAGACAGACTTTCATGGAGACCAGCGGTTGTCAGAAGTTAGCTGCATCGCATCTCTGAGGTCAGGCGTTAGTAGGAGTCCAATTAAGGATCCACATGTGAAATAGTGCGGGAATTGTATATAAGTTAAATTACAGTGATTTTTAAAAGTGTTTATATGTATGGTAAACTAATATGTATTGTGTCAAAGTGAGAAAAGCCACTGATGAAAATATGACTATCATGTGTGAAGTGTATACCATGTGTCGTGTGATAAATATCATGATGGCTTAAACCAAGCATCATGGTAGGTTCGTGGCTGGCGTGCTGGACTAACCCAGTAAAAATGAAAAGTGAGTACAAATTTCATATGTTGATATGATTAAATAGTTCACCATACAACGAAGCTTCACTCTAAGACTAAGAAGTAACATTCATTTATGTACGAGCTTACATCCCTCGTATTTTGGTAAAATATGGCTTGGAGGATGATTTGTTTACGGCCATTTAGGCCTATGATATTGATGAAAGTAACGGTAACGTCAAATAATAAAAATAATAATAATAATCTGGGGTCGGTAACAGTAATGAATAAAATAATAGGCATGTCAGGCCTAGAGTACGTGCAAAGTGTGTCATGTCTAACGTAAAAATACTGTATTATTGTAAACAGTAAGAAAGTAACGTAACATATCGAGATAATGAGAGTTTTTCAGTGTCATTGAATTGTTGAATGAATGTTTAATATGGTAAATTCTACGGGTTGTATTTGAGAACCATTAAGGTAGTTAATGTAAGTCAGTAAACTTATGCTTGTTTTGGGAGCTACATAAAGCTTTGTCTTAAGAGTAATTGCAGAGATGACGCGAGTGCTTTAATAATCGAGTCATCTATGAGAAGTATTGTTTGAGCCACGTACAGCGAGCAAGTAACGTAGAATCAAGAGATTTCCGTCAATAAGTTGCGGGGATCATCCAAACATAGCTTGCGCGTTAGGCGAAAAGTCGGCTAATCTACGAGAAAGTATCGCCTTGGAGCATAGTTGTATTATTTGCAGCAAAGTGGGACGGAGACTGTCTGTATCCACCGCTTGCAGAATTGTTGCCAGCAGGGATAACTGTTCGAGACCCTGTGTGAGCCCATGTATTAATTGATCTGCCCTTAGAGGTAAGACTAATGGTTCGTCGTATAGGAAACGCCGATTTCCTTATTATAGGCAGCTGCACCGGTGAGAGAACTTGGATACTCACTTGAGATGCGCGCCAGAAGCCACTAATGTCGCCACAGAACGGCAAAGCTAGCCATGATCCAACCCCTGCCATGAATATTAATTAGGAGCCGAGTTGAGCCCATTATACTCTAAATGAAGGTGTTAAATAATTAGAATGACTCAATTACTAGGGACAACACTCAGGGTACATCCAGCATACTGCACCAGTAAACAAACTGGACCTTGTGAGAAGCCAGATGGGGTGATAGGAGGCCACTAGACCGGCGGCCATCTTTCTCAGTCAGCCGAAACCAATTTATTGCTCGCTTTGAAAGGTGTTCTGGTGACCTGATCCTTTTATTTTATAAGCGTAGTGGGACACTGAAGAATCTCGATATTTCGAAAAGTAATTAAGATATGATTGATGTGATGATGCCAATTGAATTAAATGCTTTATTTCCACACACATACCATGTTGGATCGCTGTGATCGGATAATATTTGGCCCAGTTATTCTCTGAGGAGGAATACTGCACCAAATAAATATAGGCATCTTTGTAAAGTGTATTTTGCCCAGTTTACACTAATTTATTCATACGGGTAGAGTAATTTCAATGACATGACACGTTTGTAACGATAATGTTTTGACCAGACCCTGAAAATCGTTGTATGGTGAAGCTATAAACATTTCTATCCATGTGTATTTTGGAAGGGAAAACGTACCACTTCAGCGTTTCAAATTGATGGGAAAAAAGATTACGAGTTGCACGACACAACACTTATTAATTAAGGCATAAGATAATGAGTTAATGTTACTGAAAGTAAATGCCCCGTGTAAAACGGATAAATGTGTAATAATTGCAGATTAATGTCATGTAAAGATAAATTGTGATTATTGTGTTGTGATATTCCAGTTTGTGTTAAATTGTGCCACGTGAAGAACTATGGACACTCGCAAATGTCAGAGAGTATCATTAATAGAATGTTTGGAATAGACTTGAGTGCGGTGAAGCACTAATTTTAAGGAGAGACTCACAGATAACTTTGATTTTTGTTGTGGGAAGTAAATGTAAACTATCCTTTGTTTGTGTTTTATGTTGTATAGCCATGATTTTCTATCATTAAATGTTATATTTAGGAATATGTTGTTTCTTTCAAGTAGAGTAGTCACCTGACAGACTCAAATCCTGAGCATGTGATCGTATGGTGGGCATGAATGTCCCATACCTCGAAAGACCGTGAGTTAGCTGGGATACGAACACATGTTCCATATGATGACGATTGGGTACAATACGTTGTTTTTATCATGTCTACTTATTCTATTAAGTAAGTTGGATGAAAGTCAGTAGCTAGTGGTAGTTGTAAGAATAGTATTCATATTAAATAAAAGTGAGCTTCCGTGGCTTAGACGGCAGCACGCCGGCCTCTCACCGCTGGGTTCGTGGTTCAAATCCCGGTCACTCCATGTGAGATCTGTGCAGGACAAAACGGAGGCAGACAGGTTTTTCTCCGGGTACTCCGGTTTTCCCTGTCACAATTTAATTCCAGCAACACTCTCCACTATCATTTCATTTAATCTGTCATTCATTGAATCATTGCCCCAGAGGAGTGCGACAGGCTTCGGCAGCCGGCACACTTCATATCCTCGCTGCTAGATGGGGGCTTCGTTCATTCCATTCCTGATCCGGTCGGAGACTGGAAGCAGGCTGTGGATTTTTTATTAAATAATAGTATTTACCATTCATATTGTTAGGGGCCAATAACCATGATTTTCCACCCCTTTAAATAACAGTTATCACTAGGGACCATATTCTTTGGCGTTTACCTGTTTTATTCCTTTCTTCTAAATACGAAAATACTTAAATACTTTTCCGAATCAAACTCAAAAGAGTACCTAAAGTCCTAAATTATTTGAGTACCTAAAATTACCTAATTGAAGTTTTGTTCCATTTATTGTCGCACACCAGGTGAATCAGCTGCCCCTAATATTATTGTTTTATGCAGCCGAACGAATGGGTGTTATCAGGAAGGGCGATATTTCTCTGCTGCATTCAATATGGTAATAATGCACTGCAATCATATCCCGCAGGCGATACTCAACACTATTATTATTTCCGCATAAAATAGTCTGTAGTCACATCTAGGAAAACATAATAGTGTATAAACAGGTTAAAAGTTCCGGCTGATCAATACTTTGTACTTGTACATTGCAAAAATAGTAATTTACTTTGAAAGAATAGTAATTTACCATGTAAAAATTGTTAGTTACGTTGTAAAAATTGTATTTTTTTTGTAAAAATAGTGTTTTTTAAATAGTTATTTACTTTCTAAAAATAGTAAGTTAATTTGTAAAAATAGTTTTTTTTAAATAGTTATTATTTTGTAAAAAAAAGTAGGCCTATTTTACTTTGTAAAAATAGTTATTTACATCGTAAATATAGTAAGTTACTTTGTATTGATCAGGTGGAACTTTTAACCTGTTTATACTAATTAGTTTATCAATACGGAACCAGAATGAACCTTTCAAGTTCTAAAAACATATTAGTGTTAAGTATTGATTGCAGGATATTCTTGGAGTGCATTAGTAGTGTACTTCACGGGATGCAGCAGAGAAATATCGACCTTTATGTTAACAACGCTAGTTGGGCTGCATAAAACAATAATATTAGGGGTAATGTATATGAATTTTAGTCCGTAATTTTTTAAAGTAAACATTGAGACAGTATTTATTCTTAGCTCTAGTCCATCGAGAGAAATCCTACCTGCCAGAAAATCCAAATACTTTCCGCACTTTTCTGCTTATATCTTATTGTTTAGTTATTTACTGTAAGGAAAGTGGGGATAAATCTCTTATTGTTTCCAAGTTCCCTATATTCTAAATAAACAAAGTTATTTAAACGGCTAGAGTGTGAAAACCAGTTCTGACATCATTGGTTTTATTGACAGCAAATATTTCCTACAAGTGTGAATTTCTCTGTGATAATTTTATGACGTATCTAGGTAGGGGGGTAATGCCGATTCTAACGCACTCATTTTATTTGTACCCGACTGTACAAGTTAAAATAATTAATATATCTCAAACGCATGGTCGGATGTTGAAAAATGTGGTGTCCTAGGACTCGGGCTGACGTCCTCTTTCCTATGGACCATGTATTATAATTTTAAATTTTTTTTTAAATTTTTTCGTTTTCGAAACTAGGTGATAGTTTGAAAACTAAACAGGATAGAACGTTGTGCCATGGCTCAAACGAATGGTCTTTATGCCCTTTATTTTCTATAATGAAACTTTTTTACTTTTATGTTTTTTTTGAAAACACTCGAACTTTGAAAATCCTATATTTTGGAAACTAGGAACTCTACAAAAACGTTTATTTGACATAAATGAAAGATCCCTATGCCCTCTACCCCCAAAATAAATGTCAAGTCTCTAGGATGAAAACCTGTAGTAGTGTGGTAAGGGGGGCGCTGCACCACTTCTTATTGAGCCCTCCTCGTATTTGCCCCGAAGCTGATATCTCGCTAACTAATGGTCGGATTTGAACATACAGGGTGTCCTAGCACTCGTAGTGATGCCCCCTACTTTCCTATAGGCTCTTAATTTAATGAAAAGACCAAAACTAAAAGGTCATGTGCTTTTAATATCTCGCGAACCAATCATGCTAGAGGCATGTTCGATAGGTTCAAGGACTCGGGGTGACGTCCTCTCTGCTATGGACCACTCGTTATAATTTTTAATAAAAGTGGAAACTCGATTTTGGGGTAAACACGTGTTTTTTTGTGATTTTGCCAATATCTCACGAAGCAATAACGCTAGAGGCATGTACGACGGGTCCAAGTATTCGGGCAGACGTCCTCTTTGCTATAGACCACTCGTTGTAATTTAAAAAAAATTTTGGAAACGCGATTTTGGGGGTAAACACGTGTTTTTTTTTTATTTTTGCCGATATTTCACGGATCAATAACGCTAGAGATGTGTACGAGGTGTCCTAGGACTCGGGCTAACGCCCCCTTTCAAATGTGGTAGATATTTTTTCCAAAAAGATAATTCACAAAGGGCCTAACGCCATACATGATGAAAAAACTTTTTCTTTTTCTTTACCTGTTTATAATGTTCATGAAGCGTGGTGGTTGAGATAGACGATACGGCTGGGTGTGTGTGTGTGTTTCAACGAACCTGTCGCTGACCATGGTGGGTGTGTTCAATAGATTAATAGCTATTTCGACGGGCCGGTTTATGACAGAGCGAGGGTGCGTTTTTTCACACATTTTACCTTTAACGTGTAAACGGTGATGAGAACTTGGTTCTATGTTGGTCGAAGCGAGTAGAGAAAACCAACTTGCAGAGGAGCAGGAGGTGAATGTCATTTGAGCTTATTGGAAGACGCCGATCTGACTTGACAACAGGTGACGCTTGAAGGTGAAATAATCTGACCATTGTGGTGGCAGGGAAGTGCGAAATGCATGCATACACATGTGTGAAACCACATGAGGGCTAAACCAGTGACATCCTGTCTTGCTTCGTACGTGACAAAATGCAAGTTCAGGTGAAATTTTATCTACCACAGGTGTTCACTTTGTGTGTTAGCTGTCCACGTGCGCGATAACTGTTAACAAGTGACATGCTGTTTTGCTTTGTATGTGACAAAATGCAAGTTGGCATGAAATTTGATCTGCCACAGGTGTTCACGTTGGACGTTAGCTGTCCACGTGCCTGATAAGAGAATGTTCAAAGCGTGGGAATCGCTGAATCAGTAAAAAGTATGATGCAACTTGTCGGAATGATGTCACAACCAATAGATAGGCAAGAGCTGCAAACACCAGTGGTGGGAGGTGAAGGGAGGGAAAGGGGGAGGGGTAATGTATGAGAGAACACAGGTGGAAAGAGAAAGAAATATGTGGAGCTGAGGACTGTACACATAGAGCTATAGGTGGTGTACAACATGTGTGAATAAATAAATTAAAAATTGCACAGGTTCACACAACATAGACTGTATTATTGCCATGGCCAAGCACTCACATTAAGATCATTTACAAAATCATAAAATGAAAAATAAAAAATCTTGTTTTGGAAATATCGTTTTTCAACATACACAAAATAAATATATAAAAAATTTGTAAACAACAAAATGGAAAATCCATGGTCAAGCACTCACATTAATATTATTTACAAAATCATAAAATGAAAAATAGAAAATCTTGTTTTGGAAATATCGATTTTTTTCAACATACACAAAATAAATATATAAAAAATTTGTAAACAGCAAAATGGAAAATCCATGTTTCCATATAGACAAAATTTTAAAAACCTTAAACGGACATTTAAGAAAATATATGCAAATGGGAAATTGACAAATGTGTAAATATGAAAATGGAAAAATCCATGTTTCCATATCATGAAATTGAAAAACATCAAACTGTTATTTAAAAAAATGCAAATGGAAAATTGACAAATTGCAATGTGTGAAATGTGAAATTGAACAAATGGCTATCATTATTTTAAAAAAGAAAAGAACATAGTGCTCTATGGTTAAAGTGTGAATCAAACCCTCTCTACTTATTTGGACCACCCGAGACTGAGTAGACTAGTTTTAGTTGTCATACCACTTTTAAAAGTTTGTGTTAAATCTAGGAATTGAACCCAAGAGCTTGTAGGGGAGATCCAAGGTTATAATATGTTAAACAGATGGCCTTGAATGTAGGGTGTGGTAGCTATATAGAAATGAGACGTTTCGCTCGGGGCAGGGAGGCATGGAGATCTGCATCAAACCAGTCAAAAGACTGACGACTCAAACAACAACAACATGTAGAGCTCACCAAAATAATGTTGTGTAACGGTAAATGTTAGTCAACGAACAGTAATGCATTACTAAAACCCATGACACGATACCTAAGAGCTTTTCTAAAATTATTTTAAAATGCCTTTAACCCTATATTAAACACCCAGTTCACAAGACTCATAACTACAATGTTATGGTCAAACAAAACAAAATCTATATTCCAAAACAAACAAGTGGTTTAGTCAATGTATACTGGAAAAAGTTTTATAAACACTCAAGTCCACAAAAATAATTAAATTAGTAACAGTCAGGTTGACCGAGTGGTTATGGTGTTTGACTTAAGTTCAAATTTTCTGTACAAGAAAGCAAGGGTTCGAATCCCTTACCTGATATAACTATTGCCTCAACATGGCTTGACCACACTGTATTATTGTGTACTCAGTACACAAACCATAAATAGAGTGTATTGTTTAAGGTCACTCTCTTTGCGAACATAGTCAGAGAATGTTGATGGTTAACAATTGCATTAATAGTGGGACATAGGGATAGCAATTAAGAAAAACAGACAATACACATACACTATTTTTATTTATTTAATGTAAGTACTTGTACAATAGTTATATACAAACTACAACTCTCTTTTGTCTATTACTATCTAGTCCTTTTCGATCCACTTGCATATCAGGGGCAGATGACTTTGTAGTTCAGCCCCTTCAAACAACAACACTACTTTTTGCATAGTCTGTGATGTTGATGACTCTTGATGCGTGGAAGATGGATACAACATAACTTTTACAACAGGGGTTAAACGTTGCTCAACAAACAATGCACTATTTTGAGTAGCAACATTTTTCTCTTGTACTAACTTTTTAGCATTCTGATGATTTTTTGTCAATACCATTAGTGTTTTGTCTGGAGCACTACATTGATGATCACTCACACTTAAAACCACACTATTTCTACTTTTCATATTGCCTCGACATGTTGTTGACCTCTGTTTCGAGCATTGCCAGAATATTATTCCTTTTACATTTTGTCGTCTATAGTTATAAGAGTAGCCTTTATAGAGTACACGTTGTTTACCTCGGTTAGTTGGAGTAAGTTCCATAGTAGTAACTAACCTGTTAGTATAATTTGCACGCTACAAAGGTTATCTCGGTTCTGGTAATAGAATTATTTAGCGTTGGCTTTTATATTTAATATGTACAGTTTAAAGTGATAGAAAAGTGGTAGAAACGTGGTAGCAAAGTGGTAGACAATTGGTAACATAGTGGTAGAAAAGTGGTAGCAAAGTGGTAGAAAAGTGGTAGAAAAGTGGCAGAAAAGTAGTAGAAAAGTGGTAGCAAAGTGGTAGAAAAGTGGTAGAAAACTGGCAGAAAAGTAGTAGAAAAGTGGTAGCAAAGTGGTAGAAAAGTGGTAGCAAACTAGAAAAGTGGTAGCAAAGTGGTAGAAAATATTACATGTATTGTTAAGAAATAGTTTAAGCGGTTACATGGATTCATTACACTATAATTTTAGCATCACGAAGCTCATTTTCTATATCCAAAAGTTCTTCCTCATATTTAGTATGACCAGCCTGTTTACAGGTATGCAAGTACTGAAGCCGCTGGATTAGCTTACTGGGATTGTTCCAGTAAACAAATTTAACAAATGATTTTTTTGGGTGTAAACCATTATCATCATCATCATCATCATCATTATCATCATAATCATCATCATCATCATCATGGTTATCATCATCAATATAATTATCATCAATATAATCATCATCACTATTACTATCTAATCCTTTTTGTTCATCTTGCAATGCAAAAACCTTTGGCATAGTTTGTGTTGTCTTTGATAGTGTTAGAGGTTTCTTAGACGTTAACGACTGTCCTAACATGTCTTTTTCAGGAGATAATAAATGCTCTTTAACAAACAAAGCACTATCTTGAGCCACACTATTTTTTTCTTGGTCTTGCTTTTTTTACCTTGGTTAGAGTATTTTGTCCATTTAAATGAGTATTATTTTGAGATTTACAATGATGATCGATTGAAATAAGTATGTTGGAGCCTTTTGTCTTAATCATTCCTCGACACTTTTTAGATCGTTGTTTCGAACAGCACCAAATAACAGTTCCATTTTTATTGGTTCGTTTCACAATATATGAATATCCTTTATAGTATGCGTAAGGCTTACCATACCTAGTCACTGATACTTCCATGTCAACTGTCAAGCATAGACTAAGCTCTAGTAAAGTCAACTTGGTAATAAGAATACTAGTTTAATGTGAGAGCAAATATGGATCCAAAGAGTTCAGGTAAAAGTGGAAGCAAATAAGCAAATATTAGAACCAAGAGTGGGGTTAAAAGTGGTCGCAAAGTGGTAGACCCATTACACAATAATTTCAGCATGACGAAGCTCTTGTTCAATTTCTTTGATTTCCCAATCGTGACCGATATGGCCAGCTTGTCGTAAAGCATGCAATTGTCGAAGCCGTTGAATTAGCTTACTGGGTTTGTTCCAGTATACAAATTTAACAAATGGATTTTTAGGTGTAAACAAAGCACTACCATTATCATGATCATTATCATCATCATCATTATCATCATCATAATCACCATTATCATCATGACCATCATCACTGTTACTATATAGTCCTTTTTGATCCTCTTGCAATACCATTTTATTTATAGTCTGAGTTGATTTTGATAGTGTTGAAGGTTTCTTGGACGTTGACAATTGTCCTAACATGACGTTTTGAGGACATGATAAGTCCTTTTGAACAAACACTGCACTATCTTTAGCCGCAATATCGTTTTCTTGAACTTGCTTTTTAGCATTTTGATAATTGTTTGTAAACAGTAAGCGTGGTTCGTTTCGAGCACTACATTGATGAACACTCACACTTAAAACCTTTCCATTTTTACTTTTCAGATTGCCTCGACATTTTGTTGACCTCTCTTTTGAGCATCGCCAGAATATTATTCCATTCACATTCTGGCGATTATAGTTATAGGAGTAGCCTTGATAGAGTGCACGTACCCTACCTTTGTTGGTTGTAATAAGTTCCATAGTAGTAACTGACCTGTCAGTACGATGTTCACACTACAAATAGTACAATTGTTTTGCTGATGGAGTGACCTACCATAAGCTTATATATTGGCTTATGTGTTGGCTTTTTGTGTTGGCTTTTTGTGTTGGCTTTTCGTGTTGGCTTTTGTGTTGGCTTTTCGTGTTGGCTTTTTGTGTTGGCTTTTCATGTTGGCATTTCGTGTTGGCTTTTGTGTTGGCTTTTCGTGTTGGCTTTTTGTGTTGGCTTTTTGTGTTGGCATTTCGTGTTGGCTTTTCGTGTTGGCTTTTTTGTATTGGCCTTTCATGTTGGCTTTTTGTATTGGCTTTTCGTGTTGGCTTTTTGTGTGGGCTTTTTGTGTTGGCTTTAGTATTGGCTTTTGTATTGGCTTATTTGACAAGTTATTTGTGTCAATGTATTTAGTGGATTTTTTTGTTGGTGTTGGAAAGTAGTTGAATGAGAGGGAATATTTAAAGACTTAACCTCAGCTCACTAACCTAACCTAACCTAACCTAACTTTACCTAACCTAACCTAACCTTTCAACTCTCAGATATTAATTAAATTCTGTGCATAGTCGAGTTGGAACCCAAGACCTCAGGGGTAAAAAAAACAATTATTTTTGACGGCTTATTTTGGTAACTTATTTTAATGGCTAACCTAACTTTACCTAACCTAACCTAACCTCAGCTCACTTTGGATATTACTAGTAAGTGTTCATATCCTCTGCTAGGTAGCATGCTAGTAGTACAGGTAGTGCTCATATTTACCGCTAGGTAGCGGAAACATACTTTGCATGTTGCATGTGACACTTGTGAAGTTTAACCACATGCAAGACGTGCTTGTATAAGTTCTCTATTTAAACTCAATATACAATTAACCACTAAATGTTCAGAACTAACATGTATAGCCATGTTTAGGGTATATAGGAGACCCTTAGCAAGAAAGGCTGTCTAACCCACGAGTGTACAGCCTTGTCATACGCAGTAAGCACCTGTTGGCAGAAAACAACAACAACAACAATTTGAGAAAGCCAACAACATATCCATTAAGGTATTTAAAGGAAACAGTTTTTTGTATATAACTATTGTACAAGTACTTACATTAAATAAATAAAAATAGTGTATGTGTATTGTCTGTTTTTCTTAATTGCTATCCCTATGTCCCACTATTAATGCAATTGTTAACCATCAACATTCTCTGACTATGTTCGCAAAGAGAGTGACCTTAAACAATACACTCTATTTATGGTTTGTGTACTGAGTACACAATAATACAGTGTGGTCAAGCCATGTTGAGGCAATAGTTATATCAGGTAAGGGATTCGAACCCTTGCTTTCTTGTACAGAAAATTTGAACTTAAGTCAAACACCATAACCACTCGGTCAACCTGACTGTTACTAATTTAATTATTTTTGTGGACTTGAGTGTTTATAAAACTTTTTCCAGTATACATTGACTAAACCACTTGTTTGTTTTGAAATATAGATTTTGTTTTGTTTGACCATAACATTGCAGTTATGAGTCTTGTGAACTGGGTGTTTAATGTAGGGTTAAAGGCATTTTAAAATAAATTTAGAAAAGCTCTTAGGTATCGTGTCATGGGTTTTAGTAATGCATTACTGTTCGTTGACTAACATTTACCGTTACACAACATTATTTTTGTGAGCTCTACATGTTGTTGTTGTTGTTTGAGTCGTCAGTCTTTTGACTGGTTTTATGCAGATCTCCATGCCTCCCTGCCCCGAGCGAAACGTCTCATTTCTATATAGCTACCACACCCTACATTCAAGGCCATCTGTTTAACATATTATAACCTTGGATCTCCCCTACAAGCTCTTGGGTTCAATTCCTAGATTTAACACAAACTTTTAAAAGTGGTATGACAACTAAAACTAGTCTACTCAGTCTCGGGTGGTCCAAATAAGTAGAGAGGGTTTGATTCACACTTTAACCATAGAGCACTATGTTCTTTTCTTTTTTAAAATAATGATAGCCATTTGTTCAATTTCACATTTCACACATTGCAATTTGTCAATTTTCCATTTGCATTTTTTTAAATGACAGTTTGATGTTTTTCAATTTCATGATATGGAAACATGGATTTTTCCATTTTCATATTTACACATTTGTCAATTTCCCATTTGCATATATTTTCTTAAATGTCCGTTTAAGGTTTTTAAAATTTTGTCTATATGGAAACATGGATTTTCCATTTTGCTGTTTACAAATTTTTTATATATTTATTTTGTGTATGTTGAAAAAAATCGATATTTCCAAAACAAGATTTTCTATTTTTCATTTTATGATTTTGTAAATAATATTAATGTGAGTGCTTGACCATGGATTTTCCATTTTGTTGTTTACAAATTTTTTATATATTTATTTTGTGTATGTTGAAAAACGATATTTCCAAAACAAGATTTTTTATTTTTCATTTTATGATTTTGTAAATGATCTTAATGTGAGTGCTTGGCCATGGCAATAATACAGTCTATGTTGTGTGAACCTGTGCAATTTTTAATTTATTTATTCACACATGTTGTACACCACCTATAGCTCTATGTGTACAGTCCTCAGCTCCACATATTTCTTTCTCTTTCCACCTGTGTTCTCTCATACATTACCCCTCCCCCTTTCCCTCCCTTCACCTCCCACCACTGGTGTTTGCAGCTCTTGCCTATCTATTGGTTGTGACATCATTCCGACAAGTTGCATCATACTTTTTACTGATTCAGCGATTCCCACGCTTTGAACATTCTCTTATCAGGCACGTGGACAGCTAACGTCCAACGTGAACACCTGTGGCAGATCAAATTTCATGCCAACTTGCATTTTGTCACATACAAAGCAAAACAGCATGTCACTTGTTAACAGTTATCGCGCACGTGGACAGCTAACACACAAAGTGAACACCTGTGGTAGATAAAATTTCACCTGAACTTGCATTTTGTCACGTACGAAGCAAGACAGGATGTCACTGGTTTAGCCCTCATGTGGTTTCACACATGTGTATGCATGCATTTCGCACTTCCCTGCCACCACAATGGTCAGATTATTTCACCTTCAAGCGTCACCTGTTGTCAAGTCAGATCGGCGTCTTCCAATAAGCTCAAATGACATTCACCTCCTGCTCCTCTGCAAGTTGGTTTTCTCTACTCGCTTCGACCAACATAGAACCAAGTTCTCATCACCGTTTACACGTTAAAGGTAAAATGTGTGAAAAAACGCACCCTCGCTCTGTCATAAACCGGCCCGTCGAAATAGCTATTAATCTATTGAACACACCCACCATGGTCAGCGACAGGTTCGTTGAAACACACACACACACCCAGCCGTGTCGTCTCTCTCAACCACCACGCTTCATGAACATTATAAACAGGTAAAGAAAAAGAAAAAGTTTTTTCATCATGTATGGCGTTAGGCCCTTTGTGAATTATCTTTTTGGAAAAAATATCTACCACATTTGAAAGGGGGCGTTAGCCCGAGTCCTAGGACACCTCGTACACATCTCTAGCGTTATTGATCCGTGAAATATCGGCAAAAATAACAAAAAACACGTGTTTACCCCCAAAATCGCGTTTCCAAAATTTTTTAAAATTACAACGAGTGGTCTATAGCAAAGAGGACGTCTGCCCGAATCCTTGGACCCGTCATACATGCCTCTAGCGTTATTGCTTCGTGAGATATTGGCAAAATCACAAAAAAACACGTGTTTACCCCAAAATCGAGTTTCCAATTTTATTAAAAATTATAACGGGTGGTCCATAGCAGAGAGGACGTCACCCCGAGTCCTTGAACCTATCGAACATGCCTCTAGCATGATTGGTTCGCGAGATATTAAAAGCACATGACCTTTTAGTTTTGGTCTTTTCATTAAATTAAGAGCCTATAGGAAAGTAGGGGGCATCACTACGAGTGCTAGGACACCCTGTATGTTCAAATCCGACCATTGGTTAGCGAGATATCAGCTTCGGGGCAAATACGAGGAGGGCTCAATAAGAAGTGGTGCAGCGCCCCCCTTACCACACTACTACAGGTTTTCATCCTAGAGACTTGACATTTATTTTGGGGGTAGAGGGCATAGGGATCTTTCATTTATGTCAAATAAACGTTTTTGTAGAGTTCCTAGTTTCCAAAATATAGGATTTTCAAAATTCGAGTGTTTTCAAAAAAAAACATAAAAGTAAAAAAGTTTCATTATAGAAAATAAAGGGCATAAAGACCATTCGTTTGAGCCATGGCACAACGTTCTATCCTGTTTAGTTTTCAAACTATCACCTAGTTTCGAAAACGAAAAAATTTAAAAAAAAATTTGAAAAATATAATACATGGTCCATAGGAAAGAGGACGTCAGCCCGAGTCCTAGGACACCACATTTGTCAACATCCGACCATGCGTTTGAGAGATATTAATTATTTTAACTTGTACAGTCGGGGACAAATAAAATGAGTGCGTTAGAATCGGCATTACCCCCCTACTGTATCTTCTTCTCGTTCTTCTTTCGATTCGGCCATTTAAGGACCACGTCATTTCAACTGTTTCTTGTTGCATCGAGCTTTAACATCCTCCCAGTACTTTCTATTAGTTCTCGATGCTGTTGTTTCCTTTCCGCAGTCCACTTCTTGCCTGTTGGAAGCTTTGGCTTTTCTTGGAAACATCGGTGTGCTGTTAGTTTTTGTTTAAGGGTGGCACGTTCCCAAATATCGTTGCCTGTAATTCCCACTTCTTGTACATCTTTGTCCACCTCAGTGAACCAAGCTCCCTTGGTTTTCTTTATGAGGAAGTAGGTGAAATGCCGGATGACTTTTTCGAGCGCACAGTTCAAGAGCAAAGGGGATAGTCCATCTCCCTGTCTTACACCAGTCTTGATTTCGAAGGGCTCTGAAATTTCTCCCCTGAATTTCACTTTGGAAGCAGTGTTGGTTAAGGTTTTCTGAATAATTGCTCTTGTTTTGTTGTCCAGTCCCAGTTCGTTCAGTATTTCAAATAGGGTGGGTCGATCGATAGAGTCATGCCTTTTTGAAGTCAATGAAGGTCACTACAAACTGTTTGTTTCTAAGACGTATCATTATGTAAAATATTTACATTCTTACTACAATCAGATTTTCTACTAACAATTAAGTATTAGCCTTACGCAGTTTATGTCAACCATTGCTTCACATTAAACATAAAAACCTATTTAAGTTCGACGATGTCGAAACGTAAATATTATATGACAGAAAACTGTATCAAAATGGGGGCCATTAAGGTACTACTTTTCATTATGATACAGTTTCTCCAACCAATCAGAGCTCAACATTTTAATTCATTGACCAATTAGGTAAGGATAGCTTCGCACATGCAACATGTCGGACATGAATTACATGATTTGAAAGTTGACAATGTAGCTTATATTGGATCAACCATTGTAGTTACAGTGCCAAACACAGTCACAATCAGCATGAACCTTTGCGGTAAAAGAAAAATACTATGAAATATGCAAGCAATTTAGAAATATGCGTCCAGAAGTTTGCAACACCATACTTCTAGCCATTACCGACGTGGAAAGTGTGCACCGTCCCTAATGTTTGCATAAACAAACTGGGCAATATTGTAAAATAAATAACAATGTACCTAAATATCTGCAACTATAATTTCTGCACAGGGGATTACATTCGTAATATTTCGCTGACAATTTTAGTGAATGCTGTTATTGAAATAAACACACCAGAACGTCAAGGAGGAAGCAGGTGTATGACATTAGTTCCACGGAAATTATAATCCAGCTCTCTGTTGAATAAATGCGAATCTTCTCCGTCAGATGTCATAAATGTTCTATTTGGTACTCAATTGATTTGCCTTCCGTTGACATTCTATACGCATTGAATTTAAAGAATAACTGGTGGATAATACGATACATTTTAGTTTGAACGCGTTTGTAACAGCCAATTTTGTGTTATTTGACCAAAATAAAAAAATTATCGTACGTAGTCCCTGTGCGCTATCTGTTGGTGCTACTCTAGGGTAAACAATGTTTCAAAGCTTTGGAATTCGTTATTGGGTAGAGATCAAATGCTAAGCCCACACAATTCCCAAGAAGAAGAAGTCAACCGACAGAATCTGACAGAAATTTATGAATATTTATGTTAGAACATATAAAAAAAGTTAATTTCGTCGAACATAAACAGTTATATGCAACTCGCCTATAATTGTAATTATGACACTCTAGCTTCGCTCGTTCTATAAACATACTCGCGTCTTAATTATTGCCATTATAGGCTCGTTGCATAATGCACTGTTAAAAACCTATTCTACCTATGAAAAACCTAAAATAAAGAAAAGAACTTATGTTTTTGATTACCTAAAATGTCAATTTTAAAAACCTAAAATTCTGCTCCGTAGTCATCACCACCAGAAATGTCCAATATCTCCATTTAATAAGGATCAGATGGTAGGTACTTCGCGGCCATCAGCACTTAACTATTAGCACTGAATGTATGCACCTTGGTGGCTTTTTATAGCACTGTATATTATTACAATTAATCACATTCATTGCGTAAAATGCTATGAATAAAACATTTGATTAGTAAGGAATGCATTGTACTTCTGGAGCAGGTGCTATGGATAACCATCACAGTGAACCATCCATCATCATTTACGCTGCAAACAAGACAGCTGTTATTAATAACGCAAATGTCTAAGTACAACAAAAACAGCTTGTCTAACACGACCTGGGTTCGAACATGAACTGAAGTGCATTTATAGCCAATAGGTCTTCCGGTCGTCTCACCCTTTTTTATTGCAGACAACCTCATTTGAGATGATTTTATTTCTCATTTTGGTTTGCCTTTAATATGAGTTTCCGTCCAATTTCCTCTTTAATGGAGTCAATTAACGAAGATTTATAACCACCTTGTGGCGTTATTCCAAGTGAAGAGTCGCGCATTACGCAAGCTGAATGTAATAAATGGCATCGGAGCATTACAGGTGTTGATAAACTGAAACTCATTTCCTTCGCTTTTTATCCATGAAGTGGATTTTCACGATAGTGTTTTCTGAACAAGGAAGCTTTCAGTTATTAGGTTGTACGGTGTACATTGAGTGGCAGCCATACAAATGTAAGTTGTTGTTTTTTCATTGGAGGGGCTTGGGCATTGTGGTCATTTATTACAGTCCCGTGAACTTGGGTGAGTGTGGAATTTTTTCTGATAACTTTTGTATTTTAATTGTTTATTTATTTATTTCATTCATTTCGCATAGACCATCTATGGACCGCATCATTCCAACTGTCTCCTACAGGCTTTGATGTTCGCCCAGTACGCCCGCATTCGTTCTCGGTGTGCTTCCTTCCGTTCCTGGGTCCAAATATTTCCCGTTTTTAGCTTCGTTTTTTCTTGGAAACCTTTGCAAGCTTGAAGTTTTCTTTTGAGTGGGGCGTACTCCTGAATGTCAGTTGATGTAATCCCCACTTCTTTGAGATATTTATCCAGTTCAATGAACCAGGCCCATTTTGTTTTCCTCTCCTGAAAGTAAGTTATGTTGCGGTTGGTCAGTCTCGCTGGGCTCATTCGTTTCACATGTCCATAAAATGTTATCCTCTTCCAGATGACGTCACTTATCTTCTCCACATGAGTATATAGTTCATGGTTATGCCATCTTCTGTATTCCGCATTGTCTTTGATGGGACCCAATGTCTTTCTCAAAACTTTCCTTTCTTTGGCCTCCAGTTTTTCGACCAAGCATTTTTTTTTTTTTTTGTTCATCGTGATGCATTCAGAAGCATACAAGACCTCCGGACGGATCACACTGCAGTAATGTACTAGTTTTGCTTTGAAGGATATTGACCTTTTCTTATAGATGCCCTTAGTTATATGGTAGGCCATTTCCATTTTGCTCATGCGCGATGTGAATGCTTCTTTCTCTGATACATTGGGTGTTATAATTTCTCCCAGGTACTTAAACTTTGCAACTCGCTTAATTTTTCCTTGTTCCACAGCAAGGTGTTTGGGCGTCGGTTCGATATTAGTTATGAACACTGTCTTCTCTAAAGAGATCTGGAGTCCGGCCTTCGTTGCTTGTGCACTAAGATGATTAATCTGTTCCGTGGCTGTCTCTAATGAATCATAAATGATTGCAAGATCATCGGCAAAGCCTAGACAGTCAATTGTGATGGTACGGGTTCTGTATCCCAGTCTGACTCCGCTTGCAACTCCTTGTTTATTCAGTTCTTTACGCCACTCACGGATAACCTTCTCGAGGACACAGTTGAAGAGTGATGGTACAAAACAGGACTCAGTGTGCACCTACACAGTAAAATACAATTCCAGGTATTTCTACATTATTAATTAGTAGCCTAATATCTAATGAGTGTAATGCTTATCACTAGGAAGTTCACACACGTCTAAATAATAATAATAATAATAATAATAATAATAATAATAATAATATCGTATGGCCTCGGGTGCCGGGTGCAAGCTTTGTAATTTGAAACCCAGAGGGTAGCTTGCATGTCGAATTTCGTTGTTCCTTGAATCACTATGAAAGTTAAGGAGGTTAGATATCTAAGCTCCTTGAACACTATAGCGCTTTCTAGTAGAGAAATGAGGAACTTTGTGTTGGCGGAAACTCCCGAGATTAATTTTGCCATTATGAACACGGCCTACTGAGTTCAAATGGGTTCTTTGTCATGCCAACGTCGTATGACATGCGTGTCGTATTTTTGACGCCTTTCAAAAATGACTTACCACGGCCAGGAGCGAACCTGCAATCTTGGGGTTAGTAGACCGACACGCTATCCACTCACCCACCGTGGCAAGCACAGGTCTAAATGCACCGTAGTAAAATATAAATATAAATATAATAAAAACTTAAATCTAAATTTGATCTAAACACAAGTTTCAAAATAAATTATTACATAGAAAACTAAAAAAATCTAAGTCCAACTTTAATAACTAGGAAACAGGCCTATCCACATACATATAAACGGACGTGATGGCGCAGCGGTCAAGCTGTTGGACTCTCACCATGGCGAACTGGGTTCAATTTCTGGACAATGTATGTGAGATTTTGGTAGTGAAATGCCAAGCCCCGTGGTTCGAATTCCACGTAAAAAGAAGGTCCCGTGGCTCATGATCGCGAGGTTAACTCTCACGTAATACTATAAACTTCCTTTCTTATCCACATAATATACTGTATATTGCTAGTTCTGTTTTGTGTGATAGATCATTTTATTTCAAATATGAATTCAGCGATTATTGTGATGGCTGTATTAGTGTGTGTACTTGTAATTAAGGTGAGGATTAGGAAGGAGCCAGCCGTGGCCTTACATATTATTGATTGTACGCAGTGATCGAGAAAGTACTGTCCCCGTTTACCTGGATAGTAGGCTGTCAGATATCCGCCCCCTCAATCGGATTGCCAATTATCAATTGCACCGGCACAGCTACATCAATGAAAATGGCACTGACAGATACTATCGAGATAAGAGCACAGAAGTTCACAGGAAATCATTGTGGAACACACCAAAATAGACGGGGGTTCATACTTACCGTTACTTACCTCTTAATTATCTCGGGGTTTGAGTTGACAACAGGATCACTAAAGTCTGTTCACACAATAACCTCCACCATGACATTTAAAAATGAACCAAGAACGAAGACGAGAACTTTGAACTGTACAAAAGCTTTATTTCTAATAAAGGGTATGATTTTACTAACGCAACAAAATCAACGTGGCTATCAGTAGCCCAAGTCAATCTGACTACGTCCTCAGTAGGACTTGCAAAAATGCATCATACAACATGATATAAAACATTTTAGCTCCCAAGAGCTCCAAATAACGTAATATTCATAACACTATTGGATTGGAAAAGGACGTCAGGGTGTGACATATATAGAGCATTTGGTTTCCTTTAATAAACATGAGAATGGTATTTATAGTCGCAAGGCCGGCGTGTGTACGACCTCACTCTCTGTGAACCAGATGTTGGCCCAGCTGCGAGCTAACCTCGAACCTGTTGCATCCTGGTCAAATGCACTCCCTTCTCACGTGTTGAGTTGCGTAACATACAGCTTGCTCTCTCAAGCTTTTAAATGTCGACAAGACAACTCACATTACATTTACGCAAATCTTTCAAGTACTTTGCTCACATCCTAATGAATCATTATGTTAATTCCTTAAACTTGTTAACTTCTCATCCAATTGTTTAATTAGCTCTTAAATGTTTATAACAAAATCACATAAATTATTTATAACAATTAGAAATTGTTTATAATATTTGTCAAAGACAATAAAAATATTATATACACGCCTTTAACATCACTCTCGTTCCATATTATTTTCAAAAATATTTACAGCAATTATTTACAATATTAACATTTTAAATTGTTTAAATTATTGATTTAATAAATACATTGACCACATGTTCATTCGGTTAGTAATTTTCATAATCGTGATTAATATAATCGACCAATGAAGGTTAGTTATACATGTTAATGTCACAATCTGGTTTAATAAAGGTTTTAATAATGATTTGTGACGGCAACCTTCATTCAAAATCTTATCTCAAATTCTTTCAAAACTCGTGTTAATTCTAACAGTAAATCACTTGATCTATTTTCAACGAACTATGACAATCTTACTCCAGCGGAAAATCCTTCGCTAACAAGTTAATGCACAAACTGCATTAAAAATATGCCCAAAATCATCATATATTAATCTATATGGCATTCAACTTCCACATAACTTACAAAACTTCCACAAATAATTCTTTAACATTTATTCCTGTGGGAACTTCCTTCATATTCAAGGGCATTATACCTCAGCGACTTTCAACACGCGCTGCACTAGCGATTATACATTCATAGTTCCACTTAAAATTTTTTATAATCATTAATTGTTTCAAAACTGTTTTTCTATTTAACCTTCGTGGATTTCATTCATGAACCGAAATGAAGTCAAAACTTGCCAATCACAAACAAATTTAATAGTGAATACGCTTATATACGCCTGTCTGGTCTATCAAAATTTAAGATTAACATCTTAAAAAGAATTGTAGTATAAAAATACTATCTTCAAATAAAGTGCGACAAAATGCAAAGTAGTCGAATAGAATCCAATTAGACTGGGGAATGCAAACATCGTTATATAATTCTCTAATTGAGAAAAACTCCTAACAAAAGTACTTGACTTTAATGCATTCAATAATTCCATATTAAAGTTACTCTTTCACAAAAGTGTCTATAATGCAATGTTCATTCATAACTGACGATAAATGTCTTTGTTGCAATCAATTCAAACAACGACTAGTATTTCCAAGATCGTCGACAACGTAAGAGATTTTAACGCTCTAAAATCATTTAAATGTTCTTCCTTCTTGATGATGACAGAAAATTGGTCAAAGTAATTAAACTGGGGTAGAATTACTTTAATAAAATGACACGCTGTCTGAATTTAAATCTGCCATAAAAATCATTAACTTACAGTCAAATCGTGACTACAAAAATATTAATTACTGAAAATTCTAAATATCAGTCTCAACTGATCCAAAATCATTAACTATGCCCATGACATAACAATGTCTTAATAAATCGTCGAAAAATGCAAAACTCAACAAGGTGTACTGAGAATCAGAATCTCAACAAGAAAATAGGGCAAAAATACATGAGGATAAAAATATGGGAAAAATGGTTGCTCAAACATCATTAGTATACTCAAATACAATAAACGTTCACGACTACCTTATCTGCCGATTGACGTTCCAGAGGAAAATTCCCCAAAGAAGACTGCTGATGGATCCATTTCACCACGTTAAAGTTGAGCTCCATCCTCGAAATAGGAAATAGCACCCTCGGAGAATCGAACTGCTTCCTTCTCCGTGAATCGCTCTGCTCCTCGAAGACGAATAGACATCCTTCCGGCAATAATCTTCTTTGTGCGTCGGGATATCCCTGACCTCTCTTGAAAAATTCCCTGAAGTTCCAGTAGACAATCGCCATGAAGTTTTGTGGAAATTTCCGAAGAAATTATTCATATTCAGAGTATGAAATTGTTTCTATGGCTGTTCGATGGTATTCAGCCGTTAATTACGAAACATGGGTGTAGATGGTATTCACCGCATGTTCGCTTGTGTGGAATAGCAATTAGCGAAGTTCCATGTCGCTATCTCACTCCGTTGAAGTATGTCCCAATTGCAATAAGCCCTTAGCCTTCCATCTGCTCTTCGGTTGTAGTGTTAGAAGAACAAACTGCCGTATTCAATTGCTCCATTATACTGTATCGTTGTGTAACCAAGCAATCTGAAGTCTTTCTATTCCACTCGCAGCGTCAGCCTTGCGTTGATTCTGGCTATACAAAAGTGCTTCTCTTGTGGCGAGATAATCACTTTTCTCAGTCGTATAAAACTGCTAATATCTTTCGAACTAATCGGTCGAAATTGTTCAGCTTTTCTCTATAACTGCATGTAGCACTGCACAATACAATTAGCTTATCGGTGACCGCTAACTGTTCGAAGCTAAACTTGTAGAAGCTTTCTAAGGTCCGTTTCAACTTCACCTAGTTTGACTTGGATCTCGTTAATATAGTGGCCTCGCCACACGTTATAAAGACGATTCTTTTCACTGCTGTTCACTTCGACGTCTCACTATAATGAATGTATAAGAAAAGAACTTTCACAATAGACTTCGATGATCTGAGAATGAGATCTCAGAATAATCAGAGAACGAAAGGAGAGCTCCTCTCTTCTGCGCAAGCCCTTTTATTAACTTCACGAGGGGCGTTACCATCCCTTCCAAAGCGTGATACTACGTCATCGCTAGAACTTCCAACTTCGTTAATACATGACGGATTTTCAAAATTCAAAAACTGAAAATAAATTTCACCAAAATTCCAAATCAATGCTTTTACTGCAAATGGATTTCCACAATTCTGCATTCCAAAAGTAATAAAAATACCATAGTTTCAGCAATCTCCGTCTTCCTTTAAACTATCGTTCATTGGTTCATGCCTCTCCTCCAATAGCATAGTTTCTTCCTCAGCAGAATTCCTCGTTTCCTGCGACTGCGTCGTACATCTTGGAACATTCTCGACTAAATGCTGACGTCACTGAGAATCTCAGCTCAAGTAGCTTGCTGGCATAACATTTGCGTCATCCGTGCTTACGTCATGACTACCCACGTCATAACTATGACAACCATAACTTTCCTTATAATTTCAAATATAGCCACCGTGGTCTCTACATAATTCAATTACGGGGACAGTACCTATGAAAAGTAATGGGGTTGAATAACAAATTATTGAAAGCCTCGTTCATATTTCACGTAAAACTGGTGGTCCAGTGGCTTATGTTCACGACATTAATGGCTACGTAAAACTTTATAATGCCTAACTATATATTTGATGTCAACAGATTTCTTTTCTGTAGAAATGCCTTCCTTCCTAGAACCAATCTATTTTTATATCATCTTTGCTTCGTCCATCACTGGTTATTTTCCATCGACCTCGAATAAAACCCGGTATGCCTTGTTGAGAGGCAAACAGCATGACAACTGCGCCATAACGGCCTCCTGGAAAATATTTGACTTGTAGTACAGCCATCGTTACTTTCGACTTGAAGTTTCAATGCTACGCTAGAGTTATCTAGCGGTCAGAAGTGAAATCACTTTAACCAACCAATCACACACAGTCATTCAAAAGCGATGTATCACTAAATCGCGAGACTACGAATGAAACTCAATTTGTCGTGATATACGCTTTTGAATAGCTGCAGGTGAGAAGTGTTTTGGCAGTCAAAGTGAAAGGTCGCGTTTTTCCCGAGCTCTAATGTGTGCTGAAATGGGTTGTTCTCTGGAGTGTTATCGGGCGAGGATCGGACTGTGGTATGCGAAGGGTAGTCGGGATTTCTGGTGTCGGGTGTGCGTACGGGACCTAACATCTTGTGGTTCATAGCCCTAGTGATAGCTGCATTGCTAGTTATTGGTTATTGGTGGAGTGGAAGTGAATCCAGGGCCTGTTACTCCAAATGTGAGTCAGGCAAACGATCCAGTGGCAGCTTTAAAGTGTTCGACGTGCAGTAAAACATTGAAGAATGGTGTTGAGTGTGGACTATGTGAGAAATGGTTTCACTTCGGCTGTATTAAGGTCAAGAAGGAGGATTGTGATGTCGGAAATCGGTTTGGTAAAGTATGTGATACGCCGGACTGTTTCAGGGTGCAAATCAAAGCAAGGGATCAAATAATACAGGAACTTAGAGCAAAGCTTCGTGAATCAGAAGAAATGGTGAAGGATGTGACTGAACGGCTTTCTACTGGCATCAGTGTGGAAGAGGGCGTGCAGGAGCAAACTGAGGATGACGTTATCATAATGGGTGATTCTATTGTTACGGCTGTGAGTTTGTTTCATCGCTCGCCGCATGAGTCACAACTGCCCCAGGGCTGGGCTGTGCTCTGCCTCAGTGTATTGCGTGCGCCTTATGCAACAGGACTACTAGGACAAAGGGATGGTCCAGAATATTCGTGACCCAGCCAGCGATGGAAGCCTCGAGAAGCCATGATCCCTGGATGGGTCTAGAAGCATTTATTGAGTCACCGGTCTGCTATATAAGAGCGACCTGTCAAGCAGTTGTCGTTGTATTTTACGAGCTAGTGCGAGCGTTTATCCTGAGCGACAGAAGTGTGGTGACTTGCGAAACCCCTAGTGAAGCCGTTTCTCTTGACAGCAAGGGAGTGAGAAGCATACAGGGGACTGCCTGTGTTTTGAGTGAGTGTGATTTCACTGAGCGACAGAGGTATTGTGTTGAAGTGCCGTGAGAGTTACGAAATCCAGTGACATTGTTTCCCAGCTCGTGAACAGCGAAGCAGCGTGTAGCAGGTTATCGTAAGTAACTGTAATTTGTGTACATAAGGAAGAGGTGCAGGTAGTTTCTGTCAAGGCCACCGGACTCATTAGGACGGATTAACTTCTGTGGTTTGTTGACAATTGAAAGGGGGCAAGAGCTCTCCATACGGAAGAGACTTGAGGAAACTGGAGTAAGGTTCTAATTGCTTGTATTTGCTGATGAGTAGTCTATCTTTCTGGCCGCAATATAGTTAATTATTTCTTTAAGGAACAATCTGTTTTGTGCTTCAACCCACCGTAATCCAGTTAACAAAAGTGCCACTAGGGGGTGGCACGTAACCACTGGTGTCAGAAGCCGGATTACGAACTCAAACACAAGCACAACACCTGACGGTCCTGGTTTCAAAACCCGAGCAGGTCATTTTTTTAAAATTTTCCTGTGAGTGCATGCCCTTTACAAAACAAGCATCTAAAATGGAAGCGCAATTGGCAGCATTGCTAGAAATGTTAAGCGGCATGGAAACCAAGATGGAAGACGGCCAGAAGGACCTGAAGGACGGCCAGAATAAGTTAGCAGAGGACCTAAACGCCAAATTTCTGGATGGCCAAAAAAATCTGGAAGAGGGTCTGCTGACGAAATTAGAGGAGAGCCAAAGGAAATTAGAACAGGGCCTACGTGAGGAAGTTGCAGCAGTGGAAAAGAAGTTCGACGCCTTACAAGAGGAAGTTGCCGAACTGCGCCAACGCCCACTGACGGGGATAGAAGAGAAATTCAACGCTTTAAAAAAGGAAATTGCTGAGCTGAGCCAACGCCCGCCGACGGGGATTGAAGCGAGATTCAACGCTCTGCAAGAGGAAGTTGCCGAACTGTGCCAACGCCCACTGACGGGGGTGGAAGAGAAATTCAACGCCTTACAAAAGGAAATTGCTGAGTTGAACCAACGCCCGCCGACGGGGATGGAAGCGAGATTTAACGCTCTTCAAGAGGAAGTCGCCGAGCTGCGCCGACGCCCGCCCACAGGAACAACGGGAATATCAGGAACGGGACAGAACAGAGTGACGCCCCCCAACCTTCGACGGAAAGGTCCCGTGGAGCACCTATTTACGTCAGTTCGAGGCAGCCTGTTCCATAAACAACTGGAACAGCACGGAAAAGGCAACAGCTCTCATTATAGCGCTGAGAGGGGACGCCCTTAGCGTCCTTCAGGCCATCCCGACTGGATACCAGGACTACGCTTCACTAATTGTCCATATGGAGTCCCGATATGGAGATAGCCATCTTCAGCAAGCCTACCAGATGCAGCTCCGGACCCGGGTACAAAAGAACGCGGAAACCCTGCAGGAGTTCGAGATGGACATCGCACGCCTCGTAAGGCTCGCCTACCCAACAGCGCCGGCCGACTTTCTGGAACAGATAGCGACGCAGACCTTCACCGACGGGATACGGGACTCGGACACTCAACAGGCGCTGCGACTCGCGCGCAATAAGACCCTGGCAGATGCGCTGAGCCACGCTCTTGAGTTCGAGACGGCTAAACAGGCATCTAGAATGCACGCGCGGGTGCGTCAAGTGGACGTCGACGAACCAGCCAAAGCCGACAAGACCAAGCCCCTGGTCGATGAACTGATGGAGGCACTAGGCCGGTTCTTCAAGAGTCGCAGTACCACCAACAAAACCGTAGCCGAAGGACATCCGGAGAGGCGGCCCGGAAGAGGACTACCGACCTGCTGGACCTGCCGTAAGAGAGGCCACCTGAGCAAGGACTGCGGTGATCGCCGCCGCCAAGGGTTCCCGTCGGGACAGTCAGTCGTAGGGAAACCGCGCGGCCCAGGAAAGCAAGTATCAGCCAGCCTTGGGGGGCAAAGGTTGGCTTGTGACAGTCGTCAAGCCCCGGCAGTCCAAGTTCGTGTGACGCAGTTACGGAGGGATAATAGCAGCCTGATGGTCGACGGAGTCGTCAACGGAGAGAGCTGGCCCATGCTAATCGACACGGGAGCATCGAGGACCATCATCAGTCCCACCGTGATCCCGAAGTGGAGAGTGCAACCCACACAAAGGAACCTCCAGCTAATAACCACGACCGGAGAGACCGCACCGGTACATGGCGAAGCATCACTGGAGTTCGTCATTTTTCGACGGGCGATAAAGCATCCGGTGCTTGTGGCTGACGTATCAAATGAAGTGATCATCGGACTGGACTTCCTGTACAAGAACAACATCATCTTGGATCTGAGTACCAACACTCTGCACTTCGGAGGTGAGGAACTTTCTTTGCAACCAGCACACGAGGCCATCACCGCACGACGAGTAAGGCTGAGAGAAGGCGTCATCGTTCCCGCCAGGACGGAAGTCAGCGCTGCTGTAATTGTCGACGAAACAGCTGAGGGAGTGGCGGCTGTCATCGAGCCAAAATATGAAGACATCCAGACAAAAGGATTGCTAGTTGCCAAGACTCTCATCAACACGACGTCTCGGCCGTACGTCCGCCTGTCCAACCTGAACGACTACGACATTACGGTTCACCGGGACACCAACCTAGGAGTCTGCGAGCCCGTCACCTAGATTGCCCGCATCACAGATACGACGGACGGACGGACACCTGCAGACGGACAACCGAAGAAGACGCGCACTGCCAGAAGAATTACAGAAGCTGTACCAAGGATCCCAGGACCATTTAGACGAGGAACAGTCACGCCAACTCCCGGACCTGCTACGCGAATTCCAGGACGTCTTCTCCGTGGGGAGCAAAGACTTCGGCAGGACAAGCTTGGTCCAGCACAGAATCGACGTTGGGGACAGCGCACCGATTAGGGCCCCATTCCGACGTGTCCCGCTCGCCAAGCAAGCTGAAGTCGACCGGATGGTAGAAGAGATGAAGGAGCAAGGGGTGATCGAGCCATCACATAGTCCTTGGAGTTCTCCGGTCGTGATTGTGAAGAAGAAGGACGGTTCCACCAGGTTCTGCGTGGACTACAGGAGGGTGAACGACGTCACGACGAAGGACAGCTACCCTCTACCCCGGATCGACGACACGCTGGACACCATATCAGGATTAAGATGGTTCTCCATCTTGGATTTGAAGAGTGGCTACTGGCAGGTGGAGGTCCACCCTAAGGACCGCGAGAAAACGGCGTTCTCTGTGGGCAGCGGGCTCTGGCAGTTCACCGTCATGCCATTCGGTCTATGCAACGCCCCTGCGACCTTCGAAAGGCTAATGGAGTCCTTTCTGAGGGGACTACACTGGAAGACCTGCCTGGTCTACCTAGACGACGTCATCGTTCTGGGAAAAAGCTTCGAGGAGCACTACAGCAACCTGAATGAGATCTTGATGAAGCTACGGGCTGCCCAGCTGAAGTTGAGCCCCAAGAAATGTCAGCTCTTCCAGAAGCAGGTCCAGTACCTTGGGCATATTGCCTCCGAGGAAGGGGTGCGCACCGATCCAGAAAAGACCGCAGCTGTGAGGGAGTGGCCAGTTCCGAAGGACAAGTCCCAACTACGAAGCTTCCTGGGACTCTGCACTTATTACCGTCGCTTCGTGAGAAGATTCGCCGACATCGCCAAACCACTGCATCGACTGACTGAGAAGGACCAACTCTTCACATGGACAGCAGAATGCCACAGTGCCTTCGAACACCTCAAGCAGGCTCTGTGCACCGCGCCTATTCTGGCCTACCCCAGACCTGGAACAAGCTCATCGTCGATACCGATGCCAGCGACTTTGGTATAGGGGGAATCCTGTCGCAAATAGTGGACGGCGAGGAGAGAGTAGTGGCCTACTTCAGCAAAGCCTTGTCAAAGCCAGAGAGGAATTACTGCGTCTCCAGGAAGGAACTGCTCGCCATCGTGAAGACCATCGAACACTTCCACAAGTACCTGTACGGGCAAGAATTTCTCATCAGGACCGACCATGCATCCCTGCGGTGGCTCCTGAACTTCAAACAGCCCGAGGGTCAACTCGTGCGGTGGATAGAGAGGATTCAACTGTAAAAATTTGAGATCCAGCACAGGAATAGCCAACTGCATTCTAACGCCGACGCCCTGTCACGAAGACCGTGCCCCGAAGACTGCACCTTCTGTACCAGAAGAGAGGAGAACATCGGGATACAGTGCCGAAGGACTACCGTGGAACTTCATGGGAGCTGGAGCCGCGAATCTTTCACGCGGACACAAGCAGAAGATGATGACCTGGGACTGATAGCCGAATGGATCCCAGACCCGGGTGGAACATTGTGAGCGACTGCAGTCCAAAGTTCAAGTCCTACTGGGCGCAGTGGGACTCGCTTATTGTAAGGGATGGCCTCATCTGCCGGACCTGGGAGAGCACCGACGGGAAGACATCTCGGGAACAAGTCATCGTACCAAAGGCTATGACGGAGGAAGTCCTGAAGGAAGTCCATGGAGGATCATCTGGTGGACACCTAGGGATAAAAAAAAGACCCTGGAGAAGCTGAGAGAGCGGTTCTACTGGATCGGATGCCGAACTGACGTGGAGAACCACTGCGCGAGGTGCCACGATTGCGCAGCCAGCAAGGGCCCAGGACGAAGACGACGGGGTCCACTGAAGACTTACAACGTGGGCGGCCCCATGGAGAGAGTGGCCATTGATGTGGCTGGGCCATTCCCGTTAAGCGAGGCAGGGAACCGCTACATATTGGTCGTCAGCGACTACTTTACCAAATGGCCGGAGGCGTATGCGCTCCCTAACCAAGAAGCCGCGACGATCACAGAGACCCTGGTGAAGGAATTCGTCAGCCGGTACGGAGTACCCCTGGAGCTGCACTCCGACCAAGGGAGGAACTTCGAGTCGCAGGTGTTCCAGAACCTATGCCAGCTGCTGGGAATCCGGAAGACAAGGACAACGCCTACACCCTCAGTCCGGCGGGATGGTAGAGCGATTCAATCGCACCATCGAGAACCATCTCCGAATAGTCGTCAGCGAGCACCAGAGGGATTGGGACAAACATCTTCCACTATTTCTCCTGGCCTACCGCGCCGCCGTGTATGAAGCCACCGGGTGCACACCAGCCCGGGCCATGTTTGGGAGGGAGCTCCGTCTACCTGTCGATCTTGCCTTCGGCCGACCTGGGAATGATCCGGTCCCGGTAAGCCAGTATTGTCAAGAACTGGTCGACCAACTGGAGGACGTGCACGCGTTCGCGAGAAGAAAACTGCGGATCGACACCGACCGAATGAAGATCCGATACGACCAACAGACGGATGCCGGCGGATTCCACGAGGGCGACCTGGTCTGGCTCTTCAACCCATTACGAAGAAAGGCCTGTCACCCAAACTGCAGAAGTCCTGGGAGGGCCCGTACCGATTCGTGAAACGGATCAACGATGTCGTCTACAGGATCCAGCGGAGCCCGAGGGCGAAGATGAAGATCGTGCATCGAGATCGCCTGGCAGCCTAGGGAGGGACACAGACGGACCAATGATTGATCGGGATGATCAGCTTTTTTAGGAAGGGGGTGGTGTTACGGCTGTGAGTTTGTTTCATCGCTCGCCGCATGAGTCACAACTGCCCCAGGGCTGGGCTGTGCTCTGCCTCAGTGTATTGCGTGCGCCTTATGCAACATGACTACTAGGACAAAGGGATGGTCCAGAATATTCGTGACCCAGCCAGCGATGGAAGCCTCGAGAAGCCGTGAACCCTGGATGGGTCTAGAAGCATTTATTGAGTCACCGGCCTGCTATATGAGAGCGACCTGTAAAGGAGTTGTCGTTGTGTTTTACGAGCTAGTGCGAGCGTTTATCCTGAGCGACAGAAGTGTGGTGACTTGCGAAACCCCTAGTGAAGCCGTTTCTCTTGACAGCGAGGGAGTGAGAAGCATACCGGGGACTGCCTGTGTTTTGAGTGAGTGTGATTTCACTAAGCCACAGAGGTATTGTGGTGAAGTGCCGTGCGAGTTAGGAAATCCAGTGACATTGTTTCCCAGCTCGTGAACAGCGAAGCAGCGTGTAGCAGGTTATCGTAAGTAACTGTAATTTGTGTACATAAGGAAGAGGTGCAGGTAGTTTCTGTCAAGGCCACCGGACTCATTAGGGCAGATTAACTTCTGTGGTTTGTTGACAAGTGAAAGGGGGGCAAGAGCTCTCCATAAGGAAGAGACTTGAGGAAACTGGAGTAAGGTTCTAATTGCTTGTATTTGCTGATGAGTAGTGTCTCTTTCTGGCCGCAATAAAGTTAATTATTTATTTAAGGAACAATCTGTTTTGTGCTTCAACCCACCGTAATCCAGTTAACAAAAGTGCCACTAGGGGGTGGCACGTAACACTATGATACGATGGAGTGCGAATATCTCGAGGAAATCAGGTGCGAAAGTGCGGTGTTATCCGGGGATTAAAATTGACCAGCTTGCCCAACAAGTGGAAGAATCAAATGTAGAGGACTGTGAACAAGTTAAAGTGTTGTTGCTACATGTTGGGACGAACGATTTGAAGAAGAGGGCTACAGCTGATTACATAATGGGGGAGCTCTACGAACTAGGCAGAAAAGCTAAAAGCAAGTTTAGAAATGCAAAAATTATAATGAGAGGCATTGTTCGGCGGGGAGATGTTCCGTTAAGGCGAGTTAAGCCTGTAAATGACCGCATGGACTGGTTATGTGCACAACTGGGATTAGTGTACGTAGAAGCTGACTGCTGGATTGGTGGCCGTGACTTCGCCCGAGACGGGCTGCATCTAAATCGACGGGGCGTTTTCAACCTAGAGAGCCTACATGACAGGGTCATCGGTTCGTGCCGGCTTTTGCGAGGAGGAGCAGGTCCAGAGGTTGCCATCCGATGGGAACAGAAGGAGCTATTTCGAGATATTTGCTGCGGAGGTAAGACTCTAAGATTACTGCAGGTTATTTGTCAGAGTTTAGGAAATAAATTAATTGAATTTTGGAATTTTCTAGAGACGTATTCTCCGGACATTGTCATTGCAACTGAATCTTGGTTATATGAGGACATATATAGTAGCGAAATAATTCAAGGGGCCTACGAAATGTACCGAGGGGATCGGGGGAAGCGAGGAGGTGGGCTATTTATTTGTGTGCGCAAAATTATAGCTAGTTTCTTAAAGTGGGCTGATATGGATCATGAAATGTTATGTGTACAAATTTCGGATAAAGGAAATAAATTCCCTCTTCAGGTGAGAGGGGCGTATAGAGCACCGAAAGATAACTTTTCTCTCCTCGAAACACTGTATGATAAAACTTGTACGGGTAATGCTATGAAAAAGAGCATAATAATTGCTGGAGATTTAAACCTCCCCAAAGTAGACTGGTCTGGTGAGTCAACTAGCTGTGGTCAAGCTCAGAGCGCTGCAAATAAATTCTTAAGGGAGGGGGGATTTTCCCAAGTAGTTGACTTCCCAACTAGAGACAATAATACCTTAGATGTTTATCTCGTAAGGCCTGTAGAGCTGTATATTAACTGTCTGAAAGTACCAGGAATTAGTGACCATTCTGGGGTTGAATTAAATATTAGATATGGAGACATTACAAAATTAGACTCTGATGTAGCAAAAAAGATCATATTCTAGTATCGCAGGGCTTATCAGGGCAAGTTTCAGGGGTATTTGAATGAGCTATTTGTAGGATGGGCATCGGAAGGAAATCACATTAATATCCTGTGGACTAAATTTTTGAAAATTTTAAATAGCGCTGTTGATAAATTTGTCCCATTTAAATTGCTGAGACAAAACCCAGATCCTGAGTATTACACACGAGAAATTAGGAGTCTAAAACGGAAAATTAGGAAATTATACAATAAAAGACATGATAGTGACAATTATATGTTGAAATTTAAGTCCTTATCAAGAGAGCTCGTCTTAAAAAAGAGGGCTGCTCATGACAGTTATATGCAAGGTTTACTTGGTTCGGGAGGTGATGGGTGGAAAAAAAATTACAGTTATGTTAGCAGAAGAAAGGGAATTTCAAATAATTTGTCGATGATTATGTCCGGTGACGGTAAATTAATTACTGAGAAACAGGCCATTGCTAATGAATTAAATGTCTTTTATGGTAGTGTGTTCAATAAATCCAATTCGCTGTGTGTTGGACCTTAACGACGAATCAGGGGCTCCCCTGTTCCAAATAAACCAGTCAGCAATTGTAAAGCTAATACAAAAACTACGTTTCAATGTATCAAAGGGTCCTGATAATATTGTTAGTGAAGTACTTAAACTAGGAGGTAGGGCCGTGGCACGATACTTGGAGGTATTGTTTAATGTGTCCATAAACAATGCGCAAATCCCAGATGACTGGAAAAGAGCTACGGTAGTCCCAATATTTAAGGGAGGGAGCAGACTTGAATTGGGCAACTACAGGCCGGTTAGCCTTACGTCCATCGTTTGTAAACAGATGGAGCATCTCATTTGCGACTACTTGAGGCAACAGTGGGAAACATTATCATGGTTTAATGATAGGCAACATGGATTTCGGAAAGGTTACTCATGCGAGAGTCAGATGCTATCACTTTTTCAAGACATTAGCGAATCGTTAGACCCTGGAGTTTCAGTCGACGCCGTGGTTATAGATTTTGCGAAGGCATTTGATGTCGTGCCACATGACATGATACTCCATAAATTAGCTTCGACGAAGATTGATAGAAGAGTAATTTTATGGATCCAAGAATTTTTGACGGGTCGTTCCCAGAAAGTGAAAGTCGAAGGCATATTCTCGGATGAAATTACCGTAACGTCGGGTATCCCTCAAGGCAGCGTATTCGGAACTTTGTTATTTTTGGCGTTTATAAATGACTTACCAAATGGGATTCGCAGTGACTGTCGATTGTTTGCGGATGATTGTGAAATATATCGAAAGATACATGACTCACAAGACAATGCAGTGCTTCAAGAGGACCTGAACCTGGTCTATACGTGGGCGATTGTAAATAAAATGAAAATAAACACAAGAAAATGTAGTCTCTTAAAAATGGGGAAAGTGCGAAGGCAGGATTTTCAATATAACATTGGCTCGGAAATACTTGTAGAAGAAGATTCTTGCAAATATTTGGGCGTTCACGTAAGGAATGATATGAAATGGAGTAGTTATGTAGGATGTGTAGTTTCAAAAGCTTACAAATCCCTGCACTTTGTAATGAGGGTATTAAAAGGAAGTAGTACCTCTGCTAAAGAATTAGGCTATTTGTCACTTGTAAGACCTATTCTGGAATATGATTCGGCGGTTTGGGATCCATATCAAGTAGGGCTCATCAATGAGTTGGAAATGGTACAAAGAAAGGCCGCTAGATTTGTTTTCAGTGACTTTAATCCCAGGAGCATTGTGAGCCGTATGTTAATGAAACTTGGGTGGGAATCACTGGAGGCTAGGAGGATGAAATCTAGACTCTGCGCTATGTACAACACGTATACAAATCAACCAGCATGGGGTGAGCTTAGCAAACGATTGGGAAAGCCCACTTACATGGGTAGGAGCGATCATCCTTTCAAAGTTAAGGGCCGCCCACAGCGAACAAATTATGGTAAATATTCTTTTGTAAACCGTGCCATTGATAACTGGAACTCTCCACCTGCCGCAGTCTTAGAGACTTTTCCCAAACATATAGGTGTGTTTAAGAAAAGACTGACTATTTTTGTAAATACTCCAGTGTAATTGTTGTATAATTGTTATTGAATTGTTATGTATAATTATTTATTTGTTATGTATATACAATTTGCCACCGGGGGACACACCCCCCATTGCAAATAAATGAATGAATGTGATTGGCTAGTTGTAGTCATTTCACTTTTGACCGCTAGGTGGCTCTAGTGTAGAATTGAAACTTCAAGTCGGAAGTAATGGTGGCTTTACTTTGATTGTACAAATTAATAATTCAAGAAGTAGTCAGTAAAATTACAATTAGTGTACAGCACGTCACAAAATGGCAGTAGATGGATATTCTACCTTTTTGTGAGTGGGGGCTTCCAAGTTTCTGTACAATGAAGGCCGTCCATTAAAATAATTCAGAAAAGAAACCATATTTTTAACAAAGAACTGAAATCAAAGAATTATTTCTGTGAACTGCGCAAATAAATCAATCATCTGCTTTGTTAAATAATTTAAAATTGCCATCGCTTAGTCTCGATCACTTGGATGTAAGTAGGCTCCATCTTATCACATACTTAAGCGAATTGTGTTGTTGTTGGTTCATTTGAGGGGCTTGTACATACAGTAGTGTTCATTCATCCTCATGTACGTTGATGCGTGTGAATATTTTCTCTGATAACCTGTGTTATCGTGATGGCTGTATAAACGTGTGTGTTTGTAATTGAGGTGAGGATTGGGAAGGAAGTAGCCGTGGCCTTACGTTAGGAACTATCCCAACATTTTCCTGGAGAAGAAGTGAGTAAACCACGGAAAACAATTCCCAGAATGGCTGAGGTGGGGATCAAACCCAAGGAGCTGAATTTACTCCGTTCCAGTCCGTACACCAGAATAAAAATTTCTAGGCAGAACGGAGAATTAAAAGAATTGAAAGAACTGTGATCGCATATTTCAACATTGTATAAGACCAATAAATATTTTAAAGTTTAAGTTAAATATTCGTCCAAGAACATCACGGTATAGTTAACATTCGAGACTGAGAGCGTAGCAGCGAAGTGGAGACTTGATGATCTAAGTTGGATGTTTCGAGGTTATTAAACACCGTTAATCTACGACATGTTCAACAAGGGGAGAAGAAGAAGAATACATATGAGGTTTGGATAGTCATATAAAATTCTTTTATCAATTTCCAACGTTCTTAAACGACTTTTACTCAATTGATTTTCCTAAATTCGAGATGCCGCTGCATATTGGTACATAAAAACATCGTATAAAATATTTGTAGGTTATCAGTTCTTGAAGGAATGTCTATTCCGATATACATTTTCATAACAAGAGAGATAAAAGACAATTGCAGGAATAGCAACATGGTTAACTTTCGGAACTGGAGAACAAAATGGCTAATAAAGACTTGATGCTCTGAGTAGGATTAGAGGTTGTCGGTTCCTGGAGGTTTGTCAACATGCGACGTACATGTCCGTTATAAAGAAATAAATGTGTACAACTACTTTAAAAAACTTTGCTAGTTATTTTGAAGATACAGATAAAAAAAACAGGAAGAAAATTTTACTAGTTATTTTGAAGAGGAAGTTTACCAGATGAGGAACATTACAAATTTTCATAGATATTTTTCAAAGGATTAAGACTTTTACTAGTTATTTTGAAGATGATATATGGTAAACGAGGACTATTATTACTGTTGGATAACACCTGTAATTGCCTATAATACAAATTTTCATAGATATTTTCAAAGGATAATTAATGTTTGTTCTTAATTATTTCTTTAAACTTAATGTAAGGATATCTATTTCTTAGTTTAAGTCTACTTAGGATAAGTTCCATTAATGTGCTGATGAAGAAACCAACGAGTTTCGTAACATGTACACATAGTCTACAAAATATATAGAATTAAGTGTTTTTAGTATTGATTGGGCGAATATATAACATAAGTGTTTTTAATTATTGTATCAATACGGATTTACACAATTTGCTATTATGGAAAATATTTTTGCTTATTAGAACGGAGAATAGAACCCGGATCTACTGGGAGAAATATTTCCTTAAGACGGAATCCATATAATTTAAAAATTCAACCAAATTCTCTGGTGAATCGGCAAATCTCAGAGTAGAGATTATTTCTCCTTGAATCCTTACTCCTACAGTATTTTAAATTTGTTTTGTGGTAAACGCAAAAATCCAGATTTCTTGTTATGCCATTGTATCATCAAATAAGCGATATTTAAGGGAACTTAGTATTACAACAACTGCTTAATTAAAGGTTATTAGGTAACCAAGACACATAGAAACTTCATATCTTCACCGTTTATCAATAACATTCATGGTTCCTCGTGATGTAAGTATTATAATCATTTATGATATAATTGAATAACTATCGAAATATTTTTGAAAACTTACCATTTTCTTAGTTATGTATCTTTGTCTCAGGAATTATGGGCCTGATCAAGTTGATATTTTGCACCCTTATAGGCGCTTTTGAGTTAAAAACTGTCAAATAAATTGAAAGTAACAAGAATTAAAATAAAATATTCCTAATTTAAAAATGTATCTGAAATAATTACTCAATGAGTTGACGAATTCAAATATTCATAAACTCTAAACCAAATGCACATCAACAATAAGTATACTTTACAAGCTTAACACTTTCAGTAGATTACAAATTACTACTTTCATCTAATTATCTATAGTTGAGTAATATCAAAGGAAAGGGTACCTTATATTCTAAAATTTTCTGAAGTAGTTTGGTTTGTTTAAATTCGTATAATTGTTGAACTGTATCATAAATTTCTATAACACCTTAGTAATGCACAGCTGTGAATCCCGAAGTCGTCGGATTTTTAAGAATGTTAAAAATCCCTCATAATGCCTTCCTTCGGAGGGAAAGTAAAGCCGGCGGTCCCATGTCATAGATTTATGGCATGTTAAAGAACCTTCCACTATTTACACCCTTGTGAAGCTAAATTATATATAGGTAAAACATTTGACTAACGTTCATAGGTTCCTACGTTCCTTGTCAAGAGCCGACTGCAGTGGAATCTGGTAACTAAGTTCTGAACTAGTTGGTCGTTGACAGAGGCGTTTGGCGGCAAAATTAGCAATTACTTGGAAAAATTGAATGTCTGCAGTCCTTAATTGAATTAAAAGAGATATACACACTAATACAGTCATCACAATTAACACTGGTTATCAGACAGATTCTACACACACCCAAAGTACACGGGGCTACATGACCGCGTTGTCGCAGTCCCTAAACTAAGGAACCAACCAACCAACTATTGATAAACTGTGAATATTTGAAGTTTCTATTTGTTATGGTTACCTAACAATGAAGCTTTTGTTAAGCAGTTACATATTTGGATAATCTTCACTACCTGGTTGCCTTAAAGCAAAGAGGTGATATGGAAATATTTAATTTCAGAGCAAGCCCTTGCTTTGTGAGTGATGTTTATTCCAGGTTGCAGAAGGATACGCATAACCGTCCTTGGAGTATAACTCCTCGTTGAAAGTACTTTGTGTTATATTACGTTGAAATCAGCTGAGCGTCATGTGTGAACACGCGTAAATAAGTAGCTTATTTAACGCACTCTTCATCATATTATATAAGGTCGCGATTTACCAGCATGACTGGTGAGTAATTAAGATAATGAGATCCTCTTGATTGTCAAAGCGGCAGAAATGAAATGAGTTTCCAGGAAGTGACTCTCTTATTACAGCTAATGGTTCCGCTGGACGTCATTACTATCGGGAAGCTTAATTTATTTTTAATAAATCACCACATTTTATTTCCCAAGCATTTTTGTTATACGTAATTGATTCTTGGGATAAATTTTAACCGTGAGGGCCTTATGACATCATCCATCAAAACAATAAGATGATGCAACATCTCAATATTATCTCCGTTGCTCAAGCCTGGACGGATTTTGTTTGTTGATGTTAGTTCATTTGAGGGGCTTGAAACATCTTGGTCATCAGCCCCGTGTACTTGAGTGTGTGTTGAACTTGTCTGATTACCTGTATTGCAGTGATGACTGTAGTAGTGTGTCATAAAAGGCTCGGTGGAGCAATTGGAAGAGAGTCCAATCGCCACCATATGGAAGATGAGGTGGAATGAGGAACAGGTTTAGGAGTGAAATGACAAGATCATGTAAAAGGGAAGAACGCAAACAAATAAATATTTTATTTTTAACAAGACTAAAAATCAACAAATGGGTTGAGAAGAAATATTTTAATTTAATACTGAAATCTAAAGGATTTTGAACTTGACCAAGCAGAGTATCGTTAGGGAAGAGAGGGCTCGTAGCCCATTTACAAATATTTGTTGTGATTGTAAATATAATTAAGCTTAAAGATTTTGGAAACAAAGTGATTGTTGTGCTCGAATAAATAAAAATAAATCTCTCACGAGAAAGGTTCTAACAAGAGATTTAGCTAGGTTAAACACAGTCTTGATTATGAACACAATAATCAAGATGCATAAATTAAAAACGACCCCAGGTAGGAAGTTATCTGAGCAAACTATACCAGCGATAATCAATCTAAAGAGATCAGTGAAAAACTACCGGGTGAGTTAGCCGAGGTCGTTACGGCGTGGCTGCTGGCAGTCGTTCACATCCGGGAGGCGAGGAGGATCGAATCCCCCCGCCGGCAATCATGAAGATGTTTTTCTGTGGTTTCTCATCTTCCTTGCAGGCAAATGCCGGGGCTGGTCCCTAACTATAGGCCACAGCCGCTACCTTCCAACTCCTCGTCCTTACATTCAAACTTTCCTCCACAGACAACACTCCACACGCGACGGTACTTGTAGCTCACCCCATGGGTGTCCGTCTAGAAGCAGCTACAAACTGGCGAGCCGAACATGTCCCCCTAATAGCCATACGCTAAAAAAAACTATAAGTTAAACAGAAGTAGTAGATGGAGAAGATTTGATTAGAGCACAACAAGCGAAAGAAATGGTTAACAAAGTTCACGAGGCGCATCTCAAGTTGCTGCAATAAGTGAAGCTCAAGTGCAAGAAAAGGGAGAAAGTAGCTAACATCAACAATCATTAGGAGTAAACTCTTCAAGATTATATAATTAACAGAGTTAGTAGAATACAAACAGAGGGCGGCCGTGGCTAAAAATTTAAGGAAACCCAATGTGGGTGCGAAATGCGTCTAACGTACATTCTAAGAATATGCCACTCGGCGGCGGGAAGCGATATCTGACGGACGCTGCCATGCGATCCTGTTTTATTACGCAAAGTTGCATCATCTTCGGTATACCGTCACCCGCTAGTCTTTGTCATGACGAGCAATCCGGTAATACAAACTCACAGATTGTTCGCGTAACTGTAACTGCCGCCTAAGGACACTGGGGTGGGACAATAGCTTATTTTACAAATTAAATTATCAAATTTTAAAAACGAATTTCTTCTATTTCCGTTTGTTCAATGGTTGTAAATTTTACACTAAACAAAGATCTAACCTTCCTAAGCCACTTGACAACAATAAATATGAAATATTATTGTCTCATTTTGTACAGGGTGTTCAAAAACAAGGTTGCAGAAAAACAATTCTAGTATATACATTTCTCATGTTTGGTACACTTTTCTTGAAACTTACTTGTCAAGGATACTTATTTTTTTCTGGAATTTAAAGAACATGTGGCTTGACAAAATGGATGGATTGGTTTTTCTAGAATAATTATATTTTGCCGTTTAAAAATGAACAAACACAAAAAATATTTTTGCCTTTTAAAATGTATGAATGTTTAATTTATAAATTGAAAAGATAAAGATTATTTTAATTATGTTTCCGTTAATTCGATAATACTACATGGTTATAAATAAATTAAAAAAAGATCAGGCCTATAACTTAAGTAGTTCCTGAGAAAACTGTACCAGAATCTCTAACATCTTAACTTGCGGGATTGTTTTCTGTAACCTTGTTTTTGAACACCATGTACTAATTCAGACAATAATATTTCATATTTATTGTTAACAGGTGGCTTAGAAAGGTTAGATCTTTGTTTAGTGTAAAATTTACAACCATTGACTAAACGGAAATAACAGAAATTCGTTTTTAAAATTTGCTCGTTTAAGTGTTTAATATAAGCCATTGCCACAACCCAGTGTAAGATTGTTGAGTGACCATACTGAAGTATTTATAGAAACTGTGCGTAAATACACGTATTTGTTTGACAACTATGCACCCAACATCGTATTTTCTTCTTTATGTTTTGCAAAACAAATAAGAGAAGGAGTTGTTCTTCACCCGATCTCATACTCAATAACGATATCAAACAATGAATGAAAATCCACAGCCTGCTTCCAGTCTCCGACCGGGTCTGGAATGGAATGAATGATGCCCCCATCTAGCGGCGAGGATATGGACTGTGCCGGCTGCCGAGGCCTGATGCACTCCTCTGGGGCAATGATTAAATGAATGACAGATGAAATGAAATGATAGTGGAGAGTGTTGCTGGAATGAAATTTTGACAGGGAAAACCGGAGTACCCGGAGAAAAGCCTGTCTGCCTCCGTTTTGTCCAGCACAGATCTCACGTGGAGTGACCGGGATTTGAACCACGGACCCAGCGGTGAGAGACCGGCGTGCTGCCGCCTAAGCCACGGAGGCTTAACAATATCAAACAATACTCAAGTTAATATGAAAACGCACTACATATTCTCTAGAAGGATGCAACTAGACTGGACCGCTCACACAAAGGCAGTTCACGCCATGTTTTTTGGCCGGTCAGTCCCGGGTTCGCAGTGGTACAGAGGACAGTCTATGAGCCTCACGCATGTGCAATTGATACGTGAGTTTTCAGTAGCGCGGAAAGTAACTCATGTATCAATTGCACATGCCGGAGGTTCACCACTTGTCCTCTGTACGACTGAGGCGCAATCGGGGCTTACCGGCCAAAAACCGTGGCATGAAATGTATAGCGTCCCATGTGACGTCCCCATATCTCAGACCACCTCAACGACCACTAGATCGCTTCCCGCTGCGATAGACCACTTTCTGTGTGACCGAGCCTGTAGATTATGAACGATATGAAGTGAGGCATCAAGGTCGCGGAACAGTGTGAGTGGTGGGGAGCCAGAGCGCTGGAGGAGACACCCCTCCCTTAACCGCGCCGAACTCCAAAACGATTGCATGCACAGATTTTAAGCATTAACACGCGATGCCAACAGCACAGCGGACGACGAGTGACTGCTATCGTTGTTCCCCCACCATTGAAACGTGACTGGAAATCTGTCTGCCCAGAGCTTGACCTTCAAGCCTCACCACTCTATCAGGGACAGGGATATGGGAGGCACACCGGGACTTTAAGGACTGTTAGGTACTATCCCGGCATTAGCCTGAAGGGAGCGTGGAAAACCCCGGGGAATACCCACACTCAGGGTAGCCGCTTTCAGCGCCGGGAATCAAACCTACGATCTTTGGACAGTCTGCAGCTAACCCCGCGGCCGTGGTGCACGATTTGACTGCCATCTTGCTCGAGTTTTAAACAATTTGGATTATTAATGATCGTTGTTGTTGTTGTTGCATTTAGGGATTGTGAGACACAGTGGTCGTGCACCTGGATTTAATTGGAATGAAATGTAAACTATAACTAAAACTATTAACTTATATACTAGAAGAAGAAATGGAAAACAAAAGGAAAATAAAGCAAATAAAGGACAGGAGGAAAAGAAATGCCCCCAACCCTCGAAGAATGTGGATTGAGGGACTTGGAAGGAAGGAGAGCCATGAAAGGCAGATAGGAAAGTGAAAGAGGAGAGGGTCCGTCCCAGAGTTACCTCTAAAATTCTGGCGGGAACAGCCGATAGCTTCCTCTACTTTTTCCATCGTTTATTTAGAGCGATTCCCTCTAAAATGCTACCGCAGAGTCTAGAAGGAGCCACCTGCTACATTCTCATTTCCTGTGACCAGTGCTGCCGCTGTGTGCTCGAACGAAGAATTGCTGTGATGTATTGGCCTGTGGTCTTGGCTGATGTCCCAACAGCACAACGAAACAGATGGGCACGCATGCGCAGAAGGCAGAGTTCATGTTTGCTGGCAATACAGGTTGAAATTCGCGCTGAGCTGCGATCTGCACAGCCTGTGCCGGATGCAGAGTGGAACGCACGACTAGATACCTCGTTGTGAGGGGAGTTGATATATTGCAAATTATTTGACTGACATCTTCTTAATGACCTGTATTTGACTGTAGATAATACGGTAATAATACTATCGTATGGCCTCAGGTGCCGAGTGCAAGCTTTGTAATTTGACACCAAGAGGGTAGCTTGCATGTCGAATTTCGCTGTTCCTTGAATCACTATGAAAGTCTAGGAGATTAGATATCTAAGCTCCTTGAACACTATAGCGCTTTCAAGTAGAGAAATGAGGAACTTTGTGTTGGCGGAAACGATCGAGATTAATTTTGCCATTATGAACACGGCCTACTGAATTCAAATGGGTTCTTTGACATGGCAACATCGTATGACATGCGTGTCGTATTTTTGCCGCGTTTCAAAAATCACTTACCACGGCCAGGGTCGAACCTGCAATCTTGGGGTTAGTAGACCGACACGCTATCCACTCACCCACCGTTGCAAGCTATTATAGATAATATTACTGAAGTAATTAATTTTGAAATAACACAATGAGCTACATCACTTCAGCACATAAGGTGCAGCCACTCTGATCTGTAGGCCAAGAGGCTGTGAAGCGGTCGCTTGGTAGTCCTAGGTCTTTCATGGACTGTAGTGCCAGGGGTCATAATATTAATCAGATAGATTCCACACACACCCAAATACACGGGGATACATGATCATGATGTTGCAAAGCCCCTGAATTAATCAACAACAACAACTTATAACAATAACAATTGTGCCACTCGCCTTGCGTGCAGTGACTCGCACGAGGCTGGGTGAATTGCTCTTAAGGTAGACCTTAGTTCTCACAGATAATGATCCAGAGTGAATGAACAGCTGTTCCATGTTCTCATTTCAAACCCCTACGGGCAAATAAATGATTCTCTTCTCGTCATGGTGTTCGGAAATTCAATTACCAAACTTCTGGAAGACATCAAAATACGAGGCGCAGTCATAAAGTAAGTCTCCCTATCCTTTTTTAAGAAACGAGAACATAATATTTGGAAAACTTTATTGGCAACAGGTACAGCAATGTGCAGCTACTTTTCAACAAAGGCACCAAAGGAATTGAGACACCTGTCGTAGCATGGTATCAACTTTTGAATTCCTGTGTCGTAGAATGGAACGAGCGTGTGACTTCAGCTCTTCGTCAGTGTGAAAATGCTGACCGGAGAACAGGATTTTTAGCCTACTTTTCACATTTTGCAAAAATGAGGAAAAAGTAGACTTATGAGATCGGGCAAATGTGTGTCTGTCTGTCTGTCTGGCTGTGTGTGTGTGTCCCCCCCCCCCCCCTATCAACTCCTAAACGGCTGGAGCAATCGAAACAAAATTTGGTAGAAGTAAAGATCTATACCTGAATATCTCACAACCATATTTGAAAACTATGTCAGTGCTACCATCTGCTGAAAAATTGCAATTGAAATTTGAGCTCCATGTTGGATATCTTGGAAAGTATGAATGGGAGCTATTTCAAAATTGGCACACGTATAGATAATACTATTGCAGTTTAATTTCCAGGAGGCCATACATGGCAGTGTTGCCAAAATGATTATAAGCCTGCTGATAAGTCCAATTTTTAAATGCATATAACGTCTACACTATCAATTAGAATTTATCCAAATTTCGAATGTGCTATGTGTACATAAACAGATATGACTGAGCGTATTCTTAAGAGACTCCAGGGCTGCCAACTGTTAATAAATACTCTCATCTTTTTTATCCAAATACCAATATATCAGAAAGTATGCAAGCCGACAGCTTTAAACTATGCACACGTATAGTACCTGACATTCTATATTAATTTGGAGTAACTTATATACGTCAGTGCTACCAACATGATTCTAAGCCTGCTGAGAGGTCCAACTTTAAATACATGTAACTTCTATACTATCATTTGGATTTCAACCAAATTTCGTGTGTTCTATGTGTACCATAACAGATATGAGTATGCCGATTCTTAAGAGTAACCAGGGCTGCCAACTGTTAATAAATGCTGTCTCTATTTTTGTTACCCTAATATCAATATATCAGAAAGTATGCAAGCCAATAGCTCTAAACTTTGCACACGTAGAGTACCTGGCATTCTAGATTAATTTGGAGTAACTAATATAGGCCTACGCCAGTGCTGCCAACATGATTCTAAGCCTGCTGATAGGTCCAATTTTAAAATGCATGTAAGTTCTATACTAACTAATGGATTTCATTCAAAATTGACACAGCAATAGATCATATTATTTTAGATTATTTCTGACCAATACATGTATGTCATTGTTGCCAACATGATTTCAAGCGCGCTGTTAGATCCAATGTTTAACTGTATGTAACATCCATGCTAACCATTGGACTTCAACCAAATTTTGTATTCTGTACCTTAAGAGATGGAACTAAGAATATATTCAGTCACCAGGTTGCCAACTGTAGTTCTCTATGAGGCTACATTATGCCAGGTTAACAGTATTTCGAACTAATTATAAACTTCGATATTACCAACTTAATTTCGTCATTATTCTAGATAGATCCATATAGATTAATCATTGGCATGAATCTTAACTTTTAAGAAAAGCAGGCTCTTTAGTTCGTCACGGAATTTCTTGTTTTACATGCAATGAAAGGTGGAAATCGTTGGGAGCAAGATCAGAACAGCAACTTTTATGCAGAAGTTGAGCAGTTTGATCATCTACCGTACGATCCTCATCTTGCTTCCAGAGATTTCAACCTTTTCTTGCACCTCAAGAAATTTCTGTTCACCGGTCGGCATTTTTACACTAATTGACGAAGAGCAGAAGACGACTGTCACTCGCTGGGTTTCTGTTCAGTAGAAATGCTCTCCTTGCTTGAACCAACCTACTATTTATATCCTCTTTGCTTCGTCCATCACTGGTTATTTTGCTTCCTAAGTTTCAGAAGTCTCCTACTTCCTTTAGCTTTTCACCTGCCAATTTGACATACATAATGGTTTCTGATTTATTACGGCTGCATTCCGATATTTTTGTTTTACATTTATTAATTTTCATCACGTATTCTTTCCTCAAGACATACCATGCATGCCCTTTAAAACTCATTCAAATCCTGTGGTCTGTCGGGCAAGATGACGATGTCATCAGCAAATCTCAGAGTTGAAATTATTTCATCTTGAATCTTTGCCCCTACTTTCAATTTTTTCTGCAATTTCCTTCATTGCTTGTTCAACGTAGGCCTATAGCTTAAAAAGTATGGGTGATATGTTGGAGCCTTGCCTTACACCTTTCTGAATACCAGCTTCTCTCTTATCTCCTACGGCTCAAATAACTGATATTTGGTTTTTGAACAGATTGTAGATCACCCTCCTATCCCTGTACTTTATTCCAATCCTTTTAAAAATGGCAAACAACTTACTTCTATCAACGTAATCAAAAGCGTTTCTAGTCTACGAATGCCCTGAACGCTTCATTACAATGAAAGAGGTGGCATCGAATATGTGTAAGTTAACCCACAGCGGTAGCTTCACTGTCTAAAGCGCAGCGACAGGCCATGGGTATAACCTACCTGCAGACTCAGTAGACGTAGGTTCCAGCCCCACCGTCGGCCATCCTTGAAATGGTTTTCCGTGGTTTCCCATTTTCAACTCCAGGGAAATGCAGGGACGGTGCCTTCTGACAGGCCACGGCTGCTTCCTTCCCCATCCTTGGTTAGTTTCATTCGTCTTCATTCATTTCATCTCTCATTAACTCCTCTCATGAGGTTGGCGTCAGGAAGGGCATCCAGCCGTAAAAAACATCCGCCACATAGAATTTAATCGCATCTCATCCCCGACCCCGTTGGAAGCGGTAATAATAAGGGGTAGACATACGTACCAATATGTGTAAGTAACAACAGGCTGGGAGATGAAGGTATACTCATCTGTATCAAGAACGACACTCTCTGCTTGATAAACATCACGCATCTCCACATGTCTTCTCTCCAATGTGTACATCTATCACGCAGAGGGTCTCAATAGAACCCAAATTGTGAGGCTGGTGTGTGGAGGGGAATAAGTTATTTACCCATAGGGTCATTGAAACAGACCACGAACAGCTGTTGAAGTCCGGGCAGACCCGCTCGCAAGCTGCTGTCGTTACGAAGCAAGCCACGTGGGCCCAACTAACTTCATTAATATTCCTACCACATCACTGTTCCAACACCGCTTGAAACATGGATGTTGGCGATGTCATTTAAAGTAAAACACGTATCGATCACTGAGCGAACACTCGCCGACAGTCGAACTGTAATTGTACACACCAGCAGATAAACAGAGTTAAATCTCGATAATCCGGATTAGAGGGGGAGCTCTAATTAATGGAACTTTGGATTAGAGGGAATAACACAAAGTGTAGAGAGATTTAAAAATCATTATGGTACATGTAGCAGAAAAATGAGAATTAGCTGGGTTATAAATCACAAAAATGCACAATAATTCAAATAGAACGTTGTTAAATGTTGTTAATAATGTTACGGAATTAACTTCTAGGAATTTCAGAGACGCAGGAGTGCCGTAAATTCTCCCTAAACGGGATCGTTAACAGGCCAGTAAATCAATATATCACGGCTTCTTGGCATTGAAGTAGTCTACTCTCAAATGCCAACTGCCTGAGCCGAGATTCAATCCTGCAGCCTTGGGACAAGACTTTTCCCAACAGTGGAGGGAAAATGCCTTCTCAATGTCTTTGAACGTTCGATGCTCATCACTATTAATAAGACCGCATCTTAATCAGACCAACTTCCTGGTGGTGTTGGAAATTATTATAATAATGACAATACAAGTAATAATAATAACAATAATAATAATAATTCTGAGAGAATTTGGAGTCGACGAAAAATCAATATCACTCATTCGCCAAACTTTGACGAATACCTACTCACAAGTCAAGTTTCTTGGAGAGCTCTCAGAAACTTTCGAGGTCAGGACAGGATTGAGACAAGATGATGGCCTTTCCCCCTTTTGTTTAATTGTGTTTTAGAGAAAATAATTAGAGAATGGCGCAGGGTGACAAGTCAACAAGGCATTCCCGAAGGAATTCAACTTGGATATAGAAATACTGGATTCAAAATAGACTGCCTCGCATTTGCAGATGATGTTGTTTTCTGTGCACAAGATCTTGAAAATGCAACCAGACAAATTGAGATACTCAAGGAGATAGCTGAAAAAACAGGTATGCAAATTTCCTTCGAAAAAAAACCGAATATATGAATTTGGACAACTGGGATCAGGTTCAGGAAATGAATACTGATTATGGGACAATTTCGAGGAGTTATAAATTCCAGTATTTGGGTGAAATTTTAACTCCCAATGCGAATGATGAATTCGCCATTGAAAAAAAGGGCTAGGAAAATGGATATGGCATTTAGACTTTGCATCGACACTTATAAGTCCAAGTCCCTCTCGTATCAGACCATGAATAGGCACTATAACACAGTTGTTAAGCCAGAGTGCCTCTATGCGGCAGAAACTTTAACAAGCATGAAAATTGCTGAAATTGAGAAAAAAGAAAGGAAATTCGTACGAAAAATTTTAGGTCCCAAAAAATTACCTGGGGAAGAATATAAATTTAGAATGCGATCTAACCAAGAACTGTATAACAAGTTTGAAGGGATTTCTGTCAGTATAAGGAAAAGACGGTTGATGTTCTATGGGCACGTTAAGCGATTGGGGAACGAGAGGTTGGCTAATAAAATTCTTAATCTGCAAGAGAAGTGGAAGGTACAATCCCCATGGCTTCAAGAGGTCTATCAAGACTTAAAAAGGGCAAACATAGGATTAGTCGAAGTGTGGGACAGGACAGGATACAGATCTAAAGTTGCAAGTGTGAAGGATCCCCCCGAAAAAAGGCTCACTCTTTCAGTGGAAGAACGATTGCGAAGGAGCCATCGAATGAAAGATCTCAGGCAGGAATCTAAACAACAAGGCAGAAACACCTTGAAGAAGATGAAGACCTGAATAATGGTTGTGCATTATTGTAGTCCATAGATGGCTGTATCAAAATAAATAAATAATAATAATTATTATTATTATAATTATGTTCTTCCTTGTTATCATTATATTCCTGATGCTGTTCTGGAGAAAGAGACACACAAGCTACTCTGTGACAGCTTAGTGATCACAGATAGACATATATCAGCAAACAGGTCAGATATTATTCTTATTGATAAAGTGCAAAAGAATGCTCTTCTAATAGACATCGCAGTCCCTAACTCACATACTATCCAACATATTTATGAAGAGAAAGTGACGAAATACAGCGTCTGGCTGAAGAGATCTGACAGATGTGGCGGCAGGAATTAGTCACTGTATTGCCTATCATAATCTCTTCCATAGCAAACTTAATTACAGAAGGAAGGGTCGTGGATAAGAACTGTAGAGGTAGACCAAGGTTAGAATATGTTAAACAGATTGCCTCGGACGTAGGGTGTGGTAGCTATGTAGAGATGAAACGATTAGCTCAGGACAGGGAAGCATGGAGGACTGCATCAAACCAGTCGAAAGACTGAAGACTCAAACAACAACAACAACAACAACAACAACAACAACAACGACAACAGGGATCATCCTGAAATCACTGAAGGCTAACCTCGATAAACTGGGGCTCCACAATAATCCGCATACCAGTATGAGAAAGTAGTTATTTTAGAGACCAGATCTATAGTTCGTTCGTTCCACAACCTACCAGTATATAGAAATCCACTCCATCTTCCAACAAATACCGATGAAATAGTGAATTGTACCCAATGAACTGGTGAAAATATGAATAATTATAATAATAATAGTAATTCTCATCATCTTCATCATCGCATAGTTTTAGCTATTTGATCTAGCTAGACATAAGAGGAGCCACTAGTTGATCTCGTCTACAATTTAGGCGTTCCGCTTCCCATGCCATCTACTGAACGAACCGGGACGCTGGTGACTGACCTGTGGCTGCTAATTAATTTTGTCCTGTCATTAATAAATGTAATACGAGATGTATCATACGAGTCAACATCGTACAACTAGGAGTGCCGTGGATTCTTACCATCCATCCTCAGTCTGGAATCAAACCTATGATTTCGAGATAATGAGTCAGACATACTACCAAATGATCCACCTGTCCTAACGAATAAATGATTGATATTTTGGTAAAACTTGAGTTTCTCCTTTCTGATTGCCAAAACATTGTGCCTCTTGCCTCAAGTTGGATGTGATAGAGATGCCCATCTTATATATAAAAATTCCTCTCGGCACGCACCGGGCAAACTAGGGGATAGGCTATAATAGGCAAAATATGCAGGTTTTCGTAGGAGGATCAGACCTCATTTATTGCGAGAAAGTATTTTACAATTGGAGGTTAATTAACATATTTTCGTCTTTCTATGCATACTTTTAACATTTTACTGTCTTATGGGGATGGTAACCTTCTTGTCATTTGGGGTTAATTTTTATACTTGTGATCACACTGTCCTTATGCAAGGTTTGGAACTAATGTGTAACTATCTAACAGTCTGTTACTTCTTCACGCAAAGTTTTATCTCCCGCAGAGATGTTGGTTGGTTCCTCAGTTTAGGGGCTGCGACAAGGTGGTCATGTAACCCCGTGTACATTGGGTGTGTGTAGAATCTGTCTGATAAACGGTGTTATTTGTGATGACTGTATTAGTCTGTAATTCAGGTAAGGTCTGCAGACGGTCAATTTTAAGTAGTAGTACCTAATTTTGTACCAAATACTAACCTCAACGACACCTAGCTGTGAACTTGGCTGCTAGATGGCACCGCAACCAGCAACTTGCAACGAACGTTGTAACTTCCCCTCCGAAGGAAAGCATGCTGACGGATTTTTAGCGCTCTTAGAAAATCCGGCGACTTTGGCCGGCTTTGAACCAGCACCTTGGGCATAGAAGTTCAGCATGCTACCAGTTAGCCGCTTCCCTCATAGTCAGATGGAACAAGAAGTTCCGTGACGAACTAAAGAGCCTACTTTTCTTAAAATTAAGATTCATTCCATAGATTAATCTACAGAATATGAACCTATCTAGAATAATGACGAAATTAAGTGGGTAATATCGAAATGTCTTAATTAGTTCGAAATAAGGTATACTAGGCATAATGTAGCCTAATAGAGCAATACAGTTGGCAGCTCTGGTGACTGAATATATTCTTACTTCCATCTCCTAAGGTACAGAATAAAAAATGTGGTTGAAGTCCATAGGACGTTACATGGATTTAGACATTGGATCTATTAGTACACGTAAAAGCATGTTGGCAACAATGTCATGCGAGTGCTGGTCGGAAATAATCTGAAATATTATATATTTTTGTGCCAATTTTGGATGAAATCCATTTGTTGGTATAGAAGTTGAAAATGAAAATCCACAGCCTGCTTCCAGTCACCGACCGGGTCAGGAATGGAATGAATGAAGCCCCCAGCTAGCGGCGAGGATATGGACTGTGCCGGCTGCCGAGGCCTGACGCACTCCTCTGTGGTAATGATTAAATGAATGACAGATGAAATGAAATGATAGTGGAGAGTGTTGCTGGAATGAAATGTTGACAGGGAAAACCGGAGTACCCGGAGAAAAACCTGTCTGCCTCCGTTCTGTCCAGCACAGATCTCACATGGAGTGACCGGGATTTGAACCACGGACCCAGCGGTGAGAGGCCGGCATGCTGCCGCCTAAGCCACGGAGGCTTATGGTATAGAAGTTACATGTATTTAAAAATTGGTCCTATCAGCAGGCTTAGAATCATGTTGGTAGAACTGACGTATATAAGTTACTCCAAATTAATGTAAAATGTCGGGTAATTTACGTGTGCATAGTTTAAAGCTGTCGGCTTGCATACTTTCTGATATATTTGGATACAAAATAGAGAGCAATTATTAACAGTTGGCAGCCCTGTTGGCTCTTAAGAATACACTCAGTCATATATGTTTATGTACACATATTACATACAAAATTTGGTTGAAATCCAATTGATAGTGTAGAAGTTATATGCATTTAAAAATTGGACTTATCAGAAGGCTTAAAATTATTTTGGCAACGCTGTCATGTATGGCCACCTGGAAATTAAACTGAAATTGTATTATCTACATGTGTGCCAATTTTAGAATAGCTCCCATGTATACCTTCCAAGATATCCAACATGGAGCTGAAATTTCTAGTGCGTTTTTTTAGCAGTTGGTAGCACTGGCATCTTTTTCAAATATGGGCCTGAGATATTCCGGTATACATCTTTACTCATACTAAATTTGGTTTCGATTTCTGCAGCCGTTTAGGAGTTGATAGGGGGGAGACACACACACACAGCCAGACAGACAGAAGGACAGACAGACAGACAGACAGACAGAAGGACAGACACATTTTCCCGGATATATCTTATAAGTCTACTTTTCCCTCATTTTTAGCCTATTTTCAATTTTGAAAAAATAGGCTTATGAGATCACCTTTTGTCCGTGTGTGTGTGCGTGTGTGTGTGTGTGTGTGTGTGTGTGTGTGTGATTCGTGTGTGTGTCCCCCCCTAATAAAATCTAAACGGCAGGAGCGATTTCAATGAAACTCGGAAAGTTCATAGCACTATTCCCGGCGACCTCGACCGTGCCCTTCAAATTTTGTTACGACTCACCAATCCAACATGGCGGCTGTGCGAAATATTTCACCAGCATTCAATATCTCCGAAACTATTACCGATATTACCCAGACATTTTCTATGGTGATAGAGGGAACTACTATAAGTTCACTTATGTGACTTTTGAAAACCTGGTAACTACAAAACCAACATGGTGGCCAAGCGAATTTGCGACTTTTAAATAGACGTTTCTCGTGATTTGACCAACCAAACGCAATGAAACTTGGTACAGTATATGTTTATATACATTGTAATGCACTGACATCTAACTTCGTTCAATTGTTTACATAATCACAAGATGGCGGATGTGCGAAATATTTCACCGGCATTCTATATCTCTGAAACTATTAGCGGTATCTCCCTAAAATTTTGTACGGAGATAAAGGGCACTACTGGAAGTCCATCTATAAGACTTTCAAAAACCGGTTAACTACAAAACGAACATGGCGGCCAAGCGAATTTGAAAATTTTAAATAGACCTTTCTCGCGATTTAATGTTCCAAGCGCACTGAAACCTGGTACAGGAAATATTTATACACATTGTAATCCACTGGTATCTAATTTAGTTCAATTGTTTACATAACCTCAAGATGGCGGCAGTGCGAATTTTAAAATTAAGTTTTTATTTCTTGTGATGTAGTCGTGCGATCGAAGTGAAAGTTTGAATAATGAACCTACGCAATAATTTTCCTTTAATGGTACATGACTCTATGGCCTATACATTTAACAATCCAACATGGCGACCATCCGAAATATTTAGACGATACTGAATATCTACGAATCTATTTTAGCAATCAAACTGCATTTTTTAATGTTCATAGGGGCTATGAACTTAAGTTCACCTATAGGACTTTAAATAACCTGGTGATCACAAATCCAACATGGCGGTGACGCGAATTATAAATATTCACATGGACGTTTCTTGCAATTTAACCATCCGCGTGCAGTGAAACTTGGTACAGTAAATCTTTATCCGAATGTTAATCCACTGGCATCTAATTTATTTCAATTGTTTCCATAACCTCAAGATGGCAGCTGTGAAAATTTTTTAAATCTCCTTGTTTTTTCTTGTGTCCTAATTATGCGATTGGAGTTTGAATACTACACGTTCACAATAATCTGCATGTAACAGTACATAACTCTAGGACCTAAACATATAAAATCCAACATGGCGACCATCTGAAACATTTAGTCGGTTCTCAATATCTACGAATCTATTACAGCAATCAAACTGAAATTGTGTATGTTGATAGTGGCAATTAACATAAGTAGGATATATGAAAATAGGCTGTATAGTTCTTCACGGAACTACTTGTTGAAAAGTGTGAAAAGTAGGCTAAAAATCAATGTGATCTCGTCAATGGCGTTGTCTTGGCAACCTCTGATAGATCATCCCTTATCAATTTAAAAGCGTTGTTATGGTAACCTCTGATGGCACTTGGCATTTTTTAACATTCCGAAATAATTTTTCTCATCCCTTGGCGTAATGGTGGGTCATATCAAAAATTCTTTCAGACAAAAGTTTCAGATAATTATTAGGGAAATATTTTCCATTTTGTACGGTTTTGATATTGTGCCTATTAAGAGAGATATGATTAATGTTTCCCGAAAAACCCACTTTTTTCTACCCCTTTGGTCAATGGTTGGTGCTATCAAAAAACTTATTTGACATAAATTTTTGGCACTTATCCGACACATATTATGAACTTTGAATGGATTCGATATTTCACGTATTAAGAGAGTTATAGCGAAATTTCACTTTTTCGAAAAAAAGCCCCCCATTTTCACCCCCTTCGACCGATTTTACCCATTAACGAACTCGACCGAGATTTTTTAGGGATACATATTATGTAAAAAATTCAAAGTGATTGGTGCAAAATTACGGCAGTTATCGTGTCCACAAGAAACTGATATATATATATATATAGATAGATAGATAGATAGTGACATATATACATGAATTATATATAAACATTTGAACTGACGGTGGTTTTGGGGTCTGGGGGATGTGAAACGCGAAGATATGTCGAAATTTTCCGGAAGTCGAAACATGGTACCCATTGCAATAGTTAGCTTTCTAATGAAATCTACCTAAAAGTGAAAGTCTGTATGTATGTGGGTGGGTCTGTTCCGTATACAAATCTACACCGTTCCACCAATCTCAACCAAATTTTGCATACACATAGTTTAGGACCCAGAAGGAACCGCTGGCTACATGAATTTTCGATAGTCTTTCTCATTCTTCTGATTTCGGCCCTTTTGCACTCAAGCGCAGGCTAATCAAATCATAAAATATACTCATGAAGGAATGGCAAGGCAGATAGTTTCCATGGCAACATAGCTCAAGTCGGGACACGGCCGTCTGGATGCCAGTTGCGCTCTGCACTACCGGTATAGAAAATGAGCATCTTTACTTGAAATCCCGTTAGTTACTCACCTACTCACATAGCACTGTCAACCGAGTTTAGCATAACAAAGGCTTGACACTATCTTCTACTATATATTTGTCAAATACCATTCACTCACTCACTCATTCATTCATCACGAAATCTCAGAAACCACCGAACGGATTGGAATGAAATTTGGTATGCTGCTTCCCCAAGGGCCGCAAATGCCCACTAAGAGAGGATTTTTGTATATTCAGGTTCTAAAGGGGTGTTAAGGGGGTAGACCTGCATTTCATTGAATAGCAATATCTCCCGATTGGTTTAATTGGGGGATGTGATACAAATATGTGTTTGACCGATTTTTTCATAAATCCAATTTAAGGGGCCCATGGGGAGGGGTGAAATTCTGGGGGGGACAGGGACAGGAAAGAAAGTGTCCTAACTGATTGACTGACTCACTCACTCATCAAACTCAGGGGGAAAAACTGCTTTAAAGTAAATAAATAGCTGTTCGACAGTTTTTTCATAAATCAAATTTAAGGGGTTCATGGGGAGGGGTGAAATTCTGAAAAAAGAAAATTGAAAGAAAATGTCCTGACTAACTCACTCACTCACTCACTCACTCACTCAGTCATCATCGCCCAGCCAAAATTATTGAAGTTAGAAACATGACAGTTTGGAGATATGTTCATTGTATGTCAAAACCGTCTACTAAGGGAGGATTTTCGGATATTCAGGTTCTAAAGGGGTCTTAAGGGGTCTTAAGGGGGTTAAACCTGCATTTCATTGAATAACAATATCTCCCGATTGGTTTCATTGGGGGATGTGATATATGTGGTGTATATGAGGTGAAAGGGGTGAAAAGTAGGGATTGAAAGATTCCTAACGGAGCATGTATCTCTTAAACGACATAGGCGAGGAGTTTGAAACTCAGCGGAAAAAAATCAGCATAAAAAATAAGTTAATATGTGTTTGACCGTTTTTTCATAAATCCAATTTAAGGGGCCCATGGGGAGGGGTGAAATTCTGAGGGGGGGGGGGCAGGAAAGAAAGTGTCCTAACTGATTGACTGACTGACTCATTCATCAAACTCAGGGGGAAAAACTGCTTTAAAGTAAGTAAATAACTATTCGACATTTTTTTTGATCAATCAAATTGAAGAGGTTCATCGGGAGGGGTGAACTTCTGAAGAAAAACAAATGAAAGAAAATGTCCTGACTCATTCACTCACTCATCATCACCCAGCCAATAATTTTGAAGTTGGAAACATGGCATTTTGGGGATATGTTCGTTGTATGTCAAAACCGTACACTAAGGGAGGATTTTTGGATATTCAGGCTCTAAAGGGGTCTTAAGGGGGTTAAACCTGCATTTCATTGAATAACAATATCTCACGAGTGGTTTCATTTTTGGATGTGATACTCGGCATATAAACTAATCATTAAAAATAAGCAGACATGTGTCTAAGGGATTTTCGATGTGGTGTATTATTATGAGGTGAAAGGGGTGAATAGTGGGGGTTGAAGGATTCCTAACGGAGCGTGTAGAACTATCTCTTAAATGACATAGGCGAGAAATTTGAAACTCAGCGAAAAAAATCAACTAAATAAATAAGTAAATCGGTGTTCGACCGTATTTTCATAAATTAATTTAAGGGGCCAATGGGGTGGGGTGAAATTCTGGGGGGAAAAGGAGAGAAAGTGTCCTAACTGACTGACTAACTCACTCACTCATCAAACTCGGGGGAAAAAGACAGCTTAAAAATAAGTTAATAGGAGGTCAAGAGTATTTTTCATCAATCCAATTTAAGGGGCCCATGGGGAGGGGTGAAATTCTGGTTAAAATATTTGAAAGAAAATGTCCTGTCTGACTCACTCACTCATCACGCCCAGCGAAAACTATTAAAGTTGGAAACATGAAATTTTGGGAATATGTTCGCTGTATGTCGAAAACGTCAACTAAGGAATGATTTTTGTTTATTCGGGTTTTAAAGAGATGTTAAGGGGGTAAACGTGCATTTCATTGAATAACGATATCTCATGAGTTGTTTCTTTGGGGATGTGATATTCGGTATATAAACTAATCATTAAAAATAATCAGACATATATCTAAGGGTTTATCGATGTGGTGTATATTATGAGGTGAAAGGGGTGAAAATTGGAGGTTGAGGGATTCTTAACGTAGCGTGTATCTCTTAAACGACATAGGCGAGAAGTTTGAAATTCGGCGGGAAAAACAGATTAAAATACAAGTAAATAGGTGTTCGACCGTTTTTTCATAAATCCAATTTAAGGGGCCCTTGGAGAGGGGTGAAATTCTGGAAAAAAAAACAGGATAGAAAGTGTCCTAACTGATTGACTCAGTTACTCACTCATCAAACTCAGGGCGAAAACAGCTTTAAATAAGTAAATAGGTGTTCGACCGTTTGTTTCATAAATACAATTTAAGGGATTCATGGGGAGGGGTGAAATTATCAAAAATAAATGAAAGAAAATGTCCTGACTCACTCACTCACTCATCATCGCCAAGCCAAAATTATTGAAGTTAGAAACATGAAATTTTGGGGATATGTTCGTTGTATGTCGAAAACGTCCACTAAGGAAAGAGTTTTGAATATTCAGGTTCTAAATAGGTGTTAAGGGGGTAAACGTGCATTTCATTGAATAACAATATCTCACGAGTGGTTTCATTTGGGGATAAGATACTTGGCATATATACTAATCATTAAAAATAAGCTGACACATGTCGAATGGTTTTTCGATATAGTGTATATTATGAGGTGAAAGGGATGAAAAGTGGGGGTTGAAAGATTCTTAACGGAGCGTGTATCTCCTAAACGACATAGGCGAGGAGTTTGAAACTCGGAGGAAATCAATCAGCTTAAAAATAAATAAATAAATAAATAAATAAATAAATAAATAAATAAATAAATAAATAAATAAATAAAATAAATAGGTGTTCGACCGTTTTTTCATAAATCCAATTTAAGGGGCCTATGGGGAGGGGTGAAATTCTGGAAGAAAAACGTCTACTAAGGAAGGATTTTTGGATGTTCACTCTCATCGACCAACCCAAACTATTAATGTTAGCAGAATGATATTTTGGGGATATGTTTGTTGTGTGTCGAAAACGTCTACTAAGGAGGGAGTTTTGGATATTCAGGTTTTAAAGGGGTGTTAACGGGGTTAAACCTGCATTTCATTGAATAAAAATATGACACGACTATGACGCGGGCGAATCGAGGCTAAAAATGAGATAGTGTGTGTCTGTGTATTACTCAATCACGCAAGTACCACTGGTCCGATTTACATGAATTTTACATGCAAGTAGCTGATTTACCTGGTTAACATATAGGTTATTTTGATTTCAATACTTTGCACTATTTAAAGACGGCGACCATTTTAGTGACGTCACTACACCCTTTGGTTTAAAACTTTCATATTTCCATTTCAAATGAAAAGAGAACTCTAAGAAATAGCAAACTTTTGATGGCATATACGAGGTTTAAAATTACATTTTCTATCTGAAAGGTATCTCCAACCGTTAGCGAGTAAACCCTAATTTTGTGCTATAAAACACGGTCAACGCCGAGCGGTGTAGTTGGACAAAATGTTCCATCCTTATTCTCCCTCTGCGCAGCAAGTCGCCTATCCCCTGTTTTAACTGTCACCTTCACATTTTATTTTATTTATGGCGCGTAGCGAAGCACGGGTACTTCAGCTAGTTGGAAATAAAAATTAAATAAAAAATAAAATAAGTAAAAAGTAAACAAATAAATAAATAAATAAAAATTAAACAAATAAATAAATAAACGAATGAATACACAAATAAATAAATCAACAAGAAGTTCCGTGACGAACTAAAGAGCCTACTTTTCTTAAAATTTAAGATTCATGCCAATGATTAATCTATATGGAACTATCTAGAATAATGACGAAATTAAGTTGCTAATATCGAAATTTCTAATTAGTTCGAAATACTGTATACCAGGCATAATGTAGCCTAATAGAGCACTACAGTTGGCAGCCCTGGTGACTGAATATACTCTTAGTTCCATCTCTTAAGGTACAGAACACAAACTTTGGTTGAAGTCCAATGAATAGCATGGACGTTACATGCAGTAAAACATTGGATATAACAGCGCGCGTAAAATCATGTTGGCAACAATGTCATGCATGTATTGGTCAGAAATAATCTGAAATAATATGATCTATTGTTGTGCCAATTTTGAATGAAATCCATTAGTTAGTATAGAAGTTACATGCATTTTAAAATTGGACCTATCAGCAGGCTTAGAATCATGTTGGCCTCACTGACGTTTATTAGTTACTCCAAATCCATCTAGAATGCCAGGTACTATACGTGTGCAAATTTTAGAGCTATTGGCTTGCATACTTTCTGATATATTGATATTAGGGTAACAAAAATAGAGAGAGCACATATTAACAGTTGGCAGCCCTGGTTGCTCTTAAGAATACGCATAGTCATATCTGTTATGGTACACATAGCACATACGAAATTTGGTTGAAATCCAATTGATAGTATGGTAGTTACATGTATTTAAATTTGAACCTCTCAGCAGGCTTAGAATCATGTTGGTAGCACTGACGTATATAAGTTACTCCAAATTAATAAAGAATGTCAGGTACTATACGTGTGCATAGTTTAAAGCTGTCGGCTTGCATACTTTCTCATATATATTGGTATTTGGATAGAATAAATTAAGAGCATTTATTAACAGTTTGCAGCCCTGGTGGGTCCTAAGAATACGCTCAGTCATATCTGGTTATGTACACATACAACATACGAAATTTGGTTGAATTCTAATTGATAGTGTAGAAGTTATATGCATTTAAAAATAGGACCTATCAGCAGGCTTATAATCATTTTGGCAACACTGCCATGTATGGCCTCCTGGAAATTAAACTGCAATATTATGTACCAATTTTGAAATAGCTCCCATTCATACCTTCCAAGATATCCAACATGGAGCTCAAATTTCAATTGCGATTTTTTAGCAGTTGGTAGCACTGATACCATTTTCAAATATGGCCGTGAGATATTCAGGTATAGATCTTTACTCATACCAATTTTTGTTTCGATTGCTCCAGCCATTTAGGAGTTGATAGGGGGGGGGGGACACAGACAGACAGACAGACAGACAGACAGACAGAAGGACAGACAGACAATCAGACACATATTTGCCCGATCTCATAAGTCTACTTTTTCCTCATTTCTGCAAAATGTGAAAAGTAGGCTAAAAATAAATAAATATATAAATACATAAATAAATCAATCAATAAATAAAATTAATAAATTCAATAAAGAAATTAATAAATATTGACATATGCCACTTTTCACCAGCACTAAAGATTAGCTCTGCTGGTTGAATCATGCACCACGGCCGCGAGGGCAACTGCAACAAGTCCGGAAATTGTGGGTTCGAATGCCAGCGCTGGCAGCGGCTATCCTCCATGTAGTTTTTACCCGGGTCTTTCCACACTCTTACCAGGCAAATGCCGGGATGGCACCTTGGTTGGTTGGTTCCTCAGTGTAGGGTCTGCGACAACGCAGTCATGTAGCCCTGTGTACTTTGGGTGTGTGTAGAATCTGTCTGATATCCGGTGTTAACTGTGATGACTGTTTTAGTGTGTGTTATCTGTTTTAAATTCAAGTGAGGACTGCAGACATTTAATTTCAAGTAGTTCCTACTTTTGCCGCCAAACGCAACCGTCAACGACTACTAAGACTAATTCAGAACTTAGCTACTAGACGCCACCGCAGTCGCCTCTTGGCAACGGACGTAGCAACCTAAGAGCGTTGTTTACATTCTTAACTTATACAATTTAGTTTCACACAGGTGTAATTAGTGGAAAGGTCTTTAACATGCCATAAATCTATGACATGGGACCGCCGCGCCGGTTTTACTTCCCCTCCGAAGTAAGGCATACTGAGGGATTTTTAACGGATGGCACCTTATTGCATATGCCGGGACACCTACCCCATCCATATTACGAAAACAGTTAGGCCTACACGCACTACTACACCAATCATTTAAAAAACATGTTATCAGGTACACGGGACTGATGGCCATGATGTCCCAAGTACCAAATATGAATTATAAACAATATAACAATAACAACAAAAATATTTAATGACACTTTTTTTTTTTTTTTTTTTTTTTTTTTTTTGCAGTCAACCCATTTCTACTTGCCTACCGCTCGCACTTAACAAGAGAATTGTAGAAATATAATTCCTCCCCCCGCCCTGACATTCCCTGATGTGCCGTGACAAAGAGTACTTATCGATTAAAGGAGACAACAAACACGTAGAAAATGTGCCTCAGGAAAAATACGAAAAAGTCGGAATGGAGCCGCCGGAGTAACTAATGAAGACGAAACTTTGAGAAGCAAGAAATTTAATTACGACGATAAAAGAGTAGCAATGGAAAGAACATGTATTAAAAGGAGAAAAGTTAATACGAGACAGTAGCTGATAGGGGAAGCGATGGGGAGAGGGGTGGTAATGACATTGATTAACGACGTGAAAGAACTCACCAGACAAGTTGTGTAGAGCAACGAACTGATCGCCTTCATAGCCGGGGGAGCTTCACGACGAGCAGTGTTTTGTCAACCTAAACAATTAACTTTTGATAATCTAGTTTTAATGATTTTCAGTCGGTCAACACGATTTTACTCAATACTCCTAAAGACCGCCTCGTTGCGTTGTGGCTAGCACACTTGGCTGTCACTGTGGGGGACTGGGTTCGATTCCCGGCTATGCCAAGAAATTTAATTCTGGTCTGAGTGCTCAACGTCGTGAGCTAAAACTGAGAAGAAGCGGGTTCGATTCCCACCTCAGTTTTCCTGGAAGTGGTTTACCGTGGTTTCCCCACTTCTTCTCCTGGCGAAAACTGGGGTGGTTCTTGAATAAAAGGCCATGGACGCCTCCTTCCCAATATTCATCTGAATTACAACTACAAACACTAATACAGTCATCGCTGTAATACAGGTTATCAGACAAATTCTACACACACCTAAGTACACGGGGCTACATGAGCACGATGTCGCAAAGCCCCCTAAATGAGTCTACAACAACGTAATCCTGAAACATATTTACATGAGTTTAATAAATTAATTAATATATTAACTATTTATTTATTTCATGTAATTTATTTCAGGATTAAGGACACCACCCATTACAATTGTGTACAATCGGGTTGAACGACTGAAAAACATTAAACTTCAATTATTAAGGCAACACTGAAAAATGTCTTCAAACGCCATTATGTTTTAATAATGGGAAAATGTCATCCCCTATTTCCCCAGTATATGGGTCGAGGGTTGGGGCTTTGCGACATTGGGGTCAAGTAACCCTATTTGGGTGTTTGTGGAATCTCTGTGATAACCTGTGTTATTGCAATCGTGGCAGTGTCCTTTATTTAGTTACCATCCCGGTAACGGATTGAGAAGTTCAAGTATCTGGGCTCAATACTATCCAGAAAAACTGAGATTTTGAAGGAGATACAACAGAGGATTACGAATGCTAATCGTGTCTTTTACAGGCTTAACAATCTATTTAAGCCACGTCTGATTTCACAAAATAGCAAAATCGACCTTTATATGGCTCTAGTAAAACCGGTACTATTGTATGGGTGCGAGCCATGGGCGACACCACAAACTCTTGGAAAACGCATTTGTGCCTTTGAAAGGAAAGTGTTGAGGAAGATATACGGGCCCTTATTCAACGTGGACGAAGGAAGACGGTAAAGGAAGCAGAAGGAAGACCTCTATTGGTAGATCCATCAAAGGACGACGATATCAGTGGCTAGGGCATGTTTTAAGAGCAGAAGATCTATTCCTAACAGAGTTTTTAACTCCCGGCTGATTGGCAAACGCCCAAAAGACCGTCCAAGGACTAGGCGGAGAGATAGACTGATGGTGACGTTGGAAGATATAAAACCTACAGCCTCCCTTGGTGATTTTTTTGTCGTGTGGCCTCCTGAGAGGCCGAGTGCAGGTCTTTCTAGACGACGCCCGTGGGTGACCGTCACGCCGGGATGAGAGATGGAATTGTTGAAGATGAATGAAACTGGGCAAGGATGTGGAAGGAAATACCGTGGCCTGTTAGAAGGTACCGTCCCAGCATTTGCCTGGTGTTGAAAATGGGAGACCACGGAAACCCATCGGTGGGGTTCGAACCCACGCTTGGCCCCATGACTTAACCCTGCGCTTTAGCGAGCGTAGCCACCGCTGTCGGTGATGCTACAGATGGAGGTGGAACAGCATCTGCATTAAATATTTGAAATTGTGACTATAAATATGCCTCTCATAAATGTGATTGAACCCCTGATTTTTTTCATTGTTGTTATTTCATGGAATATCTTTTGTACTGTATATCTTTTGTAATGGAATGTATATTCTCTGTTTTCTGTCATGGGTCTTCTTGTCCTGTTGAGTACAATAAATGATGATGATGACGATCTCAGCACACATCAGGATTAGAAGTTGGTAACCATGCAAAACCCACTCCTAAGATGGCTAAAGTAGGAATCGTTGTTGTTTTTGATTCATTTAGGGGCTTTGCGACGTCGAGGTTATGTAGCCCCATGTATTTGGGTATTAGTGGAATCTGTCAGTTAATATGTCTCATTCTATAGGCTGTACTGATGGCGTTCGTATTTAGGGCTAGTATTTCGGTATGAAGAGGCTGTGGCTTTATTTCAGGTGGAAAAGCCGGAACACCACTTCTAGCGTGGCTGAGATAGGAATCGAACCCGCCTCTTCTCAGTTCTGCTTCACGAGTCTGTGTGAACTCCATTCCAGACCTCAGACCAGAATTAAATTTCTTGACAGAGTGGGGAATCAAACCCGGACCTCTGTGGTGACAGTCAATACGCCACGGGGAGGGCTGGGTAAGGTAAGGTGACTCTCTACGTGGCGAGTTAATTTTACAGCTGGATACCTTCCCGACGCGAACCTGTCAGAGGAGAAATTAATGATGATAAATGCCGACCGAAACTGGAAAAGAAGTTGGTGGACGGAATGGGCTGTGTGTTTGCCTGGACCTTATTATTGGGAAAACACGGAAAACAACTTCAAAACGGCCAATGGTTGGGATCGAACCCGTATGTCCTTTCAGGCCCGTGGGCCGTACACGGCCATTCGAACTGCTTCATATCGCCCATGATGGAAGTTTGAAATCTCATTTGTCATCGCAAAATACCATATATGTACTGAAATTCTACCACAGTCTAGGTTTTTAATTAGAAATTATCTCTATTCCACAAGTGTTTAAGGAAATAATCTTCAAATATATTGCCCAAAAATTCAGTACAGAATGTAGCCTACTCCTTCTCACATACAAGTCATTTTGGAGTTACTGTATATCAATGTATTTCGTTCAAAAATACGTAGGGTAGATGATCTTGCAGTTCCGTTCCTTAAAACAACACAAAAACACTCATCATTAAAATAAATGTAGAATATTAAAACTAAAACTATCACACCAATAATCACGCACATTTTATAAGAAAGACTACGAATGGCAAAAAAAAAAAAAAACTGGGCTGCATTGTAAGCATACGAGCTTGTAAAGGATACGAAGTCATGAATTACACTAAAATATACATTATTGAATGAAATAAATGCTTGTACACACACCTATTTTACTATTTTCATTCTGATTTTAATAAACAGTCCTTTAAGTGGAACGTAACACATCCTTCGCAAGTAAGCAATAAACAAATAAATAAATAAATAAATAAATAAATAAACAAATAAATATGGACACTTAAAGATGAACAACAGTAGGTTGACTAACAGGATATCCATTTACATTACCATGTTAAAATCTACCAAAAGATGGGTTGAAGAAACAAGAAAGGATCGCCAAGAAGAGTGAATATGTACTCAGAGCAAGATTTCGATTGAATGTTTTTAATTCCAAAGGATTTCAGGAAATACATAGCTCAAAAACCAAGGACATCTGGTAGGAGAAAGAAGAAGAAGAATAAGAAGAAGACTTATCGACCATATGAAAAATTTCTGGGAGGAGAAGAATGGATTGTCATGTCAGCCGATTGTTTACCGCAGTCCACAGTAGGCCAAAATCGACAGAAACAGAATTCATTCATTCATATTCTAAAGGCTAATAATATCTTGTCGATGCAACCACACTCTTCTGTCGTTGGCGGTTTGTTTCAGTTCCATGTAATTGTCACATCCCAATCTATTCTTGATGTCTTCCAAATACTTCATCCTAGGCCGTCGTCTTCCTTTCTTACCCAGCATTCTCCCTTCGATAATGTTATCGATAAAAGTGTTGTGTCTGATGACATGTCCAATACATTTTATTTTTCTCTTTCCTATTTCCTTCATTACTCTTCTCTCTTCCTTGACTTCCCTTAAGACTTCCAGGTTGGTTTTACTTTCCATCCGGCTCGTTCTTGCCATTTTCCTCCATATCCACATTGCACTAGCTTCAAGTCGACGCTTTTCCAAATTACCCAGAGTCCAACTTTCACTTCCATAGAGCAGTGTATTCCATACAAATGATTTTGCAAAAGAAGCAGAATAAGTAAATAAAAATAGATTGATTGATTGGAGGACCGATTAATTAATCAAAATTAATAATAATTAATTAATTGTAATTAATGGTTTGTAATTTTGTTTCAAACATTTCAAAATGTGTATACAGCCACAAAATTACGGTCCTTCAGATCAAATTGGCTGAAAATCACTGCTTTACTCCCAGACTTCCATATTTGGAATGCTTACCAGTTAAGTGTCCCACACACCTTGTTGAAGATGGTTTGCTAAATGAGCATTTTGTCAGCTCTTAAGTCACCTGATGTCTTGAGGTCAAGCGAGACTCTCTGATGGAGCCCACACGTGCCAGAAATGAATTGGGCATTGAAAACCTGTTGGTTCAAGTACCGCCCTCCTAATAGCTTGGTCACGTTTCCTTAACCATATTTAAACATTTTGGAAGCTCTCTCTTCTCCTATTTGAACAGAACACTCAAAATATTTCCTTTTTTACGCAACACTTTTAATACCCGGTTCTGTCAACTAATCATTTGTCCATCAAGTCTGAGCACACCGCACTTGAAATTAATGCCGAAGGCTATCGGCAAGTGTAATGATGAGGTATAGAACGCTGTTTACTTTAAGAGACATTTATCACTTTATTAGCTAGGACTCATCGATTATTATAGCTTACGATCACCTCTGACTTATTATCGCATTAGGATCACGTTTAAAAAACGAAGACTTGATGAACTTCATTCAATATTTTTAAAAACAATTTTGACCAACACCATCAATGTGAAATAATCATAATAATAATAATAATAATACATTCGGAAAAATTCATCAAGTAAATAAATGTAAGTACTTAGGAGAAGTAAATCAGCAATCAGGATTGAATCGTGAGGCAAAGAGAGAATTTGAAAATTACAGAATCACCTGGGTTAGATACAAAAAATATCAATATCAAAGAACGAAAAATTAAGACATTACACCTCAATACTCAAATCTGAAACACCATATGCCTCAGAAATCTTGATCATTGGGGGGAGATCTCTTATTAAAGCCGTAGGGAAACAAGGGAGGAAAATATTGAGGAAAATCCGTGGTCCAGTCTGCTCAGAAGGAATGTGGATGAAACGGAAGTCTCAGGAGCTTTTACATGATCAACTCCAGCTCAGAACGTTAATACAACAACCATCATTTCTTTGAGAAATGAATCCAAAAATGGTTAGACAATTTTCAGTGCTCAGATGGAGAGATTTTTGGAGAAGAGGAAAAAAATCATTAGCGAAATAAGTTCTATCGCGCTCCACAGATGGGCAT